>CM051239.1:181518375-182757750 GCA_027917425.1 Gastrophryne carolinensis | reverse complement strand
AGTTCACCATATAAAGGATCCAGAATACAAAAGGGCAGGGTGAAGCGGGGTGTGTGACATACTTACAATACCCATTTTACAGGTGAGTATTCACAAAATGGTATTATTCTAAGTATGTCACACACCCCGCTTCAAGAAATTCATAACGTGTGGGATATCCAACAGCAGTGTCCATAAAGGGCGGGGATCCAAAACAAGGCTACAAGGCACAACTTAAACCACTGCAGCTTGCAGAACTTTGCGGCCAAACACAGCATCCGCTGAGGCCCGAACATCAACCTTGTAAAACTTGGAAAAAGTGTGAACAGAAGACCAAGTAGCAGCCTTACAAACTTGCTCAACAGAGGCCTGGTGCTGAAAAGCCCAGGACGCCCCAACCGCACGAGTAGAATGAGCAGTAACACGAAAAGGGGGTACCTTCCCTTTGGCAGAATAGGCCCCAACTATGGTCTGACGGATCCATTTACTAATGGAAGACTTGGCAGGCGCCAAGCCTTTTCGGGGCCCGGAGGGCACCACAAAAAAGGCATCCGTCTTACGAAAGGAAGACGTTACCTCCAAATAATACTTCACAACACGAACCACATCCAAAGAATGCAGGGCCCTCTCCTTGTCATTGCTGGGATTAGGACACAGAGAGGGCAGAACAATGTCTTGGTTTAGGTGAAAGGCAGAAACAACCTTAGGAAGGAAATCGGACTTGAAACGAAAAACCACCTTCTCCTGATGCCCCTCAAAGTACGGGGCAGAAAGCTGGAGCCCCAGGTCCAGACCATGTTGAAGAAACTCCAGGATTCTGGAGATGGAAAATTCCCTACAAGGCAACGCCCTGATCTCACACCAATCAATATAAGACCTCCAAGTCCTATAGTAGATATTAGAGGAAGACCGCTTCCTAGCACTAATGAGAGTTCGAATCACAGCATTGGAAAGACCTTCCTCCTTCAAGATGGAGGTTTCAGCAGCCACGCCGTCAAAGCCAGCGTTGGTAAATTGGGATAACGTAGTTGACCCTGGGTGAGCAGATCCGGCAGCAGGGGCAGAACGAAATGATTCTCTGCTAACCTTACCACATCTGCGAACCAAACCTGTCTTGGCCACCTTGGAGCCACCAGAATTGCTGATGCACCCTCCAGGGCCAGCTTGCGCACCACTCTGGCCACCAAGGGAAACGGAGGGAACAGATACAGAAACCCCAGATCCCTCCAGTTCAGAGACATGGCATCCACTGCCAGAGCCAGTGGATCCCGTGAGAGAGACACAAATGTCGGAAGTTTGTGATTGTGACGAGAGGCAAAGAGGTCCACCACCGGGGACCCCCACCTGAGACAAATCAAGCGAAACACCTTGGGGCTGAGAGACCATTCCCCCCGGCGAGCTGAGAACCTGCTCAGAGAGTCCGCCTCCGTGCTCTCCGCTCCTGGAATGTAAACTGCTGAAATGCACAGGACGTGGGTCTCCGCCCAGGCTAGAATCAAAGACACTTCCTTTAGGGCACTCCTGCTGCGAGTCCCTCCCTGGTGATTGATGTAGGCGACCGCCGTCCGATTGTCCGACCGGACTTGAACCGGCAATCCTTGCAACTCATGAGTCAAGCGAAACAGAATCATCCTGATGGCCCTCAATTCCAGAACATTGATGGACTCGTGAGCCTCCTGAGGCCCCCACAGTCCCTGAAACTGACGATCCTTCCAGAACCCCCCCATCCTGATAGACTGGCAGCCGTGGTGACCGTCTCCCAACAAGGGGCCAGAAAGGATCTGCCCCTCGACAGATTGATTGGATCCAGCCACGACTGAAGGGAGCACCGAACTCGGGGGGGTATCAGGAAGGACTGATTCAACCACAGTGGCGACCCGTCCCAGGCCGCCAACAGATGGAGCTGGAGTGTCCTTGTGTGGAACTGAGCAAAGGGAACTGCTTCGAAGGAGGCTACCATCAATCCCACCAGCCTCATCCCCAGTCTGATGGCCGGACGAGGGATAGACAGGAGGAGTCGAACCAACTCCTGAATCAAGAGAACCTTGGACTGAGGAAAAAACACCCTGGCCTGGGAAGTATCCAGGGACATTCCCAGAAAAGACACTAACCTGGACGGAGAAAGGGAGGACTTGGGGTAGTTGATCACCCACCCGAATCTCTCCAGAGTGGACACCACAGTTCTGGTGTCCAATACCGCTTAGCTGAAGGAAGATGCCATAATGAGAAGGTCGTCCAGATAAGGGACAATGCGAATACCCTGGGCTCTGAGGAGAGCCATCACCCCGGCCAGCACCTTGGTGAAAACCCTTGGAGCCGAGGTAAGACCGAAAGGAAGTGCCACAAACTGAAAATGCCGATCCTCCACCACGAACCTGAGAAATCTCTGGTGCGCTGGAAAAATCGGCACATGCAGATAGGCGTCCTTGATGTCTATGGACGTCAGAAAGTCCCCCTGCCGAAGAGAATGGATAGCTGAACGCAGCGTTTCCATGTGAAATTTCCGCGGACGGACGAACCTGTTGAGGATCTTTAGATCCAGAATGGGTCGAACCGAACCGTCCTTCTTGGGCACCGTGAACAGATTGGAATAAAAGCCCCGACCCCTGTCTGAGGGGGGCACTGGGCAAATAACTGCCATATCCAACAGACTCTTTACTGCCGCCTGGAGCTCCTGCGCGGCCAGAAGGTCCGAAGGCACCCGAGACCTGAGGAATCTGGGAGGGGGCCGGAGCTCGAACTCCAGCTTGTAGCCGGAAGTCACCACTTCCCGGATCCATCTGTCTGAGACCTCCCGGTCCCAGACCTGGGAGAAGTGTTGCAGCCGTCCCCCCACCCACATGGGTGAGGGCGCCCCCTCATTGCTGAGCTGGCTTGGCAGCGGGTTTGGGCTTAGAGCCCCAGCTGTATCCTGGGCGGGCACGTCCTCTGCCCCTGTTCCAGGAATCTCCTCTGGCTGCGGGGAAAACAATTCCTCTGCCAGCTCTAGCCCCACGAAAGGAAGGAGCAAAGGAACCCGCCCCCCCCGAAAGGGACGACGCTGTTTTTTGCGTTGAGGTAACTTACCACCCTTGGCAACTGAATCCAACTTCTCACCAAAGAGCCGTAATCCCACAAAGGGAAGAGCGGTCAGCGACTTTTTAGACACAAAATCAGCCGCCCACTGGCGCAACCAAACCGAAGGCCGAATAGTCACCAATAGAGCCGACGTTCTGCCACACAGCATCAGTGTGTCATCCAAGGCGGCTAGTACAAATGACAAAAACAATTCACACCTTTTAAGGCCAAGGAACTCGTCACTATCCGGATCTAACCCGGAAGAAGCCAACAGGTCCCTGACCACCGACCTGGTAGCCACCACCAGCAGCGCTGAAGCACAAACCGGCCTCATGGCTGACCCAACACTGGCAAAACCATGACAAGCCATTTGGTCAATGCGTTTATCCTCACCATCTTTAAGCGTGGAGCAATCAGAAGAATTTAAAACAGTAGTGTTGGATAAACCCAGAATCTGTGCATCCACCTCGGGAGGGGATGCCCAACGCTTAACCGTATCCAAGGGAAAGGGATATTTTTTGTCCCAACCCTGAGGGACACCTGGGAGCCGGGCAGGCCTCTCCCATTCCTTAGCAATAATCCCATCAAAATTCTTTTGGCTAGGAAATTCCAAGCGCGGCCTGGATTCTTCGAAAAATTCCCCCTTTTGCTGTGGAACCGCCTCAGGAGGAGAAATAGCCAAAACCTCAAACATCTGAGCCAGAACATTAGGAGTATCCGAAGACCTCCCCAAGCCCCGCTCGGTATCAGCACCCACAAACTGCTGATCGTCTGAATTATCTGATTCTTCATATACCTCCCCTTCCTCAAGTTGGGAGTAATCAGACCAGTCCAGATTATCAAGATCATCCAAGTCGGCCGCCGGTGAAGACGGCGACAAGTGCTTTCTCTTAGCCGGAGCCTTTCTGGTGACCGTGCTGGAGAATAATTTTTCAAGATTGGCCAATCGGGCACACATCTCCGATTGCAACTGCCCGCCCATGACAACGTCAGACTGGGCACGGATCAAACTGGGAGGGGGGGGGAGGAGAGACCGGCGGCGCTGAACCAGATGCCTGGGGTCCGGACTGCCACGCAATAGTCTGCTGTGCGCATGGTATACACAGATATACATCTTCGCCAGTAAGGGATGCCCCACACCCCATACACTTCCGGGATTGCCCCGAGGGGAGCCCGAGCCCAGTATCTGGGGATGCCTCCATAAGGTGAACTTATAGTTGTTTGCAATGACCGAGGGAATTACGCATATAAGCAACCCAGGATGCCCCTTTAATGTCCTTTAATTGTCCTTTAATGGCAATAAGCCAATTAAGAACCCAGGACCCTAGGACCGGGAGAAACCCCCTAACACCACTGTAGGGGGTGAAAGACATAATAAAAAAGGCTAATAAGAAAAGCGGAGTATAAAATATATATATATATGACATAATAATATATAATTATAGGTGATGGGACAGAAGGGTGGCCCACCGGGCCACTCACTGTGTGAAGACAGCTTCCTCTCTCCGTGAGGTAAAGAGCAGCTCTGAGGAGAGAAGGGGGGCGTGGCCAGCTCCCTCTGAGGAAACAGGCACAGAGAAAAGCACCTCAGCGGTGCCTGTGACACAGGGGCGGGCCGCAGCGTTGGAAAGCCCAGCCCCGCCCCCAAGAGTGAAAGCGTGAGGGGAGAAGCTCCCCTCCGCCATGACAATGCAAAAAGGCCGGCACCACAGCCATATGCGGCCGCGGCGCCGGTCTCAGAAGAGACAGAAGGAGGGGAGCGGGCCGTGGCTTTGACCCTGACGCCCGGCCCCGCCCCTTTTACCTCAGGGAGAAAGCCTGCATAAAAATGGCGGCCACAGCGCCGTTGGGAGGATAATTTAATAAATTAATACATTAAAACATTATTAAGAATTACAAAATTTGGACCTAACACCGAATAAGGGGCCCTGCTCCTATTCTCCGCTATCCCGCTAGAGAGAGGGGCATTACCCAAAGGGGGGGACCACCCAAAGTGTAAGGCCAAGGGACGGGGCATCCCAAACCGGGGTCACCGTCCCGGATGACCGCCTACCCTCTTATATAGGGTCGCACGGGAGAGCATTTGCTCTTAAGCACCAAGGGTGCTTTTCTACCCTCACCCGGACCGTCAGCCTAGGCTGGGAGGCATGAGGTAACAGAAAAAAAAGATCCAGGCGGAAATAGATAACTAAAGGGCCGGGAGTCATCCCGGCTACCTGAAATCCCCCTGTGCAAGGAGGAGCCCACATCTTCTGACTTGCTCGCCGACTGCAGAGATGAAGACTGGGTAATGATTGGGAGGTCCCAGGTATTTATGGACTGGGAGGGGCTCTCTTTTTTCCTGGCATCTCTGCATATCGCCCTCTACAGGTCAGTATTACCCACACGTTATGAATTTCTTGAAGCGGGGTGTGTGACATACTTAGAATAATAATTTCATGAGAAAAAAGCCTGAGGATTTCAATGTTGATGAATCACCAGATAGTAAGACAATGAAAGTCAATGGCACTTTTTACTACAGTGTAAAAAGGAGTAAAAAGTTCACTACTTTTCTCAGAAGTAAAAAAGTATGTAATTGGGATGCCCACACACTGCCTGTATTGGGGATGCCTGCACACTGCCTGTATTGGGGATGCCTGCACACTGCCTGTATTGGGGATGCCTGCACACTGCCTGTATTGGGGACGCCTGCACACTGCCTGTATTGGGGGTGCCTGCACACTACCTGTATTGGGGGTGCCTGCACACTGCCTGTATTGGGGGTGCCTGCACACTGCCTGTATTGGGGGTGCCTGCACACTGCCTGTATTGGGGGTGCCTGCACACTGCCTGTATTGGGGATGCCCACACACTGCCTGTATTGGGGATGCCTGCACACTGCCTGTATTGGGGAAACCTGCACACTGCCTGTATTGGGGATGCCTGCACACTGCCTGTATTGGGGATGCCTGCACACTGCCTGTATTGGGGGTGCCTGCACACTGCCTGTATTGGGGGTGCCTGCACACTGCCTGTATTGGGGATGCCCACACACTGCCTGTAATTTGGGATGCCTGCACACTGCCTGTATTGGGGATGCCAGCACACTGCCTGTATTGGGGATGCCTGCACACTGCCTGTATTGGGGATGCCAGCACACTGCCTGTATTGGGGATGCCTGCACACTGCCTGTATTGGGGATGCCTGCACACTGCCTGTATTGGGGGTGCCTGCACACTGCCTGTATTGGGGATGCCTGCACACTGTCTGTATTTGGGATGCCTGCACACTACCTGTATTGGGGATGCCAGCACATTGCCTGTATTGGGGGTGCCTGCACACTGCCTGTATTGGGGATGCCTGCACACTGTCTGTATTGGGGATGCCTGCACACTGCCTGTATTGGGGATGCCTGCACACTGCCTGTATTGGGGGTGCCTGCACACTGCCTGTATTGGGGGTGCCTGCACACTGCCTGTATTGGGGATGCCTGCACACTGTATTGGGGATGCCTGCACACTGCCTGTATTGGGGATGCCAGCACACTGCCTGTATTGGGGATGCCTGCACACTGCCTGTATTGGGGATGCCTGCACACTGCCTGTATTGGGGATGCCAGCACACTGCCTGTATTGGGGATGCCAGCACACTGCCTGTATTGGGGATGCCTGCACACTGCCTGTATTGGGGATGCCTGCACACTGCCTGTATTGGGGGTGCCTGCACACTGCCTGTATTGGGGATGCCTGCACACTGTCTGTATTTGGGATGCCTGCACACTGCCTGTATTGGGGATGCCTGCACACTGCCTGTATTGGGGATGCCTGCACACTGTCTGTATTGGGGATGCCAGCACACTGCCTGTATTGGGGATGCCTGCACACTGCCTGTATTGGGGATGCCTGCACACTGTCTGTATTTGGGATGCCTGCACACTGCCTGTATTGGGGATGCCTGCACACTGCCTGTATTGGGGATGCCAGCACACTGCCTGTATTGGGGATGCCAGCACACTGCCTGTATTGGGGATGCCTGCACACTGCCTGTATTGGGGATGCCTGCACACTGCCTGTATTGGGGGTGCCTGCACACTGCCTGTATTGGGGATGCCTGCACACTGTCTGTATTTGGGATGCCTGCACACTGCCTGTATTGGGGATGCCTGCACACTGCCTGTATTGGGGATGCCAGCACACTGCCTGTATTGGGGATGCCTGCACACTGTATTGGGGATGCCTGCACACTGCCTGTATTGGGGGTGCCTGCACACTGCCTGTATTGGGGATGCCTGCACACTGTATTGGGGATGCCTGCACACTGCCTGTATTGGGGGTGCCTGCACACTGTATTGGGGATGCCTGCACGCTGCCTGTATTGGGGGTGCCTGCACACTGCCTGTATTGGGGATGCCTGCACACTGCCTGTATTGGGGATGCCTGCACACTGCCTGTATTGGGGATGCCTGCACACTGCCTGTATTGGGGATGCCTGCACACTTGCCTGTGTTGGGGATACCTGCATACTGCCTGTATTGGGGGTGCCTGCACACTGCCTGTATTGGGGATGCCTGCACACTGTCTGTATTGGGGATACCTGCACACTGCCTGTATTGGGGATGCCTGCACACTGCCTGTATTGGGGATGCCTGCACACTGCCTGTATTGGGGATGCCTGCACACTGCCTGTATTGGGGATGCCTGCACACTGCCTGTATTGGGGATGCCCGCACACTTGCCTGTGTTGGGGATACCTGCACACTGCCTGTATTGGGGGTGCCTGCACACTGCCTGTATTGGGGGTGCCTGCACACTGCCTGTATTGGGGATGCCTGCACACTGTCTTTATTGGGGATACCTGCACACTGCCTGTATTGGGGATACCTGCACACTGCCTGTATTAGGGATGCCTGAACACTGCCGGTATTGGGGATACCTGCACACTGCCTGTATTGGGGATACCTGCACACTGCCTGTATTGGGGATACCTGCACACTGCCTGTATTGGGGGTGCCTGCACACTGTCTGTAATTGGGATGCCTGACGACTGCCTATATTTGGGATGCTTGCCCACTGCCTGTATTTGGGATGCCTGCACACTGCCTGTATTTGGGATGCTCTCACACTGCCTGTATTTAGGATGCCCTCACACTGCCTGTAATTGGGATACCCGCACACTGCCTGTAATGTGGGGTCTGTTATGGGGTGATGGGGAGGATTCTGCACACTGTCTGTAATGGGGTGATTGGGGAGGGGTATTTTAGCACACCATTTTGCTCAGAATATTTTTTCTCTTATTTTTCTTCCCCAAATCCTGGGTGTGTCTTATATCAATATGGAAAATATGGTAGGTAGTGTAGCTATGTGAACATGCCTATTGAAAACAATGAACAGTTTTTGTGTACATGCATAACACTGGATACAATTGGTCCATAGGACATAGGCATAAATGTAGCAGAAAATGTCCTTGCAGCTAGTATATAGAGTATATAAATACCAATGTAAAGGTATATTCCACATCATATATTTAATTTTTTTTCTTTTTTAGAACGACATGGTCTTAAAGAGCCAAAAAAGGTAAATGAACTACACAACAAAATAATCTTTTGTTTAAAGGACCACTTAGCTTTAAATGCCCAAAACAAACAAACGGGACAACAACTAGATACTGCCACAGCAACAGCATTAAGTGTACTTACAGATCTGCGGGCTCTTTGTACATTAGGACTTCAACGGATATTTTACCTAAAGCTCGAAGATTTAGTACCACCTCCACCACTTATCGAGAGATTATTTCTAGACACTTTACCCTTTTGAAGATGGTAGAGCAGAACGATTCTGCCATTATCCTCAAGCAATGTACCATATATGTCCTGGAACATTTCAATATAACACGGTTTAAATGGATTGTGTTGTTTTAACAGTTTATGATTATTTATTTCTGACAGCAATTATAATGATAGTTCAGGTCTGTCAATATAAAAAAGGACACGGACATGTTTTAATTTGTCATACGAACTGCTATAAGATAATGTAGACACCACGTGATGCCTATTGATATACCTGCCTCCCTTGTATATTCAGAATTTCTACACTTTCAGCCCCTATCACCTGGCTCTGTGAATGTCTCTGATGGCTGAAGAGTCCTCAGATGGCCCATGGCCTGAAGCAGCAGGAGAGCTGGATCTCCAAGACCAAGTGTTTTATATCATTAGGCTCCTGACTGTGCCTATACTATCTAAACGCTATACAGTATGCTTAATATATTCATCCTATGCACAAAGCACTTCAATGTGTTACTATACACTACAAACAAGTATGTAGGTGTCAAAACTTAGACAGAGCAAATATTCTTTGATATTTTACATGTAGTACCATAGGGTATTGTTGTAATCCAAAGCAAGCTCTTTAATGTATAACATAAAAGTTAAAAATCAAAGATCCTGCTTCAGTAGCTAGAATGGTGTCCTGGGGACCAGAATAGTGTGTTTCTGTGAATAGACCTTATTCATACCCCCTGGGTTGCCAGTGCTGGATCTTGCTCTGGATTATTGTACTGCTGAGGGTCCCTGAGTTTCTCCTCTCCTCCACACACAACCTTTGGATTGTGGTGAGCTGCTTATTTCTTGTTTGGATTGCATCTATAATTTCTGTTGTGCCTGGAGCTCAGCTATAAAGGGACTTTCCAGGTAACATATAACAACAGAAGCTTAGTCATGTTTTGTCCCCCCGCAGCTGAGCAGTCCTACTCATACAGTGTAAAATGTTCCTGAGATCGAGGCCAGGGCCATGCAGGTCTCAAATCACAGGCAGCCTCACTGACTAACAGCCGCACCCCTTCCCTTTCTAACATCAGTCACAGTGACTGCAGCTTGCCCACACTATTCACTGCAATGGAGGGGGACATGTTAGGGCTGCTCAGCTACAGGGGACAAAAGGTTAGTACACTTTTTTATATGTAGCTTGGACAGCCCCTTTAAATAAAAATGTAAGTTTGTTTGAAATGTATACACAGAAAACATCAGTAATGAAATATATACATGCATCATCAACTAAATACTGTTTGAGGGTATTATCTTGAAAAGGTATTTTCAAGAATATTTTACTTTTCAGGAAAGATTGAAGGCCATCTGTGGGCTAAAAAAAATACCCACCTAGTTTTCAGCAGCCTTGAGCCATAGTGCCAGCTCATGAAATGCTGTCAGCTTTTGGGCACCTGCCCCCAGTCATGAGAAAACATGCTCTTATCTCAGGTTAGCCAGACAGAAGCATGCAGGAGCTAAACAACCCGCAGAGATTTATGGGAAAACTCTAGAAGGAATGAAGGAGCATCAGGCTAGCCCAATATTTTTGAGCCCACAGATGGGCTTTAACTTGGCCACTGTACAAAGTATTTAGAATATGGTGGCCAACTTTGCCTTAAAGAGGACCACCAGTTAAAAAATTAAAGCTTAGTAAGTTGCTCCCCTATAGACCTCCTCTAGTAATTAGTCACATAAGCTATTTGAGAGGGCTTAACCCCATGCAGATGTTGTAAAATAGCAGGCAGATGATATGCTTTTGAACTACATGGGAGCCATTTTGATTTACACATTAGAGTCTTGCTTCTGAAAAACTAAAATGTGCCTCAAATCTCTGTGCAATCTTCTAGCCAAAAGTATAGATCTATGTGCTTTAATGACTCATCATTGCTCTGCTCACAGCTAAGATCATAGATACATTTTATATGCAGCTCTGCAGCTGCCATACAACATAACAGAAACAACATAACAGATTCCCCCTCGCACAGAATTTCCCCAGCAGCTGTTTATTCAGTTTGTGTGTAGAATGATAGACACGCTTCCCCATGTTTCTGAGGTATATATCACTCTGTTTGGTGTGATTGGCTGACAGCTCCCTACTCATGTGTAAGCAGGACTGTCAGGTGCACAGTTAGATGGCCACTTCCATGTAATTTTGAGAGGGTTAAGCCCTCTCAAACAGTTTATGCTACAGATCAGAGGGGGACAATTTACTAAACTGTATTGACTGGATGTGTGTGTAAGTGTATTATATATAAACACAAAACATAACAGTCAAAATGTATGATGTATTATTACTCACTTGATATCACTAAAGTATAAATGCCTGCAATTACAAAGGACACCATTCTATGAGTGAGATTATTGTCCTAAATGTTTTACATCAGAACATGATCATAATTGTCATAATTGTAAATCTGCTCATACATATAAAATAAGGTTTCTTTGTGTTTTTATTTAAGATTGAATAAGGTCAGATCTACTGTTGTGTCTATAAAATGCTGAGATCTGGTGCGTCCTGATCGCTGCAGGATTCCGATTATATACCACTTTTATAAAGATTTATAAATCGTAAACTAGCCATTTGTTTTATGATACCACTTATAATGTTTATACTTTTACTAACAGGTGCGCTGAGGTTTTAGTTGTATTATATTCTTGGGGATTTTAGAGTAAAGCGTTTTTTTACCGACACTAAATGTTGGGTTATTTGAAATTACATTTATGAATGTTATTCTAATCTTTGTGTACTGTAGATAGATATAAAATGTTTGCTGTATTTCGCACAGATTTGCTTCTCTATTTAAATTATATACATTCTTATGTGTACTGTAGTGATGACTGCAAATGTTTTCTTAATAGAAATAATATTGAATAACTAGCGATTAAACTATTTTTAGAGACTTGTCTTGTCTGTTTTATGGAGGCTGGTGTTTGTGTAGACTGAGAAGACTCTATATGTAGTAAATGAACAAAAATACTGCAATGGATTTCTATGTTGCAGGAAATAAGGGGAAAGAGAGAGGCCTCTTATAAAATTATAGTGATATTCAGACCAATGTTAAAAGTTCATTTTCCGGTCTCCATGGTGGACAAGAGTATCTTAAGGCCACCTGAGGAAGTCATTCTTGGGTCCGCCATAGGAAATCATTATCGGAACGCACACTTCAGCTATATAAAAATAATGCAAGACCAGGCACATCCAGGGAATGGATGCATATCTGCTTAGCTCTGGGCGGATCAGGTAGATTAGGCCCTTAAAGCAGGCTATAAAAGCACAAAATCAACTAATTTAACATCAGCACCCTACGAGATACAAGCGAGTGCATGCCGAGCCACAGGAAGGGGGTACAGAAGGTCCAGGGCACCGCGCAGCCATTGGTGAAGGAGCTCTTCACTGTATCGGCTATGAGACACGATAAGGCTGAGCATGAGGTTGGAGCGGAGGATGGGTCGTTGCTGTTTTCGTCTTCACCCTCATCGATGAAACCACTACTACTCCCCCTCAGAGAGCCATTATTCAGAGGGAGGGGGCCCAGGTCTGACTAAAGCTGACCTGGATGTGTCCATAGAGGTGCTATATGACAAAATCTCCTCCCTGATTGAGCATGAGCTAAGGAAGACAAACTAGGAACTCTCATCTGAGATCGCAGCTCTGGGGGATAGAACTGATCACCTGGAATCCAGACAGACTGGATTAACCTTGGAACACCATGAACTGTGGAGGTTAGTGACTGAGCTAAGGGGGAGAACAAACACGTTGCTTCATGTGTGGAGGACTTGGATAATTGATTTTGATTTCGCTGCCACCGCCGTGCGCTTATACTTCGCTCCGCGGACAGCGGCGACATCGCCTCAGGGCGCTGTTGCACCATCATTGGCTGGCCTTGTCACGGGGGCGCGTTTTCGCGCTCTTCGGGGGGGGCGGCCTTGCGGATGACGTTTTCCGCATCACTTCTACGCGGCCTGCCCCTCGAGGTATATGTGGGCGCCATTTTGGAGCTCCTGTGCTGCGTGTCTGGCGTCTCCCTATCGTGGTCCGTAAGTGCCCCTGCAGGCTGGCTATTCTTTGTATTTCATTGTATTATGCTTACGGGTTCTTTGCTTTATGTCTTACAGGCGGGTCAAACTTTTTTGTGGTTTCTCCCAGTCCTATCCCCTCTATTTAGCGTTAACTCCTTATTGGAGGGCTATTCTATTTGTATATCTCCCACTTTCCTAGCGGGCTATTGGGGCATCCTGGGTAGCCTTATTGGCATCAATCCCAATTGGCCTATTGTGCCACAATAAGCACCATATGGAGGCTTCTCAGAATAATGTGCTTGGGGTTCCTTCAGGACAAGCCCGGCTGTGTATGGCGTGTGGGGTATCCCCTATAAGTGACGATGTCAGGGTGTGTGTACCCTGCGCCCAGCAGACGCTTGCGCTGCAGTCTGGGTTACCTGTGGCTGGGCCTGCGCCCCCTCTGGCTTCGCCTACCCCCCTACGCTTACATCTGACTCCTAGTGAGGTGCATACCAGTGGGGAGTCTCAACCTGATTTGGCTGCACGGGTGGCCAGCATTGAGAGACATATTGCTGGCTCTGGCCTGCGTAAGGCTTCTGCTAAGAAGCGGCATTTATCACCTAGTGTTACTCTTTTTCCTATGGAGGCTGAGGAGTTTTTTTACGTTACCAGTTATACCCCCCTGGAAGAGGGGGAATTATATTCCAAGTATGTCACACACCCCGCTTCCATAATCATGACATGTGGGTTATGGCCAGTAGAGGGCGAACTTTGCAGAGATGACAGGAAAAAAAGGAGCCCCTCCCAGTCCATAAATACCTGGGACCTCCCACACATTCCCCAGTAATCGTCTCTGCAGACGGCGAGCAAGTCAGAAGATGGCTGTCTCCTCCTTGCAGGTAAGCCGGGTTTACACCCGGCCACTTTATTTCCCTATTTCTGCCCGGACCTTGTTTTTATTAAGTCCCTATGCCTCCCAGCCCTGGCTGTTGGTCCAGGTGAAGGTAGGATACACCTTAGTGGTGTGATAACTTGGAGCCATGCTCCTCCGTGAGACCCCCTCCAAGGGGTAGGCGGATACCAGGTTCGGGATCCTGGTTTGGGATGCCCTGTCCGTCATTTTCCCTGCGCTGCATTAGGTGGCTTGGGACTTCCCCCACCCGTTGCTCCCTGTCCCTGGATCATGGGGGGGGGGGGTGCATGTCCCTCCAATTTTTTACCTCAGACTTTGCCTGGCCAATTAGCTGTCAGTGTGGTATGAGTGTATGTGTGTGTGTGTGTGTGTGTGTGTGTGTGTGCGGTGTTTGTGGCTGTTTGCTTCACTTGTTGCTGGGCCGCGTCTGCCAGACGGCGGCCCAGATCGCGGCCATGTTTTTTGCTTCTCATGTTAGTCAGGAGGGGGGGCGGGGTCGGGCGCGCTGATGCGGCCCGCCCCCTCTCTTTTGGCGCCCACGGAGGTTCCCAGCAATGGCTGGGAACCGCGGTTACTCTTCCCAGCAGGAGGGGCGGGCCACGTGCAGCGCGCGATCCGCGCTGGCCCACCCTCCTTCTCTTTCCCTGGCCTGGCTGATGCTGCTGCTGGGTGTCCGGTCGCCATCTTGCATCCTAACTGTGAGTGCCCTGCGGGGCTCGTTCTATTATCTGCCTTTTTCGTTATGCATAATCGTATTTCTATTGTGGTGCCTTGTATGCTGCGTTATCCTTGACATGTACTTTAAGGTTATACAGATATATTGTATGACTGTGATTATATCTGGATGTATGATTGCTGTAATGACTTCATGCTTATGGTACCCTTTTTTATTATGTCTTCCAGGGGGATTACCTTCCTTGATAGTTAAAAGGGGGTTCTCCCGGTCCTTAGGTCCCTCACTCAAATAGGGGCTTTACAAATCCTCCCACTAACGGACGTTAAGGGGCATCCCGGGTAGCTTACTGGCGTAATTCCCACTGGTCATTGCGACTATCATAAAAAATCACCATATGGAGGCTTCCCAGGATACCGGGCTCGGGCTACCTTCGGGCAACCCTGGCAGTGTGTGGTTTGTGGGGCATCCCTTGTGGGGGATAATGTGTTTATTTGTATTCCATGTGCACAGCAGGCCATTACGCGGCAGTCGAGGTCCCAGGCGTCTGGGTCCGTGCCTCCGGCCTCATCACCTACCCCACTCCGCCTTATCCGTACCCCAAGTGACACTGTCATTAGCGGGGAGTCGCAAGCTGATGTTTGTGCTAGGCTGGCCAACATGGAAAAGTTGATTTCTAGCTCTGCGGCCAGAAAGGCCCCAGCTAAGAGAAGGCATCTGTCACCGGCAGCGCCGGTACTGGATTTTGATGACTATGATTCCCTTGACTGGTCTGATTATTCCCCACTCGAGGAGGGGGAATTGTTTGAGGAATCTGATGCTGAGGATCAGCAGTTTTTTGGATACTGATACTGGGCAGGCATTGGGGGATGCCGTGGATACCCCCAAGATCCTGGCCCATCTATTTGAGGTACTGGATATTTCTCCGCCAGCGGAGACCCCCTCGCAGAAGGGGGAATTTTTGGGGACTTCTAAGCCCCACTTGGAGTCCCCAAATTAGAATCATTTTGATTGCATGATTCTTTAGGAATGGGAGAGGCCCAGCTGGCTTCCCGGTGTTCCTCAGGGATGGGATAGGAAGTATCCCTTCCCGGTGGACGCGGTGAAGCGCTGGTCGTTCCCTCCCGAGGTCGATGCACCCGTTCTGGGATTGTCCAACACCTCTGTTGTACATTCTCCAGACGCCGCCACTCTTAAAGATGGTGAGGACAAACGCTTTGATCAGATGGCATGCCATGCCTTTGCCAGTGTGGGTTCAGCCTTGCGGCCTGTTTGTACCTCGGCGCTTGCGACTGTGGCTACCAGGTCTGTGGTTAGGGGCCTGTTGAGTGGTTCCCAGCTTAACCCTGCCAGTGATGATTTCACAGCCCTTAAGCAGTGTAAATTATTTGTGACCTTTGTTTTATCTGCTAAGGATGACGCGATTATTATGTGTAGTAGAACCTTGGATTTGCTGGTGGCTATTCGCCGATAGGTCTGGCTACACCAGTGGGCGGCTGACATTGTGGCTAAGAAATCACTTGCAGCGCTACCCTTCCTGGGTATGAGGCTGTTCGGAGATAAATTGGATTCAGTGGCGAAAGGTGGAAAGTTACCTCAGCGTAAGTAGCAGCGTCGCCCCTTTCGGGCAGGCTCCTTCAATCCTTCCTTTCGCTGTGCCAGAGCAGGCAGGAGCTTTGTCTACTCTAATTTCAGAGGTGATTCCTGGAACAGAGGCAGAGGACGCGCTAGTCCAGGCCTTAACTGGGGTTTCAAGCCCAAGCCTGCTGCCAAGACAGCTCAGCAATGAGGGGACGCCCTCACCCTTGCGGGTGGGGGGACGGCTGTGGCACTTCTTCCTGGTCTGGGCCCAGGAGGTCACAGACAAATGAATCTTGGAAGTGGTCTCTTCCGGGTACAAACTGGAGTTTGAGTACCGGCCTCCTCCCAGATTCCTAAGGTCTCGGGTCTCCTCAGATCCCCGGGCTGCGCAGGGGCTCCTGTTGGCTGTAAAGAATCTTCTGGTCATGGATGTCATATGCCCGGTGCCTTTCTCAGAGAGAGGCCGGGGCTATTATTCCAACCTCTTCACGGTTCCCAAACAGGATGGATCCATAAGACCCATTCTGGATTTGAAGCTTCTCAACAGGTTCATCAGAACCAAGAAGTTCCGCATGGAGACTCTGCGCTCAGTCATCAGTTCCCTTCGTCAGGGGGATTTCATGACATCCATAGACATCATGGATGCTTACCTTCATGTACCAATCTACCCAGCACACCAGAGATTTCTCAGGTTTGTGGTGGGAGATCAGCATTTTCAGTTTGTGGTCCTCCCTTTTGGGTTGACTTCGGCACCAAGGGTGTTCACCAAGGTGCTAGCGGGCATAATGGCCCTTCTCAGAGCCCAGGGCATTCACATTGTTCCGTATTTGGACGACCTCCTCATTACGGCATCCTCTCTCAGTCAGGCGGAGCTGGACACCAGGTATGGTGATGGCGAGGTTCGGCTGGGTGATCAACCATCCCAAGTCTTCTCTCTCCACCTCAAGGGAGATCTCGTTTCTGGGCATGAATCTGGATACCATTCGGACCAGGGTTTTCCTTCCTCAGTCCTAGGTGCAGATGGTTCAGGATCTGATACGTCTTCTCCTGTCCAATCCTCGTCCTTCTATCCGGGATGAGACTGGTGGGATTGATGGTGGCTTCCTTCGAGGCAGTTCCCTTTGCTCAGTTCCACATGAGGTCACTCCAGCTCCATCTATTGTTGGCCTGGGACAGATGTCTGCAGTCATTGGATCATTCATGATGTCTCCCCGGGTTCGGCAGTCCCTTCAGTGGTGGCTGGAACCAAGCAATCTGATGAGGGGCAGATCCTTTCTGACCCCTTGTTGGGAGATGGTTACCACGGATGCCAGCCTGTCAGGCTGGGGAGGTTTTTGGAAGACGCATCAGTTCAAGGGGCTGTGGGGTACTCTGGAGGCTCACACCCCCATCAATGTCTTGGAGCTGAGAGCTATTCGGTTGGTTCTGTCATGCTTGACGCATCACCTCCGCGGCTTACGGGTTCAGGTTCAATCAGACAATCGAACTGCGGTAGCTTACATCAATCACCAAGGAGGGACTCGCAGCAGGAGTGCCCTCAGGGAAGTTTCTCTGATTCTTGCATGGGCGGAGAGCAATGTTCCATGCATCTCAGCAGTGTACATTCCAGGAGTGGAAAACACGGAGGCGGACTCCCTGAGCCGATCCCTCTGTCACAAGTGGGGGATTCCTGAGGTGGATACCTGCCTCACGTCACAATCGCAAGCTCCCAATGTTTGTGTCTCTGTCTCAGGATCCTCTGGCCCTGGCAGCGGACGCCATGTCTCTTGCCTGGAGGGATCTGGGGTTCCTGTACCTGTTTCCCCCCTTCTCCATGGTGGGCAAGGTGGTGCCCAAGCTGGCTCAAGAGGGTGCGCCAGCAATTCTGGTGGCCCCAAGGTGGCCAAGACAGGTTTGGTTCGCGGACGTTGTACGGCTGGCGGTATATCAGTACAGGTTGCCCCTGTTTCCGAATCTGATCACTCAAGGTCAACTTTGTTACCCCAATTTACAAACGCTGGCTTTGACGGTGTGGCTGCTGAAACCTCCATCTTGAAAGAAGATGCTGATGCTGTGATTCAGACACTTGTTAGGGCTAGGAAGTGATCTTCCTCTAACATCTACTACAGGACTTGGAGGTCCTATATTGATTGGTGTGAGGCTAGGGCCTTGCCTTGCAGGGTGTTTTCGATCCCTAGGATTTTGGATTTTCTTCAACACGGTCTGGACCTGGGGCTCCAACTTAGTACCTTGAAAGGGCAGGTCTCTGCCCTGGTGGTCTTCTTTCAAAGGTCCTTTGCTCTTCATCCTTTGGTTAAAACTTTTTTCCAGGGGGTCACTCATGTGCGGCCCCCTCGAAAGCCTTTGTTGCCTGTTTGGGATTTGAATTTGGTTCTGTCTGCCCTCCAGGGGCCTCCTTTTGAGCCGGTGCAGGATGTGCTTACACAAAAGATTGCCTTTTTGGTGGCTATTACCTCTGTTCGACGTGTCTCTGAGTTGGCGGCTCTTTCCATTCAAGCCCCTTACTTTGAGAGACACCAGGACAAGGTGGTATTTCGTTTTAAGCCAGATTTCCTTCCTAAGGTGGTTTCTGCCTTCCATCTCAATCAGGATGTGGTTCTCCCTTCCTTGTGTCATAAGCCTAGCAATGACAAGGAGAGGGTCCTGCACTCTTTGGATGTGGTTCGTTGTGTGAAGTACTTTTTGGTTGCTACTTCTTCCTTTCGTAAGATGGATGCCTTGTTTGTGGTGCCCTCCGGGCCCCGGAAAGGTTTGGTGCCTGCCAAGTCTACCATTAGTAAATGGATACGTCAGGCCATTGTTGGGGCCTATTCTGCCAAGGGGAGGAATCCCCCTTTTAAGTTCACTGCGCATTCTACTCGTGCTGTTGGTGCGTCCTGGGCTTTTCAGCACCAGGCTTCAGTTGAACAGGTTTGTAAGGCTGCTACTTGGTCTTCCATTCATACTTTTTCCAAGTTTTACAAGATTAATGTGCGGGCTTCTGCGGATGCTGTTTTTGGCCGCGAGGTTATGCAAGCTGCAGTGGTTTAAGTTGGTACATTCTTTTACTGTTTTGGTTCCCACCCATGACGGACACTGTTATTGGATGTCCCACATGTCATGATTATGGAAGCGGGGTGTGTGACATACTTGGAATAATACCATTTTGTGATTACTCACCTGTAAAATGGGTATTATAAGTATGTCACACATCCCGCTTCATCCCGCCCTTATGGGTATTTTGGATCTTTTATATGGTGAACCTTTTAGTGTTATGATTGTTTATATTTGGCTCTTCCTGGCCCCCTTACTGCTGTCCTATACTGGGGAATGTGTGGGAGGTCCCAGGTATTTATGAACTGGGAGGGGCGCCCTCTACTGGCCATAACCCACATGTCATGATTATGGAAGCGGGGTGTGTGACATACTTATAATACCCATTTTACAGGTGAGTAATCACAAAATGGTATTTTTCTGATTCAGAATCATCTGAGGAACAATCTAGGGTGTATGGTGCCGATTCTGGGTCTGACCCATGGTCTTTAGATGATACTGACAAGCTTTTGGCTCACATTTTTGAAGTACTCTGTATTTCTCCTCCTGCCGTGGCTCCGCGACAGCAGGGGGAGCTGTTTCATACTGTTAAACCACGCTTGGAGTTTCCTGAACAAACTCACTTTAATAATCTGGTGCTTAAAGAGTGAGAATGGCCTAGCCGGCTTCCCGGGGTACCAAAGAGTTGGGATAAGAGGTATCCCTTTCCCGCTGAGATGCTTAAACATTGGTCATGTCCTCCCGAGGTGGATGCACCAGTTCTGGGGTTGTCCAACACATCTGTCATGCATTCCCCTGACTCTACTACCCTGAGGGATGGGGAGGACAGGCGCATATTTCAGCTGGCTTGCCATGCCTTTGCCTGTGTGGGGACCGCTCTGTGTCCGGTCTGTGCCTCTGCCATTACGGCTGTTGCTATTAAAAGCCTGCTCAGGAGTCTCTTAGATGGGGACCCTGATGATGCTGGTAGTGAAAAGTATAGAGCTCTTCTGCGTTGTGAGGAATTTGTTGCATATGTTCTCTCTGCCTTCGATGATACCATTAGAATGTGTGGCAGGGCTTCTGCCTTATTGGTGGCGATACGCCGCTCGGTCTGGCTGCGCCAGTGGGCAGCAGACAACGCTGCTAAGAAGGCTCTCACTGGTTTTCCCTTCAAGGGACTGCGCCTCTTTGGTGAACGTTTGGACTTGTTTGCTAAAGGAGGCAAGTTACCTCAGCGTAGAAGGCAACCCCGGTCCTTTCGGGGTTCAGGTGCTTTTCTTCCCTCCTTCCGGGGTTCCAGAATTGGAAGGGGAGCTTCCTTTGCTGGAGCCCGCAGAGATTTTTGGGGCAGGGGCAGAGGACGTGGCAGTCCGGGTCCCTCCTGGGGTTCCAAGCCTAAGTCCTCCCCCAAGCCCCCTCAGGCATGAAGGGGCGCCCTCAATGACAGTGAAAGTCAATGGCACTTTTTACTACAGTGTAAAAAGGAGTAAAGAGTTCTCTACTTTTCTTAAGAGTAAAAAAAGTACCATTGACTTTCATCTGCCTTTTATCTGGTGATTCAGCAACAGTGAAATTCTCATGCTTTTTCCTCATGAAGTGAATTTTTTACTACCATGAGAATTCTTTTCAACTCATTGAATAAAGGTCATTGTTCTTAAGATGCACTTCTGATAAGGAAGCTAGTTTTAAAAGCTATAGACAAAGCTGTAACCTGCAGTTTGAAAAGACCCCTGTTCAACTTTATGCGACTTAGCCTCTTCAACTTTGGAAAAAAGACACCAGCTAAGATATGTGACAGATGCGAACATACACTATAGATGGGGATTCCCATTTAAGTTGTTAATCCCTCATAATGGAGGACTTATTTCCCCCACCACTATTGAGAAAGTTTGTGATGCCATAGCAAGATTGGGGCTTGAAGCTGTAAGAGGCTCGGGTCCCAGAGATATCCAAGATCACCTAGAAGACCTAACAACTGATTTTGCTGTTTCTTCATACTAGCACTTGAATACTTTTTTCTGACTTGCCCCCTAGTGGCCTATCTGGGTTTTTTATGTCTCTTCCTAACCTCACCCCACATTGCCACTGCTCGTTTAACGTCCAGATTTGGATTTATTAGGGTGGTTGCTATGTGATAGTGTGGGTGAACAGGAAAGGGAGGGGTAGGTGGTGTCAGGGAAACATGTTGTATGAGAATGCATGTTTTGGTCTGACTGCAGAGATTGAAAGGCAGAAAGTTGGGTGCAGTTAAAAACAGTTAGCTAATAAAGAAGCTATAAAGAACGTTTAGTGAGATTTCCTTGTCAAAAAAGGTAGAGCCAGGCATTTTTTTTCTTTCCCCTCTGTGTTGTGGAAGTCTGCTGAAGAGCTAGGGAAAGTGGAAATTTTGAGCGTCTGTTAAATTATAGTGTCTTTGTTGACATTACCCAGAGAAAACCAACTAGGAACAATTGGTAAAAATTGAAATACTTAATTTTCCTATAAATAACTTGTTTTTATTCTGGTTTTGAGTTTCTTTGTTCCCAATAGGATACTTTAGAGTGTGTTACAGAGTGACAGCAGATACCCTAAGAGCGTACAGGGTGCTGTAGTGAGAAGTACGGGTGAGCAGAGAGAGTGTGAGCATGTCTATATGAAAAGCAGGGTTTTTTTACATCCTCCCCCCCCCACTCTCTCCCTTGACTCCTCCACTTCCCTGGCCCTTTCTAAACCTCGTTATACTCCCAATCAGGAGACTGAATTAGACTAGAGAATCTATAGAAAAGTGCTCTAAACTGGTTTCTGTTTGATTTTCCCCCTCTCGAGAGGGTCCATTGCGCCTCAGCATAAGCACAGAAACGGTGTCCACGGGGACGAGAGTGAGCTTCAGCTCTGTAAGATGAAGGTATCATGTCTGGGTTTCATCTTTCTTTCACACAATGTTAAGGGATTTAATGAGCCATCCAAGAGAAGGGCAGTGTTTTCCTTTTGGAAATATTAGCATGTGGATGTTTTTGCAGAAGACTCATTTTGCTAAATCTAATCCTCTATTTTATTTACATGGGGGATACCTGAGGTGCTATTGTTCACTAGCGGAATCTAAGACTAAAGGAGCAGCTATACTACTCAAAAAAAAATCCCCTTGACAGTCACCAAGACTATAACCGACCCCGACATTAGATACATGATAGTCACAGGACTTCTGCACGACAACACCCATTACCTTAGCATCTGTGTACATCACAACCTTTTTAGACAATTTGTTAAGGCCCTGGTAGGATTTATGGGGACATACATAATATTCGGGGGGTGACCTGAAACTAGTATTTCCCCCAGAGTGGGATAGATCTGCCAGATCGGTTAGTAATGTAGCAGCACCCAGAACAATCTCTGGTTAGGAAGCAGGATCTGATGTATATATGGAGACAGCAACACAGAGACAGCTAGACAGAGACTTCTCATTTTATTCTGCCCCTAAGTTCCAGAATCTACTATCTTTTGGTAACAACACAGCTATCCTGGAGAGGCAGAAAGATAGAATACCTCCAATGCACCTGGTCTGATCAGAGCCCGATTAAGCTGGTGTTGGAGAATCCCTCAGCTCTAGTCCCCAACTGTACTTGGGGAATAAATGACTCTGACTGTGCCCCCTATGCTGCTAAGTTACACAAATGCTTTAAAGTTAATCAACCCGGCACTAATGCATCTTCATTATGGTTTGCACATAAAGTGGTCATAAGGGCAGAATTTATTAGGACTGCAAAACAAAATCAAAAGAAAAGAAAAGAAGAGCCTGCTAGATTACTGTCCCTCTTCAGGGAACTAGAGAATAGTCATAAACTTGGCATCCCAATCGTTGCATCAGCATTATACCTTACAAAAACAGGACGGCTAGCCCACAGAAAATTATTTTTAGAGAAACTGCATAAAGGAGGTGGACAAAAAGATAGACCCAATCTAGAAACATGCTTTACATACCTAAACCTCCCACAGTTAAAACTGGAGGATCTTTTGGAATTAAACAAAACCGTCTCTGTGGAAGAGGTGGAGTTGACCGTTAGGCACATCAAGAACATGAAAGCCTCAGGTCCAGATGGACTGATGGCCCTATATTATAAACATTTCTCCAAGATATTGAGCACACATTTGGCTAGCTACTGTAAAAGCATTATGCATGGAACACAGGTACCTTCAGAGTTCCTTTCCACCCATATATCAATGGTGCCTGACATGCAACATTATGCAAAAATTATAGGCCCATATCTGTCCTTAATCAGGATTATAAAATCTTTACTAAGATCTTGACAGAACGCCTGGCACAGTTTATTCATACTCTGATAGGCCCTGAACAATTTGGTTTTACACCACATAGACAAGGGTCTGACAATGTTCGCCTAACACGTAACCTAATCCAAGACGCTAATTACCTTCAGAGGGAGGTCCTTTTACTTGGGCTTTTCAGACCTTAGAGTGAATATTGCGAAGGCTAAGGCCATGGCAGTGAACATACCTAGGAATAAAAGAGAGCTGCTAGCTCTCAACTTTGACATGCACTGGAGAGACAGATCTACCCTACCATATTTAGGAATATGTTTACCACATCAGTTTGATCAGGATTTTACTGAAAACTTCCCAAAACAATTTAGAAACTTAAAGGGACTCTGAAGGCAAAGTGCAAAAACTGTAATTCAGCAGCTCACCTCATCATGGCTGCCTTCTCCCTTCCTGTCAGAATGCAGCTGCTCCTGAAAGTAGAAACAAGGCAAAGATTAGTGGTACACCCCCTAAAATCCTTTGCCACAGGGCTAAGCTGGTGGTCTAAAGCTCATCAGGCTGTGGACACTGGGAGAGAAGGAGAACAACCAGGGTGATTTCCAGAATTCCTGTCTTACAGACCCAGCGCATAATGCTGATTATTATGCGGCATCACAGAGCCAAGGGCCATGCCCAAATATTTCAGAAGATAGATCATAAGGTGAAACTGTAAACCTTGATATCTCGGCCATTTCTTCTTCAGTTTAAAAACTGAAAACAGTTTAGGAAAGTGCCAAACAAAGCCTAACACAATGGTCTAACAATTGCCTTTGCCTTCTGTATCCCTTTAAAGTGGACTAAAACCCACACCCCGGCAGCCCTGGAATCTATAAGCGTGGGTACGCTCCCTGTTAGAGGGTAGTGGGGGATGCAGCTGCCGTAGACGAGCTCTTAGACGAAGTGGCGGGAGTGGATCAGAGTGCACTGATTGGACGAGAGGCCGCGCATGCACCGTAGAACCGGGGAAGGGTATATCAGATTGGGCAACCTGGGGAGAGTCGCACAGATTGGGGTGCCCCCGGGGGTAAGGACCCAGCATAGTGTTCACTGGTACTATAAAGCAGCGAGACTGAGCCAATTGGCATGCTGGCAAGCCAGTCCACAATCTATCCTCTGGGTGTGGTTTGAGGATCAAGCAGTTAAGCCAATTTCCTTGTAAAACTTGCTATGGGCGAAAGATCCAAGATCTTCTCTTCCTAAAATCACTAATTCCAGTATCAGGATCACTGTACAACAGGGGAGTCAATTCAAAAAAGCTCTCTCACCTTTAAAACCCTACACTATTGCCCATCCTAGGCAGCCCTAATTTTGCACCAGGGCTGCAACCAAGTCTTCAGATGGTGGAAAGGGCCGGGACTGATAACATTGGGGTCCAGGCTTACAGGCGTAAGGTTCACTCATTCTAACTACTGCAATTCACAAGAAATATTCCCTCCTCTGAGCATATAAGTATCTACAGATTAGACACTATCCCCTCGATTCAAAGAGCAAAAGTTAATTGATTTCGGATCGAGAATCGTAAGTTTGGGTGGGTGTTAGTCATTTTTTCCTGTTTTTTTGCCCATTTACGACTCGCACGAGCCTACGTTCGAATGCGTATATGCTCTTACGATCATCGCAAGTTCGTTCCTAAATTTTAGGATCAAAACGTAAAACTTAGGATCAAATCCTAAAACTTAGGAGGAAAACGTAAAACTTAGGATAATTGGATGTGTTTAGGTGTGATTCAGAGAACAGTTTTCAAACCTCTAAATACGTTTTAAAAGAAAGCCACTGCCGACACCTTTTAGCAGTCGGATTGCTGTTCTTAAACAGGTTTTTTGGCTATGTGGAGGAGTCTGCGCGTCTTGAGCTCCAATGAACTGCATGTATCAGCATGGCCGAGGCCATAAATTGTATGGCAATGCATACCTGATTCATGTATGCCTTATAAAAGCATTTTAATGTGGACCTTAATTAGTCCTTTGCATGTAAACCTTTATTTGGCAATATATTTGCGTTAATTAAAGAAACTTATGTCCTTTGTTATTTATTTTTAAATTGATGTACTAGAATAATATTTTTAGATTGCATTTATTGGTGTAGTTGTTTACCTTTGCTTTGTTTAATTATTTTAGCTCATCTTTGGTCAGATGCATCACACTTACTGAGGAGAGGAGAGCGGGATAAAGTGCAGGATGTGGGTTACTGCTGTATTTTGCACAGACACAGCAGAGCTGGGGGCACGGAAAGGTCAGAAATCAAAGAATCCAGAGCAACACAGTCACAAGGCCCTTTCTGTTTGCAGGCTGCCCGATAATACCTGAGCCGCCATCTTGGCTGTTTCTAGGCTCATAACATGCAGAAGTTGCTGGGTGTTTTTTAATATTTGAGAGCAATCTGTATATAGAGGGTGTGGGTAACCACACACAAAATTAAAAGTTGTACCATTTGAAGCCAAAATATTAAAATTAAATCCACAAGTAAAAAATGCAAGTTAACTAAAAATTAAACAAAGTAAGATTTACTTATGCAAATGCATTCAATAATGGTTGGTTACTACAAAATGAATGAAATAAAGAAAAATAAAAGACCAAATATTAGAATGCACTTTAATGAGGTAAGTTTGTAGTGCGCAGCCGCAAGATCAGAAGGATTTACGTCCAGACAAAAAAGGAAAAAGGGCAAAACCAATGTTGCAACCTGAGAAATGAAACGGAAAATTCAGGATGGAAACTGACACAGGTCTGATTCCCGAACTGCCATACGAACGGACGTATATTTTAGGATAGAAACGTATTTGCTTATAGAATCACTCGCAAGTTCATACGAACGCACGAGCGGACGTGAAAAATAGGATGATCGGCACCCAAATCCAAGCTGTTACATGTTTCTTTGAATCGACCCTTATATATAATGTATCTGAAAAGGCGTTCTCCCCTCAACTCACCCCATATGAATTATATTGCACAGATAACCCATGAATGAAAGTTTTTTTCTACAATTTATTCAATAATTTGTAGTCCAACAGATCCCACCCGGACAAGAGCCATGCAACAGTGGGTGTTTTCAGTCTATTTTTCAGGTCTTTAGAGCAGTCAGTGTCAGAGAGACTGCAAACAAATTGTACCTGAGATGGTTCTACACCCCAGAAAGGCTGTAGAGGGGGTGGCGGATTAATTTTTAGAGTAGCCTAGGAGTTGGGTTTACTGAGCTGGGCTGGGGCAGGAACTTTAGAGGATAATAGACTTTCTGTCTCTAGGGGTGGAGCTTGAGATTTAGGGTCGTCAGGGCCGTGTTTGTGAACGGGAGCTGGGCCTAAAAAAGGAAGGCCCAGCCAGTGCTGGTTTAGTCCGGTGGCAGCAGAAGAGCTGTGCAGACATGTTGATTGGGGCTGTGAGGATGGGAGCTGACGCCGATCGTGGCTGACTTGCCTTGACCCTTGAGAGGGATGTGGGAGTCCCTGAGAAGTTGAAGAAGCCCCAGAGGACTGAGGTCTTCGCATTCCTCATGAAGAGGGGAGCTGCGGGAGCTTCCCCGAGCACTGCCCACCTGAGTTTGGCTGGGGTGGAGGCCATGCCATCAGAGCGTTGGGGTGTCCATAAAAGTGTTGGGGACCTCTGCCTGAACTGTGTTTCTGAAGTGCCGTTAAAGGGGCGAAAAGGAACTACTGGTGTGTGTGGTCTCTGCTTCATTATCTGCCTGGAGTCCGAACCCACCTTGGACAGCTTGGACAGCTGCCTGATGGGAAAGAAACCTGAGTGAGTACTACCTTCCCTGAGCCCTAAGCCCCAGTGCCTCTGAATTAGAGGTGCCCGTCCCCTCTCTGCCTAAATCCTTTTTCCCAGATGGGGGCATTCCAAAGACGTCCAGGGTGTCCACTACAGGGGGATGTCAAGAACTTATCTTACACATTGTGGCGGCCAGAAGGTGGACTGTGGCAAGAGCCTGGAAATCTTTAAACCTAAATTTGAAGCAAAAGTTGAGTAAAATTTTAAATTTAGCAAAATTAACATTATTTACATTTTATGGAAGGTAGAGTTGACAACCATAAGGCTATATGGAACTTGGTTTGCGACTTGACCACTATATCTAACCTCCCCTTTTTTAAATTATTTATTTATTAATTAATTACCTAATACTATATAGACAATCTTCTACTATCCTTGAGAGAGGTGTGTTTGAATTGGTGTGAATGTAGAGCGAATGAACTAAATTGTAAACGTAATGGGAAATTGTAATAATTATAATTTGTAACATATGTTCTGTGAAGAAATAAATATGCAAGATATGTTTATTGGATAGAAAGAGAACACAAACCAATTTTTGTTAGAACACATATGTGTGAATTTTTATTCTAAATGAAGCAGTCAATATTGAGAAATGTTGCACTGGATACACTTTGCCTGACGTTTCAAAAAATACGTTTTTGAATTTAAGAAATTAAATAAATAATGCAAGACCACTCCTAATTACGGTGTTGTTGTTGTAAAGTGTAATTCACTGTAGTCGTGGATCCCTCTGTATTACCCTAATGATGGCCTTAGGTCACTTTACTGGAGCCCATATGAGAATTAGCTGGTCCTGTTGTGGTCCAGCCCAACACTATCTGTTTTCCATCTTTCAAACAGTTTAGGTCAGGGCCTTCATCCCTGCTCCTCCCACTCCTCTCTGACATTGATACACATGAATAAGATGAAAGTATTAACATGCTGGAAACCGCTTCGACTTTCAAGGCAGAAGCCTCAGATCAGCATCTGAGTGAGCGTCACGGTGCTTTCCCGCTGGCTCTGAAGGCACTAATTGCACATGCCCGGCCTGGCATGCGGACCCTCTCAATGGGCCAGCTCTGCGCTGCTTGATCGGGAGCAGGTCTGATGCTCTGGCTTGCCAGCCAAAGTGATTCCCGCTTTGCCAGCCACTAAGTGCCCAGGAACCACCATAAGCAAGGAAAATATGCATTTTTAAAGACAACAAAAGGTGAGACATTTTGGATTACAGAAATGTGTGTGGCATCAATGCCGTGTGGAGATCTGGAAAAAGTGACCAGTTGGGGCTACAAAAAGATGGCAGCTGGCTCCCATGAGTGAGGACACTCTTAGTGCTGACACTAGAAAAGTGCTGAGAACGAGAGAAAACAGAATGGCCCAGCAAACCACCTGACCTAAATCCAACTGAAAATCTATGGAAGGAATCAGGTGTTCAGAGTTTTTAAAATAGCCCATTGAACCTTTAGAATTTGAGCAGTGATTGTGTGCAATAATGGGCCAAAATTAAACCTGACCTATGCATACAGTAGGTGCTGTACTAGGATGTCCAGCAGAAAGATGATCCCGAAGAGTAGAAATAAAACTTTGCTTTTAATAAAGCAATAAAAGCAGAGGTGCCCAAAGGTCCATGGAAGAAGATCAGCGACATGTTACAGGGGATAAATGATCCCCTTAATCATGCTTGCAACTAGTTCCTCCATAGATGAGGCATCTTGATGTTGTCATCACCAACAAAGGTATTAAATACATTTCAGCATGCTCAGTACTTTTTTCCTGTCATTTCTCATTATTATACATAACTTAATTTATAAAACACTATGGTTTGATTTCTTTGCCTGTGTAGATTAGACCGATATCTGGTGAAAAGTTTATGTCAATGGTACCTTTATAAATATATTTACTTATGAAATAGATAATGTGTTCAATACTAATTTCACCCACTGTATGCTGCCTCCATAAAGCCCACCACACCCTATCCATTTACTGATTTTAACTGACCATTTTAGTTGGATGTGATTTACAATGGAGGCCTAAGCATGTGTGCAGAAATGCACTGCATTCTCCAGGGTCAAAGCTAAAGGGTTACTTTTCATTGGTGTTTAGGGGATCAGGACCTTCACACCAGTGCCCAGGGAGACCGGGACCTTAAAGAGGAACATCAGAGGAGGTTAAAACCTCATCAGAGAGGCAATGCTGCCTCTCCCCTCCCCTCCAGTTTTACCTTTGGGCATTTTATACTCACCTTGCCAGGACATCTGGAGTGAGAGAGAGGGAGAGACAGCGGGCACATCCTCGGTGTCTGGGAACGCGGCAAGGGATCACTGGAAAGGTAAGCAGTCTGTGGGCAATGTGGGAGGGGGGGTTCACAGAGATGCCCCAGGGACTCCATAACTACAGGGATGTGGCAGCATCCTGAGAACACGGCAAGGGATCACTGGAAAGGGAAGGAGTCTGTGGGCAATGTGGGGGTGGGGGGTTCACAGAGATGCCCCAGGGACTCCACAACTACAGGGATGTGGCTGCATCCCGAGAACATGGCAAGGGATCACTGGAAAGGTAAGGAGTTTGTGGGCAATCTGGGGGGGGGGGTCACAATTATTCTGTAAGCATTATGTATTTTAAACCCTTATAAACCTGCAAATTGTCTTTCGTTCCTCAAAAGCCTGTGAATAAGCCACACCCCCAATCACGGCCATCACCCTGTAAACTGGTGTCCAAGGTTGGCATCTCTGCACATCTGAGGGGTTCAAGATAGTGGAACTAAGGGGTTAACCCCATGTGGCTCATCGGCAGAAGCAGGATGGCACCCGACCCCCTCCAGCGGGCTGTGCAGTGCCGCTGGAGACAGAGAGAGCTGGGCGTCCGGCATTTATGCACGCTCCCATTGCCGAGCACCCATGCCTTGTATCTTGTCATGCGGGGGGGGGGGGCACAGAAGGTGAGAGACATGGGGGGCTGCCCATGAGAGGATTATCTCACACTACGCACACCCAAGAAAAACATGGTCTGACAGAGTGTGAGCTTGGCAATCGGGCATCCCATCTACCCCCATAAGATGATTGCTGCTCCCCCCAAATGAGGCTTTCATTTGTAAATTAGCACAAGTAAAAGCTTTTACTCCCCAAGGTTTATAGTTACATGTCTAATGTATATGTATTTTAATATATATTAAAAGCAGCAGCTGGCAAGCAATGTGGCGCAGGAATTAAAGCTGAAACAGTAAAGCTGATTCAGCATCGTGAGAATTTTTTTCTGACTTTTTTTGTGAGAAAACTATTTTTCTCATAATATTCACCTGTGCAAAAAATGGAAAAAATGTTTTCTCGCATAAAAACGTGAGGAAAAAATTCTCATGGTGTCGAATCAACCCTCCAATCAAGAGCACCTCACTTCCACTGCCAGAAGAAGCCACTAGAGGGCGTTGAAGGAAATGTTGCAGGAAATGATGTCACCTGCCAGCGCTCTTGTGATTCTACCATCTTGGAAACTGGCGGAGAAGAAGCCTGAAGCCAGCGTAAGTCTGGAGGTACGGGGCAGAGGGGAAGCAGGGGACAGCAGAGCTGCCGTAGAATGAAGCCTCATGTGGTCACGGGCACAGCTAACCCCACACTATAGATATCATTGTTTTACTTGCTGAACAGTTGGTCAGCTGTATAAACATTCGGAACCCAGAACACATCATTGCTGAGGGTAAACGCGGCACTGGGTACCCTGGAGGATCGGTGCTGATTGGCTGGATAATACACCGGGCAGCGCGATACGGTGTGGCTGCATGCGGAGTGCAAGCAAACTTAGTTTGTGGCCCAGCCTGAGAGGATGTAAACAAAGGAGGGGAATCCCAGTGATGACGTATGAGGTGCATTTGCCTGGCTTCCCCATTACTGAGCAGAACAGAATGTGGGTGTTATGGCTGTGCTGGGGAGTAACCACACTCCCCTGTAGCCTGCAGGGTCTCATTACCAGGCTCACTTAGAGCTCACCCCTCCATGCATTACATAGTGGCCCATGGGATGTTATTCCATGTAATGCTTGTGAGAGAGAGATTACCTGAGGGGCAGAATAAGGGGTAACACACTGCTACTGGGGCAGTTACTAGTTAATATGAGGCAGGAATTGATGGAGGCTGTGTTGTGATTATGTGTTGCTGCTTTCCAGCAGGAGCGTAGCTTATCCATTCATTCTAGGCTTGTGTTTTGTTGCTCAACCTACGGCCCGGGGGCCATATAAGGCCCACACTGCCATCAGCTGTGGCCCCCAGCACCCCTATGGACTTTGAGAGCTGAGCTTGTCTTGCCCACAGTGCAAGGGTCTGGCAACTAGATGAGGCACCCATGTCATTCTCTGGAGAGTTGGGTGTGTCTGGAGATGTCTATATAGAATTATCCCAGCTAACCTCGGCTTCCTACCTTACCTGTGCTCTATTACCCTCTGCCCACCTCATCTCTTCCTCACTTGTTCCACCTTAGCTCTGTTCACATCACCTCTACATATCTACTTCTTCCCACCATACCTCTGCTCACCTCCACCTATCTGCATCAATGTTTATATTGCTGCAGCTGTTGCAGTCTATCTTCTATCCATCCCTCAATGAGGTGGCAAGGCTTAATTTAAAGTAGATCAAAACCCAGGATTTTGACTATCCTGGGTTTTGGTCCTTGCCCTCGATCGGGTTCACTGAATTAAGCCTCACCACCTCATTGAGGGATGGATAGGAGATAGATTGTAACAGCTGCAATAATATAAACATTGATGCAGATGCATGTTACACCTCAAAGAGGGATAAATGAGAACTAGGGAGACATGGACACAAAAGAGGGACAGTCCCTCCAAATGAGCGACACTTGTGAGGTATGCTATCTCTATCCACCTTTGCTCACTTCTTCCTACCGCACCTCTCCATGCCTTACTTCTGATTACCTTACCTCTTCCCACTTCTGTTCACCCCCACCACTTCCTGCCATATGCAATGCTTTAAGGCTGAAGCTTGCCCGCAGCAAACTGTTTGCTTTTATTGCAGCCCCTTGATGTGGAACAATAAGACAATACTGCCTCTTAGATTAAAGCACCCCTGCTTTAGGGAAAATCTGAGGAGGAGGGAGATAATGGAGCTGGTAGTTATGTGGGAAGTTTGAGTCAGAAAATCATGATGTTATTATAATACCTATATCTGCCCTGCACCATGTGTCACTTATTTATGGCAGATTTCCATGACAAGACAGAACATACTCATTCCTCAAAAGCCTGTTAGAAAGCCACTCCCCTAAACGTCACCTAAAATAGGGTCTCCAAGGTTACCATCTCTGGTAATAATTTAGCTACTTTGCAGCATCTCTTGCCTATATCTTTTTTCTAACGTGGTCCCAAAACTGCACCCCATGGGGAAGCGTGCCTCAGCCATGAGATGCTTGGCCTAGGGCCTGCTGGGGGCTGAGGCCCAGTTATTCAGAGAGATTGGGAGCACAGTGCAGAGGGACCGGGTATGCGCCCGCTCCACTTTCGCTGTGCCATATCTCTCTTTGCAAAAATAATTGTATGCAGTCCATTAATTTGCAACCCACAAAGATGGCCAGCAGCTCATGCTTCAATCTTTACAATGTTGCTCTGTAAAGGCAGATGGAGTGCAAGCAGCCGGTTGGCTGGCAGCCCAAGCATGCTTTGTAGGATCGCAGCGAGGTGAGCACAGCAGAGGACCCTATATTGGTATGTCCTGCTGGAGGATAACAATACCTCCATACTTTGTTGGTGGAAAAGCCCTAATTTTCCTTGCTTGGGCAGGAGGATGAAAATTGGGTTTCTATCCGCTTTAAGGACATGAAAACATATCTCAGAACTAGGCACATGTGTAATGTTAGGGATGCTCCTGGAGGCAGCAGCTTGTGTTTTGTTGCATCCACTTGGGTCGTGGGAGAGTCCGGCCTCGGGTGGCCCCATTGCAGCGAATTTTCCCTAGTCCGATGAGTCTGAAGGGACAGAGAATCACAAAACACCAGCACTTAGCAGATATGTCATTGGAAATTCCTTGCCTTGAGGTGTGTGTTGTTTGTTGCCTACCTGAGTTCTCTGACTCCAAGCCCTGCTGGTGGAGATTCTGAAGAGGAGGATGAGGACGTTGGCAAATTTCTGGGGCGACGCCTTACACACCCACCATCTTTGACGAGACATTGGTGGGACCCTTCGGCTCTGGATGGGCTTGATTCACTACCCCCCCAGCATCCCCGTGAAACAGGCAAGGGTGGCACATGTTACAGTGGCCTGAGTGTCTGACTGATGGCATTTCAATAAGGCACATGTGGTGTGGGGGCCTGTTTCACATCTAGCTCTTCAACAGGCAGACAGAGTTGTGGTTGGCACATGTTTGAGATATAAAGCAGACCCTGTCTGACTTGGAAAACGAGGCCTCGCTTGTGCCACGCGTTTGTCCTTGGTTATTGCCCTTCGCTCTAGCGGGCACTCTAATAGTTAAAAATAATGCCAGCACAGATGACTTGAGTTTTAACAACTTAGCCTGTGCTAAGCCAGCCGCTCTTACAAGCTTTTTACTGGCGAGAAAGACAGCCCACAAAAATTCAATTTTGCCCGTTTTCAAATGAAAAATAGGCTTGGAATTACTCAATTTTGTACGTTTTGCAGGATGATTCAGTGGGAAAAACCACATTTAGCCATCTAATACTCGAAATTACCTGGGAAAAAAAACGCACAAGGAAGATGCGCACACAAAACAGAGAAAAATATCCACTCTTGCATGTGGAAATGCGTGTGAGAGAGGCTTAAAATCAGGCTTTCAGTATGGTTTTGGTCCTTTTTAACACACTTAGAGCTAAGCCTTGCGCTAGAGTTTAAAAGATTTGGGATTGGAATTCCCTGCATTGAGAAGCCCTCCAGTATAGCTTGCCTTTACATGTTTCTCACCTTCAGAAAAACCCCAGTGTAACCTAGCCAGCCTTCAGAGAACACAGCATCGCGGTAGCCACTGGTAAAGGTACGTTTAACAGTCAACACCGGGACTTTTAAACAAAGGGGCATCCCGGTATAGGATGCCTGGAGGAAAGGATAGTGGCCAGCCTTGGAGTCACAGAGGGTTTTGAGACACTTTAAAGGGGACCAAAACCCATGCCGGTCGGCCTGGGAATCTTAAATATTCCCAGGACGATCGATTCCCTTTCCCGGGGCATCCAAAATCGGGATGCCCCACTGTGTGAAGGCCGCCCCATACACTTACCTTGTTTCCCGGGTCCAACGATGCCTTAGATGGCGTGACATCAGCGGCTACGAGCTCGCAGATTGGACAAGTGGCTGCAGGATCAGGAAGAGGTGAGTTGGCATCGCCAATCTGGGTGGTTTCACACAGTGGGCCACAGCGGGGAAAGGACCAAAACCCAGGACAGTCAAAATCCTGGGTTTGGTCCACTTTAAGAGAAGCACATAACGCTCCTTTCATGTGTCCCAATACTAGCTGTAGCCAATTTCTCCATCCAGCCAAATTGACTAGACTGCAGAGACCAGTATGCCTCAACATCGCTAATTTGATAAAACAACTTTCTTACCCACCTATGAACAATTAACAATTTAGAATCCTTTCTTGGAGGAAGCCTTTGTGTCAGGCCCATCTTAATACACAGCTAAGTGGCACATACTACAGAGAGCATGCAAATTTTAGGAAAGTTGATGAAACTTGGTGTATTTACAGTAAACTGACTGGATTTGCCGCTTTTGGTGGGACAGTCTCACTTTGAGGCATTTTGTCCCACTATCAGACTGAAAACTCCGGGAACACCTAAATGCCCCATTTTGCTGACATTATGGAGAAGGCTCTCCCACCAAATGCTGAATGTCTGGTCGGTTTACAACTTTTCTGATAGTGGTAGTGAAATGCATGGATTGGCTGAGTACTGGCCTTGCTCAATTACCAACATGGAGAAAGTTGAAGTGCCAGTGTTCATCTGAGAGATGTGTAAGATAAAACTGTAGATTAGGCAGTTCCTGGACAGTAGAACATGGATCCCACAGCGGTGCTGCAACCGGTTTCGGGTGAAGCATACCTCCCAAGTGTCCCTGATTTGGAGGGACTGTCCCTCTTTGTAGTCCATGTCTCTTGTTGTTCCCATTTGTCCCTCTTTGAGGTTTAACACGCAGATCTGCATCAATAAATGATGCAGTGTTTCTGTTGTAACTTTTACACCCTATCTCCTATCCATCCCTCAATGAGGAGGCGTTGCCTAATTTAACAAATGTCCCTCTTACCCACCCTGAAAAGTTGGTAATAAGCCAAAAGTAAAAAGCCAATAACTGTCTAAGGTAGTCCCACCAATACATTTCCCAGGTCAGGAAACACATGTTAAGTTCCCCTCCAATAAGAGTAGAGTATATAATTAGGCAGATGAGACCTGCGCGCTGTTTGTACAGCACTACAGTCATTGTTAGCCCCATATAAGAAAGCGCAACTGCGCAGGAGAAGCTAGAGCGTCTAAGTGAAAAGCGACTCCATATTGTATCAATTGAAAGGGGGCGTATCTCACAAAAGGACCCTTGGTCCAAAACAACAAGGGCTGTGCTAAGGATGCAGATAGTAATAGCTGAGTATAATGAATGGGAAAACAAAATAAAGAGTGCAGAAGCTGCATCATAACAAATAATTCTTAGGCCCATGCACCGTTCAGCACACAGATAATTCTTAAAACCCTTTTCATTGTAAACCCATGTATAAAGAGGTTATAAGTAAAAACCTTTTTGAAAAATATAAATTATGAAGTGTGCAGTGTTATGGAATAGCTATGTTAACCTGTGGTGCACAGTTATGACGTAATAAATACAAATGACAGCACAGATAAATTACTAACATCTTTTACCGGTATGTATCAAATATCCCTGGACCATGTGGCTACATCTACTTACACACGAATAGCATACAATGATGTGGATATTTGTTCCTCAAAAGCTGCAAATTAGCCAAACCCTAAACCACACCCACAAACTTGTTAATGCCATCCCACATTGATGCCCCAAAAGTGGTCGAGGTGTATCAAGAAATTATGTAATATTAAGAATCCATTTAAACTCATCATCTACTGGGAGGATGAGTCACTTATACACTCAAACTGAATAAAACTCTCACCAAGCTTGTGGTTTTGCTCTCCTGGTAGGAATAAAATCCAGGTTTAAGTAACAAGAAGAAGAAACAAGTCTGGTTGGATATTTCTTGATGCCAAGTGTAAAGGTGACCCCTCCTCCCACCAGCCAACATATTTATATGGATTATAATAATAATGCCCTTTTAACGGACAGTAACTCATATATTTATGAGATTGTCCATTTCTTACAATGCCATTTTAGAACTGAATGTAGTTGTAAAAGCCACAGATGGCTAAAGCTGCAGCAGGAGAGTAGCTGCCATGGTTTGCTGTGAAGGTTCATACACATAACACAGGTTAACCTCAGCTGAAACATACAAAGTGACATCAAAAGCATTTGAAAATGGGGATTCCTCACATTGTACAATGACCAGCTTCTTTAGCGATACTTCCTGGAATATCAACTCACCCGCGAACATGAGCTTCAAGCGAATGCTGGTGTCAATAATCACTAAATACTCTAAACCATTGCCTAAATCTTCACCACATTGCAGACAATAAAGTTTTGCAGGTCTGTACCTGCGTCTTGCTTCTCCTTATTCTATTTTTAACAAACCACAACATAGTAAGCAAGGCTGGGAACAGAAACGGGGACACACCTGCGGTGTGGGAAAGGAACAGGGGAAGGAACCTAAAGAGAAAGGGTAGCAGACAGAAGCAGGAAAGAAGGGGTAAGGGGAAAAATGGAGGGGGAAGGGTTGGATGGGAAAGGGAAACCTTTGCTGCTGTAGGTCATCGATTACTCCTGTAGGAATTTGAGGTAATCTGCGGATAGTCTCCCTGTATTTCTCTAGGTCGTCCTTCAGATAGGCCGTGGGCTCCTCCATCCTACAGTTGTCTCTGACCCTTGACAGCCACATAGCTGTGGTCGGCGGATCTGGAAATTTCCAGCAAGCAGGGATGCAAGTATTGGCTGCGTTTAGACAAGGGGGCCAAAAGGGACATCCCTCTAATCCGGATGGAAGTGGGCGCTAGGTTCTCACCGGGTCCACCCTCATACCAGCCTCTGTCAAGCATTTCACGATTACCCTAACATTGGCCCAGAACTTTGTCAGCTTGGGGCAATCCGAGAAAATGGGGGTCATAGTACCTCTAACCCTTGAGCACCTCCAACACAGAGGGGAGGCAGAGGGAAACATCCTCGCCAGTTTAGACGGAACAAAGTACCATCTAGAAAGAATTTTATAAGAAGCTTCTTGGTAGCAATTTGATATGTTCTCTGTTTCTGATATACAGGTTAACCAGTTGCTTGGTAAGAACATGCAATCCCATATTCTCTGTGGAATTATTTCATTATTTTTACTTGGGTCTGAAGTTCAAATCTTTATCTCAATATCTAATTGAAGTTTTCTATTATGGTAAGATGGGGTGTCCAGTTGCTATAGGTTTCAGCACTTTGGATACTACTGTTTGTCTTACATACAGTATAATTTCCCCATTGTATGTCTGCAGGGTACCAAGCACCTGTCATCACAGTCATCACTGTCTATCACAGGCACTTCTCTGGTTCTGTGCATGGCTTATCAGGATGTTTAAGACCATTCAGACGACTTTTATGTTGTAGTGATCTGTAAAATTATTACTTGAAATTTCCTTAAATCAACAGTGTTTAGCTGTCAGCCGGCGGCCTCGTTTGAAAGCCGATAGCTTATTGTGGCGGCAAGCTTGATTCCATACTTTGCTGAGCTCTGGGGAAATGTGCTGTCAGTCACTACAGCCCATTAAACACTCCTCTTAGCAGAATCTGGAAGAGCTGCAATGAGCTCCCGTGATTTGCACGCTCCCTCGGTGCTCATTGAAGTAAGTAACCAGGCATGTTGGCACCGAGAGGCTTGCTTTTAAACAACGCTGCCAGTCTGGCAATCGAAACATGGCCACAGAGGTGCTTTAAGAATAATTTATTGTTGTTTCCTTTTTTTTCTTAGGTTAGTTTCAAAAATAAGAATAAAAGATGCTTGAAAATGAACAAAAAGTGCCGTACCGCCGCCTTGAAACTGCCGTGCAGAGGTTTACTAAAGTAGTTATTCCAACAGATCTAGAAAGACTCAAAAACCATCAGTTAAATATTGAGAAGGTTAGTGTTTGTCTTTATGTTGAATACATGCTTTGCTTTTATCAGGCTGTTAATCCAAAGTACTAAATGTTGATAGCTGATATATAGTAGTGCTGGAAAGGTTGTGACCCTTTTTCTGCAATTTAAACAAAGCCAACAGCCTGGCACAGTTGGAAAAGAAAGATCCATTTTGGATCTTCCTCTCCCAGCATCTCAGCCATGCTGCTGCCTGGATTCAACTGACAATGCACAGTAACAGGAAGCCCAACAGCAATTCCTATTTGCAGTTGGCCTGCAAATGCATGAGCCACCATTTTGTTTCTAAAATTTACTAAAGCAGGAGTTATAAAAAGGTAAATGAATGTTTATGTGCAGCAATCTAAATTGCCCTGGGTCTGGCTTAGTTGGTCTAGTTTAAGTCGTTTTAGACTCTTGGTCAGCTTTAAACCAAGGCAACAGCTCGGCACAGTTGGCACCCCAATCTGCCCCATCTGCATGCATTATACTAAATCATTGTCGGCACTTACATGTGCTCCTGTAATCACTCAAAGCTTTAACATGGCCTCATCCATTTTCTCCTGGTAGCGGACATTTTGGAGTTATCTTTCCCAGAATCCCAGCCATGCTGCTGCCTGGATTCAACTGACATAGCCCCACAATGGCAGGAAAGCCAGCAGCACCTTCTCTCTGCAGACGGCCTGCAGCTCTATAAGACACCATTTTGTTTGTAAAGTTAACCACAGCAGGAGTTAGAAAAAGGTAAATGAATTTTTATATGCAGCAATCTGAATTGCCCTGGGGAGGGATGCATATGACCACTGTGTTTTGTAAGGGTGATGGTCCAGTTTAACCTAAAAATACATCAGATTTTCACACAAGTGCTCAAAGTAGATAAGTAGATAAGGAGAACAAAGTACACAATAAAAAAATATTAAACATGGTAATTTCTTAAGACAAATGATCCCGGCTCACATATCTGTGAATGGCAAATGTGCTTTCAGTATCTGGTATGACCCGCTTGTGCAGTAATAACTGGTATTATAATAAATGGTATTTGGTCCTGCATATCAGAATGGAGCAATGTTGGCCCATTCATCATTACAAAACCGCTTTAGCTATGTTATGTGACATGAACTGCTTGCTTTAGGCACTGCCACAGCATTTCTTTTAGATTAAGCTCAGGATGTGACCAACTTTACTCTTCTTTACCCATTCTTTGGTAGAACAACTTGGGGTCATTTCTGCATGACCCAGATACTGTACAATTAGACTGCTGAACACTGAAACCGCAAATAAGAATGGGATTTTATATTTGTACATGATGCCGTGTAAGCATAAATTGATTATACAAGGTGGGGGGGCAACAATGGTGATCTCATGGGTCCCGATACAGTTGCTACATAAACACCCGCTGTAGGTATGCCTCTGCTAACATGGCTCCACAATTTGCACAGGTCTACTACAAGAGTACTGATTTGCATATCTGCCAGCATTGCAGGATTAATTTAAATACAACATTTAGACTTAGACTGAGCATATGGTAACATTTTGTTTTTGTGGTTTATTTCATGTGTACGCTAGTTATGCCCTGGTGGTCCAGTGGCACTTTTATGTTATCATTCTGTGGCATTAAAGTGGACCAACACCCAGGGGTGATCGGCCCGGAAATCTATAAGATTCCCGGGCCGATCACCTCCCACCCCGCGGGACATCCGAGATCGGGATGTCCCGCGGGGTGAAACCCCCCAGAAACCCCAAAAAGATCTTACCTGATCCGCCGCCGCCTCCCGCGCGCCCCTCCAGACGTGCGCGCGCCCGCGCCGGCCCTCTGTGAATGGCCGGCGGGGGGGCGCGCGCGCGCCGAGAGTGACGCGCGGCGCCTCTGGACGTTGGCGGGGATTGGCTGCGGCGTTCACGTGGGAGCGGGGAGAGGTGAGTTTTTTGGGGTTTCTGGGGGGTTTCACACAGCGGGGCACCCCCGATCGGGGTGCCCCACCGAAGTGGACCAAAACCCAGGATAGTCAAAATCCTGGGTGTTGGTCCACTTTAACGTCTGTCCCAGTGGGCTCAGCTGGCTGGTTGACACAGATGGCCCAGCCATGGCCGCTCACTCAGTATAGGAGAATATAGAATTCAGGTCAGGAAACTGGAACCCAGGTAGGGACTGTGCTAAGTAATTACAGCTGCCATAATTTACTTTTCATTTTCCTTGAAAGTAAAAATAGACACTTGTAAGTAAGGGAGATCTTATTTGACAATCCAGGGAAATCACAATAATTTTTTTTATTTTTAAGTATCGAAGATGTAGATCATGGGATCAGTTACACAAAGAACATATTAATGCTGGACGCACCGTGCAAGTAAGTTATTTTGAAAATATTATATTTATTTTTCTTACTAGATGTTTATGTTGAATATTTTATGTGTATATACGGTTCTGTGCATGTCCATATAAAATATTTGGGAAAATCGTAACATTTAATTCTGTATTTGGTTGCCGCAATCAGGAGGAGCAACACAGGCACTGACAGTGCTATTATCTGCACAAGTTAAAGAACTGCATTGTTAGAATGAAAAGGGAGCGTGTGAGTAGATTCTGATTGAGGTACTTCCATCTCTAAATCAAAATCAACATGCATATAATACATATAATAAACCTTTTAATACATTTATTTATAAATGTCCTGACTTTTTCCCCCGAAAAGTCAGATCAGCCTATTCATTCAAATAGCTGCCCACCTGTTGCCACATGCACTGACTCCTCCAAATATCATTCTGAGCCATTCTGGTGACGGCTTCACTCTGAACAAGCCCCTACTGGAATCAATTGGTGGGCAGATAGCATGGGACTGACACTGCTTCAGGTAAGCTGCCAGCCAAGTGAATTTTAGGTTTGACTGGCCATTACCTTTTCAACTCGGGCAACAACAGAATAAACAGTAATAAACAACACAAATGGGACAGAACATAGAGTGAGCCACAGAGGGGATCCCCAGGGTGCAGCCATTTACCCCAGGCACAAAATCCAGCAGCCTCCAGAGAACAGATGGCGGCCTGCTAGAACCAGGCCAGAGCTAGTGAACTGCAGACACCGGAAAAGCTTCAGACTGAACAAACTGAATCAGAATTCTGCTGCACCTGAGTGTGTGGCTGAATATTAGTAGGCCTCATTCAGTTGCCACATAAGGAGGATTAATGGCCAGGCAGCTCCCTTGAGACACCCGTTGGTGGCCACTGAAACAACAACTGTCCCACTGTGTGACACCCCCCAATTCGCCCAGTTAAACTCACCTCTCCTTGCTCCAACAGGTGAGTGGGATTTCACACAGCAGGACATCCCAGGTTAGGATGGCCCAGGGGAAGGCCAATCTAAAGGATTCCAGTGCCAGTCGTGCCTGGATTTTGTTCTGCTTTAAGGTGGTCTGATCATCAACAAAAAAAAGAAATGAGTGGAAGCCAGGGAGCTTAGCAGTAGTCTTTTTTTTATTGTAAACAAAATCTTCTTGTACAGAAAATAAACTTAACCTAATTGTCTTTTTTTTTTTTTTTATAATGCTTTGTGGCACTTTTAACATTTTTGCCAGCCACATCCTATATTGCGGTTAAGTCTATGGTAATGACCACTTAAAAGGGAATAAACCCCCCGCTGGACTTCCTCCATGCCCCTAAACACTCACCTTTCCATGCTCCAGCGGTGCATGCGCGGGCTCTCGTCCAATGAGAGATACCATAACTGTAATTCAGCATATGGCTCTCATTGTTGTCAATGATGAGTGCACGCTGTTGCATGCGTGTTGCGTTTACATGTTCTGGGGGAAGGTTCACACAGCAGGGCTTCGGAACATAACCTGGGAAAGTCAAATTAAAGTTTAAAGGGGAACATTGGAGGCCCAGTCCTTGCGGCATCCCCAGTTGGAATGCCCCGCTTTATGAATCCCCCCCATAATACTCACCTTCTCCCGGAGCCCTTCCCGCATCTCTGGGGAGCCCTTGCCACATCCCTGCTCACCTCTAGCCGTGCGTGTTCCCAAGCCTGGCCTTTATGAATGGGCCCAGGCGACTTAGACTCAACAGAGCCGTGGGGGATGAGTGAGAGCGAGCACACTGATTGGCTGAATAGCCCGCTCAGCCAATTGGCGCAGTCACTCTCAGCTCAAGCCTGTGCCGTGGGAGCGACTGGAAGGTGAGTGGATCAAGCGACCTTGGGGGATACACACAGCAGGGTAGCCCGATTCCTGCATTGAGGAACAACACCCCGAAAGCCAAAATTGGGTGTGTTGTTCCTCTTTAAAATTGAACAGGGCTCGGCCCCCTCTCCCCACAGAGAGGGGGGTAAATGGGACTTGGACAAGAGAAACAGTATAAACAAGGTCGGGATGATTCTGACTGTATGTGCTGGATACATGTGATCATACTTGAGTATGTTGTATACCTGTCTATTTGAACCCAAGCTTGTGGGAGTGTGTAAAACCTTCCCCTTGTACCCCGACGATACCGGCTGGCTTCAATAAAGATGGATTAAAAAATAAATAAATAATAAATAAAAGTACCTCTCTTATGTTGGCCCTTATAGAAGCTCATACTTCTGTTTGGTCTTTCAAGTTATTCTCAGGTTCCTAATACTAACCAGATGCTGACTATATTGTAGAATGTAGCCATGTACCTTGTCCTGAACTTTGCAGGTGATATTTTTTATATGGTTTTCCATTGAGCAATGTGTTCATCTTATGCTGCATTTCATTGACCTAGAAATAGTTTTTTTTTTTGTTCTGCTGTCTGTCATTCTCTGACACATCTGCTTGCGGCTAGACGAAGACATTAAAGAGATGCACGGCGCCTCTTTTAAAAACGAGTTTGGCGAAGCATAATTCTGCAGATGAGATGGGTTACTGGTAATGGAATTAATACCTTGTATTATTGGTTTGCCTGGGGAATTAATGAGTAACAACACTCCTGGGGAGGGAGAGGGGAACATTTTACTAATTAGCTGGATGTCACTTTGAATAAAGGGCCTTATTTATTAGACAAGGAAAAGCAGTAGTATTTGAAAATTCAAAATCTCTTACTTTGATTTTTTAATATTATTTATATTGAGTTAAGCCTTTACATTTAGGGCTGTTGCATATTTTTGGATTTTACACAGTTTATCGGAGGAAGTGATACTTTGTGGACAGAGGCGGTAATTCTTTGACATGGAAATCCCATAAAACTGATTAGTTTGAAATATGGCCAAAGGGAAAGCACTCACCGGGGTAATACAATTACATAGCTTAAAAAAACACATTTATCAAATTCAACCACATGTCATAAGCTAAACATGGAGGCCGGCATTGCTGATCTCATTAAAACATGCCTGTAGAGAAGGCTGCCTAGGCCACAATAACACTTTGCCTGGGTTCACGCTTTTGCACGTTAACTCAAAGTTTTAGCTCACACTTTGTCAAAGCACCCTGATACATTTTGATGGTTGTAATTCAGTAGGCTGTGTCTTTGATTTTGCAATGCTTTTTATTATTAAAACACACACATTGGCACTGCTTGGATGCACAATTGATTATATTGGCCCAGAACTCTTTGTGGGTTTTACTGTGTGGTATAGAGGATATGTTAGTCCAATGGCAAAGTCTTTTTTATTTCTTACAATATTTTTTTTATTGAACACCTCACATAGGCTGTACAACCAAGCCAGACGCACAGTAAAAATAACCATTACATACAATGAGAACCAAGGGTAAAAGGCAATAAAGCAGTGATTACAGAGATAACAGATAGATGTATAGGGGCAGTTTGCGCTATTCACAAGTCTGGCAGAAAGCCTGAATTATCTACTGAAGTTACTAAGGGAGCATTGCTATAGATACCACTACAACCCTCCTAGAGTTCCACCAGACGCATTTCATTGGCCACCCAAACATCCCAAGGTTATATACTGTCTATGGTCTATACAATTACCCAACAATTAAAGTGGACCATCACCCTCCTGTGATCGGCCCGGGAATCTATAAGATTCCCGGGCCGATCACCTCCCTCCCCGCGGGACATCCGAGATCGGGATGTCCCGCGGTGAGGGACCCCCCCCCAAAACCCCCAAAAAACTCACCTCATCGGCGGCGGCCGCCTCCCGCGCGCTCCTCTAGACGTGCCCGCGCTGGCCGTTTGTGAATGGCCGGCGCTGGCGCGCGCCCTGTCAGAGCGACGTGCGGGAGGCGGCGGCGGGCGCACTGTCTTGTCCGCCGCTTGTCCGTGAGCGTGGTGAGGTGAGTTTTTCGGGGTTCTGGGGGGTTTTACACAGCGGGGTGCCCCCCTGAAGTGGACCAAAACCCAGGATAGTCAAAATCCTGGGTGTTGGTCCACTTTGAAGAGGAACATTGGACAGTCTGGGGAGTTCTCAAAAACTCCCCAAACTTCATTTTCCGATTGGATAACTGGGTTATTAAACTTACCTGTCTGCTGACCTTTTGTGCTTATCCATTCTTCTCCTGTTGCCATAGGCAGGGCAGTCCCATCTTAAAGTATGCAACACTGGGGTGGAGGTCTAATAGGACCTGCATGTTTAGAGCTCCATTGCTTCTCTTTAAAGTGGACCAACACCCAGGGGGGATCGGTCCGGGAATCTATAAGATTCCCGGGCCGATCAGATCCCTCCCCGCGGGGCATCCGAAATCGGGATGTCCCGCGGGGTGAAACCCCCCCAGGAAGCCCAGAAACCTTACCTTAACCCTGTTCCAACGGCGCGGGCCGCGTCTCGCGCTTCCCTCTAGCAGGGCGCGGCCTCCAGCACTCAGAGCCGCTGTGGTTGGACGCCGCTTGTACGTGCATACCACAGCTGCTCTGAGCTCTCTGATTGGATGAGCGCCCGCGTAGGAGCGTGGTGAGGTGAGTGTTTTGGGGCGTTCTGGGGGGTTTCACACAGCAGGGCACCCCCGATCGGGGTGCCCCACCGAAGTGGACCAAAACCCAGGATAGTCAAAATCCTGGGTGTTGGTCCACTTTAAGAATAACTAATTGCTATCTAGACAAATTTGAATGCCCCTCTTGTTAAATCCCCTGGGGTTGCCCGATAAACTTACATTTCCGGCAGTCACATGGCGCAGGCTCTTGTCCAATAAGCCTTTATGCCGTACATATTAATGTATGACATGAAGTGCTGTTTTAGAGGGAGCATCGGCACAGAATAGGAGCAGCCACATCCCCAATCTCCCTGCAGTCTGTGCTCTCCCATTCCCAGCCTATCTGAATGGATAGCTGAGGGAGACCAGGGATCCAGCCGCGGGCTGAGAAAGTGGTGTGGGAGCACCTGAAAAGTAACTGGGTGGGTGTTTGAGGGGATTCACACCGTGGGACATTCTGAATCTGGGTTACTTGGTTTTAGATTTCAGGGTCAGCATACCAAAGCTGTCTGATATCTAACGCTTACTCTGTGCAGAACTGAAAGGACCTTTTGTCATTGTAATGGAAGCTTTTCTGAAAGAACTAGTGAGGATTCTATGTTCCACCCACCGCTCACATAAGCAGTGCTGCGAGCGCTTTCACTGTTTGCTGACGGACTTCTGCTCTGTTTACTAATAGATCCGATTAATTATTGTGATACAAAATCCCTCTCGCTTGTGTGCACACTTAGAATGAAACACTTGTAAAGGCTTTAGAAAACTGTAAGTCAATATTTACAGGAGCCATTATTAATTACTTTTATTAAGCCGAGATATATAGCAAATCTACCGTTCTGAGCTGTGCTTGGGGTGTGAGTAAAGCATCCCACCCGGGATGTCCTCTTTCTCTGATGCTTTGTACTGTTGAGATGATTGCAGGTTTGCTGGAAGAAATGATCCTTTATGGCAAAAGGAGTCCTCCCACCCCCGCTGTATGACCAGATCAGATTAATCTAGCTAGGAGACTGGATATCAATTTTAATTTAAGACCTAGACTAGAGCGCATGGAAAATAGATTTAAAGTATGGCCCTCATTGCCCCTGAATGTTATTGGAAGGATTACCGTAGTAAAACTGATTAATCTCCCCATATTGATGTACCTGTAATTCTTCCTATGACATTTTTGGATTCCCTAGTTTCTATCTTTATTTGAGCCAATAAGGTTCCACATACCTTTAGAACTGCATGGCAAGCCCCTATAACTCGGGGGAGGACTGGCATTACCCAATTTCTTTGGTTACTTTTTGGCCACACAATTGACCTAAATGACTGGTTTAATGCTACCAGATAAAAAAAACTTTAAGGACTGTATGTTTATCTCTTCAGGAATGCTAAAGAATGAAATGGGGGGCCAAAATCTGGAAAGTTAGCAGGGGTTGTGGACTAGGCAGAATTTCCTGCAGTGCTGAGCAGGTGCTGTAGCAGGTCTTCAAGCTTTGCCCCAACTTTCTAAACTATTCCTCCACGGCCACGCTCCAAATCTCACTCTATGCTCTCAGCACAAGCAAGCCACAGTGGTCACACCTGCTGGGCACGCTGGGCGTGTGCGCAACTGACCATTGTGTGACCACATTTAGAGCATGGTTGTGAAGGAATGAAACAGAAAGCAGGAGGAAGTCCTGCTACAGCATCTATACATTGAGGTTTTCTCTTGGCATAGCGCATGCTATTGCTGATTTAGTGAGGGGCTACTTTTAATAAACATTTGTGTGTTGAGCTAAACTATATATATATATATATATATATATATATATATATATGTTTTCGTAGGAGGAAAATGTCAGTGTGTCCTATTGGGAGAATGTTAAAAAAAAAAAAAAGTCTCGCGCCCGCTGTCCCCGCTCTGGCATCCTAGGCCGCCACCGCCTCTCAGGTGTCGGCGCGTGCTGATACAAACAATCGGGGGTCAGCGCGTGCCAGCATGAGAGGCAGTAGTGGCATCAGAAGCTAGATCATGTAAGTATACCTTTTTTTTTCTGGGGGGTTGGAAGAGATGCCACACTGCCTATGGGAATGGGAGGGGGAAGCCAAACTGCCTATGGGAATGGGAGGGGGAATGCCACACTGCCTATGGGGAATGGGAGGGGGGATGCCACACTGCCTATGGGGAATGGGAGGGGGGGTGCCACACTGCCTATGGGAATGGGAGGGAGAATGCCACACTGCCTATGGGAATGGGAGGGGGGATGCCACACTGCCTATGGGAATGGGAGGGGGGAATGCCGCACTGCCTATATGGGGAATGGGAGGGGGAATGCCATACTGCCTATGGGGAATGGGAGGGGGAATGCCGCACTGCCTATGGGCATAGGATGGGGGATGCCATACTACCTATGGGGAATGGGAGGGGGAATGCCACACTGCCTATGGGGATTGGGAGGGGGAATGCCATACTGCCTATGGGGAATGGGAGGGAGGATGCCACACTGCCTATGGGGAATGGGATGGGGTGCCACACTGCCTTTGTGGAATGGGAGGGGGGAAATGCCACACTGAATAAGGGGGCGGGGGGAATGCCGCAATGCCTATGGGAATGAGATGGGGGGGAATGCCACACTGCCCATGGGGATAGGAGGAGGGAAATGCCACACTGAATAAGTTTTAGCAAAACATAAGGCGCCTCTTATGAGTAGGTGCGTCTTATATGGCGAAAAAAATATATAAATATATATATATATTTTTTTTTATTTTTTTTCCTGCTTTAAATTCAAATTTAGTGGGACAGCATGTAGATATAATAATTCGACACCTACCTGCAACCAAAAAACATTAAATGAAAAATGTCATTTAGAAATACACTTGTAGATGGCATACTACCTCTCATAGAGAGTCATGTTAATTATTTGGTGAAGCACTGTTCACTTTAGGTGTGCCTTCAGGCTTGAATTGTTTTTTTTTTAAATCTGGCTCAGTTTTTTAAAATCAACAAACAAGATAATGCAAAAAATATATAATATATATATTTCAGTAGGACATTTCATAACCCATATGGTTCTGTTATTACTAATTCCTTAAAAATATCCTTACTGTGTTGAAAAAATGATGTCTCCCACCTGTAAAAATGTCCCATCACCAGTGCAGGTAATTTGGAAGAATTAGATCTGTCATTGTCTTTTTTTTTTGCATTTTACAGTGTTTTAATGGCTGAGAAGCAGGTTGCAATGCAAGCCTGAAAGCACAGGCCAAGTAATGACCATATAATTAGCATAACCCCTGTGGTGGTGGATAATCTAGGACTTTATTTGGTCTCTCTAGATGAAGTATACATGCTGTATATTGTGTATTGGTAGAGCGTGTTTACAAAACTATATGCATATCCATTCTACTTTTAGGCCTTGCTTGTAAAATGAGAACTGTCATCATTTGTATTTGCACAAGCTAATTAACTAGGTTTACTTTTATTCTACAAATATTTAATGCGATTACAAGTGTAAATATTTTACTATAGAAGCCTATCTGGAATCTTGATAGAGCATTGAAAGTGTGTGGTGAACAAACTATGAAAAGCAGTAAGATGCTATAGTCCGGAAACCCATATTAATGAATAATGACCTGCTATATATTTGTTTCAGTGAGAATTCTCTTGGGGCTTGGTCATTTTAAAGTGGACCAACACCCAGGATTTTGACTATCCTGGTTTAATAATAAGAACATAACATATCATGGAGGCTCTAAAAACATTTAAAAGGGACCAAAACCACCAAAACAACTCAATATATTTTGCTCCCCCCACCCCAGGTACATTAAGCTTTGGATGTTTTCTGCCCTCAATGCTGCTTGGTATTCCTGTTGTAGTGATTTTAATTTTTTCCCAAGGTATGCCATTGGTTTCTGACATGATACCATTGTTCTAAACTAGTTAAGCCCCCCTCCTCCCTAGTTCTTGCAATCTCATGCTGGGCACAATTCAAGTCTAATGAAAATAATGCTAGAGGGAAGATAAAACCCAAAATATGTAAATTACCCCCAATTTTTTTTATCCGATTCATTACCAGAACACTAAGGGGAGTTAATACACAGGGCATGTAGCCTCATAGCTCTGCCTCCCCAGGCACAAAATCCACAGCAGGGACCTTTGCTATATCCCCAGGATGCAGCAGCATCCTCCCCCCCTCTCCTTCGGTACTTACTATGCATTTCCATGCTGCGTTGCATCCCACATGACTGCCAGCGACCAATAGGGTTCACAGTGCAGACTTGTACTCGGAGTTATTAAAGTCTGCTTGACAAGCCGGATTGGTTGGGGGCAGTAAGGTAGGTGCTGCTGGCTAAATCCCCCCCCCCCCCCCCGCCCAAGGCTGATTGCAGTAAACCATTGAGCATGCTGAACTGGAACTTGCCACCCACCCCACCTGCTAAGCTTGTGTTCTGTCCCCCACCAAGGTGCTCAGGACAGATATACTAGAGGAGTATAGTATATCCACCTTCGGCTCTAACCCCAGCACCAGGGACGGCCTTACATTAGAAATCACCATGTACAGGCCTACAGGATGTTGCCCCCTCTAGGCAACATAGACTGTGTATCCTCCAATAGATGCCCCCATGCCTCTATCTGGTGAGCTGATGGCACTGCTTCCCCTACCAAGACAATCTCCTCACCCCAAAGGCCAGCCATGGCAGCATCAGCATCTGTGGTGGATATTGACATGTAGGCAAAAAAACATAAAACACTAAAATTATCCATTACCTAAGGCGATAAAATAAGGGGATGAAAATAATGTAACAGAGCAAGAAAAAGAGAAAACAGCTGCATACTCAAAAATGCCCATTCTCCTTGATGCTAGGGGGTGGCTAGCTAGCTGCAGGGCAGGGTTATGGTGTTAGGGTAGACATTTTATAGAGTTATAACCCAATCAAGTGAAAAGTCCTGTCGGTAACTGGGGGCATATTGCAAACCAACTTATTTAAGCACACTGTACAAATGATTAGCTTGTAATTGAAGTGAAATATGATTTTAATGTGTATCATTGTTTCCTGCAGCAACTTCGTGCCAATATTCGAGAGATGGAATCTCTTTTTCCTAAAATTAGGAATGAAGATCTCCAAACCTTGGAACGAGTATTACAACCAGTAAGAGAAAAAGCTTTAGCGTCAATCGGTCATTTTTTGGAACTTCAGTCAAAATCAGTGGAGGATACAGTTGCTAATGATGACCACCTATCTGAGGAGCTGAATACCAAAACATCCAAAGGTACAAATGTTTGTCTCAGGACAACGATGAAAGTTTATTTATTAATAAAGAATATAAATACTATATCATTCAGCAAATGCGCCACTGAGTATATTAAAATAATCTGTGATAACTCTCTAAGCTGTCTTATCTCTGGTGTACTGGGAGTATTGTTCAGTGGTGGTCCTAGTCCACATCTTGGAGAAGGTTAGCATACTAGATTACATTGTAGTGTTAGACCAGTGCATGATGATATACCCTGGACACAAGCCTAACACGGACACAGAGGCATCTGTGGTGTCTTTTGCAGGGCTGAATTCTTAGACCAAATTCAGAGGTGGTTATTTAAAGCGGACCTTCACCCTGAATAAGAGTCTATCTTATATGTTTCCCACATCCTGTACATACAGATTGCTCACATTAAAAATCATCCTACCTGCATCTACTGCATGTTATGAGCCTTTAACCCTTTAAGTGCCAGCCTACCTGGAGTTTTTGTCACCCTTGGTGCCAGACCATTTTGCACTATTTTGCGCTACACATGTTCAAATGTGATTTTTGAAGGGATTTCCAGGGATTTCCCAGGAAAATGATATATTGTTTTTTTTCAGCAGAGTCTGAGCTTTAACATGAAATGTCTTGTTTGTAATTTTTAGGTGTATTCTCGATATTTTTTGGCGAAATCTGTGCAAAAAAATAAAATCTATTTTTTACAATTTGTAGTGTTTTTTTGTAATAAAAAATGTAAGTTTGTCAATAAAATCTTATTGCGTGTGAAATCCCAATTTCTCCCGGTTACAGCGATATCACATATGTATAGGTAGACACCCTTTCCTGCCCAGGAGACTCCCCCAAACTGAAACAACGCTTTAGGAGATTTTCAGATAAAATACAACTGTGATATGCGCTATGCGCACCTTGCAGTTTTTCCAGAAAAACAACCCTTTACATTTGAAATACCCCCAACAAACGATATATTCTCTGGAAGTACACACCTCAGGCTTGTTGATGTGGCCACAGTTTTCTAGAAGTAATCCCTCAATGTATTCTTTGGTTGCAAAGAGTTTCCCTAAAAAAAGGATAAAAAAGCAGAATCAAAGCCACATTTTCCTAAAAAAACTATATACAAACAAGAAAAACAAGTATAATCTGAAAAAGCAACATCCCCCGAACAGAACAATACCCAACATGCATAGTTACTGTCAAGGGAAGAATTGCCAAACACTCCAAAGTAAAGCATGAGCATAACGGTAATTTTTCTTGAAAATTTCAGCTCTGCAGACAAAGTGCGCACCTTGCGATTTTTCAACCAAAACAACCCTTTACATTTGGAATATCCCCCATAAACCATATATTCCCTGAAAGTACACATGTTAAACTTTCTAAGCGTACCCAGCTTGTTGTAGTGGGCTCATCTTTCTGGAATTGATCCCTCAAAGAATTCTTTGGTTGCGCAGGGTTTCCCTAAAAAATGTCTAAAAAAGCTAAATAAAAAAACACCTTTTCCTAAAATATAAATATGCAAACAAGAAAAAACAAGCTAAGTCTGAAAGCGCAAGGTCCCCCGAACAGAACAATACCCAACATGCAGAGGTACTTTTAACCCTTGTAATTGCCAGCCTACTTGAGATTTTGTCACCCTCTGTTGACAGGTCATTTTTCCCCATTTTGCGCCATGTTTTGCTGGAATTTTCAGGAAAATTATATATATATATATTTTGCAGCAGAGTTTAGACTTTAACATGAAATGTCTTGTTTGTAAATGTTATTTATTATTAATTTTATTTATTATTAAGTAAAAATAAATAAATAACAATTTTTTTTAGAAAATTGCCTCCTTTATTTTAAATAAAAAATGTATTTTATTAGGGAAAACCATATTGCATGTGAAAGCCCCATTTCTACCGATTAGAACGGTACCACATATTTATCGGTAGCCCCCTGTTCCTGCCCAGGAGATCCCCCTAACTGAAACAAGTAATTTTTAACATTTACAAATAAAATACAACTACCATCCACACTGGGATAAATCGAGAAAAAAAAATGACATAGGGTCCCCCCTCCCAGGGGGGGCCCATTTTTTGGGGGGGATTTTTAAGGGTTAAAAACCCTTAAAAATAATTTTAAAAAAATGACCCAGAGCCTTGTGAGCTGGTATAAGGGGTCTCATGGACCCCTTACCAGCTCACAAAGGGTTAACTGTTAAAAAAAAAAAAACACACGTTAATAAAAAGTATTTTATTAAAAAAATAATAATAATTTTTACTGTACTTACCTCCGATTGCAAGCTCTTGTCCCTCGCCGCTCTGATGACAGATGCCGGTGATCGGCATCCAGAGAAGGGGGAGGCAGGAGATCAAAGGATCTCCTGTCACCTCCTTCCCCGACACCGATCACCGGCATCTGACAGCTGAGAAGGCTGAAGCCGGAGATCGGGGCCGGGATGACGTCATTAGCCCCGCCCCCAAGGGCAGATTCCTATGACTTTCTGATGGAAAGTTATAGGACCTTTAAGATTTAGCTAACCTCTGAGATAAGATCAAGGCTCATCCCATGGAGAGGGGGGAGTGCCCCATCTGTGTATAAAGCTTTGACCCTATTGTCTTTTATAAGTTACCACTTGTATTCCCTCTATTTTCCAAATTCCCTTTGGGTATAGGTTATGCCTGGGTAAAGGGCTGTCATTTTTCTTTGTAAATGTTAGAGGAGGAATTGTATATTTTTTTATGTTGCTAATAAAATGTTACTTTGATTTTAGATACTTTTTGTGTAGGTGATCTATGTAACCAAGCTGATGTACATATTGAAGTTCGACATCAAATTCAAGATCAGATTGCCTTAGAATCGTGGAACACTCTAGAAAAAGTATGTAAATGCTAATGTTTGGAAAATGACAGTTCATTGTATATGACTTGATAAATGGTGTGATTAAGCGTTTATTGCCTTAAGCATTTTCTCAATTTTCATTCAGTTTATCTGTTTCCTGTAGGATTTACTTGACTTAAATGAAATTGTAAATGAATTTTCTCATCTAGTACATGTAAGTATGATTCTTGCTGTATTTAACACTTAATGTATGGAACATCATTTCCCATTTTTCCTGCCGGTATTGTTTTTAATTGATTTTCTCCATTATTAACAAGAAACTGTCCGTGTCACTCACATATGATGAAATATGGTTAATGGAGGATGTAAATATATCAGATGTTTTCATCATAAGAAGGGGAAAATGAGATTAATAACTGGTAAATGACAGTAATATTGTTTCTACATGACATTCCAATATAGGCAGCTATAATGCAATTAGTATATGTCACTTCCATTTATTTTCGGAACATGAATTTTGAAGTTACAAATCTTTTCTGCTCTTTCTGTATAAACAGTCTAACTATAATTAGAATGCATGTATGGATAAATTAATTCACATAAAAAAACATTCGTAGTAGATGAAAATGGTATTCTAGTCAAAATTCCTGCAGCATCCCCCACATCCCGGAAATGGGAACCTGACTGCTTAAATGGCCAAAATTGGCCACCATTACTCTCCTCCTCCATGGTGTTGCATGTTACGGGGGCTATACATCTGCTTTAACTACTTGCTCACCACCCAACAACTTTATACATGGAGGTGGTATGCTGTTAAGTGTTAATTAAAGCATCACCATTATGAGCTGCCAGAACCCAGCAGTGCTGCAGATTGCTGTGACCACATGATTTCTAAACAGTTGCAATGCCAGTGAAATGTTCTGAAACCAAATGAAGTGGTTTCAGGGCTTTTGATCGCTGTGACAGTGGTCAGTGGGGAAAACAACTGTAAATATTTATTTAAAAAAAATGTATAAAAACAGACACCTCCATTTGTAAACAATTTTAACTTCTAAATGGCTCGTCAAAATTATTAATTAGTAAAACAATTTAATCTTCTAAACAATGTAATACTAAAATATTATTAATTATATATAATATACCGTATTTTTCACCCTTATCCTGATGCCTCTCAAAATAAGGAGGTTTGATGGAAAGTGCCGCTAGCTTAGAAACTTTCTTTACAGAAGTGATAGGCACCAGAAAGGCTACCTTAAGAGTCAAAATAGGCAAGGCAGCCTCACAGATAGGCTCAAAGGGAGGCCCTTGCAGAGCAGACAACACCAGATTCAAATCCCAGAATGGTAGCAAAGGCTTACGGGGTGGACGCACATGAGAAAAACCCTGGAAAAAGGTTTTAACCAACCGGTGATTGGCAAAAGATCTTTGGAAAAAAATTGCCAGAGCTGAAACATGGCCTTTTAGGGTACTAAGTTGAAGGCCCAGATCCAAACCATGTTGCAAGAATTCCAGAATCCTGGAAATAGAAAACACCCGACAGGGAAGAGACTTGGACTCACACCAGGCAATGTAAGCATGCCAGACCCTGTAAGAGATAAAGGATGAGGACTTCTTCCTAGCCCGAATCATGGTAACCCCATTTCCATCAAGATGTAGGTTTCAGCAGCCAAGCCGTTAAAGCCAGCTATTGTAAATTGGGGTGGCGTAGCTGCCCCTGATTCAGAAGATCTGGATCCTTGGGCAAGATGTGCCAGTCTACTGCCAACTGCACCACGTCTGCGAACCAAACTCTTCTTGGCCAACAAGGGGCCACCAGGATGGCTGGTACCCGCTCCTGGGCTATCTTGCGCATGACCCTGCCCAGGAGAGGAAACGGAGGACATAGAGAAGCTCAGGGACATAGAGAAGCTGAAACTCCGTCCAAGGTATTGCCAGGGCATCCGTGGCGAAGGCCAGAGGATTCTGAGACAGAGAGACAAATCTGGGAAGTTTGTGATTGTGACGGGATGCAAACAGGTCCACATCCGGCTTACCCCAGTGGTGACCGTGTAAGAGAAACACCCGGTTGTTGAGAGACCACTCCCCCAGACGAGACGTCCCCCTGCTCAGCGAGTCCGCCACCTGGTTCTCCACCCCTGGGATGTAGACCGCTGAGATGCAGGGAACATGCTGTTCCTCCCAAGACAGAATCAGGGACACTTTCTTGAAGGCTCGCTTGCTCCGAGTCCCTCCCTGATGATTGATGTAGGCCACCGCCGTCTGGTTGTCTGAGTGGATCTGAACAGCCCAACCCCGAAGGTGAGTGGATAGGCGAGAAAGAACCAACCTGATCGCCCTCAGTTCCAGGACGTTGATGGAAGCATGGGCCTCTAGTGGGCGCACCGACCCTGGAACCTCAGGGACTTCCAGAAGCCTTCCCAGCCGGTCAGACTGGCATCCGTGGTGACCGTTTCCCAGCAGAGCCCAAGCCTGCAGCTGAGGAAGGAACACCTTGACCTGAGAGGTATCCAGAGTCATGCCCAGAAAGGACCTCACCAAGGACGGGGACAGAGAAGACTTGGGATAGTTGACCACCCAGCCAAAATACTCTAGAGTGGATGTGACCATTTGAGGGTCCCGCTCGGCCTGAGGAAAAGACTCGGCCACAATCAGGATGTCGGCCAGGTAAGGAATGATGCGGATGCCCTGGTTCCTTAGCAGAGCCATCACTCCCGCCAGCACCTTGGTGAACACCCGAGGTGTCGAGGTGGTACCGAAGGGTAGAGCCACAAACTGGTAATGCTGATCCTGCAGCTCAAACCTTAGAAATCTCTGATGATTTGGGAAGATATGATGGGGCACCAAACAAATGACTCTGGACTCTAACAGGCAATGAACCGCCAGAAGCAACCCTTGAGCAGACAGGGGGTTTAAAGACATCCGGGATCTGATGAATCTTGGGGGGCAGCCAGGCTGCAAACTCTATCTTGTAACCGGAGGACACTACCTCCTGAATCCACCGGTCTGAGACATGAAGCCTCCAGACGTGAGCAAAGAGCCGAAGCCATCCCCCCACCCGGATGGGTGAGGGCGCCCCTTCATGCCTGAGGGGGCTTGGGAGAGGGTTTGGGCTTAGATTCCAGGAGAGCCTGGGACAACCACGGGGTCTGCCACGGCCCCAAGAATCTCTGCGACCACTGGAGAGGAGGGAGCCACGGGCCCCTCTGGGAATACGGAAGGAAGGGGGGCAGAGGACCCCCGAAAGGGCCGAGACTGCCTCCTATGCTGAGGCAGCCTTCCATCCTTTGCTAGAACTTCAAGACGCTCCCCAAATAGCCGCAGCCCCACGAAGGGGAGGCCAGTGAGAGCTTTCTTAGCCGCAGCATCAGCTGCCCACTGTCGCAACCAGACAGAGCGGCGCAGAGGCCCTACCACACGGCCGCACAGCATCATCCATATCAGTAAGGATAAAGGCCACAAAATCAGAGCAAAGTAAGAGAGTCCTATATTCCTCCCCCACACTACCAGCTATTGCGCCATCAATGAGACGCTTGAGCAGCTTCATAAGGGCAGTAAGTAATGGTGGCAGCACATACCGGGCGCAAGCCAGCCCCCACACAGGTAAAAGCATGGCAGGCCAATTGATCCATGCGCCGGTCCTCACCGTCCCTCAGAGTGGTAGTGTCAGGGGAAGGCATGACCGAAGTATTGGACAAGCCTAGCACGGGAGCGTCCACTTCAGGTGGAAAAGACCACCTCTTAACAAGATCAGCAGGAAAGGGATACCTTTTATCCAAACCCTTGGGCACAGCAGGCAGCTTGTTAGGACGTTCCCATTCTTTAAGCACCAAGGTGGTAAAATGTTCCTGCTCAGGGAACTCTAGACGCTGTTTACCAGGGCGAAAAAGCTCCCCCTGCTTTCTCTTAGCTACCTCAGGGGCAGCAATGTGCACAATTTCAAAAATATGTGACAGCAGATTATCAGTGTCCTCAGGGTACCATGATTCACTATCGCAACCCTCCTGCTGGTTCCCAGAGGAGTTAGAATCCTGGGAGAGCTCCCCCATCTCAAGGGGGTGACAGCCACCAAGATCATCAATCCCCACATACACCTCAGTAAGGGGAGCGGGCCTGGGATCCAGGTGTCGCTTCTTGCCAGAGGCCTTCCTAGGAACAGTCCTGGCAAGCTGCTTTTCAATGTTAGCCACTCGCAGAGCCAAATCACAATGTGACTGCCTGCCAACATTCCCCTCACTGGGACCCAATTGCAGGAGCGGGGGAGTAGGTGAAGCCGAGTGAGGCGCAGAGCTGGGAAGCGAAGCAGGCAAACCAGCTTGAAGCGCAAGGACACTTTCAGCACACGGCACGCACAGCGTGACACTGTTTCTCACAGGGGATACCCCACACATGGAACACAGCCCGGCTTGCCCCGAAGCACGCTATCCCCAGAAGCCTCCATATGGTGATTAACACAAGCGCAATAGGCCAGCAGTGGGTACAGGCTTAAGACAGAAGCCACCCGGGATGCCCTCCCACGGGATGCCCCCAGAAGTCAATGAAGGGGAAATGAGGAGAAGGTAGGAGTGGAGCCGGGAGAAACCACAACCCAATGGTATCCCGCCTGAAAGGCATAAGTAAAAACACACATGAGCATCCCGCAGCAAATACACCCCAATTCAATAAAAAACCCCCAAAGGGGGACTCACGGACCAAAGACACCGTGGGGTTGCACAGGCATAGACCGCTGGATAAGGCGACCCACCGGAGGAAGCAGCGCTGCAGCCACGAAGGGAAAAATCCAGACGCGCAGCTTGTCCATAATGGCGCCGGCGGAGGTACCTCGAGGGGCGGGCCGCGGGGGGGAACGGCGCGATACGCGTCATCACCCGGCCCCGCCCCCCTCAAAGACCGCGAAAAATGGCGCTTACGTGACCCGGCCGGCGCCATGACAAAGCAAAATCACCTCAGGTTATAGCGCCCACAGCCGCGGAGCGCAGTACAAAGCGGCGCGCCAGCTAAAAACACCACAAAATACACAAAAAACTTCAAAACACCACAGATATCACCGCCGCTATCACCCCCTCTCCCACCCAAACGAAGTCAGAGGGGGGGGGGGGAGAGAGACAGATGAGAAGGCAGTGGCGAGCAGCCATGGCCGGGGGGGGGGGGTTTGCAGGGGGACCCCAAAAATAAGGGGACACAGTCCCCAAACTCCCCTCAGAAGCCAGGACACCAGGACAGAAACTCTGCATCCCTATTAGGCTCACCATAAAACCTTATGGCCAGCTACCCTTTGTGGTACAGGGTCTGCACTTGACCCTAGTGCTCTTCTACCTTCACCCGATCTGTCAGCCGAGGCTGGGAGGCAGTGAGGGTCCAGAAACGGATGGAAATAGACATGCAGGGCCGCAGGCTTGGTTGCCCAGCTCACCTGCGCAAGAGAGAGAGCCATCTTCTAACTTCGCAGTATCACTGCAGAGGAAACACTGGGAACTCTATGGTTAATCCCGTTTTTATAGGGAGCCGGGACATGCCACAGCTTTCTGCAGTACCACTGCGCTGCCTAGTGGCAGAATAACCCAACCCACACAGACACCGGCCTGTTACAGTTACCACCACTATACCAAGGCCTGGTGTTCACTCTGTGTGCCGGCGCCGCAGAGAACGAGGAAGCGGCGGAGGCAGCTGTATCTGCCGGCTCCTCCGCGGCGCCTGTACCTGCAGGCACTGTGGAGGAGGCGGCAGGTACAGCTGCCTCCAACGCTTCCTCTCTGACACACGGCCTTATGCAGCGGTGGGTGACAGGGATAGTGCGAGCAGCGATACCTCTGCCACTCGCACTGTCCCTGTCACTTCTCCACGGCCCCAGCAGACAGAGACACCCAGACTATACAGCGGTGGGCGTGGGCGATGCTCGAGCGTCGGCCACACCCACCGCTGTGTGTGTGTCTGTGTGTGAAGACGGCGGGGACAGCGGGAAGGATTTAAAGGTGAGTTTAATTTTTTTTTATTGCCTATAAGGGGAATAAAAGGGGGGGGGGGTGGCACACTACCTATACGGGGAATGGAAGGGGGGGATGCCACACTACCTAAATGGGGAATGGAAGGGGGGGGGGGGGATGCCACACTACCTATAGGGGAATGCCAGACTGCCTATATGGGAATGGGAGGGGGGATGCCACACTGCCTTTAGAGGAATGCCACACTGCCTATATGGCAATGGGAGGGGGGATGCCACACTGCCTATATGGCAATGGGAGGAGGGAATGACGCACTGCCTATATGGGGAATGGGATGGGGGGTGTAGCCACACTGCCTATATGGGGAATGGAATGGGGGGGATGCCACACTGCCTATATGGGAATGGGAGGGGGGAATGATGCACTGCCTATATGGGAATGGGTAGGGATGCCACACTGCCTATATGGGAATGGGTAGGGATGCCACACTGCCTATATGGGAATGGGTAGGGATGCAACACTGCCTATATGGGAATGGGTAAGGATACCACACTGCCTATATGGGAATGGGTAGGGATGCCACACTGCCTATATGGCAATGGGTAGGGATGCCACACTGCCTATATGGCAATGGGTAGGGATGCCACACTGCCTATATGCGAATGGGTAGGGATGCTACACTGCCTATATGGGAATGGGTAGGGATGCCACACTGCCTATATGGGAATGGGAGGGGGGATGCCACACTGACTATATATGGCGAAAAATACGGTATATATATCCCGCCCGGCTCGACTAAAATAGGCAAACAAATATATAGATATTATTAACTACTGGCTAATGGTAACGCAATGGATACACGCAAAAGACTCTTTAGACATCCGGTAAATCGAAGTACACTGAGACAAATGGTAAATAATGAGATATGTGGCCGTCACCTCCACACATGTGCGCTTACCAGATGGCTGAATTAAACACGCCTTGAACCAGTTAATATTTCATAGAAGGTTCCCAATACTTGAATGTTTCAGCACACCAATTATGCACTCATCCCGGCAATAATGGAATCCATTCATGTATGGTGAAAAAGCATAGAAAGAATCTAGTGCAACCCCGTAGGAACTTTTAAAATTGACTATTTAATAACAAAATGCACTCACATATTCTTTGAAGTAAAACACGCCAAACTGAATACACAGGTGGGGAGGGAGTCCTTTTCTATCCCTTTGTCCCTTGTGACTGTTCAACTGGACGTCAAAACTTTAAAAAGAGTAGAGTCAAAGGTAGCCGCCGTCTCCTAATTCCTCTCCTAACGCGTTTCGTTGCTGGCGCAACTTTTTCAAAGGATAAGCGGCGCGGTTAATGACAGGTCTTATATAGAGAACCAGGATCTTACTTGTTTCCGTCCTGGACCAATGAAAACATGGGGCAGTGAATATAATTAAATCACGTGTCTCTGACGAATGTGACGCAGCCCTATGGGCCGAATGGATAAGGAGGAACTGTCATCATGTTTATTAGTTGATGAAGGCAGAGCTGACACCTGCGCGCAAGGATCCTCCTATTCATGCCTTGAACCAATGAGAATTCAGGGCAGTGAATATCAATAAGTCACGTGTCTGCACTAAACGTGACGCAGCCCCGTCCGAGGTCTAAAGGCGGGATGTTTACGAGCATACTAGCGTCATTCATATTCATTAACTAAGGCGGAGCTGGCTACCATAGGCCAGCCTGTAGCCAATCCGTTCTTGCTAAAAACGGAGTGTAATGTAAACTAGACTGAATGATGTTGATTGATTCACAAAATAAAATATAATAAAAGTGATTCAGACGGGCTACTAAGCTAACAATATTAGTACTGCTGCGAGCAGGAGAATATATAGAACTTGGCCAGTGTGAATGTTGCTGTTTGTTTATTAAATGCCTGTTTCAATAAAGCATGCCACAGTCAGCAATATCGCTGACAAAGGCGAAATATTATCTCATAATCAGAAAGGGGTTTAGCCCAACCATGTTAGTGATCTCACGACCAGATGCCTGGAAATGATCATGTTTTTTTCATGAATGCAAAACAGAGGCAAGACTGGCTCCACCTGGCCAGACTGCTACTGTTACGTTCGCTGTTGGGGGCGGGATGACTTTTAAAAATAAGCACTAATATAAGTGCTATATTTATGTCTCAGGAATGGGTCTGACTATAACAGGCCACACAGGAATAAACCATTTTACTGGTAAAAAGTATAAAAAAAAAAAAAAAAAAAGGCTAAGCTGCCTTGCAGTGCATGGTAATACAGGGCTATATATGTCATAAATTGAGTCTTCTTGTTCGGAATTGGGACATACTATGTCCATCAGGACATATAAATATGAACTTTCAAATCTATGTGTCAGAAATACCTGTGAGGCAAGATTCTCTAAATAAAGAAGAAGTGAGATATATCTATTTAAGGATAGTGAATAAAAAAATATAATATAATAAAAAATTGGTGACCAATAGCTGCCAATGATGGCAGATCAATGTGACAAAATGTCAGTGACATGGAAGGAAAGGGATAAGTAAAAGGACCCCCTCCTATTGCAAAATCATATGAGTCAGATGATAACATGCCCGGTAATATTACATACAAAGCTTGTAACAAAAATGATGTCAAAACATATGAACATAGTGCACCAAAAATGAGTGATTAAGCTGTGTCGATAAAACAATTTAAATCAAATTCTATGTTTAGACCTAATGGGGTGAATGTGTTAAGTTCATATATCCATCTACTCTCCCGTTTAGAGATCTCACGAGTTAAATTTGACCCCCGCCAATGCATATGTACATGATCGATACCTAAAAAAGACATGCATTTAGGATCACTAGCATGTGTGTGTTTAAAATGGGCGGATAAGCTATGGGTTTCCAATCCTTTCTTAATGTTATAGATGTGTTCTCTAATTCGCACATACAAAGCCCTTGTAGTGCGTCCTACATAATATAGTTTGCATGGACACCAAATTAGATATACCACGTACTGTGTCCGACAAGTTATCAAAGTTTTTATTGTGTAAGTACTAGTGGTGTTTGCAGTAAATTCTTTTGTTGGTTTTGTATTAGGCAAGCACGTTTTACACCCCATACAATTCCCACATTTGTAAAATCCACTGAATTTCGTGGTGGTGAGCGGTATTTTTCTTGGGGGATCAACGTAACTGCGAGTTAAGAGATCCCTTAAATTAGGGGCTTTTCTGTATATTACTCGTGGGTGTTCAGGCAATGTGGGGCCCAATACTATGTCATCCTTCAGTATGTGCCAGTGTCTTTGAAGTAATTTCTTGAAGACCTTATGCTGCATACTGTAATCAATAATGAATGACATGTTGTGGTTGGAATCTTGTGGTGTTCTCCTGTTTGGTGCTAACAGAGAGGTTCTTTCTTTGTCTCTAATTAGTACTTGTTGCTCCTTAATGGTTTGGGGGTTATAACCCTTTTCAATGAACCTGTTCGTCAGAACTGCTGACTGGGCATCATAGGTGTCTATATGCGTGCAGTTTCTGCGAAGTCGCATGTATTGGCCCTTAGGTATGACTCCCAACCAGTTTGGGTGGTGGCAACTATTCTGAGGAACAAAGCCATTTCGGTCCGTGGGCTTGAAAAAGGTGGACGTGGTAAGAGTAGTACCTGCTTTCTCTATGGTTAAGTCTAGAAAATTGATGGAACTTGGGCTGCAGTCCATTGTGAACGATAGATTGAAGGAATTTCCATTTACCTCTGCAAAAAAGGCTTCCAGATCTAATTGGGAGCCCCTCCATATACATAAGACATCGTCTATGTATCGTTTCCATGCCGCTAGAGGGGGTCGTTCCACTTGGTCTATAAACTGTGCTTCCCACCACCCTACATACAAATTGGCCATACTGGGGGCAAACTTAGCCCCCATGGCCACACCGGTGATTTGTAAATAATAATTATCTGCAAACCAAAAATAATTGTGCTCCAGAGCGAACGTCAGGCAATCAATAATGAAATCTATTTGTTCCATGGATAAAGAGGAATCCGAGTTCAAAAAGTGTTTGACCGCTAGGATTCCTTTATCATGTGGTATCACTGTATAAAGTGATGAAACGTCAGCTGTGGCTAGCAAAGTGACTCCTGTCCAGTCTCCATTTTCACAGAGGTTGATCACTTGTGTGGAGTCTTTAAGATATGAAGGGAGTTTGGTAACTAATCCCTGCAGGAATACATCAATATATTCTCCCAAACGGCAGGTTAAAGACCCCCTCCCGCTAACAATGGGACGGCCGGGAGGTTTTTCTAATCCCTTATGGATTTTCGACAACTGGTAAATTGTCGGTATTTTTGGCGTTGTGGGAACCAGATAATTGTACTCTTTGGGGGTCAACAAACCTCTTTCGAGTCCTACTTCTAATAGCTTGACGAGAGCCTCCCTATAGTCTCTTGTAGGGTCCTTGTTCAAAAGTTTGTATGTAGCCCGATCGGACAGGAGCCTATTTAGTTCTCCTACATAGTCGGCCTTGTTTAGAACAACCAACCCCCCCCCCTTGTCAGCCGGCTTAATGACTATGTCATGTTTCTTTTCCAAGGATTTGTATCCTTCATATAGATTGACTGGCCAGCGTTTACGTTTAAAAGTTAAACTTTTAAGATCTCTTGTCATAGCTGTTTTGAATGCTTCTAATTGAGAATTAGATGTATTAGGGGGGTTAAAAAGTGATTTATTGCGTAAATTAGTGCATTGAATGATGCCCCTCTCTTTATTCTCATTTTCTAATGCCACAAAATTTTCTGATTCCTTAGTCAGGAAAAACTTTTTTATTGAGAGTTTCCTGATATATTTTTGTAAGTCAACGAAAGTGGCAAATGGATCCAGATTTTTGGGGGGAGCGAACTTCAAACCACGATCTAAGAGGGATATCTCATTTTTTGTTAATGTAACAGAGCTTAAATTAAAAATGCCCAGTCCTATTGGCGCCTTATCTTTCTTGTGTTTGCGGCCTCCTCTCCGCCCTCGTTTTCCCCGCCCTTCCGTTTGAGTGATCCCCGATTGAGCGAATTTGTGTATCTCCCCCTGTCTCGAGGTGGTGTGGGGGTGCGAACCCTGGGTGAGGTGGATCGCTGTCTGTGAAAAGGGGCCGGGCGGGGTAACGGACTGTCATTTGTGAAAGAATGTTGTGTGTTGCCGTAAGCAACCGGGGATTGATCAGAGGTGTGGCCGGCGGTGTGTTTCCACCAGGCTCGCTCCAAATGATTGGGTCGTCTATTGTTGTAACTAGTAACTTGTCTTTGGTACTGTTGTTTCCTAAAATCATCTTTAGGTTGTTTGTTCCCATCAGTAAATGTGGGTCTTCTAGCCCTCCTGTTCTCCCATTTATGAGATTGGGACCTTATTATCTCAGGGTGATTGAATTTATCTTCCCTATCTTTCTTTGTTTCAGTACGCACTTGCCAATTGAAGACTTGATTTGCAACATAATCTCTCTGATCTCTCCGAAACTTCCTAATTTTTCTATTTTTGATAGTCTGTTCTTCTTTATTTAACCGTTCTTTTAAACTGTCTGATCTGGTTTGGAACTCACTGGTCCCTATCATAGGATTCATACGTCCTTGTATGCCCTCTTTTTCTGTGTCAAGGGCAGACAGTTGTAGTTTCTTTTTGGAAATGAGTCTCTCCAATAATGCTAATCCGCATCCATTAAAGAAACTGAACCACTCAAGGGAGCCTTCTGGGGTGTCATCCCCATCATAAATTTGTAAATGCCACCGTAGCTGTTGCGGCACCATTCGTTTAGCCACATATTGTTCTAGTGTGGCGACATCCCATTTTAATCTCAGCTCTTTATTTAGGATTTTGTGTAATCCTTTAAAGTCATCTTCTAAGCTGCAGTTTATTGTGGGAATGCCGTCACTGTTGAAAATACTGTCAAGATCCATTTCCCTTCTCTGACAAAATGTGAAGATATCCATAGTTGGGAAACAACTCTGGAAAGCAGCTGGTGTGTATGAATGAAAATTGTAACAATGAAAATATCTGGAATTTACACCGCGCTAAGAACTAATGGTGGATTTTCTTAAAATTTCCTTAAAATTTCTTATATATCAAGACAATTTTTTCAGTTATTAATAATTTGCTACAACGTGTAAAAAACTTTTCATTCATAAAAAGTCCCAAAACAAGAGTGTAAGTAGCAGACACGGAGCAAAACAGGCACTGTATGATGTAGCCAGAGAAAACAGTCTTTAAAATGCAGATTAAAAACTTGTCCCACGGTGCATGCACTTCATAAAAAGGTGGTAATATTACTTGTGCCCGTCACCTCCACACATGTGCGCTTACCAGATGGCTGAATTAAACACGCCTTGAACCAGTTAATATTTCATAGAAGGTTCCCAATACTTGAATGTTTCAGCACACCAATTATGCACTCATCCCGGCAATAATGGAATCCATTCATGTATGGTGAAAAAGCATAGAAAGAATCTAGTGCAACCCCGTAGGAACTTTTAAAATTGACTATTTAATAACAAAATGCACTCACATATTCTTTGAAGTAAAACACGCCAAACTGAATACACAGGTGGGGAGGGAGTCCTTTTCTATCCCTTTGTCCCTTGTGACTGTTCAACTGGACGTCAAAACTTTAAAAAGAGTAGAGTCAAAGGTAGCCGCCGTCTCCTAATTCCTCTCCTAACGCGTTTCGTTGCTGGCGCAACTTTTTCAAAGGATAAGCGGCGCGGCTAATGACAGGTCTTATATAGAGAACCAGGATCTTACTTGTTTCCGTCCTGGAGCAATGAAAACATGGGGCAGTGAATATAATTAAATCACGTGTCTCTGACGAATGTGACGGATCCAAAAATCTGGATCCATTTGCCACTTTCGTTGACTTACAAAAATATATCAGGAAACTCTCAATAAAAAAGTTTTTCCTGACTAAGGAATCAGAAAATTTTGTGGCATTAGAAAATGAGAATAAAGAGAGGGGCATCATTCAATGCACTAATTTACGCAATAAATCACTTTTTAACCCCCCTAATACATCTAATTCTCAATTAGAAGCATTCAAAACAGCTATGACAAGAGATCTTAAAAGTTTAACTTTTAAACGTAAACGCTGGCCAGTCAATCTATATGAAGGATACAAATCCTTGGAAAAGAAACATGACATAGTCATTAAGCCGGCTGACAAGGGGGGGGGGTTGGTTGTTCTAAACAAGGCCGACTATGTAGGAGAACTAAATAGGCTCCTGTCCGATCGGGCTACATACAAACTTTTGAACAAGGACCCTACAAGAGACTATAGGGAGGCTCTCGTCAAGCTATTAGAAGTAGGACTCGAAAGAGGTTTGTTGACCCCCAAAGAGTACAATTATCTGGTTCCCACAACGCCAAAAATACCGACAATTTACCAGTTGCCGAAAATCCATAAGGGATTAGAAAAACCTCCCGGCCGTCCCATTGTTAGCGGGAGGGGGTCTTTAACCTGCCGTTTGGGAGAATATATTGATGTATTCCTGCAGGGATTAGTTACCAAACTCCCTTCATATCTTAAAGACTCCACACAAGTGATCAACCTCTGTGAAAATGGAGACTGGACAGGAGTCACTTTGCTAGCCACAGCTGACGTTTCATCACTTTATACAGTGATACCACATGATAAAGGAATCCTAGCGGTCAAACACTTTTTGAACTCGGATTCCTCTTTATCCATGGAACAAATAGATTTCATTATTGATTGCCTGACGTTCGCTCTGGAGCACAATTATTTTTGGTTTGCAGATAATTATTATTTACAAATCACCGGTGTGGCCATGGGGGCTAAGTTTGCCCCCAGTATGGCCAATTTGTATGTAGGGTGGTGGGAAGCACAGTTTATAGACCAAGTGGAACGACCCCCTCTAGCGGCATGGAAACGATACATAGACGATGTCTTATGTATATGGAGGGGCTCCCAATTAGATCTGGAAGCCTTTTTTGCAGAGGTAAATGGAAATTCCTTCAATCTATCGTTCACAATGGACTGCAGCCCAAGTTCCATCAATTTTCTAGACTTAACCATAGAGAAAGCAGGTACTACTCTTACCACGTCCACCTTTTTCAAGCCCACGGACCGAAATGGCTTTGTTCCTCAGAATAGTTGCCACCACCCAAACTGGTTGGGAGCCATACCTAAGGGCCAATACATGCGACTTCGCAGAAACTGCACGCATATAGACACCTATGATGCCCAGTCAGCAGTTCTGACGAACAGGTTCATTGAAAAGGGTTATAACCCCCAAACCATTAAGGAGCAACAAGTACTAATTAGAGACAAAGAAAGAACCTCTCTGTTAGCACCAAACAGGAGAACACCACAAGATTCCAACCACAACATGTCATTCATTATTGATTACAGTATGCAGCATAAGGTCTTCAAGAAATTACTTCAAAGACACTGGCACATACTGAAGGATGACATAGTATTGGGCCCCACATTGCCTGAACGCCCACGAGTAATATACAGAAAAGCCCCTAATTTAAGGGATCTCTTAACTCGCAGTTACGTTGATCCCCCAAGAAAAATACCGCTCACCACCACGAAATTCAGTGGATTTTACAAATGTGGGAATTGTATGGGGTGTAAAACGTGCTTGCCTAATACAAAACCAACAAAAGAATTTACTGCAAACACCACTAGTACTTACACAATAAAAACTTTGATAACTTGTCGGACACAGTACGTGGTATATCTAATTTGGTGTCCATGCAAACTATATTATGTAGGACGCACTACAAGGGCTTTGTATGTGCGAATTAGAGAACACATCTATAACATTAAGAAAGGATTGGAAACCCATAGCTTATCCGCCCATTTTAAACACACACATGCTAGTGATCCTAAATGCATGTCTTTTTTAGGTATCGATCATGTACATATGCATTGGCGGGGGTCAAATTTAACTCGTGAGATCTCTAAACGGGAGAGTAGATGGATATATGAACTTAACACATTCACCCCATTAGGTCTAAACATAGAATTTGATTTAAATTGTTTTATCGACACAGCTTAATCACTCATTTTTGGTGCACTATGTTCATATGTTTTGACATCATTTTTGTTACAAGCTTTGTATGTAATATTACCGGGCATGTTATCATCTGACTCATATGATTTTGCAATAGGAGGGGGTCCTTTTACTTATCCCTTTCCTTCCATGTCACTGACATTTTGTCACATTGATCTGCCATCATTGGCAGCTATTGGTCACCAATTTTTTATTATATTATATTTTTTTATTCACTATCCTTAAATAGATATATCTCACTTCTTCTTTATTTAGAGAATCTTGCCTCACAGGTATTTCTGACACATAGATTTGAAAGTTCATATTTATATGTCCTGATGGACATAGTATGTCCCAATTCCGAACAAGAAGACTCAATTTATGACATATATAGCCCTGTATTACCATGCACTGCAAGGCAGCTTAGCCTTTTTTTTTTTTTTTTTTTATACTTTTTACCAGTAAAATGGTTTATTCCTGTGTGGCCTGTTATAGTCAGACCCATTCCTGAGACATAAATATAGCACTTATATTAGTGCTTATTTTTAAAAGTCATCCCGCCCCCAACAGCGAACGTAACAGTAGCAGTCTGGCCAGGTGGAGCCAGTCTTGCCTCTGTTTTGCATTCATGAAAAAAACATGATCATTTCCAGGCATCTGGTCGTGAGATCACTAACATGGTTGGGCTAAACCCCTTTCTGATTATGAGATAATATTTCGCCTTTGTCAGCGATATTGCTGACTGTGGCATGCTTTATTGAAACAGGCATTTAATAAACAAACAGCAACATTCACACTGGCCAAGTTCTATATATTCTCCTGCTCGCAGCAGTACTAATATTGTTAGCTTAGTAGCCCGTCTGAATCACTTTTATTATATTTTATTTTGTGAATCAATCAACATCATTCAGTCTAGTTTACATTACACTCCGTTTTTAGCAAGAACGGATTGGCTACAGGCTGGCCTATGGTAGCCAGCTCCGCCTTAGTTAATGAATATGAATGACGCTAGTATGCTCGTAAACATCCCGCCTTTAGACCTCGGACGGGGCTGCGTCACGTTTAGTGCAGACACGTGACTTATTGATATTCACTGCCCTGAATTCTCATTGGTTCAAGGCATGAATAGGAGGATCCTTGCGCGCAGGTGTCAGCTCTGCCTTCATCAACTAATAAACATGATGACAGTTCCTCCTTATCCATTCGGCCCATAGGGCTGCGTCACATTCGTCAGAGACACGTGATTTAATTATATTCACTGCCCCATGTTTTCATTGGTCCAGGACGGAAACAAGTAAGATCCTGGTTCTCTATATAAGACCTGTCATTAACCGCGCCGCTTATCCTTTGAAAAAGTTGCGCCAGCAACGAAACGCGTTAGGAGAGGAATTAGGAGACGGCGGCTACCTTTGACTCTACTCTTTTTAAAGTTTTGACGTCCAGTTGAACAGTCACAAGGGACAAAGGGATAGAAAAGGACTCCCTCCCCACCTGTGTATTCAGTTTGGCGTGTTTTACTTCAAAGAATATGTGAGTGCATTTTGTTATTAAATAGTCAATTTTAAAAGTTCCTACGGGGTTGCACTAGATTCTTTCTATGCTTTTTCACCATACATGAATGGATTCCATTATTGCCGGGATGAGTGCATAATTGGTGTGCTGAAACATTCAAGTATTGGGAACCTTCTATGAAATATTAACTGGTTCAAGGCGTGTTTAATTCAGCCATCTGGTAAGCGCACATGTGTGGAGGTGACGGGCACAAGTAATATTACCACCTTTTTATGAAGTGCATGCACCGTGGGACAAGTTTTTAATCTGCATTTTAAAGACTGTTTTCTCTGGCTACATCATACAGTGCCTGTTTTGCTCCGTGTCTGCTACTTACACTCTTGTTTTGGGACTTTTTATGAATGAAAAGTTTTTTACACGTTGTAGCAAATTATTAATAACTGAAAAAATTGTCTTGATATATAAGAAATTTTAAGGAAATTTTAAGAAAATCCACCATTAGTTCTTAGCGCGGTGTAAATTCCAGATATTTTCATTGTTTAAATAATGAGATATATTGTTGGTAAAATAACACAAGATGCAATTCAAACTTACAAAACGACAAGATACAACACGCTATGATCCGCCATACACATATACAGTGATTAAGGGAGACTTAAGAGCATTACCTGACCAGCAACTGATACAATTACCCTTCTGACAGGGTAACCCACAAGCAGACTTCTTTCTCCTAGGGCCCGTTTCCTCAGTTTCTTTCTCGGGCCCCCCTAACAACGCCTCCTTTCTTTCCCTTATACCCCGATATCACTTTGATGTCCAGACTTGCCATTCCAGTTTCACTAGCCTGAAACTTGTGGACCTGTTTTGCTGGACTCTCAGGTGGGCAAGTATCGGAATTTCCCAGCCAATTAAACTGGATTTGAATGTTCTCAGGATCTGCCCTCCCAAACTGATTTTAAAAAACAGTTTTTTTATGGGTGGGAGAACAGAATATGGGCTGACCAGCCTCTGGGCTGGCCCATTGTTTACAAGTTTTACAAGTTTCCACACACACATCCTAAAGCTACAGCTGAAAAGGATGGCAGCTGCTCAATTGGTGTAAGCTAGAACTCAATTTATCCATTACAGTGCATGTCCCAAATGTGGGGCCTAATGGGACCTCAGTTTGTAACTAATTTTTAGAGACAGATTATACAACATGTTGCTGGATAAATGGGGCCTTTTTGTGTGCCTTTAGTAATGCTTAGTGGATGTGGTCTCATTATGCAAAAGAGAAACAGTTCATGTGTATTAGACAATCTATTGCTTGCATGAAATTTACTTTGGAAATAAACTGATTACTAGGTATATAGGGTTGATTCAGAGCCCCTTTATTGCGTGAAAATTTCTGCTCTCGCCCATCTTTCCCCCTCATCAGATTCAGCAGAGCCTTTTTTTTCTGCAAGAAATTTTTGTGTGAAATGTTCTCATTTTGCATGATTTTTTGTTTTTGTATGCAAGACCTCCAAAAAATGGCGAGAAAAGGGCTCTGAATCAACCCTTATGTTTTTGCCATAACAGGAGTCAGTCTCACAACTTTATGGTAAAATACAAGAGGTGTTCAAAATGTTCTCCACCTGAATCTTGTAGAAATAACTTTAAAAGGAAAGCAAACGTTGGAGCTCTGCTACTGCGTTTTCTGAAAACTGTTTAATTAATGATCGGAAGCAGAGGGTGGTTATCAAATGGTACACACTCAGATTGGGTCACTGTTACTAGTAGAGTACCACAAGGGTCAGTTCTGGGACCAATTCTCTTCAATATATATATAAATGACATTGGGTATGGATTAAACAGTAAAGTCTCAATCTTTGCAGATGATACTAAGCTGAGTAAAGTAATTAAAACAAAAGAGGACAGCAGGCAGCTACAAACAGATTTAGATAAATTGGAAGCATGGGCAGTTAAATGGCAAATGAAGTTTAACACAGATAAATGTAAGGTTATGCACATGGGAAGGAGAAATCTGTGTCATGATTACACATTAAATAAAGAAACACTTTGTAAAACAACAATGGAAAAGGACCTAGGGGTTTTAGTTAACAATAAGCTTAACTGTAGTAATCAATGCCAGGCAGCTGCTGCCAAGGCAAATAGGATCATGGGGTGCATCAGGAGGGGCATAGGTGCTCATGCCCAGAACATCATTTTACCCCTGTACAAGTCACTGGTCAGACCCCATATGGAATACTGTGTACAGTTCTGGGCACCTGTGCTTAAGAAGGACATATCAGAACTGGAGCGCGTTCAAAGAAGGGCAACAAAGTTAATAAAAGGAGTGCGGGGGCTAGAGTACCCGGAAAGATGGTCCAAGTTAGGTTTATTTAGTCTAGAAAAAAGACGATTGAGGGGTGATCTAATAACTATGTATAAATATATTCAGGGTCAATACAAAGATCTGTCCCACAATCTATTTATACCCCGGAGTGAAACCATAACCCGGGGGCATCCACTAAGTTTAGAGGAAAGGTGCTTTCTCCACCGACATAGGAGGGGATTCTTCTCTGTAAGAGCAGTGAGACTATGGAACTCGCTGCCAGAGGAGGTAGTAATGATGGATACAGTAAAAACGTTCAAAAGTGGCCTTGATGCCTTCCTGGCATGTAATAACATTTCCAGCTATGGCTACTAGACCACTGGAAGGAATTAAACAGGCTGAACTGGATGGACTAAAGTCTTTATTCAGCCTTACATACTATGTTACTATGTAACAGCATTTTTACACACAAAAGAACGAAAAAGAACCAGTGGAATAACACAATCAGTATGTATAAGAATAGTTGCCATAGAAAGGAAGAGGGGGGTGCAGTGCATTTAAGGCTATGATGTACTTCAAGGGGTAGTAATGCCAACCCGTCTAACTACACCAAAAGTTTCAATACACTGAACTATCCTCCTCCTTTTTATGCCAACTTGGATCTCTGTCTGTGATACCCAGTCCAACTTGGCTTCAGCCACCACTCACCTCAATTACTGAAGCTGGCTGCTAAGGCAAATGGGCTGCTTTGGCTGGCAGGATACTGTGGCTGGCTGGCAGACAGGAAGGCTGTTATGGAATAACACAGTCAGTATGTTTAAGAATGGTTGCCATAGAAAGGAAGAGGGGGTCCAGTGAAGAAGGTTTAAGTGACAAGAATAGACTGGAAATAGTTGTGGGTAGAGGGATTAGTGGATGACAGGGGCAGGCTGGGGATGAGTGTGGATGGAGGGATGAGTGGGTGACAGGAGCAGGCTGGGGATGAGTGTGGATGGAGGGATGAGTGGGTGACAGGGGCAGGCTGGGGATGAGTGTGGATGGAGGGATGAGTGGGTGACAGGAGCAGGCTGGGGATCAGTGTGGATGGAGGGATGAGTGGGTGACAGGGGCAGGCTGGGGATGAGTGTGGATGGAGGGATGAGTGGGTGACGGGCAGGCTGGGGATGAGTGTGGATGGAGGGATGAGTGGGTGACAGGAGCAGGCTGGGGATGAGTGTGGATGGAGGGATGAGTGGGTGACGGGCAGGCTGGGGATGAGTGTGGATGGAGGGATGAGTGGGTGACAGGAGCAGGCTGGGGATGAGTGCGGATGGAGGGATGAGTGGGTGACAGGGGCAGGCTGGGGATGAGTGTGGATGGAGGGATGAGTGGGTGACAGGGGCAGGCTGGGGATGAGTGTGGATGGAGGGATGAGTGGGTGACGGGCAGGCTGGGGATGAGTGTGGATGGAGGGATGAGTGGGTGACAGGAGCAGGCTGGGGATGAGTGTGGATGGAGGGATGAGTGGGTGACGGGCAGGCTGGGGATGAGTGTGGATGGAGGGATGAGTGGGTGACAGGGGCTGGCTGGGGATGAGTGTGGATGGAGGGATGAGTGGGTGACAGGAGCAGGCTGGGGATGAGTGTGGATGGAGGGATGAGTGGGTGACGGGCAGGCTGGGGATGAGTGTGGATGGAGGGATGAGTGGGTGACAGAGGCAGGCTGGGGATGAGTGTGGATGGAGGGATGAGTGGGTGACAGGAGCAGGCTGGGGATGAGTGTGGATGGAGCGATGAGTGGGTGACAGGGGCAGGCTGGGGATGAGTGTGGATGGAGGGATGAGTGGGTGACAGGAGCAGGCTGGGGATGAGTGTGGATGGAGGGATGAGTGGGTGACGGGCAGGCTGGGGATGAGTGTGGATGGAGGGATGAGTGGGTGACAGGGGCAGGCTGGGGATGAGTGTGGATGGAGGGATGAGTGGGTGACAGGAGCAGGCTGGGGATGAGTGTGGATGGAGCGATGAGTGGGTGACAGGGGCAGGCTGGGGATGAGTGTGGATGGAGGGATGAGTGGGTGACGGGCAGGCTGGGGATGAGTGTGGATGGAGGGATGAGTGTGGATGGAGGGATGAGTGGGTGACAGGGGCAGGCTGGGGATGAGTGTGGATGGAGGGATGAGTGGGTGACAGGGGCAGGCTGGGGATGAGTGTGGATGGAGGGATGAGTGGGTGACAGGGGCTGGCTGGGGATGAGTGTGGATGGAGGGATGAGTGGGTGACAGGAGCAGGCTGGGGATGAGTGTGGATGGAGGGATGAGTGGGTGACAGGAGCAGGCTGGGGATGAGTGTGGATGGAGGGATGAGTGGGTGACGGGCTGGCTGGGGATGAGTGTGGATGGAGGGATGAGTGGGTGACAGGAGCAGGCTGGGGATGAGTGTGGATGGAGCGATGAGTGGGTGACAGGGGCAGGCTGGGGATGAGTGTGGATGGAGGGATGAGTGGGTGACGGGCAGGCTGGGGATGAGTGTGGATGGAGGGATGAGTGGGTGACAGGGGCTGGCTGGGGATGAGTGTGGATGGAGGGATGAGTGGGTGACAGGAGCAGGCTGGGGATGAGTGTGGATGGAGGGATGAGTGGGTGACAGGGGCAGGCTGGGGATGAGTGTGGATGGAGGGATGAGTGGGTGACAGGAGCAGGCTGGGGATGAGTGTGGATGGAGCGATGAGTGGGTGACAGGGGCAGGCTGGGGATGAGTGTGGATGGAGGGATGAGTGGGTGACGGGCAGGCTGGGGATGAGTGTGGATGGAGGGATGAGTGGGTGACAGGGGCTGGCTGGGGATGAGTGTGGATGGAGGGATGAGTGGGTGACAGGAGCAGGCTGGGGATGAGTGTGGATGGAGGGATGAGTGGGTGACGGGCAGGCTGGGGATGAGTGTGGATGGAGGGATGAGTGGGTGACAGAGGCAGGCTGGGGATGAGTGTGGATGGAGGGATGAGTGGGTGACAGGAGCAGGCTGGGGATGAGTGTGGATGGAGCGATGAGTGGGTGACAGGGGCAGGCTGGGGATGAGTGTGGATGGAGGGATGAGTGGGTGACAGGAGCAGGCTGGGGATGAGTGTGGATGGAGGGATGAGTGGGTGACGGGCAGGCTGGGGATGAGTGTGGATGGAGGGATGAGTGGGTGACAGGGGCAGGCTGGGGATGAGTGTGGATGGAGGGATGAGTGGGTGACAGGAGCAGGCTGGGGATGAGTGTGGATGGAGCGATGAGTGGGTGACAGGGGCAGGCTGGGGATGAGTGTGGATGGAGGGATGAGTGGGTGACGGGCAGGCTGGGGATGAGTGTGGATGGAGGGATGAGTGTGGATGGAGGGATGAGTGGGTGACAGGGGCAGGCTGGGGATGAGTGTGGATGGAGGGATGAGTGGGTGACAGGGGCAGGCTGGGGATGAGTGTGGATGGAGGGATGAGTGGGTGACAGGGGCTGGCTGGGGATGAGTGTGGATGGAGGGATGAGTGGGTGACAGGAGCAGGCTGGGGATGAGTGTGGATGGAGGGATGAGTGGGTGACAGGAGCAGGCTGGGGATGAGTGTGGATGGAGGGATGAGTGGGTGACGGGCTGGCTGGGGATGAGTGTGGATGGAGGGATGAGTGGGTGACAGGAGCAGGCTGGGGATGAGTGTGGATGGAGCGATGAGTGGGTGACAGGGGCAGGCTGGGGATGAGTGTGGATGGAGGGATGAGTGGGTGACGGGCAGGCTGGGGATGAGTGTGGATGGAGGGATGAGTGGGTGACAGGGGCTGGCTGGGGATGAGTGTGGATGGAGGGATGAGTGGGTGACAGGAGCAGGCTGGGGATGAGTGTGGATGGAGGGATGAGTGGGTGACAGGAGCAGGCTGGGGATGAGTGTGGATGGAGCGATGAGTGGGTGACAGGGGCAGGCTGGGGATGAGTGTGGATGGAAGGATGAGTGGGTGACGGGCAGGCTGGGGATGAGTGTGGATGGAGGGATGAGTGTGGATGGAGGGATGAGTGGGTGACAGGAGCAGGCTGGGGATGAGTGTGGATGGAGGGATGAGTGGGTGACGGGCAGGCTGGGGATGAGTGTGGATGGAGGGATGAGTGGGTGACAGGAGCAGGCTGGGGATGAGTGTGGATGGAGGGATGAGTGGGTGACAGGGGCTGGCTGGGGATGAGTGTGGATGAAGGGATGAGTGGGTGACAGGAGCAGGCTTACACAATGGGGCATCCTGGAAAGGGATGCCCCAAGGTCACTTGATCAGCCTGCCCCGGCGGATGGTCCACTCTACACCCCCCCCCCCAATTTAACCCCCACAGCCCTCGGCGGTAAGACTTACCTTAAGGTTGGCAAATTTGGAGGTGCTCCCCCACTCGCGTGTACATTTGATGGAGCGCCTGCCGAGACCACGCCCCCAACTCCGGTACTTAGCTGACACGCCGCTCCTGACATAGGAAGGTGGCAGCTGCCAGCAGGGGAGGGGCGTAGCTGGAAGGGGCGGAGCTGGGCTGGGCAGTAGGGGGAGCTGGGCAAGGTGGAGCTGGGCTGGGCGGAGGCGGGGCTGGGGGAGGCACAGCTGGGCTGGGGGAGGCACAGCTGGGCTGGGCGAGGCGAAGCTGGAATGGGCTGGGGGAGCGGGAGGCTGAGCTGGAATGGGCTGGGGGAGGCGGAGCTGAGCTGGGCTGGGGATTGCGCGCACAGTTGCGTAGAGGCAAAGAGCAGAAAGTGGGAGGAATAATAGAGGGATTGCCGCCCTCCCCGCATCGGCAGCCAAGAATCGCTGCATGCAAGAAGATTTCTTTTTTTTTTTTTTTATTAAATGGTTGCTGTGCCTAGTGGCTGTTCCTGCCCGCTGCTGCTGCCCACCTCCGCCGCCAAATATGTTCCCGCCACCAGGGGTGGACTGGGAATAAAAAACGGCCCTGGACTTTTTGGGGCACACCGGCCCTGCTGCACTTTTCCTGGCCCAGTATAGTATCTTAAAGTGGGGGCATCCCTCAGTACAGGTCACACACAGTGGGGGCATCCCTCAGTACAGGTCACACACAGTGGGGGCATCCCTCAATACAGCTCACACACAGTGGGGGCATCCCTCAGTACAGGTCACACACAGTGGGGGCATCCCTCAGTACAGGTCACACACAGTGGGGGCATCCCTCAATACAGCTCACACACAGTGGGGGCATCCCTCAGTACAGGTCACACACAGTGGGGGCATCCCTCAGTACAGGTCACACACACAGTGGGGGCATCCCTCAGTACAGGTCACACACAGTGGGGGCATCCCTCAATATAGCTCACACACAGTGGGGGCCTCCCTCAATACAGCTCACACACAGTGGGGGCATCCCTCAATACAGCTCACACACAGTGCGGGCATCCCTCAATATAGCTCACACACAGTGGGGGCATCCCTCAATACAGCTCACACACAGTGGGGGCATCCCTCAATACAGCTCACACAGGGTGGGGGCATCCCTCAGTACAGGTCACACACAGTGGGGGCATCCCTCAATACAGCTCACACACAGTGGGGACATCCCTCAATACAGCTCACACACAGTGGGGACATCCCTCAATACATCTCACAAACAGTGGGGGCATCCCTCAATACAGCTCACACACAGTGGGGGCATCCCTCAGTACAGCCATGTGCAGCATCCATCAGTACATGGTGTCCAGAGTGTGTGTGTGCGTGTATCAGATTGGGAGGCAGAGATGAATGAGGGCCTTTGGTCAGACTGGGGGTTATAGGTGAATTGGGCCATGTGTCAGGCAGGGGGGGGCAGGTAAATGGGGTTGTGTACATTGTACCTGGTCTTGCTGCTGATGTCTGGATTCCAGTTGGCAGTGTTGTGCTGCGCAGAGGAGGGGACAGGAGAGGAAAGCCTGAGCTGCTGCAGGATGAGCTGGGGAGAGAGGGGGGTGGGCTGCCGCCATCTACCATGCAGCACTGCTCACCTCCAACATCTCTTTCTGGCCCCGCCCCCTCCTCGGGCTGCGTGGCAGACGATTGGCTGCTAGGCTCTCTTCCTCTGAGAGCAAATCTTTAGTTTTTTTTGAGGAGCTATTAGCCCAGTAAAGCAGGGAGGGCAAAAGAAAAAAAAAAAAGCAGCTGCTCGGCCCTGGACAACTAAAGATTTGCTGACAGGTGAAATACGCACACAATACTACACATTTTGCAGCCTTCTCTGCTGCCGGCCTACCGGGATTCTGCCAGGTATGCCCTATGGCCAGCCCGCCCCTGCCAGCAAAGTGCCGCCCCCCTTAAAGTGCCGCCTGGGACCATGGACCCACCGGGACCCATGGTAAGGCCAGCCCTGCTCCCTCACTCCCTCCGGCTCAGAGCAATGGGTCGTCCTAATGTGCCCGGGCCCTTTTCCAGGCCCGGGCCTTACGACAACCTCCGATTGGACCTGCCTGTCAGTCCGCCCCTGCCCTGTATCATTAAAACCACCTAAAGTGGAAGTCCAGTAACGCCTCCATACAACAAATAAAACCTTTACCTCGCCTAATTCCCGGGCCATTCTCCCAAGCTGTCCAACATCCCTGGCTAAGTGCGCACAGAACGGGGGAAGCAGCTTTGTTTTGGTGGCGCACAGTACCTGGAGCGCAGGGAGATTGGCGCTGGACCACGGGTAATGTAAGGGTTTTTTTTTTGCATATTGTAAGGGTTTTCTTTCCTTTGTAAACCCCAGCCCAGCTTCAGTGCCCAGGGTTACTGGACACTGGACTTCCACTTTAAGTACTATTATTGTAAAAACGTCTTTTATAAAAAAATGTGTTGATTGCAGTGCTGGGAGCATTGTAATGGCCCACGTGTGCTCATACTCCCCTCTACAAGCCCACCCTGGTCTGAAGTTCCATTGGTGGACTGATTCCCAGAAGTGGACTTCAGACCACAAACCTGGCAGTGGCAAAACTACAACTCTGTGAAGTACTCAGTTGGTATTATACGCATAAAGCACGTCCTGCTCCAGTAGTAGTAATAACATGTGGGTAATCCTCCGCCTCCGGCGCCGTGCACTGCAGACATGTAGAAAACAAGCTCCTCCCGGCCCTACATATACTGAGGGACCTCCCACAAATCCCCAGCATTGAAAAGCAGTGAGAAGAGAGGCCAGGAGAAACAACCACCCAAAACTGGCAAAAATATCAAAGATAACAATCACCAACAGGGGATCCAGAACAAGGTGAAAACAGGGTGGGGTGGAGCAGGACGTGCTGTATGCGTATAATACCAACTCTACAGGTGAGTACTTCACAGAGTTGTATTATTCTAAGCATACAGCACGTCCTGCTCCAGTAGTAGTAATAACATGTGGGACATCCAATAGCAGTGTCCATAAAAAAGGGTGGGATCCCCAACAGAAGGCAACAGCAAGCAGTCTAAACTACTGCCGCCTGCAGAACCTTGCGGCCAAACACAGCGTCAGCTGAGGCCCGAACATCAACCTTGTAAAACTTTGTAAAGGTATGTACAGAAGACCAAGTAGCGGCCTTGCAAACTTTCTCCACAGAGGCCTGGTGCTGAAAAGCCCAAGAAGCCCCAACAGCTCTAGTAGAATGAGCAGTAAGACGAAAGGGGGGAGTCTTCCCCTTAGCAGTATAGGCTTGAACAACAGCCTGACGAATCCATTTACTGATGGTAGACTTGGCGGGAGCCAAACCCTTCCTAGGCCCATGAGGCACAACGAAGAGAGCATCCGTCTTTCTAAAGGCCTGAGTGGTAACCAGGTAAGACTTGACACACCTGACCACATCCAAGGAATGCAAAACCCTTTCCTTAGGGTTACTAGGATTAGGGCACAAGGAAGGAAGTACAATATCTTGATTCAAATGAAATGCAGACACAACCTTAGGCAGGAAGTCTGGCTTGAAGCGAAACACCACCTTATCCCGGTGTCTCTCAAAGTAGGGAGGCTGAATAGACAAAGCAGCCAACTCAGACACGCGTCTGACCGAAGTGATGGCTACCAGGAAGACAACCTTGAGCGTGAGCACAGCTAGAGCGGCCTCATGGATAGGCTCAAAGGGAGCCCCCTGCAGGGCCGACAACACCAAGTTCAGATCCCAAACAGGAACCATAGGTTTCCGAGGGGGGCGCACATGAGTGACCCCCTGAAAGAAGGTCTTGATAAGAGAGTGATGGGCAAAGGTCTTGCACGCCAAGGAGCCAGCAATAAAGCTTTCCACACTGGCCAATCTGGAGGCCAAATCTGTGTGAGAATCCCCACTAGTATTGGGGGTTATGCTCAAGCTTGGGGGAGTAGGGGAAATAAGGCGAGGTGCGGGCCCAGCCTCGGAAGAGGTGGGGAGACTGGCTAGCGCCTGTTGAGTACAAGGTACACAGACCCGTGAATTGTCACCGCTGCTAGGTGAAACCCCTCAAGCTGCACACAGACGGGCTTGTCCCAGGGGGACCCCGTTCGCGATGTCCTGGGATGCCTCCATATGGTGATTATTAAATTCAATATGCCAGTAGGGATTGACGCTTTAAGCAACCCTGGATGCCCCTATAACCCGCTGGGAAGTGGGAGTAATATCTGAAAAATGGTCTGGACCGGGCGCTACGTCGGGCCGGGGGAAGCCACCGATGACCGCTGTCTGAAAGACACAAGGGGAACATGGATGTCCGAGCCAAGCGCGAAGAAGCAAGCTAGGGAAAAGATCGCCCATGAGGGCACTTACAGGTCTGCGAGGGGAGGACCGTCTTCACCACGCGCATGCGAGAAGGAAATGGCGCCCAGCGAACCTCGAAGGGCGGACCAGAGCGGGCGATGATGCGGAACACGCCAGACCGAACCACGCCTCCCCTTCCGGAGAGCGCGAAGCTAGAATCAGGAGAGAATGTAGATACGTCAGCATCACTTCAGAGAAGAAGTCTGACGAAGTGAGTAAGGAGATTTGAAAAACGCTGTAGCTTCCCCAAACAGTGCTGCTGTATGCGCCTAGAGCACAGTAAAAAGCTGCGGTCAGTTTAAAACTAAGCAAGTGAAATGCGCTCTGGCACACGGTAGCGGTAAAACGTCTATAGTGTACTTAGGGCAAGGAGTAGGCCATCAAACACACAGCCCCCCCCCCTCTTTTTCCCCCCACTAACGGGGGAATCTGGGAAGGAAGGTGACCCGAATAGAGGGTTCACTGTTAGATGGGGCATGGGGGCACTGGTTCGGGAGGGGCATCCACTGAAGGCTCACCATTCGCCTTAACCGCCTACCCTATGGAGGGGGATTGCGGTGGAGACTAGCTCCGTAAGCACACTAGGTGCTGCCTACCTTCACCCGACCAACGCAGCCCAGGCTGGGAGGCATTAATTCACAATGAGGACGGGTGGAAATAGTCCCGCAGGACCTCGGGCTGTCAAGCCCCGCTCGCCTGCGAGAGCGTGATACTTCATGTCTTCGCAGTTCCAGCACTGCAGAGAAATCTGGGGAATTGTGGGAGGTCCCTCGGTATATGTAGGGCCGGGAGGAGCTTGTTTTCTACATGTCTGCAGTGCACGGAGGCGGAGGATTACCCACATGTTATTACTACTACTGGAGCAGGACGTGCTGTATGCTTAGAATACATGGGGCCTAGTTTTACTCAGTAAGAAGCAGAAACCAGACTCACACTACAATCCAGTGGGTGTTGGATAACATTAAAATATTGACTGCAGAAAAAGCCTGTGCACACAGTTAGCAGAATCTGTGGATAACTAAATGTCAATAAAAAAAAGTAATAACCTTCCGAACGAGGGTTGCAGCCAAGATAAAATCTATTCCTGGAGCTGGGCTTTAGGAATTTGTATATGACACCTACATAACCTCTGATTGTTTTAAATGAGAGCTGAAACAGGAGCTTGGGAGAAACGTGGATGTTGAATGGTTAAAGCTTTAATTTAAACTTCTTTCTCCTTCCAGCGCTGTTTATCAGGTGCTATTAGTGAGCTGCCATTAACAGCTGTGCGGCTGCACAGTGCTGCGGATGAAAGCTGCTGCAGGCTCCCTGATTACAAAAATTAAATAGTGTGTATTGGCTTTCTGCTGCTTCTCAGCAGGAAATCTCACTCATAATTCCTTTGCATCCAGACTCAGCAGGAGAAGATTGACAGCATTGAAGACCATGTCAACACTGCTGCTGTGAATGTTGAAGAGGGAACCAAAAACCTGGGGAAGGTAGGGATATTCTCCTGCTGTTCAATCGATGGTACTCTGCCTACTAGCAATCTTCTGTATTAACCCAATTGATCTGCCGTCTTTAATGCTGAGGGAAACAGCAATTAAGGAAATAAGAAAGGAATGACACATGGGTGGAAAGGAGGGCTTAGTGCAGAAGAAATCAATCTCTGCTGTGATACGCTATCAAGTACCAAGCAACAGACATCCCTACATTTGGCATGAAGTTGAAAGATTATCACGAGTAGACTCTTACAGGGCACTGTTAAACAATGATGCAATAGTATCACCAGTTGGATTTGTGTGTAGTGCATGTTCCAGTAGTATACTGGAGTGTGAGCTACCAGATATTTACATAGATTTTATAAATAGAAATTCATGTAAAACTAATCCTAGAAGGTCAGATTTACTTCATTACTATTATTATAAACAAAACTGAATTGTTCCAAGCATCTGACATCGCTTTCTTTACCATACACTACGTTAAGAGATCTTACTACAAGACCCCCCCCCCCCCCCCCACATACTCTTGCTCTGATTTTACCAGATCATATGGGTAGCCCACCCTGGGGAGACACCGGGAAATGGGAATCAGAGATAGGCTCCACCATTACAAAATAAATCTTTCCTAATGATGCACAAACTTTCCATAGCCTGTAAGAGTCAGGAAAGAAATGACCAATTACTGGTTAGATGGTACAGGTGCCCGGATGGACCTTGTCAAATTTAGAAGAGCTGAATCGGACAGGTGCTGGCGCTGTGGCGGAGGCTAGAAGATGATAATACACATTTGGTGGGGTGTTGAAAGAATTTCATGAAAAGACTACTACACAAAAAATTCCCAACAGTCCCCAGATTGTTCTGCTATGACCCCAGGATCGATTAAGAAGGGGCATTCTATGCCATTTTCACTCAGCTGGTAGAACAGTGAACAGTGGTAGAATAGTGACTAGCTACAAGAACTGGAAAATATCAAAAGGACAGAGGAATTAATAGTGGGATGCCGCCACACAGAGGAACAACATACAGGAAAGTGAAATTCCTGTGTGTTATTCGTCTTTAAAATGACTACTTAAACATATGTCTATTGTTTCTCTACTTTGTCGTGCAAAACTGTGATAAAACTAGATTATAAAATAAATGTTCAGGAATGCTTTGGAAACATTCAGGCAGTATGGTGGCTAGTACACTTGTCTTGCACCCTCTGTATGGAGTCTATGTTTTCTCTGTGTGGGTCTCCTGCAACAACCCAAAAGCATGCTGGTTAGCCATAGTGTGTAGGTTTAACAGACAAAAAGACTGCCGCTGCAGCTTGCCCTTATTTAGCCTCCACCAAATTTTCCCTACAAATCTGCTTCTGATGTATTGCTAGCATTTTTGTCCCCTCAACTCTACCTGCAACAAAATAATCATAATCAACCAGGAAGACTAGCCGAGTTGTCAGCTTTTGGTAGTACTGATGCTGAGGGCCACCAGAGCAAGTGTTAGGTGTTCCTCCCACTGGTCTCCACTGTTTCCCTACCCTGTGTGCTACTACTCTGGCTTTTTTTCTTGTTCAGTTCATCTCCTACCTACTCTACCTACATTCCGATTTTCTCCAGGCATCCTCCAGGACACCTTAGCCACCACTTCCTCTCCCTAAACAGGAAACACAAATCTGAGTATTGAGCCTTTCCCCTTGACCCTCAGTGTTTTTGTGTTTCCTCTCCCGGAAACATGTGATGGAGTATTTTTGCCTGGAGGGTTGATGGCGGGTCCAGATATCTCTGGGGCAAATGCTTCTGCATTCCCCATATTCCCCCTGCAGTCCTAGGTCATTGGTCAGGTACCAGGACAGGATTGCACCTCTAAAAGATTTCTTTATTTTATTTTTTTTGGTTTAGTTTTTTGGAAGCTGGAACTGGGGGAAATATGGGATGCAGAGATTCCCTGCACTCCCCCACACCAAGTGTAGATCCCGACCGGGTGTCTGTCTCCCTACATAAGTGCTCCCAGGTGTGATGCTCCCTGGCAGGCTTCAGGGCGGGGATTGTGGGCCAGTGGACACCACTTGTAATTGTGGGTCAGGTATCTGGTTCCTAACAGCGTCAGGGTAAGTATATGTAGTATGTATATGAGTCGGGAAGTGCTCTCGCACTTCCAGGTTAGGTGAGGTCAGCATGCCAGGTGCGCGTGACGTCACTTCCAGGTTGAGGGCCGCTTGGAGCGCTTGATATCATCTTAGAGCGCCAGAAGAGCACTGAAGTCACTGTAGGCATGATCTTGGAGACTGACTGGCTGCAGAGAAACACGTGAGCGTTGCAGCCAGCAGCAGCCTTTTCACAATGGCTATGGAGCGGCAGAGACTCTCTGGACGCAGTAAGTGACCTGGGATTTCCTCAGTCCTATATTAATGGAGCAGAAAGTGTTATTGGGTTAGTACCCTGTAAGTCACACCTCCCATTGTTTTGTTCATGTTCCCTTTCAGCCCTAAGAGGGTAAGGAGAAAGAACAATATGCCAAGCCCAAGGAGCTTAAGGAGAGGAGCCTAGACCCCTCTAAGGAAGCGAGGGTTAGGCCACCTCCCAGAGTCTGTCCAAACTGCCAAATGCCCCTTCCTGACAAATGGAAGAACCAGCTGTGCACTCTCCAGGATGTGGTAAGTCCCAATTTTAATCCCCTGATTTCAGGATTTTTAGACTGCCTGAAAGGTGGTATGGGTAGTACTTTTGCCACCTACAAAACATAACTGGGTCAGTTCCTATTTGCCCTGTTAGTCCCCAGCCCGGTTACTTATCCAACTTCAGAGGAAGGCAGGACCGTCCAGGTCAGGGGTCCAGAGATTAGTGGGTCCCCCAGGGATATTCTGGTTCTACCTCCTAGGAATAGATCATCAGATGAGGAGGAAGAGGGTCTAGCATCTTCAGATGAGTCAGTTCATTCAGGTAGCACATGACAATCTGGAAAGTTAGAATCTGTGGGTGGTTCTAGGTTTGGGTTTTTGGTAGAAGAAACACCAGACCTAATACAAGCGATCCTTACTACCGTGAAGATAGAGACTCTATCCCAGCCCACGTCCCTGAAGGATTTCTTATACCAGGGGTTTCAGGATCCCAGGACGCCATGTTTGAGAGATCCAATGGACAAGTGCACAGATCTTCTCCTTAAGAGACTGGGACATGGACGTTTTTCTTTTAAAGCCCTTGATTGCCACAGACTGTGTGGGACACGCCTTGGAGATGTGGGTAGACAGTCTTAAGAGTGACCTAATGAGGGGCGCCCCCCAAGGAAGAGATCTTGGGATTCACTTCCCTACGTCTCTCAAGCAGTGGCCTTCATCGTGGATGCCTCAAAGGAGGCAATTAAACATAACGACAAGAGCGTGGCATTTTATAATAATGCTAGACAAGCACTCTGGCTTTAGACATGGAAGGGGGATCTGGCATCTAAGTCGCACCTTTGTGGACTCCTTTTTGAGGGGAACTGTACAGAACTGGATTCCGTCCTTTCCCGCTCATCGGAAAAGGGTAGCAGGTTCCCCCTTCAAAAAAGCGCCAGTGCCCCCTCAGAGGCTGGACAACAAAAGACAAAAAAAAAATTCCCAGTGGGAATTTGGGAGGCTAGAGATCCGGAAGCCTTGGCAGACCCCAAAGGACAAGTTTAAGGGGACTCCTTCTTTTGACAATTTCCAGGCCCACAAACCTCAATACTGACATTCCGGTGAGGAGAAGATGACTCCTCCATTTTCTACCCGCCTGGGAGGAGATTTGCCGAAACCCCTTTATTCTGTGTACAATTCAGAAAGGGTCTCGGTTGGAATTTTTCTGGTGGCCACTTACTGTTAACTCAGTCCCCCAGAGCCAGAATCAAGAGAGATGTCTTCCCTTCTGTCATAGCCAAGCTTTTTCACAAGTGAGTGATTGAGCCGGTTCCATGTCTCCAGAGGAGGATTTTACTCTCATGTCTTTCTAGTACGAAAGCCTTCTGGAAGATTTGGTATGGTTTTAAAGCTAAAGAATCTAAACTGCAGCATAAAATACAAAAAAAAATCAGAATGGAATCAATTTATTCCATCAGAGATACCTTACAGAAGGACGCAATGATGGTCGATCTACAGATGCTTATATCCACATTCCTATTCATCCTTCCCACAGAAGGTTTCTGAGATTCCAACAGCCAAATACCAAATGCCCAAGGTACTTCTCTCTCAGGAGAGATCCAGTGGCTTGGGGCTTGTATGCCTTCAACAATCATTGGGGGAAATTCGGCCTTTGTCACGCATTTCCTCCAATGAGGTTGTGGTCATTGGTTGTAAGGAAGATCAGATCGAAGAAGGCCAGAGTTCTGCTGATTGCCCCACATTGGCCCTGGAGACCTTGGTTCTCTCTCCTCTCTCGAATGTCCATAGAACTCCCTTAGCTTTCACCAGCACTTCCGGACATTATTCACCAGGGTCCCATCGTTCATCCACAGCTCCAGTCCCTAAAGCTAGCGGTCTGGATCCCGAATGGGAATTACACAGATATTCTTAGTATACAGTACGTCCTGCTGATAAGAATCATTACACTTGGGGTTTTTTCTCCGCCAGATGTCGCTGGACTGCAGAGACCGCGAAATTGGCTTTTCCCGGCCCCTCAAATACCCGAGACCTCCCACAAATCCCCAGAATTTTTCTGCAGTCTGGACTGGCTCTCTCTTCTTGCAGGTGAGCGGGGATATTAGTTAAGGGGGGGGCCCTCCGCTTTCTTTTGAGGGGGGGGAGGAAGGCCTCTAAGTCACTCACTGAAAATCGGTTTAGGTTACAATTAATGCATCTCATGAACCTGTATTGTGTTACACATTCAAATATTTATTGTCTACACGGCTATGCGACATGTATTACAATCATGTTTCCTCATAAAGATTGTGTGGCAATCTCTGCAATCAAATAACCCCACCCTATAATGATATGTTATAACCAGACCTTACAGACCCACACACTGATGAAGCTAATGCGAAACGCGTCTGTGTAGGAGTTCCATCTCAACCAAACCTTTCTCAGCTTGCTACAAACTGGGGCTATCAAGGACCCAAACCACTACAAACAAGAAGGTCCACTTAATAGCGGATCCATCAAATAAGTACCAATTGTACATAAAAGACTTTATTTGATTGCAGAGATTGCCACACAATCTTTGAGGAAACATGATTGTAATACATGTCGCATAGCCGTGTAGACAATAAATATTTGAATGTGTAACACAATACAGGTTCATGAGATGCATTAATTGTAACCTAAACCGATTTTCAGTGAGTGACTTAGAGGCCTTCCTCCCCCCCCCCCTCAAAAGAAAGGGGAGGGCCCCCCCTTAACTGTTGTAGAGCGCCTATCAGGCCACACCTCTACACCACTGAAATCACAAGCACAACAGAATCACTTACCCTCAAATAGCTCTTCTCAGTCTTTCTCTCCCCCCCCCCTCCTCATTAGAGCGGGGATATTAGCCTGCGGCCCTGTAGGACTATTCCCACCCGTTCCATGTTTAATGTGCCTCCCAGCCTAGGCTGCGCTGGTCCGGGTGATGATAGGCAGCACCGCTGTCAGGTGCTTAGGAGCGCTGCTCCACCGCAATCCCCCACCAAAGGGTAGGCGGTATAGGCATATGGTGAGCCTCTATGGGATGCCCCTCCCGCCCTATTGCCCCTTGCCCCTGTCTATCGGTGGGCCCTATGTTAAGTGGCCGCTGCCCTCCCTCGCTCTCCCTTGTAGCTCTCGGGGGGGGGGGGGTGTATATGCCTTGGTGCTTCACTGTATTATGCTTTTTCTGGTTGGTGTCAGTCTCTGCGCTGACTTGGTTGCACTGGTTGCGTTTTGAATATGCCGCCGCGCACGCTTTCACTGTGCTCTGCGGTTGGTGGCGGCACTGTTATTGGCTGCTTGCTGCTTCGCGTTCTTCGGGGGGCGGGGCCTGCGGATGGCGCGTTCCGCGTCACTGTCTCCGCAGCCCGCACCTCGAGGTATACCTGGCGCCATTTTGTCTCTGGATTCGGCTGCTGCGTGGCTGGCATCTACCTACCGCAGTCCGTGAGTGCCCTCGCGGGCGGCTTTATTTACCCTATGTCATTATACATGTCACTTACGGGGTGCTCTTCGCTTATATCTTTCAGACGGGTCGAACTCTATTGGTTTCCCCTGGCCCTACTCCCTCTATTTAGTTATTAAACTTGTGAGGCCTAGTGTGTAAATTACTCCCACTTCCCTAGCGGGCTATTGGGGCAACTCGGGTTGCTTTATAGCGTGAATCCCTATCGGCCTATTGTGCCGCTGTAATCACCATATGGAGGCGTCTCAGGATAATGTGCTCGGGGTTCCTTCGGGACAAGCCAGGCTGTGTGTAGCTTGTGGGGTGTCCCCTACTAGTGCTGACAATGTGCGGGTATGTGTACCTTGTGCCCAGCAGGTGCTTGCACTGCAGCCTGGTTTACCAGTGGCTGGGCCTGCGCCTCATATGGCGTCACCTATACCCCCAAGCTTGAATTTGACTCCCATTGAGTTGCATACCAGTGGGGATTCTCAGCCTGATGTGTCTTCCAGACTGGCTAGTGTTGAGAAGTTGCTTGCTAATACCCTAGCGCGTAAGGCCTCTGCTAAGAAGCGGCACTTGACACCTGATGTCACTCTTTTCCCTATGAAGTTATTCTCTGACTCGGAGTCATCTGATGAGAGGCCCAGGAGTCATGATGATTCTGGCTCTGACCCCTGGGTCCCAGATGATACTGATAGGCTGTTGGCTCAGATTTTTGAGGTACTGTCTATCTCTCCCCCGGTTGCGGCCCCCAGGCAGCAGGGGGAATTGTTTCATACTGCTAAGCCACGTTTAGAGTTTCCTGAGCAAGCCCATTTTAATAATCTCGTGCTCAAGGAATGGGAGCGTCCCAGCAGGCTTCCCGGAGTCCCTAAGAGTTGGGATAAGAGGTACCCCTTTCCTCCTGATGTGGTGAAGCGTTGGTCATCCCCTCCAGAGGTGGGTGCCCCGGTCCTAGGGTTATCTAACACCTCTGTCATGCATTCCCCTGACTCTACTATGCTGCGGGATGGTGAGGACCGGCGTATTGATCAGCTGGCGTCCCATGCCTTTGCCTGTGTGGGGGCGGCGCTGCGCCCGGTCTGTGCCTCTGCCATTACGGCTGTGGCTATTAGGACCCTGCTTAGAAGTGTCCTAGATGGTGCTCCTGATAATGTGTCTAGTGAGGAGTTTAATGCACTCTCTCGTGAGGTTTTTGTGACTCTGCCTTGGATGATACCATTAGGATGTGTGGCAGAACCTCTGCCCTTGTGGTGGCTATACGCCGCTCTGTTTGGCTGCGCCAGTGGGCTGCTGACAACGCTGCCAAGAAAGCTCTCACTGGTTTTCCCTTCAAAGGACTACGCCTGTTTGGGGACCGCCTGGACCTGTTTGCTAAGGGAGGCAGGTTACCCCAGCACTGGCGGCAGTCTCTGCCCTTTCGGGGACAGGGCTCCTTTTCCTCCCCCTACTGGGGTGCCAGACAGGGGAGGGGGTCTTCCTTACTGGGGAGATTTCTGGGGCAGGGGCAGAGGACGTGGACGCCCTGGCTCCTCCTGGGGTCCCAAGACTAAGTCCTCCCCCAAGTCTCATCAGGCATGAAGGGGCGCTCTCACCCATCCGGGTGGGGGGACGGCTTTAGCATTTTGCTCACGTCTGGAGGCTTCATGTCTCAGACCGGTGGATTCAGGAGGTAGTGTCCTCCGGTTACAGGATAGAGTTTGCTGCCTGGCCACCCCCAAGATTCATCAGATCCCAGATCTCTCAGGACCCTATGTCAGCTCAGGCTCTAGTTCTGGCAGTGCAAGGCCTTCTGGAGCTGGGGGTCATCTGTCAGGTCCCCCTACGAGAAAGGGGCAAGGGGTTCTATTCCAACCTTTTCACCATGCCCAAAAGAGATGGGTCAGTCAGGCCCATCCTGGACTTGAAAATCCTCAACAAATTTGTCAGGTGCAGGTGTTTTCGCATGGAAACTTTGCGCTCTGCCATCAGTTCCCCGGGGCCCCAGGGGACTTCATGACTTCTGTGGACATCAAGGATGCTTACCTTCATAATTCTGTTTTTCCAGGTCATCAAAGGTTCCTCAGGTTCGCTCTGGAGGATCAGCACTACCAATTTGTGGCGTTGCCCTTCGGTCTCACTTCAGCTCCCAGAGTGTTCACCAAGGTGCTGGCAGGGGTGATGTCTCTGCTCAGGTCTCAGGGCATTCGCGTGCTGCCCTACTTGGATGACATTCTCATCACTTCTCAGTCCCTCCAACAGGCGGAGCTGGATACTCAGCTGGTAGTGTCCACTCTGGAGTCATTTGGCTGGGTGATCAACCATCCCAAATCTTCCCTGTCTCCCTCCTTGGTGACACCCTTCCTGGGAATGAATCGGGATACAGTTCAGGCAAGGATTTTTCTTCCTCAGCAGAAGGTGGACAGTCTGCTAGCGTAGGTTCAGTTCCTGCTATCTTGCCCTCACCCCTCCATCAGGCAGGGAATGCAGCTGGTGGGCCTGATGGTGTCGTGCTTCGAGGCGGTCCCTTATGCTCAGTTTCACATGAGGCCTCTGCAACTCCACCTCTTGTCAGTATGGGACAAGGATCCTGCGTCCCTGGACCAGGTCCTTGTGCTGTCCCCCCTAGTCAGGCGGTCCCTCTCATGGTGGCTGGACTCCAGGAACCTGTTGGTGGGCAGATCCTTTCTGGCCCCCTGCTGGGAGACGGTCACCAGTCTGACAGGTTGGGGGGGTTTCTGGAAATCCCTGCAGTTCCAAGGGCGGTGGGGCCCTCAGGAGGGCGATCAGGTTGGTTCTGGCTCACTTGACCCAACACCTTCGGGGCCGGCCTGTTCAGGTACACTCGGACAACCAGACGGCGGTTGCCTACGTCAATCATCAGGGAGGGACCTGGAGCAAGGGGGACCTCAAGGAAGTGTCTCTGATCCTGGCCTGGGCGGAGGCATATCAGCTGTGTACATTCCGGGGGTGGAGTTGGGGCCTACCAGATGTGGATCTGTTTGCGTCCCGTCACAATCACAAGCTCCCGGCCTTTGTCTCCCTGTCCCAGGATCCTCTGGCCTTGGCCACGGATGCCCTAGCAATGTCATGGCAAGGCTTTCAGCTCCTGTATGTCTTTCCTCCATTCCCCCTGTTGAGCAGGGTTCTGTGCACGCTCAGGAGAGGGTGCCAGCTATCCTGGTGGCCCCCAGGTGGCCAAGAAGAGTGTGGTTCGCAGACGTGGTGCAGCTAGCAGTAGATCAGTACGTTCTACCCAGGGTGCCAGACCTGCTCACTCAGGGTCACTTACGCCATCCCAATTTACAAACTCTGGCTTTGACGGCCTGGCTGCTGAAACCTCCATTTTGATGGAGAAAGGGCTGTCTGCCTCTGTTGTTGATACCATGATAAAGGCTAGAAAGAAGTCTTCTTCTTCCATTTACTATAGGGTTTGGCGTGCCTACATTGACTGGTGTGAGTCTCTTCCCTGTCGTGTGTTCTCTATTCCCAGGATCCTGGAGTTCCTGCAGCATGGGTTGGAGCTGGGGCTCCAACTCAGTACTCTGAAGGGTCATGGTCCTGCCCTGGCTGTTTTCTTCCAGAGGTCCTTTGCCCAGCATTCTCTGCTCAGGACTTTTTTCCAGGGGGTTACTCATGTGCGTCCCCCATGTAAGCCTATGTTGCCTGTTTGGGATTTGAACTTGGTCTTGTCTGCCTTGCAGGGTGCTCCCTTTGAACCTGTGCAGGAGGCTGCCCTGGCTATTCTTACTCTCAAGGTTGTCTTATTGGTGGCTATAACCTCTGTTAGGCGTGTGTCTGAGTTGGCGGCGTTTTCCATCCAGCCCCCCTACTTTGAGAGATACCAGGACAAGGTGGTGTTTCACTTCAAGCCAGATTTTCTGCCTAAGGTCGTGTCTGCCTTTCATCTGAATCAGGACATTGTTCTTCCTTCCTTGTGCCCTAATCCTAGTAATGCTAAGGAGAGGGTCTTGCATTCCTTGGATGTGGTTAGATGTCTGAAGTACTATCTGGTGGCTACTGCTCCATTCAGAAAAAAATATGCTCTTATTCTTAGTATACAGTACGTCCTGCTCCAGATATAGTACTTACACTTGGGTTATCCTCCGCCAGATGGCGCTGCACTGCAGAGATATGCAAAACACGCTCCTCCCGGCCCCTCAAATACCCGGGGACCTCCCACAAATCCCCAGATTTCTCTGCAGTGCTGACTGCGAAGGCATGAAGTATCACTCTCTCGCAGGTGAGCGGGGCTATTAAAGCCTGCGGCCCTGTTGGACTGTTCCCACCCGTCCTCTTTGTGACGTGCCTCCCAGCCTGGGCTGCGCTGGTCGGGTGAAGGTAGGCAGCACCATGCGTGCTTATAGAGCGCTTCTCCTCCGCACTCCCCCACCAAAGGGTAGGCGGTATAGGCTGATGGTGAGCCTCTATGGGATGCCCCTCCCGCATTATTGCCCCGTGTAGCGGTGGGCCCTGTACGAAGGGCCGCCATTCTCCCTCGTTCCTCCCGTAGTCGGGGGGGAAAGAAAGGGGGGGGTGCCTGTGGTGTCTGTGTATGGTCTTTACACGTATATGGCCTTTGGTCTGTCTTTGGACTTTTATATATATGGTGTCAGCCGCCGCGACTTTTTGTATTTTACTCGTATAACTGCCGCCGACGCGCATGTTTTTTCCCTTCGTTGGATGTTCCGCGCCGGGCGGCGGCGGCGGTACGCCTCTGTGTCCTCATTGGCTGCTGGTTGGACTTCGCGCTCTTCGGGAGGGCGGGGCCTGGTCTGGCGCGCTCTGCGTCATGGCACGCTCTGGCCCGCCCTTCGAGGTACACGGCTCCATTTTGTCTGTTCGCGCGCAACACGTGTGACGTTTCTGCTTGCCGTGGTCCGTAAGTGCCCTCGCGGCCGGCTTATACTCATTGTAGTGTTTCGGTTCTGACACCATTCTCTTCTCATTGTGTCTTTCAGACTGGTGAACCCATTGGCTTCTCTCGGCCCGGTGTAATTGATAGCGGGCCTTGTAAAATTCTCCCACTTCCCTAGCGGATCTTTGGGGCATCCAGGGTTGCTTATAGCGTCAATCCCTGCTGGCATATTGAGCCTAAAAAATCACCATATGGAGGCATCTCAGAATAATGTGACCGGGGTCCCCCTGGGACAAGACCGGCTGTGTATAGCGTGTGGACAACCCCATGCTGACGCTGACAGGGCACGGGTCTGCGTACCCTGTGCTGAGCAAGCACTGGCTCTGCAATCAGGCCTGCCAGTGGCTGCACCTCGTTTCAATTCACCTATTTCCCCATGCTTAAATCTCACTCCTGCTGAGTCACATACAAGTGGGGATTTTCAGCCTGTTGTGTCTTCCAGACTGCCTACGGCTGAACAGATTATTGCGAGGTTGTCAGAGCGCAAGGGCCCTGGTAAGAAGCGGCACTTGACGCCTCATGTTACTGTTTTTCCTATGGGAACTGAGGAGTTTACTACTCTGTGTGGCTATACCCCTTCTGACGAAGGAGAGCTCTTCTCTGACTCAGGCTCATCTGATGAGAGGCCGAGGAGTCATGACGATTCTGGCCCTGAATACTGGGCCCAGAGTGACACTGACAATTTATTGATCCAGGTCTTTGAGGTTCTGTCTATCTCTCTCCCTGGTGAGGCTCCCAAGCAGAGAGGGGAGCATTTCCATACAGCAACAGCACGTTTGGAATTCCTGGAGCAGACACATTTCCATACTCTTGTGCTCAAGGCTATTACTGCCGTGGCTGCTAGAACCCTCATCAGAAAGATGCTTGATCGTCCCCCTGATGATCTCCCCTGGGATGTGTTTAATGCGCTCTCCAGTTGTGATGTGTTTGTAAAATTTATCCTATTAGCATTGGATGACACCATTAGAATGTGTGCAAGAACTTCTGCCCTTGTGGTGGCTATATGTCGCTTGGTCTGGCTGCGACAGTGGGGTGCTGACGATGCTGCTAAGAAGACTCTTACCGGGCTTCCCTTTAGAGGGCTACGCCTGTTTGGGACCCGTCTAGACCTGTTTGGTAAGAAGGGTAAGTCACCCCAACGCAGGCGGCCGTCTCGGCCCCCTCGGGGCACCCCTCCTCCCCCCTACCATAGTGTTAAACAAGAACCAGGGGTGTCCTTCGCGGGGGCTCGTGCAGACTCCTGCCCCAGGAGCAGCCGACAATGCCCTGGCCCCTCCGGTGGGGCTAAGCCCAAATCTTCCACCAAGCCCCCTCAAGCATGATGGGGCGCCCTCGCCCGTCTGGGTGAGGGGGACGGCTGCGGCAACTTGCTCATGTCAGGAGGCATTACGCCTCAGACCGGTGGATTCAGGAGGTAGTGTCCTCCGGATACAAGATAGAGTTTGCTGCGCGGCCTCCCCCAAGATTATCAGGTCCCGGGTACTCCTGGTCCCTGCCTCTGTTCAGGTGCTGGTGCAGGCCATGCAAGGCCTGCGGGGTCTGGGGGTCACTTGCAGATTGCCCTTAACAGGCAGAGGCAGGGGCCGCTACACCAACCTTTCCACAGCTCCCCAAAAGGATGGGTCAGTCTGGCCCATTCTGGATTCACAAATTTTTGGCAATTCGTCAATTACAGGCAGTTTCTGCATGGAAACTCTGAGATGAGCCATCAGCTCCCTGCGCCCTGGGGGCTTCTTGCCATCTGTGGAGATCAAAGATGCTTATATTCTAAGTATGTCACACACCCCACTTCAAACATTAATAATTACAATAGGGTTAACTCACCGCTAGGTGGCAGCATTGCAGAGAATCTCCAAAAATTCAACAGGCCCCTCCCGGTCTATACATACCTGGTACCTCCCAACAATCACCCAGTGTTATTCTCTGCAAGGTGGCGACAAGACAGAAGAAAGAAGTCTCCTGCTTGCAGGTAGCCGGGGTATCCCCCCGGCCCCCCCCCCCCGTGGTCTATTTCTGCCCGGCTCTTGTTTTGTAGCATACTTGTTAACTGGCAGCCTCCCAGCCTCGGCTGTAGGCCGGGCAAAAGGTAGCCGGCACCTTTGGTGCCTAGGAGATTAGCTCCTCCGCTCGACCCTTCATTGCGGGGCATAGCGGGATTCCCGGAGTGGTGATCCGGATGTGGGATGCCCCCATTTAACTAGCGGTTAGTTAGCGGTTACAGGTTTGTGTCTAGCCCTGGGACAGTAGTTTATTCCTTACTCCGGGTGTCATGGTTGTGTGAGTGTGGCTGCTGAACTGGCTGGTTTTGTGAGGGCTCCTGCGCTTGTTTACTGTGGCGTGTTTGACTTGACCTGCCTTGTGTGTGTTTTTACTTGCGGGTGCTGCTTGAGCGAGTTTGGCGGTTTCTCCCCTCAGGAGCCGGGGGGGCGGGGTCACGCGGCGCGCTGTGCCGCGGTCCCGCCTGTTGGCTGAGCGCCGTGCTCGGCGCTTGCAGCCTGGCGTGCCCGGCCTGCTCAGGGGAGAGAGAGATTGAGAGTGTGTGTGTTGCGCACTTTGGGACCGGCAGGTTGCTCCGCCGGTCCCGTCCTGGAAGGTGAGCGCGGTTTCGCCGGTCTGGCTGTTCGATGACGCCGCAGGGGGGCGGGACCGCGTCGCGCGCGGGCCGCGCGCTGATTGGCCTGTTTGGAGGGGCGGGGCTTTCTCGGCTCCCGCGCTCCCGGGGCTCGTCTTCTCCTCCCTCGCAGACACGGAGCGGTGTTCGGGCCGCCATCTTGCCGCGGGTGCCTCGCTGCGGTCGTGCTCTTCTCCAGGTAGGCGTTTCTGGCAGATTTGCCTGCGGGGGTTGTTTTGGGTCACATAGGACTGGTGGCCGGGTCCCCCGCCTTACGTCCCCCTCCTTCTCCCTCCTCCTCGCTCCCGCCCGCCTTTTTAAGGTGCTGGCTGGATATATTAACCATCTCTTTTTGTCTATGGTTGATGGGGGGGGGGTTGGATTGGTATGATATTTCTGTATGTTTTCATAGGTATTACTGTGCCTGGATTGACTGTTGTCCCTGTTCTTTTGTGTCTTTCAGATCCTGGGATCCCGTCTGGCAGGGCTCTCCCGGTCTTATATACCTGGCTTGTGGGGGGTTGTTTTCTAGAAATATATTGTTTCCTTCATTGGATATATATATATATTTATATTTTTTTTATGCTAAATCCCCTGGGTCAGGATTTTTAGACAATTTTAGATAATTAGGGGGCATCCCGGGTCGCGTACTGCATAAATCCCTGGGTTCCGCGAATACCATAAATTTCACCACATGGAGGCTGCCACAGATACCGGAAATGGTTCTTCGGGACAATCCAAGGTGTGCGGGGGTTGTGGGACTCCGCTCCAGGGAGATGATGTCATTTTGTGTATCCCATGTGCACAGCGGAACATTGCACGGCAGTCCAGTACTCCGGTGCCTAGCACTTCGTCGGCCGCGCCATCTCCCTCTCCCCCGGACCCCGTGTGACGTGGTCCTGGGCGGGGATTCGCAATCTGAGGTATGCGCCCATTTGACCAGCCTTGAGAAAAGGTTTTCCGCAATGGCCGCTCAGAAGGCTCCAGCTAAGCGGAAGCATCTGTCTCCGCCTCCGCCGGATTCAGATGAGGAAGTTATTGGAGATCTGGATTGGTCGGATCGTCCTCTTGAAGATGGTGAACTCATTGAGGAAGAGGATTCTGAGGTTCAGCAGTTGCTGGGTGCTGAGGGGGATCAGGCTGAGGGCCTTCCTCTCGATTCATCTACCATTCTGACTCAGATGTTTGAGGTTTTGGATTTGGATCCTCCGGTGGTTGCTCCTAGGCCTAAGGGTCAGCTTTTTGGGGTGTCCAAGCAGCGCTTGGAGTTTCCCAGCCAACAGCATTTTGAAGAGATTGTTTTCAAGCAATGGGAGCAACCTATGCGTCTCGTCGGTGTGCCGTCTAGCTGGGATAGGAAGTATCCTTTTCCGGCGGAATTGATGAAGCGTTGGTCTGTCCCCCCTGAGGTAGATACTCCGGTCTTGGGACTGTCCAACACGGCGGTCGTGCATTCTCCTGACACGACTTCGCTCAGGGACGGCGAGGATCGCCGGATTGATCAGCTGGCCCGCCATGGCTTTGTATGTGCGGGTTCGGTGTTAAGGCCTGTCTGTGCTTCGGCTCTTTTGACTTTTGCGGTCAGGTCTATTGTCAGGGACTTGGGTGTGGATCTCGAGCCTACCTGTGATGAGTCTCTTGCGCTTAAGCGCTGTGATTCCTTCTTGTCTTTTATCCTGGCCGCTCAGGAGGATGCCATGTTGATGTGTGGTAGGGCTACTGCCTTGCTGGTGGCTATCCGTCGCTGTGTGTGGTTGAGACAGTGGACGGCTGATTTTAATTCTAAAAGATCGCTCACGGCTCTTCCCTTTTTGGGTTTGAGGCTTTTTGGTGAGAGGCTGGATTCTGTTGCCAAGGGAGGTAAGTTACCTCAGCGCAAGAAATTTCGCCGTTCCTTTCGGGGGACGGTCTCCTTCAATCCGTCCTTTCGGGGAGCCGGAGCCGGCAGGGGTGCGGGCTTCTCGGCCTCCAGGGGCGCCAGTTGGAATAGGGGTAAAGGCCGTGGCCGTCCCGTTCGCGTCTGGGGCGCCAAGCCCAAGCCAGTTGCCAACCCCACCCAGCAATGAGGGGGCGCCCTCACCCGTTCGGGTGGGGGGACGGTTGCGACTTTTCTCCCGGGTGTGGGACCAGGAGGTCTCGGACAGATGGATCCGGGAGGTGGTTTCGGCCGGTTACAAGTTGGAGTTCGAGTCCCGTCCTCCTCCAAGGTTCTTCAGGTCTCGGGTGTCTTTGGATCCTTTGGCCGCGCAGGGGCTCCTGGCGGCGGTAAGGAATCTTCTAGACTTAGCTGTCGTTTGCCCGGTTCCTTCTTCAGAGGTAGGGCGCGGGTTTTATTCCAATCTCTTCACTGTCCCCAAAAAGGACGGGTCCTTCCGTCCTATTCTGGATTTGAAGTTTCTCAACAGGTTTATTCGTCCCCGGAAGTTCCGCATGGAAACCCTGCGGTCTGCGATCGGTTCGCTTCGGCAGGGGGACTTTATGACGTCCATAGACATCAAGGATGCGTACCTGCACATTCCGATTTTCCCAGCTCATCAGAGGTTCCTTCGTTTCGTAGTGGAGGATCGGCATTTTCAGTTTGTGGCTCTTCCATTCGGCCTCACCTCTGCTCCGAGAGTGTTCACCAAGGTGTTGGCGGGGGTGATGGCCCTGCTCAGAGCTCAGGGGATTCGCATTGTGCCTTACCTGGACGATCTTCTCATCATGGCGCCTTCCTTCAGTCAAGCAGAGGGGGACACCAGCATGGTGGTGTCTATGCTGGAGAGGTTCAGCTGGGTGATCAATTACCCCAAGTCCTCGCTGGTTCCGGCCAGGGTGGTGACCTTTCTGGGGATGTCGTTGGACTCCTGCCAGCACAGAGTGTTTCTCCCTCAGGCCAAGGTTCTGCTGATTCAGGAATTGGCCCAGTTGCTTCTCTCCCATCCTCATCCGTCCATTCGTCTGGGGATGAGACTGGTGGGGTTGATGGTGGCCTCGTTCGAGGCAGTTCCCTTTGCACAGTTTCATACGAGGACTCTTCAACTTCATCTTTTGGCGTCGTGGGACCGGCGTCCGGGGTCGTTGGATCGGTCCTTCCGGTTGTCCCCTCGGGTTCGGCAGTCCCTTCTGTGGTGGTTGGTCTCGGACAACCTTTTGAAGGGCAGGTCGTTTCTGACCCCGCTTTGGGAAACTGTCACCACGGATGCCAGTTTGTCAGGCTGGGGAGGTTTTTGGAAGGATCTTCAGTTTCAGGGGCAGTGGGAACCTCAGGAGGCCCACTTGCCCATCAATGTTCTGGAATTGCGAGCCATCAGGTTGGTTCTGTCTCACTTGACGCATCATTTACAGGGTCTGCCGGTTCAGGTTCGATCAGACAATCAGACGGCGGTTGCTTACATCAATCACCAAGGAGGGACTCGCAGTCTGGGTGCCCACAGGGAGGTGTCTCTGATTTTAGTCTGGGCGGAGACTCATGTCCCTTGCATCTCGGCAGTTTACATTCCGGGAGTAGAAAACACAGAGGCGGACTTTCTGAGCCGGTGTGCGTCCCGTCGGGGGGAGTGGTCTCTCCATCCCCAGGTGTTTCGGTCGCTTTGTCTCCGGTGGGGGACGCCGGAGGTGGATCTGTTTGCCTCTCGTCACAATCACAAGCTTCCGTCCTTTTTGTCCCTGTCCCGGGACCCTCTGGCTCTGGCGGTGGATGCCATGGCCCTGAGCTGGAGGGACCTGGGGTTTCTTTATCGGTTTCCTCCGATTCCCATGCTAGGCAGGGTTCTGCGAAAGTTGGTTCTGGAGGGAGTTCCCGCCATTCTCGTGGCTCCAAGGTGGCCAAGGCGGGTGTGGTTCGCAGACATCGTTCGTCTGGCCGTAGATCAGTTCGATCTGCCTCTTCGGCCGGATCTTCTCACACAGGGTCAACTATGTTACCCCAGTTTACAAACGCTGGCTTTGACGGCTTGGCTGCTGAAACCTCCATCTTAAAGGAGGAGGGTCTTTCGGATGCGGTCATTCGGACTCTTATTAGTGCCAGGAAGAGATCTTCTTCTTCCATCTATTACAGGTATTGGAGATCTTATATTGATTGGTGTGAGGCTAGGTCTTTGCCTTGCCGGGTCTTTTCTGTGTCTAGGATTTTGGAGTTTCTTCAGTCGGGGCTGGACTCCGGTCTTCAGCTGAGTACCTTGAAGGGGCAGGTTTCTGCCTTGTCAATTTTTTTCCAGAAGTCTTTTGCTAGTCATTCCTTGGTTAAGACTTTTTTCCAGGGGGTTACGCATGTGCGGCCTCCTAGGACGCCTTTGCTCCCAGTTTGGGATTTGAATTTGGTTCTTTCTGCTCTTAAGGCTCCTCCTTTTGAGCCTTTGCGGGATATTGCTCTGTCCACTCTTACTCAGAAGGTTGCCTTTCTGGTGGCCATCACTTCGGTTCGGCGTGTTTCAGAGTTGGCAGCTTTGTCTATTCAAGCTCCTTATTTCGAGGATCATCAGGACAAAGTGGTTTTTCGCTTCAAGTCAGACTTTCTCCCTAAAGTGGTCTCTGCTTTTCATCTTAACCAGGACATTGTTCTTCCTTCCTTGTGTCCTAAGCCTAAGAATGTCAAGGAGAGTGCTTTGCACTGCTTGGATGTTGTACGTTGTGTTAGGTACTATCTACGTGCTACGTCTTCTTTTCGTAAGACTGATGCCTTTTTCGTTGTGCCCTGTGGGCCTAGGAAGGGTTTGGCTCCGGCCAAGTCTTCCATTAGTAAATGGATTCGTCAGGCCATTGTTGGAGCTTATTCGGCTAAGGGGAAGGATCCTCCTTTTCGCGTTACTGCTCATTCTATTCGTGCGGTTGGTGCGTCCTGGGCTTTTCAGCTCCAGGCTTCGGTTGAACAAGTGTGTAAGGCTGCAACTTGGTCTTCTGTTCATACTTTTTCTAAGCTCTATAAGGTTGATGTGCGGGCCTCAGCGGATGCTGTTTTTGGCCGCAAGGTTTTGCAGGCTGCAGTGGTTTGAGTTTTTTCTGCGTTATTGCCTGGTCAGATACCCACCCTTTTCTGGACACTGCTGTTGGATGTCCCTATTGTAATTATTAATGTTTGAAGTGGGGTGTGTGACATACTTAGAATAATACCATTTTGTGAATACTCACCTGTAAAATGGGTATTATAAGTATGTCACACACCCCACTTCACCCGCCCTTTTTGGTATCCTGGCTCTTTATATGGTGAAGTTTAGTTCTTTACGTTGAGGGTTACATTGTTCCTGGTACCTTGTCTTACTGCTGTTCTAATACTGGGTGATTGTTGGGAGGTACCAGGTATGTATAGACCGGGAGGGGCCTGTTGAATTTTTGGAGATTCTCTGCAATGCTGCCACCTAGCGGTGAGTTAACCCTATTGTAATTATTAATGTTTGCCACCTAGCGGTGAGTTAACCCTATTGTAATTATTAATGTTTGAAGTGGGGTGTGTGACATACTTATAATACCCATTTTACAGGTGAGTATTCACAAAATGGTATTTTTCACATCCCTGTGTCTTCTGGACACCGAGGCTCTTCAGGTTCACGTTGGAAGTCCAACACTGCTAATTTGTGGCCTTGTTATCTGGCCTCTCTTCAGCTCCCAGAGTGCTCACCAAGGTGCTGACGGGGGTGATGTCTCTGATGAGACCAAGGGGCGTCCGCGCGATGACCTACCTGGACGTCCTTTTCACTTCCCAGTCTCCACGTCAGGCTAAGTTGGATACTAGACTGGTGGTGTCCGTTGGGAGTCATTTGGATGGGTGATCAATCACCCCAGGTCCTCATTGTCCCCTTAATTGGTAACTCCATTCCTATGAATGAATCTGGATACGGTTCAGGCGAGAATCTTCCTTCCTCAGCAATAAAGTGGACAATCTGGTTGCATGGGCTCAGTCCCTCATAGCTGTCCCCGTCCCTTCACCAGGCAGGGATGCAGCTGGTGGGCCCGTTGGTGGCTTGCTCAGAAGAGGTCCCTTATGCTCAGTCCCCCTTGGGCCCTTCTGCAACTTCTATTGTTAGTACAGGACAGGGATCCAGCGTCCCTGGAGCAGGGTCTGTGTGTCTTCCCCCCTGGTAAGGAGGTCCCTCTTGGAGTGGATGAACTCAAGGAACCTGTCTGGGGGCAGTTTCCTTCTTGCCCCTTCCTGGAGACGGTCACCATGGATGCCAATCTATAAGGTTGAAGGGGGCAGTTTTCTTCTGAAACTCCCTGCGGTTCCAGGGGAGGTGGGGCCCTTAGGAGGTCCATACACCTATCAATGTTTGAAACAGTGAGCGTTCAGGTTGGTTCTATCTCGCTTGACTACTCCTCTTCGGGCCTGCCTGTTCGGGGGCGCTCGGTCTGACGACAGTGGCCTACATTAATCTTCTGGCAGGGACCTGGAGCAGGAGGAAGTGTCTCTGATCCTGATCTGGGTGGAGGACAATGTTCCCTGCATATCGGTGGTATTCGCTCCGGTGGGGGTCCCTCTGCGACAGGATGTGCTAATCCCTGTGTCACTATGGGGTCCAACCAGTTGGGGATCTGTGTGTGTCCCGTCACTATCACAAGCTCTCGGCCCTTGTTTCCCTGTCCCAGGATCCTCTGGCCGTGGTCATGATGCCTTAGTAACGTCATGGCAGGACATTCTGTTCTGTATGTCTTTTCTCCATTCCCCCTGCTAGGCAGGGTTCTGCGCAAGATTGCTCTGGAAGGGGGGACCAGTGATTCTGGTGGCCCCCGGGTGGCCTAGTAGAGTGTGGTTCGCAGACGTGGTACTGAGTGCAGTAGATCTGTACGTTCTGCCAGGAGTGCCAGCTCTGCTCACTCAGGGCCCCTTTACGTCACCCCAATCTACAGACTCTGGCCTAGACTGCCTGACTGCTGAAACATCCATCTTGATGGAGACAGGCTTATCTGTCTCGGTGATTGAGACTATGGGAAGACTAGAAGCAAGCTTCTTCTTCTTCCATCTATTATAGGGTATGGCGTACCCTTATTGATTGGTGTGAGTCTAGGTCTCTTCCCTGTCGGGCGTTCTCTGTTCCCAGGGTTCTAGAGTTTTTTACAGCATGGGTTGGAGTTGGTTCTCCAACTAAGTACTCTGAAGGGTCAGGTTCTGCCCTGTCCTCCTTCCTTTAGAAGTCTTTTGCTCAGTTTTCCTTGGTTAAGACTTTCTTTCAGGGGGTTACTCATGTGCGTCCCCCACGTAATCCTATGGTCTCTGTTGGGATTTGAATTTGATTCTGTCTGCCTTGCTGGGTGTTCCCTTTGGACCTATTCAGGGTGCTGTCTGGCTGTTCTTACCCTCAAGGTTGTCCTTCGGGTGGCTGTTACTTGTGTCTGAGCGGGCGGCTCTGTCTATCTAGCCCCCATTCTCTGAGATACACCAGGATAAGGTGGTGTTCTGCTTTAAGCCGGACTTTCTGCCTAAGGTGGTGTCTTATGTTCATTGTTTCAAGATATGGTTCTTCCTTCTGTGCCTTATTCCTAGCAACGCTGAGGAAAGGGTTCTGCATTCCTTGATCAGGTGTTGGAAGTTTTTTCCTGGGTAGTCACTGTGTCCTTTAGGAGAACTGATGCTCCTTTGGGCCTACGGCCACTCCATCCTGAATGTGCCCGATCTCGTCTGATCTCGGGGGGGTTAGGCGGCTTTGGGCCTGGTCATTACTTGGATGGGATGGTTCCTTCTGGTCCTAGGAAAGGTTTTTTTTGGCTTCTGCCAAGTCTACTGTTAGCGTTTGGATTCGTCAGGCTGTTACTTAGGCCTATTCCTCTATGGGGAAGAATCTTCCCTTTCGCTTTACTTCCTATTCAACTCGTGCTTTTGGTGCCTCTTGGGCTTTTCAGCACCAGGCTTCTGTTGAACAAGTTTGCTAGGCCTCTACTTGGTCTTCTGTTCATACCTTTTCAAAGTTTTACAAGGTTGACGTTAGGGCCTCAGCTCATGATGTCTTGGCCGCAAGGTTTTGCAGGTGACAGTGCTTTTAACTGTCTGCTGTTGCCTTTTTTTTTGTTGGGGATCCCACCCTACTTTATGGACACTGCTATTGGATGTCCCAAGTGTAAGTACTATATCTGGAGCAGGACGTACTGTATACTAAGAATAATTCTGTGAAATACTCACCTGTAGAATTGATATTATTTGTATACAGTACGTCCTGCTCCACCCCACCCTGGTTTTTGCATTATTCTGGATCCCCTGTATGGTGATTGTTATCATTGTCATAGTTACCAGTTTTTGGTGGTTAAATTCTCGTTCTCATTCTTGTTCACTGCTTTTCAATGCTGGGGATTTGTGGGAGGTCCCCGGGTATTTGAGGGGCCGGGAGGAGCCTGTTTTGCATGTCTCTGCAGTGCAGCGCCATCTGGCGGAGGATAACCCAAGTGTAAGTACTATATCTGGAGCAGGACGTACTGTATACAAATAATATCAATTCTACAGGTGAGTATTTCACAGAATTGTATTTTTGTGATCCCTTCTGGTCCTAGGAAGGGTCTGGCTCCTGCTAAATCTACTATCAGCAAATGGATCCATCAGGCTGTGATTCAGGCCTACTCTGCTAAGGGGAAGAATCCTCCCTTCCACCTTACTGCTCATTCTACCTGTGCTATTGGTGCTTCTTGGGCTTTTCAGCACCAGGCTTCTGTTGAACAAGTTTGTAAGGCCGCTACTTGGTCTTCTGTTCATACAAGGTTGATGTTAGGGCCTCAGCTGATGCTGCTTTTGGGCGTAAGGTTCTGCAGGCGGCAGTGGTCCGACCTGTCTGTTGTTACCTTTGGGGATCCCACCCTACTTTATGGACACTGCTATTGGATGTCCCAAATGTAATGATTCTTATCTGGAGCAGGACGTATTGTATACTAAGAATAATACAATTCTGTGATTACTCACCTGTAGAATTGTTATTACGAGTATACAGTACGTCCTGCTCCATCCCACCATTGGATTTGCATTATCCTGGATCCCCTGTATGGTGATTGTTATCATTGTTATAGTTACTAGTTGGTTCAATGCTGGGGATTTGTGGGAGGTCCCGGGTATTTGAGGGGTCGGGAGGAGCCAATTTCGCGGTCTCTGCAGTCCAGCGCCATCTGGCGGAGTAATACCCAAAGTGTAATGATTCTTATCTGGAGCAGGACGTACTGTATACTCATAATAACAATTCTACAGGTGAGTAATCACAGAATTGTATTTTTTCGATTCCAATGCCAGAAAAGTTAGTTATGGTTAAGATGTTTCCCAGCTGGGATCTGACATTAGTCCTCCAGGAATTCCAGGGACATTGCATCTTGAACCCTTTTAAAGAAGCAACCTTAAAGATGCTATCCTTAAAAGTAACTTTCATTTTAGCTATGACATTAGCCAGATATTCCCAGAACGCAGGAAATTTTTATCTGCGTTCAAGTCCTCCAATCAGACCATTTGTTAATCTCTTTTGCGGGGAAGAACAAAGGGTTACAGGCTTTTATTGCTTTGATAGCAAGGTGGACCAGAGATGCGATTGCTCTAGTCTGTCGGGCATCAGGTACCCGGCCCATTCTACTAGGGCAGTTTAGGCTACTTGGGCTTTTAACAGCTGCATTTCACTAGAAGAGATCTGCAAGGCCGACACCTGGTCATCACCACATACATTCCTGTACCATTATAAGGTGGACTTGTGGGACCCGGGTCAGCAAAGATTTGAGAAGAAGGTGCTACACAGTCTGCCCACCCTGAGGTAGGATGCTGAGTGTTTGCTTGCTTTCGGTGGCTAAGCCGTTCTTGAGGACGCCTGAGGAAAACCCCAGTTAGTCTTACCGCTAACGGTATTTCCAATAGTCCTCCAGGACGGCGTCCTAATTTCATTTCTAACAGTGTACAGTAACACGGGGGTGCTCCTTCATGTCTCTTGGTGGTTCCTGTATGCTTGCTTAAAACACTGAGGGGGAAGGGGTGGGGCTTTTATACTCTGTCAGATTTGTGTTTTCTGTTTAGGGAGAGGAAGTGGTGGCTAAGCCGTCCTGGACGACTATTGGAATTACTCTTACCGGTAAGACTTACTGGGGTTTTTCCTCTTGCCTGGGACAAAAATAGGTTTTCCTTGGTGGAATTTTCCAGTTTGTGTCATCGGTTACTACTACTCTCTATTACACTCCATAAACATTTTTTCAAATCACAGGTACACTTACCTTGTCACTCTGTTAACCAGAAGTTATTCCAATTTGAACATAATTCACTAAGGAATTGCTTGTTATTGACCAAGATCATGCGGTTGACTCCTACACGCTAAACTAAATTGACTCATCTAATCTATCCGATCATAGGCACTTTGGCCTTTGCATCCACCCTGGTAGTCCTAGGAAAATACAACTCTGTGAAGTACTCACCTGTAGAGTTGGTATTATATGCATACAGCACGTCCTGCTCCAGTAGTAGTAATAACATGATGGTAGTCCTCCGCCTCCGGCGCCGTGCACTGCAGACATGTAGAAAACAAGCTCCTCCCGGCCTTTCATATACCGAGGGACCTCCCACAAATCCCCAGCATTGAAAAGCAGTGAGAAATAGAGACCAGGAGAAAGCAACCACCCAGAACTGGCAAAAATATCAAAGATAACAATCACCAACAGGGGATTCAGAACAAGGTGAAACAGGGTGGGGTGGAGCAGGACGAGCTGTATGCATATAATACCAACTCTACAGGTGAGTACTTCACAGAGTTGTATTATTCTAAGCATACAGCACGTCCTGCTCCAGTAGTAGTAATAACATGTGGGACATCCAATAGCAGTGTCCATAAAGAAGGGTGGGATCCCCAACAGAAGGTAGCAGCAAGCAGTCTAAACTACTGCCGCCTGCAGAACCTTGCGGCCAAACACAGCGTCAGCTGAGGCCCGAACATCAACCTTGTAAAACTTAGTAAAGGTATGTACAGAAGAGCAAGTAGCGGCCTTGCAGACTTGTTCAACAGAGGCCTGGTGCTGAAAAGCCCAAGAAGCCCCAACAGCTCTAGTAGAATGAGCAGTAAGACGAAAGGGGGAGTCTTCCCCTTAGCAGTATAGGCTTGAACAACAGCCTGACGAATCCATTTACTGATGGTAGACTTGGCAGGAGCCAAACCCTTCCTAGGCCCATGAGGCACAACGAAGAGAGCATCCGTCTTCCTAAAGGCCTGCGTGGTAACCAAGTAAGACTTGACACACCTGACCACATCCAAGGAATGCAAAACCCTTTCCTTAGGGTTACTAGGATTGGGGCACAAGGAAGGAAGTACGATAACTTGATTCAAATGAAATGCAGACACAACCTTAGGCAGGAAGTCTGGCTTGAAGCGAAACACCACCTTGTCCCGGTGTCTCTCAAAGTAGGGAGGCTGAATAGACAAGGCAGCCAACTCAGACACACGTCTGACCGAAGTAATGGCTACTAGGAAGACAACCTTGAGCGTGAGCACAGCTAGGGGGGCCTCATGGATAGGCTCAAAAGGAGCCCCCTGCAGGGCCGACAACACCAAGTTCAGATCCCAAACAGGGACCATAGGTTTCCGAGGGGGGCGCACATGAGTGACCCCCTGAAAGAAGGTCTTGATAAGAGAGTGATGGCAAAGGTCTTCTGAAAGAAGATAGACAGGGCCGAAACCTGGCCCTTCAAGGTACTGAGCTTGAGACCTAAGTCTAGGCCATGTTGTAAGAATTCCAACACCCTGGATACTAAGAATTCCCGGCAGGGGAGAGACCTGGATTCAGACCAGTCAATGTAAGTCCACCACACTCTATAGTAGATGGCAGCAGAAGTCTTCTTCCTGGCCTGCACCATGGTAGCCACAACAGACGCAGATAAACCCTTTTCCATCAAGATGGAGGTTTCAATAGCCAGGCCGTCAAAGCCAGCGTTAGTAAATTGGGATGGCGTAGAGACCCTTGGGTCAGAAGGTCTGGTAACCTTGGCAGATCGCACTGATCTACTGCCATTTGAACCACGTCCGCGAACCACACTCTTCTTGGCCACCTTGGGGCCACCAGAATCGCGGGTACCCCTTCCAGAGCGATCTTGTGCAGCACTCTGCCCAGAAGGGGAATTGGTGGAAACACATACAGGAGCCGAAACTCCTTCCAAGACATTGACAGGGCATCCGTGGCCAGAGCCAGAGGATCCTGAGACAGGGATACAAAGCTCGGGAGCTTGTGATTGTGACGTGACGCAAAGAGATCCACGTCCGGCACACCCCAACGGTGACAAAGTGACTGAAATACCCTGTCGCAGAGGGACCATTCCCCCTGACGGGGCGAGCCCCTGCTCAGAGCATCTGCTAGCAGATTCTCCGTCCCCGGAATGTAGACAGCCGATATGCATTGCACATTGGTCTCTGTCCAAGTTAGAATCAGAGACACCTCCTGGAGAGCACCCTTGCTCCGGGTTCCTCCCTGATGATTGATGTAGGCTACGACCGTCCTGTTGTCTGAGCGTACCTGAACCGCCAGACCCTTCAGGTGCTGGGTCAATCGTTCCAGCACCAACCTGACCACCCTGAGTTCCAGGATATTGATGGGAAGATGGGCCTCCTGAGGGCCCCACCTCCCCTGGAAGCGCAGGGACTTCCAGAAACCCCCCCAGCCCGAAAATCTGGCATCCTTTGTGACCGTCTCCCAGGAGGGAGCCAGGAAGGATCTGCCCCTTGTCAAATTCCTGTGGTCCAACCACCACGCAAGGGATTATCTGACCGAGGGGGGAATCACCCAGCTGTCGTCCAGAGACGCTGGGTCCTTGTTCCATACTGACAGAAGGTGAAGCTGCAGAGTTCTCAGATGAAACTGGGCAAAGGGCACCGCCTCGAAGCTTGCCACCATCGAGCCCACCAACTGCATTCCCTGCCGGATGGAGGGATGAGGGTTGGCGAGCAGGGATCTCGCCTGGGTTGTCAGAGCTTCCACCTTCTGGGGAGGGAGGAATATTCTTGACTGAACCGGGTCCAGAATCATCCCCAGAAACGGGGTCACTGGGGAGGGGGACAGAGAGGACTTTGGGTAATTGAGCACCCAGCCGAAGGACTCCAGGGTGGACACCACCAATCGAGTGTCCAGCTCTGCCTGCCGCAGAGACCGAGAGGTGATGAGAATATCGTCCAGGTAGGGCAACACGTGTATGCCCTTTAGTCTTTAGAGAGACATCACCCCTGCCAGCACCTTGGTGAAGACCCTGGGAGCCGACGTGAGGCCGAATGGCAGGGCCACGAACTGATAGTGCTGATCCAACAGCGCAAATCTGAGGAATCTTTGGTGCCCTGAGAACACCGGCACGTGCAGGTAAGCGTCCTTGATGTCCACAGATGTCATGAAGTCCCCTGGACGCTGCTGTGTGCGCATAAGGCACAGTAAAACGCTGCGGTCAAATTAAAAATAAGCAAGTGAAGCGCGCTCTGACACCCAGTAGCGGTAAGAGTCTAAAGTGTACTTAGGGCAAGGAGTAGGCCATCAACACACAGCCCCCCCCCCTCTTTTTTCCCCCAGAAACGGGGGAATCTGGGAAGGAAGGTGACCTGAATAGAGGGTTCACCGTTAGATGGGGCACGGGGCACTAGTGCGGGAGGGGCATCCACTGAAGGCTCACCATTCGCCTTAACCGCCTACCCTATGGAGGGGGATTGCGGTGGAGACTAGCTCCGTAAGCACACTAGGTGCTGCCTACCTTCACCCGACCCACGCAGCCCAGGCTGGGAGGCATATTCTTAACAAGAAGGACGGGTGGAAATAGTCCCGCAGGGCCTCGGGCTGTCAAGCCCCGCTCGCCTGCGAGAGCGTGATACTTCATGTCTTCTCAGTTCCAGCACTGCAGAGAAATCTGGGGATTTGTGGGAGGTCCCTCGGTATATGAAGGGCCGGGAGGAGCTTGTTTTCTACATGTCTGCAGTGCACGGCGCCGGAGGCGGAGGACTACCCACATGTTATTACTACTACTGGAGCAGGACGTGCTGTATGCTTAGAATATAAGCAATGGTTGACGGTCACCCTTAAAGAGGACCAAAACTCATGGCTGATGGCCCTGGAATATACAAGTTTCCAGGGGCACCTTATTCCCCCCTCCTAGGTCATCCAGGTTTGGGATGCCCCGATGTGTGAACCCCCCAGTCCCTTAAAAACCTACCTTCTCCCTGATCCAACAGCGCATCAACGCACCATCCTCAACTATACCTTAAACTAGGCGCACACCCATACATTTGTGAATGAACAATGTTGGCGTGCACCCTGTAAAAGGGTTGGGGGGTTGCAACTGACCTCGCTGATGGAACGAGAGACTGCGCATGTGCCATAGGCCCGGGGAAATTAGAGTTTTACTAGGTGACCTGGGGAGTTTCACACAACAGGGCATCCCAAATCGGAGTGCCCCAGGGACAACTATCAAAACCTAGGATAGTTCAAATCCAGGGTTTTGGTTCACTTGAAAGATTTGTCTAGATATCCTTGCCTGTGCCTTGAGGCCATTAAAACTGTATTTGACTGCAGGCATATTCACAAAATAACTCCTCAATAGGGCTATGATCAACCCCCCTTTTTGGGGCTTAATATTTATTGGGAGAATCTAGAAAACACTATCAGAGGTCTAGAGATAGAGGGCCATTTGTGTTCTGAGGGTAATGAGACTTTGCGGTGTACCTCTAACATTACATCAAGCTGAATTCTCCTTTCGGCATTATTCACTCTCCTCCTTTTCCAGGTCCAAATCTGGTTGATACTTTCAAAATCATGTGCCATCCCTGGCAAGGGTGCCTTGTATATCTGGTGTGGCTTTTATTAAGATTTATGATAGATTGGGCTGCTCCCACATCAAGTTGAGTCTTGTATACACCCTTTGGGGGCCCTCCAGGCAAGTCAATGGCAGGTCTCAGCAGGGTTATCCTGTGATACCAGCAGATCTTTTTTACTTATTTGAATTTTTACAGAAGCATTGTGAGGCTGGGTTGAGGTTTTGCTTGGTTCCAGTGATTACTTTCAGCCTAAGAAATACCAACTGGACAAACAGCAGGCCAGCACTATCCACGAGAACCAATCACAGCTTCTTCTCTTTGGCAGTTTCTGCTCTCGCTTCATCTCACAGTGATCCTTTATGGGTTGATGAGGTTTCAGGTTTCTTGGCCTTTTCCTTCTGGTTCAGGATGTTTATACCCCCCCCCCCCCCCCCCCCCAAGGACTGCTGCTCAGACATTTGTTAGTGTCCACATCTTTTAGGCATTTTCCTGTTGTTTTACAAAGGTTTTTGTATGATCCAGCAAGGTAATTGTGGGTAGTAGACAACAGCCTCCTCATAGTTGGGGTATTTCAGCTGCCACCTCTTTTCCCTCCTGATCTTAGGTGCTGTTTTTGGCCCACAAGTGAATAATATCTATACTGGTAACAACTAATTCACGCCCGTTGGGCAAGGGCAAAGAGATGTGGGCAGCACCAGGCAATATCAATATAGGTGCATTGCTCTGTGGGGTTGATGCCCAAAACTACACAATGTTCCATGCAGGGTGACCCCTAAAACACCCTTCCGTTACCCCAAACAGAGACTTACTCTTGTACTCAAATAATTCAATTAATCACTTCATTTTATTGTAATAAAGATTAAAACCATATTAAAACCACCAATTCCCAGCCTCTTAGATTAGGTTTTTATTGGCCGTGAGCAAGAGTTCATTGTGAACTCGAAACCCGTTGGTTTAAGCCCGGGAGGATCGCCTGCTGATCATCACATAGTAAGCACTTGTCTGTTATGTGTCGTCTCGGTCTGCTCTCCTATATGGAACGCTCTTGAATAACTTTTGCACAGGTTTTTACTTGATATGGAAGCACAGGCACTTTATAGATGATAAGTTAGGGTAGTATTTTGATGGTAGTAATTTATAATTTTTAGGTTAATTCTTGCACATAATTTATTTATTGTAAAGGTGTATCAAATCACTGTTGATCACACATATATTGATTGTATTAAATATAAGGCAGAGCGCCCCCTGGTGTCTAAATATGCATATGGCTGGGAATTGGTGGTTTTAATATGGTTTTAATCTTTATTACAATAAAATGAAGTGATTAATTGAATTATTTGAGTGCAAGAGTAAGTCTCTGTTTGGGGTAACGGAAGGGTGTTTTAGGGGTCACCCTGCATGGAACATAATATCTATACTGGATTATCCTCAGTGCTCTAAGCAGAAAACTGGATATTGTTTATTCACCATAAAATCATTTTTCTTGGGGGATCAGCAAGAGAGGTCGGAATTCTTCCCTTTTACTTAAAGCAGTCCCACACCCATTTTCTACCTAGTGGGTGTAGGGTCACATTAGGACAGTCTCAGGGGAGGGGGTATCCAGATTGCTGGAGGCCCCCATTCAAAGACCCCTGCAACTCTTGTACAAGTTGAATAAAGGCAGCCCCAGGACTAGTCGTGGGTGGTCATGTGATGCATTCCACCAAGGGATAAAGTTTGTTCAGTTATGCAACTGTTGCACCCCCCTTCAGTATATAACAGCAGAAAGTGTGTGTGATTACATTATCTGTCTATAGAAACTTTCTCCAGGCCTACCAAGAGAACAGTCCCCAATCAGGATTGTAATCTGTGCTTAAAGGGGGAGGAAAATCCAGGGCCAGCCACATGCTGCCTGCATTAAGCAGCAAATAAGGCATTTAAAATAAAGAAATCTTACCTTCAGATCAATTCCCTGGAGAACTCGAGCCCCAGGATTGGCCACCGTGGTTACATAGTAGCCGGTAACCATGTGAATGCAGTGGCCACTCGCACTGCTTGAGTTCTCTGGGGATCGATCTGACAGGTAAGATTCTAAATGCCTTATTTGCTACCAAATGCAAAAGGAGGCGGGGGGTAGACCGGGTGTTCTGGTATAACATTTATTTTAGGAAATGCAACATGTTGGTGGTTGAAAAATGCAGCCCCTGACAGCCAGCATGGGGAAGTAGGGTCATTTAACCCTTTGCCTGGAATGCTCTTTTAAGAACATCTTTTTATTGAGGTTATTTGTCCTGTAATCTGTCCAATATGCAGACTAATGCCGATATTTCTTCCTTCTCTTTAGGCACTCAGCTATAAACTGTCTGTGCTTCCTGCTGCTGGTGCTCTTATTGGTGGAATTGTTGGAGGGCCAATCGGTCTACTAGCTGGATTCAAGGTCGCAGGAGTAGCAGCTGCAGTTGGTGGTGGACTTCTGGGCTTTACAGGTGGAAAAATGTTGCAAAGGAAGAAGGGAAATATTGCCAATGAAAATGTGAATAAGGCCAAGGATTCCATCCAGCAGGATGAGAAGACCTCCTGATTGGTGCCAGATATAGAAAATGTTTTTCAATGAGGCAGAACTCCAGTTTGGTCCCTGCAGTCGCCATCCATTACGGTGTATGCTCCAATTTATAAAGCCAAGCATGCTGCCAGTGTGGTTCTTATACAGGTGCATAGATATCTGGAAACAGAACTAGCTATGGTGGTTAAGGACATATGTCCCAGTTTTCCCTAAGGGGATCCTGATCTAGGATGCCCTGCACTGAGACCCTCCATTAAACCTGTTCAGACACCCAATGGCACATGGATACCCAGCATACCTGAATGTCGGGGGTGCGGGGATGCTGAATATACTCCACGGCAAGACCGTGTCCTGCTGGAAGGCATTGGTCTGTTTAGAGGCTAGCATTACAGGCTTTGGAAGTACAGCCTAACCTGGCAGTAGACCCGATTTGGCAATTTAGACTAAACTGCTCATTTCCTGATCCCCTCCCTACAGACAGCAATGTTTCTGCATTTTAGGGTTGTTTGGCTAGTCAGCCATTTAATGCTTTGCTCCTGTGACTGACGGGTTGCGAGCCTGGCACAACATCAATCTCGACCCTATGTTCAGGCTCTGAATTGTGTGTGAAGTGCAGGCTTAGATCCATAAATCAGGTGAGTTGCTGCTCATTGGACGCGCATCGATCACCAAATAGGGATAAAAGCAAAGTATCCTATTTTTTCTTTGGCTGCTGAATCAAATTAAGCCATGCTATAGGAAATCCGAATTACTGTGCCCAGGCCCCATGCTACACGTCGTGTACTTACTTATCAGCCAATAGTCAAGCCACAGTTATGCTGGGTTTACACGAGCAGATCAATTGGCTGTTCGCTCAGCAAGCAACCAATCATACAAAGCTTCTGCAACTGAGCAGCGGTGTTCAGATGCGCATGTATACACGCCAAGCGATAAACGAGACATTTTTGATCAGCCAAAATGTTATGACAGCCGACCAATTAACCAATTCTTGCTCATTGCAGCAGCTGGTTCCACAATGGAATAATCGCTAAATTGTGGTTGTTGCAGCGATTTCTCCCTCGATAAGAGCTGGGCCATAGGTTTCCACACAGACAAAGCAGCCTGGTCACTGCTTCAGAGAATAGGAAAAGTATGCAGATACAGCTTGGTGGTTCCCAATGATTGTTGGTCCCTTCAAAGCAGTGTTCTCTAACCCTCTCCTTGAGCGCCACCAACAGGTCAGGTCTTGCAGCTCTCTGCACGGACGACGTAATTAATGCTCAAGTTTTATAATTGTCCAAATAGTGAAACAAAAATCATTTGGTTGATCCAAATAGCAAAACAGGAAAGTATTTCTCTTTCCACAAGGTAAACCTAACAGTGTTCCAACACCCATTTATAGAAAAGATTTTTTTGTTCAAAAAAGCCCCTAATGTGCAAAAAGATTTTTTATCTTAAAAGTGATCACAGTGTAAGTGACCATAAGCAAAGCTAAACCAGCAAGATTTTACCTTTGCTCCAAAAAACCTAATAGCAGGCGGTGCTACAGGCAATGGCGTCCTCATCGTTATTTCAGGTGCCATTAATATGGCTGCAGCTACACATTGTGTTCAGATATTTGGAACATGTAATGACTATTAAGTATTTAATAAATCTGATTTTATGCCACTCTGTAAATTTGTTTTGCAATGTATATTTCACTGTAAGTTGCCATAACTTGAATAATAAAATATAATTTAAGCAGACCCACACACATTTCCTAGCTAATGCGTGTGGGTCAGACTCCATGATTGGCTGCCAACCCTTGTCACACACTAACTTTATTCCATCTTGGAATAGTATTATTACAATACATAAGGTATACCTGAAGTATTAACATTTTACAGGTTAATGGCTTTGCTGAGGGTGTGTGGTTGAGTCAGTAAGGGTGTTCCATGGCGCAGCTTTAGGAGTCTTAATTATGTGCTGCTGTGGTCAGAGACAGCCGAGTGATCACTGTGCTCACTCATACCGCGAGCTCCAAGGGACAGAAAGTGGCTGCTAGATCACTTATTTACATGGTCCTGAAGAAATGGTATTGAAAGGAGGGCAAGCAGAGACCTGCTACAGCTTGTAACCAGCGCTGCGGGAAATAGAGGTGAGGCACATAGCACAGGCATGAGTTGAGCCGTTTCCTGTTTTATTATTGCCATTGTCTGTACTGTCCCTTTAAGAACACAAGGGACTATCCATGTATTGGGTTGGCCCGGAAGTATAAAAGGCCCTCGGGATCGCCCCAAAACTCACCTTTCCAGCCTTCACACATGTTTGCATCACCAGCCTGCAGCTGAGGTGAGCTTCTGTCTAGATATTCAGATAGAGAAATGGGAGCAGACTCATCCTTGGCCACCTTTTCCTACACTAAGCCACTACTGTGTTCTAAGCAGAGCTGTATGCCGGGCAATTATATGCAGTGCATACATTATTGATCGGACGAGAACCCACGCATGCGCCATGGTATCGGTCGAAAGGTATGCTTTCATGGCAATTCAGGCAGTTTTACACATTGGGGCATCCTGCTGGTCAAAATCACAGATTTAGGTCCATTTTAAGCTTTTTCAAAGAACACAGCTTAAAGAGATGAAAAAAAAAAAAAAAGGCATTCTCAATTGCCGATACCTTTACCAGCGTCTCAGTATGTTGGTCTGAAGCTTAGCTGCCAACATCCCTGTGGTCTGGAGACCGCTTGGTAGAAAAAAATACAACTCTGTACGCACCTGTAGAGCTGATATTATACGCATACAGCACGTCCTGCTCCCGAATAGTAATAACATGTGGGTAATCCTCCACCTCAAGCGCCGCCGTGCACTGCAGACATGTAGAAAACAAGCTCCTCCCGGCCCTACATATACCAAAGGACCTCCCACAAATCCCCAGCATTGACAAGCAGTGAGAAGAGAAACCGGGAGGAACAAACCACCCAGACGAACTGGTAATAATATCTAATAACAATCACCATACAGGGGATCCAGAACAAGTGAACCAGGGTGGGGTGGGGTGGAGCAGGACGTGCTGTATGCATAATACCAACTCTACAGGTGAGTACTTCACAGAGTTGTATTATTCTAAGCATACAGCACGTCCTGCTCCCGAATATTAATAACATGTGGGACATCCAATAGCAGTGTCCATAAGCAGGGTGGGATCCCCAGGAAAAAACAAGGCACAGCGGACAGTAAAGGCGCTGTCACCTGCAAAACTTGCAACAAGCATGACATGAGCAAAGGCTCTAACGTCAGTCTCATAACAGGACCATGAAGGTATGAACAGAGACAGGCCATAAGTCTAGCAACTGAATCAACAGAAAAAACCCTGGTGCAGAAGGGCCAGTGGTACCCAAGCACCAATATAACGGAGAAAACAGCAAAAGGGAAGATTCTTTCCCCTGAAAAGGAACATAGGTCAGTGTAATGACCCAACCAGCTCACAGGCAAGGAAGCCTTGTGGCAAAACTTGTAACACCCCCTAAGGGAAACAGAACAGGTCACCCGACCAAGGCGGGAATACAAACCCCTAATTATCCGGAAGCAGAGGCTTCACTCAGGATCAGGGGACATCCAGAAGGATTAATCCAAAGGGCGCAATGGCGCTGGAAGTAGATATCAGGCGCATACATATACATAAAGAGGCGCCCGTAGGCTCCAAGAGCAACAGTCCCCCTAAGGGCCATGAAAGCCCTCATGGGGAGAATTGCAACACCTGTAGAGGGAATGTAGGCCCTATTAGGATTATTAAGAATAAAGTCCATAGCCAGACTAAAGCAATGATCCTACAGACAACCTGGACCGGAGGCCCAGCGTAAGAGGAAACGCCGCCAGGCATGGGGTGCCTGTAGCCGTATATATCTGTAGAATAATATATATATATTTATATATACACACACACACACAGCCAGGGTTAAGTAACCAGATCCGTCGTCTCAGGCACATGTCTGACGGAGTTAGGAGGCCCCAGAGAAACGAGCTGGACTACAGGGCAGCTCAGACAGCATCCAGCAAAAGTCCCCAGGAAGTCCGCAGGGTAAAAAATGAAAATTGATCCCCACAGGGACCATGGAACTACTTGGGAGATGCAGCTAAGCAATCCCCAAAAGAATTCCCTACGAGGGCAACAGAACCAGACTCCTGCAGGAAAGGCCAGGACAGAACCTGCACCTTCAGAGTCCCCAGATGGGGAGCCAACCCCAAACTTACATTGTAATGACTTTAAAGGTCCTGGGAACCGAGAACGTCTAACAGGGAAGAGACCAAGGCTCATGCCAATCAATATGTGTGACCACAAAACCCCCATAGACGGAGGAAGGGGAAGCTGGTGAGCTAGCTCCCAGCCCCCCCTCATACTAAGTCACCCAGAAGACAAGGCCCGTCACCAAGGGGTGAATGAATCGGCTGTCAATCCCCAGACAGGAGACCTTATATTGGGACAAGGAAGGGGCCTGACAAGGGCAGAACCACACTCCTGAAAGAGAGCGCACAGGTCAGCAGAGGCATCTGCGAACCACAGCTCCCAAGGCCACCCAGGCCCTCCATCTCACGGGACTCTATCAGGCCAACCGCGCGCAGAACCCACAAGTAGGGTGATGAAGAGAAGGCATATGAAAAAACAAGTCTAAAATACTCAGCCCCATGACCAGAGTCAGAATATTCTGGGACAGTAGAAACAAGGGCAGAGCCCCTGTGTTAGGAGGGAGACCCCACCGAGCCACGCTAGGCTCCCCGGGCGACACCAGGATAGCATAACCTGCCGCTAAGAGCATCCATTGAAGCGAATACCACTGAGAAGCAGGGGGAGTAGACCCCCGCCCAAGGCAGGATCAGGGACCCTCCTCCAGAGGGAGCATCCTGCCACAATCTTTAGACCAGTAGTAAAACAGGCCATTGTCATTCCACAGACCAGGAGTCCCCCAATAAACCGACCGATCCTAAAGGAGGAGAAGTCCAGCCATATAGAGTCAACGGGGGGCCCACCGTTTCAACAAAACCAGCAGGTAAGATGGACCCTCTAGGGCAGACCTGGGCAATGTACGGCCCTTTGCTAGGCTCTTACCGGCCCGGGCTGAGCTGGCCAGTAAGAGACGCAGAGGAAGGGAAAACATGCCAGACTCGACGAGCCGAGTGGCCGATCGGCTGCTGCTTAACTTAGGTGATCGCCTGTGTACAGTGTGAGAGGCTTAGGTTAAAGCAGCAGCTGATCGGCCGCTCGGCTCGTCGGGTCTGGCACATTCTCCCTTCCTCTGAGGAAGCCAGACCCGATGAGTAGGTGATAGAGACCTGGGGACTTTGGAAGGACAGAGTAGGGGCTCCAGAGCATCAGTAAGTCTGCTCAGAAAGATTATGTAGTTTGCTTGTGTTTTCCCTTCCTGCCTGCTGTCTCTTTTTCACCATGTACCTGCCCACCATGCTCTCACCATGTCCCCTTCCTGCTGTCCACCATGCCCCCTTCTTGCTGTCCACATGCTCTCACCATGTCCCCTTCCTGCTGCCCACCGTGCTCTCACCATGCCCCCTTCCTGCTGTCCACATGCTCTCACCATGCCCCCTTCCTGCTGTCCACCATGCTCTCACCATGTCCCCTTCCTGCTGTCCACCATGCTCTCACCATGCCCCCTTCCTGCTGTCCACATGCTCTCACCATGCCCCCTTCCTGCTGTCCACCATGCTCTCACCATGCCCCCTTCCTGCTGTCCACATGCTCTCACCATGCCCCCTTCCTGCTGTCCACCATGCTCTCACCATGCCCCCTTCCTGCTGTCCACATGCTCCCACCATGTCCCCTTCCTGCTGTCCACCATGCTCTCACCATGCCCCCTTCCTGCTGCCCACCATGCTCTCACCATGCCCCCTTCCTGAAGTCCACCATGCTCTCACCATGCCCCCTTCCTGCTGTCCACATGCTCTCACCATGTCCCCTTCCTGCTGTCCACATGCTCTCACCATGCCCCCTTCCTGCTGTCCACATGCTCTCACCATGTCCCCTTCCTGCTGCCCACATGCTCTCCCCATGCCCCCTTCCTGCTGTCCACATGCTCTCACCATGTCCCCTTCCTGCTGTCCACATGCTCTCACCATGTCCCCTTCCTGCTGTCCACATGCTCTCACCATGTCCCCTTCCTGCTGTCCACATGCTCTCACCATGCCCCCTTCCATGCTCTCACCATGTCCCCTTCCTGCTGTCCACCATGCTCTCACCATGCCCCCTTCCTGCTGTCCACCATGCTCTCACCATGCCCCCTTCCATGCTCTCACCATGTCCCCTTCCTGCTGTCCACCATGCTCTCACCATGCCCCCTTCCTGCTGTCCACCATGCTCTCACCATGCCCCCTTCCTGCTGTCCACATGCTCTCACCATGCCCCCTTCCTGCTGTCCACCATGCTCTCACCATGCCCCCTTCCTGCTGTCCACCATGCTCTCACCATGCCCCCTTCCTGCTGTCCACCATGCTCTCACCATGCCCCCTTCCTGCTGTCCACCATGCTCTCACCATGCCCCCTTCCTGCTGTCCACCATGCTCTCACCATGCCCCCTTCCTGCTGTCCACCATGCTCTCACCATGCCCCCTTCCTGCTGTCCACCATGCTCTCACCATGCCCCCTTCCATGCTCTCACCATGCCCCCTTCCTGCTGTCCACCATGCTCTCACCATGCCCCCTTCCTGCTGTCCACCATGCTCTCACCATGCCCCCTTCCTGCTGTCCACCATGCTCTCACCATGCCCCCTTCCTGCTGTCCACCATGCTCTCACCATGCCCCCTTCCTGCTGTCCACCATGCTCTCACCATGCCCCCTTCCTGCTGTCCACCATGTCCCCTTCCTGCTGTCCACCATGCTCTCACCATGCCCCCTTCCTGCTGTCCATCATGCTCTCACCATGCCCCCTTCCTGCTGCCCACCATTCTTACACTTTGCCCCAGCTGATATGAGCTCTCCTTCCAGACTGCCAGAAGCCAAGGGCTTCTCTGATTGGCTGGGAAATTATCACATCAGAACGTTTGAAGTGGACCAAAACCCTACTTTATCAGCCTGGGAATCTTATAGATCCCCTCCCCGCGGGGCATCCAAAATCGGGATGCCCCGCTGTGTGAAACCCCCCAGGTCGCCCATAAACTCACCTTCTTTCCCAGTTCAACAGCGCATGCACAAGCTGCGGCCGCATGCCCGCTATCCCTCTAGCAGGGCGCGTGCCTGTGTCAGCCATTTGAGAATGGCCAGCGCGGGCGCGCTCCCTGTTAGAGGGAAGCTCGAGATGCAGCCGCCAGCGCACTCAGAGCCGCTGAGCTTAGACGTCGCTTAGGCGCCCATAGCTCAGCGGCCCTCCACAATATTTTTAGTTTCTCATGTGGCCCCATGGAAAAAATAATTGCCCACCCCTGCTCTAGGGGGACCCTACCTAGAAACCACGGGGATTGTGGAAGAAATTTCCCTTCCCCCGCCAAACCTGCGAGACTTGGTACCCAGGGTGACCATTCACTGGAAGATGCTAGTAAGGAAGAGGGGTGCCCCCTGACGGGGCCCTTAAATATGAGAAGCTCAAGAGGAACCACCTTACCAAGGGGGAATGAGCACAGACCAAGCACCAGGGTGCTGGAACATATGTAAGCTCAATAACCTACTGCGCCGAAGAGCCCAAGGGCTCGGTATATAAGTGACATCATCTTGACGTGCTGCCAACGGGCCCACCAAATGCCATCCCGCCTGGTGAAGGTAAGGCGCCAGTAAAGGGGGGCAGAGCCCCCGTAACCAGGGGTCCCCTATTGCCAGAGAAGAAGGCTGCAAGCCTGAACCGAATCCCAGGAATGGGGGATAGCGGATAAGGGACCATGAGGGCATGAGGTGACTGAGCAACCATTGAGTAGCTCCCAGGGGACACCGCTGGCCGACCAATCCACTCGGCCTGACTGAGACTGGGGAGTAAGGAAGACGACCCGGTAGGTCCTAAGGCAGACGCCCCCCCAGGCGTGTCAGAGACATCACCCCCAGTCGTGCCATGGCGAGTAGCCTGGGAACGAAAGAGAGGCCCCAAATAATGCCTCAATCCGCAGGGTTGGTCCTGCAACACTATCTAGAAATGGTCTTGGTGTCCAGCAGACACAAGGGAAACTAAGAAGATCTAGTACTTCACAAGAGGCCGGAAGTCCCCCCCCCGCACAGGGAACCCGTGACCCCAGACAGAGGTGTAATATAGGGACTACCTGTGAAGGTAGAATTGCCAAGCCTGCCATAGGCCAACGTGGCCCAGACTGCCTCATACTGTTGAGGGAGGGAGGAAGGATAATATAGAGGCCATAGCCCCATACCGTTAAGGGCGACCTGTATGTAAGCCCAAACACTGTAGGCCCAGTCCGGCCTGCGCCAATTCCTGAAGGAAAAGCAGGGGCTAGAAGCTCCCTGACAATCACTGAGAGGGACCGACCAGCAAAAGCCATCCTGTGTCCAGGGGAATTACATCCTGGAACCACCAGAAGGAGAAGGTATATTCCTGGATGGGAGACAGCTGCTGCAGCAGTCCCCTCGCCCAGAAGGGCGAGGGTGCCCCTTCATGCTTGGGAGGTCTTGGAAGATTTGGACTTAGTCCTGCCAGAAGGCCCAGGGCGCTGCCTGCCCGCCCCATGGTGGAAATCCACACCGAACAGCTGGAAGCACACCTCAGATTTGCGTTTGACACTAACGTAGGGAGGTGGAGGGGTGACCCTGCCTCGTGGCGGCCGGAGCGGCCTTCTGCGCAAGGGCGCTTTACCCTTTTTACCAAAAAGGTCCAAACGGGCCCCAAACAACCGCCGTCCTCTGAATGGAAGGCAAGTGAGAGCCTTTTTTATAGCCTCGTCAGCACCCCACTGTCGCAGCCAGACCAGGCGGCGAATAGCTACCGCAAGGGCTGAGGTTCTGGCACACATCTTAACGGTGTCATCCAGTGCTGATAGAATAAACTTCACAAACGCTTCACAGTCTGATAGCGCATTAAACACCCCCCCAAGGGAGGTCCTCAGGGCGGTGATCTAGTATTTTTCTGACAAGAGTCCTGGCGGCCACCGCAGTGATGGCAGCGGCACAAACCGGGCGCAGAGCCGTCCCAGCACACGAGAAGGCGTGGGAAGCCAGTCTGTCAATGCGCCGGTCTTCTGCTCCACCACCAGGGGAGCTGACCATAAATTAACCACATCAGGAGGGAAAGGGTACTTCCATTCCCAGACCCCTGGGACCGCTTTAAGCTTACAAGGCGATTCCCATTCTTGGGATATAAGATTCTGGAAATGTTCCTGTTCTAGGAACTCCAAGCGCGGCGGCGCTGTATGGAAACTCTCCCTCTTAGGCTTGGGGATCTCCCCAGGTGGGGAGATTGACAAAACCTCAAAAATCTTAATAAGGATTTCATCTGTCACACAGACCCCAGGAGCCAGGCTCAGAATCATCACAGCCCCCGGGCATCCCATGCGAGGAGCCCAAATCTGAGAATAGCTCACCTTCCTCAGAAGGGTCAGGGTCCTGCATATCAGCAGAGTCATCGGTATCGTCAGGAACCGGGGAGCCAGGAGGCGTCAGGGACCGCTTTTTACCAGGGCCCATACGCTCAGCCAATCCAGAAAGCACCTGCTCCGCCGTGGGCAACACGCACGGCACTGATTGCAGGTCATCCCCGCTCGAGTGGGACTCGTCATGAGTGATATTTGGGAGCGGGGAGATGGGAGTAAGGAAGGGAGGTTCCTCTGTTAGTAAACCTGCCTGTTCTGCACACTGTCCGCAGACCTGTGCCCTGTCAGCCTCAGCCAGGGGCTGGCCACACACTGCACACAGCCGGTCATGTCCCGGAGGGACCCCGGTTACATAATTCTGAAATGCCTCCATATGGTGATTATTAAGCAGTATGGACGCAGGGATTTATGCAATAGGCAACCCTGGATGCCCCAAAACCCGCTAGTAATGTGAGAGAATTTGTAAGGTGGACCCGCTGTAATATATGTTAGGCCGGGGGAAGGCAACGAAGTCTTGGCGTCTGAAAGACATACTGGGACAAGAGGGGTGGAGTCAGTGCCATGCGCAGTCTGAAAAACATAGAACCATGCTGCCCCGGAGGGCACTTACATGACCAAGGGAGGAGGCGAACCACACCACGCGCGCAAAGATAGAGAAAATGGCGCCAGCGAACCTCGAGGGGTGGGCCAGGCCGGGCTGTGACACGAGGCGCGTCATGCCGAGTCTCCGCCTCCCACAAAGAGCGGGAAGCTCTAACCAAACGGCAAAACGTAGAACAGCGGAGAATAAGCATACCTCTAAAATGCTGACACGCTAGAATGATGCTGCCGAACTAACAGATTGTTAATGACAAGGACAGCTCGCGCTGTATAGCGAGGCGCGACACTGACCCCAAGAATAAAGAACTAAGGTCTAAAAGTGAAGTTAGCACTAGGGCTGCCACACATACCCCCCCCCTGCTTTTCCCCCGAGTTACGGGAGGAAGCGGACGGTGTCCATGGACTAAGTCTGTGAGGGGCACGGGCAAGATTGCGGGAGGGGCATCCACTAGAGGCTCACCATCGGCCTGACCGCCTACCCTATGGAGGGGGATTGCGGTGGAGCATGGCTCCATTCAGCACACCAGGTGCTACCTACCTTCACCCGACCTGCGCAGCCCAGGCTGGGAGGCATATTTCTTCTGAAGAGGACGGGTGGAAATAGTCCCACAGGACCTTGGGCCGTAAAGCCCGCTCGCCTGCGAGAGCGTGATACTTCATATCTTCGCAGTTCCAGCACTGCAGAGAAATCTGGGGATTTGTGGGAGGTCCTTCGGTATATGTAGGGCCAGGAGAAGCTTGTTTTCTACATGTCTGCAGTGCACGGCGCCGGAGGCGGAGGATTACCCACATGTTATTACTATTCGGGAGCAGGACGTGCTGTATGCTTAGAATAAAGCTCTGGACCATGTGCTGCCAGATGCAGGTCGCGGTTTTGCCTTTTGTAAGAAGAAAGAAGCAGGTACATTAAATTGCCATGTGGGATGCCCCCACAGCACTCAGGCACCCAGATAAACACAAAGCCATATAGCTATTGTCAGGAGAGTCCAGCAATACTGAATTTGTGGTCAGCTCTATAACATTCTCAGGCACAACTCTGAACAATCAGTTATGTTGCCTAGGGGTCAGGGGTGTTAAGTGAACACAGAAATCATCACTGGGGATGCAGAAGGATTGGAAACAATGAAATAGAAAACTTTGCATTGCCAAGGTGTGGCTAGCTGAGAACTGGCTGCAAATTCCCTATCAACACCCCAGAACATCACAAAAAGTACCTACATCTGGTTAGTGCTTGATCCAATGGGTTTAGGATCACTTCCACTAAATCCAGTATTTACTCATTTAGTGTCTTAAACATTGAATACTAAAAGGAAGGGGAGTCCTACTAAGTGTTATATGAGCACTGCCAGAATTACTGGCGTCCAGCTAACCCCAATGAAATACTACAAACACATTTAGACTCGGTTATTCACTGGCACTGGCCCAATATCACTACACAGCCACTTGGCCATTACAAAGAGAAATTTATTGGTAACAAAAATTCATGGCACTATTGAAGGTACACAACATTAATAAAACACATATAAAGTGAATCTAAAAAACGGGGGCCCCCCATACATGCAGCCTCAACAGCCACACTCACTTCACACTCCCTCCTCCTCCTCTCCAGCCCTACCTAATTCTAAGGGGTATATAATGGCCTTATAAATGAAGTTATAAGTAGATCCCAGCGCTGACTACATCAATAGTGATAATGGAAGTGTTCACCACCTAAAGCTGGCCATAAAAAATGTATAAGCCAGCGTCTTGGCGATAATGTTCAGCTGTAAAAAGCCTCATTGGCTGCCACCATGTACAAAACATAAAAGGATTGGTTAAGTGTGCACAATCCACCGTTGCAGGCCTGTTTCAATAGCCAGGCGAGCCTTTATACTTCAGCCTTGCATGCGTGCAAAGTCCGTCCTCAGCTGGAAGGCTTCCTTGGTGCCGCGTACTCTAGTCACATGTATCCGCAAGCCGGCAAGGTTCCGGTGACGTCAGCGCATTCGGAGAGCCGAAGGTTGGAGGAGCGGGGAAGGTGGTGGGCCGGCCGTCAGCCGACACGTGTTTCGCTCCGCCCACCGGAGCTTCGGTGGGCGGAGCGAAACACGTGTCGGCTGACGGCCGGCCCACCACCTTCCCCGCTCCTCCAACCTTCGGCTCTCCGAATGCGCTGACGTCACCGGAACCTTGCCGGCTTGCGGATACATGTGACTAGAGTACGCGGCACCAAGGAAGCCTTCCAGCTGAGGACGGACTTTGCACGCATGCAAGGCTGAAGTATAAAGGCTCGCCTGGCTGTTAAAAGTAACCGCCTACGGTTGATTGCGGGACTGCACAATACAGCTAAGTACCTGTCATAAAGCGCATATAGCAATATGCTTACTACAGCAAGCTGCGGTTCTGGGTTATGTGGATAAGTCCCACTCTGGCTTACAGCTCAGCTGGCAACGGATTGACTTTATAGCCACAGAGAGCTGCGGTGGTACCATGCGATATTAAGAGGGGATTCCCTATTGAAACAGGCCTGCAACGGTGGATTGTGCACACTTAACCAATCCTTTTATGTTTTGTACATGGTGGCAGCCAATGAGGCTTTTTACAGCTGAACATTATCGCCAAGACGCTGGCTTATACATTTTTTATGGCCAGCTTTAGGTGGTGAACACTTCCATTATCACTATTGATGTAGTCAGCGCTGGGATCTACTTATTATAACTTCATTTATAAGGCCATTATATACCCCTTAGAATTAGGTAGGGCTGGAGAGGAGGAGGAGTGAGTGTGAAGTGAGTGTGGCTGTTGAGGCTGCATGTATGGGGGGCCCCCGTTTTTTAGATTCACTTTATATGTGTTTTATTAATGTTGTGTACCTTCAATAGTGCCATGAATTTTTGTTACCAATAAATTTCTCTTTGTAATGGCCAAGTGGCTGTGTAGTGATATTGGGCCAGTGCCAGTGAATAACCGAGTCTAAATGTGTTTGTAGTGTCTTAAACATCCCAGTGAAATCCATGTCCAAAAATAACCCTGACAGAAGGGCAGTTATACGACTGAGGCTATTTGCTTGCTTCTCCCCATAATGGGCGTTACCTTTTATATACATTTTATAGGTGTAAAGTAAGGACCAGTGGCAAAATCTTAACCTGTGCAATCATTTTTTGTAATTGTTTTCTCCAACAGGAATTATTTCTTCTGGGCTCAGTTGTATTTGAGGCCTGTACCCATCTTAGGATCTTATTTAGTATAATTCCTAATCCCGTTCAGGTTACAATTCAAGTCTTAGAACATACTCTGTAGTCTGAGGAGGTGTTGTGCACATTCTGTATATATATTATATGTCTCTTTTCTATCTTTAGATGTAGATACATATGTAGAATATAGGTTTATAAGAATTTGTTTGTTATTTGTATATATATTGTACAGTACTGTTAAAGATGTGAAAAAGTAGAGCTGAACATATCTAGCTTGATGCAGGATTTGTCCATCCTGGCTTGTGTTATGCCACAACAATGGATTCTATCTATTGCCCCAGTTTACATTGATGAAGGGACGAGGCTCGGCGTCGGTTTCGGCGCATGCGCGCTGCGCCCTGCGCTCGGACACCGCCTACTGCAGGGGTGGGCGCCCGGGGGCGAGCGGCGGGAGCGCGCCGCGCGGGTGCGTCGATCTGACGTCAGGCCGCTTCGCTCATCCCGGCCTATGATAGCGGTATTTGGCGCGGCCGGTACTGACCGCCCACCCGCATTTCCGGCGGGGAGGGCGAGCGAGGACAACAGTGCGCTGCACATCCAATCATGTGGGTTTGTGGCATACATAAGGCAGGAAAGTTTACACCTAAGGAATACTTGCATCCTGAGGAAGTGTGCGGGGCTACGCCCACGCAACGCGTCGATGCTGATATTACCCCTCCGTGGCACCTGAGACCCCATTATGGTGATGAGATATACTTATTTATGCCTGGCTTTCTATTTTATTACCTCTAAACGGGATTAGGATTTGTATATAATAGTAGGATTACTTACACAGGATTTTGCACAGATAGGCTTTTTTACACAAATTGTTTACAGCACATTGCACTTTTTGTTATTGTCAGTTTCTTGACATAGAAAATGCACAGCACATAGCACTTTCTTTGTTAAATGCCGGGCTACTAGTAAACCTGGTGTATATACACTTACATTAGATGTTCTTGATTTGTTTGAAGTTGTGAGATCATCACTTTTACTATTCTATTATGTATTGAAGTTTTCCTTTTCTTATGATATGTATTTTTCATTAGACAGGCAGTGTATTTAAATTTAAATTTGTTCAGAGTCATAATAAGGTTTGCCACCAGAGGGTGTTGTCTTTTATGTTTTTTAATGGTCTGTTCATGTGTGTATGTATAGTTTTGTGTGTATTGTAAAAGGTACTTGCTGGATATTAAATATATAAATACTTTATTTTTAATACTTCCGGTTTGTGCGGCCTCATTTGTAAGGCACCCGTTTGAGCTTGTGCTGGCTAGCTCATTGCTTTGGTGTATCATGAGGAGGTGAATAGGTTGATGGAGCATTAGCCAGCACTCTCTCTCTCACGAACCCTCGGAACCTGTAAAGTTTTCTATGTAGCAAACCATTTAACAGAGAGATACGACACACATTTCACAGAACCCATCCAAAAAAGTCCAATTTATTGGGGGAAGAAGTGCAACTTCAGCTTCTGACACCTTGGTATAAGTTATAAAACAGGCCAGTTTCTTTACAGGGCTTGTATTTGCATACTATCCATTAAAAGTCTGTACAGAGAATAACCACCAAACACAAACATATTTACAAACAGTGGGACCAAATAAAAATAAACCAATTATTACTGTTTGTTTATCCCAAATAAAAAATACAGTTATGAAAATATAGGCTAAACTTATTGAACCGTACTGAGACTTGATCATGGTAGGTTAAGGCTCCGGGGCGATTTAAAGCTCATCACGATCCCTTTTCAGTAAGGTGTACCTAGTTTCACTGGGTGCCAATTTCTGAAATGAGCTGTCGGGTGGAGAACTGGCCAGATCCTGAGCCTGCTGGAAGAAGAGAAGGGATAATTACTCATCCACATTTACTAATGTTAAACATTTCAGAATTTAAAGCAGACTAAAACCTAGGATATTCACTCACCTAGGTCTGCTATCCAAATCTTAGATGCCCCTGTGTATGAAACCCCCAGGATCGCCCACAAAAAAGAATCTTTTATTTCTCCAATTTAGCTAAATGACAGGAAAAAGGTTACTATATGAGCCATTATGGGGGGGGGTATTCAATGTAAGTCACTGCCCAGGACCAAGATCCATGTAGCGATGGCGAAGTCTTCTGTTGTGTGCTGTCTAGGTATAGCCCAGAAGTCAGGAAATCAGGGGGAAGAGGATATACCAAAAGGTAGTGGGCCCAAGTGGTCTCCCATCCATGTACCGACCAGGCCAGACCCTGCTTATCTTCTGAGATCAGCCATATTCAGGGTGGTGTGGCTGCAGGCTGCAAAAGGCACCTGTATGTATATGCTCCCACGAAACCCGGAGGGTTCCCCTGCTTTTAGTGGGGATTGCACTCATTTGAATAACTGGTGCTGGGGTGAGACCTGGCTGTCTGAATGGGTGGATAACAAACTGGGCTTTAACTGCGACAACCACTGCTTATTTGGTTATCCCCAAGGTTCTAGAGCAGCGATACTCAACTAGCGGAGCAGGGTCTGAATGCGGACCTCGGCATCAGATTTCCGGACCCCTGCCCTAACAGCCCTGCATTCAGTTGCTTCTGTGTTGCCATGTTCAGTGCTGCCCCCTTGATGGGTGATGTAGTGCTTAGTCTCCTTGCCAGTGTCATGGCTCCCCGACACCTAGCATTGCAATATAAAGTACTGCAGGGGAGGGAAGTGGCATTGCAAGGTACACACAAACTTTGTTTTTCAGTCTCGAGGCCACATTCAATCCTTTCCACCTGCCACAGCTCAGCCCCATCCATTCCTGTCCCCCCAGCTTTGCCACATCCAGCCCAGTCTCTCTGCCCTATACATTAGTGTCCCCCATCTTTGCCCATACAATCCCTGTCCCCTTAGCTCTACCTCATCCAACCCAGTCTCTGCCCCACCGATTCCTGTCCTCCCAGCTTTACCAATCCATTACTCTTTCTTCCAGCTCTTGCCATCTACCCCCTCCAGTGTGCTGATTTCTAACTATCCACCCCCGCGACAGCCCCTTGCCCGGACCTTCACCTCTCACCGCATGCCCTTAAATGGACCTTTACAAGAAGTGGTTGAGTACCCCTGATCTAGAGTGTGTAGCATCTAATTCAAAACCAAATATAGGGTTTCATTTAGAAAAGGAAACCACCTAATTAGTACACTAATTTTATACATTAAAAAGCCATTCCAGGATTATGAAGAGAAAGGCTCTTCGGGCATAATTTAGCGAGGCCTTTGATATAGCAGTGGCTAATCACCTTGTGGATGCATCCTCTAGAAAAGGAGATGGATGGAAACATGTATGGCAACATGCCTCACAGGGAAGGAAGAGATGTACCATGTGCCACTGTAGCAAATCGGTCTCATCAGAGTAGAGCTCCTAATGGCTATAGTCTGCTGATACAAGGACAAAACAGGAGTAGGCCCCTGGAAGGTTACGTATGCTATGAGGGTGACATTGTCCTGGCATAGGGTTTATCTAGGCGTGTATACTTCAAGTGACCCCTAAGATTGATAAACTAAGCTTCTAGACTTAGCTGAAGCCACAGAGGGTTTAAAATGACAAGTATGATAACATTGCATGCCCTCTAGTTACCAATTACGTGGAATTTGGGGCAAATAACTCCCTAGGTCCTGACTTGAATCCCAAGTGACCTCGGGTTGCCAAAATGTTTTATTGGCTGGGTGAGTGACAACATGCTCAGACTGAACACACCTGCCCCATGAACCTGAATGACTCCAGGACCGGGCAAACTCTCTGGCCAGCTCCCATTTATGCGTTTGAATAGATTTTGGTGCCTAGTTAGTCTCAGCAATCTATTATAGATTGTCTGCTGGAACGTACGAGTGATGAGGCTATGCGCTGGCAGAAATCCCTAGACCCGGAGGGTGCAGTACCATGTGACCGCATCCACGCCAGACCTGGCCTCCGACTCCCGGCCACAATCACCGCTGGAGCCTGCACACCCGTCTGTCCCCCCCCCTCCACATAAGAGCTCTCACTACATTCAAGGAGTGGAGGACTCTCTCCTAGTAAGAGACACAAGGAGGGTAAAACCACATCTCCATTAAGATGAAAGACCACCTTAGGAAGAAAGTTCTATTTAAAATTTAAAGCAGAAAACCACTGTGTCCCTCTGTAGGGCCAAATAAGGAGGCTTAATCGATAAGGCTGCTAGTCTAGAGACCTAGTCTAGGGACGCACATGAGTAACCCCCTGGAAAAAAGATCTTAATCAAAGAATGCTGAGCAAAAGACTTCTGAAAGAAGACAGACAGGGCAGAAACCTGACCCTTCAGAGTACCGAGTTGGAGTCCCGACTCCAACCCATGCTGTAAGAACTCCAGAACCCTGGGGACTGAAAACACCCGACGGGGAAGAGACCTAGACTCACACCAGTCAAAGTAGGTACGCCATACCCTGTAATAGATGGAAGAAGTTTTCTTCCTAGCCTTCACCATGGTATCAACCACCGAGGCGGACAAGCCTTTTTCCATCAAGATGGAGGTTTCAGCAGCCAGGCCGTCAAAGCCAGAGTTTGTAAATTGAAATGGCGTAAGGGACCCCGAGTGAGCAGATCTGGCACCCCTGGCAGAACGTACTGGTCTACTGCCATCTGCACCACGTCTGCGAACCACACTCTTCTTGGCTGCCTGGGAGCCACCAGAATTGCTGGCACCCCCTCCAGAGCAATCTTGCGCAGAAACCTGCACAGCAGGGGGAATGGAGGAAAGACATACAGGAACTGAATGTCCTGCCATGACAGTGCTAAAGCATCCGTGGTCAAGGCCAGAGGATCCTGGGACAGGGAGACAAAGGCCGGGAGCTTGTGATTGTGACGGGATGCAAACAGATCCACATCTGGTTGGCCCCAACGGTGGCACAGAGAGTGAAACACCCTGTTGCAAAGGGACCATTCTCCCTGGCGAGAGGTCCCCCTGCTCAGAGGGTCTGCCAGCAGATTTTCCACCCCCGGAATGTACACTGCTGATATGCAGGGAACATTGGCCTCAACCCAGGTCAGGATCAGAGACACTTCCTGGAGGGCCCTCTTGCTCCGGGTCCCTCCCTGATGATTGATGGCAACTGCAGTCTGGTTGTCCGAGCGCCCCTGAACAGGCAGGCCCTGAAGATGAGTAGTCAAGCGAGCCAGAACTAACCTGATCGCTCGCAGCTCCAAGACATTGATAGGTGTGTGGGCCTCCTGAGGGCCCCACCGCCCAGGAAGGGGCAAGAAAGGATCTGCCCCCCAACAGGTTCCTTGAGTCCAGCCACCACAAGAGGGACCTCCTGACCAGGGAGGAGAGCACACAGACCCTGTCCAGGGACGCTGGGTCCTTGTCCCATACAGACAATAGGTGAAGTTGCAGAGGCCTCAAGTGGAACTGAGCCTAAGGGCCTGCTGCGAAGCACGCCACCATCAGGCCCACCAGCTGCATCCCCTGCCTGATGGAGGGATGGGGACAAGCTAGGAGGAACTGAGCCTGTGCAATCAGATTGTCCACCTTCTGCTGAGGCAGGAAGATCCTTACCTGAACTGTATCCAGATTCATTCCTAGGAATGGAGTTACCAAGGAAGGGGGCAGTGAGGACTTGGGGTGGTTGATCACCCATTCAAATGACTCCAGAATGGGCACCACCAGCTGAGAATCCAACTCTGCCTGATGTAGACTGGGAAGTGATGAGGATGCCGTCCAGATAGGGAAGCACGCCGACACCCTGACGTCTGAGTAGAGACATCACGCCAGCCAGCACCTTGGTGAACACCCTGGGAGCTGAAGTGAGGCCGAAGGGCAAGGCCACAAATTGGTAATGTTGATCCATCAGAGCGAACCTGAGGAACTTTTGATGACCTGGGAACACAGGAATATGAAGGTAAGCATCTTTGATGTCCACAGAAGTCATGAAATCCACTTGGCGAAAGCGCCTGCCTCTGACAAAACTTGTTGAGAATCTTTAAGTCCAGGATGGGCCTGACAGAACCATCCTTTTTGGGTACTGTGAATAGGTTAGATTAAAAGCCCTTGCCTTTTTCTCTTAAAGGCACCTGGCAGATGACCCCCAGCTCCAGGAGGCCTTGCACTGTATGCACTAGCTCCTGAGTTGACACAGGGTCCTGAGGAATCCGGGACCTGATGAATCTTGGAGGGGGATCGGCAGCAAACTCCAACTTGTAACCGGAGGACACTACCTCCTGAATCCACCAGTCTGAGACATGAAGCCTCCAGACGTGAGCGAAGTACTGCAGCCGTCCCCCCACCCGGATGGGCGAGGGCGCCCGATCATGCCTGAGGGGGCTTGGGAGAGGATTTAGCTTTGGGACCCCAGGAGGAGCCAGGACGTCCACGTCCTCTGCCTCTACCCCAGAAAACTCCCCGGGCCCAGGGAAAGATACCCCCCCTCCCTGTCCTGCACCACGGTAAGGGGAGGAGAAGGAACCCTGGCCCCGAAAGGGCCGAGACTGCTGTCTGCGCTGGGGTAACTTACCTCCCTTAGCAAAAAGGTCCAGGCGGTCCCCAAACAGGCGTAGCCCCTTAAATGGAAGCCCAGTGAGGGCCTTCTTTGCAGCATTGTCAGCAGCCCACTGGCGCAGCCAAACCGAGCAGCTTATAGCCACCACGAGGGCAGAAGTTCTGGCACACATTCTGATGGTGTCATCCAATGCTGATAGGACAAAATTTACAAAAGCAGCACAACTGGAGAGTGCATTAAACACCTCACAAGGGAAATCATCAGGGGCACTATTAAGCATATTTCTGATAAGGGTTCTAGTGGCCACAGCAGTAATAGCAGAGGCACAGACCGGGCGCAGCGCCATCCCCGCACATGCAAAGGCGTGGGAGGCCAGCTGGTCAATGCGCCGGTCCTCAGCATCCCGCAGGGTGGTAGAATCAGGGGAATGCATGAAAGAGGTGTTAGAGAGAGTGATAATTTCATGTCTTCGCAGTAAGCACTGCAGAGAAATCTGGGGATTTGTGGGAGGTCCCAGGTATTTGAGGGGCCGGGAGGAGCCTGTTCTACATGTCTCTGCAGTGCAGCGCCATCTGGCGGAGGATAACCCAAGTGTAAGTAATCTATCTGGAGCAGGACGTACTGTATACTAAGAATAAGAGGTCAGTCAGTCATCTGTCAGCATAGACTTGTATGACAACCTGCCTGATCTATCTGCTAAAAGCGGACCTGGCAGCTACCAGGCCTCACCACGGTCCCTCCGGGATAAAGAACAAGGCATCCGAGTAGCGGCCAAGTAATAATTTAATGCCCTGACTACACTGAGGGAATGCAGAAGCCGCTCCTTATGGCACGCAGGAGGGTAGCACTATCTCCTGATTAAGGGAACCTGATGGAAGGGAAAAACCACCTTGGGCAAAAAGTACTGCTCCACATGAAACACCGCTCTGTCTTCATGCAGCACCAAAAAGGGTAATCTGATCGAATGGGCTGCCAGCTCCGAAACCTGTCGGTTGGAGGTGATCGCCACAAGAAAAGTGAGCTTCGTCAGGGAAGCCTCCGCAATGGGTTCAAAGAGGGGCCCCTGAAGTGCTGATAGGAAGGACCACCGCATCAACCGCCATGGCCAGAGGGTCTTGCACCCTCGTCACAAACCTCTGGGCCTTCCAATTATGCCATATTAAGAGTTCCACCCACATCAGTTGCAGAGGGCCTGAAACATGTCCTGGTGAATGGACCATTCCTCCTGGTCCACTGTCGCCCTGCTCAAATTATCGGCCTGCAGATTCTCCACCCCCAGAATGTGAACCACCGAGATGCACAGAACATGACGTTCCACCTAGCTATTCACTTCCTGGAATGCCTGCCAACTCCTGGTACCCCCCCCCCCTCCCCCCGATGGTTTATGCAGGCCACAGCTGAGGAGTTGTCTGATGGTACCCTGACCAGAAGGCCACAGAGCTGGGCAGACCAGTGCCTGAGAACCAGCAGAATCACCCTCATATCCAACACATTGATTGGAAGACTGAGCTCCCGCTGGTCCCAGAGACCCCCAAACCGCCTGGTTGTCCAGAACGCCACCCCAAACTGTCAAACTGACAACTGTGGTCAAGATGACCAGCAGGAAAGACCAACCCACTGCCAGCGACTGCTGGTCCAGCCACCAATTCAGGGATCACCAGGCATTGTCTGTCAAGATAAAGCAACAATCCAACAACTGTACAGTCCTGCACCATTTCGATAGCATTTGTAGAGGCCTGGAGTGGAACTGGGCATACGGAACGGCCTCAACAGTAGACACCATCAGGCCAAGGAGATGTATGCCCTGCCTGATCATGGAATGGTCGTCTATCAGTAGCGTCCTCGCCACCTCCTGAAGAGCCATGTCCTTCTGCACCGGAAGGAGGACCTATACCTGTCGAGTATCCAATGTCATACCCATGTAAGTCACCACCATCGAGGAAGTTTCAGCGTGGACAGAGCCATCTGAACATTCCACAGTGCCTCTGCCAAAGATGGGGCTCAGATGAGCAAGTCATCCAGGTACGGGGTGATGTGCACACCCTGCCTCCACAGAAGTGCCATCACCACTGCCAAGACCTCCGTAAACTCTCGCGGGACAGTGGACAGTCAGATCGGCAGTGCCACAAATTGGAAATGTTGGCCACCCAACGGAAAGCATAGGTATTGTTGGTGACCAGGGAAGATCGGGACATGCAGATAAGTATCTTACGTCCACCGCGGCCAGAAATTCCCTGTTGCAGCGTTGCCTTGGACTCAAACCTGTGTGGAGGTCTGGTCCCAAACTATCTTGTATCCAGAAGAAAACCTCCTGGACCCAGGCATCCTATATCTGTTCCCTCCACAATGGAGCATAGTGCAAAAGCCCCCCCCCGCCCCACCTGATCAGGTGAGGGCGCCCTATCAACCCTGAGAGGTCCTGGCTGGGAGCTTGGGCTGCCTGGCCACTTGGGGTCTAGGTTTCCCCCTGTGGCTTTCGCTTACCCAAGGCATCTGCACCTCCAGAAGGAACAAAAATTCGGTGACCTGCAAACAAGGTCTTCAGTTTCTGATTCTGTGGAAGCCTAGTCGACTTTCCACCCGTGGCCTTCAGGACCAGGTCACCCAGAGGCTCACTGAAAAGACAAACCCCAAAAAGGGGAGGGCAGTGTCTTAGAAGCAGTGTTAGCTGACCACTGTTTCAGCCAGAACTTGTGTCGCAAGGTGACCAGCAAGACCAGCCCCCTAGCCACCAGAGACACCACGTCATCCATAGCTGACACCATGTATCTGAAGACCTCCATAGCGAAGCAAAGTGCAGAGGACCACAAACCTCCATGTCACAAAAGCCTTTTCTGCTGCTTCACCTAAGATCAGAGATGGCCATGCCTCATGCTGCTAGTGAGGAGCACCCCCCAGCAACAATGAAGGAAGGCAGACTGCGGTCAGGGTGGGTAGATCACCCAGAAGGCAGAGGGAAAAGGTAACCTAGTGGAAGGAACACAGCAGGGCCACCATGCAAGGCCAGAGATTAGGTACCCTGCAGGCAGGGGGGTCATGACCCTCAGTGCTCAGACCCAGCTGGACAAGCCCCAGCGCAATTACCCAAACCCGTGCGTGCTCCCCTCACTCCTGGTCAGCACTGTAACGAGAGAAAAAAAAAAAAAAATTCTGTGAGTACTCACCTGTAGAATTGCTTTTAATATGCATGGCACGGCCTGCTTCAAGAAGTCCTTACGTATGGGATATTCCACCACAAGGTGGCACAGTGTACTGCAGAAGAGTTGTGGCTCCTCCCGGTACCATATAAAAACAGGATCACCAATAGACCAATCCAGCGTTGACATGTAGTTATTCAAGAAACCGGGAGATAATAAAGGAAATAAAAGGTAACAAACCCCAACTAACTTGGAACAATCACCATAAAGAGGCAACCAAGAATAACGATAACAAGGGTGGGGTGAAGCAGGCCGTGCCATGCATAGTAAAAGCAATTCTACAGGTGAGTACTCACAGAATTGTCTTTTTCCTATTGCATGGCACGGCCTGCTTCAAGAAGTCCTTACGTATGGGACGTCCAACAGCAGTGTCAGTAAGGTAGGGTGGAAACCCCAAAGAGTAACAACAGGAAGTTCAAACCACTACCGCCTGAAGTACCTTGCAGCCAAAAGCAGCATCAGCTGAGGCCTTAACATCAACCTTGTAAAACTTTGAAAAAGTATGAACAGAAGACCAAGTTGCGGCCTTACAAACTTGTTCAACAGAAGCTTGGTGCTGAAAGGCCCAACACACACTAATAGCACGAGTGGAATGAGCAGTAGCCCTAAAACGAGGAACCTTCCCCCTGGCAGAATAGGCCTGCTCCACCGCCTGACGGATCCACTTGCCGATAGTGGATTTAGCCGGAGGCAAACCCTTCCTAGGTCCAGCGGGAAGAACAAAAAGAGCGTCAGATTTCCTGAAAGACTCAGTAGCAATAAAAACTTCAGAGCCCTGAAAACATCCAAAGAATGAAAGGTCCGCTCCTTGGAATTAGCAGGGTTAGGACACAAGGAAGGTAAGACAATGTCCTGATTGAGATGAAAAGCAGACAACCTTAGGCAAGAAATCTGGCTTAAGCTGAAACACCGCCTTATCCTGATGCCGCTCAAAATAAGGAGGTTTGGTGGAGAGCGCCGCCAGCTCAGAAACTCGCCTGACCGAAGTAATGGCCACCAAAAAGGCCACCTTAAGAGTCAGAATGGGCAAAGCAGCCCCACGGATATGCTCAAAGGGAGGACCCTGTAGAGCAAACACCAGATTCAGGTCCCAAACCGGTAGCATAGGCTTACGTGGCGGAAGCACATGAGTAACTCCCTGGAAAAAAGTCTTAACCAACCGGTGATTGGCAAAGGATCTTTGGAAAAAAATTGCCAGAGCAGATAACCTGTCCCTTGAGGGTACTAAGTTGAAGGCCCGAATCCAAACCATGTTGCAAAAATTCCAGAAACCTGGGGATAGAAAACACCCAACAAGGAAGAGACTTGGACTCACATCAGGCAATGTAAGCATGCCAGATCCTGTAGTAGATAAAGGACGAGCACTTCTTCCTAGCCCTAATCATGGTATCAACAACATAAGCCGGCAACCCCTTATCCATCAAGATTGAGGTTTCAGCAGCCAAGCCGTCAAAGCCAGCGTTTGTAAATTGGAATGGCACAGTTGTCCCTGAGTGAGCAGATCTGGATCCTTGGGCAAGACATAATGATCTACTGCCAAACTGCACGAGGTCTGCGAACCACACCCTCCTTGGCCAACAGGGGGCCACCAGAATGGCTGGTACCCCTTCCTGGGCTATCTTGCACAGCACCCTGCCCAGCAGAGGAAAGGGAGGGAACACAGAGAAGCCGAAACTCCATCCAAGGCATTGCTAGCGCAAAAGTGGCGAAGGCCAGAGGGTCCTGTGACAGGGAGACAAATCTGGGAAGCTTGTGATTGTGGCGGGACGCAAACAGGTCCACATCCGGCTGACCCCAGCGGTGACAAAGGGAGTGAAATACCTTGTTGCTGAGGGACCATTCCCCCAGCTGAGACGTCCCCCTTCTCAGGGAGTCTGCCTCCTGGTTCTCCACCCCCAGAATGTAAACCCCCGAGATGCAAGGGACATTCTCTTCCGCCCAAGACAGTATCAGGGACACTTCCTTGAGGGTTCGCTTGCTCCGAGTCCCTCCCTGATTGATGTAGGCAACCGCCATCTGGTTGTCCGAGCGGATCTGACCAGCCCGACCCCGAAGGTGTGTGGTCAGCTTAGAAAGAACCAGCCTGATCGCCCTCAGTTCCAGGACATTGATGGGAGCATGGGCCTCCTGGGGGCCCCACCGACCCTGGAACTTCAGAGATTTCCAAAAGCCCCCCCCAACCGGTCAGATTGTCATCTGTGGTGACAGTCTCCCAGCACAGGGGCAGAAAGGTCCTGCCCACTAGAAGGTTCCCTGAGTCCAGCCACCACGAGAGGGACAGTCTGGCCAGGGGGGACAGAACAAATTCCTGATCCAGGGACACAGGGTCCCGATCCCAAACTGACAAGAGGTGCAACTGAAGAGGTCTCATGTGAAACTGAGCAAAAGGGACCGCCTCGAAGCAGGACACCATCAGACCCACTAACTGCATCCCTTGCCGTATGGAGGGATGGGGGACACAAGAGCAGAGTCCGTGCCTGCTTCTGAAGGCCCTCCACTTTCTGCTGAGGCAGGAATACCTTGACGTGAGAGGTAGCCAGAGTCATGCCCAGAAAGGACCTCACCAAAGATGACAGTGAAGACTTGGAATAGTTGATCACCCAGCCGAAGGACTCGAGAATGGAGGTCACCAGAGTATCCTTCTCGGCCTGATGAAGAGACTGAGCCGCAATCAGAATGTCGTCCAGGTAATGCCCTGATTCCGCAGCAGAGCATTCACGCCCGTCAGCACCTTGGTGAACACCCGAGGCGCCGTGGTGATACCGAACGGTAAAGCCACAAACTGGTAATGCTGATCCTCTAGAGCGAACCTGAGAAATCTCTGATGACCTGGAAAGATTGGCACATGAAGATAGGCATCCTTGATGTCCACGGAGGTCATGAAGTCGCCCGGGCGCAGGGTACTGACAGCTGAGCATAGTGTATCCATGCCAAAGTGCTTGAGCCTGACAAACTTGTTGAGACCCTTCCAGTCCAGGATGGGCCTCAAGGACCAGTCTTTTTTGGGGCCCGTGAACAGATTGGAGTAGAAACCCTGACCCCAATCTTGGGGGCGGACAGGCTGCAAACCGGTTGTAACCAGTTGTAACCGGAGGATACCACCTCCTGAATCCACCGGTCTGAGACGCGGAGCCTCCAGATGTGAGCAAAGAGCCGAAGCCCTCCCCCACCCGGATGAGTGAGGGCGCCTCCTCATGCCTGAGGGGGCTTGGGAGAAGGTTTGGGACCCCATGAGACCGGGACGACCACGGCCCCAAAAATCTCTGCGGGAACCTGAAAAGAGGGAGCCACGACCTCCTCTGGGAGCACGGAAGGAGGGGAGGGAAGCGGAGGGCCCCCGAAAAGGCTGAGGCTGCCTCCTATGCTGAGGCAGCCTACCATCCTTGGCTAGAACATCCAGACGCTCACCAAAGAGCTGCAGCCCCGTAAAGGGGAGCCCAGTGAGAGCCTTCTTAGCAGCAGCGTCAGCCGCCCACTGACGCAGCCAAACAGAGCGGCGCATAGCCACGAAAAGGGCAGAGGCCCTACCACTCAGCCGTATCGCATCATCCATGGCAGTAAGGACAAAGGCAGGCAACAAAATCAGAGCAAAGCAAAATGGCCCTATAATCCTCCTCCCTGCTACCAGCCGTAGCACCATCAAGGAGACGCTTGAGCTGTTTAAGGGCAATAGCTGTAATGGCAGAGGCGCAGACCGGACGCAGCCCAGCCCCCACAAATGTAAAAGCATGGCAGGCCAGCCGATCCATGCGCCGGTCCTCGCTGTCCCGCAGTGTAGTAGTGTCAGGGGAAGGCATGACCGAGGTGTTGGACAGCCCTAGAACGGGAGCGTCCACCTCAGGGGGACACGACCATCGCTTGACCAGGTCAGCAGGAAAAGGATATCTCTGATCCAACCCTTTGGGCACAGCGGGCAATCTACTAGGACATTCCCACTCCTTGAGCACCATATTAGTGAAATGGCTCTGCTCAGGGAACTCCAGACGCTGTTTATCAGGACGAAAGAGCTCACCCTGCTTCCTCGTAGCCACCTCAGGGGGAACAATGTGCAAGATTTCAAAAATGTGAGCCAACAGGTTATCAGTGTCCTCAGGGAACCATGAGTCCTCTCCAGACGCAGACCCAGGGTCACTGTCGTAACCCTCCTGCTGGTCCCCAGAGGAGTCAGAGTCCTGGAAGAGTTACCCCTCCTCTAGGGGGTAACGGCCACCAAAAGCATCAATTCCCTCATCCTCCTCAGGAAAGAGAGGGCGCGGCAGCCAGGTGCCGCTTCTTGCCAGAGGCCTTTCGTGGAACAGGCCTGGCAAGCTGCCTTTCAATACTGGCCACAGGAAAGAGAGAGGGCGCGGCAGCCAGGTGCCGCTTCTTGCCAGAGGCCTTTCGTGGAACAGGCCTGGCAAGCTGCCTTTCAATACTGGCCACACGCAGTGCAAGATCAGACTGTGACCCCCCGCTAGTATCCCCCTTACTGGGGGCTAAACGCAGGCGCGGAGGGGTAGGCAACGCCGAAGGGGGTGCAGAGCTGGGAAGCGAAGCAGGTAGCCCAGCCTGGACCGCAACGATACCCTGGGCGCACGGCACGCACACCGCGGCACTGTTACTCAAAGGGGATGCCCCGCACATGGCACACAGCCGGGATTGCCTAGAAGGACCCCCGAGCACGCTATCCCCAGAAGCCTCCATATGGTGATTAACACAGGCACAATAGGCCAGCACAGGGTAAGGGCTAATAAAAAGCCACCCGGAATGCCCCCCCAAGGGATGCCCCCAGAAGCCAGTAAGGGGAGATGAGGGAGGGTAAGGGGCAGGACCGTGAAAAACCACAACCCACAGTTGTCCCGCCTGAAAGACATAAGTAAAAATACATAAGCACCCCGCAGACCATGCCCCAAGGAACCCAAAACCCCCAAAAGGGGACTCACGGACCAAGCAGAACAAAATCACCCAGCCTCCAGACCACAGGAGGAAGCGACACAGGCAGAGATCACCGCCGCAGCTCAGGGAGGAAGAGGGGCCCCAGACGTGCAGCAGAATCAAAATGGCACCGGCAGAGGAACCTTGAGGGGCGGGCGCGGGAGGACGCCACGATATGCGTCATCCTCCAGCCCCGCCCCCTGAAAAGCATGAAAACGGCGCTCGCGTGACCGTGCCGGCACACAGCAAAAACACCACTCACATTTATAGCGCTGACCGGCGCGGAGCGTAGTACAAAGCGGCGACGAAAACTATTTAAAAACAGCTAAAAACACTCGCCGCACAGAACAAAATCACCCAGCCTCCAGACCACAGGAGGAAGCGACACAGGCAGAGATCACCGCCGCAGCTCAGGGAGGAAGAGGGGCCCCAGAAGTGCAGCAGAATCAAAATGGCACCGGCAGAGGAACCTTGAGGGGCGGGCGCGGGAGGACGCCACGATATGCGTCATCCTCCAGCCCCACCCCCTGAAAAGCATGAAAACGGCGCTCGCGTGACCGTGCCGGCACACAGCAAAAAAACCACTCACATTTATAGCGCTGACCGGCGCGGAGCGTAGTACAAAACGGCGACGATAACTATTTAAAAACCGCTAAAAACACTCGCTGCACAGCCCCCATCCCCCCCCCCGGACACACGTTGGGGGGAGAGCAAGCAGGCAGCGGCGAGAGCCCAGGCCAGGGATGGGGGGGGGGAGAGACACCAAACACCAGAAGCAAGTCACATAGTCCCCAAAACACTCACCCTTCAGAAGCTAGGACAGGAACTCCGCATCCCTAGTAGGCTCACCATAAAGCCTATGGCCGGCCACCCTTTGTGGTACAGGGTCTGCGGCCAGGAGCAGCGCTCCTTGAGCACTTGACCCTAGTGCTCCTCTACCCTCACCCGATCCGACAGCCGAGGCTGGGAGTACACTGCGCCACCTTGTGGTGGAATATCCCATACGTAAGGACTTCTTGAAGCAGGCCGTGCCATGCAATAGAAAAATCCAGAACATCTTCACAGTCCCTTACGTCTGCAAGAAGATAGCAGAAGGCATCCTGCCACAGCCGGTCCTATATAGGCTGGGAGAAGTTAGTTTTTTCTATCTTGCAATCCCCACCTACGGCTGAGGTTAACCCACACATTGCTACTTTTGGTTCCCCCGGAATAAGAGATGAGAAAGAGCTGGTTTGGACAGCGTGTCGTCAGCTGCATCCCCAGTTTCCCCGTGCTGGACCAAATAGTGATTGATTCACTTTAAACTATATTTGTTTTAATTATGTACCATTTATTTTGGAAAGGGAATAAAGTTACCTAATAAAAATGCACAGGAAGTGTCAGGGTGCAGGGCATGTACCATCAGTAGGGGCCATCCAGACGGCAAATTATTATGATTGGTGGAGAGTGAAGCAATGTGGCATACAGGACATTGTTATATCTGTTAGCTGATCCTTACCTGTCCTGGGGCAATGTCGGTTGGATCAGGGCCATGGTGAAATTCTCTGTGTAACTTTCCGGAGTGTAGGTCCAACACAAACTGCTTCAGCTTACCGGGGATCCTAAAAAAAAAAAAAAAAAAGAAAAAAAGTTTACACCCTCTTTAGTCCATTGGAATCTAGGTGATTGTGGGTGGATTAGAAAGTCTTAAAAGAGAGCCACTGCTACAAATAAAAATGACCAGGTTTCCAAATAACCAACAAGGTATTAAGAGACACTATATAACACCAAAGCAAGTAATGCAGTTTTAGTGTTTGCTTTGACAAGGATATTGATCTTGTGCTGTGATTAGCTGGGCCCAACCTTGTAGTGTCTTAATGCATATTGGCTGCATTTTAGCAAACCTGCCTAATGCATATACATCAGACAGGAGACAAGCCATGCAGCAAACACAATCAAGGACCGCACAGATTCTGTATTGGCTATATGGGTTATTATTGGAATGTAGAGTCAGGGATGACCAATAATAACTCCAGCACCACATTGGTAATCCCTATGATTGCAGCATATGTCACTGCTATGAGGGCAGTGGCATAACTAAATGTGATGGGGCCCCGGTGCAAAAATTAAATGGCGTCCTGTCAAGGTTGACACAGTAAACTTTTTGGTCTTAACTCAATGGAATACAAACAGAAAACTAGAGACTGAAACAGCCGAGACAGATGGTGTTTCCTTTCTCTAAATTATGCCAAATGAGCACAAATGATAAGGGGGGTGGGGGGGCAAACAATGATGGGGGCCCTGACCTGACTTGGTGTACAGTTACCAATAGTGGCAGATTAGAGGTACTGAAAACTCTTTCCATAAAAACACACAAAGTACTAGATAAGCTCAACACTTTTAGTCCACAAAAAGACGCACTCACATAAATGGACATTTAAAGGCGTAAAAATGGTAAATATGCATACTTACGCTAAATCCTTATAGTCTGGGAAAACATACATATGCCTGAAGCTATCAATTGCAATGACAGGGCAATCAGCGGGAGTCTTCTGAATGTGCAAAAGAGGATGTCTAAACTTATCGCAGTCCGCATGTAGGAAATTTATTGTTCCTGCAAACAAATTAACACATATGCGGTTGTGAGCATTAGGATGTGGAATAAAAAAAAAATACAATTCTGTGAGTACACATCTGTAGAATTGTTTTTGGTGGTGTCCTGTTCACGTCGCTCCATTTCTGACAAAGGGTTATCCGCCCCAAGGTGGCGCAGTAACTGCAAGATGAAAATTGTGGCTCCTCCCCAGTGGTTGAAAAGCAGTAAAAACAGACATGCTGGGAGGCCAGAAACCATGTTACTTCACATTAAGTACAACAGTAATCACCATAACAGGCAACAGAAGATAACGGAACAAGGGTGGGATGGAACGACCTGAACAGGACACCACCAAAAACAATTCTACAGGTGAGTACTCACAGAATTGTATTTTTCCTGGTATCCCGTTCAGGTCGCTCCATTTCTGACAAGTGGGACATCCAAAAGCAGTGTCCAAACAAAGGGTGGGATCCCCAAAGAGCGACAGCATGTAGTTTAAGACACTACCGCTTGAAATACCTTACGGCCAAAAACCGCATCAGCTGAGGCCCTAGCATCAACCTTGTCGAACTTTGTAAAAGTATGAACTGAAGACCAAGTAGCGGCCTTACAAACCTGTTCAACCGAAGCCTGGTGCTGAAAAGACCAAGAAGCACCAATAGCTCTAGTAGAATGAGCCGTGATCCGAAAAGGGGGTTCCTTCCCCTAGGCAAAGTAAGATTGCAACACTGCCTGTCTGATCCACCTGCTGAAAGTGGATTTGGCTGGAGGCAAGCCCTTCCTAGGACCATCAGGGAGGACAAAAAGAGAATCCGATTTCCTGAAGGGTTCCGTAGCAACCAGGTAGTACTTAAACCCGTTTAAATCGAACCACCACCTTATCCTGATGCCGCTCAAAGTAAGGAGGCTTCATACAAAGTGCCGCTAGCTCTGAAACGCGAGGCACCGAAGTGATAGCTACCAAAAAGACCACCTTAAGAGTCAGAATGGATAAAGCCACATCGCACAAGGGCTCAAAGGGAGGGCCCTGGAGAGCAGAAAGCACCAAGTTCAAATCCCACACCGGTAACATAGGCTTACGCGGTGGACGTACATGAGTAACTCCTTGGAAAAAAGTCTTGATAAGTCTAAGATTGGCAAAAGATCCTTGGAAAAAAATAGCCAAGGCTGAAACCTGACCCTTGACGGTACTCAGCTGGAGACCCAAATCCAATCTATGTTGTAAGAACTCCAAAATCCTAGAAAAGGAGAATGTGCGACAGGGAAGACCCCTGGACTCACACCAGGCAATGTAAGCATGCCAGATTTCTTCCGAGCCTGAATCATGGTGCGCACGACCGTGGCAGACAGCCCGTTCTCCATCAGGATGGAGGTTTCAGCAGCCAAGCCGTCAAAGCCAGCGTTTGTAAATTGGGGTGGCGTAGCAACCCTTGAGTGAGAAGCCCTGGATCATCGGCATGACGTAGCGATCCACTGACATCTGAACTATGTCCGCGAGCCAACACCGCCTCGGCCAACGAGGGGCCACCAGAATGGTTGGCACCCCCTCCTGGGCTATCTTGCGCAGCCTTCGACCCAGGAGTGGAAATGGAGGAAAGGCATAAAGGAGCCGAAATTCTGTCCAAGGAATTGCCAGAGCGTCTGTGGCGAAGGCCAGAGGATCTGTTGACAGGGAGACGAACCTTGGAAGTTTGTGATTGTGTCGGGACGCAAGGTCCACGTCCGGCTGACCCCAGCGGCGACATAGAGAGTGAAAGATCTTGTTGCTGAGAGACCATTCCCCCAGACAAGATACCCCCCTGCTCAGAGAGTCTGCCTCCTGGTTCTCCACCCCAGGAATGTAAACCGCCGAGATGCAGGGAACATTGACCTCCGCCCAGGTCAGGATCTGGGTCACCTCCTTGAGGGCTCGCTTGCTCCCAGTCCTGCCCTGGTGATTGATGCAGGCCGCCACTGTCCGATTGTCCGAGCGGACCTGGACAGCAGGACCCCGTAGATGGGGGGTCAAATTAAGCAGGACCAACCGGATCGCTTTCAGCTCCAGGAGATTGATAGGCACGTGAGACTCCTGCAGGCCCCACTGGCCCTAGAACTTCAGTGATTGCCAAAAACCTCTCCAGCCGGTCAGACTGGCGTCTGTGGTGACAATCTCCCAACAAGGAGTCAGAAAGGACCTGCCCACAAGAAGATTGCTGGAGTCCAACCACCACGAGAGGGACCGCCTGACTGGAGGAGACAGAATTCCTGCTCCAGGGACTCCTGTGTCAGGTCCCAAATGGTCAAAAGGAGCACCTGAAGAGGTCTCATGTGGATGCCCTGACTCCTCAGAAGGGCCATAAAGCCCGCCAGAACCTTGGTGAACACCCGGGGGGCTGAGAAAATCCCAAATGGCAACGCCACAAACTGGTAGTGCTGATACCCCAGCGCAAACCTCAGGAACTTCTGATGTCCCTGAAATATGGGGATGTGCAGGTAAGCATCCCTGATGTCCACTGTGGTCATGAAGTCGCCTGGCAGAAGCAAGCTCACCGCGGACCGTAAGGTCTCCATGCGAAAGTGTCCGAATCTGACAAACTTGTTGAGACCCTTCAGGTCCAGGATAGGCCTCAGAGTACCGTCCCTTCTTGGGTAACGTGAAAAGATTGGAATAGAACCCTCGACCTCGCTTCGGGTGCGGTACCGGACAAAGCACCCCGGACAGCAGAAGGTGTTATACCGCCATTCTTAGACCCTGCGCCGTCAATGGGTTCTGGGATATCCGCAACTGAAGAAATCTTGTGGGCGGCCAAGCTGCCAGCTCTATTTTGTAACCGGAGGACACCACCTCCTGAATCCACCGATCCGAGACGTGCAGTCTCCAGACGTGAGCAAACAGCAGAAGCCGCCAACGCCCCCCCCCCCCACCCGAATGGGTGAGGGCGCCTCCTCATGCCTGAGGGGTCTTGGCAGGGGGCTTGGACTTGGATCCCCAAGAGGGATTGGGTCGGCCACAGGACCTACCTCGTCCCCAGGAATCTCTGCGGCCACCTGAAAAGGAAGAGCCTCTTCCTCCTCGAAAGGAGCAAAAAGTAGACGAGCCCCGAAAGGGCCGCACAGGCTTCTGTCGCTTAGGGAGTCTCCCATCCTTAGTCAGGAGATCCAGACGCTCCCCGAATAACCGAAGCCCCAAAAAGGGGATACCAGTGTGAGATTTCTAGGCATCGGCTGTCCACTGCCGCAGCCAGATAGAGCGACGGAGCGCAACCAGCAGGGCCGAAGCCCTGCCACCAAGCCGAACGCCATCGTCCATGGCCAAGGTTATAAAAGCAATAAAGTCCGCGCACGCTAGGAGATCCTTATACTCCTCCGCCCGCTTGCGCGATCTGGCGATATCAACAAGACGTTTCACCTTCTTCTTGATGGCTCGGGAAACAATGGCTGCGGCACAAACCGGGCGAAGGCCGGCACCCACAAAGGTAAAGGCGAGACAAGCCAGCTTATCCATGCACCGGTCAGCAGGGTTGCGCATGGAAGCAGTATCGGGTGACGGCATAACAGAGGTATTGGAGAGCCCCGGAACAGGAGCATCCAACCCCGGGGGACAGGACCAAAGGCGAATCAACTCCTCAGAGAATGGGTCCGTCTGTCCAGACCCTTAGGCACAGACGGCAATTTATTAGGCATCTCCCATTCCTTCAAAACCATCTTGGGAGAAGCGGCCTTGCTCAGGAAAAACAAGACGCTGTTTCTCAGGCCGAAATAGGTCCCCCTGCTCCTTTTTGGCCGCCTTTGGGGGTACAATGTGCAAGGTTTCAAATACCGCAGACAACAACTTCTCCGTGTCATCGGGGAGCCACCTGTCCTCGTCCGAGGAAGACCCAGGGTCACTGTCAAAGCCGCCCGGTTGGTCCCCTGAGGAGTCGGAGTCATGAAACAACTCACCCTCCTCCATGGAGTCTCGGCCACCAAAATCCTCATCAAAAAGCGAATAACCCGGCTCAATATGCCGCTTCTTGCACGCGGCCTTGCCGGCGGAGGAGCGCGATAATTGTCGCTCTATGCTGGCCACTCGGAGCACCAAATCCGTTTGAAACCCCCGGGCGCCAAGAAGGCAAAATGGCGCCCGGACAGCAGAGAAGGACAGGCAGGGGAGGCATCGCCCCTCCCCACCAGAGGTCATTTCGCTCCGGCGCCCGCACTCCTCTGCCCCCAGGACACTGCCCGATGGCCCCCGCGGCCCCCCCCCCTCCCTCACAGTATGGACGGGAGGAGAGGAGAAGGAAGGAAGTGAGTAATTCTACAGTCACCTGTAGAATTGGTATTATACGTATACAGTACATCCTGCTCCAGATATAATACTTACACTTGGGTATTCTCCGCCGGATGGCGCTGTGCACTGCAGACATGCAAAAAACAGGCTCCTCCCGGCCCTTCATATACCCAGGGACCTCCCACAAATCCCCAGCATTGAAAAAGAAGCCGGGAGAAACTAACCACCAACTGGTAATAACAACAATGATAGCAATCACCATACAGGGGATCCAGAATAATGCAAAAACCAGGGTGGGGTGGAGCAGGACGTACTGTATACGTATAATACCAATTCTACAGGTGAGTATTTCACAGACTTGTATTATTCTAAGTATACAGTACGCCCTGCTCCAGATATAATACTTACACTTGGGACATCCAATAGCAGTGTCCATAAAGTAGGGTGGGATCCCCAACAAAAAGGCACAGCAGACAGTTAAAAGCACTGTCACCTGGGAACCTTGCTACCAAGAGTGACATGAGCAAAGCTCTAACGTCAACTTTAAAAAAACCTTTGAAAGGTATGAACAGAGAACAAGTAGCGGTCTAGCAGACTTGTTCCACAGAAACCTGGTGCCGAAAGGCCCAAAGATACCGAAGCACAAGTAGAATCAGAAGTAAGGCGAGAAGAAGATTCTTCCCCTTAAAAGAACAGGCCTGAGTAACAGCCTGACAAGTCCAAAAGCTAACAGTAGCCTTGGCAGAAGCCGAAACCTTTCCTTTCCTAGGACCAAAAGGGACAACCCATCCAAGTAAAGACCAGGCCAAAGGGCGCATAATCCCTGGAATCAGACAAAATCAGGCACATACAGGATGGAGACGCCCGCAAACCCCAAGGGGCAACAGTCCCCCCTAAGGGACGAGAGACAATCCAGGAAAACACATCCAACACCTGTAGAGGGAATGTAGACCCCCTTTTCTCAGCGATACTAGGAATAAGGCCCAGAAGAAAGAAAAAGTCTTGAATACATGAGCATAAGACACCACCTTAGGCAGAATGTCCGGCGTAAAGCGGAACACCACCTCATCTTGGTGTATATATCTATGAACGAGGGCTAGCTAAACAGAGCCGCCCGCTCAGGCACACGGCTGACTGAAGTAACAGTCTCTAGAAGGACAACTTGAGGGTAAGAACAGTCGGACAGCATCCGGAATAGGTCCAAAGGGAACACCCAGCAAGGCAAGCAGAATAAATTTGAATCCCAACAGGGAACATAGAATTACGTGGGGAACGCACATGAGTAACCCCCTAAAAGAAGCCTAAACCAAGGAAACTGAGCAAAGGACTTCTACAGGAAGGCGGACAGGGCAGAACCTGACCCTTCCGAGTACGGAGTTGGAGAATTCCGACTCCAACCAATGCTGTAATAACTCTAGAACCCTGGGAACAGAGAACGCCCGACAGGGAAGAGACCCAGACTCACACCAATCAATAATACAACTCTGTGAAGTACTCACCTGTAGAGTTGATATTATATGCATACAGCACATCCTGCTCCAGGATAGTAATAACATGTGGGTAATCCTCCGCCTCAGGCGGCGTGCACTGCAGACATGCAGAAAACAAGCTCCTCCCGGCCCTACATATACCGAAGGACCTCCCACAAATCCCCAGCATTGAAAAGCAGTGAGAAGAGAAGCCGGGAGGAACAACCACCCAGAAAAACTGGTATTAATATCTATTGATAACAATCACCATACAGGGGATCCAGAACAAGTGAACCAAGGTGGGGTGGAGCAGGACGTGCTGTATGCATATAATATCAACTCTACAGGTGAGTACTTCACAGAGTTGTATTATTCTAAGCATACAGCAAGTCCTGCTCCAGGATAGTAATAACATGTGGGACATCCAATAGCAGTGTCCATAAGCAGGGTGGGATCCCCAGGAAAAAACAAGGCACAGCGGACAGTAAAGGCGCTGTCACCTGCAAAACTTGCAACAGGCATGACATGAGCAAAGGCTCTAACATCAGTCTCATAACAGGACCAGAAGGTATGAACAGAGACAAGCCATAAGTCTAGCAACTTAATCAACAGAAAAAACCCTGGTGCTGAAGGGCCAGTGGTACCCAAGCACCAATAGAACGGAATAAACAGAAAAAGGGGAGGATCTTTCCCCTAAAGAGAAATATAGGTCAGTGCAATGACCCAACCAGCCCACAGGCCAGGAAGCCTCGTGGCAAAACTTGTAACACCCCCTAAGGGAAACATTACAAGTCACCCGACCAAGGCGGGAACACTGACCCCTAATTATCACGAAGCCAAGGCTTCACTCAGGATCAGGGAACATCCAGAAGGATTAATCCAAAGGGCGCTGGAAGGAGATATCAGATGCATACATAAAGAGGCGCCCGTAGACACCAAGAGCATCAGTCCCCCTAAGGGCCATGAAAACCCTCATGGGGAAAAGTGAAACACCTGTAGAGGGAATGTAGCCCCTCATATTAGTATTAAGAATAAAGTCCATAGTTAGACTAAGGACTAAAACAATGATCCTACAGACCACTTGGACCGGAGGCCCGTCGTAAGAAGGAACACCCCCAAGGTATGGGAAGCCTGTATCCAAATATATATATATATATATATATATATATATATATATATATATATATATATATATATATATAATATAAGTCAAGAGGCCCCAGAGAAGCAACCTGGACTACCAGGCAGCTCACAGCGTCCACCAAAAGTCCCCAGGAAAATCCGCAGGGTAAAAATGAAAATTGATCCCCACAGGGACCATGGAACTACTTGGGAACTACTTGGGAGATGCAGCTAAGCAATCCCCAAAGGAATTCCCCACGAGGGCGAAAGAACCAGACTCCTGCAGGAAAGGCCAGGACAGAACCTGCACCTTCAGAGTCCCCAGATGGGGAGCCAACCCCAACTTACGCTGTAATGACTTTAAAGGCCCTGGGAACCGAGAACGTCTAACAGGGAAGAGACCAAAGCTCATGCCAATCAATATGGTTTACCACAAAAAGCCCCCATAGACGGAGGAAGTGGAAGCTAAGGAGCTTGCTCCCCGCCCCCCCACATACTAAGTCATCCAGAAGATAAGGCCCGTCTCCAAGGAGTGAATGAATCAGCTGTCAATCCCCAGACAGGAACCTCATATTGGGACAAGGGAAGGGGCCTGACAAGGGTAGAACCGCACTCCTGAGAGAGCGAACAGGTCAGCAGAGGCATCTGCGAACCACAGCTCACAAGGCCACCCAGGCCATCCATCTCACGGGACTCTCTATCAGGCAAACCGTGCGCAGAACCCCACAAGTAGGGTGATGAAGAGAAGGCATATAAATAACAAGTCTATGCCTAAAATACTCAGCCCCCCAGACCAGAGTCAGAATATTCTGGGACAGCAAAAACAAGGGCAGAACCCCTGTGTTAGGAGGGAGACCCATCAGAGCCACGCTAGGCTCCCCGGGCGACACCAGGACAGCATAACCTGCCGCTAAGAGCATCCATTGAAGCGAATACCGCTGAGAAGCAGGGGAAGTAGACCCCTGCCCAAGGCAGGATCAGGGACCCTCCAGAGGGGAGCATCCTGCCTCAATCTTTAGACCCGTAGTAAAACAGGCCATTGGCATTCAACAGACCAGGAGTCCCCCAATAAACCGACCGATCCTAAAGGAGGAGAAGTCCAGCCATATAGAGTCAACGGAGGGCACACCGTTTCAAATAACCAGCAGGTAAGATGGACCCTCTAGGGGACCCTACTTAGAAACCATGGGGATTGTGGAAGAATTCCCCTCCCCCGCCAAACCTGCGAGACTTGGTACCCAGGGTGACCATTCACTGGAAGATGCTAGTAAGGAAGAGGGGTGACCCCTGACGGGGCCCTTAAATATGAGAAGCTCAAGAGGAACCACCTTACCAAGGGGGCATGAGCACAGACCAAGCACCAGGGTGCTGGAACATATGTAAGCTCAATAACCTACTGTGCCGAAGAGCCCAAGGGCTCGGTATATAAGTGAGATCATCTTGATGTGCCACCAACGGGCCCACCAGCTGCCATCCCACCCGGTGAAGGTAAGGCGCCAGTAAAGGGGGGCAGAGCCCCCGTAACCAGGAGTCCCCTTATTGCCAGAGAAGAAGGCTTCAAGCCTGAACCGAATCCCAGGAATGGGGGGTAGCGGATAAGGGACCATGAGGGATTGAGGTGACTGAGCAACCATCCAGTAGCTCCCAGGGGACACCGCTGGCCAACCAATCCACTCGGCCTGACGCAGAGACTGGGGAGTAAGGAAGACGACCCGGTAGGTGCTAACGCAGACGCCCCCCCAGGTGTGTCAGAGACATCACCCCCATTCATGCCATGGCGAGTAGCCTGGGAACGAAAGAGAGGCCCCAAATAATGCCTCAATCCGCAGGGTTGGTCCTGCAACACTATCTAGAAATGGTCTGTGTCCAGCAGACACAAGGGAAACTAAAAAGATCTAGTACTTCACAAGAGGCCGGAAGCCCCCCCCCCCCTGCACAGGGAACCCGTGACCCAAGACAGAGGTGTCATATAGGGACTACCTGTGAAGGTAGAATTGCCAAGCCTGCCATAGGCCAACGTGGCCCAGACTGCCTCATACTGTTGAGGGAGGGAGGAAGGATAATATAGAGGCCCTAGCCCCATACCGTTAGGGGCAACCTGTAAGTAAGCCCAAGCACTGTAGGCCCAGTCCGGCCTGCGCCAATTCCTGAAGGAAAAGCAGGGGCTAGAAACCCTGACAATCACTGAGAGGGACCGCCCAGCAAAAGCCATCCTGTGTCCAGGGGAATTACATCCTGGAACCACCAGAAGGAGAAGGTATATTCCTGGATGGGAGACAGCTGCTGCAGCAGTCCCCTCGCCCAGAAGGGCGAGGGCGTCCCTTCATGCTTGGGAGGTCTTGGCAGATTTGGACTTAGTCCTGCCAGAAGGCCCAGGGCGCTGCCTGCCCGCCCCATGGTGGAAATCCACACCGAACAGTTGGAAGCACACCTCAGGTTCACGTTTGACACCAACGTAGGGAAGTGGAGGGGTGACTCTGCCCCGTGGAGGCCGGAGCGGCCTTCTGCGCAAGGGTGCTTTACCCTTTTTACCAAAAAGGTCCAAACGGGCCCCAAATAACCGCCATCCTCTGAAGGGAAGGCTAGTGAGAGCCTTTTTCGTAGCCTCGTCAGCACCCCACTGTCGCAGCCAGACCAGGCGGCGAATAGCTACCACAAGGGCTGAGGTTCTAGCACACATCTTAACGGTGTCATCCAGTGCTGATAGAATAAACTTCACAGTCTGATAGCGCATTAAAACCCCCCCCAAGGGAGGTCCTCAGGGCGGTGATCTAGTATTTTTCTGACAAGAGTCCTGGCGGCCACCGCAGTGATGGCCGCGGCACAAACCGGGCGCAGAGCCGTCCCAGCACACGAGAAGGCGTGGAAAGCCAGTCTGTCAATGCGCCGGTCCTCGGTGTCCCGAAGGGTACGGTAAAAATGAGCCATCATGAAAGGGGGGTTTGTGACCCCTATACCGGTGCGTCCACCACCAGGGGAGCGGACCATAAATTAACCACATCAGGAGGGAAAGGGTACTTCCATTCCCAGACCCCTGGGACACCTTTAAGCTTACAAGGCGATTCCCATTCTTGGGATATAAGATTCTGGAAATGTTCCTGTTCTAGGAACTCCAAGCGCGGCGGCGCTGTATGGAAACTCTCCTTCTTAGGCTTGGGGATCTCCCCAGGTGGGGAGATTGACAAAACCTCAAAAATCTTAATAAGACAAAACCTCAAAAATCTTAAGAATTTCGTCTGTGTCACACAGATCCCAAGAACCGGGCTCAGAGTCATCACAGCCCCCGGGCATCCCGTTCGAGGAGCCCGAATCTGAGAATAGCTCACCTTCCTCAGAAGGGTCAGGGTCCTGCATATCAGCAGAGTCATCGGTATCGTCAGGAACCGAGGAGCAAGGAGGCGTCAGGGACCGCTTTTTACCAGGGCCCATACGCTTCGCCAATCCAGAAAGCACCTGCTCCACCGTGGGCAATGCGCGCGGCACGGATTGCAGGTCATCCCCGCTCGAGTGGGACTCGTCATGAGTGATATTTGGGACTGGGGAGACGGGAGTAAGGAAGGGAGGTGCCTCCGTTGGCAAACCTGCCTGTTCTGCACACTGTCCGCAGACCTGTGCCCTGTCAGCCTCAGCCTGGGGCTGACCACACACTGCACACAGCCGGTCATGTCCCGGAGGGACCCCAGTTACATAATTCTGAAATGCCTCCATATGGTGATTATTAAGCAGTATGACCGCAGGGATTTATGCAATAGGCAACCCTGGATGCCCCAAAAACCCGCTAGTAATGTGGGAGAATTTGTAAAGTGGACCCGCTGTAGTATATGTTAGGCCGGGGGAAGCCACCGAAGTCCTGGCGTCTGAAAGACATAATGGGACAAGAGGGGTGGAGTCAGTGCCATGCGCCGCCTTGAAGAAATAGAAACCATGCTGCCCCGGAGGGCACTTACATGACCAAGGGAGGAGGTGAACCGCACCACGCGTGAAGATAGTGAAAATGGCGCCAAGAGAACCTCGAGGGGTGGGTCGGGCTGTGACGAAGCGCGTCATGCCGAGTCTCCGCCTCCCCCAAAGAGCGCAAAGCTCTGACCAACGGCAAAGACGAAGAACAGTTGGAATAAGGCGTACGTCTAAAATACGGACACGCTGGAATGATGCTGCCGACTAGGCAGTTTGTTAATGAAAACAACGGCGCGCACTGTATATCAAGGCGCGACACTGACCCCAATAATAAAAAACCAAGGTCTAAAAGTGAAGTTAGCACTGGGGCTGCCACACATACCCCCCCTCCCTTCTTTCCCCCCCCCCCCCCCCGAGTTACGGGAGGAAGCGAGGGGGAAGCGGACGGTGTCCATGGACTGTCTGTGAGGGGCACGGGCAAGATTGCGGGAGGGGCATCCACTATGAGGCTCACCATCTGCCTGACCGCCTACCCTATGGAGGGGGATTGCGGCGGAGCATACCAGGTGCTGCCTACCTTCACCCGACCGCGCAGCACAGGCTGGGAGGCATATTTCCTCTGAAGAGGACGGGTAGAAATAGTCCCACAGGACCTTGGGCCATAAGGCCCGCTCGCCTGCGAGAGCGTGATACTTCATGTCTTCGCAGTTCCAGCACTGCAGAGAAATCTGGGGATTTGTGGGAGGTCCTTCGGTATATGTAGGGCTGGGAGGAGCTTGTTTTCTGCATGTCTGCAGTGCACGGCGCCTGAGGCGGAGGATTACCCACATGTTATTACTATCCTGGAGCAGGACGTGCTGTATGCTTAGAATATGGGTACGCATACCCTATAATAGATGGAAGAAGAAGAAGCTTGCTCCTAGTCTTCCCATAGTCTCAATCACCAAGACAGATAAGCCTGTCTCCATCAAGATGGATGTTTCAGCAGTCAGGCCGTCTAGGCCAGAGTCTGTAGATCGGGGTGATGTAAAGGGGCCCTGAGTGATCAGAGCTGGCACTCCTGGCAGAACACACAGATCTATTGTCCTCAATACCACGTCTGCGAACCACACTCCACTAGGCCACCCGGGGGCCACCAGAATCACTGGTCCCCCCCCTCCAGAGCAATTCTGCGCAGAACCCTGCCTAGCAGGAGGCATGGAGAAAGACATACAGAACAGAATGTCCTGCCATAACATTACTAAATCATCATGACCACGGCCAGAGAATCCTGGGACAGGGAAACAAGGACCGAGAGCTTGTGATAGTGATGGGGCACACACAGATCCACACTGGTTGGACCTCATAGTGAAACAAGGATTAGCACATCCAGTCGCAATGGGACCTCCACCGGAGCGAATACCACTGATATGCAGGGAACATTGTCCACCACCCAGATCCGGATCGGAGACACTTCCCGGAGGACCCTCCTGCAAGGGGTCCCTCCCTGAATATTCAATGAAGGCCAAGGCCGTCAGCTAGGCCTAGCTCCCCCGAACAGGAGGCCCTGAAGAGGAGTAGGCAAGCAAGTTAGAACTAACTTGAACGCTCATAGATTCAAAAATTGATAGGTGTATAGGCCTCCTAAGGGCCCTACCTCCCCTGGAACCGTAGGGACTTCCAGAAGAAGACCCCCCTCAACCTGATAGATTGGCATCCATGGTGACTGTCTACCCAGGAAAGGGCAAGAAGGGACTGCCCTCAGGAAGGTTCCTTGAGTTCATCCACTACAAAAGGGACCTTCTCACCAGGGAGGAAGGCACACATACCCTGCTCCAGGGATGCTGGTTCCTTGTCCCGTAGGACAAATAGGAGAAGTTGCAGAAGGCCCCAGGGGGGACTGAGCATAAGGGGCCTCTTCAGAGTACGCCACCAGCGGGCCCACCAGCTGCATCCCCTGCCTGGTGGAGGGACGGGGACAGCTAAGAGGGACTGAGCCCATACAACCAGATTGTCCACTTTATTGCTGAGGAAGGAAGATCCTTGCTTGAACTGTATAAAAATTCATTCATAGGAATGGAGTTACCAATGAAGGGGACAGTAAGGACTTGGGGTGTTTGATCACCCCTCCAAATGACTCCCAAATGGACACCCTCCAGCCGAGTATCCAATGTAGCCAGACGTAGAGACTGGGAAATGATGAGGACGTCTGTGACAGAATCTCTGCCCCTTTGGACTTTACACGGGTTCATTACTTTCCTTTTCTTAAGCATGTTACAGACTGCCATTGTATTGATTGATTACGTTATTCATTGTTCTGACTGCCATTGTATTGATTGATTACGTTATTCATTGTTCTGACTGCCATTGTATTGATTGATTGCGTCACCGGCAGAGTTGAGGGATTGTGTGCCCTGCTGCTATTGGTCGGTGTGTGTGTCATGCAATGGAGACTTGTGTATATAAGGCCTGGAGTGGCACTAATAAAGACACTTCACCTTCACCCTCAATACTGAAGTTCTGTCTCTTATTGGGGGAAACGCTATATTACAATTCACTAGCCCTTGTAAGGGCTGTTCCTGTTTCCTCACGGACGACTCTGGAATTCCAGCAGCACCTCTCACCATTGGGAAAAGGACGTCTCGGGCGGTGAAGCCCTCCGGCGATAAGGGTTATCGCTACAACGTCCAGTTAGGTCATCGCGCGGACGCCCCTTGGTCTCATGAGAGACCACACCCCCGTCAGCACCTTGGTGAGAACTCTGGGAGCTGAAGAGAGGCCAGATGACAAGGTCACGATTATCAGTGTTGGTCAATCAACGCGAATCTGAAGAACCTCGGTGTCCAGAAGACACAGGGAAGTAAAGATAAGCAGCATTGAGCTCCACAGACGTCAAGAAGCCCCCGACGCGCAAGGAGCTGATGGCCGAGCGCAGTGTTTCCATTGCAGAAACCGCCTGTAATAGACGAATTGCTGAAAATCTGTGAGACCAGATTGGGCCAGACGGACCCATCCTTTTTTGGGGAACTGTGGAAAGGTTAGTGTATCGGCCCCTGCCTCTGCCTATTAAGGGCAATCTGCAAGAGACCCCCAGACCCCGCAGGCCTTGCATGGCCTGCACCAGCACCCGAACAGAGGCAGGGACCAGGAGCACCCGGGACCCGATAATCTTGGGGGAGGCCGCGCAGCAAACTATCTTGTATTCGGAGGGCACTACCTCCTGAATCCACCAGTCTGAGGCGTGATACCTCCTGGCATGAGCAAGGTGCTGCAGCCGTCCCCGCAAGGGCGCCCCAACATGCTTGAGGGGATGTTGGTGGAAGACTTAGGCTTAGCCCCACACTATGGTAGGGAGGGGGAGGGGTTACCCTGCCCCGAGGGGCCAGGACGGCCGCCTACTTTGGGGTGAATTGCCCTTATTTACCAAACAGGTCCAGACGGGCCCCAAACAGGCATTGCCCTCTAAAGGGAAGCCCAGTAAGAGTCTTCTTAGCATCATAGTCAGTACCCCACTGTCGCAGCCAAACCAAGCGACGTATAGCCACCACAAGGGCAGAAGTCCTTGCACACATTCTAATGGTGTCATCCAGTGCTAATAGGATAAATTTTACAAATACATCACAACTGGAGAGTGCATTAAACGCATCCCAGGGGAGATACTCAGGGTGATGATCAAGCATCTGATGAGCGTTCTAGCGGCCACTGCAGTGATGACCGCGGCACAGACCGGGCGCAGCGCCGTCCCAGTACAAGAAAAAGCATGGGATCTTACCTACGATCTGCGCATCCACCACGGGGGTGATGATTAACAATTGACCACCTCAGGGGGGGAAAGGGGTATTTCCTATGCCAGTCCCCTGGGACCCCTGGAATTCACTGGGGAATTCCCACTCCTTGAGTACAAGAGCATGGAAACGAGCCTGCTCTAGAAATTCCAAGCACGCTGTTGCTGTATGGAAACGCTCCCCTCTCGGCTTGGAGGCCTCACCAGGGAGAGAGATAGATAGGACCTTAAAAACCTTAATCAACAAATCTCACACTGGCCCCAGTATTCAGGGCCAGAATCGTCATGACTCCTCGGCCTCTCATCAGATGAGCCTGAGTCAGAGACCAGCTCTCCATCAGAAGGGGTATAGGCACGCAGAGTAGTGAACTCCTCAGTTCCCATAGGACAAACAGAAAACAGGAGGCGTCAAGGGCCACTTCTTACCAGGGCCCCTGCGCCCTGACAACCTTGCCATAATCTGATCAACCATAGGCAGTCTGGAAGACACAGCAGGCTGTAAATCCCCACTTGTATGCGACTCAGCAGGAGTGAGAATTAAGCATGGGGAAATAAGTGTATTGAAACGAGGTGCAGCCACTGGCAAGCCTGATTGCAGGGCCAGTGCTTGGTCGGCACATGGTGCGCAGACCCGTGCCCTGTCAGCATCAGCATGGGGTTGACCACACGCTATACACAGCCGGTCTTGTCCCAGAGGGACCCCGGTCACATCATTCTGAGATGCCTCCATATGGGGATTATCTAGGCACAATATGCCAGCAGGGATTTACGCAATAGGCAACCCTGGATGCCCCAAAGACCCACTAGGAAGGTGGGAGAATTTTACAAAGCCCGCTACAATTTAACCCAGGCCGCCGCCACCCGGCACAGCACATCCAATAAGGAAAGAGACGAGCGTGGTGGCGGCGATAACAATAAAAAAGCAAACAGCGCGGCTCTGACACCAAGTTACAAGTCAAGGACAATACTAAGGCCATAATCGTGTAATCGCAGTACACTTGAGACCGTCACCCCCCCCTTTCTTTCCCCCCGAGCTACGGGGGGAAACGAGGGAGGATGGCGACCCTTTGGATAGGGCCCACCGCTACACGGGGCAATAATGCGGGAGGGGCATCAACTAGAGGCTCACCATCAGCCTAAACCGCCTACCCTTTGGTGGGGGACTGCGGTGGAGCATGGCTCCATAAGCACGCATGGTGCTGCCTACCTTCACCCGACCAGCCCAGCCGGCACATCACAAGGAGGACGGGTGGGAATAGTCCAACAGGGCCGCAGGCTGTAAAAGCCCCGCTCACCTGCGAGAGAGTGATACTTCATGTCTTCGTAGTCGGTACTGCAGAGAAATCTGGGGATTTGTGGGAGGTCCCTGGGTATATGAAGGGCCGGGAGGAGCCCGTTTTTTGCATGTCTGCAGTACACAGCGCCATCTGGCGGAGAATACCCAAGTGTAAGTATTATATCTGGAGCAGGACGTACTGTATACTTAGAATAATAAAATAAAGCTTGTGGGTGACATGCGGGAATAAATGGTCCCTAAGTGGTTCCTCCCCCCCCCCATATAGGCTCACCATTGCCTATGGCCGGCTACCCTTCGGGAGAGGGTCTGCCTGACCCTCGGCGTTCCCCTACCGTCACCTGATCCGTAGCCGAAGGCTGGGAGGCAATAAGGGTCCCCGGAGAAGGTGGGAATAGGGCTGCAGTGGCCGACAGGCTTGGGATGCCCCGCTCGCCTGCGATAAAAAATTACCCCGATGTAAATAGCTCTCCACATAAGGCGTGAGCCCTCCCACCAATTCACCAACAATGGGAACCTGGAGTAAATGGTGCATATTTGTCTTGTAATAAGAACCTTGTAATGGCTAGCTTGTAAATATTAGATAGATGTTCAAGCAGACCAAAACCCTCTACCCCCCCCCCCCCCAAACCTTTCCTCTAATCTTAGATGCACTCCTGCTCCTTATCTCAAATGATGGGTGGGGAGCAAGCCTCGGCTACAGGGAAGGCTTAGGAGCCCTGAGAAAGGTTAGTTTTTGAGGGGATCGCATCAGGGCAAGTGGCTGTCCTTGGATTATTTTAGACACAAAATCAACACAATAACTATCATGGGCACCTGGTGTGGGACTGGTTATAAATTGAATTCCTAAAAGCAGTATGTAATACCATTCTGTGAATACTCACCTTGTAGAATGGATATTATAAGTATGCATCACGCCCTGCTCCAGTAATCATCATTACGTCTGGGATTATCATCCGTACTATCATCTGTAGTGACCGTCTCCCAGCACGGTGTCAGAAATGATCTACCCCCCAGAAGATTCCTCAAGTCCAGCCACCCAGGGGGAACCGTAGGATCAGAGGGGATAGAGCAAAGGCCTGATCCAGAGACAAAGGACTCTTGTCCCAGACTGACAGACAACGGATCTGAATAGGTCTCATGTGAAATTGAACATAAGGAACTGCCTCGAAGCAGGCCGCCATCTGTCCCCCCAGTTGCATCCCTCGCCGAATGGTTGGATGAGGGCTGGACAGCAAGACATGATTCAGAGCCTGAAGAGAGTCCACCTTCTGCTGAAGGAAGAAGATCCTAGCCTGAATAGTATCCAGAGTCATACCCAGGAATGGAGCCACCCGGTAATGAAGAAGGCGAATACCCCAGGCTCTGATAAGGGCCATCACACCCGCCAGCCCCTTGGTGAAAACTCTGGGGGCAGAGGCGAGACCGAATAGAAATACCGCAATGGGTAATGTTGTTCCTCTACCGCGAACCTGAGGAACCGCTGATGCCCTGGGAAGACCGGCACATGAAGATAAGCATCCTTGATGTCGATTGAGGTCATAAAGTCCCCCGGGCGCAGGGAGCCGATAGCGGAACGCAGAGTTTCCATGCAAAACATCTGGTCCTGAAGAACTTGTTGAGAAGCTCTAGGTCCAGGAGTGGTCTGAAGGAACTGTTCATTTTGGTTACCGGAAAGAGATTGACCAAAGGTTTTGTACCGCCCGAAACCGGGCCTGAGCTGCCCAAGGGTCCGTAGGAACCCGAGACCCGAGGAATTGGTAGGAGGCCAATCCGTGAACCCCGCTCTTATCCGGAGGAGACTACCTCCAGAACCACTTGTCTGAGACCAGTTGAGCCCGAACTGAGCGAAAAGCCACATCCGTCCCCCCACCCGCAAGGGAGAGGGAGCCCCCCCCCCTTGCTGAGCGGGCTAGGTAGTGGGTCTAGGTTTGGCACCCAGGAGTATCCGAGCAGGACACAGTCTCGGCCCTTGCCCCAGAATTATCCCCTTTGCACCGCAAAGGCTACCCCCCTGCCTGGCCTAGGCCCACGACAGGATGTTAGGTGATTAACATCTCGCATTATAATAAGGCTATAAATTCCGCAATAGAAGGGTCATAATTGAAGCCGTCAAGAAGGCCCTTCCAAATAGCCACGGCCGTAACAGCGGAAGCATCAACCGGGCGCAAGGCCGAACCTGCACAGGCAAAGGCGTGGGACGCCAGTTGGTCAAAACGCCGGTCCGCACTACATGGCCGTTCCCATCCTTGAGAACCAGATTACTAAATGCGTATGTTCTGGGAATTCCAACCTTGGTTTTGCGGTACCACACAACTCCCCCTGCCGCTTAGGTGCCGCTGCAGGAGAGGAAATGGAAGGTACCTCAAAAATTAGATACCAAGGTCTATGGGAGTCAGCAGCATCCCCATGTTCTGAGCCGGCATCAGCGCCAAGGCAATGCTGACTGTCAGGAGACCTGAACCTGAGACTACTTCCCCTTCCGCAAGGGGGGTATAGTCAGACCATTCAAGGGACTTCTCTAGACCCATAGTAAGGCTGGCGCAGCGGGCGCCACATGCCATATGTTAGCAGGAGCCTTACAGGCTGCGGAGCTAACAATCAGTCTCTCAATGTTACCTGTCTGGGGGAAAAGTCAGATTGAGACTCCCCTCTAGTGTAGTCACAGTAGGGGACAAAAACAAGCGAGGGGGGGTGGGGGATGGGACAGTGGGTGCCGACCCAGGCACATGAGTCTTAGACTGCCGCGCAGTCGCTAGCCGGGCGCAGGATATCACAACCCACACATAAATGCCCACATGTGATGCCCCGCACACCACGCACAGCCAGGCTTGCCCCGAAGGGACCCCGAGCACAATTAATGAGATGCCTCCAAATGGTGAATTTTTGAGTCACAATGACTAATGGGAATTACGCTGTACAGCTACCCAAGATGCCCCTTAATGTCCGCTAGTGGGAGGATTTATCAATTAAGCCCCCAATATCAATGTGACTAGATATGGAACAGGACCGGGAGAACCCCTAATTGGGATATCCCGCCTGAAGGCACAATCAAACACACATGCAGTCTGCATAACAGAAAAAAAAAATTTCAATGCACCCTTAAAAAACAGTGAACCAATAGCAGAGCCCGTGGAGGGCATTCACCGACGCTGTAGCAGACATACGGGCAGGCTGTCCCGGCAAGATGGCGCTGAACAACGCAGAAGGGGGCGGGCCACCTGCGGAGCGCGCCAGGCCCTGCCCCCTCCTGTAACGCGGGAACAAGCAGAGACGGCATCTGCAATTGTCCGGCAACGGAGATTAGCAATAGACCTGGCATGGTCAGGGCCCAAGAAGTACCAATACAGTCTCCAGTATAACACCAATGACAGACGGCCCAGCATCTGATAAACCGGCAGCCGACATCGTGACGTCACCGGCCCGCTGCAGAGCGTGCGCGCGGGCCTTCCAATTCCTACAGTGAAACACACACATACACACACACACACACACACACACTCTAGCACGCTAAAAGAAAAAAAGGGGAGGAAGGGAGCGCTGAGCATAAATGCCAGCGCTCAGCATGTCACAGTCCAAGCGAGTAACACAGTACATAATCACGGACACGGACCCCCCCCCCGACTAACCGGACAAAGGGAGAGGGGGAATAATTACATTCGGTTACATGTAGTAAGGGCAATGAGCGGACAGGGCATCCCATGTCAGGCTCACCAACCTGTGCCACCTACCCTTTGGTGGGGGATTTGCGGTGGAGCAATGCTCCTGTAAAAGGCACCTCTAGTAGGTGCTGCCTACCATCACCCGGACCATGCAGCCGTAGCTGGGAGGCATGTAAAAGTGGCATGGGTGGAAATAGGACATAGGGCCGGGGGCTGTGCAGCCCGGCTTACCTGCAAGGAGAGCCATCATCTTGACCTTCGCTGCCCACTGCAGAGACTAAACTGGGGAATGAGTGGGAGGTCCCGGGTATATATGGACCGGGAGGGGCCTCTTTTTTGCCATCTCTGCAGTAAAGCGCCCTCTTGTGGACTATATCCCAGACGTAATGATTATTACTGCAGCAGGGCGTGATGCATACTTGGAATAATAGCTAGGCAGTAAAGTTCACAGCCTCCCCACTTGCCTGCCTCCTGCACTGCTGAGTGCTCGCAGCAATGGTATGAGAAGCAGAGGCAGTAGGAGGGTGTGGCCTGTGTATGGAGGTCTCCCATTTAAATCTTTAGGGCCACCGCACACTGAAACAATGTGAGGGGCGGATCATACCATTTGGTACATTGTGGTCTGAGGTCTTTGGGACCAAGTCCATGAAAGTAGAATCTTCCTACTCTACTGGTGCCAGTCCAGTGATGAGCAACTCCCCTGATCTGAGCAGGCGCTTCCCACATCTGCCCATTCACCATCATGCTTTTGCCAGCTCTCCCATTAGTCACAGGACTACAATGGAGAGGGCGCAACAGACCTCAGCAAACCCCTTCCATGGCAATGAATGGAGAGGGCGTGGCAACAATCCTGTGAGTGATGGCGGGTCCTCAGCCACACACCTCATCGATCCTCACCCCATGTTTGGGCCCTGGATGGCGCATGCTCTGATCCAGGCGAGTTGCTAGCACTGATCATCTGGGGTAGGAAAGGGGAGTACCCTTTGGTTTTATTGTTTGGCTGCTTAATCACTTTTAGGGGCCACCAATACTAAGTTTGAATAAATGTTACTTTTTTTTAACCCTTAAGGTTTCCTGGTCTGTGGTGGTCGTTGACTCAAAAGTAGTGATTTAGGCATCAAAATCCTATCCTATTTGCATATGGAATACACGTAAATGTTTTAAAGAGGCTTTGAGCACATTTCTTTAAAAAGGTAAAGATAACAAGTATAAGTCGGCAAGTAGTTCTGTACATAAGGATCTCTCACTTCCTGTGTTTTTGTTTGGGGGGGGGGGGGGGGGGGATGAATCCCCCCCTCCCCCCCCACATAAATGGGCTCTGCTATCACATCAGCATTAGATGAGAAATCTTTGCCTTCCAGTCAAAGTATGCAAATAAAAAAACTGTACAAAATTAAAATATTAACTAGATTGTCAATAATACATTGTATTTAAAACATGTATTTGACTTTAGTGACTATATTAATTGTTAAAGTTCAGTCTGAATAATGCAAGAAACAATCCACCAGAGGCATCTCCTCTGCATAAGCACATAACAGACCAACCCTTCAAAATGGAATATTTCAGGTTGGGCTTGTTCGTTGAGGTTAGACCGTTGGAAATAACTTACTACATACCCCCTTCTCTTTCATTTAGGCTTCTATAAGGGCTCTGTTCGAACCTCTCCTTTGCGTTAAGAACAAGCGTTTTGTAAATATGCCAGAGAGGCATTGTGTCAAAACAAACACTGCTTTTGATGCATTAGAAATGTGTTTTTGTTAAAGTGGACCAACACCGAGAGGTGATCGGCCCGGAAATCTATAAGATTCCCGGGCCGATCACCTCCCACCCCGCGGGACATCCGAGATCGGGATGTCCCGCGGGGTGAAACCCCCCAAAAAACCCCCAAACACCTTACCTGATCTTCGGCGGCGGCCGGCCGCCGCCGCCTCCCTCGCGCCCCTGTAGGCGTGCTCGCGCCCGCGCCGGCCGTCTGCGAATGGCCGGCGGGGGCGCGCGCGCGCCGAAAGTGACGCGAGGGAGGCGGCGGCAGCCGCTTGGACGTTCCTGATCCCCGCCTGGACGTTGGCGGGGATTGGACCGTCCAGTCACGTGGGAGCGGGGACAGGTAAGATTTTGGGGCTTTCTGGGGGGTTTCACACAGCGGGGCACCCCCGATCGGGGTGCCCCGCCGAAGTGGACCAAAACCCAGGATAGTCAAAATCCTGGGTGTTGGTCCACTTTAAGTTACACTGCGTTTTACCTGCATTTCCATAGATTTTACCATTTACTTATTGTGCAAAAAATGGTTTCCTTTTAAAAGACGCAATGCAAAGCAAAAGGCAAGGCATTGCCTTTTAGAAAAAGCGCAGAGATGTGAACAGAGCCGCTTTGGAGACATCTGAAGCTACATCCTTTATAGCAGACCAGAATTTATAAGGCAATTCCAGGGGTTTCACACAGGGAACATCCCAATTTGGGAAACCTTTACTGGCCCTAGCGTTTTGGTGTACCTATTATCAAAGTTTCATAAACTAAATTAAAGTTGCAAGCTGCATAGTTGGGATTCGGATGTGCCGCTGTGTAAACTGCCCCTCAAAGATCACTCAATCCACTCATCTTTCTGTCGTACCAGGAAACGATGGTGGTGCTCTTCACAGGGAAAGGTAAGATTACTAGTGACCTGGGAGTTTCACACAGCGGGACATCCTGGTATAGGATGCTCCGAGGGCAGGCTAGTGGCTGGCCCTGGAGTCTAGCCATTGGGGGGGGGGGCACGTCTTGCAGATACTATAGTTTAAACTAGTGGAGATGGTCATCACCAACAGCTCAATTTCTAGTCCATGCTTTAAAATGTCTGTAAATCCTGGGTCTGGCCATGAGGTTTGCCTCACCCCCTGTATACATTGTGTAGAGCTATGCCCTTCAATTCCTTGTAACAATGGTAAATTTCATTTATTTTAGGTCTAACAGCAAACTACCTTAATTGTCATGGTTAACATACATGGCACAAAAAGTACCTTTTTCACCAATTAGCTGCCGTGCGACTTCTTGCTGGAATTTTTCTAGGCTCTCAGTGTCTTGCTTCAAGTGAAAAAGTATAAGAAACGGAAGTCCTTCCTCAGTCAGCTCCTAACAAAAACAGTGCTCAAATTAGTCAAATAGTGCTCAAATTTGTCTTAATTGACGGGACCGATAAAAAAACAAAAAACAAAAAGAAAAAAGAAAAAGGTAGAGTGGCTTTTTTCTAGAACATGGGTCATATAGGTTGATTCAGCATTTTTTAAGAGAAAACGTTTTTTTTCTCATGATTTTTTTTTCTCCATTTTTAGGAGTGCAACTTTAATTTCCCACAGCTTAAATCACCCTTGAATTGCACAGAGGATAAAAGCAGGAGAATGTTTTCTCAAAAAAAAAACCTCTCATGGTGTTAGATCAACCCTATAGTGTTTTAGGGCATCTGGGTGCCCCTTTACCAAGGTCTACACAATGTCCATAAGACATGAAAGTCATCAGGATTTGTACATAATATGTAATGTCATTGTTCAAGCAATACTAATAGTAACTATACAAAGTGCAATTTCCGGGGAAATTGCGTGAAGTGGTCTTGCCTCCACCAGTTCTCTACAACTGGAGTGGGCAGAGTAACTGGGTGGAGTGGGCAGAGTAACTGGGTGGAGTGGGCAGAGTAACTGGGTGGAGTGGGCAGAGTAACTGGGTGGAGTGGGCAGAGTAACTGGGTGGAGTGGGCAGAGTAACTGGGTGGAGTGGGCAGAGTAACTGGGTGGAGTGGGCAGAGTAACTGGGTGGAGTGGGCAGAGTAACTGGGTGGAGTGGGCAGAGTAACTGGGTGGAGTGGGCAGAGTAACTGTTGTGTGGTTGGAGTCACTGGAGTAACTGTGGAAAGGTTTGACTGAGCAGAGTAACTTTATGGATTGTTTTGAGTGAGTAAAGATAGTAAGCACTAAATTAACCAATTGATTGATCAAATTTAAAGAGTGCACATGGCAGGCTTCATAGAGTGAGAAATGCATTTCAACTTTTATTTATTTATATAGCACATTTATTTGCAATGTTGTTGCTCAAAGTGCTTAACAGTTACATTAAAACATACATTTCTAAAAACCAAACAAAAAAACAGCCAGGGGCGGCACTACCTATTAACAGTAACTGGGTGGAGTGACTTGAGTAACTGTTGTGTGGTTGCAGGGGCTGGAGTAACTGTGGAAAGGTATATGGATTGTTTGGAGTGAGTAAAGATAGTAAGCATTCTTCTTTTTTCTATCGCCAGATTATTTATAGACATGTTAGACGCTATTGTGTGGCTATTTAATTATTTATCTTTTTTAATGCAAATTTCGCGATACTGCTCCTTTAAGGGGAGTTTCCTGAGACTTGGTGTGTGGGCGGAGCAGCTGCAATGAGCCAGGCTGCAGCTGTGTTGCTATGGCAACTCACTCTGAGGTAAACTGAGAATGCACATTAAAACACATTTCTAATGCACTGGTGGTTGCCATATTCAAATGACTGTAGCTTAAAAAGTATACATTCTACAGCAAAGAGCTTTATACTGTAAGAATCACAAGAGCTAGGCGAACAACAGGTGGTGTATAACATGTCTCTGAAATATTAAAAATGAAGGCACAGTCGCAGTTTAGAAATTGCCATTCAAATTTGTGGTGTCTAGAGTGGAGTTTCAATGAATGTCAATGGGAGGTGTGAGTTGCAAACAAAAGAAATCTGTTCTGGCTATGGCTTAGCCTTGGACATTTTTAGCGGCAGCAGGGATAGCTGAACGTTTTGATATAAGATTTGTGTAGGTGGGATTAAAAATGAGGGAGAGGTCGCAGTTTAGAAATCATGTCCTGATTTTTCATTTCACACTCAGTTCCCACTCTAGCTTTGAACATTCCTCCCATTCATTCCTATGGGAAAATTGCGCCAGGAAAACGCCAATATTTCGGAAACCGTTTGGCGAAACGTTCCACAAAATAGTAGCACACCATTCGGGAACGATCCGCACGTTTTGGTATATTATGGTCTATGTAGTGTCAAAACTGTGGGAGGAGTTACAGTGCAAAAATGCTTGGAATAATAATATCAGCGAGAACAATAAGTGATCTTGCCAAGCAAGACCACTTAAAGAGGACCAACACCCAGGGGTGATCGGCCCGGAAATCTATAAGATTCCCGGGCCGATCACCTCCCACCCCGCGGGACATCCGAGATCGGGATGTCCCGCGGGGTGAAACCCCCCAGAAACCCCAAAAACATCTTACCTGATCCGCCGCCGCTTCCGCCGCCGCCGCCTCCCGTGCGCGCGCCCGCCCTCTGTGAATGGCCGGCGGGGGCGCGCGCCGAGAGTGACGCGCGGGAGGCGGCGGCGGAAGCGGCCTGGACGTTCCTGATCCCCGCCTGGACGTTGGCGGGGATTGGCTGCGGCGTTCACGTGGGAGCGTTGAGAGGTGAGTTTTTTTGGGTTTCTGGGGGGTTTCACACAGCGGGGCACCCCCGATCGGGGTGCCCCGCCGAAGTGGACCAAAACCCAGGATAGTCAAAATCCTGGGTGTTGGTCCACTTTAATAATAATAATATATCAGCAAGAACAATAAGTGATCTTGGCAAGCAAGACCACTTAATAATATATCAGCAAGAACAATAAGTGATCTTGGCAAGCAAGACCACTTAATATATCAGCGAGAACAATAAGTGATCTTGGCAAGCAAGACCACTTAATAAAGACAACTTACTTCACCATTTTCAAATGTTATTTCTCGCACCAGAGGCACACATTTATCTTGTGTCCATGCAAATGCCAGGTCAAAGTTGGTAAGTGAACCCAAATAAACCATATCAGGAGCGCTTTCCTGTAACAAATAACATTTTCCATTAGAAGTTGCTATAAACTCCATTTAGCTCTATACTTGTGTATCCTCTCTAAATTACAGTGTGCATAAGTTCTCTTGTGTAGGAAGTCACGATATCCTATTTATGGAACATGCTGCGGCTATGGCTGCTGGTGAGATGAAGGAGCTCACTTCTCTCTTGTAGACCCACGTAATGCTGCCGCTGGATGTGTGTAAGCAATGCACACCATGTGCTTACACCACTTAACCCTGCCACACAGATGACACACACGAGGTGAACATTTTATAATTGTTGTAGCCCTACACATGGGGAATACTTTTAAAGTGTGCCTGGACAAGGACATTGACTCCCAAACATAAATGTATAAATATCACAGTGAATGGTCTCAACATACCCCAATAGGCCTGTATATTACGTTGTCTCCGCTAAATCTTTCTGGTTTTGAAACATCCCTAAAGTAAAAGAAAATTAAAAGTAATACAGTTTTGATAAAGAGTTCCAATACAACCACATTTTTATTTATTTATTTTGGCATATTAAAGGACACGTTAGGGCCCTTTTTACACTGAGCGTTACACTGGGGCCACACAGGGCCGGATTATGAGGGGGGGGGGGCGGGGCCTCCACCCCTTGCCATGCAGAGGGGGCCTCCAGCAACCTTTGGGTTATAGTCTGATCCAGGAGGCTTTTCAGTCTTTGGTCTGACAGTCTGCGAGGCTGGCAACTAAGCTGGCAGCAGTGCCCCCCCCCCCCCCCGGGCCTGGGAAAGCCTTATTTTGTTTCTGCAGACCTGCAGCCAAAGCCACCACAGGGCAGGATGGAGAGTCTAGATCAGCAAAGCCGCCATCAGCAATGCTACAGTGATGGGTGCGTGCAGAGCTGTCAGTCGGTGGCCGATTGCTGCACATAAGCCACCAAGCCCAGCCGCTGGCAGCTCAATGCACTGTTTTCTGCTGAGTGACTACACTACCCCCATTCAGAACAGCAAAGCAGGAGTTCCTGAGCAGCAACCACCCACACCAGGGTGGCACAATGGACTCTGACTTTCCAGTAAGTAGGCGGGTGCCAGACAACCACCAGTTACTTGGCTGGACTATTTTAAAGTAAAAAAAAAAAAAAACACTGTATCTGGGGCCTCCACCACCCATATTCCAGCTAAAAACTACAGTGCAATCTACCTGCATTGTGTGATGACATACATAAAGCAAATCCAGGTAAATACTGTACGCTGCCCTTTGCTGGAACTGTCAGACGTCTATGGCATATGCTGGCCTGCATTAACATTGTGTCGTGGTCAGCATGCTGCACTATACCAGAACCCAACGCAAAACGGCCCTAATATGTGAAAATGGCCATTAAAAAAACACTAAAAAGTCTCTTAATCGTGCTGGGTCCCAACCATTCCACCCACCTGGCATACTTGTTAGGGCCTTAAAAATCCAAATCTGTGAGTACTCACCTGTAGAATTGATTTTTTTAGTATACAGCACGTTCTGATTCTTTACGTCTGGGTTATCCGCCACAACGTGGTGCAGTGGACTGCAGAAAAGACTTGTGGCATCTCCCGGCCCTATAAAATGACAGGAACCTCCTACAAATTCCCAGCGTTACAAAGCAGTTAGACAAGAAGCCGGGAGAACAACAATGAAGGAAACCCCAACCAAACATTTGAACAAATCACCATACAGAGGTAACCAAGAATAAAGATAACAAGGGAGGAATGAAACAGGACGTGCTGTATACTACAAAATCAATTCAACAGGTGAGTACTCACAGGATTGTATTTTTCCAAGTATAAAGCACGTCCTGTTTCACTTAATTCTTTACATCCGGGACATCCAAAAGCAGTGTCCGTAAAGTAGGGTGGGATCCCCAAAGAGCAACAGCGGGCAGTTTAAACCACTGCCGCCTGCAGAACCTTGCGGCCAAAAGCAGCATCAGCTGAGGCCCTAACATCAACTTGAACAAGTTTGTAAGGCCGCTACTTGGTCTTCTGTTCATACTTTTTCCAACAGAAGCCTGGTGCTGAAAAGCCAAAGAGGCACCAATAGCACGAGTGGAGTGAGCAGTAAGGCGGAAGGGAGGTTCCTTCCCCTTAGCAGATTAGGCTTGCACCACCGCCTGACGGATCCACTTGCTGATAGTGGATTTAGCCGGAGGCAAACCCTTCCTAGGTCCAGAAGGGAGAACAAAAAGAGAATAAGTCTTCCTGAATGATTCAGTAGCTACCAAATAAAACGTCAGAACCCTGACCACATCCAAGGAATGCAGAGTCCGCTCCTTGGAATTAGCAGGATTAGGACACAATGAAGGCAAGACAATGTCCTGATTGAGATGAAAAGCAGACACAACCTTAGGCAAGAAATCTGGCTTAAACCGAAATACCACCTTGTCCTGGTGTCGATCAAAATAAGGAGGTTTGATGGAAAGCGCAGCCAACTCAGAAACACGCCTCACAGAAGCGATAGCCACCAAAAAGGCTACCTTAAGAGGCTTAAAGGGACGACCCTGCAGAGCAGATAACACCAGATTCAAATCCCAAACTGGTAACATAGGCTTACGTGGCGGACGCACGTGAGAAACCCCCTGGAAAAAAAGCCTTAACCAAACGGTGACTGGCAAAAGATCTTTGGAAAAAAATTGCCAGAGCTGAAACATGACCTTTGAGGGTACTAAGTTGAAGGCCCAAATCCAAACCATGTTGCAAGAATTCCAGAATCCTGGGAATACGCCCGACAGGGAAGAGATTTAGACTAACACCAGGCAATGTAAGCATGCCAGACCCTGTAGTAAAAGACGAGGACCTCTTCCTAGCCCTAATCATGGTATCAACAACAGAGGCAGGCAACCCCTTTTCCATAAAGATGGAGGTTTCAGCTGCCAAGCCATCAAAGCCAGCGTTTGTAAACTGGAATGGCACAGCTGCCCCTGAGTGAGCAGATCTGGATCCTTGGGCAGGACGTACTGATCTACTGCCAACTGCACGATGTCTGCGAACCACACCCTTCTTGGCCAACAGGGGGCCACCAGAATGGCTGGTACCCCCTCCTGGGCTATCTTGCGCAGCACCCTGTCCAGCAGAAGAAATGGAGGGAACACAGAGGAGCCGAAACCCCCTCCAAGGCATTGCCAGCACATCTGTGCCAAAGGCCAGAGGGTCCTGTGACAGAGACAAAGAATGGAAGCTTGTGATTGTGACGTGAAGCAAACAGGTCCACATCCGGCAGACCCTAGCAGTGGCACAGGGAGTGAAACACCCTGTTGCCTCCAGATTCTCCACCCCCGGAATGTAAACCGCCGAGATGCAAGGGACATTCTCTTCCGCCTAAGACAGTATCAGGGACATTTCCTTGAGGGCTCGCTTGCTCCGAGTCCCTCCCCGATGATTGATGTAGGCAACCACCGTCTGGGTGTCCGAGCGGATCTGAACAGCCCGACCCCAAAGGTGTGTAGTCAGCTGAGAAAGAACCAACCTGATCGCCCGTAGTTCCAGAATGTTGATGGGGGCATGGGCCTCCTGAGGGCTCAACTGACCCTGGAACTTCAGAGACTTCCAAAAGCCCCCCCAACATGTCAGACTGGCATCTGTGGTGACAGTCTCCCAGCACGGGGGCAGAAAGGTCCTGCCCACTAGGAGGTTTCTTGAGTCCAGCCACCACGAGAGGGACTGATCGACCAGAGGGGACAGAGCAAATTCCTGATCCAGGGACACAGGGTCCCGATCCCAAACTGACAAGAGAGAGCCAAAATGGCGCCGGAACGGACCTTGAGGGGTGGGCCGCGGAGATATGACACAAAAAGCGTCATCCGAGGGACCTGCCCCCCCCGAGGAGCGCATTGAGTCACCTCAGCGTATGTCGCCGCCCGCCGCGGAGCGCCGTACAAAGCGGTGCTGCGTCAAGCGCACATAAAAAAAACGTAAAAAACAGTGAAAACTACTCAGGTCTCCACCGCCTACGCCTACCCCCCCCCCTCCCCAGGGGGCTCCCCAGGGAGAGAGCGAGGCGGGAGAGAGCATCGGCAACCCCAGGCAGACGTGGGGGGTGGGGGGGGTGGAGGAAGAGCCCACAATATAAGGATAGCAGGAGCGGGCATCCCACAAAAGGCTCACCATAAGCCTGAACCGACCACCCATGTTAGGTACAGGGATTGCGGTTGGAGCAACGCTCCTCAAGCACCTGACCCTGGTGCTGTCCTACCTTCACCTGAACCAGACAGCCGAGGCTGGGAGGCAGTGGGTCCAGAACGGGTGGAAATAGTCCTGCAGGGCCGCAGGCTGGTAAGCCCCGCTCGCCTGCGCAATATAGAGAGCCATCTTCTATCTTCGCAGTCCTGACTGCAGAAGGAAACTAGGAATTTGTGGGAGATCCGACAAGTCTTTTCTGCAGTTCACAGCGCCACCTTGTGGCGGATAACCCAGACGTAAAGAATTTAGTGAAACAGGACGTGCTGTATACTTGGAAAAAAAGAAAAATACAATTCTGTGAAATACTCACCTGTAGAATTTATATTATACGCATACAGTACGTCCTGCTCCATCTATAATACTTACACGTGGGTAAGCCTCCGCCAGATGGCGCTGTTCACTGCAGACATGCAAAAACAAGCTCCTCCCGGCCCTTCATCTACCCAGGGACCTCCCACAAATCCCCAGCATTGAAATTAATGCATTGTCACCGCTGCTAGGTAAGACCCCACAAGCTACACACAGCCAGGCTTGTCCCGAAGGAACCCCGTTCACAATATCCTGAGATGCCTCCATATGGTGATTTAATCGGCACAATATGCCAGTAGGGATTGACGCTGCAAGCTACCCTGGATGCCCCAATAACCCGCGGGGAAGTGGGAGTAATTCTTTATGGTCACGACCGGGAGCTACGCTGGGCCGGAAGAAGCCACTTGTGAAATCCGCGGTCTGAAAGACATAAGGGGGAACAGGATGTCAGAGCCATGCGCAATGGGGATAGAAGCAAAGAAAAGTCGCCCGCAAGGGCACTTATATACAGAGAGGAGAGGCCGATCTTCACCAAGCGCGCGGGAGAAGAAAATGGCGCCAAACGAACCTCGGAGGGCGGGCCTGAGCCGATCGTGACGCGTAGCGCGCCAAGCCAAAACCACGCCCCCCCGCCAGCGAGCGCAAAGCTCGTAAGGCATCTAGCCAATGATGGTACAGAAAGTAGAAAAGTAAAAAGGCAGAAAAACCTATTGTAAATGGCGCTCGGAGCCAGGACAGGCAAAGCCGAGATCTGTACTCGGGCTCTCCTGTGGCTCCCCGTCGGGGAATGAACCCCGGTCTGTGACAGGATACTGAATAAGACAGGCGCTCAAGCCAGCGCAACCTAGGAAGAGCCACTAAGGCTAAGAAGGTGAAGGGAGGAAGAAGACGCCGAGGCGTCCGCGAGCCGCCGCAGTACGTGCGGTGCGAGCAGAAGGCAGACTACTGGTGCTGCGGTTAACAGTAAGGTAAGAGCGCGGCTCTGATCCCCGTTCCCAGTGAAGCACAGCCAAGCCATAAGCGTGTAAGTATACACTGAGGCCGCCATACACACAACCGCCCCCCTTTCTTTTCCCCCTGACTAAGGGGGGGGAACGAGGGAGAAAGGCGACCCGTTAACATAGGGTCCACCGCTACATGGGTGTGGGGCAATGATGCGGGAGGGGCATCCCCTGAAGGCTCACCATCAGCCTTGACCGTCTACCCTATGGTGGCCGGGATTGTAAGCACACACGGTCCTGCCTACCTTCACCCGACCAGCGCAGCCCAGGCTGGGAGGCACATCTTATCGAAGAGGATGGGTGGGAATAGTCTCACAGGGCCGCAGGCTGTAATAGCCCCGCTCACCTGCGAGAGAGTGATACTTCATGTCTTCGCAGTCAGCACTGCAGAGAAATCTGGGGATTTGTGGGAGGTCCCTAGGTATATGAAGGGCCGGGAGGAGCTTGTTTTTGCATGTCTGCAGTGAACAGCGCCATCTGGCGGAGGATTACCCACATGTAAGTATTATAGATGGAGCAGGACGTACTGTATGCTTAGAATAAACCCTCACCTGGAGCCAGCAGTGAGCCTGCAGCCAGGTCATAAGTGGTTGCCACTGCTGCAGGCCATAAGTGAGCGCCCCTCAGCGATTAGCAGAAAGTATTGGCCACCGATTGGATAATGGGACAATTGATAATGTCACTGCAGTGTGGAGCTCCCAGAATTTAAATAAATTTTTTTATCTAAGACCCGAGGTCTGTTGTACTGTAGTCTATGTGAAATGCTTTTGCCGGGAGGTTTATTAGAGAATATGTCAAATCTATCATCACAATATTGAATGTATCTGTATCAATGTTCATTTCAGACTCATTTCCAAATTTATATGAGAAGTAACTCCTTGACAGAAGCTTTTGATAAATACAAGTGAATGCAATACAGTTGACCATTTACTTGTTTGAGCCATCAGTTCACAGATAATAATGAAATAGCTTTAGTGTTACTGTCTGTCGGGGCATCGCTATTTTGGATGTCCCACTGTGTGCATTTCCTCATTCAGCGGCACTCAATCCTTTTAGATTACCCGCCACATGGAACAAAGCTAACACAGTTTGCCGCATCCCTGACCCTAGGTGTGGGCATGCCGAAGTCGGCCATTCAGAGGTCAGTGATCTGGGGGCTTTCACACAAAGGGGCATCCCAGTTCAGGATGCCCACTAAGAGGTAGAGAAAATCCCCACCCAAAAGTCTTAGAGACTCGAGGGTATTGCATAAATGTCTGCAACAAGCCTTGGAGTCACTTTCACGTTTTTGCCACCTTTCAGTCCTATTCACACACATACATTTGCTGTTAAATCATACTTCTCATCTTTATCATACTGCACTCTTCATTTTCTTCTGGGTCTGACCATTAAAATAAGTGAATATCTTACCCAAATGAAGCAATAAAGACACAATCGTCATGTAAAATGTTTGCTAATCTTCCAAACGTTCGGTAGTTGTCAGAGTCTTGCGATTCAAAAAATCCAATTATTGTTCTTTTACTGCGCTGTAAAGAAATGAAATATACAGATATAAAAAAACAAGGTCATACTTATTAAAAACCAACATAAAACCTTGGAGAAATGTTTTAGAGCCAGCGACAATGGCGTCAGGCACCCCCCTTACAAATTTCTAAGCACTATAAGATTCCCAGGCCGATCGAATTCCCCCCTCGGGCATCCAAAATCGGGATGGCCCACTGGGTGAAACTCCCCAGGTCGCCCCATTCACTTACCTCGTTTCGCTGTCCCACAGCCCGTCTAGGAGCAGCGGCCCAATACCATTCTCCCTCTAGCAGGGCCCGTGCCAGGCATTTGTGAATCTACTCTTAGACACGCCGTGGGACTGGGAAGAGGCAGCCCTGTGGGGTTTCACACAGCGGGGCACCCCCGGCGAAAGAACCAAAACCCAGGACCCAAGAAGCACCATCTTGCTTCTTCCTCCTCCCAGCAGACACTGCGCCCATCACAGATCTTGTGCATGCGCACTGTCTGCTCTATTGCCTATGATGCGAGTAGGTAAAACACGGCAAGGCTTGTGGCTTCATTTGTCCCGGCTGGGAGCTCCGGCTAGAGAACAAGCTTCACTCACGAACGGTTGAGACGAAGTGAGAGGTGAAAAACAGGATGTTGGCGAACCACAGATCACCAACATCCCAAAGGTAATCAGTGCCCTGTGAACAGGTTAAATTAACCTATTCTTTTGGAGGTCTGTTGTTCCTCTAAGAGGGTTGCCAACATTAGACAACCAATGGCAAGACTAGAAAAAGTATGCCAATATAATCTAATACCATCTGGCTTCTTAGAGGACACATTTTTACAATTTGAAGAAATACACATGCCAAAATGACTGCTATCAAACATTTTACAAAATACTTACATCAATTGTTTTTAACTCTTCTAGGCTTTGAACTATTTGGACTGGATCACTTATTTGTTGTCTAACATAGTCCGCAATTGCAGTTACAGACCGCTGTCCTCTGTATTCTCTCTTCATCATCATTCCATTTCGGAACAGCTTTAATGTAGGATATTTGCTTATCCTATATCTTTGTGCAATATCCGCTAAAAGTGAAATAAGCACAAAATATGTCAGAGTATGCAAATAGCAGAATACCAAACTATTAGACCTGTTCTAGCACTCTCCCCCCCCAACAATTAGGATCTTTTATCATCAATAACTATACACATTTAATACACATATACATTCCCTATGGTAGCAAAATATCTAGGAACAACGAGGCCCAATATGGATGTTTGGAAAGCGTTTACACTGGTTTGTACCAGTAATACAACCAAGTTAGCAAAAATGGAGGCTGCATATAACAAATGCAATACAAATATAGGCATATTAACTCAATCTCATGAAAGAAATTTAAATTCCTGAGCTGGAAAAAGACTTGACAATCATGGCCGTAGCCGTGCTAATCAATGTCCCACAGCGATCTTGCAGCTCAGTGAAGTCTTGCATCCCAGACGAGGCTGGATTCCCTGACGAGGTGGTTTAACCCCCCCGGATCTCCGATGTTCCTCTTTACAGATGAACTAGGGGAAGTTAAACAGCCAAAGCTAGATGTAAAACCAAAAATAAAGCCACCTTGCTGTAGACCATAACTTTCCTTATGCAAGAAAACGTTCAAGTTAAATAGTAACAAACATACTATCCTGGGTTTTGCATCTCAGGCGCTGTTCCCATGGCACATGTGTGGGACACTAAGCCAATCAGCGGCCCACATTCCATTCTGTGTCAGTCTATTTAAAGTGGTTGTGCTGCCATTCAGTATTTTGATATTTTAAAGGGTCCACAATTCCTCATTAACTTGTATTGCAGCCAATCAGTTACCAACAGTAGCCATTCAGGTTTGATGAGCAAGTAAGATGACCAATTTTTCAGAGGGACAAATTTGGGACGCCTAAATTGTGACAGCTTGAATCGCTAGGTTCATTTTCTATAGCGACAATATTGTATTATGGGTGACCAATATTGCCACTATTGAAAGTGAAGAAGCTAAAAAAAGCTTCCCAAACTTGTCCCTCTTAAAAAAAAAAAAAAAAAAAAAAAAAAGGGTCAGCTTATGAGTAAGTCCACACTGCAAACCCGACTGATCCCTGGCAGTCACGTAGCAGCTATACAATAAGTGAGAGAGTGGAAAGCCTTGGCTGACTTTAGTTCCTCTTTAAGCAAAATGGTATCAGCCTGGATGGGCTGGTATTGTGTGTTCTCTGGACAAATTTGTGGTATGATTCTTTTACTGTAATAGATGCACTGACAGTGTGTGGAAAGTGTGATTCAGTTATGTTTATTCAACTGCTCATGTAGGAAAAATGTGGTTGATGTGGCCATTTTCTAGTTTTTAGAGATTTATATTTTTAATGACGATCCATAAAATCACTTGGTACAGGTATGCCATGCGCCTGAGCCAGCCATGTGACTGATCTGCTCTTCATGGACACCACATGTGTCAAAGTATAAAAGTATACCAAGCTCAGGGTGTTGGGATGCAGTGAATTATGTGCCAGGTAAGGGGACCTTAACCCCACTCACTCCCACTGTCTGTGAGCCCTGAATTTAGAAGATGCTTATCTTTTCCTTTAGATGATGGAACAGGAAACAGGATGAACATGCAAACCATTGCACATTATAGTGCTATATGTCTAAATTGGAGAAGGGCTGATGTTTCCTATCTGCAATATGATTGAGCACTGCCAGCAATAGGCGCTGTAAAGCAGGGGCTCGCCGATAGCATTAGGGGGTAGGTTAGCACAACAGTCTCCACAGTGTTGTCTATCATTGTACTAGGGGCCCAGCTTCTCTGATCGCCCTACAGTTCCATCTTCCATGAGTGCAGACTGAAGTATTTGTCTCTGCAGGTGCCTCAACCTGGTGTCATTAAAACACAGGAGCGGCTGTAGATAAGCTGGGGAGCCTTGTGCTGCTTGACAGTTCTGACCTGGGGTATGCCGGGGAAAGTTTTAAAGCAGACCTTCACCCTGAATAAGAGTCTATCTATGTTTCCCACACCCTGTACATACAGATTGCCCACATTAAAAATCATCCTACCTGCATCTACTGCATGTTATGAGCCTTTAAACACCCAAGATGGCAGCTCATGGAACATCAGGCAGCCTGCAAACAGGAAGTACCTTCTGACTGTGCTGCTCTGCATTCTGGGATTGCTGACCTTTTCCTGACCCCAGCTCTGCTCTGCCTGAGCAAAGCACAGCTTTAACCCACCCCCTGAACTTTATCCCACTCTCCTCTCCTCAATAAGTGTGATGCTTCTGGGTCAAGATGGCGGCGCCCGTATCCTAAAGTCCTGAACAGAATTGCAGCCCAGTGGGAGAAAGAATATTAAGTGACTAAAAACTTAAAATATATTAATTTTAGATGCTGAGGAATTGTTTTAGAAAGGTTTGGGCTTTTCAATAAATCATGCTGAAGGTCCGGTTTAAGCACAAAGCCACACAGGACCTTTTGGAAACAATAACTTATTTGTGATGTACAATGTGCATTTCAAGACACTTACAATGCTGATCACAATCCACTCGGGCAAAGACAACTTTACTTTTATCAGGATTTTCTTCTTTAATTATGTTTGAAGCTTCTTCAAATATAGGGTGTAGCATTTGACTGAATCTGCACCTGAAAGAGAAATAAATGTATTGGTTTTCAGTTTAAAATGGCATAAGCTACATTTTTTCAGATTATTTTGTATTTACAAAAATTGTAAACTCTGTGGGATATATATTATTAGCTAAAAGCCTCCACACTCTGTGTCTTTGTAAAGAAAACCCTGTGTGTGACATATTTGTGGGATAATCTATCTCACAAGTAGAGCTGCCCAGTCAGGTTCCGGAGGCATTTTGTACTACATTGTAGATTAAAGAGAAGCGACACCCCACTGAGGTCTGTAAGAATCCGGGGGGGGGGGGGGAAGGGGTTGCTCTACACCCCAAACTGGTGTACCCTCCCCCAGAATGCCCAATTCACTAAATTGGGGCAGGTATGTGGCCGGCGGGGCTCACTGCATTCAGATTCAGGAAGTCGGAATGGAACAAGTGCCGCTGATTGGACCATGTGGACCATGTGGGAACGGGGAAGAGGCAAGTGTTCAGGCAATCTGCCAAGGAGGAACAGTCATTTTTCAAAGAAGGTCTTAAAACTCTCAAAGATTTCCAAACTTTTCAAAACATGGGGAGCCTTTTATAAGGTATAGCAGTCCAGTAGACTGACATGCACATGCATCTGAAGCTAGCTATAACGGGGTTTGCAAAATTGAGGGTATGTCCAGGCAAATAGAAGAAAAAAAATAAATATAACACATACTCTCCTTTTCTCCAACCTCAGCTGTTCCATCCTAGTCCAGCAGTTTAAAAAAAACTTACTGGGTTCCATCCTAGTCCAGCAGTTTAAAAAACTTACTGGGTTCCATCCTAGTCCAGCAGTTTAAAAAAAACGTACTGGGTTCCATCCTAGTCCAGCAGTTTAAAAAAAACTTACTGGGTTCCATAATGATGACGAGCAGCGGCAGTCCCTTTGTCCTATGTGAACGGGCCTGGCCACCGCAAGACTATCTCAGTAAATTTTATCCAGCCAGGGTAGACTGAAACAGATGTGTGGGGCAAAAGGAGATTGTGGCATTTCGACTTTACTAGACTTTTTTTCGTCAGCATAGCACATTTTAAATCATTGCTATATGAACTTGTGCCAAAGGCTGCATGGCTTCAGTAAACATAAAACAGATCTCCATGCTCAGCAAACTCAAGCCATGAGTCAATATTCACATAAGATATGGACAGACAAGCGGGTGGAACCTCTCTTTCCATTTCCTTTTTAAGTGAACTGCCAAGTCATTAATGGTTAATAAAATATTACTAAAACACATTACAATTGAAAAAAAAAATGTAAAAAAAACATACCAGTCAGCATAAAAATTAACTAAAGCGACATCTGCATTACCTGAAACAAAAACACAGAATTATATAACTCGATTGTAATATTTTTCTTTAAACTAGTCTTAAATCCAAAAAATATTTGCAGCAGAGTGCCAGGTCGCATTTCCTGCCCATCATTCGGACATTTGCGGGAAAATTTAGGCAAATTGGGAAGTTTAGGCAATCTTGAACATTGATTTTAAGGGTCTTTAAATACAGTGTTAAATGAAATACTAGGCTTTCTACTTGCCAGTCAGTTGATATATGTTAGTCAGATCTCTCAGAAGAGGATTGCTGGGATTATTTCAAGTCTACTAAAATGTAACATGCTGTATCCTCTATAGGGGGAGAAAAATCAAAGGGAGCAGTATCTATGTTTATGTATGTGTCCCCTTCTTAGTTTAAAAATGTCTTTTTTTTTTTTTTTTTAGTGCCCCTGAATTCCTTGGGCCATGACTAATGATTGCAGTTGGTTGTGGCCCTGCTGCGCCATGACACCGCTTGTGCACAGCCCCTTCTATTCATTGCAATGGGCGGGGGGGGGGCACTGCCTTAGCATGCCTCCTCCATGGAAATGAATGAAGGAGGCGTACAGAGTCACTTTGACCGACTTAAGGGAGGGGGATCATCAAGCTGCTGTAGGAGAGAGAAGATAAGTATCTGTCTGTCTTTTAGTCCCTTTAAAGTGGACCAACACCCAGGATTTTGACTATCCTGGGTTTTGGTCCACTTCGGTGGGGCACCCCGATCGGGCCCCGCTGTGTGAAACCCCCCCAGAAACCCCAAAAAACTCACCTCTCCCCGCTCCCACGTGAACGCCGCAGCCAATCCCCGCCAACGTCCAGGCGGGGGACAGGAACGTCCAAGCCGCTTCCGCCGCTGCCGCCTCCCGCGCGTCACTCTCACTCGCGGGAGGCGGCGGATCAGGTAAGATCTTTTTGGGGATTCTGGGGGGTTTCACCCCGTGGGACATCCCGATCTCGGATGTCCCGCGGGGTGGGAGGTGATCGGCCCGGGAATCTTATAGATTTCCGGGCCGATCACCCCTGGGTGTTGGTCCACTTTAAGCTTTAGGCCTTTTTTTGTTGAACGGACCACCACAAATTGTTATACTTTTTTTGTCTTTATTGATAAAGTGGACCAAAACTCACGACTGATTGCCCTGGACCTTATAGATTGACACCCCCCCTCGGGCATCCAGATTCAGGATGCGGCGCTGTGTGTACCCCCCAACCCCAGGTCGCCCGGTAAACTCGCATTTTCCCCTAATCCAACAGCACGTGCGCGAGCAGCAGACGCTGCTTGCGATACCTTTAGCAGGCATCTGTGAATGGCCGGTGGGGGCACGCTTAGTATTAAGAGTGTAGCGAAGATGCGCACTCAGCTAGACTCTCCTGGAGTTAGACTGGGGTGACCTGGGGGGTTTCACACAGCAGGGCATCCTGGGTCGGGGCGCCCCAGGGGCACTTTAAAGAGGTAGGAGCAGGTAGGTTATCCACAAAATAGGACTCTGCATTTTTAATTGGTTATGACGACACCAAGTTCCCTCTCAATGACACCCACAAATAAAGTGACTGGAAAGCTCAGTAGCTTACCTTTCATTCAGTGGCTTTAGTGCTGTGCTTTTTTTCTCTGTCTGTCTCCTTAGTGAGTAACATCACTTCCTCATTCAGCCTTCAGTCCCCACCCAGCTGACCTGGTCCATCAATCAGCCTTCAGTGGACCAAGAACACGCCCCACTCCCTTACCCAGACATCCTAGCTCTGAAAGTCCGCCCTCTTCACTCATCACACTGTGCTTACCTCACATCGCTGTTGCCACACCCACAGTTTCTCTTCATTGTTTCTATGAATCTCCAATGCTCTAATACTTTTGAAGATAACTTAGGAACTACAGGGCCTTTTTGAAAACGGATTGAAGTGCAAAGTGTAGCCCGAAACAATGAGATACCAACCAGGATTGCCTTTAGTATAACTTTAAGGCTGACCTCTTAAATTGGACCAAAGGCCATATTTGGTGCTGTCACAATGATTCTTAGAGGGTATCCAGAATTGGGTTCCCCTAGGTCAGAATCACTGCTGAACCCCCCGAGCTGCATTTACCAATAGCTTAGTCCAGCAGCATTTTCAAATGCGACACAAAGTGCATGCAGCTGCATCCCCTCTTCCCACAGCAATGTGCACAGCAGGGAAGCAGGGGATGCCTGTGCTGCATCTGAACACAGCTTGGTAAGTGACAGGGCTGGGCAGGAAGTTCAGGTGGCTTTCCAACCATGGAGCATTCCAAATCAGGATGCCCCACAGGAATCCTAGTGAGCAGACCAAAAATCAAACATTAGTTCTGCTTTAAGATATTGGTTCAAACAGACAGGGAAAGACGTGTTGTGTTTAGGACCTAGTTCTGCATTAAAGCCCGATCACACAAACCCCAAGCCTGCTTACAGGAATCTCTCAGGACCAATCTGTTCCAGGCTGGTGACAACAAAGGTCACATTTTAAAGCAGACCTCCAGTCAAAATCTTAATCAAAGCTTAATACATTTCTCCCATAAAGCACCTTCTAGGAATCAGTGATGAAAGCTATTTGAGGGGGCTTAATCCCTTGCAGAGGTTATGAAATAACAGGCAAATTCAGTGTTCTTGAACAGCATGGGAGCGGCCATCTTGCCACACACAAGAGCCCTGCTTCTCAAAAATGCCACAAAGCTCTGTGCATTATTTCTAGCCAGAAATAGAAAACCATCAGCAGTAATGTCTCATCATTGCTCTGAAAGGTCCTAAAATATTGTCTCAACTTTGCAAATAACTCTTTCAATGCTCTGAGGAAGGCGAACCTCTAGAAACATAACAGCTGCCTTCTCTGACACGCAGAATTCCTTGAGCAGATATATCTATGTTATTCAACAATATCTGTATCCCCAAAGCCCTCTCAAACAGCTTACGCCACTGATCAGACTTTAGCTGAGCAATTGAGTACATTTTTTATTGACTGGAGTTCCACTTTAAAGTGGTTCAATGGTGTTGGACACAAAGTACTGCCCGAAAACCCCACTTTCACTTACCTCATTCATCAAGAATGGGGAGGGGGGAGGAGTTTTTTTTTCTTAAATCGCCGGCCAGAAAAGAAGCAGACACTCCGGACCATGAGTGGTGGGGGCTCCAGCAATCGGGATGCCCTTTTGCACCCAGTGCATTGGCACCCAAAACCCAAATATTGGGTGTTGGACCGCTTTAAGAGGTTCTAATTAATGGTCACAAATTTCGATGCCCACAAGAGTTTAAATCTCAGCTGTATAGAATTAAAATGAATGCAGCAGGCAAACCAATTAATATAGTCAACTGCATTTCTACATTTGGTTTGTGTTTCAGATTATCACAAGCTACATGTCATACAGCCGTTACAGGGATTGAGGGTTGTCATTTACAAAAGCAGAAAAGGCAGGCAATGAACTGAATCACACAAGTCTATTAAACATTTCATTAAATGGACTGTCAAGACAAAAAAAATCCTCAGCAGATGCTCCTGGTGTCCTGCTTATACACTGTAAAAAGTGCCGAGCGCCATAATTGATCCATGCCGCACAGGTCTGCTCTCTGTTCATAGGAGGCCTATAGGATGAACTCCTACTCCTATGCTGCAAGTTACTGACTGGCCCTGTATGCCTTATTTGCTGCAATGGAGGGGGTGTGCCAAGGTATTATGACTGGCCATAGGGGCTTAGACAAAAGCTTGCGAATGAAGAAAAGACCTGACCTGCACCAAACACTGCATCCAGCAAGTTTTATGTTGCAGGGCTAGGATCAATCAGCTACAAGGTTATTTCGACTTGCCTGGACAGTCCCACAAGTTAAACATTAGAATGGATTCACTTACCTAAAACTTCATCTATGTTGCTACTTTCTAGACTAATTATATCACTTCTTACTGGAGTGGAAGCCCATGTTGCCTGTGGACAGTTGAAAAGAAACATTTAAAAATGACCAAAAATGGCACGTGTATATTGCATACACACTACATTAAGGAACAATACATATACCATTTTTTACCATGTTTGTTTGGCCTATAAGAGTGGAAGATTTGCCAGAGAGACACAAAGTGATGCACAACAAAGTAAGGAAGGCAGGGATTTGGGAAATATCAAAACTGCTAGCAACATTTGTTGGGATGGCTCGCTACCCAGCCAGGCTCCTCCCTACATTTCATCTCTAATCTGCTATGTCAACCTTCTCATGTCCTCCACCCTGGTCACCACCTCTCATGTACGACTCCAAATTTCTGAACCCCTCCCAATCTGCCAATTCACAACCACCCAAGCTTTCAACAGTGCCTTAAACTCCACTTAGACAAGCATACAGGGTGGATCAAAACCTGTGATTTTTACTTGTCCTGGTTTGTGATCCTTTCCCTTTGTTTCCACTCCTTAAAAGGGACAAAAAAAAAAAAAAAAAAAAACTCTCCCCATCAGGATGGGGGGTTTATATAATTTTTTACCAAATGGGCTGGATTGGCCCTTTAACTTTTGCACTGTAAGGGCAGGCTCTCTCCTATTGTATCCTGCATTCAGAATATTCATTATGAACTCAACATTTTATCTTTAACGCTCCCAGGTTGGGGTAAGATATAAATGGGTGTCACCAGAACATTAAATCGGACCAAACACCCTTACAATTAACAGTGCTCATGCGTATCCCTCCCATATAAAAGTACACACATAAAAGTATCATGCATGCAGAAGGGGCAAGTGAGTGTTGGCTGAGTTTTTCCAACTCTGCAAGGCTGTTGGTCCGGTTTAAAGTGGACCAAAACATATGTTTAACTTGACTCCCATGATCAGCCATTCAGATAAGCTGTGGGTGGAGCGCTTGCCAGTCTGCAAGAAATCCGGGGAAGAAGCCAACAGGCTGGGTCACTTCAGCCAGCATTCTTGATATCGGCAATCTCAAAAAAGCCTGAGCAGCATGGCCTCGGCAGTGGGAAAAAAATCTCTTTTTAAAATTGGGCCACCACCAAGCTGAACACATCGCTCATTGTTTTTGTTGTTCTGGTGCCCCACTTTATGTCTTGTTGGTATGCTTTAATGAGATTTCTTTAATTTTCTATCACAATAGTCATAGCTCCTGTGAAAAACTTTTAATTATAAGTGGACATTGGTTAAACTTACATTTCAAATACAACTTATTTTTAATTAAAAAAAAATGATTAAAAGTTCACCCTAAGCAAAGGTTAGCACTAATTAAAATCAGTCATACTGCAAACATTTTGGAACAAGTAATACAAGATTGTATTCATCACCATCACCCACAGGTGATGAATGTATCTGGCCAAAAGCAAGTCTTACTGAATAGAAAGTAAATTAAGTTTCTGCCTGACAAACAGTTTCATACTTCCTCTAATCCAGATTGACACGTTATCGCCTTAACTTTAGGGCTCCAACCCTACAGGAACGAAGGCTCACTCTAATCCCCTTGGTCCTTCCTAGTATTTACATATTTACAACCATTTACCAGCACTGGATTTGCATATGGTTGGCAGGCTACACGAATTAAACAAAGATATTAGTCAGAGAGGAAGATCTTTAATTGTAACAAGTCCCAGAAGATGAACTGAGCAAGAGATTTTAAAAACTTCTATTTGTACTTTAGGTGTACAATGAAACAGAAGGGCCCTTAGGTAGCTTTTAGGTTTTTTTTTTTTTTAATGGAACATGCTATAGGGAAGCCTTTTTTTTTATTTTTATTTTTTTTAGACCACGGCCTTATATTTTTCTTGGTAGTAAAAAATTACTTTCAACTACCAAGTAAAAGGTTTACTACTTTTCTTAGGAGTAAAAAGGGCCATTGCCTACCTATCTGGTAAATCAGCAATAGTGACATTCTCAGGCTTTTTTCTCAAAACGTGAATTTTTTTTTTTACTACCATGAGAATTGTTTTTAACAAAAGTGGACCAAAAAACTCTTGGCTCGGCCCCGAAATCTTATAGATCCATCCCCTCCCAGCAGGATAGCCAAAATCAGGATGCCCCGCTGTGTGAAACCCCCCAGGTCGCCGGCTACACTTACCTGAATTCCAGTCCAACGGCGCATCCGCGGGCCGCATCCCCACTGTTTCTCTAGCAGGGAGCGTGCCCGCACCAGGCATTTGTGAATGGACGGTGCAGGTGTGCTCCCTGTTAGAGGGAAGCGCAAGCGCGCTCAGAGCTGCTGAGCTAAAACGTCTCTTAGACGTGTATAGCTCAGAGGCTCCGAGCACGCTGATTAGACGAGCGCCTGCGCATGTGCCAAAGTACCGCAGTGAGGTGAGTTTATTCAGATCTGGAGGGTTTTACATAGCGGGGCACCTCCGATCGGGGTGCCCTGGGGGAGTGGACCAACACCCAGGATGGTCAATATCCTGGGTTTTTGTCCCCTTTAAAGAGAAACATCGGAAGGCCCTTAAGGCCTTCAGGTTCCACTCCTTAGGAAATCCTAAACTGGAATCACCAATTTCACTCACCTTCTCCTGGAGCCCTCACCATGTCTGTGTGCTCCGGCCACACCCCCACTCACCACTAGCCATGTGCGTGGCCAGCCACGCCGCAGCTGCAAGGTGGGCAGGGGATGTGGCGCCGCTCGGCTGCTTGGCACTGAAGCACCAAAGGGAACCAAGCGCCAGCGAGTGCACCGCTCAGCCAATCAGCGCTCTCATCTGAGTCTGCGCCATGGGAGTGGAAGGAAGCTGAGTAAAACGCAGGCGACATGGGGAGGGAGGGTATACACACAGCGAGGCATCCCAGTCCGGGATGCCGCCACATATAGGAGCAACACATTGAGAAAGTGAAATTCCTGTGTGTTGTTCCTCTTTAAATCAAGGCCCATAGGGGTCGATTCAGCACCATTTGTAAAAAAAAAAAAAAATAAAAAAAAATAAATTGGGACCTGTGCTCTACTGGCAGCACACGCAAGATGGACTTGTCCGGCGCTGGATTGCGGACCATGTAAGTTTTTTCTTAATGTAATCTCCACTCCCCCAGCACTATGGAAGGCAATCTGTACAAATGACCAGCACTCCGTTCTATAATTCCACCAAGTGTATCATAGAAAGACAAATGTGGTATGAAGCATCCAAAGTCCATATTAGGTCAAATGGTAAGCAGTGTCCTGAATTCCAACGTTTTGGGGGAGCAGCCCCCGTCATCAAGGACAAACAGACATGTGCCAAGAGGGAGGTCCTTATAAACATTGTAGTCAGGAATTCCCGCCTGACATCATAGTGACATCAGCGGAAGTTAATAAAGCTCATTAGAAAAAAAAAAAAAAAAAAAAATTTCAAAAATGAGCATCATCATGATCAAAATAACAATGCTGAAGAAGTAACACCTTGCCTGCACCCGTAAGGGTCCCTGAACAGCAGAACCCCTCCACTGCCAACCACTGCTCGCTGCATGAGCGAGCGGCAATGTCCCTGCCTGTCAGCGGGCCAGGGAGAGAGAGCAGCCGGGCGGCAAATTCTGCCCGGCAACCCGTGACGTAACGGCCGCCGTGCTCCCATTGGGCAGCGGCGGTGCATTAACAGGGTACACTGTGACAGGCGGCGCTGATCACGGCGGTCACAGGCTCGAGTAAAGGGCCTGCAGGTACGCCGGACTGTGCCCCAAATGTTGCGGGCGCTCCCCGAAGGCAGTGGGAGCAAAAGCTCATGGGCGCATATGCATAAGCAATACATTTAAAAAGTAGAAGGCGAACAGTGTATACCAGGAGGGAAACTAGGTGGGGAGATGAGGGGGGTGCCAGGCAGAAATAACAGGGGGACCACCATTTAGGACAGGGGGATGCAGGGAAGACATTAGGGGCAAGGGGGGAGCAAAGATCTCGAGGGAAGGAAGAGAGGGATCACAGGAGAGGAGTCCAGGGGAAATGGTGTTCAGATGGCAGGTAAGCACAGGAGAGGAGAGAAGGAGAGCACAGAAGAAGAGAGAAGGAGAGTAACCGGAGGGGGGAAAGGGAGAACGGAGAAGAGTGGGAAAGAGGAAAGGAAAGGGGGAAGAAAAGGGGGGACAAAGCAAAAGAGGAGGGGGAAGGGGGGGGATCTAGGTGGTACAGGGAAACGGGGACAGATGGAGGGTATTCAGCGGATGGTAGTGCAGTTCCCTGCACATGGTATGGAAATAATTCAAAAAAGGGACAGCATTTGACAACAGGTAAAAACATTCAAAAGAGGGACAACTTTTAACGTTCAGATAGGAAGCACGTAAAGACAAAAGAGGTGTTCAGACCCCTCGGGTGAACCGTATCCAATTATTAACCCATTCATATCTGAATTGTGAGATAAAAGTGGTCAGCTTATGCAGGGGAGGTACTTGCATCAGATAAAGGAGTGCTGCGCATGTGCCATAGGATCAATTTTCAAGGCCAGCATATGGGTAATAATAGGGGTTTCACTACTGTACCAGTTAAGAGTGTTAAAAGTGAACCCCTCCCATCCCACTCCTTTAAACCTCACCTACTTGGCAGGTGACAGGACAAGAGCAGAGACCCATAAGCCGTTTTGAAGTTCAGTCTGTAGCAAGGGTTGAATGTCTCACAGTTACTGACAATCCTTACTGGCAGGGCTTGGTCCTATATACAGAAAACAAATCTAGACCATCACTAATGTGTGGCCATTACTTAGTAAAGCCTATCATTTTGAGTTAAATATTTGCCTTTCTAGAGCAAACATAGGCATTGTAAAATACTCCAAACATAGCAAGAAGGGCACATGCCCCTAGTCCAGTATCCAAAGCAGAACAAAACCCAGTTGGGCCAGTCCGGGATTCTAAAAGATTGCAGGGTCGGTTGCTGGCTTTCCCCCAGTGCATTCCAAATTGCGACTTTTCCTGGTCCAACAGCGCATACATCCAATGAGAGCAGTTTGCTGTGCATAAGTAATTGGTAAATGGCTCTCGCTGTTTTCAATGGTACTGGCTTGCGGTAGGCCGCAATCACAGTCTTGGTTTAATTCTTTATCAGGCTCATCATTTAGTTAAATAGTGAAGGAAGCAAGAGCCAAATATTACATCAGTTCATTCTTTTTTGATGTACACAAAGGGCGATGTCAGACTGATGTTTGAACTTTTCTTCATAGTGTAAGTGCATCCCTTCCGGAATTGCATCAGTTCATAAAACAGGGAGTTACTGAAGAAATTTAGAAATGGTGTTAAATAAGAAATAGCAGACTTTCACATGTTTTTAAATGTCTGATGAACCAAAATTCTGGAGTTCATGTTTTTCTAGTTAACGACATACAACATGGTTTAGCACCGACATATGTCAGCAGAATAGAAAATGAAGCATTGACTCTATATAGGGCTGATTCTTAAGAAATAAAGGTATGTTGCTGGGGTGGGGGTGTGACATTCTTGGTAAAGTAGGTAACAGGACACTTTAGGCCAATAAAGGAAGGAGATGAACGGAGGCCTAAGAATGCTTTTCCTGAAAGACAAGTCGGTCACCTTCAGCCCTGAGGGAATAGCTGAGCCCTTTGGCCCCACCACCTCTGATGTTCGAGCCATTACATGTGCAAATGCTGCATCTCCAGCAATGCCCACAAGTCCTAAGCATGCTGATTACTTTAAACCTGACAGCCTCAGCTTTTGTTCAGGTTTTTCTATGCAGCACTATACATTTTTATCTAAAAAGTCTGAGCCTGCTTAGTAAAGCCACACACAGGTGTAGACATGCTGCACTACTATACTTATTATTTACGATCTCTGAGGGTATTTTCACCCTGGATGCTGCCCATACTTTCCCACAGACTCAAAACAAAAAGTTGAGCTTGCAGCATATGCATCAATGTTATCAAAGGAAGGCTTTATATTGCTAATAGAAAAACATCCAGAGACTTTCGGTCTTCAAATTCCACAATAAACTCTTCTAGTAGGAGCTTCCTATTTTGAGCCCAATAAACAGACAAGGCACTAAAGTGGACCACTCACCCCCTGCGGTCGGTCTGAAATCTTAAAGATTCCAGGACCGGCCGCTAGCCTGCCCCCTTATACCGGATGCCCCGCTGTGTAAACCCCTTATTGACAAAAATATCCTCTCCAAAGCTGCAGTAAAATGAGTCGCCCCATAGGTGCTATTTACGTTCGTGCTTTCCTCTGGGATGATGCAACAGTCATTAGAATCTTAAAGCAGAACATATGATGCTCGTAACACAGAAAAAGGCTGGGCCAACTTACACGCACCCCTTACAATTTGTATTTACAGTTTTGCATAGAACAGTTTTAATTTGAAACTTTCTTGTGTCCTAAAGAAATATAAAATATAAAAGTGGATAAATTTAGTGAAAATGCCTTTACCACCAATACTTGTGGGTGCATAACTTTACTGGTGGTTTAGATCAAACTGCTGCCAACATTATTTGTGTACTATTCGCAAGCCAGGTTTAGCACACAAGACTGCTAATCTACTGCCACTAGATGGACCTGACTGATATTTGCTATTTCTGCCTCTACACAAGGCGGGAATCCAAAACTGTTCACCAAAAATCAACTTGCTTTGTATAGACCATAAAATACCATAAACATGCTAAATAGTGAAAGAAGGAGCTACAGAGGCAACAGAACTCACAGAGCCATATATTGGGATGCATTATCATCAAGGACTACAGAGAGAAAGTCAGTTACTGTGGTGGAGGCGGGGCCCAGCCACTAATTTGCTTGCAAATGATGGGAACATGGCCAAGGAATCCCTAGGTGCATGCATGTTACAGGACCCGATCTTAAAACAGACGAGTATAAGACAGTCAGACCTAGAGGAATCAGCTGCAGGGAGGAAGAGCCAAGTAGTTTAACTCATTCAACTTAAAAAAACTAAAAGAAAAACAAAAACAAAATGGTACTAACCTTTCCTACTGTGCAGCTGATCTGCAACTCAACTGATCGCTGATGATCCCAGTTCGCATTCCCGGGTTGCCCTGGGCCCAAACTCCATTTACTGGCATTTCCATGCAGACTTCTTCAGGTACTACATGAAGTACTACACTGCACATCACCCTCCATTGCAATAAATGGAGAGGACAGGTTACAAACCCGACACAATCCTGTCCCCAGTTCGGGCCCGGAGCAGCGCGGCCTGGATCCAGTGATCAGGTGAGTTACGGGTCAGCTGCACAGGACACAAGGTAAGAACCCTTTTGTTATTTTTTACTTGGATGTTGAATCGCTTGGAGAGGGTGGGGGGAATCAGCTGCCTCTGGCATTGCACTTAAAGCTTCACCCTGAATAAGAGCATATCTTATGTTTCCCACACCCTGTACATTGAAAATTAAAATTGCTCACATTATGCATCTACTGCATGATATGAGCCTTTAAACATCCAAGATGGCGGCTCATGGAGCATCAGGCAGCCTGCGAACAGGAAGTGTCTTCTGAGTGTTGCTTGCTGTCCTCTCCCTGCCCCCAGCTCTGCTCTGTGCAAAGCACAGCTATAACCCCACTCCCCTGCCCTTATCCTACTCTCCTCCATATGTTTGATGCTTCTGAATCAAGATGGCGGCACCTGTATCCTAGAGTCCTGAACAGAGTTGCAGCCCGGTGGGGGAAAGAAAATTCAGTGACTTAAAATATATTAATTTTAGATGCTGGGAATAGTTTTGATAAGGGTTTGGGCTTTTTATTAAATCACGCTGAAGGTCCGGTTTAAAGGCCTTGTCATGCCTTCACCATCCCACTCCCTTGTGACTGAGAAAATAAGTGCAAAGGAGGCAACAGATTGTAGAAGACATTGCTGCTTTCCCATTGCCTCTTCACTGGGTCAGTTGGTCCAAGTGTAAAACCTGTGTTTTTTGTTTCCTACAGTAACAACTAATGCAGTACTTGTTTCGTCAAGCCCACAATACATGAAATCTATACTTTCCTTTTAACCCCTGCAGCTTTTCCAATGTCATAAAACGTACTGTGTTCCAAGGCATGCAAACCCAGCCTCCACTCACCTGCAAGCTCCAGGTGAATGGACTCCTCCTATGTCAAGTCAGTGACCTGAGCACACCCACTCGGGGGGGGGAGGGGGGCCTGACCCTGGCACGCTTTGTGTCTGGACAGACCCTATATGTCATCTGTGGCCTACATTATTTTACAGGATGAATCCTCCTCCCTACAATAACCCTTTAACATATCAGGGGATCTGAGGAGGCATATAAATGAGTTAACAAACAGCTACAATGTGACATCATATGGATGAGTAAACAGTGCTTAACCGGTTACACATTGTAGCCATCACCCTTCCCATGAAACAATAAAATGCAAGTGGAAACAGGCTCTAATATCCGGGCCAGCGGGTCTAGCAAGTGCATGGCTCAGCCTAATGCTAGAAAGAGCTGGCACATGTGGATTGGGTGACAGTAGGGCCATTGTAACAACACACACTTCCTGTTTTTTCCCCAGCTTATTTATAGGTTAGTACTTTTTAAACAAACCCTAATTTATTTATTTATTTATTTTTTTAACAGGGGTACTAACCCCATAATGCCAACAGTGAGCTTCCACCCAAACTAATGAAGGACGTTTACGACAACAACTCCATCCAACAGAGGACAGGAAAAGTGGCACCTACTCTTATGGGGGGGGGGTCGGGGGAGTGTGCAGGACATGGGCAGCAAAAGTAGACAGGTTATGTAAGGATTTGGACCCAACCTGACACAGTTGCCAAGAACATTTAGGTCCACTTTAATAACCAGAACTATTTGGAGCCTCACATACCTACATGGGTGCCTGTACCTAGTCCTACAGGTTACTTTAGAATCTGTGTTAAAATTACATTAAATTAGGTAATTAAGAGAACATCTCTGACTATGGGGAGTGAGAGTGGCCACATCCCCTGCTGCCCTGATTGGATAGGGTGGGAGCATGTGCACAGCCTGAGGATGCAGATGCTTTCCCTCCCCATAGTAAACAATCAGAGCCGCCTTACCGTAGTAAGTCAGTTCAGTGGACGGCTCTGATTGGATGCTCGTGCATGCACCGTTGGACTTGGGAAAGGTGAGTAATTATCAGCGCCTTGGGGGTTTCACACAGTTAAAGAAAGGAGGGGGGGGGGGGATCAGCAGCCGGCCATAGATATTTTCGATTCCAGGTCGGCCCCTGGTGGATTTTGTTCCGCTTTAAAGGGTCTAAAATACATATACACATTATATATATATATAACAAAAAAACTAGCAATTGCTTCATTCAGTTCCAGTACCCAGAGGCTTACCAGTTTTCTGTGGCATACATGTACTCTGCCCCCACAGAATTCTTGGACGGAATCATGCCCAACTATTCACTGCAACAGAGGAGCAAAGAATGTGGAGCAAACAGTAGCACAGGATCCATAACACCCACCTGCCACTCATGCCTCCCCTCACTTTAGACCAGATTTGGATATTTAAAAGTAAGGGAAAAAAGGGAGTCAGGGAGATTGCAGGGCCAGGTTACAGTTGTGTGAACCCCCCCTGGTTCACCAATATACTCACCTGGAGATTCAACACCATGACACAGACTCCTGCCAGCATCCACTTACCTGCCACACATACATCTACGCACTCCCCCATTGTTTCTAGTGCCCCCCTCCCCCCCACAATCTGTGTGCATGCCCGCCAGCTCATTAACTTGAATGAGGGCCAGTAAGCGCATTTATGAGGGGGATGCTGCTAGAAGCGCCAATGGACAGCACTGGATTCCAGGACCAGGTAAAGGGTTTCATTTTTATTTTTAAGCCAGGAATTCTGCTTTAAAATGCACAGCAATGATTGCCGATTGTGGGAGAACATGTGCTATGAAAAGGTGGATCCAATCAAAAGACAAAAAAAAGCAAGTTCAATAAATTGCACCCCTAAAGCCCCACTCTGGTAACTGGACTATTTGAGGGGGCTTAAACCGGACCAACACCTGTTATTTATTAATCGGGGGACTTATTCCCGGTGCTGGTTCATAATGAAGGAGAGTATTCTCAGCGTTCTGTGCGGTTATGTGCGAGGGGGCTCCAGAGTTCTGGATGCCCCCCCCCCCCCCCCCCCGAGGTTCTTGCTAGCAGGGAGAGAGAGGGACCAACACCTGTTATTTATTAATCGCAGGACTTTGTCCCGGTGCTGGTTCGTAATGAAGGAGAGTATTCTCATCGTTCTGTGCGGTTATGTGCGAGGGGGCTCCAGAGTTCTGGATGCCCCCCCCCCCCCAAGGTTCTTGCTAGCAGGGAGAGAGAGGGGCCAACAGCTGTTATTTATTAATCACAGGACTTTGTCCCGGTGCTGGTTCGTAATGAAGGAGAGTATTCTCAGTGTTCTGTGCGGTTATGTGCGAGCGGGCTCCAGAGTTCTGGATGCCCCCCCCCCCCCCCAAGGTTCTTGCTAGCAGGGAGAGAGAGGGGCCAACAGCTGTTATTTATTAATCACAGGACTTTGTCCCGGTGCTGGTTCGTAATGAAGGAGAGTATTCTCAGTGTTCTGTGCGGTTATGTGCGAGGGGGCTCCAGAGTTCTGGATGCCCCCCCCCCAGGTTCTTGCTAGCAGGGAGAGAGAGGGGCCAACAGCTGTTATTTATTAATCGCAGGACTTTTTCCCGATGCTGGTTCGTAATGAAGGAGAGTATTCTCAGCGTTCTGTGCGAGGGGGCTCCAGAGTTCTGGATGCCCCCCCCCCCCCCGCCCGAGGTTCTTGCTACCGGTAGCAGGGAGAGAGGGGGACCAACACCCTTAAATTATTAACGGTCGTTGGTCCGTTTTAACTCCATGCAGGTGTTACAGGATAGTAGGCAGATGCTATGCATACATGAGTATTTAGAGAAAGGTTGCTTCCTTTCTCTAATGATGCCAAGTAAGCACAAATCTGCAAAATAAGGTGGGCACCAAGACCATTGTATATGCAGGGGACACTTTTAGCCCTGCCATTCTATTTTCTGCACTTGGGTCAAGGCCACGGTTAGTGGTGCCAGGCTCCTTATATTAGGCTCAGTCATGGGGGGGCACTGCCTGCTGCTAAGCTAGTGGCACAGCATGGCACCCACCAGTATGTGACAGCAGCACCATAGGATGGGTAAGGGAGAAATGGTTTCCTTCCTGCACTGGAGGCTATTTTGCCTAGAAACTGCCCTGCGTCAAGCCCATCACCCCCCATCCCATTCTACAGGGCTCAGTCATTGGAGGGGCACTGCCTGCTGCTAAGGAAGTGGCACGACATGGCACACCAGCAACAACATAGCATGGGTGAGGAGGGGGGGCTAGAAAGTGCCCTGTATACAGCATGCACCGGATGAGCAAGAACATTCCCAGACAGGACCATGTAATGAGCAGTGGCAACTAAAAGTGATGGGGACCTGGTGCGGCATTAAATGGGGTGTATACAGTAAACCTTTTTGCTGTCTTTGAAGTCAACTGGAGGCAACTTGAGCCTGAAACAGTGATGAATTCTGCATCCTTTCTCTAAATGATGGCAAGTAAGCGTCCCCTTAAGTTAGGTCCCTGGTAACGAGCGAGCTCCTCACACCTTCGCACCACTCCCCCCTACAAACTTCCGAGTCTGAACCCGGCGCAACGACTCACTTCCGGGTTCCCAGCCAATCAGCGTGAGCCACAACAGAGCAGCCGATCCAGGCGCGCTGTGGTTGGTAGGCTGTGCAGCAATGGCCAAACGCGGTGCGGGACCGGGGCCACCGAATAGCCAGCCGCCCGTCACACCGGCCCGGGACAGGGAACGTCAACGCCATGCTAATACCCGGTGAAATATATCACACACGCCCCTGAATTACCTCAAGTGCAGGAGACCCCGTGCCCCGTATAGGGTCACCTCACCTGCAGACCGGTCCATGGCGGCTCCCGGCACGCGCACACCAACGCTATATATAGCCCGGTGCACAGCCACCATAGTGGGCGCAGAATAAGCACTTACCAGCAGCAGCAGGAGGCAGGCCGGGTCGCTGAGGAGCAGGAAGATGGCGGATCTCATGGTCAGCACGCCTAGGGACGCCGCGGCCTCTCTCTCACACCTCCAACCATAGAGCGCCCCGGGACAGCGGCTCGCTCCGGCGACTAGTTCCTAGCAAGCACTAGGATCTTGGTGACGTTTCAGTCACGTGAGTGGGTTCACTGGTGACATCATCGCGACCTGTAACCGCCCAGTCAGAAAAGCTCACAGGAGTAGCCGTTCTGGGGTTGATAGTGAGCACGTGCAGCCTCTGCATCTCTGGGCGGCCGCCTCCTGTATGAGGACTATATCCCCCCCCCTCACATGTAAATAAGCTTAGTATGTAGTCACTCACACTGTTATCTAGAATGTTCCGTCCAAATATTTGCATTGTGCCACTGGCCACACTGCAATCAATATAGAGACCTGTACATGTGTCTCTTTTAAAGTGGACCAACACCCAGGATTTTGACTATCCTGGGTTTTGGTCCACTTCGGGGGGCACCCCCCAGAAAGCCCCAAAAACTCACCTCACCACGTGACCGCGCCGTCCAATCCCCGCCGATGGACAAGCGGGTGACAGCGACGGACAAGAGCGCGTCACTCTTACAGGGCATGCGCCGGCCATTCGCAAACGGGCGGGAGGCGGCTGCCGCCGTTAAGGTTAGGTTTTTTTGGGGGGGTTTCACCCCGCGGGACATCCCGATCTCGGATGTCCCGCGGTGAGGGAGGTGATCGGTCCGGGAATCTTATAGATTCCCGGGCCGATCACCCCTGGGTGTTGTTCCACTTTAAAGTGGACCAACACCCAGGATTTTGACTATCCTGGGTTTTGGTCCACTTCGGTGGGGCACCCCGATTGGGGGTGCCCCACTGTCTGAAACCCCCCAGAAACACTCACCTCACCACGTGACCGCTCCAGCCAATCACAGCGCTCAGAGCCACTTGGACGCGCATAGCAGCTCAGCGGCTCTGAGCGCTGGAGGCCGCGTCTCGCGCTTCCCTCTAACAGGGAGCGCGCCTGCGCTGGCCATTCACAAACGGCCGGCATGGGTGCGCGCCCTGCTAGAGGGAAGCGCGAGACGCGGCTCGCGTATGCGCCGATGGAACGGGGCTGAGGTAAGGTTTGTGGGCCTCCTGGGGGGTTCCTCCCCGCGGGACATCCTGATTTCGGATGCCCCGCGGGGAGGGATCTGATTGGTCTGGGAATCTTATAGATTCCTGGGCCGCTCCCCCCTGGGTGTTGGTCCACTTTAAGACTGTGTCCCCCTGCCCCTTCCTTGGTCTCCTATGCCCTCTTTGGGGTTTAACATGCAGATCTGCATCAATAAATGCTTAATTTGCCTATTTAAAGTGTTTATATTAGTGTACCTGTCACACACTATCTCTAAATCTTCCAACTGTCCCTGATTTGGAGGGACTGTCCCTCTTTTAAATCCATATCCCCGTGCAGCTCATTTATCTTCGCATAAATAAATGATTCCTTTGCCTTTTTAAAGTGTCAGTATTGTAACTGTTCCAAACTATCTCCTATCTATCCGTTAGTTAGGGGCTGTGGCTTAATTTAACAAGTGTCCCTCTTTCCCACCCTGAAAAGTTGGAAGGTATGTATCTCCTATCCATCCCTCGATGAAGGGGTGTGGCCTAACTTAAATGTCCCTCTTTCCCACCCTGAAAAGTTGGTAGGTATGCATATGCAAGGATGTATAGGCCATAATAATTGTGTTACATTCATGCAACACTGCATGCATAGATGATAGATGAATACAAAAGTAGTATAAAACCCATGTTCAATGAAAGGTTGATGAGTTTCATGGTGATAAAGTTGCTTCTATGGTCAATACTGCCTAAGAACAGAAAGAAAAATAAATCGGAATGACAGAAAAAAGAGGAGGAGATGAGGAGTAGGAAGACAAAAACGCAGGTAAGAAAGAAAGAAAAGGAACGTAAAAAAAAGAAATTATAGATAGAAATACATAAAGAAATAAATAAAATAAATGGAAAGAAAAAAGCTTAGACTGAATGACAAAGAGAATAAAAGGAAGGACATTTGTTAAATTTAGCCATGTCCCCTCATTGAGGGATGGATAGGAGATAGGTTGCAATAGTTACAACACTATAAACACTTTAAATAGGAAAATTAATAATTTATTGATGCACATCTGAATGTTACACCTCAAAGAGGGACAAATAAGAACAATGAGGTACAGGGGGACATTGATTCAAAAGAGGAACAGTCCCTCCAAATCAGGGACAGTTGGGAGTTATGAAAAGGACTGACAAAGTATAGACGGAATGACAGAATGAACAAATGAAAGAAAAAAAACCCCAAGGTGTAGGGGCCCCGCACCTGCCTGGGTAAGCTCAGTGCTGACACCTGCTCTGTCGTACCCCCTGGATTTGCCATATACTCCCCATTTCCAGCGCACAGTCACAATTCCTCAGTGGCACCCCCTTTGGGCATCTGGCAGACTTGAATGTATATGGGTGGGGCTGCGACAAAGGGCAGAGCACTTTTATGCTGCAGCATATCAACGGCATTCCCACTCCCTTCACCCACCCATTGGCAGATATTTAAATCTTCCAAACAGGGAGAGCGGGACAACATGGTTTTGGTCCACTTGAAATAAGTGGGTAGATGTAGTGTTGGGCTGGCCCATCAGAGCATCCTGCAGTGGGCCCTAGGCGCTGAACCATGGCCACCATTAGGGCAGTACAGGAGGTCCAGAATCAGACTGGTTTTGGTGTATCTGAAGTTTTCTTTACACCCAAGTACCCGGACCAATGCTGCTGGCTCAGCAACTGCTCAGTTTTGAAAAATAAAAACGCGTTTTCACCGCCGTAGTCACACCCACACAGAAAATTTGTATTCACCGATTGGTTGGTCTCAGATATGCCAAGTGATGCAATTAACCTGCTGGCTTCATTCCGCCTTCCTTCTAGTCTGGTGTGTTCTCGGCCTCAGCCTGCGCATCTGAATGGCCGAGCACTAAAGAGTGCCTCAGATTAAACAAAACACCGAGCGGCCGGCCATGGAATCTAAAAGATACCAAGTCCGGCTGCTGGCCTTCCCCCAGGACATCCCATTTTGGGATGCCCCACTGTGTGAAGCCCCCCAGATCATCCATAATAACTCACCACTTCCCGGTTCTATGGCGCATGTCATCAAATCAGAGTCGTTTGTTGTGACTTTATCATTCTCTCAAACGGCTGGGATTGTTTACACTGGGGTGTGCAAGCAGGCGCCTACCCAGCATCTGCAGGCTGTGCGTGCGCGCGTATACCCCAGCCATTCAGATACGCTGGGACAGGATCACGAGCCACTGGGGATGTGGCCGCTTGCATTCCCCATTGAAGCAAATCAGAGGCAATTGCCAAATGTCGATTGTCACAACAAACGGCTGATTGGACGAGAGCCTGTGCATGCCCCGTTGGACCGCCAAAGGTGAGTTATTGGTTAGATGGGGGTTTCACACAGCTGGAACCCCAAAACAGGATGTCTTCGAGGCACAGAACAAAACCGGGGATAGTCAAAATCCTAGGTTTTGTGCCGCCTTAAGGGAAACCATGGGCAAGATTAATTTTGGGGGTCTATCCCAGGAGTTTCACACAGTGGAGCTTCCCAAATTGGGATGTCTTTTAGACTCTAGGGTTGGCATGCGCAGGTTTTTTTTGCTGATATATCTTATGAACTACAGTACATGCTTACTACATAGAGCGTCTGCAAGCCCAGAAATTGTTCCCTGTGCACATATTGATGTATCTTTGTCTCAATGAGATTGTACTAACATATTGTAAGCTATCCAATGTGATGTACTATTTTCTGCCTATATGAAGCTAATATGGGTACGAGTAAATAATTCATTTTGTATATGCTTACTTAGTGTGCACCTGATACTTAAACCGGACCTTCAGCGTGAGTTAATGAAAAGCCCAAACTCTTAAAAAACGGTTCCCCAGCATCTAAAATTAATATATTTTAAGTTTTTAGTCACTAACTTATTATTCTTTCCCCCACTGGGCTGCAACTCTGTTCAGGAATTTAGGATACGGGCGCCGCCATCTTGACTCAGAAGCATCACACTTACTGAGGAGAGGAGAGTGGGATAAGGTACAGGGGGGCGGGTTAGAGCTGTGCTTTGCTCAGACAGAGCAGAGCTGGGGTCAGGTAAAGGTCAGCAGTCCCAGAATGCAGAGCAGCACAGTCAGGAGGCACTTCCTGTTTGCAGGCTGCCTGATAAGATGGCGGCTTCCATAAGCCGCCATCTTGGATGTTTAAAGGCTTATAACATGCAGTGGATGCAGGTAGGATGATTTTTAATGTGAGCAATCTGTATGTACAGGGTGTGGGAAACATATAAGATAGACTCTTATTCAAAGTGAAGGTCCGCTTTAATGTATTGTTATATATAGAGGGTGAATTGAGAATCACCATTTGAGGCAGCACCCACTTTAACGTACTTACGAGTGATCGCTTGATTAAGTAAGATTTATAGAAGTGTGCCACTTACTTCTAATCATAGTTTCTGTTCAGTGGGACATCTCGATTTGGGGTTTAGAATACCCCCGGATCTCCACCTTATTTATTCAGCTCACCAGCGATCCCACAGTGCATGTGTGGGCTCTCCAATCAGCTTACAACGCTCCCCATTGGCTTTATGTCAATGTGGCCTAGTAAGCTGAAAGAATTGCTAGTCGCTCCCTCTGAGCTGTATGAACCTGCCATTCAGAAATTCCTGGCCTGGGTACTCACATCAGCCATGTGGTAGCCGGGGATGCCGCTGTGGCCTGCAAATATGCCATAAGATCATCAGCAAGGTGAGTATACTAGGCAATCAGGTGGACTTCATACAGTGGGGCACCCAGAATTGGGATGTCTAAGTCTTTTAGACTACCATCAGACAAATGCTCCTTTTTAAATAACCATTTCTTTGTACATTCTTTGCCTTTTTAACTAACCATTACACTTTATATTGTGCAACAACCTAACCATATTTTACAACAACTTGATTTTGCAGGTACATGGACAATCCAAACAACTCTGCAAAGTTTTGTATGGCTATATCAATGGAAGGATAGATCAGGGGCATGTCCACTTAGATTGTAGATGATGATTTAGTATGGTAGGGGCATATAATGTGGCAGGGGTCGAGGGAGCACATTATTGCGGGCAAGAAGAATGCAACACAGCCTGTAGCCTTCAGGTTATAACTTGAGCATCTAATATCTACATGGGGGGTTGAACGCTGAACTTCAGACTGTGTGAGGCACTCTAAATGGTGGGGGCAAAACTAAAACCAGCTCAAAGCAGTTTATTCCCTTCCTCTATGGCATCCAACTTTGGGATGTGCTACTGCGTGAAACACCGTCCATCACTGTAAAAACCCACCTATCCATCAATCCCACTGCGCATGTATGGCCTCTTGTCCTATCAGCACTGTATGCTGTGGCTTGTGATGCCATTGCCCCATTCTCCCTGTGGTCTGTAGAGCACTCTCACCCCCAGCCTGAATGGCTGAGCGCCAGGCTGTGCCTAAGCCGCGAGATCACCGACGATGTAATTACACTGGCTACCCCTGGGGGTTTCACACAGCAGGGCATCCAGTTTTGGGATCAAGCTGTAAGCAACATCTGGAATCATGGAGTCTTTTAGAGCCAGGTTATATGCATTTTGGTCAGCTTTAAAGCAGACTAAAAAATGAATGAGGATCCACTGAACCCCTTAACGGAGGCATCCAGTTTAGGCATGGTGAGCCGCGCTGCTTCTCAGGGCTAATTCTAACTTCTAACAGTCCCTCAAGGTGCCAGCTTACTGCATTGTACTGCTCACAACCACTATAAATACCTCATCCACCATGATGTGTCCTTAGGGAGCCCTGCTGTGGCTGTGTAGGGAGGCACATCACTGGCATATAGAGAGGGTGGTTGGTAACATCTTACTCACCCACATGTTCCAGCATTCTGCTCTGGGTCCTCTGTGGCTCAGGCAAGTTACATCATAAACCAGCTTGTCATTTGTCTGAGCTACAAAGGACAAGAAGCAGACTGCAGGGGCCTAGGGATGAGTATGACCCCATTTATTACTTTTTGGTACTGATAGTGGTAGCGCAATTACCATATTTTGTTTATTCTAAGCATACAGCACGTCCTGCTCCAGATATAGTAATAACATGTGGGTAATCCTCCGCCTCCGGCGCCGTGCACCGCAGACATGTAGAAAACAAGCTCCTCCCGGCCCTACATATACTGAGGACCTCCCACAAATCCCCAGATTTCTCTGCAGTGCTGGAACTGCGAAGACATGAAGTATCACGCTCTCGCAGGCGAGCGGGGCTTTACAGCCCGAGGCCCTGCGGGACTATTTCCACCCGTCCTCTTTGTGAAGAATATGCCTCCCAGCCTGGGCTGCGTTGGTCGGGTGAAGGTAGGCAGCACCTCGTGTGCTTAACGGAGCCATGCTCCACCGCAATCCCCCACCATAGGGTAGGCGGTTTAGGCTGATGGTGAGCCTCTAGTGTATGCCCCTCCCGCATTATTGCCCCGTACCCCGGGTAGTGCTGGACCCTGTGTAAAGGGTCGCCATCCTCCCTCATTTCCCCAACTAGTTAGGGGGAAAAGAAAGGGGGGGGTGTATGTGTGTGGCGGTCCCAGTGTACCAGTATATCACGCTTATGGCCTTATTTCTGCCCTTCATTAACATTGGAATGTCAGAGCCGCGCTGTTTGCTCGTTATTCGGTTTTCGGCTGCCACCGTATGTCTTATACATAGTTTGCTGCGTTGTCCAGATGCTGTGGCGCCTTTTCCTTACTCGATGTAACGTTTTTTCTACAAATCCTTAAGCATGTGATTGTGTCCTTGCCTTGCCGTTACCTCAGAGCTTCGCGCTCTTCGGAGTGGGTGGGGACTTGAATTGGCGCGCTCCATGTCACGGCAGAGCATCGAGCCCGCCCGCTGGGCGCCATTTTGCTGATCTTCGCGCGCGTGGTGGCGGTTCCCCTCCTCCCTTGGTCTGTAAGTGCCCTCGCGGGTGACTCCTTTTATATGTTTTTCCAGCTGCGCATGGCTCTGACACCCATTCTTCTCCTTACGTCTTTCAGGCGCCAAGATTCCAGTGGCATCACACGGCCTGATATATCTCTTAAACGGGTCCACATTTAAATTCTCCCACATTCCTAGCGGGTCTTGGGGCATCCAGGGTTGCTTACAGCATAAATCCCTGCTGGCATATTGCTTTGATAATCACCATATGGAGGCATCTCAGAATTATGTGTCCGGGGTCCCACGGGGACAAGACCGGCTGTGTACTGCGTGGGGTCAACCCCATGCTGAGGCTGACAGAGCACGGGTCTGCGGACCGTGTGCTGAACTAGCACTGGCCCTGCAATCAGGTTTGCCAGTGGCTGCACCTCGCTTCAATACACCTGTCTCCCCGTGTTTAAATCTCACTCCAGATGAGTCACACTCGAGCGGGGATGACCAGCAGGTGGTGCCGCGCAGTCTACCTACGGCTGAGCAGGTGATGCCTGCTTTGGCGGAGCGCTTGGGCGCTGGAAAGAAGCGGTCCCTGACGCCTCATGGTTCTATGTTTCCCACTGAAACTGAAGAGTCTGCTGCTATGCAGGTCCTTGATCCTTCTGATGAAGGTGAACTATTCTCAGGTTCCAGTTCCTCAGACGAGATACCTTGGAGCCGTGATAATTCTGGCCCTGGTTCCTGGGGCCTGTGTGACACTGATGAATTACTTATAAAGATCTTTAAAGTACTATCCATCTCTCCTCTGGGAGAGTCTCCCAAGCCCAAGAGGGAGAGTTTCCACACGGCGACGCTGCGCTTGGAATTTCTGGAGCAGGATCATTTCCAGGCTCTTATACCTAAGGAATGGGAATCACCTTGTAAACTTTCAGGAGTTCCTGGGGTCTGGGATTGGAAGTACCCTTTTCCCCCTGATGTGGTTGGCTGCTGGTCAGTCCCTCCCGAGGTGGATGCACCTATTATTGGGGTTGCTAACCCTCCCTTCATGACAGCCTCTATTCATCGTACCCTTCGGGATGCTGAGGACCGGCGCATTGACAGACTGGCTTCCCACGCCTTTTCGTTTGCAGGGACGGCTCTGCGCCCGGTCTGTGCCGCGGCCGTCACTGCGGTGGCCGCCAGGACCCTTCTTATGAAGATACTTGACCACCAGCCAGAGGATTTCCCTTGGGAGGTCTTTAATGCACTGTCTGATTGTGATGTTCTTGTGAGGTTTATTCCCTCAGCGATGGATGACACTGTTAAAATGTGCGCTAGAACCTCGGTTCTTGTGGTGGCTATTCGCCGCCTGCTTGGCTGCGACAGTAGGGGGCTGACAATGATACTAAAAAGGCTTTTACTGGCCTTCCTTTTTAGAGGACGACGCTTATTTGGGGCCCGGTTGGACCTTTTTGGAAAAAAGGGGTAAGGCACCCTCGAGCAGAAGGCCGTCTCGGCCTCCCAGGGGCAGGGACACCCCTCCCTACGTTAGTGTCAAGCGCGAACCAGAAGTGTGCTTCCAACTTTTTGGAGTGGAGGCCCGCCCCAGGGGGGGGCAGGCAATGCCCTGGGACCTCCGGCAGGGCGAAGTCCAAATCTGCCAAAACCGCACAAGCATGAAGGGACGCCCTCGCCATGTTGGGCGAGGGGACTGCCGCAGCACTGGTCTCCTATCGCAGGGCGCCATGCTGCTTTCAGGTTGTTACAGGAGGTAATCCCCCCGGATGCAGAATGGAGTCTGCGGGGCGGTCCCTTTCTAAGGTTATCAGGGTTCTTCTAGTCCCTGTTTTCCCTTCGGGAGTTGAGGCAAGCCGAGTTTGGCGTGTAGGGTCTGGGCTCTCTTACAGGTTGGCTCTTGACCTGTGATTGCATCCACATTACCTTTTCCCTCCGGGATGAAGCAGTCTGACCCGGGTTGGCATTCCGGCCCTAGCATTTATACCTTCACAGGCAGTTCCTACATGGTATCTACCTGTTGGGCCGCAGGCGCTCTTGTCCAGTGGACCTCTTGATGCATGTGAGGATTTATAATCCCTTTTTAGTCCCCTGTGCCTTCAGGACACCTAGGCCATTTCCAGCCAGTGTTGAAGGTCCAACTCTGCGCATTGGGGTATTGTTTTTGGTTCCTCTCCTGCTCCCAGACGACTCACCAAGGCGAGTATGGGAGTGGTGTCTTGGACGTGCCCGTGTGGCGTCCGCGCTAGGTTCTACTTTATGGTCCTTCTTTGCTTCCTATTTTGCATCAGGCCGTGTTGGCTATTGACTTGTGGCTCCTTTGGGAGTCCTGTGGATTGGTGCTCAGGCACATCACTTACTTAGTGTCCCCCGTTTCGGTATCTCCCTACGGGGTGGCATTTAGATTGGTTCATGTTAGAACCTTCCTTCTGCTATATGTGGACTTATTATGGAAAGGGCCTTGCCCTCTTTGATGTCACACTACCTTCACCTTGCAGCTGGTGGGCCTGTTGGTGGCGGCCCAGATGCTGTCCCTTATTCTCAGAAGCCCTTGGGCCCTGCGACACCTTAGGTTACTTATCCTGGACAGGGTTCCAGCGCCGCTGGAACTAGGTCAGTTCGCTCCCCCTTGTTACGGGGGTTCCTTTTGTGGTTGTAAATTCAAGGAAGATGTCTCGGACCATTCCTTCCTTCTCGCTTCTCCCTGTAGATGGTCATCATGGGTACCAAGTCTTGCAGGTTGACTGGGGGGTCTTATTTCTTCTGAAATCCCCCGTGGTTCCTAAAGGGGGGCCCCTTAGGGGATCCATCTTCATACGGTTTTTCGGTTGACACATTGAGCCTTGGTGGGCTCTAATTGCTGGACTACTCCTCTTCAGGACTTGTCCTTTTTGGGGACTCTCGGTCAGTCTGAAGACAGTGGCTTGTCCTTTTTTATCTGTGAAGGTCTCGGAACAGGTTGACCCTTCAAGAAGGTTCTGGTTCTGATCTAAGTAGGGGTTTACGTTCCTTGCACTTCATTGGTATTAGCTTTGCTGGCTGCCCTAACGTGGCAGGAGGTTCTATTCTAGTGTCTCACTGAGTCCCTACTGGTGTGGCCCTGTGGGCCCCTTTGCTATTACAGGGACTCTGTCCTGGATTATTGTCCCAGAACTCTCTGCCCTTGGTCATGGGGGCCTGGTATTGCTTCTGTCAGGACATTATTTTCTATATGTCTTAACTTCTTTCACCCTGCGAGGCGGGGTTCTGCATAAGATTGCTGTAGACAGGGAGAACCGTTATGCTGGGGGCCCTGGGTGGCCCAGCGGGGCGTGGTTCGCAGATTCTCTGCTGAAGACAGTCGTACTGTATGCCCTCTCAAGTGGGCTGTTCTGCCTATTCAGGCTCCTTACTACGTCGCCCCTACCTACAGGCCTTTTAGGTGATTGGTCGGTTTGCTTTTCACCCTATTGGAGATGGGTATCCCTGGGTGTCTTTTCTCTATTGGAGGGCTAGGCCTAGCTCCCTCCTCTTCTTCTCCCTTTTCTGCCGGCTATGTTGGGAGTATGTTGTTCTAGTCTGCCTTGCTTGGACTAGCTCTCTCTCCTGCGGGATGTTCCCTATCCCTGGGTCCTAGAATTATTATAGCACGGTTGAAGTTGGCTCCCCAACTCGGTGCTCTGAAGGTTTCAGGGCTCGCCCTGTTCACCTACTGCAGAAGTCTAGTTCAATCTTCTGTCTTGCGCATTCCTCAGGGGTTGCTCAGGTGCATTCCCCAGGGAATTCTATGCTCCCTTTTGGGGGGGTTACTTATCCGGATGCCCTGCTAAGGGTTCCCTTGGGTCTTATTCAGGTTCTTGTCTGAACTGTTCCTTCCCTCATATCGCTCTTCTGGGGCGGTGCTTCAGTCAGAAGTGTGCCATAAAGGATGGCTCTGTCAGCGGTCCTAGTCATTTTATATACCATGAGGTGAGGGTGTTCCGCTTTACGCCGAATTGGGTCCAGGCGGTGTTTTTATTCTCCTTTAGTCCAGACCCTCCGGTCTCTGGGCTATTGTCTTGATTACTCTGAGCGAATGGAATCTGTATCCCTCATCAGGTGTTGGAGATTCCTGGTCTGTCTCTTGTCCCTGGTAGGGATTATGCCCCTTGGGGCTTATAGGTTTCTCCATCCTTATATACCGGATCTGATTGCTACCACGGGTGTAGGTGCCCTTTGGCTTGGTCCTGCTCGGTTGGTTTTGTCCTTCTGAGCCTAAAGTAAACGTTTCGGCTCTTGCTGAGCCTTGTTAGCGTTGTTTTTCAGTATTCCTGCTGGTCTCGCCTGAGACCTGGGTTCATATTCCCCGATGGGGAGAGTTCTAAGGTTGCCATGGCTACCCCTATTTTCCAGTAGCATGGTTAGGCTGTTACTCTGGCCTACTCATTTAGGGGGAAGATTCTTTTTCTCTCTTGGTTTTTGCTCTCTTACTACTTGTGCTTGGCTTGGGCCTTTCAGCACTAGGTTCTGTTGAGCAAGCTGGCTAGTCCGCTGCTTGTGTTCAGTTCTTCCTTTACAAGATTTCAAAGGATGAGGTTAGAGCATTGCTCTCGTTGCTCTTGGTAGCATGTTTGAGGGTGACAGCGCTTTACTGTTGGCTGTGCCTTTTTTCACGGGGATCCCACCCTACTTTATGGACACTGCTATTGGATGTCCCACATGTTATTACTATATCTGGAGCAGGACGTGCTGTATGCTTAGAATAATACAATTCTGTGAGATACTCACCTGTAGAATTGATATTATACGCATACAGCACGTCCTGCTCCACCCCACCCTGATTTCACCTTGTTCTGGATCCCCTGTATGGTGATTGTTATCATTGATATTATTGCCATTTTCTGGGTGGTTGGTTTCTCCCGGCTTCTCTTTCTCACTGCTTTTCAATGCTGGGGATTTGTGGGAGGTCCCTCAGTATATGTAGGGCCGGGAGGAGCTTGTTTTCTACATGTCTGCAGTGCACGGCGGCGGAGGATTACCCACATGTTATTACTATATCTGGAGCAGGACGTGCTGTATGCGTATAATATAAATTCTACAGGTGAGTATCTCACGGAATTGTATTTTTTTAATCCTGGGTGTGCAGCTGTACCTGTGTGGCACCTGCACTGCATATTTACATTTTAATTAGTATGCACAGTGTTTTTTTCAATATTGCAAATGCATCAAAAGCATCGCACATATTTTGATATAATGTACCCCTGGCCTGATCATAGCGCCGCAGATAAGTGTGAACATAACCTTAGACATAATTGATCATATTGTTATTTTGCTTAGTTTTACCAATTGGTATATAACTGAAGTGAGTGTTGCTTTAAATTTCAAGCTGTTTTTCAGCTGTCACACTTTTCACCAATGCATGCTAGGCAACTACTGGGGCGTATCCACCTCACTTCCAGGTCTACACAGTCTTCAATATTCACTTTCCAGCCATCATGATGAGGAACTTTTATTCTACTAGCGCTAGCTTCTGATTAAACAGTTTTTATAGTTTTACTAAAGGGGGGACTTTGACACCCCCATTTTAATCTTGCTTTTTGCGTCGTGTTCAAGTAGTATTGTTTTGTACCGTGTTAACCATTTGAAGCAGTAGAATGTGAAGAAATACACAAAACCTTTCAGGCTGAGTCTATTTAAAAGGTAATTCCACTTTCGATGGTATTTTTAAAAGTTTCCATTATTGTGTGGATATGATGTAATCAATGTGCTAATCTTATCTGTTGATTTTTAATTTGTTTCCTATTTGTTTGCAACTCCTTGTTAGAAAAGAAAACAGTTCTCCTTAGCTGCCTTAGTAATGTACATCAAAGTGGTGTGTTAAAAGTACAGATCAGACCCTTACTGACATATTAATCATCTGATTGGCTGAGGTAGAGAGAAAATAAAAATTAACCCCTTCTGCTCTAATTCAACCTCTGGCCTCAGCTGGGAGGAAAACAATGTCGTGTTTCAGTACCTAAAAGGGTTACTGGCAGCATTCTCAGCAGGAGACCGATTGCTGCTGTATAGCCAAAGCTTCTAATGACTTCACCTGTTACAGTAGAAGGATTGTGTAAATTATAGTCAGAAAGGATACTGAGAGTTTTACTATAGGGCAAGAAAGCCACTCCTGTTTTATCAAGAGTCAGAGGCATATAATAAACATGGAAAGAGCATGCTGATAAATAAATCACAGGCATGGGGACATAATCCCTAACACAAATGTATATTTTACATTCCAGAAGGGGAAAACAATAAGGCAGAACACCCAAAAAACTGACAAAAAGGGAGTTTTCCTTTAAAATAAGCTTTCAAGAAAACTCAGTTATATAAGTATTATAACAGCATGTTTGATGAAGACCTAACATCATGTGTGACTAAGAGAACGAACCTTAAACCTGAACACCACCCATTTTCCACAAAATGGCCTTTGTATCAGGCACAGGAAGGCATCCTGATTGTGGATTCCCCCTGCATAGAACAGGAGAAACCTTACCTTTCTCCTCAACCCCCCCCTGCAGAGATCCAGCACTCTGATTGGGTTGCCCACGCTCATGGAATGCCTCCCTGTGCCAGGTACAACAGTCATTTTATGAACAAATGGCTGTTTGTCTGGTTTTAATATACTCTGTTTGCCTGAAAGGTATTACCAGATTTCTTTGTTTTATACTGCATTGGGTTGGAGTATAAATACTGTCACGTGTGGGAAGAAAGGGCTGCTCAGAAAAAAAAATGGGCCCTTTGACAGCAGTGTGCTGTATCCTGCAAAGTGCAGCATGAGTGTTTTGGTGAAATAAAAGGGCCACCTCATGGTCCCCATTTCGAGAACCTTTGTCCTCCAGTTCGGTAGCTGCTGCAGCCACAAAGGACCGCAAAAATAGCAAGCGCCAGCCTGGTCCATCTGCCTCCTGCTGTGGCCGCGGGTGCTACTTCTGCCCCCTGCCTCCTGCTGCTATTGATGCTGCTGGGGGAACAGGCGACAATGGTGTATTGCAGGGCAGCATGTAGTGCCATCACCGCACTGCACCACAACACTGAGACACTGCACTGCATTTGTGGCAATGCAGTGGAAAGGCACAATGTGGAAGAGGAACCTCCTGACAAGTGACGCTGTACTATCCTGTCCAGCAGTGATAATTGTGATGTCTGGAGGGCGCTATAGAATCGCTCTACCTGATTCACTGCAGAGCCAATCACAAACACTAGGTGGTGTCCTGAGGTCAAAGTGCCCAAGGCTCTAAACTACATCTAACAACAGGACAACACTACAGTGAACGATAGGTAGCGCCAATTAAGTGTGTCCAATGCTCTGCGCTGAAGCCCATATTTAAGAAAAAACTACACACAACCAGCACCGACGCTCTAAAACTGAGCGCTCTAACATTGAGCGCCAGAAGCTATGTGCAAAAAGTCTGTTTTTAAACATATACACCAACACCAGAGTGAAAACGTATGGAATTACATTGTTTTAACACTGTGACAATGACACTGCAATGGCAGACCTGCACATACAATTCTGTATTAAAAAAAAACTATAAGAGTGTTTGTTTGCTGGGCAGGAGAGGCCACACAATGATTTGAGCCTAAAATGTTAGTTTACTTTAGCAACACAATATTTAAACACAACCAAATAAAACACTATTGAAATGTATGGGAGAGCGCCAGTGAGCAACAGGTACTGCTGAACCTAGAGCGCCGGCGCTATACGCTGAGCCGCCGCTACATGACGCTGTTAGAGGTGTTCAACAGATTGATTTTCTTAAATGTGGTTTTGACATACAGCGCCCGACTCTACATGCTGCTATGTGGCACTACCTCGCGCTATCATTTCTTAAATAACCCCCATTAGTAAAAAATGTCCGATTATACACTTACTTCACCTGCCAGAAGCCAAAATGACAAGCAAGATCTCTGTGCATTCTAGGACCTGACAGATATGCATATTCATAAGGTCATCAGCATATAAACAGGACATGAAAGTTTATGGCTCTAGCATTTGCATGGAGTTTATTCATTTATTTTGTCTCCAGTGATGTACTAGCTTTACTGTATTAGCTGACCATCCATTGGAATACACAGGAGGGGATTGTCTGGGGAAAATTGCAGGCCCACATTGCCATGCATAGCAAGAGTACTAAGGGACTCGTAATAGATGGGCCTATCTAGGCTTAAATTAGAGTTAACAAGTTAGTTTTACCCTTATCATTTTGTAAGTGTGCAGGTGGTTGAATTTATTTGTTTTTTGGTATCCAGTGTGTGGCCACCCCTCCAGCACCTCCCATGGATGCTGTAAATTGCTATTGGACAACTGAAGCCTTTCTTTCTACGAAGAGAACATCACAAGTTACAAACACAAGGTCGTTGGCAATTAAAGAGATCAATAACCTCTCAGTTTCTGAGTTTGGGTCTCCAGATGTCCTTGCGTGCTTCTACTGTCCCTCACCAGTCAGTTATTGTACACACCCCCTTTACTCACTGCAGTAGGAGGGAGCATGCCAGACATTGCCTTAACACACCCCCTCCACAAGTGCAGTTACTGGTGGTGGGGGGAGTCTGCAGAGCCAGCTCAACAAGCGTTGGGTGTGTTCTGGGGCTTCTTGTGTAGATACACAGTGAACTGCTTTTATGTGCTGGATTGTGTTGTTGCCATGTCTCAGTACACCCTTGAAAAGAAAGGATGTGGCAGCTTCATTGATAGGGGGGGGGGGGGGGGGGGGGATTCACATTGCAGAAGCTGCTGGAGACTTGGGGGGCCTCGATTCCAGTAATTGCTACCTATGGGAGTCAGTCTGCTGTGTGGGGACTAAAGGGGAATATCCCTATTGTTTGCATTAGAGGATGGACATTTCCTTTAAAGGGGATTAACACACCCAATTTTGGGGTCTTAATGCAGTAGCATCCTGAATTGGGATGCCCTGCTGTGTGTATGCCCCCCCACGTTACCTCATACAGTCACCTTTCTGTTGCCCCCACGGCATAGACTCGGGTGTGAATGAGCTTGCTCGGCCAATTTCTCGCTTTCACTCTGCTCCCTTCGTCTTATGGCTAAGTAGCAGAGCGGCGCGGAATTTGCCACCAGGCGATGCGGACACGATTGGGGCTCCGGGAGAAGGTGAATGTATTGGGGCTTCCAGGGGAATTACACAGCAGAGTGGTATGCAAATGCCTTTTAGACTCAAGGACCTGTGAAGTTCCTCTTTAAGTGGTCAGTGCTTTTCAAAAATTGAGCACCCCTGGTGTAAAAAGTTTAACTCTTCTCAAGTCTCTAAAGAACTGCATTGAACACTCAGTATGGGGCTTCTGCAGGAGGAAAAAAACATCAAACAGATTGCAACACGACTTGAGACATTTTTTAATGAGACTGATAGGGAGGAAACTGATCCTATGGTGCTTTGGGAGGCACAAAAATGTACCATGTAAGGGGAATTTGTAGCACTCAGGGCAGATATGAAGCAACCATTTGGCTAAAATTGAAGCATGCACTCAATGGAATCAAGCAGAATTTAATAGAGCTCCAAGAAGCACAAAAGAGCTTTGGTGAATCCCGAAGGCACGGAGGGCACATATGTTTCGAAACCAAATATATTCAATGCAGAGCAATAAAAGTAGCACAGTACTGTTAGATCAATACAGGATAAGCCCAAATATGCTCAAATAAAACATATTGATTCAAATGGTACAATTTTCAAATCTCCAGCTGATATCACCGATCAATTTGCAAAATTCTATAACGACCTATATAATCTTAAAACTGAGGGGACTTTGCATCTAAAATAGATAGTATGAATTCCTTTTTACAGAGCTTAAATATGCCAAAAGTTACAAAGGAGGAAGCACATGAAATAGAGGGCCCCCTTAGCCGGGAAGAGTTTAATTTGGCCATTTCTCAATTTAAACCAAATTGGGTTCCAGGGCCGGACGGCTATGCTACAGTATATTATAAATTATGATCCCATATTTGCTTAGGGCCTCTGAGCCTATGTCATTTACGGGCTGGCTACTAGAATCTACTTTGGTGGCAGATCTTATTGTCCTTCCTAAAGCTGGGAAAGATCCAAGCCAGTGTTCGAGTTATCGCATAATTGCTATGCTTAATACCTATATTAAATATGCACAGCTCTTGCAAATAGAATGAAGATCTGGCTTCCTAAAGTTATTGCGAAAGCCTATGTTGGATTTGCCCTTTGTCAGGAGGCCAGGGACAACACAAAAAAAAAACCCATAGTAGCAAAATGGAAGCAAACATTTTACCAAAACATGCTCCAGAGCATTTGATTGGGTGAACTGGGCATAGAATAGACAGGTACTGCTCTACCTCGGCCTGGACCCAGAAATGTTAAAGAGAATAATGGCTCTATATTCAAAACCATCGGCCAGGGTTATGGTTTCTGGCATAAGATCTGAGTTTTTTTCTGACCAATGGCACTCATCAGGGGTGTGCACTATCACCCCCTGATTTTTATGTCATTGGGGCCCTTCCTCTGCTATATTGAGAAACATCTGGATATGCATTGGGTAAGTTGGGCAAGAGGAGTTTAAATACTCTGCTTTTGCAGTTATATCACAAACCCTCTTGTTTCAACCCCAAATCTCTTCAAAGCCCTTTAAAACCTGGAAAAAAACAAATAAATTAATACATCGGCCACCTTAAATATATCAGCAAGTGAGTTAATGCTCAATGCGTGTAAACAAAACTTAGGATTTGACTGGCAGCCTAAATCTAACCTAAACTTGTGAACGACCAGCGCGGGCACGCTCCCTGTTAAAGTGGACCAACACCCAGGATTTTGACTATCCTGGGTCTTGGTCCACTTCGGTGGGGCACCCCTGATCGGGGTGCCCCGCTGTGTGAAACCCCCCCGATCACCCGAAAAACTCACCTCTCCCCGCGCCGACGGACAAGCAATCTGACAGTCCCGGACAAGCGGCTCCTCCGCCGCCGCCTCCCGTGCGTCCCTCTTGACGCGCGTGCCCGCGGCGGCCATTCACAGACGGCCGGCGCGGGCATGCGCACGCCTAGAGGGGCGCGAGGGAGGCCGAAGATAAGGTAAGGGGGTTTGGGGGGGTTTCACCCCGTGGGACATCCCGATCTCGGATGTCCCGCGGGGAGGGAGGTGATCGGCCCGGGAATCTTATAGATTCCCGGGCCGATCACCCGTGGGTGTTGGTCCACTTTAAACGATACTGGGGGATGCAGCCACCAGCATGCTCGGATCTGCTTCCATTAGATGAGCTTTTGGACGAAGGGGCTCAAGTGGATACGAGCGCGCTAACTGGACGAGAGGGCTGCACATGTGCCATAGGACCGGGGAAGGGTGAGATTGGGCGACCTGGGTGGTTTCACACAGTGGGGCACCTCCAATTGGGGTGCCCAGAAGGCAAAGACCAAAACCCAGGAAAGAGGCCCCTCCCGGTCCCATATATACCCGGGACCTCCCACAAATTCCCCAGTATTGAAAAGCAGTAAGGATAACCAGGAGGAGCAATGAACAGTATCAACCTAACAAAGATAACAATCACCATATAAAGGATCCAAGATAATACAATCAGGGTGGGTTGGAGCAGGACGTGCTCCATACTTATAATACCAATTCTACAAGGTGAGTAATCACAGAATTGTATTATTCTAAGTATGCAGCACGTCCTGATGATAATTCATAACAGATGGGACATCCAATAGCAGTGTCCAAAAAGCAGGGTGGGATCCCCAAAGGCAACAACGTGCAGTTCAAACCACTGCCACCTGCAGAACTTTGCGGCCAAAAACAGCATCAGCTGAGGGCCGAACATCAACCTTGTAGAACTTAGAGAAAGTATGAACAGAAGACCAATAGCAGCCTTACAAACTTGTTCAACAGAAGCCTGGTGCTGGAAGGCCCAGGAAGCCCCCACAGCACGGGTAGAATGAGCAGTAAGGCGGAAAGGAGGATTCTTTCCTTTAGTAAAATAGGCCCTAAATATAGTCTGACGGATCCACTTGCTAATAGTAGCCTTAGCAGGAGCCAAACCCTTCTTGGGACCCGAAGGAACCACAAACAAAGCATCAGTCTTTCTAAAAGGTGCAGTAGCCACCAAGTAGAACTTCAAGTTCCTGACCACATCCAGGGAATGTAAGGCCCTCTCCTTTGAATTACCAGGATTAGGGCACAAGGAAGGAAGAACAATGTCCTGATTGAGATGGAAAGCAGAAACCACCTTAGGCAAGAAATCTGGTTTAAAGCGGAAAACCACCTTGTCCTGGTGCCTCTCAAAGTAGGGGCCTGAATAGAAAGAGCCGCCAACTCTGAAACACGCCTGACAGAGGTGATAGCCACCAAAAAGGCAACCTTAGGAGTAAGAACGGACAGAGCAGCCTCCTGCGCCAGTTCAAACGGAGGGCCCTGAAGGGCAGACAAGACCAAATTCAAGTCCCAGACCGGTAAAAGAGGCTTACGGGGGGGGGGGGGGAATGCACATGAGCAACCCCCTGGAAGAAGGTCTTGACCAGAGGATGTTGAGCGAAAGATCTCTGAAAGAAAACAGCCAAGGCAGAAACGTGACCCTTGAGAGTGCTGAGCTGAAGTCCCAGATCCAAACCATGTTGGAGGAACTTCAGGATCCTAGGAATGGAAAAAACACGACAGGGAAGGACCTTAGACTCACACCAGTCAATGTAGGCCCGCCAGATCCTATAGTAGATGGAGGAGGAGGATTTCTTACTAGCCCTAATTAACGTATTAACCACAGAATCAGAAAGCCCTTCTTCCCTCAGGATGGAGGTTTCAGCAGCCAGGCTGTCAAAGCCAGCGTTTGTAAATTGGGATGGCAAAGCCACCCTTGAGTGAGAAGGTCCGGAACCATGGGCAGAGCGTACTGATCTAGTGCCAGCTGAACGATGTCTGCGAACCAAACCTGTCTTGGCCAACAGGGGGCCACCAGGATTGCTGGCACCCCTTCCTGAGCCAGCTTGCGCAGAACCCTGCCCAGCAAGGGGAACGGAGGAAAGAGATACAGGAGACGGAACCCCTGCCAGGATAGAATCAGGGCATCCACCGCAAGGGCCAGGGGATCCTGGGACAGAGAGACAAAGACTGGGAGCTTGTGATTGTGGCGGGATGCAAACAGATCCACGTCCGGCACCCCCCAACAGTGACACAAGGATAGCAAGACTTCGCTGCTGAGAGACCATTCCCCCAGGCGAGAAGTCCCCCTGCTCAAGAGAGTCTGCCTCCAAATTCTCCACCCCCGGAATGTACACTGCTGAGATGCAAGGGACATTGTCCGCCGGCCAGGACAGAATCATGGACACCTCCTTGAGGGCACTCTTGCTCCGAGTCCCTCCCTGATGATTGATGTAGGAAACCGCCATCTGGTTGTCTGAGAGAACTTGGACTGGCCGGCCCTGAAGGTGAGGAGTCAGATGGGCTAGAACCAACCAAACCGCCCTTAGTTCCAGGACGTTGATAAGGGCATGGGCCTCCTGAGGGCCCCACAGCCCCTGGAATTGTAGGGCTTTCCAGAAGCCCCCCCAACCTGACAGACTGGCATCCGTGGTGACTGTCTCCCAACAGGGCACCAGAAAGGATCTGCCCCCCAACAGGTTCCTTGAGTCCAGCCACCACAAGATGGACCGCCGAGCCAGAGGGGACAGAACAAAGACCTGATCCAGAGACAGGGGACCCCTGCTGGATGGAAGGGTGAGGGCAGGACAGGGAATGAACCTGAGCTTGCAGAGAGTCCATCTTCTGCTGAGGAAGGAAAATCCCGGCCTGAACAGTATCCAGATTCATGCCCAGGAAGGAAATCACCAGAGACGGAGACAGGGAGGATTTGGGATGATTAATCACCCAGCCGAACAATTCCAGAACAGTCACCACCCGTTGGGTATCCAGTTCTGCCTGCTGGAAAGATTGAGAAGATCGTCCAGATAGGGAAGAATGCGAATGCCCTGAGCCCTGAGGACAGCTATGACACCTGCCAGCACCTTGGTGAAGACCCTGGGGGCCGAAGTGAGACCGAAGGGCAGGGCCACAAATTGGTAGTGCTGGTCCTCCAGCGCGAACCTGAGGAATCTCTGATGCCCCGGGAAGACTGGAACATGAAGGTAAGCATCCTTGATGTCTATGGAGGTCATGAAGTCCCCCGGGCGCAAGGAACTGATCGCGGAGTGCAGGGTCTCCATGCGAAAGTGCCTGGTCCCGATGAACTTGTTGAGCAGCTTTAAGTCCAGGATGGGTCTGATGGAACCATCCCTTTTGGGTACTGTGAACAGATTGGAATAAAAACCCCAACCTCTCCAGGAGGGACCTGACAGATGACCCCCATATCCAGGAGGTTTTGCACAGCCAGAAACAGACCTTGAGCTGCCAAGGGGTCTAGAGGAATCCGAGAAATTAGGAATCTTGGAGGCGGCCAGGCAGCGAACTCTAGCTTGTAGCCAGAAGACACGACCTCCAGAATCCACCTGTCTGAGACCTGTTGTCCCCAGACATGAGCAAAGAGCCGCAGCCGCCCCCCTACCCGGATGGGTGAGGACACCCCTTCATGGCTGAGGAGACTTGGCGACAGATTTGGGCTTGGACCCCCAGGCAGATCCGGGGTGGGCACGAGCTCTGCCCCTGCCCCAGAAGTCTCCCCTATACCGCGCAAAGAAAACCCCTCTCCCAGGCCTGGATCCACGGTAGGAGGAGGCAAAGGCACCAGAACCCTGAAAGGGCCGTGGTTGTTTCTTGCGTTGAGGCAACTTACCCCCCTTCGCAAAAAGATCCAAGCGATCACCAAATAGGCGCAACCCCTTAAAGGGGAGCTCGGTAAGGGCCTTCTTAGCAGCGTTATCAGCTGCCCACTGGCGCAGCCAAACAGAGCGGCATATAGCAACCACCAAGGCAGAGGTCCTACTACACATCCTGATGGAGTCATCCAAGGCAGAAAGGATATAAGTAATGAACATCTCACACTGTGACAGGGCCCTGAACTCGGCACTAGAAGTATTATCAGGGGCGTCATCCAGCAGACCCTTGAGGAGAGTCCTAATAGCCACAGCAGTAATAGCAGATGCACAGACAGGGCGTAAAGCAGACCCTACACAGGCAAAGGCATGGGAAGCCAGCTGGTCAATGCGCCGGCCCTCACCATCCTTCAGGGTAGTGGAATCAGGGGAATGAACCGCAGAGGAGTTGGACAACCCCAACACTGGAGCGTCCACCTCTGGGGGGGGTTGAACAGCAATTAACCACTTCAGCGGGAAAGGGATACCTTTTATCCCAGCCCTTAGGGATTCCGGCTATTTCCGTCTATTTCCCTATTTGAACTTACAAAGGATTTGCATCTTTTTGCGAGGAAAATACTTTGCAAATATCATTTTAGCAAGCATAGAGAGGTGGAGGATGCATCACCATCCACACCAATTCCTACAGAAAGTGAATTAGAACAGGATATGTTGGCATAAGGGCTTGAAGCCACAGGCACCACACCTATGATTAGGAAAAAGGATGTCCCCTTCAAAAAACCATCTACCTTCTTTCCTCCTCTCAATTCAAATGCACACGTAGCGACATTTGTCGACCTGGTTACGGCAGATCTTGAAAAACTACCCCAAGCGAGATTTAATATTCCCTTTAAATTAAATCAGGCAATCCAAGAACTTCAAAGTGACCAAGATATAATCATTAAACCAGCCGACAAAGGGGGTAATGTTGTGATTATGGACAAATTACAATATGAACAAATGTGTTACAAAATTCTTGAAAATACAGACTGGTACGTTAGGGCTCCCATGTCCAGGCTCTTGGAGGACTCGGGGACCTATCACACTTTGATCAAACAGGCTGTTGAGAGGGGGGTGATTGACGTGGCGACTGGCTCCTTCTTGGAGACCCCATGTCCGGTGACACCTACCTTTTATGCTCTACCCAATGTCCATAAATCCATCACGGCACCCCCGGGCAGACCAATTGTGTCCGGCATGGGGTCTCTCACTGATCGGGCCAGCCGCTACGTCGATCACCATCTCCAGCCTTTAGTTCATCAGCTGCCCTCGTATCTCAAGGACACGGGACATCTGCTCCGTGTCCTTGATGGTATGAGTGTAGCCCCCGGGTCCTTTCTTGTGGGCCTGGACGTGGAGGCCCTTTATTCCAGTATACCTCATGTGGGCTGAGGACAATTTGTCAAAGTATCTGTGCCACGTTGCCACGTGGCACAGATACATCGATGAAATCATTCTGATTTGGACCGACACACAAACAAACCTGGAAAAATTTGTGACAGAATTAAACACCAATGATCTAAACTTAAGATTTACATTGGAATTTAGTCAGGTGGCAATTAATTTTTTAGACCTGACAGTAATGTTGAGTCAAGAGGGGCTAGTATCCACAAAATTCTATCGTAAACCCACTGCGACCAACACAATGCTTCGGGCTTCTAGTGCCCATCCAAAACATCTGCTTAAGAGCATTCCGTATGGCGAGTACGTAAGAGCCCGCCAGAATTGCACTTCTGAAGCTGATTTCCAACAGGTAGCCAAAAATATTTACTCTAGATTAAGTAATAGAGGCTATAGTAATGCAGTACTTAAACAAGCTTATAAACGGGCCCACAAAAAAATCTAGGGATGAATTACTATATAAGCCAAGGATAACCAAGAACAACCCTTCTTTGTCCATCATCACTACTTTCTCCACTCATCATCACATGATTAGAAGAATTCTCCAAAAACATTGGCATGTTCTCCAGAACGACACAGGTTTAAGCAATTTTCTTCCTAGGAAACCTAAGTTTGTTTTTCGCAGATCAAAGAACATCAAAGACCAGATAATCCAAAGTCATTATTCTCAGACCAAACGAACAACCTGTTGTCGCACGGTGGGAACCTACAAATGCCAGTCATGTAACACGTGTCAATACATAAAGGAAACAAAAACAGTGACTTTGGGTGATTCATCACCCCTAAAACTCAAACATTACATCAATTGTAAGAGCACTAACATCATATATGCTCTAGTCTGTACCTGCAACCGTTTTTATATAGGGAAAACAAACCGAGAGCTACGCAAAAGAATTTACGAGCACTCGTATGACATTAAAACAGGGAATAAAAAGACCCCGGTAGGCAGGCACTTTTTTGACTTTCACAGACAAAATCCAAAGGAAATGTACTTTGTAGGAATCAATAGAATACATCACAATCCACGGGGAGGGGATATAGAGAAAATCACCCTCCAACGTGAGACACAATGGATACATCGTTATAAGGCCCACCGATATACGGGTTTAAATGAATCCATAAGTTTTGTACCTTTTCTCTAAGTAGAGTATTGAGGGATTTTCTTCTTCTCTTCTTTCTTCTTCCTTTTTTTTTTTCCCCGTATGTCTTTCCTGTTTTGAAATGTATAGCTGTAGTGGTCTGGAGGGCCTATGTATGTATATATCATGTAGTTAATGGATATCCACCTATGGTACGATTACTTGAAATTTGGATCCAACATACATAACCTATATAGCATCTCCCACTCTGTTTGGGATATGAATCCTGAAAGTTGATGATGGAAGTCTTATGTGTCGGGCGTTTTGAAGAGACAGAGGCGGGTACCCTAGAGTCCGGCCCCCTTGCTGTCATGAAGGTCCCCTTTTTCTTTTCATTTGTCTATTTGTTTTTTTTAAATTCATTTTCTGTTTTTTGGAGTAGCAGAGGCTTGCCATTTGGTTACTTTAAGTATCCCAGCGCCCATGTTTATTATATAAGATCGTCTTTAGATCTTACAATATGATATAAAGAGGACCTAAAACGTGCGAACTTGCTATACACAATAATATGGATGCCCCCTCTAGTTTTAAATCCTATAATTAGATATAATTGGGCGAGTACGCTCTTATAAGATTGAATAGGTAGTTTATCACCTTTTAAATAATTAATATAACTGTGCATGCCTTTATTAGTTTGCCCTTATATAATCTGGCCATTAATTTCTGAGACAATTGTGGATCTCTATTTTTTACATATTTATATATATATATTTCCTCTTCATTTGTTTATTTGGATGGCACACGCAAATTGTCAATAAACAAACACATAAGTTTGCATGTAGTTCAGATCCACACTAAAATGGCGGCGGGGGGTGGACATCTCCCCTGGCGCCTGGGGGACGTCATGTGCTTTGATGCGCTGTGTTTGTGTGTCTGAGGTTTTGGCGCTTTGCCCTGAACTAATATGGTAGTTCGGGAGGCCGGACGTCCCGTATATGGGGGCGCCGTCACATGTTCCCCTGGCAACGTCCTACGGATATGCGTGAGGCGGGCCGAGGAATGGAGTTAGTGCCGGTCCTCGCATTCAATCGCAGTGACGTCGACACATCTTGACGCCCCGGACGTGGCGCTCCACTCAGGTTCCCCTGGCAACTGTAGACGCTCTCTGAGAGCGGGACGGGCCGGGGGGCGGAGTTGTGGCGCACGCATCATGTGGTGTGTCAGCCATAAGCGGCCTCACTCTGTGCGGCCGCTTGCTCCACATCACACAGGCGCCGGGGGCAAAAGTATGCAAGGGATGGAGGAGGTTGTTCCACACTGCCCCTCCTCATGCTGCATTTGAACATTGATGCATTACAGGTAATCTTATTTCTATTTTGACATCCCGGACATTTGCCCCAGCTTTGTTGCTGTGCATTGTCAATATGGAATCTTTGGTTCTTGATAGTTACACCTACACTTATTGCATGCTTTTCCTTTGTATACTATAGGTCCCGCCCTGCCTCCGCCCGTTACTTCGTTTTCCATCTGTATTCCTACACCAGGGAAATAGCTGTATTCCCGCATGACTCATAGAATATACAGACTCGATATCTCTATACAATCTGTACATTGAAGGTGGTCCAGACCAAGACAGTTTTTTGGGATACAACAGGTATACATATTAAGTGGAATGTAATGAAATCATGTGAGATTATCATATTAAGGTATTTATATTCATACTGCTTGTGATTCTACATAGAAGTCTGAACAGGGCGCTGAGGAAGCCTATTCACAGGTGAAACTAGTTCGCCCCAAAGACAAGTGTCGGTCCACAGCAAGATAAGGAAACCATAAACATCAGATAATATTTATATATATAGATGGTTGTTGTATATACGCTCAGTATGATGTGAATCATGTATTTATTTGTGTAATTTTGCTGAAGTAGATGTTTTTTGTACTAAGGTTTTAATCATATATATAATAAATATATGTAAATAATTAATTCTATTTGTAACAATATTATTATACTAGGACAGTTCTTATCCTTCGGCGGGGTTGAGTGGTGTCTTGAGTTCCCGGGTTTGAGGTGGGGGGGAGCCCATATACCCCCTATTCTCGTAGTTTTGTTATTGAAATGGGCCTGTTCTGGAAATTCCAAACGTGGCTTTGCAGTACCGAACAATTACCCCTGTTGCTTGGGAGCCGCAGCAGGACGGGAGATAGACAGCACCTCAAAGATCTGAGTTAAAAAACTTACTGGTGTCATCAGCATCCCAGTGGTCAGGGCCAGAATTGGCGCCACCGAAATGCTGATCGTCAGAAAACTCTGAATCCGAGAATAATTCCCCCTCCTCGAGTGGGGTATAGTCAGACAAATCAAGGAAATTCTCGGTCTCCATAGGAAAGACAGGCGCACCCGGCACCACATTCTGTCTCTCAGCCGGGGCCTTACGAACCGCAGAGCTAGCAATCAATCTCCCAATAGCCAACCTGGAAGACACATCGGGTTGAGAATCCCCACTAGCATTAAGCTCACTGGGAGTTAAGATCAAGCGAGGGGGAGTAGGTGAGGACATAGTGGGCGCAGGCCCAGTCCCAGGTAGCCCAGAATGCAGCGCAAGTGCCTGCTGCTGGACGCAGGGTATACAGACCCGCACATCATCACTTACAGGGGATGCCCCACACACCATACACAGCCGGGCATGTCCCGAAAGGACCCCGAGCACAATATCCTGTGAAGCCTCCATATGGTGATTAAGGTGACACAACTGGCCAATAGGAATTACGCCGTACAAGCAACCCGGGATGACCTAAATGTCCGCCAGGGAAATGGGAGGATTTTACAGTGTAGGCCTCTAATAAAGTTAATATAACTAATAGAGGGGACAGGACCAGGAGGAACCTCTTAAAACAGTTATCCCGCCTGAAAGACAAAACAATGACATGAGTACACCGAACATGAAACAAAACATGAATGACAAAACAAAAATGACAGTTGAATAAAAGCCAAGCCCGCAGGGGCACTCATGGACCGCAGTGGGGAGCAGGCAATCACACCAGGAAAGGACCAAAATGGCGCTGGAGGAACCTCAAGGGGCGGGGCCGCAGGAGGATACGACGCGGAGCGTGCCAACAGACAAGCCACGGCCCCTCCGAGAAGCGCACAGACAGGCCGGGATGCAACAGCCAATGGGCGCGCAGGGATGCTTGATGATGATGCCGCCGCTGACTGCGGACGCCACAAGGCGCGCGTGTCAGCGGTGGCAAATTAAAAAATGACCTAGGTGAAGACAGGGCACGGAGCCCTGAAAATTGAAGTGCAATAACACACACATGGCAATAAACACACATACCCCCCCCCCCCCCGAACGGGACAACGAGACGTGGGGAGAGTGGATGTCAATTAAAGAGACCCACCGATGACCAGGGCAGAGAAGGGCAAGAGCAGACGGGGCATCCCAAATCAGGTTCACCATAACCTGCACCGCCTACCCTTTGGTGGGGGATTGCGGTCGGAGCCAGGCTCCGTAACAAGAGCACCTGTGATAGGTGCTGCCTACCATCACCCGACCAGCGCAGCCAAAGCTGGGAGGCATAATTAAGTGGAACGGGTGGAAATAGTCCTACAGGGCCGCGGGCTGTTAAGCCCCGCTCACCTGCGATAAGAGAAGCCATCTTCTTGACCTTCGCAGCCGACTGCAGAGAAGAAACTGGGGAATTTGTGGGAGGTCCTGGGTATATATGGGACTGGGAAGGGCCTCTTTTTGCCATCTCTGCAGTCCAGCGCCCTCTGGCAGATGTAATCCCATCTGTTATTAATTATCATCTGGAGCAGGACGTGCTGCATACTTAGAATATATGATCGTCAGGCATCAGATAGTGGAAATGATATGGCATAGGACTGCACTTTTAGACCATCTATAAAGAATCACCCAGTATTGGAGGGAACAATCACCTGTCTAAGGACAATGGGGAAAGATTGTAGGATTGTTGTTGTTATTGTTTATTTATATAGTGCCATCAACTTCCGTAGCGCTTTACAAGGTATGAATACAGACAGAGTAAAACATATAGTACAGAGAACGATACAAAATTAGATGCCACAGGTTAAAACCAAGTGTTGTGAGCACAGGAGACAATAGGGAGGAGTGCCCTGCCCTTGCGAGCTTACAGTCTAAAGGATGGGGGATCAGGAGGATTCCAGACCCACTGACCGCTGTGAAAAATAACTTTGGTCCGGGACAGTTTAGAAGTTTTCTTTTAGGATAGACAAGGAGTGAGCATTTAGGACCCATCAGGAAGTACATAAGATCGAAGGTCTGAGTGTTAAGTGGTGGGAGTATCTACAAATTAATCGACCTATGGTGAGTCGTAAAATGTGCGAAAGATCTTTCAATGAGGCCATTAGTTGTGAAAAGTGACAGGCAACATGGTGAAGAATGTTTAAGTCCTCTAGGAACACCAGGATTAGAGAACTTAATTACAAAATAATCTCTTAATGTTACCAGACCCCAGTGAAATTACATAGGATTTTGCCACAGGTCTCTGAGCAGTGCTGAAGGTGTAAACAAGAAAGAGTGTCTGGGAAATGGCTGAAAACTTAATTAATGAGGTTCTGCAGCAAGATATATACATAGATATTGAGATAGGACTTTTATGTTACCATCCAAGAGGAATGAATAAAGGTACATTCGTATTAGTTATGCATATCTTAAATGCAGTTAAACTTCTGATTACTTTAATGGATTAATGGTTAATGAATACTTTGTTCAGGGACTAAAATGGTCGAACTGAAGTATTACTGTGCTGATATAGATCAAAATAAATATTTTAATATATAATGTTTTTGATATAGCAATATAATATTGAAATGTATTTGTATCATAATTCCTCCTTTTTTATGATGATAAAATAAAGATTGAAATAAAAAATAATCAACGTTAGACTTAACGGTAATGTTTTTTCTATGAATCCTTCAGCACCATCCACTGAGAGAGAGTCTCCACCCCCTGGGAAGAAACACAAAACTGAACAGAGGTTAAAAGTCCTCCCCACCTCAGTCTTAAGCAAGTAACATTAGGTAAACCATAGTACATAGGGAGGGAATTAAGGGGTCGTGCTAAAGGATTCATAGAAAAAAACGTTACCAGTAAGTCAGCAAGACCCATGGAGAGGATTAGGCAACTAATTATACCTTAGCGGTGGGAAGCTGCTAGTAAGACCCCTCTACCAAAGGCCTGATGCTTTGCAGACAGGAGATCTAGTCTATAGTGCAAGGGGAAGGTGTAGGGCAATGACCACATTGCTGCTTTACAGATCCCTTCTATAGAGGCACCTGTACTTTCTGCCCAGGAGGTAGATATGGCTCTGGTTGAGTGTGCAGACACCTGCAGCAGAAACTCTCCTCTGGAAATATAAGCCTGCACAATAATCTGTTTTACCCAACGGGCATTAGTGGATTTAGAGTCTGCTAGACCATTTCTCTTGCCACTGAAATTATTAAAGTTATTAAATTATAAAAAAACTGTTCCACTATTCACCATTCTCTAGATCTTTCCAAATAAATAATTAATGCTCTTCCAAAAAAAGAGGAATCCCACAACTCAATCTATCCTCAATAAGCAATGGCACCACTCAAATATATGGATTCAATTTTGATTCCTTTATTGCTCAAAAAAAAAAAAACTCTATACATATATACATACACATTAAAAACTCATTAAAATACATATACACACAACCTGTAAAAAGGAAGTGGAGGGGGAGGAACATGCCAAACCCCTAAGATGATAAATGCTTTGGGCCATAAATATATTCCATTCGATAATTATATTCCTGCTATTCCTAACCAGGCTGACTATACATATAAGTGCTGTGCTAACCTAATTATAAACTGATACTACATAAAATACTCTAAATCTGTGCAAATTATATCTCAAAGTGCTAAGTGCATAAAGTGCTGATGCTTACTGAGAAGACAGCCAGGAGACGAAAATGCAGATACAAATATAAAAGAGAATCACTCACATAAAGTACCTGGTTGTCCTGGTGAAGTGACACGCTGACGTCACGCAACACGTCGACAGCGCACGTAGGGGGGGGGGGGACTATGCTGGCGGTCCGCTTCTGATATGCGAGTGATTCTCTTTTATATTTTTATATTTATATTTGTATCTGCATTTTCGTCTCCTGGCTGTCCTCTCAGTAAGCATCAGCACGTTATGCACTTAGCACTTTGAGATATAATTTGCACAGATTTAGAGTATTTTATGTAGTATCATTTTATAATTAGGTTAGCACAGCACTTATATGTATAGTCAGCCTGGTTAGGAATAGCAGGAATATAATTATCGAATCAAATATATTTATGGCCCAAAGCATTTATCATCTTAGGGGTTTGGCATGTTCCTCCCCCTTTCCCCCTCCACTTCCTTTTTACAGGTTGTGTGTATATTTATTTTAATGAGTTTTTAATGTGTATGTATAGAGTTTTTTTGGAGCAATAAAGGAATCAAAATTTAATCCATATATTTGAGTGGTGCCATTGCTTATTGAGGATAGATTGAGGAGTTGTGGGATTCCTCTTTTTTTGGGATGTATAGTAGTGCACAATTGTGTATCTTCATATGGGCATACTCCTTAGAATAAAGCTGGTGCGTTTTTTCCTTTAATTAATTAATGCTCTTCTCATGTCCAAAATTGAGAGATCTTCTGTCCCTGCAGTAACTGGCAATGTCGGGAGCACTATGACTTGGGACCTGAAAACCGCCTTGCTGAAGTAATTGTCAATAGGAAGCAAAACTTCAAAAACACAACCATTTTTCCGGCACTTCCTGCCAAGAATCAAATGGAGGTTCGAGTAGTCATTTCAACACTATTGATAGGTCCCATTTTGGAAATCCAATAAAAAGGTGGCTGGCCTCTCCTGTCTCAACTGGCAATATAGATAGACTGATAATACTGATAAGTCGGGGCTTTTAGTGTAGTTACTGCCAGCCCCTTCTTAAACCCTTCCTGCAGGAATTCAAGGACTGCCTGTATCTCTCCTTTTTTGAGTCTGTTAGTTTCACAAAATGAGGAAAACCATTTCCAAACCTTTGCTTAAATTTGTCTCATGGTCAATTCTTGACTGTCCAATCGAGTTTCAATCAATCTGGTCGAACAGCCCTTTCTCTCTAAGATGGTCCCCTCAAGATCTATGCTGTCAGTTGAAGTCTTTCGGGTTCTGGAAACAGAATAAGACCCTTATGAATTCCCACCAGATGGGAGCTCTGCTAAAAGCAAGTTCTCCTTCATGGCGTGAGGAAGAAGGTTGTATTAGGTAAATGTCCCAAATTAATCAGGACCCTTCCTAGCAGAGAGTAGCAAGGGAGTGTAGGTCCTCTTTAATAAAGGAAACCTGTGTATTAGCAGGTGAACAGCAATATAACCTGTAGCAGTTTAAATCTTCCACATACATCTTTCCTGAGACGAATGGCATATAGCATATAATATAGCAAAGCAATATGGCATAATGAGCTCCCCAAACTTGTATACATTGTATATCATTATCTTACACAAGAACATCCTATCAATTTTGCATTCAGCATTGCTTAGCCTGTTGTAAAATCCACAACAAGGTGTGACACAGCCAGGCTTTGCACAGGTGCAACAGAACTGTAATCTGCGCAGCTCTGTGTCAGCTCACCTGCAGGGCTTCCACCAATGAGGCTACAGCAGCCCAAACACAGGCATCAGGAAAAACTCAGGTAACTCCTAGCATGTCCATAGCAACAAAAAAGAATATAACTGACAGGAGCAAAGCCGGATTTAGTCAGCTGGACCTGTTGATCCCAGACTGAGCGGAAGACAGAATAGTCATTGGATTGGGATCTGGATGCATTGATACAAAGTTTCTCATGTTTTCTCATGTGGGGGGCAGAGACTAATAACTTCTTCTGCTTGATCTGCATGCCTGAATTTTCTTTTTAGCTAGTTAGGCATGAAAATTTTCTTTTCTGGGCATTCCCACTCAGACTTGATTATATCTTTAAGAGCCGGGTTTTTATATATTGTGTCCTGTATAGATAAAAGGTTTGTCCTCACACTTAATACCCCATGTACTATAGACATCATCCAATAATCCTGCCAAAACTTCTGGTATTGCTTCAGAAGCCCCCTGGAGTCCTTATCCTATATTCCCTCATTAAGAGAATCTACTGAAGAAAGTTCACCTTCCCTTTCTTCCACGATGTCAGATCCTGTTATGGCTAGAACAAGTGCCGGGCCGGGTAGATTAAGGTCAGGCATAGATGCAACTAGGAAAAGAGGTTTAGTGCCAAAAATAGCGGGTTCTGACTGGGAAGTGAGTGCGTCAGCAGTGAGTACCCCAGGAGTTGATCCGGGAGGATTGCAAGGATTAAAAATTGAAGCAATCTTGTTCCTCATAGCTAGGATCTCCCTGTACATAGCAGAGGTCTCCTCTCACTTGTCTGGCAAATAGACTTCTGCCAAGATAGACGCTGCCAAGATTCACAGTGGCTAGTGGGTTTAGGATGCTTTGGCTTCTCTTTGGGGGGGGGTTGTCTTTAGGCTAAGAGACAATTAAAAAAACAATGTTTAGTATACATACCCCCAAAGGATTAAGGATGCAAAATATACAAACAAATATATCAGGATCTGTACATTACCGTTTTATCCCGAGGTGTTTTGAATGAGGTGTAAGGATCAGAAGAAAAAATCTTTCCTGCACCTTTAAGAAGTTTCTGTCCAGTACCTCCAGACTCTGGGCCAGAAATAAGAGCTGCGGTGGGCTACTGATGCTGCTAGACTGCTGTACTGCCCCTGCTACTGCAATCACCGTTCCTCGGGCTCCAAAGAAGAACGTGTAACTAAAGCCACGCTTGGAAGTGACGTCCACACACCGCCGGCCAGCGGCCACATCCCCCAAAATTCATATTAATCTCAGCAACAAAAAATAAAATTCTGTGAAACTCACCTGTAGAATTGTTTTTGGATACATCCAGTCCAGGTCGTCCCAAGTGATGACATGTGGGTATTCGCCCCTAGGGTGCGCTCGACTGCAAGATCAAAGATGTAGCTCCTCCTGGCCCCTATGAAGGCAGGCGTCCCTCTTGTCATTCCCCAGTGGTTAAAAAGCAGTAGACAAAAAAAAAAAAAAAAAAGGACAGGCCGGGAGGCCCAAGCAACCATGTTACTTCAAATAGCTTCAGCTTGTACTCTCTCTAACAAGATTTATGAAAACAATGTCCAATGAATAAAAAATGGTGATTACCATAACAGGCAACAGGAAACAATAAACATAAGGCCGGGGTGGGACGACCTGGACTGGATGTATCCAAAAACAATTCTACAGGTGAGTTTCACAGAATTTTATTTTTCCCTACATCCAGTCCAGGTCTTCCCAAGTGATGACATGTGGGACATCCAAAAGCAGTGTTCAAGGGGGGGCGGGATCCCCAGTGCAGAACAGCATGGAGTTCATTTCACTACCGCCTGAAGCAGCTTTCATCCAAAAACAGCATCAGCTGAGGCCCTGACATCCACCTTGTAAAACTTTGTAAAAGTATGAACTGAAGACCAAGTCGCGGCCTTACAAACTTGTTCAACCGATGCCTGGTGCTGAAAGCCCAGGAGGCACCAATAGCTCTGGCAGAATGAGCTGTGATCCGAAAAGGGGGTTCCTACACCTTGACAGAATATGCTTGCACCACCGCCTGTCTGATCTACTTACTGAGAGTTGACTTGGCTGGTGGCAAACCTTTCCTAGAGACTTCTGTTAGGACAAATAGCAAATCAGATTACCTGAAGGATTCAGTCGCAGCCAGGTAATACTGTATGGCCCTGACCACATCCAAGGCATGGAGGGTCCGTTCTTTGGAATTAGCCAGGGCTGGACACAAGGAAGGTAAGACGACTTCCTCATTAAGGTGAAAGGGAGAAACGACCTTAGGCAAAAAATCAGGTTTAAAGCGAAAAACCACCTTATCCCTTATGCCGCTCAAAATAGGGAGGTTTCATACAAAGCGCGGCCAGCTCTGATACACGACGCACGGAGATGATCGTTACCGACAAGACCACTTTGAGAGTCAAAATAGACAATGCAGCATCAAACAATGGCTCGAAGGGAGGACCCTGACGAGCAGAAAGTCTTAAATTCAAGTCCCACACCGGTAATACTGACCTACACGGTGGCCGGACATGGGTGACTCCCTGGAAAAAAGTTTTGATCAACCTATGGTTGTCAATGGATCTCTGGAAAAAGATGGCTAAGGACGAGACCTGACCCTTGAGAGTGCTCAGCTGGAGACCCAAGTCCAAAAATATGCGGCAAGGGAGACTCTTGGTCTCGCACCAAGCAATATAGGCGTGCCAAGCTCTGAAGTATATCATGGAAGACGATTTCTTCTGAGCCTGAATTATTGTATGCACAACCGTGGCCGACAACCCCTTTTTCGTCAGGATTGAGGTTTCAATAGCCAGGCCATCAAAGCCAGCTTTCGTAAATTGGGGTGCCGCAACGACCCCTATGTGAGAAGCCCTGGGTCGTCGGGCATGATGTAGTGGTCTTTTGACATCTGAACTATGTCCGCAAACCAACTTCTTATCGGCCAGCGAGGAGCCACGAGGATGGTTGGTACCCCCTCCTGGGCTATCTTGCGCAGCACTCAGGAGCGGAAATGGAGAGAATGCATACAGAAATTTGAACTCCGTCCAAGGAATCACCAGAGCGTCTGTTGCAATGGGCAGAGGATCTCTTGAGAGGGAGACAAACTTTGGAAGTTTGTGATTGTGTCTGGAAGCAAACAGATCGATGTCCGGCTGACCCCAGCGGAGACACAGAGCATGAAAGGTCTTGCTTCTGAGAGACCATTCCCCCTGCTCAGGGAGTCTGCCTCCTGGTTTTCCACCCTGGGAATGTAGACTGCTGAGATGCAGGGAACATTCTCCTCTTCCCAAGTCAGAATCTGGGTTACCTCCTTGAGGGCTCTCTTGCTCCGAGTCCTGCCCTGGTGATTGATGTAGGCGACAGCCATCTGATTGTCCGAGCGAACCTGGATCGCACGACCCCTTAAATGGGAAGTCAAGCGAATAAGCACCCACCGGATCGCTCTGAGCTCCAAGAGATTTATGGGTAAGTGTTTCTCCTGCGGACCCCACTAACCCTGGATCTTCTGAGTCTGCCAAACGCCTCCCAGCCTGTCAGACTGGCATCCGTGGTAACTATCTCCCAATGGGGAGTCAGAAAAGACTTGCCCACCAGTAGGTTCCGGGAGTCCAACCACCACAATCGTCATTCCCAGAAAGGATCTCACTGTCGAGGGAGTGATAAATGACTTTGGGTAATTGATTACCCAGCCGAAGGCCTCCAGGGTTGACAACACCGTCCGAGTATCGCTCTCGGCCTGCTGAAGGGAATGGGCCGCAATCAGCAAGTCGTCCAGATAGGGCAGCACACGAATGCCCTGGTACCTCAGGATAGCCATGATGCCCGTCAGCACCTTGGTGAAGACACGGGGGGCTGAGGATATCCCGAATGGAAGTGCCACAAACTGGTAATGCTGATCCTCTAGAGCAAACCTCAGGAACTTCTGATGCCCCTGGAAAATCGGGATGTGCAGATAAGCATCCCTGATGTCCACCGTGGTCATGAAGTCGCCGGGCCGAAGCGATCTCACCGCCGACCGTAAAGTTTCCATGCGGAAATGTCTGACTCTGTCTGACGAACCTGTTGAGACCCCTCAGGTCCAGGATTGGTCTTAACGTTCCGTCCTTCTTGGGAACCGTGAACAGGTTGGAGTAAAAACCCTGACCCTGTTCCTGCCGAGGAACAGGGCAAATCATACCTAACCGCAGGTGTTGCACAGCCGTTCTCATAGCCTGGGCCTTTAGCGGGTTTCAAGATATCTGTGAACAGAGGAATTTTGTGGGCGGCCTGGCTGCCAGCTCTGTCTTGTAACCAGAGGACACTACCTGCTGAATCCACCGATCCGAGAGGTACCGCCTCCAGATCTGAGCAAACAGCAGAAGCCGTCCTCCCACCCGGATGGGTGAGGGCGCCCCCTTGTGCCTGAGAGGGCTTGGATTTATCTCCCCAGGAGGGATTGGGCCACCTGGAAATGAAGAGCCTCTTCCTCCTCGAAAGGAACAATAGGCAGAGGGATTCCGAAAGGACCGAGCAGGCTTCCGTCTCTGAGGGAGTCTACCATACTTGACCAAAAGGTCCAGGCGCTCCCCGAACAGCCTGTTCCCCACAAAAAGGATACTCGTAAGCGACTTCTTGGCAGCCGCATCAGCCGACCATTGCCGCAGCGAGTGGCGGAGAGCAACAAGCAAGGCCGAAATCCTGGCACCGAGCCGGACCACATCGTCCATGGCAGTAGCAACAAAGCCAATGAAATCCAAGCAGGATTCCTTATACTCCTCAGCCCGCCTGCGAGCCTTAGCTCTATCCACAAGTTGTCTCACCTTCTTTCTGATGGCTAGAGAGACAATCGCCGAGGCACACACAGGGAAAAAAAGGGCACCAGCAAAGGTGAAAGCATGGCAGAGCAGTTGATCCATGCGCTTGTCAGCAGGGTCACTTAAGGAAGCAGTATCAGGTGACGGCATAACAGTAGTGTTAGACAACCCCGACACGGGAGGATCCACCTCAGGAGGGCGAGACCATAGCCGAACCAGCTCATCAAGTAAGGGATACCGCCTATCCAGGCCCTTAGGAACCAACGATAACCTGTTAGGCCTCTCCCATTCCTCGAGGATCATGTTAGAAAAATGGGCCTGCTCTGGGAAAACCCGCCTTTGCCTTTCGGGCCTAAACAAATCTCCCTGCTTCCTCTTAGCCGCTCTGGGAGGGACAATGAGTAGTGTATCAAACACTGAGGAAAGCAACTTCCCTGTATCATCCGGGAGCCACGCATCCTCGTCCGGACATACGGTCATTGCCAGCAGAATAATCCATCGTGGAGCGAGACTCCTCTGGCAGCTTCTTACTCGTGGCTTTCTTAGGAGCTGTCCGCGAGATCTGTCTCTCGAGATTGGCCAGCCTATGCGCCAAGTCAGCAAGAGACCCCCTGCTGGCTTCCCCCTCGCTGGGGGCTGAGCGCAGCAGCAGGCTAGGGGCAGGGACGCCCGCCCGTCCATGGTCCAAAATAATGCCTTTCGGCGCAAGTGGTACAAACAGTGCTGAATCCGTCTAGAGGATTCCTACTGCACAAGGGGCAGAGCCTTTCCTGCCCAAATGGGGCCCCCAGCTTACTACCCCCTGATACCTCCATTATGGTGATTAAAAATGGTCAAAATCGATAAGGTTACAAGACACTAATGGCCCAAACCTATAAAGCGATCCTCTTAATACAAAGGGGGACCGGGAGGAACCACGACCTACACATGAGAAGGGGAAAAGGGACCATGATCAGAATAGGCACAATGCAAATAGTCAATAAATGCAGCCAGAAAAGAGGGACTCATGATACCGACAGAGGGACAGCGCAGCCTCCGAAGTACGAGCGTGATCCCCAGCAGCAAGACAGAGTCACAGGTTCTGCAGCGTCCAGGCAGGCCCCTCGCAGGCCAGGCTCCAGAAGGATCCTCGAGGGGAGTGCGGCGCCGTCATGACGTCGGACGGCGCCAGGCTCCGCCCCCTCCGCGGCGCTTCTGGAGAAGACGCCTGCCCCCTTCCAATCACTGCCTAAGCTGTAAAAATGGCGGTGGCGGTGCCCGAGACCCACCGCGCCTATAGCGCCCGAGTCTCTCCCCCCGTCACAGACAGCGCCGCACCAGCGGTGATGCAGCAGGCCCGGAGGGTGCGGCGACCCCGTAGCCCAAGCGACCGATGAGGGAGCGAGGGAGGTAAGAAGTCAGAGTGCACCATGCTGAGCCAGCGAGGAGCCAAGTGGTAAAAACACAAAGTCAAAAACACAGCACAACAAAATACCAATAAAGCTTCTGGGCAGGGAGGGATACAGTCAACAACAATAGAAGAGTCCCCCTCGGGCTCACCATAAGCCTGTGGCTGGCTACCTTTTAACATAAGGTCTACGGCCCTGAGCCAAAGCTCTGCCGAACGCCAACAGACCCCGGCGTTCACCCTACCGCCACGAATCCCAAAGCAGCCGGAAGCTGGGAGGCAGAAGTGGGTCAGGAGGGATCCGTGGAAATAGGGCCCGCAGCGGCCGATGGGCTAGGTGGCCCCGCTTCTGCTGCCATTATCTGAGAGAGAGTACCAACGATCTTCTGCAGTCAAGACTGCAAGATGAACAACTGGGGAATGATAGAGAGACACTTGCCTTTATAGGGGGCCGGGAGGAGCTATATCTTTGATTTTGCAGTCGAGCGCCCCCTAGGGGCGAATACCCACATTTCATCACTTGGGATGACCTGGACTGGATGTAAGGAAAAAGGAGACACAGGAATATTCAGGACTGGATCCTCAGATGAGCGAGTGTGAGTAGCACAGAAAAAAAGATCCAAAAACTCTCCTGTGAATTGAGTGAAATGGCAGAAGCGGTCTTAAAGGAACAGCCCAAAACTAGTGCGGTGTCAGAAAAAAATTCTATGTGGGACCGCCCTCGCCGCCTGTAAACCTTGGGTGAACTACACCCAAAAATGAACAATTCCAGGCTGAGGAGGCTTCTCCATGAGCCTCCTGGAGCTGAAGACAACAAGATTAGACCGATCAGATTAAACCAGGAGAGGGAGCTGGGGTTGCCACACTCAGTGACTTTCCCTTTAACAGCCACTGGGGAACAAGGCAGTAAGGTAAGTGGATAGCCTGAAAACAGCTCGTTGTCATGTCTTACTATGCAGTGGCCTCCTAAACAGACCTGTTGGAATGACAGTATTAGTATTAAAGCGGACCAACACCCACATTTTTAACTACCATCCCCTGAATTGCTCCACCCATGAATAATACAATTCTGTGATTACTCACCTGTAGAATTGGTACTATACGTATACAGCACGTCCTGCTCCAGAGATAATTCCTTACGTTTGGGTAATATGTCCACAAGATGGCACTGGACTGCAAAGACAGCAAAAAAGTGTCTCCTTCCGGACCCTTATATTCCAGGGACCTCCCACAAATTCCCCAGTATTGACAAGCAGTTAGCAAGAAGTCGGGAGAATAACAACCATAAACAATTTTAACCATGAAAACAACCACCATACAGAGGCACTAAGAATAATGAAAACAAGGGCGGGGTGGAGCAGGACGTGCTGTATACGTATAATACCAATTCTACAGGTGAGTAATCACAGAATTGTATTATTCTAAGTATACAGCACGTCCTGCTCCAGAGATAATTCCTTACATTTGGGACATCCAATAGCAGTGTCCGTAAGGTAGGGTGGGATCCCTAAAGCAACAACATGCAGATTAAACCACTGCCGCCTGCAGAACTTAGCGGCCAAAAGCAGCATCAGCTGAAGCCCAAACATCAACCTTGTAAAACTTAGAAAAAGTATGAACAGAAGACCAAGTAGCGGCCTTGCAAACTTGTTCAACAGAAGACTGGTGCTGAAAGGCCCAAGAGGCACCAATAGCACGAGTGGAATGAGCAGTAAGGCGGAAGGGAGGATCCTTCCCTTTAGCAGAATAGGCCTGAATCACAGCCTGACGGATGCACTTGCTGATGGTAGACTTAGCTGGAGCCAGACCCTTCTTAGGACCAGAAGGGACCACAAAAAGAGCATCTGGTTTAAAGCGAAACACCACCTTGTCCTGGTGTCTCTCAAAGCAAGGGGGCTTGATGGAAAGCGCCGCCAACTCAGAAACACGCCTAACAGAAGTGATAGCCACCAAAAAGACTACCTTAAGCATAAGAATGGACAAAGCAGCCTCATGCACAGGCTCAAAAGGAGACTCCTGCAAGGCAGATAGGACCAAGTTCAAGTCCCAGACTGGTAACATAGGCTTATGTGGGGGGCGCACATGAGTAACCCCCTGGAAAAAAGTCTTGACCAGATGATGCTGACCAAAAGATCTCTGAAAGAAAAACAGCCAAGGCAGAAACATGACCTTTCAGAGTGCTGAGTTGAAGTCCCAGATCCAAACCATGTTGGAGAAATTCCAGAATCCTAGGAATAGAAAACACACGACAGGGAAGAGATTTGGCCTCACACCAGTCAATGTAGGTACGCCAAACCCTATAGTAGATGGAAGAAGAGGACTTTTTCCGAGCCCTGAGCATGGTGTTAACAACAGAGGCAGGCAGCCCCTTTTCCATTAAGATGGAGGTTTCAGCAGCCAGGCCGTTAAAGCCAGCGTTTGTAAATTGGGGTAGCGTAGCCGCCCCTGAGTGAGCAGGTCTAGATCCTTGGGCAGGGCGTACTGATCTACCGCCAGCTGCACGATGTCTGCGAACCACACTCTTCTTGGCCAACGGGGGGCCACCAGGATTGCTGGCACCCCTTCCTGAGTTATCTTTCGCAGAACCCTGCCCAACAGGGGAAACGGGGGAAAGACATACAGTAGCTGAAAACCCTGCCAGGGCATTGTCAGAGCATCCATGGCTAAGGCCAGAGGGTCCTGGGACAGAGACACAAAGACTGGAAGCTTGTGATTGTGACGGGACGCAAACAGATCCACATCTGGCTGACCCCAACGGTGACACAGAGAGCGAAACACCCTGTTGCTGAGGGACCATTCTCCCAGGCGAGAAGTCCCCCTGCTCAGAGAGTCTTCCTCCAGATTCTCCACCCCCGGAATGTACACATCTGAGATGCAGGGAACATTGTCCTCTGCCCAGGACAGGATCAGAGACACTTCCTTGAGGGCCCCCTTGCTCCGGGTCCCTCCCTGATGATTGATGTAGGCAACCGCCGTCTGGTTGTCTGAGCGTACCTGAACAGCCCGACCCCGAAGGTGCGGGGTCAAGCGGGCTAGAACCAACCTGATCGCCCTCAGTTCCAGAATGGTTGATAGGGGTGTGGGCCTCCTGAGGGCCCCACTGCCCCTGGAATGTTAGGGATCTCCAGAAGCCCCCCCAACCTGTCAGACTTCCTTGAGTCCAGCCACCACGAGAGAGACCGCCTGGCTAGGGGGGACAGAACCAAAACCTGATCCAGGGACACAGGGTCCCTGTCCCATACAGACAAGAGGTGGAGTTGAAGAGGCCTCATGTGAAACGGAGCATAAGGAACCGCCTTGAAGCAGGACACCATCAGGCCCACCAGCTGCATTCCCTGCCTGATGGAAGGATGAGGGCAGGACAGAAGGAGCTGAGCTTGCACTTGCAGACTGTCCACCTTTTGCTGAGGAAGAAAGATCCTGGCCCGAGCTGTATCCAGATTCATGACCAGAAATGGCTTCACCAAAGAGGGAGACAGGGAAGATTTGGAGTGGTTTATCACCCTGCCGAATTACTCCAGTGTGGTCACTACCCGCTGAGTATCCAGCTCTGCCTGTTGGAAGGACGGAGAAATAAGAATGTCGCCCAATTACGGAAGAACGTGAATGCCCTGAGCTCTCAGCAGAGCCATAATGCCCGCCAGCACCTTGGTGAATACCCTGGGAGCCAAAGTGAGAACGAAGGGCAATGCCACGAACTAGTAATGCTGATCCTCCAGAGCGAACCTGAGGAATCTCTGATGACCTGGAAAGACAGGAATATGGAGGTAAGCATCCTTGATGTCCACAGAGGTCATGAAGTCCCCTGGACGTAGTGAACTTACAGCTGAGCGCAGAGTCTCCATGCGAAAATGCCTGGATCTGACAAACTTGTTGAGAAGCTTTAAGTCCAGGATGGGTCTGACAGACGCATCTCTTTTGGGAACGGTGAAAAGGTTGGAATAATAGCCCTTGCCCCTTTCCCTTAAGGGCACCTGGCAGATGACCCCCAACTCCAGTAGATTCTGCACAGCAAGCAACAGGCCCTGAGCTGACAGGGGGTCTTGAGGCATCCGGGATCTGATGAATCTTGGGGGCGGCCAGGCAGCAAACTATCTTGTAACCAGAGGACACTACCTCCTGAATCCACCGGTCTGAGACATGACGCCTCCAGACGTGAGCAAAGAGCCGAAGCCGTTCGCCCACACGGATGGGTGAGGGCGCCCCTTCATGCCCGAGGGGACTTGGGGGAAGACTTGGAACCCCAGGAGGGGCCAGGGCAGCCACGCCCTCTGCCCCTGCCCCAGAAATCTCCCCGGGCCCCTGCAAATGAAGCTCCCCTTCCCATTCTGACTGTCTCTTGCGCTGGGGTAACCTGCCTACCTTAGCAAACAGGTCCAGGCGATCCCCAAATAGACGCAGTCCTTTAAAGGGGAACCCAGTGAGAGCCTTCTTGGCAGCGTTGTCAGCTGCCCACTGGCACAGCCAAACCGAGCGGCGTATAGCCACCGCCTAAAACAGAAGCCCTGCCACACATTCTAATGGTATCATCCAAGGCAGAGAGGACATATGCAACAAATTCCTCACAACGCAGAAGGGCTCTATACTCTTCACTAGCAGCATCATCAGGAGCCCCATCTAAAATACTCTTGAGCAGAGTCCTAATAGCCACAGCTGTAATGGCAGAGGCACAAATCGGACGCAGCGCGGACCCCACACAGGCAAAGGCATGGGAAGCCAGCTGATCAATGCGCTGGTCCTCACCATCCTTCAGGTTAGTAGAGTCAGGGGAATGCATGACAGAAGTGTTGGACAACCCCAGAATTGGTGCATCCACTTCGGGAGGGGACGACCAACGCTTAACCACTTCAGTAGGAAAGGGATACCTCCTATCCCAACTCTTAGGCACCCCCGGGAGCCTGCTAGATCGCTCCCACTCTTTGAGCACGAGATTATTAAAGTGAGTTTGCTCAGGAAACTCCAAACGTGGCTTAGCAGTGTGAAACAACTCCCCCTGCTGCCGAGGAGCCGCGGCAGGAGGAGAGATAGAAAGTACTTCAAAAATGTGAGCCAAAAGCCTGTCAGTATCATCTGGAGCCCACGGGTCAGAGCCAGAATCAGCATAACCCTTAGGCTGCTCATCAGATGATTCTGAATCAGAAAACAATTCCCCCTCTTCCAGGGGGGTATAGCCGGCCAGGTCAAAAAATTCCTCAGCCTCCATAGGAAAAAAAAATGCCACCTCTTAGCAGAGGCCTTACGTGCCTTAGAGCCAGCAATCAGCTTCTCAATGCTAGCCAGCCTGGTAGACAAATCAGGCTGAGACTCCCCACTGGTATGCACCTCACTGGGAGTCAAATGTAAGCATGGGGGAGTAGGCGAAGCCATACGGAGCGCAGGCCCAGCCACAGGTAACCCAGATTGCAGCGCAAGCGCCTGCTGGGCACGGGGTACACAAACCCGCACATTGTCATCACTTGTAGGGGACACCCCACACACAGCCGGGCTTGTCCCGAAGGAACCCCAAGCACATTATCCTGAGAAGCCTCCATATGGTGATTATCGTGGCCCACCAGCCACCCGGGATGCCCCAATAGCACGCTAGGGAAGTGGGAGGTAAAGGCAGAATAGGCCTCTAATAGCAAACTAAATAGAGGGGATAGGCTGGGAGAAACCACAATTAAGTTTGACCCGCCTGCAAGACATAAACAGAAAGGTCCAGTAAGCGGTATGCATACATAAGATATAAAAAATAAGCCAGCCTGCAGGGGCACTTACGGACCGTGGTAGGCAGAAGCCAGCCACGCAGCACGAGGAGAGCAAAATGGCGCCCGCAGATACCTCGAGGGGCGGGCCGCGGAGACAGTGATGCAGAACGCGCCATCCGCAAGGCCCGCCCCCCCCCGAAGAGCACGAAAGCGCCCACGTGACCATGCCAGCCAATGATGGCGCAGCAGCGCCTGAGGTAAAGTCGCCGCTGACCGCGGAACCAACACACGCGGCAACACAAAGCCAAAGCATACCACGGAATACAATCCCAAGGAGTGAAGAATACACATACACCCCCCCCCCCCCCCGAGAAATACCAGGGAGAGCGAGGGAGGGCAGCGGCCAACCTAACAGGAGCCCACCGATGGACAGGGGGCGAGGGGCGATAGCGCGGGAGGGGCATCCCATAAGGCTCACCATGGGTCTATACCGCCCCGCTCACCTGCGAGTAGAGAGAGCCATCTTCTTGCCTTCGCAGCGCCGACTGCAGAGAAGAACGGGGAATTTGTGGGAGGTCCCTGGAATATAAGGGGCCGGGAGGAGCCACTTTTTTGCTGTCTCTGCAGTCCAGCTCCATCTTGTGGATGTATTACCCAAACATAAGGAATTATCTCTGGAGCAGGATGTGCTGTATACTTAGAATAGTAACTTTTGCCTATTTTAACTGCCCATGTTTCATTCTAATCCCATATAATGTCACTTGTTTTAGTTGTAAAGCTCCACCTCCTCCATTCATTGCCACTGCTAAATGTGGCAATGATGTCATTGCCGCACTTATGCAATGACTGTTAACCTGTAATCTTACAGAAAGGAACAGCAAAAAAAAGTGTTCCAGGGTGATTTGATAAGCTAAAAAATTGATTTCTAGTTCTACATCCTAATAAGGGATTATCAGCAGCAGCTCTCAAATGTATTTTACAAGTTCAGTGGGCTTTTGTCCACTTTAAAGCCAGTAAGTTGTACTGTGTTAGCCATCGATGTAAGCAGGAAATCTAGGGCAATACCATTTATTGCCTAACTCAACAGATTGAAAATACAAGCTTTCGAAGTAATTCAAGCTTCTTCTTCAAGCATAATATAGATCTGTAACTTAGACACACATATATACACAAAACTACAGAGGCACAATTGTTTTTCTACTGAAACACGTGAATAATAGCAAAGTCATAAAAGCAAAGAGATAAAAATCAGGGGAATTTTGACAATTAATGGTGGGCTGATGAGAATGGGATGAGGGAGAGAGAATGTGTGGAATTTTTATTGCTCTTTTTAGTCACATCAGCCCAGACATTTTATGTAATATCTGACCTTGTGGTGAGTCCAGTCTATTAAATCCACGTCATAATGACACATACAATCATTATCCCTGTTTAGTCCACAGTCCATCTATTTGAATATTTGGATGCATTTACACTCCCACTTCAATCTCTCCTTTGGTGAACGGAAGCCCCCTTTGAGCACTGTGAGTTTAAGGTCACATGGACCATGGCCTGGCCTACAGAAACAGGCACATCAGTTTTAAATTTTACTTCAATATATCTTTATTAAATTTTCAATTATACAGAACAGCAGTTAGAAACAAGAAAGTAGGGGATCACAGGGAGAAATCACACGGAGACCAAATACAACATTACACGCTCATGCGGCCTGCAGGGACCTGAACCCAGACCCCCCCTTGTCACGGAGTACAAACTATTCCGGGCATAAAGGATCATTGAGCTAGTTCCGCGAGCAACCATTTATATCGCACCGGGTCTCCAAGTCGTAGGGTGTCTCCCGCTGTCCTTATAGTCTCATCCCTGGCCGCTCCTACCAGCGCGTGAACCACCATGTCCATACCTCCCAGCAAAAAGAGGTGAAGTGTGAGAGAAAGATATAGGAGAAAGAAAGGAAGGGGAAGAAGGAGAAGAAGAAGGAAGAACAAATAAAGGAAATAGAAAACCAAAGAAGCCGGATGTCCCACGTCCGGAGCCTACCCCCAGATCCGCAGTTTTAAATTTTAAATTGTGAACTTGTGCAGATTTAGTTGCTTTCTTAGTGCTTGTCCTGTGGCTGAGAGGTACAGCACACATATGGCACAGGCAGACATTAGGGGATTTTCAGGTGAAACTACCCAGTATTTTGTAATCTTGTTGCATATTCGGGGTCTTTATTTTGGCCGTCGGTATAGATGTGTGTGCAGGGTTAAAGTCCAATTTCAAGCTTTTTAAAATATTTTTCCTGAAATTGGACTTTAAGCGATTCAAAAATCAATCATGACTTTTGGATCACTTAAACCTAAAGAGGTCAAACGCCCATTTTTTTACTCTCCGCAATCCCCTGTGTACAGGGCCGTAATTAATGCAAGGCAAACCTAGGCACATGTCTAGGGTGCTTAGCTGGTGTTGGGGCGCATTGTTTTAACATTTAATATATATTTTTTATATTATTTTTATTTTTTTCATTGCTGATTCAGTGTCTGCGCCCGCGACCTGCTTTTGGCCGCCCCCGGAAGCACTAGCGAAGCTTCTCTATGTAACTCAGCACCCTGTTCTGGTATGAGCAGGGCTCCAGCCACTGCTGAGGTCACTGACAGTGTTGTTGGGTGAAGACGCTGAAGCTGGATACATCAGCTATGTGAGCCTCAGCCAGGGTGAGATGGTGGTGGCTCAAGGGTTAAACTTCTCTTCAGCCGTCTGCTGGAGATGATTCATTCACACACCCTGTGTGTCTGAATGGAGGCCGCCCCAGCGCTCCCTACCAACACGGGCAGCATGAGTGGAAGCAGCATGGAAGACACCTGGGATGTGAGATGGCTTGGAATCTCCTTATCACAGCAGGGAGGTAAGCTGCCCCCCCCCCCATCATTGTCAATAGTGAGAGGAGGCTCACTGGGCTCTGTGAACACACACAGGTGCTGGATTCAGGGGAGTGGAGTGCAGGGGAGTGCCTCTGTGCTGTGTGGGGCCCTGTGAGCAGACCATGATGGGGCTCCCCTGCACTCAGCATGCCCCTTCGAATCTTGCAAGTTTGTGGGAAGTCTGGTGAACCACAGGTCCCAACAGCTCCTCTGAAAGTCACAAGGGGCATGCTGGGCACTGCAGCTTCGCCAACTTAAGGTGTAACAAAACCCACTCTGGAGTCTCCAGGGCAGGCTAACTTCCGCCCCCTGGGACATCACAGACTGGGATGCCCCGCCGTGTGAAACCCCCAAGGGCTCCCAATAAACTCACATTTTCCCTAAGCCCACAACATCACTTGCATCCCTTCTGAGCTGTCTGCGGCTCCACCCACCTCAGCCAAAGGGAGCAAGTGATGCAAGGTCATGGGCTCAAGGAGTGGTGAGTTTGCTCAGCGTTATGGGGGGTTTCACACTGCGGGGCTGACCAGGGAGAAGGACCAAAACAGGGGATAGTGAGAATCACGAGTTTTGGTCCACTTTAAAGAAAAGCCACCCCCAGTGCAGACAATTCCCAGCTGAATTAAAGTGCCCTGCATATAGACTCCAGCAGAGTTTCTGGGACGTTTTCTACAAGTTGCTGGAGAGTATGACAAACTACAGGTGCCAGCCACACTGTGGCAGTGGTCTGGTAGATTAAGGTGCCCAGCATACACTGTGAAAGTGTATCGGAAGCGGCTATACTCTCAAAGCAGATCAAAACCCTATTCACCCTGCCCAGGTATCTCGGATTGGCCAATGGCCTCTCCCTGGGGTATCCCGATTTGGGATGACCCACTGTGCAAAACCCCCAAGAAACTCACCTTTCCAGTGGGCCCATGACCATGTCTCCAGCATCTCTGGACTGATATTCACTCCAACTCTCATTCAGATCAGGCTGGGGGCAGGAACATACCTTTAGACTAAAGGGAGCCTGGAAATCATTCCTCCAGGTACTCAGGTGGGGGTCTAGGTGGATAGCACAGGGGAATGGTTTTATTCCACTTTCAGAATTGCAGCACTCCACTTGTCCCGCATAACCCCCCTGGAAGTTCGTGGGCAGGCCAGTGAATCACAGGTCCCAGCAACTGCCATAAAAGTTATGAAGGGCATGATGGGCACCACAGGTTGACCACCTTTGAGTAAATAATTTGATGCAGGCATGTCCTGGCAGAACTACAAAGCTCACCATGTCCCCCTGCAACCCTCACAAGCTGTAACTGTTGTATGTTTGTGTGGTGTCTGAACAACAGGCCCCAGCAACTGTCATAAAAGACACCTAGATCATACTAGGCACAGGAGACTCCCAGCATAGGGCATGCTGGGACTCGCAGCCCACCAAGCCCCTACAAACCCATAACAAACCACAGTAATCAATTCAAAAGCCAGAGGCACATATTGAGCACTGCAGCCTGGAGCAAATAAAGGAAGTCTGGTGAACTACAGGTCCCAGAAAATAAAGCACAAGGGGCATGCTAAGCACTACAGTTCTGCCAGCTTTGAGCAAACAGCTTGGGGCAGAGCTCTGATACCCGACATACACAATCTAATCTAAACCTGTGACCTAAAATTCTCAGCATGACCCCTTTAATTTCCACAAAAGTCATTGTAACCTTGTTGCAAGTTTTCCTGAACTACAAGTCCCAGCAACTCTCACAAAAGTCACAGGACCACAGTGCCCAGCGTGCCACTTACAAGTTCCATGAAAGAAACTTTCATGGAGGGGCTCAGGCAGTTTGCTGGACTAGAGTTCCCAGCATGCCCTGGGATGGGAAGTCTCCTGCACTCAGCATGCCCCTTGTAACTTCTATGAGAGATACTGTCTGGTCAACGAATTGCATAAAAGTTATGATGGACATGCTGTTCACTGCAGAGCCACCAATTAAAAATGCACTATGTTTGACCTTTTTCATCTGTCAGCTGACCAGTAGCCAATTGAAGGGCCACGTTTTACAGAGTGGTCTCGCTGCAAATGAGTGAAACCAGGGGGTTGTGGGAGGCCAATATGGTCATTTTATGGAAAATGGTGCAGGACCGCTTTAAAACTGGCCCTACTGCCTGCCATAACATACTGTATGCTTTGCGAAATGCTTATTCCTTGTATCTACGGTTACTTAGCCACCCCCATTAAGAAAAAAGAAAGACTAACTAGGTTTATAAAAAAAATCTAAATGTATATCTATAAATACTACATGTAACAAAATCAGGCCTGAAGAACACCATTTAAATCTTGAGTTTTACAAGAGCATCTTGCTGGTGACCTGCTATCTTAAATTGTAATTCTTCAACACGGTTGCTCATTTCCACCAGGTTCACCTTTAGCTGTCGATAAAAACAAAATAAACATCATAAGAAGCAATATGCGAGGATGATAAACAATACCACAAATCAAACTACAATATGGACAATTGCATGGTATACAGAATTTTAAACAACAGACCAGGCAACAGTAATAATAAGCAAGTAGTTCCCCAGATGTCAAATGTGCCTCTCCTCCATTTCCAGCAGGGCCGAAGCCATAGCAGGGCTCCAAACTTTGCCCCCCCCCTATCTATTACATTACCTAATAAAACACTCCAATAATGACCATGCTCCAAAGTGATCGTACGGCTGCCTCTTTCCCTTGGAACTCTCAGCATGAGCAAGACAGGGAAACTACAGTGGTTGTGTAGTTGGTTCTAATCACAGCAAAACATGTGCCCATCTCAAAGTTCTGCAATGATACACCTTTCCCATATCAACCACAGCCAGGAATGGAGCCAGTGGCTTGGCTTAGAATACATAAGGTATTTACATAGAATCATAGATTTTGACATACTTAGAAATGGCTCATTTAGTCATTTAGTAGTGCATGCTTGGACAGGAACTAAGTCATAACAAAATACTATATTGGACAATTAAACATCTTACCTCTGTTATGTGGTTTATGAACATTTGAAAATCAAGTTTCACATTAAGTCCTTCAATCATGGTTTTGCTTTTGACAAAATAACTATTGTAAAAGAATAAAAATATTATATCAGAAAAAACAAAAAGAAGAGCATTTTTGTTGTCCGGTCTTCAAATGTCTACTTAAAGTGTACCAACACCGGCTGGAATGTCACTGAAACAGCGTTTTTGGTAGATTTTCAGATAAATTACAACTACTATGTCTACCTTTCAGTTGTTCAAAAGAAACAACCCTTTACATTTAAAATACCCCCACAAACTATATATTCTCTCAAAGAGCACATCTCAAGCTTTCTAGGGGTACCAGGCTTATTGTCATGGACACTTTCTTGAAGTAATCCCTTGATTAATTCTTGATTGCACAGAGTTTTCCAAAAACAAGAATAAAAAAGCAGAATCAAAACCACATTTTCCTAAAGAAAACAAAATGCAAACAAGAAAAAAAACACGTTAAATCTGAAAAATCTTACATTTTATTTGTAAATGTTATAAAGTGCTCTTTTCAGTTTGGGGGGAAGGGAGGATCTCCTGGGCAGGAATGGGGGGGGGGCTAATGATACATATGTTATATATGTGGTACCGTTGTAAATGGGAGAAATGGGGGTTTCACATCCAGTATATTTTTAATAATATGAAATGTTTTATTTAAAATAAAGGAAACAATTTTCAAAATGCTTAAAAAAAAACAATATATAATATTCCTCTATCAAATTTTGGCTCTTTCAATATTGCCGCTGTGATGAGGTGCAGCCAGTTGGCCAGAATACTATTCAAGCGTGTGCGCTCCCACGTCCAGCCACACAGAAGCCGGAGATGGAGCGGTGAATGAGATCTCGTTGCGGGACCCGACCGGATCAGGCATGATCACCAGCACATAGCAGGGCATCCGATGCAGGATGCCCCAGGGGTAGGCTAGCGGCCAGGCCTGGAATCTCAGACAGCTAGAACTCCACAGTAGGTAGATACAGAGAAAGGCATCTGATGTCTTCCCCCCCTCCACTCGGCAGGGGCAGGAAGGAACACAGTCTACCATGGGAAGAAGTCTACCATGCCAAAAAGAATATTAGGATCTGGTGGGCATTTGTCATTTACACTATAGGCAGTTTGGAAAGGAGCCGACACCTCATTTGTCACTATGGTATAATTCAATTAAAAGCGGACAATCTATGCCTGGTGAGGCATTGATGGTTAACATAATAGTGATACCAAAAACCAAGCAAAGTTACTACTGAATGTTCAGAGTATCATCCAATTGTCTAAATAAATGAAATATTTGCCACAATACTTGGCTTAACACCTTTCTAGCTGGGATTGTCTATCTGGACCAGGTGGGCTGTGTGCCGGGTAAGCAAGAAGCAGATCAAGTCATACAGGCCTTTGATATTATCTCACTTTTGCAAAATGGTGGGATGGGGGCAAGCCTGAGGGGGGATTGGTGCTGTAGATCAAAATCCAGAAGGCCTTCGATACCCTTATCTGGGACTAATTGTTTATAGTCCTAAAAAAAGATTTGGGGATGGGCTTTTGACCAGAATTAGGGGCTTATATTCAACCCACAGAGCAGCAGTATTAATAATTGGGTAGGAACACACCTTCTGGATGTCAGCCGGGGCACTGGACAGGTATGCCCCCTCTCACCGTGGCTTTTTATATTGGCCATGGAGCCCTTGGCGGAGAGGCTGCGCTCCCGGAAAACTTTTAGAGCAGTAATCTGTGAAGCACAAATGTACCCTCTTCGGACAACTTGCTCCTGTTCATCATTAGGCCAAAGGTCTCACTACCAGACATTATGAAGGTTCTGGATGGTTTTACAGGGGTTTCTGGGCTGGTGGTGAACAGGAGCAAGTCAGTGGCATTGGATATCTATATGGACCATCAGGTCAAAGAACAACATTTGGGTTTCAGTGGACACAGTGGAACATTACATATTTAGGGATAGAATTCACTTCTAGGTTTGAGGACTCGTATAATGAAAATTACCTACCTCTATTAAGAAAACTGAAGGAGCATCTGAGGAAATAGTTGACCAATCTGCTCTCCAGAACAGGTAGCATGGCAGAGGTCAAGATCGACCTGCTGCCAAAACTACTGTATAACTTTAGAACTCTTCCCATTCCAGTGAGCAATAACAGAGCAGAAGTTCAACTGCGTTGGAAGTTTGCCAGCCAATTATGCACTTTTTAGAACATAGAGATTAACATGGAGGTATTCAGGGTGTTCCTGCCAGGAAGAAAAAAAAGTCTTCAATTGGGGGCAGGCATCCAGAATAGCTTGGGAATTATGGCCTTAACTCAGCAACACTAAGGCTGATGATGGAGACCACAGAGGTGGTGCTATATGGATGCCATATACCTTTCCAAGTGGCCACTCAGACCAGATAGGATGGGCCCATTCAGGTCTTAGAAGCCCTCTGTTCCCCACTTCAAGAGCAGGGATTTTCTAAAGCAAATGGAAGAGGGTAACCCGTACTGTCCTGTGCTTGGCAAATAGATGGTTGGATATTTTCAGAAGTATCCATTACCTCTTAGACAAAATGGTTGTTTTTTTTTTTTCAAACTACACGATCCTCGACCAAACATAAGTGAAAAGAACACTTGTTCTCTGTATCATTTATATTACTCCCTATGACATGACTCCTGTGGCAGGAGGCAGAAACCAAAAGATGGGCTTCACAAAAGGACCAACACAATATAAAAACTAGCAGAAATAGCATATGCTTTCTTTTTACACACAACATTTGCATTGATATTTTAATACACAACAGAAACTATGCCTTAGTGTTTGTCTCTATTTTATTTAGTGTTAATGTATTATGTATGTTATGCATGATTTCCATAAAGAAAAATATCTTACCACATTATTTCAGTTTTTAATAAACAGAATAACCCCCGAAGGTGTGTATAAGGACGGGTTGCAGAACATAAATTGAAGCCAATAATGGAATCGCAGTCTTTACATTTTAGAATATGGTAAATACTGCAATGAGGAAAAAAATATAGTTAGTAAAGACATCTTGAACAGTTTGCATGTCATTAAACTTTAAATGCTGCAATAGTAGGGTAGATATTATAGTCATGGACACATACCTGGTTTTCCTCAATGTTACATATATTAAGGGTATGAAAAGATTATTTAAAGGGATTGTCCAGCCAAGAGTTAAAACACTCAACCTATATGTCATACTTTGGCTACAATGGGGAGAGTGCAGTCTGTTTACACGTTTTGCCCAAATATTCTTAGCTCGGCATGGTTTTCCATCACCGTCTCTCTCTACTCATCGTCCACCAATTAAGTTCCTTGTCCACGATAGTGGACTGCTCATTCATACACATAATTTGGACTTATGTGTGCCTCCCCTTCTCCCTCCATTATCCTAGCATTAGCACATGCAGATGCGTGCCATATCAAGGATAGCGGACACAGCTTCAAGAAAATAAAAATAAATAAATAACATCCAGGATAAAAGAGGATTCAATAACAACTTGCCTGTTGGCTGGACAATGGCTTTAAGCGCAGTCCCAATGCATTTTCCCACACTTAGTGTTATTGGATAGGGTTCACCAACTTGCCCGATAATTGGACATAACTGGAATGTACGGTATTTTTCGTTCCATAAGACGCACCCCCTCAAAGAAGTGGAAAACTGTCCATGCGCCTTATGAAGCAAATGTAGGAAAACATTTTGGTCTAAATGGCGAATGCCATAAACACACAATCCCAACCATGAAACATGATGGTGGCAGCATCATGTTTGTGGGGAAACTTTTCTTCCTCAGGGACTGGGAAAATGGTCAGAGTCAATGTTAAGATGCAATGGACTGAATGCACAGAAATCCTGAAGAAAAACCTGTTAACTCCTTAAATGACAACTCCGTCTCCAGCATGTCCACAGTAACAGTGTGTTATCCGTTTACCCAGTGCTGAAGACGGGGTGAACGGAGGCGGAAGGAGCATGCCGGGGGCTAGACTGAAGTGTTGGTCATGCATTTTTACTCACCTAGCCACCTTGCTCCAGCTTGTTTCCTGTCTTCCCACCGAAAGTGAAGCCCATCGACATGCCGGCCCGCAAGGCCGCAGCTGCTAAGATCCCTTGCAGCGTCCCTGCTGAGATGTCCCTGCCGCCTCCATCTACAAGCCACTTCCACGCCTCCACCTTTGATGTCCTCCCTGCTGACCTGTCCTCTGCCGCTGAGAGGGCCTCGTCAGGTGGTTGCTGAGCTGTCCTCCACTGAGAAGGCCTCACTGGGTCGCCACTGAGATTTACCCTGCCGCTTCCGCTACTAAGATGAGAGGCCGGTCCCTCCTTTAAAGCCGACTGCCTGGTGAGTCCCCCATCTAACTGTCACTGCTCTAGCCTGTAAGCCATACCCATCCACTTACTGCCACTATACCTACCTGCTGCCCACCCACCTACCTACTTGCCTGCCTACCTGCCCACCCACTGACCTACTTGCCTGACCAGGCCCACCCACCTACTCGCCTGCCTACCAACCCACCTACGTGCCTGTCACCCACCTACCTATTTGGGTACCTACCCACCCACTTGCTTGCCCACCCACATACCTGTCAGCCTGTTGCCCACCTACCTTCTTGCCGCCTTACCTTGTCTGCCCAGCCACCCGCCTGCTTTCCACCTTTGTGCCTACCTGCTGCCCAGCTGTCTGACCACCCAGCCATCTACATGTTCATCCACCCACCTACCTGCCTGCCCACCTACCTATGTGCTTTCCCACCCTCACACCAACTTGTCTGTATGCCCACATACCTGCCAGCCACCTACCCTTTTATCCACCTATCTACCTTCTGCCCACCATATCGATCCTTCTGCCCAACCACCTGTCCACCTAACCACTGGAACACAGAGGGACAAAAATGTACTGATCCTCCAGGCTGAATTTAGATGGGTCATTAAGGGGTTAAAAAAGCATTTTTGGGACCACTTCTTCATTTTTTATGTGTCAATTAGAGGGTTAAGAGTCTGCAAAGGACCTGTACCGCCTTTCATTAGTCAGTCAAAAAACTGCAGAAAATGGGGGGAGAGTGTTGCTCTAACACATGTAGTGCCCAAGTTTTAATCCTAAAAGAAAGTGGGGCACTTACCAGCCTTCCAGGCTATAATCCATTCCTATCTGACGTTTTTCATTTAGGATAACATCATTTGTGACTCCTACAAATTAAAAAAAAAAAAAAAAAAAAAGAGAGATAAAGCCTCCCTTTCGAGAATGTATTCCTTCAAATCCAAATTATATATATTCCTACAATAATAATTTGAAGGCACAGCCATTAATCTAAGGGTTATGCTCGCTTAACAGGAAATTAGGGATAAAATTGCCTCCCATTGGGTCTATCCTGCCCCCATACTATAATATTACTGTAATATGGGAACTGACCACTGGAATTATCACTGGAATTATCACTGGAATTGTATTTATTTTTGACCATGGAGTAGTTAAAGTGGACCAACACCCAGGATTTTGACTATCCTGGGTCTTGGTCCACTTCGGTGGGGCACCCCCGATCGGGGTGCCCCGCTGTGTGAAACCCCCCCGAAAAACTCACCTCTCCCCGCTCCCAGCGCCGACGGACAAGCCGCGGACAAGCGGCTCCTCCGCCGCTGCCTCCCGTGCGTCACTCTTGACGCGCGCGTGCCCGCGCCGGCCATTCACAGACGGCCGGCGCGGGCGCGTCTAGAGGGGCGCGAGGGAGGCAGCGGCGGCCGGCCGCCGCCGAAGATAAGGTGAGGAGTTTGGGATGTTTGGGGGGTTTCACCCCGCGGGACATCCCGATCTCGGATGTCCCGCGGGGAGGGAGGTGATCGGCCCGGGAATCTTATAGATTCCCGGGCCGATCACCCGTGGGTGTTGGTCCACTTTAAGGGGACTGTCCATGCAATGGGTAAACAAAACCCACAGCTCTTCAGTGAATGATGTTTGTTCTGTGAAGCCTGTAGCTTCTCCCCCTGGGCTTGGCTTTGGTCAACAAATAGAAAAACCTTTGTCTCCTGTGACCAAAGTGCCACCCACCCCCAGCTCCCTCTTGGCTTGTGTACAAGCTGGACATTACACCCCCTGCTCTGCATGGCCACACCCGTACTCCCTTCATGTGTGAGAAAATGAAAGTAAAACTTATCTGTATATCTCAGCAACAAAAGCTTTTTTTTCTAGCAATACACAAGGCCAATGCTTGGCACTGCCTGCTGAATCACTTTAAAGAGGACCTCCAGTCAAGTTTGGTAATTTGCTGTTTGAAAGGGCTTATGTAGATCTTGATTTTTTTTTTCTCGGTGCAATTCCGTACCATTTTTAGCTGTGTAAATGTTTGAATAATTTGCACAACTAAAACGAGTCTGAGTTGCAGAGGAAAAAAATCAAGATTAAAAAAAAAAAAATCACAAAAAAGTGAAAATAAAAGTTCTCACGGTGCCAAAACAGCCCTTTTATCTGTTTCTACACAGAATGTAAGAGATAAAATCCTTCTCTAGCTGGCTGCACTGGAATCAGCATGGGTGCAGTATGTCTGTGTGACATTGTTTCTCGACACAGTGCAGGCTGTCTGTAGTTAGAGATTTTGCTATAAGCAGCCCACACCAAACAGAGAAAGATTTACCTCAGAAAAGGGATGAGCATGTCTGTCATCTCCCCAGATCAGAATCGTCCGCAATGCTGTGTGAAATCCCAGGTAAACTCAACTTTCCCAGCCTCATCCCCAGCTTCCCTGTAGCTGAGGTCCTCTCCCATGCCCAGGCATTCAAATAGGCTGCAGTGGTTCACAGGCTAGTCACGTCTCACCTTTCTGCCATTCCCATGGTACATGCGCGGGCTCTCTTCTAATCTGCACTTTATGGTGTACATACTGATACACGGCATAAAGAAAAGCATGCCGACATAGGGAGGGCCCCATACCACCCCCGCCCACACTCTCTCAATAGCTGCTAGGAGGGGAATGTGGCATAGGAGTGCCAGAATGGTAAATGACTGCAGCCCTGTACTGCGGGTTCACACAATGGTGCATCCCAATTTGAAATGCCCCAGGGGCACTTAGTAAGCCAGCCCTTGAGTCTTTTAGATTCCAGGGACAACTTATAGTGTAATCCGCGTTAAAGTAAACCAAAACCCGATCGGGGGTGCCCCACTGTGTGAAATCCCCCAGGTGGCCTGAACAAATTCACCTTTTCCCAGTCCTATGATGCATGCGCGGCCGCTCGTCCAGTCATCATGCTCTGATCCGCTTTGTCCAGGAGCTCATCTAATACGAGCGGCTCGGAGCGTGCTGGCGGCTGCATCCCCCGCCACCCTCTAACAGGAAGCATGCCCATGCTGGACAGGCACGTGCCCTGCTAATGGGATATCGGGGATGCGACTGCTGCTCGAGTATGCACCATTGGACAGTATAAGAAGTTTTCTGGCGACCTGGGGGGGATTTCACACAGCACCTGATCGGGGTGCAGGCATTCTGCTGTGTGACCCCCCCCCCCTCATTATTGACAATATTCGACCTCATTCGGCACACATTGGAGGAGTGATCCATTCGCTCCCCGTGGTGCAGAAATGCTGGAGAGGAGGAGGCCCGCACATGCACCATGGCAGCGTGATTCCAGGGGCTTCACACAATGGACATCCCAAATCCTTGGCGTGCAAAGTCCTGGGTTTTACTACCTTGTGAGGAGAGCAGGTCACATAGTAGTATAACTGCAGAGTCTACTTAGAATGTTGAGAAATGCTGTAGAAGCGTAATATACCCACAGCAGCCAATCAAAGGCCAGATCCAGTGTAACTCGGTTATTACAGGCTCACACAGGCCGCCCATACATCTGAGCAAGAAAAGTAAGTAAATGTCAAGGAAGCAATTCGTGGGGAGAGAAAAGAGCGCTACATATATTACAGGCAAATGCTTACAGGGAAACTGATTGGCAGCAGAGGGCTCTGGGGGGCGTTCCAACTCCCTCTAGTCCCGCCCCCTACTTTCTCATGTGTAAGCTGTTCTGCATAGTGTCAGAACGGTTTGCGGTTACTCACGCAGGAAGGCCACTACCCCGAGAGTCTCGTTGGATCCGCACACAGAGGCCCCTTCTCCCAGGACGGCAGAGCAGGTCTTGCACATGAAAAGCGTATGCAGCTCTCCGTACAGCGAGTGCTCCATTGGGAATACCTCCACTGCGGCGGCTACCGGAGGGAAACTTGGGTAAACCACGTGACCAGCACTACAGAAAGCACAGCCCGGAAAGTGTTCATCTAGGGGGCGGGGCTTGCGGGCGCTGGTAGAGGCAGCGGAAAGGCGCTCGTTTCTGTTCTCACTCTTCCTCTGAATGCTAGTCATTAGAACGTGCCAGTCTGGACAATGGCAATAAGGAGGCAGCAAACCGCTCAACTGAAGCCTGTTCTGTGTCACTCATACGCCCTCCCCTATTTTCAGAGAGCTGCAGATGCTGGAGCAGGTCTCCAAAGTTTCTCCCTCCTGTTAAAGTGGACCAAAACCCAGAATTTTGACTATCCTGGGTTTAGGTCCTTTCCCTGGTGTGCCCCGCTATGTGAAACCCCCCAGATCTCCCACATCAACTCATCCAGGTGCTACGGCACATGCCTTCCTCCCCCGCTTCCCTCTAACAGAGAGCGTGCCCCTGTGAATTTGTGAATGGCCGGCGCGGGCATGCATCCTGCTAGAGGGATAGCGGGGATGCGTCTGCGGCCTGCACATGCATCGTTGGACCGGGAAGTAAGGTAAGTATAGCTGGGGGGTTTCACACAGCGGGGCATCCCGGGGGGAGGGAATGGAGATTCCTGGGCCCATCCCGCTCGGTTTCGGTCCACTTTAATTTCACTTTTCTGTGATCATGGTCGTGCTGTTGCACAGCTGCCCTTGCGTCTCGGCACGGCCAGTGTGTGGTATGTGAAAACGCTGGCATGCTGGGCTCGATGACACAGGTAGGGGCAGACATCATTTCTGGGGCCCCATGCAAAGTTGTGTCTGGGGATGCTGCCACAGGCGTGCTTTCCATTCAGCTCCAGAGCGTCAAAGAAAAACAATGAAATGCAAGCTACTTAGGTGCTGGGACAAGTATAGTCTTCTTTAAAGCAGAACAAAACCCAGCAGTGGCCAGCCTGGAATTGAAAAGATTTGAAACGGGATGCCCGGTGGTGTGAAACCCCCTCGGTCACCAATAATCACTTCTCTTTGCGCAGGCTCTTGTCCACCTGCTATGGTTATGTAATTCAGCAGATGGCTCTCATTGTCTTCCATGGGAAGCATGCGGTGCTGCATTCCCGCCACTGTGTATGTGCTTTCATCCCAGGCATTCAGATGGGCTGGGCAGACAAAGCTCGCACGGCTGAGGATGTGGCAGTGCAAGCTGTCCATTAAAGTTAACTAGAGCCATTTCCCTAAAGAGGTAAACAGAGCAAACGGCTCTCATTGGCTGAGTGCATGTGCCGTTGGAACGTGGAAAAGGTGAATTGTTTGGGCGTTTCACACAGCTTGGCATCCCCTATCGAGATGCCCCCAGGAAACAATCAAACCAGTGAAAGTGAAAATCCCGGGTTTTGTTCGGCTTAAAAGTGGCACAGAACCAAATTTGGTCATCCCTGTGCAGCCACTTGCCCCCCCCCCTCCCCTCCTGAGTGCCCTGGGTGATGCAGCCAACTCTGTGGTGGCCCAAGTTTTTTTTACCACTGAGGCCACGTCCCCACGTTTTTTAGATTGGCTGATATCAAGATTTCTGGCCACCTAACTCATTATAACATTATATACAGATCTAATTTTGTCTTAACTACCGTCTTTTTGTTGTAGGCAGAGGGGAGAGAGAGAAGGGAGAAAGGAAAAACCAAACACACATACACATTCATAACTAGCTAGATACATACACATACTCCTTATATATAAATTTGCTTAATTACAATATACATTTTTATATATTTAGGGAAATCATAATTGAACCACAAATATCAATGGAAGTTAAATTATGAGATTATGATGGGTATTTTCCTGTTATGAACGAAACCCAAAATCTCAAGTATGGAAATCATAACAAAGTGACTCGCAACATTTTTATACTATTAACACTGAATGTTTTTGGAATTACCGTATTTGCCGGCGTATAAGACGACCCCCCAACCCTCCCTCAGTACAGGCATGGGGGCATCCCTCAGTACAGGCATGGGGGCATCCCTCAGTACAGGCATGGGGGCATCCCTCAGTACAGGCATGGGGGCATCCCTCAGTACAGGCATGGGGGCATCCCTCAGTACAGGCATGGGGGCATCCCTCAGTACAGGCATGGGGGCATCCCTCAGTACAGCCAGCGAGTGGCCCCACTCCCTCCTCCCCCCGCCCCTCACACTTACCGATGGTCGGAGAGCCGGTCTGCCCGTTCCTGTCGTCACTGCCGCCGCTCTCATACACACAAACACGCACACACATTCATGCTTACCAGCACTTCCTGGCTGTTGCGCGCTGGTCGTTGGTGGGCGTGCCCCAGATGGCCAGCGTCCATTGTTTTCATTGGACGGCGGCCATCTGGGACACGCCCACCGACGACCAGCGTGCAACAGCCAGGAAGTGAAGTAAGCATGAATGTGTGTGTGTGTTAGTGTGTATGAGAGCGGCGGCGACAGGAACAGCAGGGACGGGCAGGCCAGCCAGCCGCAACTGCCATCCCTCACCCTCTAGGGGAAAAGGTGCACCCGGCGTATAAGACGACCCCCCCCCCCACTGGGAGGCATGTTTTACAGGGGGAAAAAGTCGTCTTATACGCCGGCAAATACGGTATATAATTTGTAACTTAAGAAAGTAGGGTCAATGTAACGCTATAAAAAGAGTCTATGAGACCCTTAAAGTGGACCAACACCCAGGGGGGATCGGCCCGGGAATCTATAAGATACCGTATTTCACGCTATAAGACACACCGGTCCATAAGACGTACATAGGGTTTAGAGGAGGAAACTAAGAAAAAAGAATATTCTGAACCAACTAGTGTGCTAAAATACCCCTTCCTAATAACCTATAACAAACAGCATGCAGAATCCCCTCCTAATCACCCCATTACACACAGTGTGCAGAATCCCCTACAATTAACCGATACAGACAGTGTGCACAATTCCCCCCCCCCCCCCCCCCCCAATCACCCCATTACAAACCGTGTGAAGGGAAGCATCTTCCATGTCTCTTCATTTGTCCATTCAGGCTTCATAACAGAAAGAGAATGACGTGGGCACATAAACATAGTTTAGGCAAAAACAGATTGTTCCCGATTAATACAAACAAATTTATTTTAATAATCAAACTATCATCAGCTTGAACATAAACAATATACAAGGTTAAAATCATTCAAGCACATTTAATTGACTTGTCAACAGAGGGTGACAAAATCTCAAGTAGGCTGGCAGTTATAAGGGTTAAAAATACCTATGTATGTTGGATATTCTTCTTTTCAGGAGACATTTTTCAGGAAACCCTGTGTAACTAAAGAAATCATCGATTAATTACTTTTATAAAGATGCACCCCCTACACAACATTCCAGGTACACCTAGAAAGATTAAGGTGTGTAATATATGGTTTGTGGGGGTATTTCAAATCTAAAGGGTTATTCGGTTGAAAAAAACACAAAGTTACCGTAAATGAGCCTTACACGCATGCTTTACTTTGGGGTGTTTGGCAATCCTACTTTTGATAGTAGCTATGCATGTTATATATTATTCTGTTCGGGGGGTCTTGCTGTTTCAGATTTAACTTATTTATTTCTTGTTTGCATATTGTTTTTTTTTTAAGGAAAACTTTGCTTTCTTTTTTTTTTTTTTTTTTTTTTTTTTTTTTAGGGAAACCCTGTGCAACCAAAGAATTCATCAATGGATTACTTCCCTAAAGATGCACCCATGTCAACAAGCCTGGTACACCTAAAAAAGCTTGAGGTGTGTACTTTCAGAGAGTATATATAGTTTGTGGGGGGATTTCAAATGTAAAGGGTTGTTTTTCTTGAAAAACTGCAAGGTGCGCATAGAAGTTGTATTTTATCTGAAAATGTCCCCCTTTCAGTTTGGGGGAGTCTCCTAGGCAGGAAAGGGTGTCTACCAATACATATGTGGTACCATTGGAAGCGGGAGAAATTGGGCATTTATATGCAATATCATTTTATTGAAATATACATTTTTTACAAATAAATAGAATTTTTAAAAAATTGTTTGCACATTTTTCACTCAAGAATATTGCGAATACACTAAAAAATGACAAACAGAACATGTTATGTTAAAGCTCAGACTATGCTGAAAAAAAACATTATATAATTGTCCTGGGAAATCCCTCCAAAAATCACAGTAAAACATGTATAGCGCACAATAGTGAAAATGGTTTGGAAACAGAGGGTGAAATGTCTATGTAGGCTGGCACTTAAAGGGTTAAAGCAGAACATGACCCATGCGGTCTGGCCCTCAAATCTAAATGGTATATGCTGCTGTGTGGACCCCCCCCCCCCCCCCCCCTTGGGCTGTGCGTGAGCTCCTGCCCCAGCCATTCAGATAGGCTGGGACCGGAGCACGCACAGCCGCCAGGATTACATAAATGACATGACATAGTCACAGCAAACGCTCTCATTGTATGAGAGTCCATGCATGCACAGTTGAATCGTGGAAGGTGAGTGAATATCGGCATTCTAGGGGGTTTCACACAGCCCAAGGGAACAGAACAAAAACTAGGTAAAAAGTCAAATACCGGGTATTTATTCCACTTCAAATAAATTAGAGTTGCGCTCTGCTGCCCGGGGGAGGGAGAGGCCCCTCCGGGGTTGCCCTCCCTTCCTCTCCTTGGGCGCCATCTTTTACTCGGGCTGCGGGCGCTCTTTCGTGCCGCAGCTGGGGGCGGGGCCGCGCGGTGACACGTCATAGCTAGCGCGGCCCACCCCTCGAGGACCTCCGGGCGCCATTTCCACAGCCCTCGTGGGGGAATCCTTCGCTGCTGCTGTGCACTCTGCAGGGACAGGCGACAGCTGGGCTCCTGTCTATACAAGTGGGCTCTTGCGCTGCCCGTCGCTACCTCGCGGACCCCCGAACGCGCCTCTCCCCCACCTGCGCTCCGTGAGTCCCTCTGTTAAATTACGTATATATATTTATATCTTTTTACTGTGTGCATGTGCTGTGGGATTTCATAAGGCTCTCCCATTGTGTCTTTTAGGGGGATCCCCTGGTCAGCTGTGGGTTGTGGTTCCTCCCGGTCTACGCCCCCCCCACCCCTGTTGCTCTCTCCGTACCCTCTCCCGAAAGAGGGATCACATAACAGGGACTATTTTGGGGGTCTGTACTAGGTTTGGGCCGTTGGGCCTTGTAACCTGTATTTTTTACATCATAATCACCATAATGGAGGCTTCTGGGGATAGTGAGCTAGGGGCCCCCTCAGGGCGGGTGAAGCTCTGCCCCATGTGCGGTTCCTGCCCCCTGGGCGGACTTAGCACAGTTTGTGTCACTTGCGCCAGTAGTGTACTTTTGGAACATGATAGGGCGGGCGTCCCTGCCCCTAGCCCTCCTTTGCCTGCACTGCAGTCTCACCTACCCCCCCACTGCTGCAGTCAGCCCTCAGTGAGGGGGAAGCCAGCAGGGGGTCCCAGGCCGATTTGGCGCATCGGGTGGCCAGTCTGGAGAGACTGTTATCTCGTCTGGCTACGGGTAAGGCCACGAGTAAGAAGCGGCATATCGAGTCGGATTTTGCTGATGATGATGACCTCTTTGGAGGTCGGGACTCCATGGAGGAGGGAGAGCTGTTTAAGGACTCCGCTTCCTCAGGGGATAGGTCGGTTGGTTATGACAGCGAGCCTGGTTCCTCCTCTGATAAGGATATGTGGCTCCCCGACAACACGGAAAAATTGCTGGCCTCTGTGTTTGAGACCCTGCATATTGTTCCCCCTAAGGCGGCCAAGAAGAAGCCGGGGGATTTATTCCGGCCTGAGAGACAGAGGTTGGTCTTCCAGAACAGGCCCATTTTTCCGATATGGTTTTTAAAGAATGGGAAAGGCCTAAAAAAATGCCATCGTTTCCTAAGAGTCTGGACAGGCAGTACCCCTTCCCTGAGGAACTGATCCCCCTTTGGTCCCGACCCCCCCGAAGTGGATGCTCCAGTCTCGGGGTTATCCAACACTACGGTTATGCCGTCACCCGACACAGCTTCCTTGCACGACCCTGCTGACAGGCGCATGGATCAGCTGGCCTGTCATGCTTTCACGTTTGTGGGGGCTGGGCTTCGCCCTGTCTGTGCTGCGGCCATTGTATCTTTGGCCATTAGGAAGAAGGTGCGGTTGATGGTTGATCTGACCAAATCTCGCAAGTGGGCAGAGGAAGGAACTCCAAGCCTGTGTGGATTTTCTCGCCTTTGTAGTCTCGGCCATGGACGATAGTGTCCGGCTTGGCGCCAGGGCTTCGGCTCTGCTTGTTGCGCTTCATCGCTCGCTCTGGCTGCGGCAGTGGTTGGCTGACGCTGCGGCCAAGAAGTCGCTTACTAGTATCCCCTTCCTGGGACTCAGGTTATTTGGGGAGCGCCTTGACCTTCTGGCCAAGAATGGAAGACTCCCTCAGCAGCGGAAGCCTGCGCGGCCCTTTTGGGGTTCTTCTGCCTTTCACTCCTTTCGCGGTGGTAGAGGCTCATCATTTTCAGGTGGCCGCAGAGACTCCTGGGGACGAAGTAGGCCCCTTTGGTCAATCCAACCCCTCCTGGGGAGCTAAGGCCAAGCCCCCTGCCAAGCCCTCTCAGGCATGAGGAGGCGCCCTAACCCATCCGGGTGGGAGGACGGCTGCAAAGGTAGACATTTCCACATGGAAACCTTGCGGTCCGCGGTGAGCTCGCTTCGGCCGACGACTTCATGACCACGGTGGACATCAAGGATGCCTATCTGCACATCCCGATTTTTCAGGGGCATCAGAAGTTTCTGAGGTTTGCGCTGGAGGATCAGCATTACCAGTTTGTGGCACTACCGTTCGGGATAGCCTCGGCTCCCCGTGTGTTCACCAAGGTGCTGGCAGGCGTCATGGCCATTCTGAGGAACCGTGGCATTCGTGTTCTTCCGTATGTGGACGATTTGCTGATTGCGGCCCATTCCCTTTAGCAGGCCGAGAGCGACACCCGGATGGTGTTGTCCACTCTCGAGGATTTCGGATGGGTAATCAATGACCCCAAGTCTTCTATCACTCCCTCACTGGTGAGGTCCTTCCTGGGCATGACGTTGGACACCTCTCAGGTCAAGGTATTCCTGCCCCAGCAGAAGGTGGAGGGCCTCCAGATGCAGGTGCAAGCCCTACTGGCTTGTCAGCAGCCCTCGATCCGTCTGGGGATGAAGCTGGTGGGCCTCATGGTGTCCTGCTTCGAGGCAGTACCCTTCGCCCAGTTCCACATGAGGCCTCTTCAATTGAATCTGTTGACCGGGTGGGACAGGATGCAGGAGTCCCTTGATCAGGAATTTTCACTGTCCCCCAAGGTCAGGCAGTCCCTTTTGTGGTGGTTGGACTCCAGGAATCTGATGATGGGCAAGTCCTTTCTGACTCCCTGGAGTTCCGGGGTCAGTGGGGGCCACAGGAGACCCACTTACCCATCAATCTCTTGGAGCTGCAGGAGCAATTTGGTTGGTGCTTCTTCAGTTGACTCCCCATCTAAGGGGTCGGGCAGTTCAGGTCCGCTCGGACAATCAGACGGCTGTTGCCTACATTAATCACCAGGGCGGGACTCGGAGCAAGCGAGTCCTTCTGGAAGTGTCCCAGATCCTGATTTGGGCGAAGAAGAATGTCCCCTGCATCTCGGCGGTTTACATCCCCGGGGTAGAGAACCAGGAGGCGGGCTCCCTGAGCAGGGGGACTTCTCGTCTGGGGGAATGGTCTCTCAGCAACAAGATCTTTCATGCTCTGTGTCTCCGCTGGGGTCGGCCGGACGTGGACCTGTTTGCGTCCAGACACAATCACAAGCTTCCAAGGTTCGTCTCCCTGTCAAGAGATCCGCTCATTTAGGGGTCGCTGCGGCACCCCATTTTACAGACGCTGGCTTTGACGGCCTGGCTATTGAATCCTCAATTCTAACGGAGAAGGGGCTGTCGGGCTCGGTCATTCAGACCATGATTCGGGCGCGGAAGATTTTTCCACGATTTACTACAGAGTTTGGCGTGCCTACATTTCTTGCCGTGAATCCAAGGGTTTTCCTTGTCGCACTTTCCATTTCTAGGATTTTGGAATTCCTACAACACGGCTTAGACCTGGGTACCCTCAAGGGTCAGGTCTCTGCTTTGACCATCTTTCTCCAAAGATCCTTTGCCAAACATAGGCTGATCAGGACTTTTTTCCAAGGAGTTACCCATGTTCGTCCACCGCATAAGCCCGTGTTACCGGTGTGGGATTTGAATTTGGTGCTTTCTGCACTTCAGGGGCCTCCCTTTGTGCAATGCTGCTTTTCTATTTTGACCCTAAAGGTGGTCTTTTTGGTTTCCATCACCTCGGTGCGCCGGGTTTGTATGAGACCTCCCTACTTTGAGCGGCATAAGGATAAGGTAGTTTTCCGTTTTAGGCCTGATTTTTTGCCTAAGGTCGTTTCTCCCTTTCATCTTAATGAGGAGGTTATTTTGCTTTCTCTGTGTCTGGAACTGTCTAACTCTAAGGAAAGGGCCCTCTATTCCTTGGATGTGGTCAGAGCCATGAAGTACTACCTGGTTGCGACTGAATCCTTCAAGAAGTCGGTTTCTCGCTTTGTTCTCTCTGAAGATGCTAGAAAGGGTTTACCTCTGTCCGCTCTCAGTAAGTGGATTAGACAGGCTGTGGTGCAAGCCTACTCTGCCAAGGGGAAGAATTCCCCTTTTCGTGTTACTGCTCACTCTACTAGAGCTATTGGTGCTTCTGCTTCCTGGGCTTTTCAGCACCAGGCCTCTGTTGAACAAGTTTGTAAGGCTGCTACCTGGTCTTCGGTTCATACCTTTACTAAGTTTTACAAGGTTGATGTTAGGGCCTCAGCTGACGCTGCTTTTGGCCGCAAGGTGCTTCAGGCGGTAGTGAAATGAACTGCCTGCTATTCCGCTCTGGGGATTCCACCCTATTATGGACACTGCTTTTGGATGTCCCACACGTATATGGATTGGGACCGCCCAGACTGGACACAGGCAAAACCAATTCTACAGGTGAGTACTCACAGAATTGTATTATCTGTTGATGAATAGAGATACATATGCCAAATGGGAGTTATTTAAATCAATTGTAAGTACCAACATTGCAAATTGTATTCCTATATCTAACAAGTACAAACATGTAAAATGAAATCCCTCCTGGCTGACACCTGCTGTAAAATGGGCAATAAAGAGCAAAAAATGGGCATTTAAGAATTAAACTCTCAGCAGTAACATGTTAAAATGGTAAATCGGTTAATAAAGCCCGTGAAAAGAAATAAAGCTGGGAAAAGCACAAAATAAAAGATGTGGTTACAGAAAGCGAAGTCAACCCTAAACCTTTCATTAAATAAATACATTAAAAGAAAACTAGATCAGAACAGGTAGGTGCCATAACTAATGGTAATGGGGAATTAGTCACTAGGGATCAAGAGAAGGTGGGGCTGCTAAATGTTTTTTTTTTATCTCTGTGTACACAAAAGAGTAGCAAAGAGCCATTGTAGGTGTCACTGCTGGCAATAGCCCAAGCAAAATGCTCAACAGGCTAAACATAGATATCATCCAAGCAAGTATAATTAATTTAAATGTAAACAAGGCTCCAGGACATGATAGACTTCACCCAAGGGTCTCTAAAGAACTTGGCTCTGTTATTATAGTATATTACTAAAAGGTATAAGGGGAGACTCATACAGGGAAATATCAACAACATGATCAGAGCAATTGAATTCTGGCAAAGGGTCAGGCCAGTGCTGGATATTCCCAGGTAAGTGCCCTGGCATATTTGGGGCCCACTCAGACTTGGACTGGGCCATGAGCACCCACTGGACCAAATGAGCTAGAAGACCTGTGTGCAGATCTGAGGTAGATCAGAAGTTGGTGAAGGCCAGAAGATGATCGTCAGCAATGGTGGACTCATCGGTAGCAGCAGAGAAGACGATGATGTTGTGAAAGGCCACAAAGGAGCCCACGTAGTCTTTCACCCAAGGGCTCACATAAACCTAGAGCCAGCCCTGGGGTCAGGTGACCTGCATGCTGACAGCTACACCCAGCCCAGCAGGCCCCAAAGCATCGCAGCCAACTGCGCTTTCTCCCAGCCCCCCTTCCCCATGTCCAGTCCACCTTTGCCCTGTACTATTCTGGAGACATGACTGCTATTTACCAATCTAACTGAAACTAAAAGGAAAGCTTTTGACTGCCATTTTTGATTAACCAAGCACATAAAGGTGCAGCATACCTTTGGCCAGCCATTATAAGCAAGAGAGAAGGAGGGAAGAAATGATTTTTTTTTTTTTTTTGCAGGCAAGGCCTATACTTGCATTGTATTGACAAACTGCAGCCACTATTGACGTTCATGTCCCTTGGTAATACATCCTGGCTTTACTAACACGTTAATTGTTCTGGCCTTTAATAGTGAAAGTGGAGAAAAGATTTAGGTCTAACAGAACATCAAAAGCAGTCAGGAAGGCTCACGGTAAAATCAAGCTGTCATACTGTTATGATTTGTTCCCGTTCATAGTGTTTATTAGCCTCCGCATTGTATGCTGTTTGGCCTCCAGGGCTGAGAAAGCACAGCCTAATTCTGGAGTTTTCCTCCTGTCAGCATGGCTTCACTAGAGGTGTTCGCTATAGTGACAAATAATCAATAGCTGTCACTGTCATGAGGAACACAAGTGGATGCTCATTTCATCTGGAGAATGAAAGGTCTAATTGGATTGAGAATAGGGAGGCAGTCTTGTCAGGTAACAATACCCAATATGTAAAGCTGTCAAATGCCATGTTTGTTTATTCTGAGAAGATGTTGGGTAAAATAAATGTGGCACTACTGTACTATCTAACCATATATTTCCTTTTGTTAGACGAGAATGAGATATATATTCAAAGGTGCTGCTTGGGGATATGAACTTCAACCTTGGTAGTATAAAGGTCTGTTTCAGCCGTTGTTAAACATCAATAAAATATAATTGTCTAGTTAATAGTATAGAGGTGCCTAACTGGCTAGTAGTTAGTAGGTAGGTAATAGTTTTCACCTGCAAAAGCCTAGAGCAGCGATACTCAACTGGCGGACCAGGGTCCGAATGTGGACCTCGGCGTCAGATTTCCGGAACCCTACCCTGACAGCCCTGTACTCAGTTGCTTTTGTGTTCCTGTGCTCAGTGTTGCCCCCTTGATTGGCGATTTCGCGTTTAGTCTCTCTGCCAGTTTCATGGTTCCCTGGTGCCTAGCTTTGCAATATGAAGTACTGCATGGGTAGAAAGTAGCATTGCAAGGTGCACATAAACTAATAATCCTTTCACCCCATCCCAGCTCAGCCCTATCTATCCCTGTCCCACCATCTTGTTCCCCCAGTTCATCCCCATCCATTCTTGTCCCCCCAACTTTACCCATCCATCCCTGTCCCCTCAGCTCTGCCCCATCCATCCCTGTCCCCTTAATGTGTGACACCCCCCCAGGTCGACTGCTACACTTACCTTAATCCTGGTCCAACGGCGCATGCGTGGGTTACGGCCACATCCCCACTATCCCTCTAGCAGGGCTGTTAGGGGGAAGAGCGATATGCGTCCGACAGCGTGCTCAGAGCCACTGAGCTAAGACGACGTTTAGACGTGCATAGCTCAGGGGCTCCAAGCGCGCTGATTGGACGAGCGACCACGCATGCGCCGTAGGACCGCGGTGAGGTGAGTTGATGCGAGCGGTCTGGGGGGTTTCACATAGCGGAGAACCCCCGATTGGGGTGCCCCGGGGGAGTGGACCAAAACCCAGGATAGTCAAAATCCCCCCCCATCCATCCCTGTCCCCTCGGCTCTACCCCATCCAGCCCAGTCTCCCTGCCCCATCCATTCCTGTCCTCCCTGCTTTGCCCATCCAATGCCTGTCCCCTCAGCTCTGCCCCATCCAGCCCAGTCTCTCCCATCTGTTCTTGTCCTCCCAGTTTTGCCTATCCAATCCCCAGCTTTGCTAATCCATTACTCTTCCAGCTGTGGTCTTCTACCACCCCCCCATCCAATTTCCCAGCTCTCTTGATCCCTCTCTGCCCTTCCTGTTCTGTGTATCCATCCCTCTTCCTTACAACTTCTCTCCCATTCATCCCTCTCCCCCGAGCCCTGTCTATTTTTGTCACCAGATCTTAGTTTTGGGCCCCAGTCTACTCCTGTATATGTCTTGCATAGAATGCAAGGGGAAGAAGTTAAAGCAGTGTGCCACGGGGCAGAACTATGGTTGTGTTGGGTCCCATTTTTTCCTAATGCTCAATAGGATTTTTTGGGTGGGGGCAGGCAGCCTTTTTTGGTTTTGCCTGGAGAATCTAACGCCCTCCCCCATGTGCTGATTTCTAACTAGCCAACCACCACTACAGCCCTCTGCCCAGACCTTCACCTCTCACTGAATGCCTTTAAATGGACCTTTACAAGAAGTGGTTGGGTACCCCTGGCCTAGAGGGCAAATTGGGGTTGGTTTACAGCCAGGGAGGCCATGGTTTGTCCTGAGCAGGTATCCCCAACCTGTAGTATTTCAGCCATGCTGCTGCCTGGATTCAACTGGCATAACTGACAATGCACAGTAACAGGAAGCCCATCCAGCTGCCATCTTTTTTCTAAAATTTACTACAACTACAACTTAGAAAAAGGTAAATTCATTTTTATGTACAGCAATCTAAATTGCCCCGGGGAGGGATGCATATGAGCACTGTTTGTTGTGTTAGTCTGGTTTAAGGCATGTTTGATTGTTGGTCTGCTTTAAAGATGACCACAGGCCACATTTGATGTGTACAGGAAGTTTTTTTTTTTGCCAGGACAGATCCTTTAATCGCTCTGCCAAGCATGCCAGTGGCTTTTAGATGAATAAAGCTTGTGTGTTTGAGTTATTTAACTACTAATTGGTGTGAACTGGTAAGGGGTCCAGGGGACTGCTATACCAATTCACAGGGTGGGGTTAAGGGGGGGCTGGGAAATCCCACTTTGGGATGCCACCACAGTTAAGTTCCTTAGGAAGCCAAAACCGGCCATTAAGGCCTTTATGATGGGGGGAAGGAAGTAGCTGCAAATCAGTATCTCTCTAATGAAGGCCCCCTGAAGGGTTAGTGCTCCTGTGAATCAGGATGAACCCTGGCACATGATTGCAAAGGAGAGTGTAGGTCCGCTTTAATAACCTTATAATAACTTCAACTTCTCAAGCATGTTGCCTATGACTCATTCTGGACTCTGGATCTTACATTTAAACCTTACATTCACTCCCAAACCACCACCTGTCACCTCCATCCTACAAATGTATCCCACATCTGTCCCTCTTACCTGAAACAAAATGTTAGTCCATCCCCTAATCCTATACCTACTAGACCCCCTCCTCAGACCAACAGACTGGCACACCTCCAATTTATTATGAACTCTAGCTAGCTGCCAATTTCACAGATAATTCAGTGTAATATCCTAACACCTTTATATGGCACATGCCACAAAATTCAATACCTATGGGACTGGGGGGGGGGGGGTGGCTATAAATATAAACCTATATATTTAAAAAGGTAAGGCAATATGTATTTCTATAATGTGGGGATTGTGAGATATAAAAATGGTAATGGGGTGGGGACCTATGAGATAAAAAAAAAAAATGTACCGTTTCCCCAACAGGTATTACATTTTTACTCAAAAAAGGCGTTGGGGCTTTTCAGGGGATACCTTTAATATTATTACAAATAGTAATATAATTGTGCCCATGTTCGTTAGCTAGGCTATAATACATCATAATATATATTGATACATCAGTCATCACCCCATGAGGCAGCAGCAGCCTAGCCTCCCCATCCATCTGCAGCAGCTTTCGGGGTAGGGCTTATATTTCAAAGCATTTGTGAAAATGCTGATAAATTGCGCTGGGGCTTATTTTCTGAGGAAACATGGTATATCGTTTATAGGGACAATGGATATCCTGATTGTCGAAGAAAAACAAAAGGAAAAGTGCAACCAGTTTGCAAATTGCTTATATGGCCCACGCCCTTCAAAAGGTTGAGCACCCCTGCCTTTCAAAGCTTTTAAAGGCAGGGCTTTTTCACCTATTGTACCCGGTTCCATAGCATTCACTTTAATAGTTGTAATAGCAGTGTACTGTATGTTTTATCCTGTCGGTAATTACTACTTTGTACAGCGCTACAGATGAAAATAGTGCTATATAAATAAATATTAATATGTTTTGCTTCCAAAAACTATGAAGTTTATCTAAAGTTTGCCACAATGCAGTGATGCACAGCATCAACAACCTTCTCTGATGCAAAAATATACTTTAAAATTACAGCTTAATTCTCCAAGAAAGGCAGGTGATCTTAAAGGGCCACTCCAGCCCTATAAGGTGAAAGGGGTCTTTTTTTTTCTTTTATTACATGTGCAGGATTGCTATTTGGAGGGGGCAGGGCAGGGGTTATGTTTTATTTTCAGAAAGGGGCTGGAGTGGCCCTTTAAAAGCCTTGGTTCTGGTTCTTTAAGAGACTTATGCCACATCTCCCCCTTGTTGGTCACCAAATTGGCTGCAAAGATTTTCTGGAGGGCTGACCATGCTGGAATGAATGTCTGCTTGGCCATAGCTTTGAGGAGTTTGTCTGTTGGCTCTTCAATTAAAACCCACTTCAGTGGCAGGAATAAGGGTGTGCTTTACTAACCACAAAAAGGATGAGCCACTTTTTTAGGGTGTTTGCAGCAAGAGACAGTAGGTCTCAATACATCTGGCCAAGTGGGGAACCTGCCGGAATGTCTCCACTCATCAGTGGAAAAAATGGTTTTCTACCACCTGAGTTTTAGTTTTGTGGCCTCTTCCTGAGCTACCAACAGGGAGGTGGACTTCATCTAGCAGAACCCCCCCCCCCCCTCTAATGGGGATATATACATCTTACAAGTACCAGTGAAGAGTAAGCGTTTCTGTGTCCGATTGAGCCCAAGGTCACCTCATTGAGAAGGCAGCAGTGCTGACAACACTGCCACGTCGGTAAACACAGAGTAACAGTGTAAAAAGTACCAAAAGACATATAGTCCCCCCATGAGAGCTCTCTCCCCATAACTGCTGTAGAAAAACACACTGCATAACAACGTGCCCCCAAAGTAATTCCCCAATATTGTGCTAAAATTATTCAATAGAAGTAAGAACAATTGTGTCCGCAGCAATGGGAGGGAAGCAAGGGTCAATAGTATAAGCCCCTTTGATTTTGCTTCTTAGCTACTTGTCCAGTTATCAAGGGCCTGAAAAGTGTGAAGTGCAACTGGTATACGGTCATATAAACGAATGGGACAGGAGACGCTGCTCCACTTCTATGGCCCCTCTATAGCCACCCTCTTAAACGTCTATCTAGAGTAAAGCTAAAATGAATGTTTTTTGTAACAACTTCCAGCCGTGAGAGTTTCCTCAGGTAGGCAGGGCTTCAACCCCATGTGAACTGCAGGGCTTCAACCCCATGAGAGTTGTGAACCTAAATGAATGACCGTGAAAGAGCATATATGAGAATCTAGAAACATATTCCAAATATTTATCATTTCCAAATTATTTTAGATATAGTCTCCCCTAGTTTTGCAACAACAAACCTGTATTTTTTGGTCTATTTTGCACCATATAGCTCTCAAGCATTTGATCTAATTTTGAAATTCTACATTGTTGTGCTAGATAAAATGAAACCGGAACATTGCAGGTAAACAATCCAGCTGCAGAAAATAATTTTGGGAGTTTTGTTCCGGTTTAAACACAAGAAATACAATATGATCAAATCATTTTTAAATATTTTATGCAAGATAAGTATTTCATGTATTATTGTTAGATACATTTTGAATTCTATTTAAAACAGGGCTGTGGAGTTGAAGCTAACATAAAATCTCTCTCTAATATTGTATAATTAATTTGTTTCATAGGAAGTTTAGAAATGTTAACCATAAATTTATTTTATGTTCTATCGAGCTAAGGCCCTTGTTTATAATAAAAAAAAAAATGTGAAGCGAAGCAGTGTGTGTTAGTGGTGATAGGAACAGAGGAGATTGGAGAACTCCTTATCTATTACTCCATGTCTTTATGCTACTTCAAGGCCCATCAGTACAAAACCTGAAACCGCTGCCCATGCTCAGTAGTAAGCTTATCCACTAAAGACCAGAAGAAGACCTGCACTGAGCATGTTGGCAATCATCTTAGAAGTGCTAGACAGAGAAGACACACAATATTAATCTTTCTAACAAATGAATCAACAGTCAAGTATGTTTGCATGAGGAATAGTTCTAGTTCTGGCCATTGGATAACGTGTATCTGATTTTTTTTTAGCAGTCATCTGTCCTTTCTGAACATCTAGTTGTAGATCTTGCAGACATGCTGGGTGGAAACTAGCTATCATCCCCTGAAAAGATAACGTAGAGGAGTCTGCTTCTTAAATGACCACTATCACGAAAAATTGCATTAAAAAAAAAAATAGCCACACAATAGCTTCTAACATGTGTATAAATCATGTGGCAATAGAAAAGAAGTGTATGCCTTACTTTAAAAATGAAAATAGCTCGGTCCATTTGCTGAATGGGGGGATCTGCTAGGCTTAATACAGTGATATGATGGCAGCCGCCACATTTAGCCGACTGGTCTCATAGCAACAGCTGCAGTAAACTTGTTCCCAGCTTTTTCACAGGCAGGTGCTATGCCCGGTGGTAACTGCTCTGTGTGTGTGATGAGACCACCAGGTGACTCAATCAGTTTATATAAAATCTCAACAGAATAAACTAAACTGACCGAAAAGAAATTCTACTTCAAATTACTGTGCATGTATATATACAAAGGTATTAAAGCAGAACAAACCCTGAGTGACCACTGTCCTTCCGTTGGGGCATCCCAAATTGAGATGCCCCACTGTGTGAAACGCCCCCCCAGGTCGCCACAAAACCCACCTTTTTCCTGGCTCCCATGGTGATTTAAATAGTTGTGGCCACATCCTCAGCATCTCTGGGTTAAGGCGCGCTTCCACTGATAGCCATTCAGATAGCCTGGGCTCCCAGGGATGCAGCTGCTCCAGTTCCCCTTTGCTGAGCTCTGTGTTCAGAGTCGTTTGACAACAAGGATTTTGGTCAGTCTGGAGAGATCCCAAGATCTTGTTGCCCCCCTGTTGGATTAAAACGGCAACCACTGTGACGTTGTCCGAGACAATCTGGATATCTCTGCCCAGTACTTCCGACTCAGGGCTTCCATTACGGCTAGGAGTTCCCTGAAGTTGGAGGCCTTCCGACTTGTGGATCTTGTCCACACAGGATGAACGTATTGCCCATGGCAATGAGCTCCCCATGCAAAAGAACTTGCATCTGTTTTCACCACTAGGGGTTCTATCTGGTGCCAGGGCTTTCTGCCTGCCACATTCCTTGACAAGGTCCACCATACCAGACATTCCCGGACCTGCTCCGGTAAGGAGACTAACCAATCCAGAGAGGCTTGATCTTTTTCCCATGTGTCCAGAAAGAAGGCCTGCAAGGGATGAGAATGGAGCTGGGCCCAGGGAACTGCTGGTATGGAGGAGGTTATGAGGCCGAATGGAGTCAGAATCTGTCTCAGAGGGATTGACTGGTGGGAGAGAACTTGTTACACATATTCCACCATCTTTTCCAAAAAGGATAAGCTGGGTCAGGGTATCTATCTTGTACTCCAGGTACGTGCATCTGCTTTCAGAGATGAGGCTGGACTTTTCCAGATTCATAAAAAGTGAAAGGTTGTCCAAATAAGCTATGATGTTAACATGATGAAGTCTCAGGTGAGCCATCACTTTTGATAGAATATTTGTGAATATTCGGGGTGCCGAAGAAAGACTGAATGGTAGAGCCCAAAATTGCCAATGCTTTAACTTCTAGCAGGATTGAGAACCTGTCCCTGGGGGACTGGGTCTAAAGAAAACAGTCCTTGGGCCAACGAGAAAATTCCAGACAGTAACCCTCCTGAATAGTTATAATAACTAAAGGGGTTTTGGGAAATCTCCTCCCAGCCAGGGAAAAAATGGAGCAGTCTTCCCCCAACCGGAATGTCAGGACTGAGGCTTGGGTACTTGAGAGGAGCTAAATGAAGGAGCCCCCCTTCCCCTGCCCCTAGAGGTCGGCCAAGGCTTTCTAATTTCAGGCCTTTGCACTGGTGTCCTTATTTTAATTGGAGACGTATTTTCTTTTTCAGAAGAACTCTATGCCAAAAAGGAGATTACCCTTAAAGGAAGTCCGTCAAGGTATGACTTAGATGCCTGGTCTCCCTGCCATGTCTTAAGCCATAGAGCATGCTTTTCATGTTTGCTCTGATTGCTTCAGCAGGGGTGTCTATAATAGATGATACAGATTTATAGATATAAGGTAAGGCATCTAAGCACTCCTTCCTGGGGGCTCACGAATAAGGTCTCTCCTGAGACTGTCGACCCACATCTCTAAGACACAGTCCGTGACAATCAAAGGTTTTAAAAGAAAGGTATCAGTGACCCAGACCCTTTTAAGCAGAATATCTGCTTGTTTATCCATAGGGTCCTTTAGAGACCCCATGTCTTTTAGAGACCTGGGCTAAGGGAGCATCTACCCTGGGTACCTTAGCCCAAGGCGCTATGTCAGTTTTATCAAAGGGGAACCTGCATTTTAATAATTTTGGGAAGAAGAACCTGGCTTCTGGGTTTCTCTACTCACTTAAAACCAGTTCAACAAAAAACAGTTGTTTTAGGCTCTTGAAAGCCGTGATTTAAGGAATCCTTCAGGGACAGGCTGGGGTTTAATTTGTAGTGGGGTATAGATGGCCTAAATGAGATCAGGCATGCCTTCTACCACAAATCTGAATCTAGTTCTGTCAGCTGGCTCTAGCTTAGCTGATTGTTTTGTGTGGAAGGAATGAATAGTTTTGTCTGAAGAAGCTAACCCGATGCTTTCGCCCTGGGAGGAAAACCTGGGATCACCCCAGATGACCCACTTGCTTCTGGACCCTTGACCTGGGCAGCCCCACTGTCCTCCGTATTAGCTGGGGTGGGAGCCCAGAGGATAGGCAAAAACTGATCCAATTTGGATTTGTGTGAAGCAAATGTGCTTTCCATTCCTCCTTTCAGTCACTCCCAAAAAAACTGAAATTAGGTTATTAAGATCAGGCGTAACCACATCCTGGAGACAATGCGTACATAACTGATCATTCCAGTTGTCAGGTAGGGGCATCTGGCAATTTTTTTTTTTTTTTTTCTTCAAACAAATTTTTATTTAACTGCTCTCAAGTACAGGTTGGTGTTACATTACATGCCTAAAACATCTCATATCTCATTTACATGATAGGATGGTATTACATTACACACAAGAGTGACAGTAAATGGCCTGGCGAATCCATTTACTAATGGAAGACTTGGCGGGAGCCAAACCCTTTCTAGGCCCAGAGGGCACCACAAAAAGGACGTCAGTCCTACGAAAAGAGGAAGTAGCCACCAAATAGTACTTCACACAGCGAACCACATCCAAAGAATGCAAAACCCTCTCCTTGTCATTGCTAGGCTTAGAACATAAGGAGGGTAGAACAATGTCCTGATTAAGATGAAAAGCAGAGACCACCTTAGGAAGGAAATCTGTCTTGAAGCGGAAAACAACCTTGTCCTGATGCCTCTCAAAGTAAGGGGCCTTAATGGACAAGGCTGCCAAATCCGATACACACCGAACGGAAGTGATGGAAAAACAACCTTCTGAGTAAGCGTAGAAAGTGCAATATCCTGCAAAGGTTCAAAAGGAGGACCCTGCAAGGCAGAAAGAACCAAATTCAAATCCCAAACTGGGAGCAAAGGCTTCCTAGGAGGCTGCACATGCGTAACCCCCTGGAAAAAGATCTTAACCAGAGGATGAAGAGCAAAAGACTTTTGAAAGAAAACTACCAGGGCAGAAACATGCCCTTTCAGCGTACTAAGCTGCAAACCTATGTCCAGACCATGTTGCAGAAATTCCAAAACCCTAGGGATAGAAAACGCCCTGCAAGGCAAGGCCTTGACCTCACACCAATCAATATAAGACCTCCAAATCCTATAGTAGATGGCAGAGGAAGACTTCTTTCTAGTCCTAACCAGAGTCTGAATGACAGCATCAGAAAGACCTTCCTCCTTCAAGATGGAGGTTTCAGCAGCCACGCCGTCAAAGCCAGCCTTGGTAAATTGGGGTAGAGCAGTGGACCCTGAGTGAGTAGATCCGGCAGAAGGGGCAGAACTAACTGATCCTCTGCCAACCTTACCACGTCTGCGAACCAAACCTGTCTTGGCCACCTTGGAGCCACCAGGATTGCTGACGCGCCCTCTAGGGCCAGCTTGCGCACCACTTTGCCCACCATGGGAAACGGAGGGAACAGGTATAGAAACCCCAGATCCCTCCAGTTCAGAGACATGGCATCCGCTGCCAGAGCCAGCGGATCCTGCGAGAGAGACACAAATGCCGGAAGCTTGTGATTGTGATGAGAGGCAAAGAGGTCCACCAAAGGAGTCCCCCACCGGTGGCAAAGCGACCGAAACACCTTGGGGCTCCGCCTCCGTGTTCTCCACTCCCGGAATGTACACTGCAGAGATGCATGGGACATTGCCCTCTGCCCAATCCAGGATCAAAGACACTTCCCTGAGGGCACGCCTGCTGCGAGTCCCTCCCTGGTGATTGATGTAGGTGACCGCCGTCCGATTGACCGACCGAACTTGAACCGGTAGTCCCCGCAACTGATGAGTCAAGTGAGCCAGAACCAACCTGATGGCTCTCAACTCCAGAACATTGATGGGATCTTGAGCCTCCTGAGGCCCCCAAAGTCCCTGAAACTGAAGATCCTTCCAAAATCCCCCTCAACCAGACAGGCTGGCATCCGTGGTGACCGTCTCCCAACAAGGGGTCAGAAAGGACCTGCCCCTCGTCAGATTGCTTGGTTTTAGCCACCACCGAAGGGAACGCCGCACCCGGGGGGACATCAGAAAGGACTGATCCAATGACAGCGGGGACCTGTCCCAGGCCGCCAACAGATGGAGCTGGAGCGTCCTTGTGTGAAACTGGGCAAAGGGAACCGCCTCGAACGATGCCACCATCAATCCCACCAGTCGCATCCCCAGCCGGATGGATGGGCGGGGGATAGATAGGAGACGCTGAGTCATTCCTGAATCAGAATAACCTTGGCTCAGGGGAGGAACACCCTGGCCTGAGAAGTATCCAGAGACATTCCCAGGAACTCCACCACCCTGGAGGGAGAGAGGCAGGACTTGGGATAGTTGATCACCCAACCGAAACTCTCCAGAGTGGACACCACGGTCCTGGTATCCAGCTGCGCCTGACTGAGGGAAGACGCCATGATGAGAAGATCATCCAGATATGGCACGATGCGGATACCCCTGGCTCTGAGGATGGCCATCACTCCTGCCAACACCTTGGTAAAAACCCTTGGAGCCGAGGTTAGGCCAGACGGAAGAGCCACAAACTGAAAATGTTGATTTTCCACGACAAACCTGAGAAATCTCTGGTGTGCCGGAATATGCAGGTAAGCATCCTTGATGTCTATGGACGACATGAAGTCCCCCTGACGAAGTGAGTGGATGGCTGAGCGCAGAGTTTCCATACGGAACTTCCGGGAACGGACGAACCTGTTGAGCAACTTCAGATCCAGAATGGGACGAATGGATCCGTCCTTCTTGGGCACCGTGAACAAATTGGAATAGAAGCCCAGGCCCCGGTCTGAAGGGGGGCACCGGACAGATGACAGCCATGTCCAAGAGACTTGCTACTGCCGCCCGAAGCCCCTGAGCGGCCAGAGGATCTGACGGCACCCGAGACCTGCAGAATCTGGGAGGGGCCGGAACTTGAACTCCAGCTTGTAACCACTTCCTGAATCCACCTGTCCGAGACCTCTTGGACCCAGACCTGGGAGAAGAGCTGCAGCCATCCCCCCACCCGCAAGGGTGAGGGCGCCCCCTCATTGCTGAGCCGGCTTGGCAGCGGCTTTAGGCTTAGAGCCCCAACTGTGTCCTGGACGGGCCCGACCCCTGCCCCTGGACCAGGAATCTCCTCTGGACAAGGGGAAAGCCGAACTCCTGCCAACTCTAGCCCCACGAAAGGACTGAGTGAAGGAAGCCGCCCCCCGAAAGGGGCGACGCTGCTTCTTACGCTGAGGTAACTTACCTCCCTTTGCCACCAAATCCAATTTCTCTCCAAAGAGCCGCAACCCCACAAAGGGGAGGGTCGTAAGCGACTTTTTGGACACAAAATCAGCCGCCCACTGGCGTAACCAAACCGACCGCCGGATAGCCACAAGCAAGGCCGAAGCTCTGCTACACATCACCAATGTGTCATCCAAGGCGGTCAGCACAAAGGACAAAAACAACTTACATCGCTTAAGGGCGGCAAACTCCTAACTAGCCGGGTCAAGCCCAGAAGAGGTCAACAGTCCTCTAACAACCGACCTGGCAGCTACCAATAAAAGAGCTGAAGCATAAACCGGCCGCAAGGCCGACCTAACACTGGCAAAACCATGACAAGCCATCTGGTCAATGCGTTTATCATCACCATCCTTGAGAGTAGTGCACTCCGGAGAATGCAGGATTGAGGAGCTGGACAACCCCAAAACAGGAGCATCCACCTCGGGGGGGGGGGGGGGGGGGGCGACCAGTGCTTCACCGCGTCCACCGGAAAGGGGTATTTTATGTCCCAACCCGGAGGGACACCCGGAAGCCGAGTCTTCCTCTCCCATTCCTTGAGAATGATACCATCAAAATGCTTTTGATAAGGAAATTCCAAGCGCGGCTTGGTCACCTTAAAGAACTCCCCCTTCAGCGGTGGAGCCGCCTCGGGGGGAGAAATAGCCAGGACCTCAAACATATGAGCCAGGACCCTAGAGGTATCCAAGGAATCCCCCTGGCCCTGCTCGGTATCGGCACCCACAAACTGCTGGTCATCGGAGCCCTCAGACTCCTCAAACAGCTCCCCTTCCTCAAGCGGGGAACAGTCAGACCAATCCAGGGAGTCAAACTCCTCCATATCAAAGGCCTGCATGGCTGTATGCAAATGTTTTCGCTTTGCCGTGGCCTTTTTGGCAACAGCACTGGAAAACAATTTTTCAAGATTGGCCAATCTGGCACACACCTCAGATTGCGACTCCCTGCCAATGACCACATCACATGGGGTACGTGTCAAGCGAGGGGGAGACGGAGAGGAGACTGGCGGAGCAGAACCAGACGCCTGAGATCCGGACTGCCGCGTAATAGACCGTTGCGCACAGGGTACACAAAGAAATACATTATCCCCCAAAAAGGATACCCCACACCCCAAACACAGCCTGGATTGCCCCGAGGGGGGCACAAGGCCAGTATCCGGGGAAGCCTCCATATGGTGATTTTTTATAGATATGCACAATGCACCGAGGGAATTACGCAGTAATGCAACCCGGAATGCCCCTTTAGTTCCGCGTGGGAGGAATTTACAGACTCACTAATACCACACATCATGACACTCGGTTACATGTAGGGCTGGCACAAATTGCTCAAACTTGATAAACTGAACACACATCATTTTATTACGCCACAATCGGCACACACATAGGACACATTTCACAAGTATAAAATAAACATATAGTGCAAACTAAAATCACGGGGGCCCACCGTGCACACACACGACAGCCACGCACACTATACATGCACCCCACTAGCAGCGCTGCTCCATACTACCTAAACTCCTGCATGTCACATTGCCATAACTATATACATGGGACAATGGCGTGCATCCTCGCTTGGCGTGGCGCTACTTGTCAAAAAGCGGCTATCGTGGAGTAAAACAGATGACGTGACCGCAGGCTAGTCCCTTAAATGCCTGGTAGGGGGGGGGCCCCACTGGCAGCAGACGCACTGTAAAGCGGTACTCTTAATTCCGTCTAGCTGCGCAATGTTCAGACCAGAATGGCGCTGCTGGTATATTGGGGCACAGCTGTAGATAGTAATCACAGGAAGAAAGTTCACAGTCAGGCGGGTACTTAGCTGTCTTACTTGTCCATACATGGAAAAAACTAGCACCTTTGTGGGCACAAGAGGAGATCCGCCTAGGAAGATACAGGGATTTATTAACTGTGGGACCTCGTATGTTGTGTACATGCTCACCTGCCCGTGCAAGAAGAAATACATTGGTAAAACCAAGCGGGAGTTGCGTGTGAGGGTAGGTGAGCATGTGCGGGACATCAGAAAGGGGAATGAAAAGAGCCCGGTTTCAGAGCACTTTAGAATATGTCATCATGGTGATCCTGGGGGTCTCAAGGCCTGTGGAATCTTTGTGTTGTTGAGAAATGGGAGACGTGGGTTCTGGGATAAACGGTTGATGCAGCAGGAAGCAAGATTGATCTTTGAGTTGGGCACTATGTCCCCGACAGGTTTAAATACGGACCCCGGCCTGGGGGCTTTTCTGTAAGTGGCAAAGATAAGCTGTCGACTGGGTGGGGGCCTGTAGTGCGCGGCAGTATCAACAATAAGGGTTGTGTACATAGATAAGCTCATAGAGAAAGTGGAATTATGTAAATATGTAAGTAGTGTGACATGAGGAATTAACTTGCACGCCAGGTGGTGTGTATATAACTTTACAAAGGCTTAGAGGTATATATAGTCTTTGGATAGTATCTCTATGATAGTCACTAGTTGATGATTCCAGCTGCAGCTGCATTGACAGGACAGATGGGAAGTATACATAGTTGTACATAGTATAGGGCTAAGACCCTGGAATCTATGAATGAAGATGGACAATATGCTGCATTGGTGCGTGTCTGTGTAATGTGGTAGCTGTTGATTGGATAGTAAGGTGTTGGAGGTTTGCCTGAAATGCACACACACCCGCATTCCCACGTGATATCTGCAGTTAGCAGTGTGTGATAATGAGTAGGAGTCCCGTTGATTATTCCCTCTGGAAATAAATAAAAACTGGCAAGCATATGTGACATTGAGGCATCAAGCACTGATCAAGTTGAAATGACATATGATTGTTATGGGTGATGGCCCGCTCCTGTGTGCAGGACTTGCTGTGAGACGCAGATTATGTGGCCATGGGAGACGATATGGGAATGGTGTTACATGCTGGAAGTTTTGTGAAATCACGCCCCATGGAGTGTAGTATGTTATACTGACGCTGAAAACGCCGATATGAGGATCCGTGGCAAGACGCCTACAGCGTTGCCATGGGAGACCGTTGGTGACACATGATCGGTGCTAAGATGTGAAAGTTCCGCTAAACCACGCCCCTATGAGGCCGGAGTAATACACTGACGCTGTCCACGTCGTTAAACGAAGCTCACGTTGGATTGGCCGCCCACAGAGTGAGGGAGGGACTATGTACATATATTGGGGATGCGTAGGGCCGCCCACCACCCTGACGAAGCTCCGGTGGGCGGAGCGAAACGCGCGTCGGCGGACGGCCGGCCAATCCACGCACATGGCATCCCGCTCCTAGCCCGGCTCCAGCCTACAGCTCCCTCGTGTTCAAAGTGTTGCGCAACACTGACTTTTGACGGCAGTGATAGTTGGAGACACCATATCCGCAGCTAAGTACCCGCCTGACTGTGAACTTTCTTCCTGTGATTACTATCTACAGCTGTGCCCCAATATACCAGCAGCGCCATTCTGGTCTGAACATTGCGCAGCTAGACGGAATTAAGAGTACCGCTTTACAGTGCGTCTGCTGCCAGTGGGGCCCCCCCCCTACCAGGCATTTAAGGGACTAGCCTGCGGTCACGTCATCTGTTTTACTCCACGATAGCCGCTTTTTGACAAGTAGCGCCACGCCAAGCGAGGATGCACGCCATTGTCCCATGTATATAGTTATGGCAATGTGACATGCAGGAGTTTAGGTAGTATGGAGCAGCGCTGCTAGTGGGGTGCATGTATAGTGTGCGTGGCTGTCGTGTGTGTGCACGGTGGGCCCCCGTGATTTTAGTTTGCACTATATGTTTATTTTATACTTGTGAAATGTGTCCTATGTGTGTGCCGATTGTGGCGTAATAAAATGATGTGTGTTCAGTTTATCAAGTTTGAGCAATTTGTGCCAGCCCTACATGTAACCGAGTGTCATGATGTGTGGTATTAGTGAACTTGTATAGTGGTTAGTAGGACGCCGCCAATATTTAGCGGCAGTGCACAGGCTTAGATACATGTACTCTCTCCAGCCATTTTATAGAGTTTTCGGAATTTACAGACCCCTAAATTTAACCAGGGACCCTAGGACCGGGAGAACCCCCCTTTAATAGGAACAATGGTCCACCTGGAACACACAAACAAAACACAGCAATCAGACCACATAGCAAATGTCCAAAGGGGTTAATAACAGAAGCGTTGCCAAACAACCCCAAGGAGGGGCATGAATAACAATACATGGCAAAACTAATGGGCCCACAGGCCACTCACCGACCGTCACGCTTGGCAGGGAAGGAAAAAGGCGTGTAGGCAGAGGAAGGAGGAGGGCGGGCCGGCGCGGTTCGCGCGTCATGCCCGGCCCCTCCCCCCCATCGCTCCCGGCCAGAAGCCGGGACCTGAACCGCGGCGAACGCCCGGCCCCGCCCTGAGAGGTAGAAGCTCCCCCTGGGCACCGTGAACAGCCGCCATGGCAAGCCACAGAGGCCGGCGCCGGTCTAAGTACCGCAAAACCACATGAAACAAAACACACACACCACATTACAATAAAGGATGAATCTATAAGAGACCAGGCCCGCCCCAATCTAAGGGTATCCGGGAGAGGGGGAATCCATGCTAGGGTGGAAGGCCAAGGGACAGGGCATCCCAAACCGGGGTCACCAACCCGGTTAGACGCCTACCCCTTGTTATGGGGTCTCACGGCGGAGCGGAGCTCCTGAGCACCTAGGGTGACATCTACCCTTGCCTGGACCAGCAGCCTAGGCTGGGAGGCAAGTAAAATCAATAAAGAATCCGGGCAGGAATAGATCAAATAGAGTGCCGGGAGTCATCCCGGCTACCTTGCAAGGAGGAGACATCCATCTTCTGACTTGCTCGCCGTCTGCAGAGATGAAAGACGGGAATGAGTGGGAGGTCCCAGGTATTTATGGACCGGGAGGGTCTTCCTTTTTTTTTTTCTTTTTATTGACATCTCTGTAAGATCGCCATCTACAGGTCAGTATACCCACATGTAATGAATGTCTTGAAGCGGGGTGTGTGACATACTTAGAATATTCTCCATACTTCTGAGAACAAAATACATACAACAAAAAGGCATTAATAGTGCAGCAAACCTCACACTGTCCAGCAGCTCCTCAGTGAGAGATCCAAATGATTCCAGCAAAATAAAGGCGCTTACACTCTAATCAATGTCCAGCTCAGTGTCTTGCCTTGGAAGTGCAGAAGCCACTAACCTTAATAAGCCTGTAGGAATATCAGCAGGAGTCCCATCAGGTTGCTGTAGAGTAGGGAGTCTACACTCCATGCAGAGTACAGCCCATTATCTCGGCAGATAGAAAGTGAAATTGAAACTTTCTTCTCTTTTTTTCTCTTTGGAAATATCTGACAGCGCAACCCCTTATATATTGGGTATTATGTCTGATTGCAATATAATTGTGTGTAATTGAATCATTTGTCAATATAATAATTGGATTATACAATGATATAAAAATATGGCTTATTGTATGTGTATGCAACTAAGGTGTTGTTTATAAACTTAATTAATATCGGACTTAATATATTCACAGCGATATAGATGTTACCAGACACTGGCTGTCACAAACCAAATAGGATGTTGGTGGACCACCAATGGTGCCAACATTTTCCCCCCAAAAAATGGGCTACACTGGGCCTTGGTTCAATTTCCCTGGTATTGGGTGGTCCCCGCAATACAGACAGGTAAGCATGTCCCAATAGATGCTCTATCCTTCTATCTTGACTTATTCTAGGTGATGTGCTGATTGTGCACGACCCATAGTTTTATGATGCACTGGGATAGTGCCTGTCAACATTGAGGGGAGGGAACCCTTCTAGCAGGGAACGGGCGTGCCGGGGGGTAGATGGGAGGGGGGCGTGGGCGGGTTGATGGGGGGAGGTCCCCAGCTGGCTGGCTTCCTTTCAGCGTGTGCTGTGGGTGGGGGGAGGAGGGGGTTACCATCTCGCTGCCCCAGCGTCTGCGCAGGAGATGCTGAGCATCATCATTTAGATGTGCCTGGCCGCTGATTGTGGACGAGGGGCGGGGGGCGTGGTCCGACTATGCGGCCGCATCACTGTGGTTCCTCTCCTCCCCCTTGCCCCCCCCCGCTGGCGCCTCCTTCCACCCTCCTGCGGGGGGTGCGGCTTCCCCGGGGACGGATGCTGCACATTACATGCGCTCCATCTACCCAGGAAGTGGCTTGCACTTCCAGGGCATTTGAGATGGCCTTTACTACAAAGGCGTGTCTCACTGCCCGTCACGTCCGGGCTACACATGCAGAGAGGAGGAAACCGAGACTCGGACTGAGTCACATCAGCCGCCACGCAGCCATTGTCTAGGCTGTGAGGAGAGGGGATCCATCACTCCCCCATAATGCATAGGGCCATTGAAGCCACTACCCAGTAAGTACAACTAATAGTGTGACCCTAGGTCATTGATTTTGATCACGAAATCTAGATATCTGGCTGATGACATTTGGCATACAATGTTTACCATTTACAGATGGAAATAATACCGTTTTGTGAAGTACTCACATTTAAAACGGGTATTATGAGTGTGCCATACACTCCACTTCGAACATCATGACATCTGGGTTATATCCTCTAGAGTGCGTACTTAGCAGAGATGAAATGCAAAAAAGGCAGCCCCTCCTGGCCCATATAACCTAGGAACCTTCCACCAATTCCCCAGTGTATAAAAGCAGGACCAGGAAAAACCAATTATAACAATAACAACACCCAATGGTTCACCATAGAAAAACTCCGGAATACCTGAAAAAAAGGGGTGGGGCGAAGGGGAGTGTATGGCACACTCATAATACCCGTTTTAAAGGTGAGTACTTCACAAAATTATTATTTTGTGTATTTTTAAAGGTGAGTACTTCACAAAATTATTATTTTAGTATTATTCTAAGTGTGCCATACACTCCACTTCGAACATCATGACATCTAGGACATCCAATAGCAGTGTCCGTCATGGGTGGGAACCATAAACGGTAAAGAATGTACCAACTTAAACCACTGCAGCTTGCAGAACCTTGCGGCCAACAACAGCATCTGCTGAAGCCCGAACATCAACCTTGTAAAACTTGGAAAAAGTATGAACGGAAGACCAAGTAGCAGCCTTACAAACTTGTTCAACAGAAGCCTGGTGCTGAAAAGCCCAGGATGCACCAACAGCACGAGTAGAGTGCGCAGTGACCCTAAAAGAGAGTAGGCCCCAACAATGGCCTGACGAATCCATTTGCTAATGGTAGACTTGGCGGGCGCCAAACCTTTCCTGGGCCCGCAGAGCACCACAAAAAAGGTGTCCGTCTTGCGGAAAGAAGTAGTCACCAAGTAGTACTTAACACAGCGAACAACATCCAAATTGTGCAGAACCCTCTCCTTGTCATTGCTAGGCTTAGGACACAAGGAAGGGAGAACAATATCCTGACTGATACGAAAGACATATACCACCTTAGGAAGAAAATCTGGCTTAAAGCGAAAAACCACCTTATCCTGAAGTCTCTCAAAATAAGGGGCCTGAATCGACAGAGCCACCAACTCAGAGACACGCCGAACAGAGGTAATGGCCACCAAAAATGCAACCTTCTGAGTGAGAATAGAAAGAGCAGTATCCTGTAGTGGCTCAAAAGGAGGACCTTGTAGAGCCGACAGAACCAAATTCAAATCCCAAACAGGAACTACCGCCTTCCTAGGAGGCCGCACATGCGCGAATCCTTGGAAAAAGGCAAAATACTTCTGAAAAAAAAAAACGACAAAGCCGAAACCTGTCCTTTCAAGGTACTAAGCTGGAAACCAAGATCCAGATTATGCTGAAGAAACTCCAGAATCCTAGGAATAGAAAACACCCTATAAGGCAAGGCCCTAGCCTCACACCAATCAATGTAGGACCTCCAAGTCCTATAGTAAATGCCAGAAGAGGACCGTTTCCTTAGCTCTCATCAAGGTCTGGACAACGGCCTCAGACAAACCTTCCTCCTTCAGAATGAAGGTTTCAGCAGCCAAGCCGTCAAAGCCAGCGTTTGTAAATTGGGGCAAAGAAGATGACCCTGAGACAATAGATCCAGCAACACAGGAAGCCGGTACTGATCTACCGCCAGCCTTACCACGTCTGCATACCAAACCCTTCTTGGCCACCTTGGAGCCACCAGAATTGCTGGTGCCCCTTCCAGAATCAGTTTGCAAACTACCTTGCCCAGCATGGCGAAGGGCGGAAACAGGTACAGAAACCCCAGATCCTTCCAGGCAAGGGACAAGGCATCCACTGCCAATGCTAGAGGATCCTGGGAAAGAGGCCGGAAGTTTGTAATTGTGCCCCGAGACAAAGAGATCCACAAAGAGTCCTCCACCTGCGGCAAAGATCCAGAAACACCTCGGGGTGGAGAGACCACTCTCTTTGGTGAGAAGATCCCCTGCTTTTCCACTCCCGAAATGTAAACTGCCGAAATGCAAGGAACAAAGTTCTCCGCCCAGTGCAGAATCAGAGAGACTTCCTTGAGGGCACCCCTGCTGCTAGTCCCTCCTTGGTGATTGATGTAGGCCACCGCCTTTCGATTGCCTGACCGAACCTGAACCGGCAGACCCCGTAACTGCAACGTCAGCCGTTGCAGAACAAGCCGGATGGCCCTGAGCTCCAAGACATTGATGGGGTTGTGAGCCTCCTGAGGGCTCCACACCCCACTGAACTGATGACTTTTCCAAAAACCTCCCCAGCCCGACAGGCTGGCATCCGTGGTAACCGTCTCCCAACAAGGGACCAGAAAGGACCTGCCCTTCAACAGGTTGCTCGACTCCAGCCACCACCGAAGTGACTGCCGAACCCTGGGAGACACCCTGAAGTTGAAGTGATCTCATGTGAAACTGTGCAAATGGTACCGCCTCGAAGGAGGACACCATCAAGTCCACCAGTTTCATCCCCTGTCGGATAGAGGGACAAGGATTGGCCAGAAGAAGACGGATCAGACCCCGAATCCCCTGCACCTTGGTCTGGGGCAGAAAACACTCTGGCCTGAATGGTATCCAGATTCATGCCCAGAAAGGAAATCACGCGTGATGGAGAAAGAGAGGACTTGGGGCGGTTGATCACCCACCCGAACCTCTCCAGAGTCGCCACCACCTGGTGGGTGTCCAGCTCCGCCTGACTGAGGGAAGAAGCTGAGATCAACAGGTCGTCCAGATAAGGCACAATGCGAATGCGCTGAGCTCTGAGCAGGGCCATTATCCCCGCCAAGACCTTGGTGAAGACCCGCGGTGCCGAGGTCAGCCCGAAGGGAAGAGCTACAAACTGAAAATGTTGATCCTCCACCATAAACCGGAGGAATCTCTGATGCGCTGGAAAAATAGGAATATGCAAATACGCATCCTTGATGTCTATGGACGTCATGAAATCCCCCTGGTGAAGGGAATTGATAGCCGAGCGCAGAGTCTCCATGCTGAACTTTTTGGCTCTGATAAACCTGTTCAGAACCTTGAGATCTAGAATGGGTCTCACCGAACCCTCCTTTTTGGGTACCGTGAAAAGGTTGGAGTAGTAACCCCTGCCTCTCTGCGACAGAGGCACCGGGCAAATAACTCCCATGTCCAGAAGATTTCTTACTGCTAACAGGAGCCCCTGAGCAGCCTTAGGGTCCGAGGGCACCCGCGACCTCAAGAACCTTGGAGGCGGCCAGTACTCGAACTCCAGTTTGTACCCGGACGACACCACCTCCAGGATCCAATTGTCTGTGACCTCCCTGGCCCAGACCTGGAAGAAGAGCCGCAGCCATCCCCCCACCCGTGCGGGTGAGGGCGCCCCTTCGTTACTGAGCCGGCTTACCGGCGGGCTTAGGCTTGGAACCCCAGGCAGCCGGCGGGTGTGCCCGACCTCTGCCTCTGTTCCAGGACGAGCCCCTGACACCAGAGACGGGCAGACCCCTAGTTGCTCTGGCTCCACGAAAGGACGGAGTGAAAGAACCGCCCCCCCGAAGGGGACGGCGCTGTCTCCTCCACTGAGGTAACTTACCTCCCTTAGCAACAGCATCCAATTTATCACCAAACAGCCGCGTACCCAAGAAGGGAAGAGCTGTATGGGACTTCTTGGCCCCAAAATCCGCTGTCCACTGATGCAGCCAGACCAACCTGCGCATGGCAACCAATAGGGCCGAAGTCCTGCTACACATGACAATAGAATCCTCCGTAGCAGACAACACAAAATCCATGAATAATTCACACCTCTTAAGAGTAGCGAACTCAGCGCTAGCCAGATCAAACAGACCGCCATTAAGCCAGTCCCTGATAAGAGACCTGGTAGCAAGCGACACTAGAGCCGATGAACAAGCCGGCCGCAGGGCCGATCCCACACAAGCAAACGCATGACAGGCCATCTGATCCAGGCGCCTATCCTCGCCATCCTTAAGGGAGGTAGTGTCCGGGGTGTTCAATACAGAAGAATTGGTCAAGCCCAAGACAGGCGCATCGACCTCAGGGGGAGAAGACCATCGCTTGACCGCCTCCACCGGGAAGGGATACTTCTTGTCCCATCCCTGGGGAGCACCCGGCAGCCGACAGGGCCTCTTCCATTCCTTCTGGATCAGTGCATCAAAATGATCCTGTGTAGGAAACTCTAGACGGGGCTTGCGGACCCCCAAAAATTCCCCCTTCTTCAAGGGAGGCGCCTCAGGGGGAACAATATCTAACACCTCCAACATATGCGTCAACACAGCCGCCGTATCTGCGGCATCCCCCGGCGCCTGCCCACCAAAAGTCTCACCAGTCTGCACAAAATCAGATTCTGTCTCCTCATGCACTTCCCCCTCCTCTAAAGAGGAATAATCTGACAAATCCATCTGTGTCCCACACAGGCTGGGCCGATGACAAATGCCTCTTTTTAGCTTGGGCCTTCTTGCCCACCGTGCTAACAATAAACTTTTCAATGCTCGCCAACCTGACGCATACATCTGATTGCGACTCCCCGCTGGCAGCAACGTCACTCAGGGTACATAACAAACGGAGAGGGGAAGGCGATGAAGCAGGAAGAGCCGACCCAGAAGGCTGGGACCCAGACTTCCGCGTTATGGCCTTATGAGCGCATGGAGTACAGATTGGTACATCCTCTCCCGTAAGGGATGCCCCACACCCCACGCATGAGCGGACTGGGCCCAATGAGGAGCCGAGTCCAGTATCCTGCGGAGCCTCCATATGAAGATTTTTTATTGGTCAGTCGCAAGACCAAAGGGAATTACGCTAAAGCAACCCGGGATGCCCCTTAAAAGTCCCAGTGGGAGGATTTTAGAGGAGACCAACATTAAACTAGGGACCCCAGGACCAGGAGGAACCCCTTAACCCTTTTGTTGCCAAGCACGTAACACCTACGTGCTGGCTTGGCTGGGCCTTAAGTGCCAAGCACGTAGGTGTTACGTGCTTGACTTTCCTCGCTTGTAGTTTAAAAAGTAAAAACAACAAATACTCACCTGACCCCTTGTTGGATCCGGCCGGGTCTCCTCTTTAATTTGGTGCCATCCGATCCCCCGTGGGGGGTCGGATGGCTCCAGGAGAGCCCCCGGAATAGGCCGCCCCCCCCCCCCGCTTCTGCAGCAGCAGCTTCTAACTGTAAAAAAAAAAAAAAATAAAAATGACATTCACTTACCTGTGTGTGCGCTGGCTCCCGCTGTCCCTCCTCTTCACCTGGGGGGCCTCCGATCCCCCCCCAGGACTTACCGATCTTCAGGAGAGAGCCTGGGAGGCTCTCTCCTCTCTTCTGCACGATGGCGGCCGCCATCATGCCTCTAAGCCCCGCCCCCTTGGGGGCGGGGCTTATGACGTCATCCCGGTCCCGATCACCGGCTTCAGCTTTCTCAGCTTCTCAGATGCCGGTGATCGGTGCCCTGGAAGGAGGTGACAGGAGATCCTCTGATCTCCTGCCTTCTCCTTCTCTGGATGCCGATCACCGGCATCTGTCAGCTGAGCGGCGAGGGACAAGAGCTTGCAATCGAAGGTAAGTACAGTAAAAAAAAATTTTTTTTTTTTCTAATAAAATACTTTTTATTATTGTGTGGTGTTTTTTTTTCACATTAACCCTTTGTGAGCTGGTAAGGGGTCCATGAGACCCCTTATACCAGTTCACAAGGCTGGGGGGGTGGCAAGTCACCTGCCCTAGCGGGTGGCTTGCCATTAACCCCCGCACCCCCATTACCTGCCTCCCCAAAGGCCAGGGGGGGGGCAGAAGAGCCCGGGCCCACATAGGCTATGTGGGCTCGTAGGCTGCAGGGTGGGGGGGCCACCAAAGCTGGCCCCCCCACTCTGTGCCTACAAGCCCCCATAGCTGGTCCCGGGCTGGTTACTTTGGGTAAGGGGGACCCCACGTCATTTTTTTTTTGGATTTTGAAGGGTTTTTAACCCTTCAAAATCCAAAAAAAAATGGGGTCCCCCTCCCCGGGAAGGGGGACCCTATGTCATTTTTTTTTTTAATTAACCATTTGTCATCCAGCAGCTATAAAAGGCTTCTGGGCAGGAAAGGGTGTCTACCTATACATATGTGGTATCGCTGTAACCGGGAGAAATTGGGGTTTCTCACGCAATAAGATTTTATTGACAAACTTACATTTTTTATTACAAAAAAACTCTACAAATTGTAAAAAAATGTTTTTTTTTTGTTTGTTTTCACACATTTCACCCAAAAAAATTGAGAATACACCTAAAAAATACAAACAAGACATTTCATGTTAAAGCCCAGACTCTGTTGAAAAAAACAATATATAATTTTCCTGGGAAATCCCTGGAAATCCCTTCAAAAATGACAGTTGAATATGTGTAGCGCAAAATGGTGAAACATCGTCTGGCAACAGGGAGTGGCAAATGCTGCAGGTAGGCTGGCAGCGAAAGGGTTAATATGCACAATCTGAAGCAATCTGCAACACACAAAAGCATACAATTACAATGAGGCATCTGCATTTATAAAAATACAAGCAACCGCATATATACATCAGCACAGCAGCGCAGATAACTTCCAAGATGGCCCCTGAAGCATGAGGAGCCAGGACCAGGAAGAAGAAGGGGGGCGTGCCAGCGCTGAAGGTGCCCTTTTTTAGGTCACGCCCCCTCCCTGCAGTGGGGAGCAAGGCAAGCTAGGGCCCTCCAATCACGCCGATGAGGGGGCGGGGCTACTGAGCGCCGGCCCCGCCCCCTTTTACACACACCACAGCCTGAATGATTCACTCATGCTGAGAGAAAAAGAGTCCAATGCAACAGGGATTACTTCCAAATGACCACAGCAACTAAAGTGTGAAGCACCTAACAGAGACATCCACACACACAACACAAAAAATAAAGGGAAAAAAGCCAGCCTCCCCCAGGGGAGTAAGGGACCCGGAGGGGGAACCCAGGGAGGGCCCGGCCGAAATAAAGCCGCATAAGGCAGGGACTAAGGGCATCCCACACCAGGATCACCGTAACCTGGTGACACCGCCTGCCCCAATTGAGGACTCACGGTGTATTAAGACTCCCAAAGCACCCACAGGGTGCTCCTACCCTTGCCAGGACTCACAGCCAAAGCTGGGAGGCTCACTAGGGACAATTTGGTAAAAATCCTGGCAGCAATAGGGAAAAAATGGGGCATACTTGCAAGAAGAAGTCTTCATCTTCTGTCTCGTCCGCTCGCAGAGAAGTAACTGGGGAATTGGTGGGAGGTTCCTAGGTTATATGGGCCAGGAGGGGCTGCCTTTTTTGCATTTCATCTCTGCGAAAGTACGCCCTCTAGAGGATATAACCCAGATGTCATGATGTTCGAAGTGGAGTGTATGGCACACTTAGAATAAACATCTTAGCACTGCAATTCGTCCTCTATACTTGGTCTGACTACACAATTAGTTCACTTGGTGAACACCTAATTTCCAGGTACCTCTATATATACAATGATCAGTTATATTGCTGTAATTTGCAACACACATATTAAATGGTCGTCCTTTCTTTCTTTTCTTTTCTTTTTCCTTTTCATTTTGTTTTTTCTTATGCTCTATCGCATTATCTAAACCATCGACATATCACAAAGTGAATTGGCGAATTTTATATTTATAAAGGTGCAAACTGGTGTGGAAGAAGCCCCGAGGGGCGAAACTAGTTCACCTCCACCCTATGTCTGAGAATGTTTAATCATGTGTTGACCTGTAAATGTTAAATCTGTCAATATCAAATTACTTGGTACATACACTGTAAGAATTTGAATAATTAATTGTCGGATTTTCACATGCCTTATGAAACCTTTGTCTAACTGTTTTTAACCTGATAAGATGTTGCACATGGGAGGATAATAAGACTAAGGTGTCTTCCCTCCTTATTTTTATCATCTATAACAAGAGATCAATAAAGTACATAGTGATTTTTTCAAATATGGTATTATCATTGAATCTTGCTTGGCGCTGTCACACTCTGAGTGTTTGAAGACACCCTCTCAAGAAATTAGAGTGGCTGGATGTGCGAAGGGGCATCCCCTGGAGACCAACTGTCAAAGAACTCACCTTAATTGTGTATTGCTGCTTAAATAGTGGTTGGGGCCTGGATACCTTATTGTGGATAGGTGGGGGGTTTTGTTCACTGTGGGGTTGTTTTCTCCCCCCCCCTGATATACAGTTTTGCTCCATCCGCCCTTCCATCTGCCCCCAGTATTAGCATTGGGGTTACTTTGGCCTTCTTGGCCAGCAGGCGTGGGGCGGAGTTGAGATGGGATCAGTTAGACCGGAGTGTGGGGGTTGGTTTGGGGTTCCCCCCCCCCCTTTATAACACATATACAGCTCCCATTAGAATGAGTAGGAGTAAGATATATGTGAGATGCTAGTCTGGCGAACATTGCCGTTGAATAAGAGCACTTGATTGTGGGACTTATGCATTGGTGTATGGGGCTGATTTAGTGAGTGGCTTGGGATGTTGGCCATCTCACTCTGGTCCTCACTCTCCCTTCTCCTGTTTTCCCTCCCCTTTTTTCCCTCCCTTCCTTCCCCCCCCCCCCTTTCCCCCCCCCCCTCCCCCCTTTTTCCCCCCCCTTCCCTTCCCCATACCTCCCCTCCCCCCTTCCTTCCTTTTGGATATTGTGACTGACTTGATGACAAAAAAAACCCTAGTTCTCTGCAGGAGTATTATTGCACTGTATAGGGTTATTGTGATGTATTATGATTTGCATGTAAACTATATATGGTAAAGATCAATGTATTAGATTAATAGTTGTTTAGTTGTGTTTGTAATGGGGCCTGGGGGGGAGGCACCTTGTGTCCTTGCCGGCCTCGTTCCGCGCCATTGGGTGCCGCTGGGTAGTACGCTGGTACTCCCCGCGGCCGGTTACATCCCCGCTCGTTTTCGCAGCCAGCGTCGGCTGACGCTGGTACAGTGGCTGGGGCCGCTGACGCACTTCCGGCCGGGGTGTGTTGGTGAGCTCTGGCCTTCTGTGATTGGCTGTTGCCGCGGGCGCACCTCCGGCCGGGGTGCGCGCGGCGGCGCGGCCACGAGCGGTGTCCATTGGCGTGGGAGCGGGGTGGGTGAGTATATAGGGGAGCTTGCCATCACAGGCCCTACTATTTGTGCCCATGAAGTAACGGGTCCCCGACCGTTACGAACGCGTAGGCTAGGGGCAGGGGGACAGAGTGAAACGCTGGCCAGTTAATGGGTAATGTACGGTTTGTTACACATGTGATATGGTTTTTGATTGTTTTGATTTTTCCGCTCTCGGCGGTCCTCACTAGATATATATAGGTTTAATTACTTAGCACTTAGCACTTTAATGTTTATAAATTGATATTATGCACTAACCATGGAAGTTTAGTTATAAAGGGTGTATCAGTAGCCACAAGATATATGTAGAGAGCCGGCGCTTAGTGCCCCCTGGTGGTCATTGTTGTGACCTTTTTAACATGTTTTTAAATGTCTGTAAATTTGATCTATATTTCATTATTGAAAATAAATAGGTGATTTTGTACTCTCATTTGGGTGGTGCTCTTTTTCTGGCAGGTTGAGGGGATTTTGGGATCTCCTCTTAGGGTGGAGTATATATTGCATGGCCAGTGTAGCACGCCACATACATTAGTTGGTGCGGCCATATCTCTGTGACTGGTCACACTCTGAGTTCTTAAAAGTCTGGGTTTGCCTATACCCAGAAAATTTGTCTAATTGAAACTGAAACTAACCTCACTGTAGTCTCAGGAACTAGCAGCAGAAGAAAAAAAGCTTACACTCCCTGGTGTGGTCACCTCGAATCCAGCAGGAAGGAAGTGAAAATGAAACCAATCATGCAGAGCAAGGAAAAAAAAAACCCAAAAGGAACTCCACATAGAAGAAGCCTCCATGCTGGTCCAGGGTAGTAGACGGATCATCAAGTAATCAATCCTCCTCAGTCAGCAGCTGTTCTGGGCTCATGGGAGCCTGTCTGCAAGGATCCATTCTCCGTTCTATAGAAGCACGCAGAGGGCTCTCCTCCACTTGCTCATCGATGCACATAGCGTCCGGGATCCAGAAGTCACTTAACCACTCAGTAGCTGATACCTCTTGAATATGCAGCCCCCTACAAAAACGTGGGAGGTCCTCAGGAGACCTGAGTGAGTGGGAGCGACCATCTTTCGTGACACTAAGGCCAAAATGGAATCTCCAGCGATAAGGTAAGCCTTTATTTCGTAAAAACCTTAAGTAGAGGGCGCAGCGCGCGTCTCTGCTGCAGAGTAATTGGGGATAAGTCCTGATAGATCTCAATGTGCTGGTTATTGAAGAAAATTTCGTCCTGGCGATGGGCTCTGCTTAAGATTTCCTCCTTCAGGGTGAAGCTTGTTAGGCAGCACACTACATCTCGAGGCTGAGAGTCAGTTTGGCTCATCAGACGCAGAGCTCTGTGGGCTCGCTCGAATTCTACTGGAGATTCTGGAGGACGCTCCAGCAGAGAGTTGAATATAGATCTCAGAGCCTCTGGGATTTGGTCGTTGCTCACGCTTTCTGGTATGCCGCGAATTCTCAGATTAGACCTCCTCCCTCGATTGTCAAGGTCCTCAATTTTACGGTGCATGTCCAAAATGTGTCTATTATGAGACCAAACTATTTTGTTAAGGCAGGAAGCAATGCGATGATGGGTCTGTTCCTTTTTCTCCAGAGTTTCAATCCTTTGTGTCAGGCCCTTAATATCTTGCTTAATGTCTGCCACAGCAGAAGCGATGGTCCTTTTGTTATCTGCTGTGTTCTGAGCCAGTTCTTCCTTAGTGGGTAGTTTGCTCATAATCGCCAGAAGTTCAACAGTGTGTAAGCTCCTCTGTGAGGATTCCTCAGAGCCATGTGAGGAGGCTGGAGAGCCTGTGGGGGCCATATTGGATTCTAGTGTGCTCTCCTCTGTGCCTCTTTGAGACCTGAAAATGTCTGGTATATTTCTGCTATTCTGCAAGCTATTATCTCCATCAGGTCTGGCAGTTGTAGTGCTTCTGTTTGACTTCCCCATGATGAGATTTAGAAGCTTGACCTTAGCTGGTAGTGTGATCTGAGACAGAGCTCTCTCCTCAAACAGCCATCTTCCTCAGCGTCCAAGCCACGCCCCCATCTGGCAATTTTGGCAGGATTTAGGTAGGGGCCTGTCCTTAGCGGTCCTAGGAAATGTTCCCTCTAAGGCTAGGCGAGAGTTTTAGGGAGCTGGGGGGCGCGCTATCAAATTTGGAAAATCTGAAAAGTTAGCAAATAAACTGTACTTCTGCAGTCTACAGTGGCATACCATTTAATCACCTAACATGACTATGAAATATATATCTGTAATAATCTGTAGATATACCCTTTCTGCCTAAAGAACTGATAAATCCCCCATATCAATCAGTAATTGCCAAACCTCCGCCTTTTCTTGTAGCAGCAACCTTAACATCACACGCATTGAGCCCCACACAGCTGTCCTAGGGCAAGAGGCTGATAACATCCCCACCATGTCCAGCCCCCCAACATACCGTTTGGCTGTACTTCACAACATGTATAAAGCAGCAGACCAAGGTATTCAAAAGGCAATGCACCAGCCATACATTCACAGACCGCACTGTCCAATGATCCCCACCAGTGCCCCTTTCTTCCATTACACTCACTTCATCTGGAGATCAGTCTGCAACAATCTGTCTATCTAGCTCTCAAAGCCCAAGTATAGGTATTAAGGGCCCAAACAATAATTTGATAGATTTTAATAAATGCCTGAATAATGGGTAATGGTTCTTGGCAGAGAGAAACTCACCTCTTCTGAATTCCGGTGTCCACATCCCTGCCGACCAGCCATTAGTTCAGTGTGCCATTTATCAATTTTGGAGGTGGTGAATATAAGGTTTGCCGGGTGATACTATGCAGAGGGGAATGCCCTACACTGCCAGTGTAAGGCACTGTAAAGAGTGAATAAAGTATAGGCTGAATTTACCTCCTATTTCACTGTTGGCAAAGTCTTCACTTCAAAAAGTCTGGATTTACTGACACACATTCTGAGCTAATGTTTGGTACTGGACACAGTGCAGGGCACGTCAGCTACTGTAGCAATATTAGATTGGCTAGGACTGAAAGAGAGTGCTCCTGAGGGGTTCATCTGTCTGCAAACCTACACCACAGTTTCACAAGACAGTATTGGACTCCATTACCCCTCCCTTACTAAACTCACATGCTGATGCTGGATACATTCTCCGGGCATCCATTTCTCCTTCACTTTGGGAGCAAGGAGTAGATGCCTTGTGACACATGTCTGTGTGTTTGTGTATGGGGGGCAGGGTCCAAAAATGTTGACTTTGTGTTCTGCTTTCCTAGCAGCTAATAGAACCAGTAGCTGTCCACAGAGGTCAGCAGTGTGCATATAGTGTGTTGAAAGAAGTGCTACTCACTTCTCCCAGCTCCTAAAGTGTACCTGTCACTGCCTTTGTTTGGGAGGGTGCCAACCCTGCTGCGCGCTATGATGAAAAACTCTGAGCAGGACAACTTACGCTCAGCTTAAATGAAACACTGGTCCTAGGCTCCTTAACATCCTTATTTCCCATAGGTTCTTTAGGCTTGGTATGCTTCTCTTTTCCCTCCTTAGCCTGAAAGGCAATACAGCATAAGGCTGTTAACTAGAGACCTGGGCTCCTCCCTTCCCCTACAACAACCCCGTAGTGAGGAACACTTACAGAGTCCTGTGAATCACCACTGCCCATAGTAGCTGCAATGCCACTGCCTATGGATGACATCACATGCACCCAGCGTGATGATGCAGCCCCTCGACCCAGAAGTGACATCATGCGACAACCCCCAGCACTGTCACTATTCGGAAGAGAAGGGGGTGCTTCCAGCCCACCTGCCCTCCTAACGCCTGAACCTCAGAACGCCATACTTACCCTGATATGCTGCTTCAAACCAGGTACCCAACCCGCATTCTGCAGCATCGTCCATTGTCCCACATCCCCTGCCCTGCCATCTGCCAGGGAACTCCATATCTTGGAGCTCTTGTGTAGGAAGGCTTGCACACGGCATGGGGAGAAGCAGGAAAAATCCCAGTTAGTCTTACCAGTAATGGTATTTCTGGTAGTAAATCTGTAGTAAATCTTGGCAGATGTCTTCTTCTGGGCCTGAATCATGGTATGAATAACCTTAGCCGATAAACCCCTCTCTGTCAAGATCGAGGTTTCAATAGCCAGGCCGTCAAAGCCAGCATCTGTAAATTCGGATGCCGAAGCGCCCCGTGTGAGAAGCTCTGGATCGTCTGGCAGGCGCCAATGATCTACTGACATCCTTACTATGTCTGAAAACCAGCTTCTCCTTGGCCAGCCAGGAGCCACCAGGATGGTTGGTACCCCCTCCTGAGCTACCTTCCTTAGTACACGGCTCAGAAGTGGGAGCGGGGGAAATGCATACAGGAGATTGAACCTTGTCCATGGGGTTGTCAGAGCGTCCGTTGCTATGGCCAGAGGGTCTCTCGAAAGAGACATAAACCTCGGCCGTTTGTGATTGTGTCTGGACTCAAGAGATCCACCTCTGGACAACCCCACCGAAGGCAAAGAGCCTGAAAGATCTTCTGAGTGAGAGCCCATTCTCCCCGACGCAGCGACTCCCTGCTCAAGGAGTCTGCCTCCTGGTTCTCTACCCCCGGGATGTAACTGCTGAGATGCAGGGAACATTCTCCTCTGCCCAAACCAGAATCCGGCTTACTTCCCTTAGTGCACTCCTGCTCCGAGTACCCCCTTGATGGTTGATATAGGCTACCGCCGTCCGATTGTCTGACTGGACCTGGACAGCCTGCCCCTTTAAACTGGGGGTCAGATGCTGAAGCACTAGCTAGACTGCTCTTAACTCCAAGATATTTATGGGAAGCTGATTCTCCTTCGGACCCCACTGCCCCTGGATCTTCTGGGTCTGCCAGATGCCCCCAGCCTGTAAGACTGGCATCCGTGGAAATGATTTGCCACTGAGGTGTCAGAAAGGACCTGCCTATTGATGGGTGTAGAGGGTCCAACCACCACAGGAGAGATTGCCTGGCTGAGGGAGTCAGAACAAATGACTAATCCAGAGATTGCGGGGACCAATCCCAGCTTAACAGATTTAACTGAAGAGGCCTCATGTGAAACTGGGTAAAGGGCACTGCTTCGAAGTAGGCCACCATAAGGCCTACTAGTCTCATCCCTAGCCAAATATCGGCTGCTGACAAGCCAGTAGGGACTCTATCTGATTCCGAATCAGCAGGGCCTTCTGCTCTGGCAGAAACACCTTGACCTGAACTGTGTCCAGAGACATTCCCCAAAAAACCCTTACTGGCGCAGGGGTGATATGAGACTTCAGATAATTGATCGGGATATGAAGATACGCATCTATTGTGGTCATAAGACCTCCGGGCTGAATTGATCTTACCGCTGACTTCAGAGTTTCCATGCGGAAATGTTTCACCCGGATAAACTTGTTGAGACCCTTTAGGTCTAAAACAGGACGCACCGACCCATCCTTCTTGGGAATCGTGAACAGGTTGGAGTAAAACCCCTGACCTTGTTCCTGAAAGGGTACCTGACAAATTACCCCCTGTTGAAGGAGATGCTGAACAGAGGCTCTCAGGGCATCTGCCTTTAACTGGTTCCGGGATGCCCCTGACCAAAGGAACCTTGTGGGCGGTCTGGCTGCAAACTCGATCTTGTAGCCTGATGACACCACCTCTTGGATCCAAAGATCCGCCACGTGGCATCTCCAGATAGGAGCAAATTGCAAGAGCCGTCCCCCCACCCGCCCAGGTGAGGGCGCTCCTTCATGTCAGGGAGGGCTTGGCTGGAGGCTTAGGCCTGCTTCTCCAAGTACCCCCCCGCCCTGTTGTGGGCCCTGCTTCTGCCCCAAAAATCCCTACGGGAACATGAAAAGAAGGAGCCTCTACCGCTTTGAAAGGGACGATATGATGCAGACCTCTGAAAAGGGCGAGCCAACCTCTTTCTCTGAGGAAGTTTGCCATCCTTGACCATAAGGTCAAGCTGCTCCCAAAAAAGTCTGCTCCCTAAAAAGGGCAAATCTATGAGAGATTTTTTGGCGGCAGCATCCGCTGACCATTGTCTTAGCCATAAGGAGCGGCGCAAGGCAACCAGAAGGGCAGAGGTCCTGGCACCTAACCTGACTGCATCATCCATAGCAGTGATAGCAAAAGCATTAAAGTCCAAGCAAGCTCTAAAATTCTTGGACTCCTGAGTATGTCTGCGAGACTTAGCCCTGGCCTAAAGCTTCTTCACCTTTTTCCTTGAAGCCAAAGACACAATAGCCGTGGCACAAACAGGGCGTAGAAAGAAACCATAGCAAAGGGATGACGGGCCAACTGATCCATTCGTCTCTCTGTGGGATCTCTTAAGGAAGCATTAGTAGCAGACAGCATGATAGAAGTATTGGACAGGCCTGATACCGGTGAATTCACCTCTGGTGGAAATGACCATAGCTTAATCCTATCCGCCAGAAAAGGATACCTTGAATCTAGGATCCTAGGCACAGCCGGTAATTTGTTAGGTCTTTCCCATTCCTTTAACACCATCCTGGAGAAATGCGGCTGCTCCGGAAACACCTGCCTTTGTGTCACCGGCCTAAACAGGTCATCCTTTCCTCTTTTCGCCCCCTTGGGGGGGGGGGGGGGTAATATTCAAAGTTTCGAACACTGAGGAAAGTAAACACTCTGTTTCGTCTGAGAGAAAGGGATCCTCATCAGAAGAAAATAAAACAGAATTACTGTCCTCCTCACTGGAGCGCATCTCGCCCTCTGAGAGCTGTTCATCAATATATTCTTCCTCCTCCTCAGACCCAAAAGAGGCAAATAAATCCTCTTCCTCATAAACAGGCTCCACATGCCTCCTCTTATTGGTGGCTTTTTTAGGGACGACCAAGGATAACTGTCTCTCCAAGTTATCCAATCTGTGTGCCACATCCGCCTGCGCTTTACTGCCTTCCCCTTCACCAGGGGGAATTAGAGCAGGCTTAGCTATGGCGCTCCCCAAAGCTACTGCTGGGCTAGATACAGGAGCAAGCGGAACACATCGTGCTGAAAATGCCCAAGGGATCCTGCTTACATAAGGGGCAGAGCCTGCCCGATTCACTATCCCCCGATGCCTCCGTCATGGTGTTTTTTTGTTTTTACAAAGACCTAAGGTCCTAAGCCTATACCAATTCCCAAGGGACTAGGAGGAACCACAACCCCTTTATCATTCTTCCCAATCTAAAAAATAAACAGGAAAAAAACCCTATTAAAAATGTCACTTACATTCAACTTTTTTTTCATTTATTTATGTATAAACAATATATTTTAAAACAGCAAACCATGCTCTTAAATCAGTAAGACAATAACTTTAATATAATAAAAATTAATACAATCGACATCCACTTACCCCAGCAGCTCCTTTCTCATAAAATAGGCTAAATAAAAAACAAAACACATGTACAGGGAACTCTATTGGGGCCTCCTCGGGTGCACGCACCCCGTAGCCGCCATGTAAAACGCCGCGCCACTAAAAGGCGGTTACCCGGCGCCCCAGAGACCCCCCCCCCCAGGTCAGAACCAACAGCGGGGCTACTGGCCGCCATTAAGCCCAGGGTCGCTCCTCGCCGCCGCGGTCAAACCGCACACCAGTATCCGGGGGCTGCTGGAACCTACCTCCTCCAAGACGAGGTATGCCTGAAGGCTCAAACGGAGAGCGCGGTCCACCACCTCCCTCCATCCAGAAAGAGAGCATGACTGAAAACGCGGAAGCCGCCTCGTGCTTCCGTATCTGGCTCCGCCCCTGGCGTGACGTCATATACCAGACCACGCCCCTTAAAGTGAAAGGCGCGAATTTTCAAAATTAAAATTAATACAATTCTGTGATTACTCACCTTGTAGAATTGGTATTATAAGTATGCAGCACGTCCTGCTCCAGATAATGATTCATAACACATGGGATTACCTCCGCTAGAGGGCGCTTGACTGCAGAGATGGCAAAAAAACGGCCCCTCCCATATATACCCGGGACCTCCCACAAATTCCCCAGTATTGAAAAGCAGTAAGGATAACCAGGAGAAGCCAATGATAATCAACAACATTAACCAGGATAACAATCACCATACAGAGGATCCAAGATAATGCAAACAGGGTGGGGTGGAGCAGGACGTGCTGCATACTTATAATACCAATTCTACAAGGTGAGTAATCACAGAATTGTATTATTCTAAGTATGCAGCACGTCCTGATCCAGATAATAATTCAAAACAGATGGGACATCCAATAGCAGTGTCCGTAAATAGGGTGGGATCCCAAAAAGCAACAATGCAGAGTTCAAACCACTGCCGCCTGCAGAACTTTGTGGCCAAAAACAGCATCCGCTGACGCCCGAACATCAACCTTGGAAAAGGTATGAACCAAAGACCAAGTAGCAGCCTTACAAACTTGTTCAACAGAAGCCTGGTGCTGGAAGGCCCAGGAGGCCCCAACAGGGTAGAATGAGCAGTAACATGGAAAGGAGGATCCTTCCCCTAGCAGAATAGGCCCTAAAAATAGCCTGACGAATCCATTTGCTAACAGTAGACTTAGCAGGAGCCAGACCCCGCTTGGGACCCGAAGGAATCACAAACAAGGCATCAGTCTTTCTGAAAGGTGCAGTAGCCACCAAGTAGAACTTCAAATTCCTGACCACATCCAGGGAATATAAGGCCCTCTCCTTGGAATTACCAGGATTAGGGCACAATGTCCTGATTGAGATGGAAGGCAGAGACCACCTTAGGCAAGAAATCAGGTTTAAAGCGGAAAACCACCTTGCCCTGGTGTCTCAAAGTAGGGGGCCTGAATAGAAAGGGCCGCCAACTCCGAAACACGCCTGACCGAGGTGATAGCCACCAAAAAGGCAACTTTAAGAGTAAGAATAGACAGATGAATAAAGGGGGTTGGGAGCAGCTCAATCACTATTATTTATACAAAATTATTATTATTCAGGGCCTGGGAACTAATTTACCGCCCAGTTTAACCCTCTCATCATCTAAATATCAAGCAACAAACACGTCTAGCTATGTGGAAAGATAGATTTTGTTGCATATATCTACAGATACATGTGGAAGCCACACTGCCCCAACAAGGCACTCTGTGTTTAGTGTGGTCCCTACTCTTAATTTTGAGTCCCCAAAGTTGGGACATGCAATGCAGACAAATATTTGAGAGTTACTCACCTAGGAAGCTGCCAGCCTCCCTTGAGAAGAATAGACAGAGCAGCCTCATGCACAGGCTCAAATGGAGGGCAGACAAACCCAAATTCAAGTCCCAAACTGGCAACAGAGGTTTGCGGGGGGGGGGCGCACATGAGCAACCCCCTGGAAGAAGGTCTTGACCAGAGGATGTTGAGCGAAAGATCTCTGGAAGAAAACAGCCAAGGCAGAAACGTGACCCTTGAGTGTGCTGAGCTGAAGTCCCAGATCCAAGCCATGCTGAAGGAACTCCAAAATCCTATGGAGAACACCTGACAGGGAAGGACCCTAGACTCACACCAGTCAATGTAGGCCCGCCAGATCCTATAGTAGATGGTAGAAGAGGATTTCTTACTAGCTCTGATTAGAGAATTAACCACAGAATCAGAAAGCCCTTCATCCCTTAAGATGGAGGTTTCAGCAGCCAGGCCGTCAAAGCCAGCGTTTGTAAATTGGGATAGCATAGCCGCCCTTGAGTGAGAAGGTCCGGAACCAAGGGCAGAGCGTACTGATCTACCGCAAGCTGCATGATTTCTGCGAACCACACCTGCCTTGGCCAACAGGGGGCCACCAGAATAGCTGGCACCCTTTCCTGCACCAGCTTGCGCAGAACCCTGCCCAGTAGTGGGAACGGAGGAAAGGGATACAGGAGACTGAACCCCTGGCAGGACAGAGTCAGAGCATCCACCGCATGGGCCAGTGGATCCTGGGACAGAGAGACAGACTGGGAGCTTGTGATTGTGGCGAGATGCAAACAGCTCCACGCCCGGCAACCCCCCCCCCCCAACGGTGACATAAGGACAGGAAGACCTCACTGCTGAGAGACCATTCCCCCAGGCGAGAGGTCCCCCTGCTCAGAGAGTCCACCTCCAGATTCTCCACCCCCGGAATGTACAGTGCTGAGATGCAAGGAACATTGTCCTCCGCCCAGGACAGAATCATGGACACCTCCTTGAGGGCACTCTTACTCCGAGTTCCTCCCTGATGATTGATGTAGGCAACCGCAGTCTGGTTGTCTGAGTGAACTTGAACCGGCCGGCCCTGAAGGTGAGGAGCCAACTGGGCCAGTACCAACCAAACCGCCCTCAGTTCCAGGACGTTGATGGGGGCATGGGCCTCCTGAGGGCCCCACAGCCCCTGGAATTGTAGGGTTCTCCAGAAGCCCCCGCAACCTGACAGACTGGCATCCGTAGAGACCGTCTCCCAACAGGGGGCCAGAAAGGATCTGCCCCCCAACAGGTTCCTCGAGTCCAGCCACCACAAGAGGGACCGCCGGGCCAGAGGAGACAGAACAAAGGCCTGATCCACAGACAGGGGACTCTTGTCCCAGACTGATAGGAGATGGAGCTGAAGAGGTCTCATGTGGAACTGAGCATAAGGAACTGCCTCAAAGTAGGACACCATTTGTCCCACAAGCTGCATTCCTTGCCGGATGGAAGGATGAAGACTGGACAGCAGGAAATGAACCAGAGCTTGAAGAGAATCCACCTTCTGCTAAGGAAGGAAAATCCTGGCCTGAACAATATCCACATTCATGCCCAGGAAGGAGGTCACCAGAGACGGAGACAGGGAGGATATGGGGTGATTGATCACCCATCTGAATGTTTCCAGAGCAGTCACCACCTGCTGGGTATCCAATTCTGCCTGCTGGAAAGAATGATGAGGAGGTCGTCCAGATAAGGAAGAATGCGAATGCTCTGAGCTCTGAGGAGAGCCATAACACCTGCCAGCACCTTGGTGAAGACTGGGGGCCGAGGTGAGACCGAAGGGCAGTGCTACAAATTGGTAGTGCTGGTCCTCTAGTGCGAACCTGAGGAATCTCTGATGCCCCGGGAAGACTGGTACATGAAGGTAAGCATCCTTGATGTCTATGGAGGCCATGAAGTCCCCCGGGGCGCAAAGAGCTGATCGCGGAGAGCAGGGTCTCCATGCGAAAGTGTCTGGTCCTGATGAACTTGTTGAGAAGCTTTAAGTCCAGGATGGGTCTGATGGAACCATCCCTTTTGGGTACTGTGAAGAGATTGGAATAAAAACCCAGACCTCTCTCCCCAGGAGGGACATGACAGATGACCCCCATGTCCAAGGTTTTGCACAGCCAGAAACAGACCCTGAGCTGCCAGGGGTTCTAGAGGAATCCGAGAACTGAGGAATCTTGGAGGCGGCCAGGCAGCGAACTCTAGCTTGAGCGAAAAGCCGCAGCTGTCCCCCCACCCGGATGGGTGAGGGCACCCCTTCATGGCTGAGTGGGCTTGGTGACAGATTTGGGCTTGGAACCCCAGGAGGATCCGGGGCGGGCACGTCCCCTGCCTCTGCCCCAGAAGTCTCCCCTGTGCCCCGCAAAGGATATCCCCCTCCCAGACCCGGATCCACGAAAGGAGGGGGTAAAAGCACCCGACCCCCAAAAGGGCCGCAGCTTGGGTTTGAGTTTCTTGCGTTGGGGCAACTTACCCCCCTTTGCAAACAGGCGATCACCAAAAGGGCGCAGCCCCTAAAGGGGAGCCCTGTAAGGGCCTTCTTAGCAGCGTTATCAGCTGCCCACTGACGCAGCCAAACCGAGCGGCGTATAGCAACCACCAAGGCAGAGGTCCTACTACACATCCTAATGGTGAACATCTCACATTGTGACAAGGCCCTGAACTCGGCACTAGAAGTATCATCAGGGGAGCCTTCCAGTAGACCCTTGATGAGAGTCCTAATAGCCACAGCAGTAATAGCAGAAGCACAGACAGGACGCAAGGCAGACCCCACACAGGCAAAAGCATGGGAAGCCAGCTGGTCAATACGCCGGTCCTCACTATCAAGGTAGTGGAATCAGGGGAATGCACCACAGAGGTGTTGGACAACCCCAAGACTGGAACATCCACTTCTGGGGGGGTTGACCAACAGTTAACCACAGCAGAGGGAAAAGGATACCTTTTATCCCAGCCCCTAGGGATTCCGGCTGGGCCGTTCCCATTCCTTGAGAACAAGATTATTGAAATGGGCCTGTTCTGGAAATTCCAAACGTGGCTTAGTAGTACTGAACAACTCCCCCTGTTGCTTGGGAGCTGCAGCAGGAAGGGAAATGGAAAGCACTTCAAATAACTGAGTCAACAGTCTATTGGTGTCATCAGCATCCCAATGATCAGAGCCAGCGTCTGCGCCACTGAAATGCTGATCATCAGAAAGCTCTGAATCCGAGAATGTGGGGTATAGTCAGACAAGTCAAGGAAATCCTCAGTCTCCATAGGAAGGGCAGACGCACCAGGCGCCACATGCCATCTCTTAGCTGGGGCCTTACCGGCCGCAGAGCTAGCAATCAACCTCTCAATGTTAGCCAACCTAGAAAACACGTCAGGCTGAGACTCCCCACTAGTATTCAGCTCACTGGGAGTCAAAATCAAGCGAAAGGGAGTCGGTGAAGACATAGTGGGCGCAGGCCCAGTCACAGATAGCCCAGAATGCAGCGCAAGCGCCTGCTGGGCGCAGGGTGCATAGACCCGCACATCACTCACAGGGGATGCCCCACACACCACACACAGCCGGGCTTGTCCCGAGGGGACCCCGAGCACAATATCTTGTGAAGCCTCCATATGGCGATTACAGTGGGCCAACTGACCAATAAGAATTACACTGTACAGCAACCCGGGATGCCCCAAATGTCCGCAGGGAAGTGGGAGTATTTAACAGATTAGGCCTCTAATAAAGTTACTGAGAACTAATAGAGGGGACAGGACCGGGAGAAACCTCTTAATATAGTTTTCCCGCCTGCAAGACACAATAAGGACACCCATAAGTACACAGAAATGACATCTAAATAAAAAAAAAACAAGCCCGCAGGGGCACTCACGGACCGCGGTGGGAAGCCAGCAAGCACACCAGGAGAGGACCAAAATGGCTCTGGAGGAACCTCAAGGGGCGGGCCACAGGAGGAGACGACGCGGAGCACGCCAACCGACAGGCCACGCCACCTCCAAAGAGCGCGTAGACAGGCTGAGAGCCTGCCTCCTAGCAGCCAATAGGCGCGCGGAAGGGACTGGAGTGACGTCGCCGCTGACCGTGGACGCTGCAGGGCGCGCGTGTCAGTGGTGACAATTTAAAAAATGGCAAGTAGAAACACTCAGGACGCGGAGCCCCAAGACAAAAGCGCAGTAACACACACAAGCATGTGAAATATATATCCCCCCCCCCCGCCGAACAGGATAGCGGGAGGAAGGGGAAAGAGCGGGTATCAGCTAAGGAGACCCAAAATGACAAATGCGGGGGAGGGCAAGGAGCGGACAGGGCATCCCAAACCAGGTTCACCATAACCTGCACCGCCTACCCTTTGGTGGGGGATTGCGGTTGGAGCAAGGGCTCCAGCCAAACTTTGCCCTGTAGGACTATTCCCACCCGTTGCACTTTTTATTTATGCCTACCATCACCCGACCAGCGCAGCCAAGGCTGGGAGGCATAAATAAAAAGTGCAACGGGTGGGAATAGTCCTACAGGGCAAAGGGCAGTTAAGCCCTGCTCACCTGCGAGAAGAGAAGCCATCATCTTGTCCTTCGCAGCCGACGGCAGAGAAGATACTGGGAATTTGTGGGAGGTCCCGGGTATATATGGGACGGGGAGGGGCCTCTTTTTGCCATCTCTGCAGTCTAGCACCCTCTAGCGGAGGTAATCCCATCTGTTATGAATCATTATCTGGAGCAGGACAAGCTGCATTCTTAGAATAAACATGTTCCTCAGCAGGTACACCAGAGAAAAACCTGCGGCTGACGTGCTTTTCAGAAAGCCTGCAGCCCAGAGCCTATACACTCTGCAAGCGCCCCAAGACCCCGGCGCTTCCACTTTCCCTTCATGGACCCCTGAACAGCAAGGCTGTGGGAGGCACAATTTGGTCTGGGGGATCCGTGAGAATAAGGCTGTGCAGGAAGCCAACAGGGTGCATTCCCCCGCTTGCTGCCAATCCTTAAGAGAGAATCTTCAACAACCTTCACAGTCACTTCAACTGCAAGAATGAAACTGGTCTTGATTAGGAGGCAGCTGCTACTTATGGACCGGGAGGGGCCACACCTTTTTTGTCTTGCAGTCACACCCTTCAGGCAAGGAAGTAATCCCAAGTGTAAGGAGGGTCTGGAATGGATCGGAAGAAAAAATACAATTCTGCGATTACTCACCTGTAGAATTGGTATTATGAGTATACAGCACGTCCTGCTCCAGAAGATTCCTTACCCATGGGTTATACATACACAAGATGGCGCTGGACTGCAGACAGAAAAGTGGCTCCTCCCGGTCCCATATATACCAGGGACCTCCCAAAAATTCCCCAGTATTGAAAAGCAGTTAAAATGAAGCAGGGAGAACTATAATAATCATAATTCAATGAACATCTGAACAATCACCATGAAGAGGTAACTAAGAATAATGATAACAAGGGTGGGGGGGAGCAGGACGTGCTGTATACTCATAATACTAATTCTACAGGTGAGTAATCACAGAATTTTATTATTCTAAGTATACAGCACGTCCTGATCCAGAAGATTCTTTACCCATGGGACATCCAAAAGCAGTGTCCGTAAGGTAGGGTGGGATCCCCAAAAAGTAACAGCGGGCAGATTAAACCACTGCGGCCTGCAGAACTTTGCGACCAAAAGCAGCATCAGCTGAGGCTCTAACATCAACTTTGTAAAACTTGGAAAAAGTAAGAAAGAAGACCAAGTAGCGGTCTTGCAAACTTGTTCAACAGAAGCCTGGTGCTGAAAAGCCCAAGAGGCACCAGTAGCACGAGTAGAATGAGCAGTAAGGTGGAAGGAAGGATTCTTCTCCTTCGCAGAATAGGCCTGAATCACAGCCTGACGAATCCACCCTTCTTAGGTCCAGAAGGGAGAACAAAAAGAGCATCAGTCTTCCTGAAGGAATCAGTAGCTACCAAGTAGAACTTCAAGTTCCTGACCACATCCAGAGAATGTAGGAGCCTCTCCTTAGAGTTACTAGGATTAGGATACAGAAAAGGCAACACAATATCCTGATTGAGATGAAAGGCAGACACAACCTTAGGCAGAAAGTCTGGCTTAAAGCGAAACCCCACCTTGTCCTGGTGTCTCTCAAAGTAAGGGGGCTTGATGGAAAGCGCCGCCAACTCAGAGACACGCCTAACAGAGGTAATAGCCACTAAAAAGACTACCTTAAAGTGGACCAACACCCTGGGGTGATCGGCCCAGGAATCTATAAGATTCCCGGGCCGATCACCCCCCTCACCGCGGGACATCCGAGATCGGGATGTCCCGCGGTGAGGAACCCCCCCAAAAACTCACCTCCTCCCACGCGCCCCTCTAGCCGTGCGCGCGCCCGCTGTCAGAGGGACATGCGGGAGGCGGCGGCGGACGCGCTGGCTTGTCCGTCCCTGTCAGCGTTTGTCCGTCGCTGTCACCCGGCCACGTGGGAGCGTTTTGAGGTGAGTATTGGGGTGTTTCTGGGGGGTTTTACACAGCGGGGCACCCCTAATCGGGGTGCCCCCCTGAAGTGGACCAAAACCCAGGATAGTCAAAATCCTGGGTGTTGGTCCACTTTAAGCGTAAGAATAGACAAAGGGGCCTCCTGCAAGGGTTCAAAAGGGGACCCCTGCAAGGCAGACAAGACCAAGTTCAAGTCCCAGACAGGTAACATAGGCTTACGTAGGGGACGCACATGAGAAACCCCCTGGAAGAAGGTCTTAACCAGGGGATGCAGAGCAAAGGATCTTTGGAAGAAAATGGCCAAGGCAGAAACATGACCTTTCAGAGTACTGAGTTGAAGACCCAGATCCAAACCATGTTGCAGAAACTCCAGAATCCTAGGAATAGAAAACACACGACAGGGGAGGGACTTAGACTCGCACCAGTCAATGTAAGTACGCCAAACCCTATAGTAGATGGAAGAAGAGGACCTTTTCCTAGCCCTGATCATGGTATCAACAACCGAGGAAGGCAGCCCTTTCTCCATTAAGATGGAGGTTTCAGCAGCCAGGCCGTCAAAGCCAGCGTTTGCAAATTGGGGTGGCGTAGCTGCCCCTGAGTGAGCAGATCTGGAACCCTGGGCAGGACGTACTGATCTACTGCCAGCTGCACGATGTCTGCGAACCACAATCTTCTTGGCCAACAGGGGGCCACCAGTATGGCTGGCACCCCTTCCTGAGCTATCTTGCACAGCACCCTGCAGAGCAGAGGAAACTGAGGAAACACATACAGGGGCTGAAAGCTCTTCCAAGACATTGCCAAGGCATCCATGGCTAAGGCCAGAGGATCCTGGGACAGAGAGACAAAGACTGGAAGCTTGTGACGGGACGCAAACAGGTCCACATCTGGCTGACCCCAATGGTGACACAGGGAGCCAAACACCCTGTTGCTGAGGGACCATTCTCCCAGGCGAGATGTCCCCCTGCTCACAGACTCTGCCTCCAGATTCTCCACGCCCGGAATGTACAGGGAACATTGTCCTCCGCCCAGGACAGAATCAGAGACACTTCCCTGAGGGCCCTTCTGCTCCGGGTCCCTCCCTGATGATTGATGTAGGCAGCCGCCGTCTGGTTGTCCGAGTGGACCTGAACAGCCTGACCCCCAAGGTGTGGGGTTAGGTGGGCGAGAACCAACCTGATCGCCCTCAACTCCAGAATGTTGATAGGGGTGTGGGCCTCCTGAGGGCCCCACTGACCCTGGAATTGCAGGGACTTCCAGAAGCCCCCCCAACCGGTCAGACTGGCATCCGTGGTGACAGTCTCCCAGCAAGGGGCCAGAAAGGATCTGCCCCCCAGCAGGTTCCTTGAGTCCAGCCACCACGATAGAGACCGCCAGAGGGGACAGAACAAACACCTGATCCAGGGACACAGGGTCCAGATCCCAAACGGACAAGAGATGAAGCTGAAGAGGCCTCATGTGAAACTGAGCATATGGGACCGCCTCGAAGCAGGCCACCATCAGGCCCACCAGCTGCATTCCCTGCCTGATGGACGGATGAGGACAAGACAGAAGGGGCTGAGCCTGCGCTTGAAGAATCTCCACCTTCTGCTGAGGAAGAAAGATCTTGGACCTGAGATGTATCCAGAGTCATGCCCAGAAAGGACTTCACCATGGAAGGAGATAGGGTAGATTTGGGGCGGTTGAGCACCCAGCTGAATGACTCCAGAGTGGACACTACCAACTGGGTATGCCGTGCTGCCTGCTGGAAGGACTGAGAAGTGATGAGAATGTCGTCCAAGTAGGAAAGAATGCGAATGCCCTGAGATCTCAGCAGAGCCATCACTCCTGCCAGCACCTTGGTGACTACCCTGGGAGCCAAGGTGAGACCAAAGGGTAAGGCCACAAATTGGTAGTGCTGATCCTCCAGGGCGAACCTGAGGAATCTGATGACCTGGAAAGATTGGTACCTGAAGGTAAGCATCCTTGATGTCTACAGAAGTCAAGAAGTCCCCTGGATGCAGAGAATTCACAGCTGAGCGCAGAGTCTCCATGCGAAAGTGTCTGAATCTGACAAATTTGTTGATGCGTTTTAAATCCAGAATGGGTCTGAAGGACCCGTCTTTTTTGGGGACAGTGAAAAGATTGGAATAAAAGGACTTGCCCCTTTCCGTTAAGGGCACTTGGCAGATGACTTTCAACTCCAGAAGGTTCTGGACAGCAGAGGACAGACCCTGAGCTCACAAGGGGTTTTGAGCTACCCAGGATCAGATGAATCTTGGGGGCGGCCAGGCTGTAAACTCTATCTTGTAACCAGAGGACACTACCTCCTGAATCCACCGGTCTGAGACATGACGCCTCCAGACGTAAGCAAAGAGCTGAAGCTGTCCCCCCACCCGGATGGGTGAGGGCGCCCCATCATGCCTGAGGGGGCTTGGGAGAGGACTTAGGTTTGGGACCCCAGGAGGGACCAGGGCAGCCACGTCCTCTGCCCCAAAAATCTCAGTGGGCCCCAGCAAAGGAAGCTCCCCGTCCAACACTGGAACCACGGAAGGAAGACCTGAACCTCGAAAAGGCCGGGGCTGCCTTTTACGTTGAGGTAACTTGCCTCCCCAAAAAGTCCAGACGATCACCAGAGGCGCAGCCCCTTGAAGGGAAAACCAGCGAGAGCCTTCTTAGCAGCGTCGTCAGCTTCCCACTGGCGCAGCCAGACCGAGCGGCGTATAGCCACCAACAAGGCAGATGCCCTGCCACACATCCCAATGGTATCATCCAGGGCAGAAAGGACATATGCAACAAATTCCTCACAACGCAGAAGAGCTCTATACTCTTCACTACCTGCATCATCAGGGGCCCCATCTAAGACACCCCTGAGCAGGCTCTTGATAGCAACCACTGTAATAGCAGAGGCACAGACCGGACGCAGCGTGGTGCCCACACAGGCAAAAGCATGGCAAGACAGTTGATCTATGCGCCTGTCCTCCCCATCCCGCAGGGTAGTAGAGTCAGGGGAATGCATGACGGATGTGTTGGACAACCCCAAAATCGGTGCATCCACTTCGGGAGGACATGACCAACGTTTACCCACCTCATCGGGAAAGGGATACCTCTTATCCCAACTCTTTGGTACCCCGGGAAGCCTGCTAGGCCGTCCCCACTCTTTGAGCACCAGATTATTAAAATGAGTTTGTTCAGGAAACTCCAAGCGTGGTTTAACAGTATGAAACAGCTCCCCCTGCTGCTGGGCCAGGGCAGGAGGAGAGATACAGAGTACTTTAAAAATGTGAGCTAGAAGTCTGTCAGTATCATCTGAAGCCCATGGGTCAGACCCAGACTCAGCATAACCCCTAGGCTGTTCCTCAGATGATTCTGAATCATAAAATAATTCCCCCTCTTCCAGGGGGGTATATCCAGTAATATCAAAAAACTTCTCAGCCTCCATAGGAAAAAGAGTAACACCGGGTGCCAGATGCCGCCGCTTAGCAGGAGCCTTACGCGGACCAGACCCAGCAATATGCCTTTCAATGCTGGCCACCCGGGCAGCCAAATCAGGTTGAGACTCCCCACTGGTATGCACCTCACTAGGAGTCAGATGTAAGCGTGGGGGGAAGGTAGGTGAAGCCAAAGGGGGCGCAGCACTAGGCCCAGCCGCAGGTAACCCAGACTGCAGCGCAAGTACCTGCTGGGCGCAGGGTACACAAACCGAGATGTCATCCCTCACAGGGGATACCCCACACGCAATACACAGCCGGGCTTGTCCCCAAGAAACCCCGAGCACATTATCCTGAGAAGCCTCCATATGGTGATTATCACGGCACAACAGGCCAATAGGGATTGACGCTAATAACAACCCGGGATGCCCAAATAGCCCGCTAGGGAAGTGGGAGGTAAGGGAATACAATAGCCCTCCAATAAGAGTTAACACTAAATAGAGGGAATAGGACCGGGAGAAACCACAAAAGGTTTGACCCGCCTGCAAGACATAAGCAAAAGATCCCATAAGCAAAAGGCATACAGTAAAATATAAAATAATCCAGCCTGCAGGGGCACTTACGGACCGCGATAGGGAGACGCCAGACACGCAGCAAAGAACTAAAATGGCGCCCGCATATACCTCGAGGGGCGGGCCGCGGAGACAGTGATGCACATGACGAGGCCAGCCAATGATGGCGCAGCAGCGCCTGAGGCGATGTCGCCGCCGACCGTGGAGCGTAGTACAAGCGTGCGGCGGCGGCGCCAAAAGAAACCAGTGCAACCATACAAGGGATCATAACAAATCATATAGACAATACATGCACCCCCCCCCCCCCCCCCCCAAGATCTACCAGGGAGAGCGAAGGGGAAGCGACGGTCAACCTAAAAGGAGCCAACTGAGGGACAGGGGGCGAGGGGCATACAGACGCAGGAGGGGCATCCCATAAGGCTCACCATGGGCCTGTACCACCTACCCTTTGGTGGGGGACTGCGATTGGAGCAGCGCTCCTTAGCACCTGACAGGGGTGCTGCCTACCTTCACCCGAACCAGTGCAGCCTAAGCTGGGAGGCAGTAAGAGGAAACGGGTGGGAATAGTCCTACAGGGTCGCAGGCTAATAAGCCCCGCTCACCTGCGAGTAGAGAGCCATCTTCTAGTCATCGCAGCCCAGACTGCAGAGAAGATATGGGGAATTTGTGGGAGGTCCCTGGTATATATGGGGCCGGGAGGAGCCACTTTTCTGTCCCTGCAGTCCAGCGCCATCTTGTGGATGTATAACCCATGGGTAAGGAATCTTCTGGAGCAGGACGTGCTGTATACTTAGAATAATAGAATCTCAACGGTTCATCGTGAGGCATTTGAGTCCCAGCTTTGCTGCTGCTCCGCTTGCCCTCTCTGCAGATCTGTTTTACCGCTGCAGCCTGGGAATGTTGTGAGGGTACCATCGCCATTTCGGGCCTTCGTTTTCGCCCTTCACGGCGAAAAGCTCTCTCTGCCCCGAAAGTGGGAATGGTTGGAGGACTAGTGGCTACCATGGCCTCTCCTAAAGGCTCTGGAAGTGATTTCACGGGCGCACGAATGCACCCTGTGCAGCAAGCGTGTACCCGGAAGTGCCAGAAACCAGATAGCTCCTTACCCTTGACCTGCCTTCAGAAGGTTGTCACCGCTGCGACCCATGTGGGCCCCACAGATCCCTGGCTACTGCCCAGCCAATGCAGGATCCATTATGACCCCGCCAGCAGCACAGCTTAGGTGGGTAGGCAAAAGTAATGCCGTGGCCCCCTTGGGCTGCAGCAATACTATCATGTGGAAGGAAAGCTCGGGGTTGACACCATCCCAGGAACTCCAGTGGTTAAAAACAATCATGAGAAAGTTACGGTCCAAGCTATTTTCTGGAGGGGGGCACAAAATACTGAGGATTTGAAGGAAGGGGTGAGGCTTTTAAATTCTTCCAGCTTTGTGTTTTCTCTCCAAGAGGAGCCTTCTCTCAAGTGGCTGTTCTGAAGGACGACGGGATAAAAAGTAGTGCCCGCAAGGTTCCGCCCTCATATAGGGGTACAAAAAACCTACAGCGCATACCCGATTTAGCTGAAGCTCTTTAGGGAAAAAATAGGGGGACCACATGGGCACAAGAGGGATCCGGACTGGCTGTCAACTCACAACCTACAAAAATACTCCATCACCTGTTTCCTGGGAGGAAACACAAAAACACAGAGGGTTAAGGGGGCAGAGGTGGGGCTTTAATACTCTAGTCAGTTTGTGTTTCCTGTTTAGGGAGAGGAAGTAAGTGGCTAAGTAGTACTGGAGCACGTCTGAGGAAATGGAGTTTACAGTTTTGCTTGAGCAGACTGCTGACCCCTACTGCTCCCTGACCCTGTGTGCCAAGACACCGCAATTAGATGGTGCAGGAAACCAAGTGTTGTCATTTTCATACCAGGAAATTTGCATCACAAATGCCAAGAAATTGCAGCCCAGTAAAATGAATGAGCTCTTTCAGATCAGTCTGCTGTGGTTTGCGAAACACTGCATGCACTGCAATGCGCCCCGATAGAAGTCTATGGGCACCGCAGGTAAAGTGCATGTATTGCGGTAAAAGGGCCATACTCGCCCTAACCTCCAGATCCTTCATCGCTGCTACTCCGGCGCTGTCCAGGGCTTCATACTCCGGTCAGGCACCGCTTGGCTTCTAGGGGGCCTTCAGTCCTCTGCTCCAGCAAGGACTAGTGGAACGCGGTCCCGTATAGTGTACATGCTGCTGCTGCGCATAGTGTGTAAGTAGCCTTAGAAAGACTTACATTTAAAAAAGTAAACAAGATACACAGATACAATTAAAAACTCAAAGATTAAAAAGACATTTTTTATTTAAGCGCTTATGACAAGGATTCTGTACAACAAAAGGCAACATTCACCAAAACGGTTTGCAGAATACCTAAAATAAGCCAACTTTACCAACAAGAAGAAACCATTTCAGGTAAAAACGATCACTATACTAGGAAATAATTTTACAAACCAAAAAATAGTTAACAAATCAGCAGAGTTAACATGAAGTTCCCCCTCCCAAAAAAAGGGGCCAGGCAACTGAAAAGCAACATTTTTATTACAGTTGTAATTTTTTTCATGAGCAGTGTCAGATTGTCACCATGACCTAACACCAGATTTGTTCCCACCCATGCGCATCCAGAACTGTCCAACAATAGCTGATCTTGCCAGTTTCCAGGAATTGTCAGAGAGCCAGGAATGGCCAGGGTTCCAACAATAAAGTCACTGTTCAGTGTGTAGTGACTGAAGATGGAGCTGCTGCCAAACATTCCCTTGCAGTATCAAGAGTAAAGTTTACTAAATTGCTTCCCTTCCTATGAACCGTGCCATAAGCAGTTTGAGAGGGCTTAACCCCATGCAGATGTTGTGGAATGGCAAAGATTATTTGCTCTTGAAAGCATAGTGGTGGTCATCGTGATAGTCACATTCGAATTAGGGGGGGTGCTGTGCCAGCAGCAATTCACACCAAATTGAGAGAGAGATATATGCCTTAGAAATGAGGAGAAGCTTGCCCGTCATTGGTCTATGGTGGCCCGTACGGGGGGGGGGGGGGGGGTTGGTACAATGTATACAATATATTTTACTCAATGATGAGCCACTGCAGCTGAACACTTTGAGACTTGTTTTTTCAGAATCCGCTCCTTCATGTGTGTGGCAAGGTGGCCACTGCCATGCATGTTTAAAAGTGCAGAACCTGCCTGCTATTCCAACCATCTGCATGGTGGCAATTTCTCTTGATAAGCTTAGGTCACCGATTGCCACAGAGAGGATTTAGGGGAGCTTTGATTTTTTTGTCTGGAGGTCTGCTTTAGAGGAGCTGAGCTGATCTAGAATTTTTAATGCTTTTTAATGTTAGCAAAATATGCATTTTATGGAAGCAGTATTCATCTGTTTCCATTGGCAATGCTGATCAAGTGCAGACTTGTTGTACAATGCCAATGGAAACGGATTACAGATAGTTGCACAGAACACTGCTGCTGGGCATGTGTAAGTATGGGTGAGGTCCCTCACTTCAGCAGCGGCCACAGTGTTCTGTGTACAGGGCTCACTTCTCTCCTTGGGTACGTTGCCAATAGCAACAGATTGCAGATCGTGAAAATACACATTTGCTAACATGGGAAAAATAATAAACACTAGATCAGCTCAGCACATCGTTTAAGCTCCAAAAATTGTACACTTCAAAAATTCAGTTTAAAGTAGACCTACCTACCTAACATTTCCAGAGTGGCATTATCAGCTGCTGCTAAACGACTGATAGCGATGGCTCAAATGAAAGAAACATCCACCTTGTTTAAATATTTGTTCCATACTTCACATTTTGTAAAGCTATTACTGAAAATGGCACATGAGCCACAGAACAATAACCTGTGTAACAAAATCTGAAAATACTCAGTGCTTTAAGACAACCAAATACAAACAATACTGGTGATGACCTTTTTAGAGTCACAAGGACTTTATTTAGTGGACCTGAATTTTACCATTCCATTGTTAGGCTTTCATTTTCAAATATATATACCGGTATTCGTGAATAAACCTGCGTGCTCATGCCTGTATCTGTTTTGAAAGGTACACATTGAAGCAATACTGAAGATCAGTAAGCCACTGTTCTTGAATTTCACAGCTCTTTAAGTTCTGAAAGTAAAAGGTAGAATTGTTTTTTATAATAGGTTTAATACCTGAATGCAATCTACAATGCAATACCATAATGCTCAATGTATACACTCTCACAGTTAAAACACTAGACCCATCTGCAAAGGAGACCCACTTGGCTCACAACTGTGCCCATGCTACATCTGTGTTCCTAAAACAAACTAAAGCTACATAGCTCTGCAGATAATGCAACTCTTCTCAGAAGCAAACTGTAAACCTAAAGTAGGATCCCTCTGGGAATACAGGGAACTACCTCCCTAGATATTCTTCTAGCAATGCCCTGTTTGGTGCATGGTATTTATTTTTGGAGATCATTTTAGATCAATTTCATGTATTTGTATCTCTGTTAACTTGTCTCATATGGTCCAATGTGGTTGATGCTAGGGGGGCCGTCACTGAATGCCAGTATCCTGCTGTTCCAGGTTTCTTCATACTTACTTCAGAGATCCGATGCACTCTGCCAAAACATACGTAAATTTGACTTTCCCAGGTTTTGTTACATGCTTTGTGAAACCCCCCAGTTCACCCCGGAAATCTCACCTGTCCAGGCTTCAATGGTGCAAGCACAAGCATAGTGTGGCAGGTGGCTCTCACTGCAAAAGAGCCCACCATTGGAGCCTGGTAAGGCAAGTTGTTATGGGTGAACAGTGTATATTATGGCTGATTCAGGGTGCCCTGGGGAAAAGCCAGTGGACATCCATGGAATCTTTAGGATTCCATGCCGGCCACTGTTGGGTTTTGTTCTGCTTTAAACTAATTCAAACGGTTGTGGTGGGGTATGAACAAGGCAGTTGTCCCTTCTACTCTGTTCCACTGTAATGTGTGTAAACTTACCATAACTTCCTGAAGGGTTTGTTGAACTAAGAATGCATTGGTCATCATTTGACTTCTCAGTTGTGGATTCTGCAGCAAAAGGCGAAGCAACTGTGCAATAACAGGCAACTCTTCTTGGCAAGCTCTGCTAACTTGAAGATTCTGCAACATCAGCTTCAGCACATTTGGCATCTTTGAGAGTAAGGAAATGCATTCTCCCCATAAATAATCCCTAAGGAGACACAGATTTTTGTATTTAATATTTGACTATAAATGAATGTTTTTAAAGTGGACCAAGTGAATTCCTCCCCCCCCCTCCCTCCCCCCACGCAGTCATCTGGATTCAGGATGCCCCACTGTGTGAAACCCGCCGAGGTCTCCTGGTAAACTTACTTTCTCCTCCTACCCAACGGTGCTCCCTCCTATACCTTTAGCAGCACCCGTGCCAGGCATTTATGAATGGTTGCAAGGCATTCTCTAAGCTGCACTGGGCTGGAGCAGAGTCCTTAGAAGAGCCTAGACAAGTTTGCCACAGTCGAGTGCGCCGATTGGACCGGAAGCCTTGCATGCGGCATAGGACTGGGGAAAGGAGAGTTGGAGTGGGCTACCTTGGCATCCCGCATCGGGGGGGGCCCGGGGGGGGGGGGGGTGGGGAAGGTCCAAAACCTGGGATAGTCAAAATCCTGGGTTTTGGTCCCCTTTACTGTATAAATTAGATGCTAAAGAACTGTAAAATCCCTTTCCTGGAGTCTACTGGGTCTTGATACACCTCCAACAAGCAGACAAACACTGCAGAAGAGACCTGCCTCTGCACTTATTCTGTGAAGCAGCAGAAGGAGTGGTAATGGAGGGAAAGCATACAGAAGCCTGAATGTTGACCAAGGAAGTGTCAGGGCATTTACTGCTATAGCCAGAGGGTCTTTGGATCATGAGACAAAGCTTGGAAACTTCAGATTGTGGTGGGAAATTTGGGATCCCCCAGCAGTGGCATAAGGCTCGAAAGAGATTTCCTGATTGAAGAAGGATAGCTCTCCCCGATCCAAGGTTGCCCAGCTTAGATGAACGGCTTGCATGTTGTCTACTCCTGGTATGTGGATTGCCGAAATACACGGGACGTTTTTCTCGGCCCAGAGCAAGATCAGGCTCACTTGAGAGCTCGCCTGCTTCTGGTGCCCCCCTGGTGGTTCATACAGGCCACCGCCGTCATGAAGGTCATCATAAGGGATCTCATGACGCCCCCCCCAATCGGTTAGGCTAGCATTTGTGGTGAATCTTACACAGTACCGTAAGAAAAGATCTTCCCACCTGAGGACGGGGGTGCAGCCACTAGGCTAGAGAGCGCCTGGCTAATGTGTCATGCTAAAGGGGTGGTTCGATCCCAAATCGAAGGAAATTCTAACTTCTTGTGTGGAACTGTGCAAATAGTCTTGAAACAATACACCATCAAGCCCAACAGACGCATTCCCTGATGGATCGTCAAGGGCAGGCCTAGAAAGCCTATACCTTAGCAAGGAGTGAGTCTCTTCTGCTCCGGGTGAAAGACCTTGGCCTGTGTAGCATCTAATGTCATTCCCAGAAAGGAGAAAACTCTTGAGGGAATGACCTGCGATTTTGTATAGTTGATTATCCAAAGTGACTATCAAGGCCTCTTGAAAAGATGGGGCTCTGATCAGAAGATCGTCCAAGTAAGGACTTATTTACACCACCTGGATCCTTAGAAAAGCCATTAGGCCTGAAAGAACCTTCGTAAAAACGCTTGGAGCCGAGGGCAGGCTGAAAGGCAGAGCCACGATTTGGAAATAGGGTCACTTCATGCCTGGAAAGGCTTCGAAGGGGGCTTAGTCTTGTTTCGCCACAAGGATTTGGCCTTGTTCAGGGTCTTCGGTTTATTCCAGAACTCCTCTTGGCATCTAGAGATAACAGAACCTCTGCCGCCTCGAAATGGCCAAGAATATTACGAAAGAAAGAAAGACTAGATCCCCTTCTCTGCAGGAGTCTAGTAGATTTGACCCCCCCCCCCCCCCCCCCCGGTTCACAATATCATTGTTCAACAAAAAGAGGACCTCCCACAAATGAAAGACCCATTCGAGTCCTCTTGGAAGATATATCAGCAGACTGGTGGCTCAGAGGCGTTCAATATGGCTGAAACAATTCAGCCATATTGAACGCCTCTGAGCCACCAGCAGGTTGGCATTTAGCCTAACAATATCATCCATAGCAGAGATGACGTTCTTGCAGAATTTCATACAAGATTTTGTCAACTGATAGCATACATTACAGGAGTGACTGATACGAAATTGAGAATTTAATCGTTTCAACCATCTCGCCTGCCAAGGCTGAAGCTCCCACCATAGAAAATACATGCCTGGTCACCTGATCCAGTCGCTTATCCACCAGATCCCTCAGAGATCTCAGAGCACTGTCTGAAGTAGGAAGTGTTCTTAGAAAGTCCTGAAACGGATCATCCACCTCGGGGGCGGGGAGACCATAATTTAATTAAGTCAGTGGAAAAGGATACTTGGTATCCAAGACTCTAGGAATGGTGGAAAGCTTATCAGGCTTCTCCAATCCTTCTGGATATGTTTGGTAAAGTGAGACTGCTAGGGAAAGAGCTGCCTTTGTTTTTTGGATCTGTATGGATCCCCTTTCTTTCTCGTAGGAGCAGGAATCCCCAAAACCTCCAGAATGGAGGAAGTTAGATTACCCATCTGCTGCTTGAACATAGAGGACCCCTGTTTGGAAGAATATTCCGAATCCAAACTACTCTCTTCCCTGCTGGATGAGAGTTCCCCCTTCAGAAGAATATTCGCAAGATTCTATGGCGGAATGAATATCCTCTTCCTTGGAAGCGGAAGGCTCCACAGGAACTAAATGTTTCTGTTTTTTGGACTCCTTTAAAGATTTCGAGACCGGTTGATCCTGGGGAGATCCTTGGGTTGGAAGCAGTGGCTTTCCAAACCGGCCAGTCTCTCCGCCAATCTGGAATATCAGGAAGAGGTTGAGCACCTCTTGTGATTATGCCGAGACCCTAGGGGTGGGCCACAACCTAATATCCCTTATCCTCATCCAGATCTAAGAGAGAAAAGGAGGATGAAGAAATTCTTGTCCTAAATAAACATAAAAAATATCAATAAAAGAATAGGTCCTACCGGATTCACAGCTGTTTTAACAGGTGGAGGGAAGCGCAGAAATAGTGGCAGCAGGAAACCCAGGTCTGGGATGGAAGCGGCCCAGCAGGACGAATGGCTGGCAGCCGGAGAGGTGCGTCCACAGCCCAGGGTACCGGCAGCAGCCGGACGGAGTAACTGCCCGTAATTAATGCAGGTCGCAAGAAACCGGAACAGCTGGTGTGGGGCTCTCAATTCTTTGGACCAGGTCCCCTGGACATGATGGGTATCTAGGTAGGCTCCCCTCCCAACATGCAGGTGTCTCTAGTAATTATCACTGGATTTACCGGTCTCCAGTGACTGCCTGCCTGTGGAACCTGAGGGTTAATTCACCACCACAGAGGCGTTCCTTAGACTCTCTGGGATTACTGTAGGATTGTCTCGGGTCTCCGGCGAGTGATCCCAGACCTGAAAAAAGAGGAAGGACTGCAGAGACCTGGAATGCAACTGCGCCCAGGGGATGGTTGAGGTCATTAGACCTAGACCCAGCAGACTCCTTCTTAGAGAGACTGAGTCTTCCGAGATAAAACTCGGAATCTCCCTGCAGAGCTTTCCCCTGTTTCTCTACTGGACTAAAGGACTTGTGAAAATTTTGGGCGCCGAGGAGATGCCGAAAAGAAGGGCCCTGTACTGGAAATTTAGGACCTCCCCATCTAGTTGAATCGTGAATCTAAAAAACTGTGATGCTCTGGCCAAAAGGGGATGTGCAAATAAGCGTCCTGGAGGTCTATGCTCATCATCCAATCTCCAGGTGACAGGAGATTTCCTATTGTGAAAATAGACTCCCTACAAAATGTTTTGTACATGATGTAAAGGTTAAGTTCTTTTAAATTCAGAATCATTCTGTATGTTCCGGTAAGATTTGCGGGCGACTCTGGTGTTTTCACAGTGGGGTCAGTTTGGGATGCCCCCACAGGGAGGGAGTAAGCATGGCCTGGAGCATCAGACTCCAGGGTGGGTTTTGGTCCACTAAGTCAATGTAAAACTGTAACATATGTCTGATATGAGGTATGTCGCCCTCTAAGGGGGTACTCCAACTTTGAGTTTATTTAATAAATGCAGAGTTTTTTGGCATATAAAATTCTACAATCCACTTTGCGTCTTCAAGCTAGTACACTTTATAAACCTCTCTTACCTTTTCTGAACATGCTCAACATCTTTCTCCATTGTAAGCAGGCAGTTAAAAATGCTGTAACAGCTGGAAGCCAAAAATACATGCAGATTCTCCAATGGCACACAGCTCTGGTCAAGAAGCGTATTCATTGCATGGAATAGTGATCCAATTGTGCTGTCTGGTATTACAATTAAGCCTCCCTATAGAATAAGAAAAGCCGGTCAAATTAAATAAATGCTCAAAATGAAAAGCGAAAAGCAAAAAGGCAATCCCAAAAACCCAAAAGAAAAAAAATGCAATACATTATCAGCGTAAGAAGCGTGCAAATAAAGCTCAAGTCAACAGAACACAACAGCATTCTCCAATAATAACAGGAGCCCCAGAAAGGTCGAATGGATTCACGGCAATCAGGGGGACTCGCACAGTGGGGCATCCCAAATCAGGATAACCCAAGGCCCATCCTTGTAGTACCTAAATTTGACTTAACATTCAGAACTTGTTTTTATTGGCTTGATACAACCCCTGGAGAAGGAGTTGTCTTAGAGTGGACCAACACCCTCCCGGATTCCCGGACCGATCAGCCTCCTGACTGGGGGCACCCCGATCGGGGGTTCCCCGCTGTGTGAAACCCCCCAGAACCCCCTAAATCCCTACCTGATCCTTGATCCAGCAGCGCCCGCCGCCTCCCGCGCGTCCCTCTAGTAGGACCCGCACCCGTGCCAGCTGTTTGTGAATGGCCGGCACGTGCCCTGTAAGAGTGACGTGCGGGAGGCGGCGGGCGCGCTCTCTTGTCCGTCGGCGGGGATTGGCAGCAGCGGTCCCATGGGAGCGGGGAGAGGAGTTTTTGGGGCTTTCTGGGGGGTTTCACACAGCGGGGTGCCCCGCCGAAGTGGACCAAAACCCAGGATAGTCAAAATCCTGGGTGTTGGTCCACTTTAATAACTTAATAGTACACAAAAATATAGACATACGCACACAACAAATAATTTGCAAGATAGCTGTACCAGTAGACATGTAGGTGCTATATGAAGCATCAATACACTTAGATGGACGTAAATAAAAAATTAAGTTACCTACTTGTTACTCTAGATGGACAAAATATTCTTCCTCACAATGTCAAATTATAAGCATAAATAAGCAGTGTGCAAAAGATACATATGCCATACTAGAATTTGAAGATTACTTACCAGGTACTTGGTAACTGCATTCTGGAGAATATCAAAGCACTGACGCCTCGATCTTACCGACGCCAAACTACTGCATACTGCCTGTGGAGATGTAACCAGTGCTAATTAATGTCTGTAATCCAATTCCTCAAAAAAAAAAATAGCAAACAAAGTAGACTAAAATAAGTACTTTTAGATTCCCTCTATTATCAAGCTTTAAGGTCTGCATCATTGAATAACCCACAATATATGCATATTCAACATGTATCCAGCTCACCAATGGCCTTTAAAGTGGACCAACACCCAGGATTTTGACTATCCTGGGTCTTGGTCCACTTCGGTGGGGCACCCCCGATCGGGGTTCCCCGCTGTGTGAAACCCCCCCGAACCCCCCGAAAAACTCACCTCTCCCCGCGCCGACGGACAAGCCGCGGACAAGCGGCTCCTCCGCCGCTGCCTCCCACGCGTCCCTCTTGACGCGCCCGCGCCGGCCGTCTGCGAATGGCCTAGAGGGGCGCGAGGGAGGCTAGATAAGGTAAGGAGTTTGGAGTGTTTGGGGGGGGGGGGGTTTCACCCCGCGGGACATCCCGATCTCGGATGTCCTGCGGGGAGGGAGGTGATCAGCCCGGGAATCTATAAGATCACCCGTGGGTGTTGGTCCACTTTAAAACATAACTTTTACTAAAGCATTTAAAAAGATTGTATACCCAGTGCCCCTGGCTGAGTTGGGTGACGCGTTTCGGGGTTGTGGGCCCCTTAGTCAGTCTTTTTAAATGAATTAATAAAAGTTATGTTTTTAAGGGCATTGGTGAGCTGGATACATGTTCATAACATACTTCGGATTTGCAGATATTCCTCCTTGCTCCCAAGGGAATTTTTCTGAGCCGTTATAATTTTTTTTGAAGCACAAATGTTCTTTAATAAACCATCTTTTGGATAAACATTCATGAAAATTAAACACATCTGGTGGTGGTGTTTGGCACACTTCAGTCAGTTTGAACGGTTAAATAACGTAAATTTACCTTCTAGATAAAAATGAAAAAATGTATTTAAACAATATTTATTGTTTAAAACACTATTCTCATAATACACTATTTTCTTTCAAAATTCAGCTCATCCATGCTTCTACATCACCAGCTTCAGAAATCAGCGATAACCTGTCTACAGCTCCATTGCATGATACATGAGCAGGATTAGGTTCCAGATACAGTGATGAAAAGACAATTCTATGTGTATAACCTTCAATAAAGCCAAAGCCACCAGTCAACCACCAAAAAACTGGTAAAAAGCCTAGCTGGGAGAAAAGTAGACTGGAGATAACCCTGAAGGTTTCTCCTGGTCCTATGGTGCAACTCTGAAACCACCACATTGTGTACACAGAGTCAAGTGAGAAAACGCACTCCCTTTTGGACAGAAAACTGCCATTTACTCTTATGATCTACTTTGGGCCTTCTACAGTTACAAAAGTAGAAAACAGAACCACACATTTAATATCATTTGATGAAATGCACAAGTTTGGTGCAAGTTCTGCATTTTCCAATTCTACAATAAGGCATTTTTTGGGAGGGGGGTGGGGGGGTGGGGGGTATGCTAGCAGATTGTATACGAACACTACAGGGACAAATGTTTTCCATTATTTTAATTATGGGACTAGGAAAAATTAATGTGAATGAAAAGACCCAAGGCAACAATCTAAGAAGTAGAGAAAATATTCAGTTATCATTTGTCACTTGCAGTATTTGCATTGACTACAGCCTCACTGTCTAAAAGCCTCAGGCTGGAATGTTTCAGCAGCATGTGTTAAAGCTAAAGCTCATGACTACAGTTCAACACAGGCACTCAGAAAATTTGTTTTAATTTTAAGTAGAACTATGTATATTGTATATTAGCCCAGTAACCATTGCAATTAAATGCATTATGCAAAAAATTACATTTTCAAAGAAAAATAATTAAAGCCTAGATAATCAGTAGTAATCCAGGAATATCAGCGAGTGTTTACATGCAATGCTGCTGTGCTATATTCTTGTGCCAAGCACTAGGGATGGGCGAACCTGCTGAGGTTCTGGTTCACAGAGTTCGGCCGAACATGCCGCTAAAGTACAGACTCGAGCTGAAGCCTACTGAAGGCAATGGGGGGGGGGGGGGGGGGACCAAAAATGCCTGTGAATATGGGGGTAGCAAGTGCTGAGAGGGCTGCAAATTGAGGGGAGCACTAAAGGGATTGCCCTGCACAAAATAGGCTAGGGTAAGTACTCAAAATATCCGAAACCACAAAATTAAGGAAATACATAGATACATAAATACAAAAAACTAAATAAATATTCTTTTTTTCAAATGAGTTGGAGGCCTAATTGGGAAAGTATACATAAAATGTATCAATATATACATAAGAGTAAGCACATTCATATATACATAAAAATATATATTTTTCATACAGGCGTCAGATTCAGTAGGAGAGGAGGGTTGGAGGTGGATATGGCAGTGTAAACGGAAGAAATGGAAAAAGTGGATGTGGGAGAAGCGTGCTGGCACAGCCAAGTCCCATGATAATTAAAGCCTAGATAATCAACGCCGCCTCCCGCGCGTCCCTCCAGCAGGGCGCGCACCTGCGCCGGCTGTTTGTAAATGGCCGGCACAGGCGCGCGCCCTGTAAAAGGGACACGCGAGAGGCGGCGGCTTATCCATCGCCGATAAGGTAAGATTTTAGGGGCTTTCTGGGAGGTTTCACCAAGATCGGGGTGCCCCGCGGAAGTGGACCAACACCCAGGATAGTGAAAATCCTGGGTGTTGGTCCACTTTAAGGAGAAGCTTTCCTCTGTGTTCGGTGTCTCCTGCTATCCCTCCAGCCATGCTCCATCAACGCCCATTAGTTGCTCTTGCTGGGTGACACGCTGCTGTGAGAGAAAGTCATCCTCCTACAAAACTCTCTGCTGGCTGCACAGGGTCAGACCTGGACACTGTTGGCCCAGCAACCTACCCTGCAAGCTGTGTGTGCACTCCCCTGATGCCTGGGAAAATGGGCCTTCTAGCTCCTTTGCTACCATCACATCCCCCATCATGTCCTGAATGTAGGCAAAGGATGAGGATGGTAGCACAGACAATGGCATCATCAGCACTGACCATATGGGTGGTGTACTGGAGACACTGCGCAGACGTCCCTCATGGGGGCCCAATCATTGGTGGTGAAGCGCTGTTGGTCTGCACTTCTAATCACACAGGATTTTTGGAGCTGAAACACCAATATCTCCTGCTGCTGCTCACACACCCTTTCTAGCATATACAATTTGGAATTCCACCTGGCAAGTTGCATATGAGGTGGTGGGTGGGAAGACAAAGTTTCTTTTGACTGCAGTGCAGTCAAATGAGCGTCAGCACACTTTGTACAGCAGCTCTGGCATATCAGGATAAAGGGCCAGATCTGCATCACCAAGCACATGCGCCAGACAAGAGATGTGCTTCAGCCTTGGCTCCCTTCCCAAGGCTGCTACAAAGTTACGCCCATAGTCACAAACCACCTTGCCAGGCTTCAGGTGGAAGCCACTCATCTGTCTGCTCCAGAACTCCTGTGCGGTGTCTTTAGTCTAGACAGAGGTATAGCACCACATGCCGTTTCTCCATGTCAGTGCTCGGGGCAGCAGTGACTGCAGAGGAGTAGGAGGCAACAACTGCTTCACGCCTGTGTGGCCATCACCTCTTCCTAAAAAATATGATGGCCTTCAGTCCATGTAAAGTCTAGGATCCTGCCATGCTCCCTCTCAGCCTCAACATTGCAGAAAGTTGTGGCAGTTGGCACTTGGGCCTCATCCTCCAGCATAAGTTGCTGGGCATCTGGGAACCCTAGGTCTTCAACTGGGGCAGGTGAATGGTCCATGGTATGCCAGTGTTAGCGTAGAGCATTATTGACTCCATGTGGCTGGGAAAGCCTTGCTGAATATAAAGAGAGGTGAGGTAGAACGCTCAGTACTCCCAGGAAAAGTGGAGTGGGGGGTTACAATCCCATGGAACTGGTACCACTGCATGCCATTTAATCTAATGCCTTAACTTTCTGGCCTCCCCTCCTCTGCCAGCAGTATTGGGGACTACAAAAATGCGCTCCAAACCCCGGAGCCTGCCCTCTCGGCAGCACCAACTCTGTTACCAGCAGCACCATTTGCCGCTTTCTGTATTGATGAACAAATCCGGTTGTAGCGCCCCGAAATGTACAAATAAAAAAATCCTGTTCGTCTAACCAGTAACTGTATTTCTACGAGTCCTTCAGGACGGGCACTTGAGAGAAGGCTGCTCCCTCTAGACAGGAAACAAACTGGAAGAAATTTAAAAGCCCCAGCCCATCCTCCCAGTCCTCAGTAAGTAACCAAGAGAAACTGAAGGACTATACAGGGAGGGTAGCTAGGGCGTCCTGAAGGAGTGGTAGAAATACTGATACGACTAACAGGGATTTTCTCCCTTTGTCCTTCAGGATGGCCACTTAAAAGGATAAACAAGTAATCTAGGTTAAGGACGGGACACCAATGAAGAATTCTTCTACCAAAAGATTGTTGAGAGTCAGACAAAAGATCAAGCTGATCATGCCTAAGAAAGTTATGAAGTGAAGACAAAGTGGCTGCCTTACAGATTTCCTCCAAGGAAGCCCCTGATCTTTCTGCCCAGGAGGTGGATACCGCCCTGGTTGAGTGTGTTTTAATATAAGAAGCTGGAGTGTCCATACATGTGTAAGCTAAGGAGATGGCTAGCCTAATACACCTGGCTACTGAGGCTTTGGAGTTGGCTAAACCTCTATCTGACATCTAGAAACTGTGTGTTCTCCTCTCAGTCACCTCCAAATGATGGGAAAACTATTTCTTGTGACCTGTGGAAGGTAGAGGAGATCTTGGGTAGGTAATGTGGATCAGGCTTGAAAATAGCCCTATCGGTAGAACTATACGAAAGGGCTCTCGAATGGAGAGGGCCTTGTAAGTCACTAACCCTGCGTGCTGAGGTAATGGCAAGCAAAAAACACATGTTTAGGATTAAAATATTGTCTGACCCTTCAGAATGGGTCTCAAAAGGAGCTCTTAATAGACCCTTAAAGGAGCACTATCGCGAAATTGTGTAATTTTAAAAATCCATATAAACACTTATAATAAGGGGAGGGGTCACTTATACACCCGAACTGAACAAAACTCCAGCCAAGGTTGTGGTTTTCTTTGCCTGGTAGGAATAAAATCCTGGGGTTAAAGGTTTAGTCTATGAGGGGTGAGAGTCTGTCACCCGAGATGTCCTCTTCCTTCCATTAAAATAAAAATAAAAAAACAAGCCTGGCTGGATATTTCTAGATACCGGGTGTAAAGGGGCCTTGTCCTCCCACCATCCAGCATATTTATATAGATTTTTATCACTGGGCCATTTTTTCGCGATAGTGCTCCTTTAAGAATGAGGTTAAGATCCTACGTAGGGCACTTGGAGATGGAGACTGCTCTATCTCTGCCACTAAAGGAGACAAACTGTCCATCTTCCTTCATGTATGTGTGCGTTCTAAATACCAAATAAAAAAAATACAACTCTGAAGTACTCACCTGTAGAGTTGGTATTATATGCATACAGCACGTCCTGCTCCAGTAGTAGTAATAACATGTGGGTAATCCTCCGCCGCCGTGCACTGCAGACATGTAGAAAACAAGCTCCTCCCGGCCCTTCATATACCGAGGGACCTCCCACAAATCCCCAGCATTGAAAAGCAGTGAGAAATAGAGGCCAGGAGAAAGCAACCACCCAAAACTGGCAAAAATATCAAAGATAACAATCACCAACAGGGGATCCAGAACAAGGTGAAACAGGGTGGGGTGGAGCAGGACGTGCTGTATGCATATAATACCAACTCTACAGGTGAGTACTTCACAGAGTTGTATTATTCTAAGCATACAGCACGTCCTGCTCCAGTAGTAGTAACAACATGTGGGACATCCAATAGCAGTGTCCATAAAGAAGGGTGGGATCCCCAACAGAAGGCAACAGCAAGCAGTCTAAACTACTGCCGCCTGCAGAACCTTGCGGCCAAACACAGCGTCAGCTGAGGCCCGAACATCAACCTTGTAAAACTTAGTAAAGGTATGTACAGAAGACCAAGTAGAGGCTTTGCAAACTTGTTCAACAGAGGCCTGGTGCTGAAAGGCCCAAGAAGCCCCAACAGCTCTAGTAGAATGAGCAGTAAGACGAAAGGGGGGATTCTTCCCCTTAGCAGTATAGGCTTGAACAACAGCCTGACGAATCCATTTACTGATGGTAGACTTGGCGGGAGCCAAACCCTTCCTAGGCCCATGAGGCACAACGAAGAGAGCATCCGTCTTCCTAAAGGCCTGCGTGGTAACCAGGTAAGACTTGACACACCTGACCACATCCAAGGAATGCAAAACACTTTCCTTAGGGTTACTAGGATTAGGGCACAAGGAAGGAAGTACAATATCTTGATTCAAATGAAATGCAGACACAACCTCAGGCAGGAAGTCTGGCTTGAAGCGAGACACCACCTTATCCCGGTGTCTCTCAAAGTAGGGAGGCTGAATAGACAAAGCAGCCAACTCAGACACACGTCTGACCGAAGTGATGGCTACCAGGAAGACAACCTTGAGCGTGAGCACAGCTAGAGCGGCCTCATGGATAGGCTCAAAGGGAGCCCCCTGCAGGGCCGACAACACCAAGTTCAGATCCCAAACAGGAACCATAGGTTTCTGAGGGGGGCGCACATGAGTGACCCCCTGAAAGCAGGTCTTGATCAGAGAGTGATGGGCAAAGGTCTTCTGAAAGAAGATAGACAGGGCCTAAACCTGGCCCTTCAAGGTACTAAGCTTAAGACCTACGCCATACTCTATAATAGATGGCAGCAGAAGTCTTCTTCCTGGCTTGCACCATGGTAGCCACAACAGACGCAGACAAACCCTTTTCCATCAAGATGGAGGTTTCAATAGCCAACCCGTCAAAGCCAGCGTTAGTAAATTGGGATGGCGTAAATTGGGATGGCGTAGAGACCCTTGAGTCAGAAGGTCTGGCAACCTTGGCAGATCGTACCTTGGGGCCACCAGAATCGCGGGTACCCCTTCCAGAGCGATCTGCCCAGAAGGGGAATTGGTGGAAACACATACAGGAGCCGAAACTCCTTCTAAGACATTGACAGGGCATCCGTGGCCAGAGCCAGAGGATCCTGAGACAGGGATACAAAGCTCGGCAGCTTGTGATTGTGACGTGACGCAAAGAGATTCACGTCCGGCACACCCCAACGGTGACACAGTGACTGAAATACCTTGTCGCAGAGGGACCATTCCCCCTGACATGACGATCCCCTGCTCAGAGCATCTGCTAGCAGATTCTCCGTCCCCGGAATGTAGACCGCCCATATGCATTGTACATTGGTCTCTGCCCAAGTTAGAATCAGAGACACCTGGAGAGCACCCTTTGCTCCGGGTTCCTCCCTGATGATTGATGTAGGCTACGGCCGTCCTGTTGTCTGAGCGTACCTGAACTGCCAGACCCTTCAGGTGCTGGGTCAATCGTTCCAGCACCAATCGGACCGCCCTGAGTTCCAGGACATTGATAGGAAGATGGGCGGCCTCCTGAGGGCCCCACCTCCCCTGGAAGCGCAGGGACTTCCAGAATCCCCCCCAGCCCGAAAGACTGCCATCCGTTGTGACCGTCTCCCAGGAGGGAGCCAGGAAGGATCTGCCCCTTGTCAAATTCCTGTGGTCCAACCACCACGGGATTGTCTGACCGAGGGGGGAATCACCCAGCTGACGTCCAGAGACGCTGGGTCTTTGTTCCATACTGACAGAAGGTGAAGCTGTAGGGTTCTCAAATGGAACTGGGCAAAGGGCACGGCCTCGAAGCTTGCCACCATCGAGCCCACCAACTGCATTCCCTGCCGGATGGAGGGATGAGGGTTCGCGAGCAGGGATCTCGCCTGGGTTATCAGAGCTTCCACCTTCTGCGGAGGAAGGAATATCCTTGATTGAACCGAGTCCAGAATCATCCCCAGAAACGGGGTCACTGAGGAGGGGGACAGAGAGGACTTTGGGTAATTGATCACCCAGCCGAAGGACTCCAGGGTGGACACCACCAACCGAGTGTCCAGCTCTGCCTGCCGCAATGGGAGGGCCACTAACTGATAGTGCTGATCCAACAGCGCAAATCTGAGGAACCTTTGGTGCCCTGAGAACACCGGCACGTGCAGGTAAGCGTCCTTGATGTCCACAGATGCCATGAAGTCCCCTGGACGCAGCGAGGCAATGGCCGAGCGCAGAGTTTCCATACGAAAATGCCTGCTTCTGACAAACTTGTTTAGGATTTTCAAATCCAGAATGGGTCTGACTGACCCGTCCTTTTTGGGCACCGTGAACAGGTTGGAATAAAACCCCATGCCCCGGTCTCTTAAGGGGACCTTGCAGATGACCCCGAGCTCCAGAAGGTCCTGCACAGCCAGCATCAAGACCCGAGCTGAGGCAGGATCCTGTGGGATCCGAGACCCGACGAACCAGGTAGGGGGCAGCACAGCAAATTCTATCTTGTAACCGGAAGGAGACTACCTCCTGAATCCACCGGTCTGGGACGAGGCGTCTCCAGACATGCTCGAAGTGCTGTAGACGTCCCCCCACCCTGACGGGCGAGGGCGCCCCTTCGTGCTTGGGGGGTCTTGGGGGGGGGGGGGGCTTTGGGCTTGGGCCCCCAGGAGGAGCCGGGACGGCGTCCTCTGTTCTTGTTCCAGGGTTCTGAGCACGACCCAGAGAAGGACACCCCTCTACCTTGCTTGGTCCCACGGTAGGGGGAAGAATGGGAGCTTGGACCACGAAAGGGCCGAATTTGACGCTTGCGCTGGGGCAGCTTGCCCCCCTTGGCAAAGATATCTAATCTTTCTCCAAACAGGCGCAGTCCTTTAAACGGAAGCCCCGTAAGTGCCTTCTTGGCGACGTTGTCAGCAGCCCACTGGCGTACCCAGATCGCGCGGCGTATGGACACCACCAGAGCTGAAGATCTAGCGCTCAGCTTAATAGCATCGTCCGATGCAGATAGGATATAATTCACAAAGGTCTCACAGGTGGCCAGAGCGTTGGCGGCCTCCAAGGGCAGGTCATCCGCCCCTTCCAGGGCAGTTTTAACCACCGTCCAGAGCGCACACCGGGCGGAGCGACGCTCCCCCAAATGCAAAGGCATGACATGCCAATTGATCAACTCGCCGATCCTCTAAATCCCGCAGCGTAGTAGTGTCAGGGGAGTGCATAATAGAGGTGTTGGACAGACTCAGAATCGGGGCATCGACCTCGGGCGGCAATGTCCAACACTTAACCAGATCGGCAGGAAATGGATACTTCTTATCCACAGCCTTAGGAATCCCCTGTTTACTGGAATGTTCCCATTCTTTCAGCACTAGGTTATTAAATGAGTTTGTTCGGGAAACTCCAACCGCACCCTAGTGGTATGAAACAGATCGCCCCTTTGCCGAGGTGCCGCGGGAGGGGGAGAGAGGGATAAAACAAAGATCTGAGACAGCAGTCTGTCAATGTCATCCTGGGACCAAAGATCAGAACCAGACTCCTCCTGACTCCTGGACTCGTCCTCGTAGGATCCTGAGTCAGATAGCAGTTCCCCTTCCTCTGATGGGGACTGAGCATAGGAAAGCAGTAAATCATCAGATTCTACAGGGAGAATAGTAGCTTCAGGGTTGAAATGACGCTTCTTGGCAGTAGCCTTGCGCGCCAAGGAGCCAGCAATAAAGCTTTCCACACGGGCCAATCTAGAGGCCAAATCAGCGTGAGAATCCCCACTGGTATTGGGGGTTATGCTCAAGCTTGGGGGAGTAGGGGAAATAAGGCGAGGTGCGGGCCAAGCCTCGGAAGACCGGCTAGCGCCTGTTGAGCACAAGGCACGCAGACCCGTGAATTGTCACCGCTGCTAGGTGAAACCCCACAAGCTGCACAAAGACGGGCTTGTCCCAGGGGGACCCCGTTCGCGGTGTCCTGAGATGCCTCCATATGGTGATTATTAAGTTCAATATGCCAGTAGGGATTGACGCTTTAAGCAACCCTGGATGCCCTTAGAACCCGCTGGGAAGTGGGAGTAATATCTGAAAAATGGTCTGGACCGGGCGCTACGTCGGGCCAGGGGAAGCCACCGATGACCGCTGTCTGAAAGACACAAGGGGAACAGGGATGTCAGAGCCGAGCGCGAGGAAACAAGCTAGGAAAAGGATCACCCATGAGGGCACTTACAGTCTGCAAGGGGAGGACCATCTTCACCACGCGCATGCGAGAAGGAAATGGCGCCCAGCGAACCTCGAAGGGCGGGCCAGAGCGGGCGATGACACGGGACGCGCCAGACCGAACCACGCCTCCCCCCCCCCCCCCCCCCCCAGAGAGCGTGAAGCTAGAAGGCGCGCAGCCAATCAGGAGAGAATGTAGATACGTCAGCATCACTTCAGAGAAGAAGTCTGACGAAGTGAGTAAGGAAATTTGAAAAACGCCGTAGCTTCCCCAAACAGTGCTGCTGTATGCACCTAGAGCACAGTAAAACACTGCGGTCAGTTTAAAAATAAGCAAGTGAAACGCGCTCTGACACCCAGTAGCGGTAAGCGTCTATAGTGTACTTAGGGCAAGGAGTAGGCCATCAAACACACAGCCCCCCCCTCTTTTTCCCCCCACTAACGGGGGAATCTGGGAAGGAAGGTAACCCGAATAGAGGTGGGGCATGGGGGCACTAGTGCGGGAGGGGCATCCAATGAAGGCTCATCATTCGCCTTAACCACCTACCCTATGGAGGGGGATTGAGGCGGAGACTAGCTCCGTAAGCACACTAGGTGCTGCCTACCTTCACCCGACCAACGCAGCCCAGGCTGGGAGGCATATTCTTTACAAGAAGGACGGGTGGAAATAGTCCCGCAGGGCCTCGGGCTGTAAAGCCCCGCTCGCCTGCGAGAGCGTGATACTTCATGTCTTCGCAGTTCCAGCACTGCAGAGAAATTGGGGGATTTGTGGGAGGTCCCTCGGTATATGAAGGGCCGGGAGGAGCTCGTTCTCTACATGTCTGCAGTGCACGGCGCCGGAGGTGGAGGATTACCCACATGTTATTACTACTACTGGAGCAGGACGTGCTGTATGCTTAGAATACAAGCCTGGCTGGATATTTCTAGATACCGGGTGTAAAGGGGCACTCTCCTCCCACCATCCAGCATATTTATATAGATTTTTATCACTGGGCCATTTTTTCGCGATAGTGCTGCTTTAAGAATGAGGTTAAGATCCTACGTAGGGCATTTGGAGATGGAGACTGCTCTCTTTCTAGTAATGCAGAAACAGACGACAACTTGTTCCTGTTCAAACTGTAATGAAGTGAACGTCTTCCAAGTTTTCATGTAAATACTTCTTGTGGACTCTTTCCTGCTTCCTATAAGGGTTTCAACTGAGGATAGCCCCTTCCTTTTCAGGAGTGCCCATGAAAGATCCAGGCTGGTAAATTTAAATTCTGTGGATTTTGGTAATAAATTGGACCCTGAGCCAGTAGTTTCTCTGGTCAGTAGTGGTCTCTATGGAAGTTGCCATGGAGTGTCCCTGGACCTGTTCTTTAGAGCCGAGAACCAACCTCTCTTTGGCCAGGCGGAGTGATTAGGATCACCGTTTTTTCAGTCTCAAGAGAAGAGACCGAAGAGATCTATCTGGGGAATTCCCCACCTGTATGTACTACTGATACGGCTAGCAAATTATGTTGGGGGGGGGGGGGGGAAAGGCATATGTGAGCTCCTGAAGAGTTGTGGATCTGGTTCCCCCTGTCAATTTACATACGCTACCGTTGTGGTATTGTCTGATCGCACCTGAACATTCCTTCCAGTCAGTAGATGATGGAAATGGAAAAGGACCTGCTCCACTGCTTTTATTTCTCTGAAAATTGGAGGATCTTGTCTAAACATCTTTTGACCAGTGCCCCTGAACTTGTAGGGTGTCTTGTCGTTCTAATGACTGGGTGGGTTCATCCACTAGAGTATACTAATTTTTTTTTTTTTTTTTAATACTTGGGGAATTATTACCCGGTAGTCTAAGGACTCTGGATCATGAACCCAGCAGGAAGGACTGGAGGGGTGTGGAGTGTAGCTTTGCCCATGTCATGGCTGGGATTGCTGAAGTCATGAGGCCCAGTATCCTCATCATTTCCTGCAGCAAAGCAGATTGCTGCTGGATTAGCGGTCCAAGCTGGGCTATCAACCTTTGTTTGTCTGGGGGTAAAAAGATTTTCTGTTCTACACTATATGTAGAAACCCGCGGAAGTAAAGCCCGGAGTTGGTGAACCCCACCCCAGGAACTCCTGTGGGTAAAACTAAAAAAATAAACTGTACGAAGTCTATAGTCCCAGACGTTTCCCTGGAGAGGAAACAAAATACTGAGGGCTGGGAGGAAAGGGTGCAGCATTTAAACATATCTCAGTTTGTTTTTCCTGTTTAGGGTGAGGAGCCTTCTCTCAAGTGGCCAAGAAAATAAAGATGCAGGAAAATGCTCAAGTGCAGTGAACCAGTGGATGCTCCAACAACAGCTGGTGTAAATAAGCAATAACAGCGTTGCCTTGAACTATTAACACTACAATTACTATTAACAGGCCCCCAAACAGAGTTGCCTTGACCTTTTACTACTAATAAGAACAAAGACTTGACTTAAACTGTTAGTACAAATGCTATCAGAGTACTGGCACTGAGAGGCTATTACACTGTACTCACACTGCTGCAGTACTATGACACAGTACTGACACGGAGAGGCTATGTCACAGTACTGACACTGCTGCAGCACTATATCGCAATACTGACGCTTAGAGGCTATTACACAGTACTAGCACTGCTGCAGTACAATCACAGTACTGACACAGAGACCATTACACAATACTGGCACCCTACCATCTTGCCCTCCCTCCGGGAACCTTTCCGTCACTAAATGTCTTGAAAAAGGACAATAGCGATCTTAAAAACCTATCTAGCCCTGACTAAACTCTTTTCCTAAAAAAAGAATATACTGAAAAGGACAGTTTTAAAAACAAGCCGCACCTCTCTAACTAGCTTGCAGAGCACACAGTGGCATTGTGAGGCTTGATGCGGACCCTGCCTTATATATGGCGGGGTCATGTGTCCCGCAGAGCCAATGGAGGGAAGGGGAGGAAGAAGGCCAATTGAGTGCTGTGCACCCAATCAGCTTTCTTCCGCGTTCAGGCCGATTGCCAAACCCGCGCCCGGATTTCTAGGGACACAAGCACACAAAGTTTGGTACGAACCAGAACTTTGCAGTTTATGTTCACCCAACCCTACCCAGCACGCCTAGCATCCATCTCTAATACACACTGGACCTAGCTTAGTTTAGTGCCTGGGTGGGATGTACCCACAAACAGAGAACCTTAAGTGGGATTTCCTAAAAGGTAAGCGTTTTGTAGGCGATTGTGGGGACACCCAATGACCTCATTCAGCAACACACCAGGATGGATCAACTGCATTGGGAGATGACCGACTTGACTTACACTTAGCCTGGATAGCTGCTTTAAAAAGAAAAAATACAATTCTGTGATTACTCACCTGTAGAATTGATATTATGAGTATACAGTACGTCCTGCTCCAGATAAGAATCATTACACTTGGGTATTACTCCGCCAGATGGTGCTGGACTGCAGAGACCGCAAAATTGGCTCCTCCCGGCCCCTCAAATACCCGGGACCTCCCATAAATCCCCAGCATTGAAAAGCAGTTAACGAGAAGCCGGGAGAAAGATAACAGAATCAACCAGTAACTATAACAATGATAACAATCACCATACAGGGGATCCTAGGATAATGCAAAACCAAGGGTGGGGTGGAGCAGGACGTACTGTATACTATATCAATTCTACAGGTGAGTAATCACAGAATTGTATTATTCTTAGTATACAGGACGTCCTGCTCCAGATAAGAATCATTACACTTGGGACATCCAATAGCAGTGTCCATAAAGTAGGGTGGGATCCCCAAAGGTAACAGACAGGTCAGACCACTGCCGCCTGCAGAACCTTGCGGCCAAAAGCAGCATCAGCTGAGGCCCTAACATCAACCTTGGAAAACTTGGAAAAAGTATGAACAGAAGACCAGGTAGCGGCCTTGCAAACTTGTTCAACAGAAGCCTGGTGCTGAAAAGCCCAAGAGGCACCAAAAGCACGAGTGAAATGAGCAGTAAGGCGGAAGGGAGGATTCTTCCCCTTAGCAGAATAGGCCTGAAACACAGCCTGACGGATCCATTTGCTGATAGTAGATTTGGCAGGAGCCAAACCCTTCCTAGGACCAGAGGGAACCACAAAAAGAACATAAGTTTTTCTGAAAGGTGCAGTAGCCACCAGATAGTACTTCAGGCACCTAACCACATCCAAGGAATGCAAAACCCTCTCCTTAGCGTTACCAGGATTAGGGCACAATGAAGGAAGAATAATGTCCTGATTCAGATGAAAGGCAGACACAACCTTAGGCAGAAAGTCTGGCTTGCAGCGAAACACCACCTTGTCCTGGTGTCTCTCAAAGTAGGGGGGCTGGACGGAAAGCGCCGCCAACTCAGAAACACGCCTGACAGAAGTTATAGCCACCAAGAAGACAACCTTGAGTGTAAGAATGGCCAGGGCAGCATCCTGCACAGGTTCAAAGGGAGCACCCTGCAAGGCAGACAAGACCAAGTTCAAATTCCAAACAGGCAACATAGGCTTACGTGGGGAACGCACATGAGTAACCCCCTGGAAAAAAGTCCTGATCAGAGAATGCTGGGCAAAGGACCTCTGGAAGAGACATGACCCTTCAGAGTACTGAGTTGGAGCCCCAGCTCCAACCCATGCTGCAGGAACTCCTGGGAATAGAGAACACACGACAGGGAAGAGACCTAGACTCACACCATGTAGGCACGCCAAACCCTATAGTAAATAAGGGACCGCCTCAAAGCACGACACCACCAGACCCACCAGCTGCATTCCCTTCCTGATGGAGGGATGAGGGCAAGATAGCAGGAACTGATCACGGGCTAGCAGACTGTCCACCTTCTGCTGAGGAAGAAAAATCCTTGCCTGAACTGTATCCAGATTCATTCCCAGGAAAGGTGTCACCAAGGAGGGAGACAGGGAAGATTTGGGATGGTTGACCACCCAGCCAAATGACTCCAGAGTGGACACTACAAGCCGAGTATCCAGCTCTGCCTGTTGAAGGAACTGAGAAGTGATGAGAATGCGCTAGACCTGAGCAGAGACATCACTACTGCCAGCACCTTGGTGAACACCCTGAGAGCTGAAGTGAGACCGAAGGGCAATGCCACAAATTGGTAGTGCTGATCCTCCAGAGCGAACCTGAGGAACCTTTGATGACCTGGAAAAACAGGAATATGAAGGTCAGCCTCCTTGATGTCCACAGAGGTCATGAAGTCCCCTAGACGCAGGGAACTGATGGCAGAGCGCAAAGTTTCCATGCGAAAGCACCTGCACCTGACAAATTTGTTGAGGATCTTCAAGTCCAGGATGGGTCTGACTGACCCATCTCTTTTGGGCACATTGAAAAGGTTGGAACAGAAACCCTTGCCCCTTTCTCGCAAGGGGACCTGACAGATGATCCCCAGCTCCAGAAGGCTTCGCACCGCCAGAACTAGAGCCTGAGCCGACACAGAGTCCGGGATCTGATGAATCTTGGGGGCGGCCAGGCAGCAAACTATCTTGTAACCGGAGGACACTACCTCCTGAATCCACCGGTCTGAGACATGAAGCCTCCAGACGTGAGCAAAGCGCTGAAGCCGTCCCCCCACCCGGATGGGTGAGGAGAAGACTTAGGCTTGGAGCCCCGTCCCCTGCCCCTACCCCAGAAATCTCCCCGGGCCCCGGTAAGGGAGACCCCCATCCAGTCTGGCACTACAGTAGGGGGAAGAAAAGGAGCCCTGTCCCCGAAAGGGCCGAGACTGCCGCCTGCGCTGGGGTAAACTGCCTCCCTTAGCAAACAGGTCCAGGCGGTCCCCAAACAGGCGTAGTCCTTTGAAGGGGAAACCAGTGAAAGCTTTTTTGTCAGCGTTGTCAGCAGCCCACTGGCACAGCCAAACCGAGCGGCGTATAGCCACCACAAGGGCAGAGGTTCTGCCACACATCCTAATGGTATCATCCAAGGCAGAGAGGACATAAGTCACAAAAACCTCACAATGAGAGAGTGCATTAAACTCCTCACTAGACACATCAGGAGCACCATCTAGGACACTTCTGAGCAGGGTCCTAATAGCCACAGCTGTAATGGCAGAGGCACAGACGGGCGCAGCGCCGTCCCCACGCAGGCAAAGGCATGGGATGCCAGCTGATCAATACGCCGGTCCTCACCATCCCGCAGCGTAGTAGAGTCAGGGGAATGCATGACAGAGGTGTTAGATAACCCTAGGACCGGGGCATCCACCTCTGGAGGGGATGACTAGCGCTTCACCACATCAGCAGGAAAGGGATACCTCTTATCCCAACTCTTAGGGACACCAGGAAGTCTGCTGGGACGCTCCCATTCCTTGAGCACGAGATTATTAAAATGGGCTTGCTCAGGAAACTCTAAACAAGGCTTAGCAGTATGAAACAATTCCCCCTGCTGCCTGGGGGCTGCAACTGGGGGAGAGATAGACAGTACCTCAAAAATCTGAGCCAACAGCCTATCAGTATCATCTGGGGACCAGAGGTCAGAGTCAGAATCATCATGACCCCTGGGCCTCTCAGTTGACTCTGAGTCAGAGAATAATTCCCCTTCTTCCAAGGGGGTATAACCAGACAGTTCCAAAAACTCATCAGCCTCCATAGGGAACAGAGTGACATCAGGCGTCAAGTGCTGCTTCTTAGCAGAGGCCTTACGCGCCAGGGTATTAGCCAGCAAACTTCTCAACACTAGCCAGTCTGGAAGACACATCAGGTTGAGAATCCCCACTGGTATGCAACTCAATAGGAGTCCAATTTAAGCTTGGGGGAGTATGTGAAGCCATACGTGGCGCAGGCCCAGCTACTGGTAAACCAATCTGCAGCGAAGCACCTGCTGGGCACAAGGTATACAGACCCGCACATTGTCAGCACTAGTAGGGGACACCCCACAAGCTAAACACAGCCGGGCTTGTCCCGAAGACACCCTGAGCACATTATCCTGAGACGCCTCCATATGGTGGATTATAGCGGCACAATAAGCCGAAAGGGATTCACGCTATAAAAGCAACCGGGATGCCCCCAAAAGCCCGCTAGGGAAGTGGGAGTAATTTACACTCTAGGCCTCACAAGTTTAATAACTAAATAGAGGGAGAAGAACTGGAAGAAACCAATAGAGTTCGACCCGTCTGACAGACAAACAAAGAGAACCCCATAAGTGACTAGTATAAAGCCGCCTGCGAGGGCACTCACGGACCGCGGTAGGTAGTTGCCAGTCACGCAGCAGCCGAATCCAGTGAAAAAATGGCGCCGGGTATACCTCGAGGGGCGGGCTGCGGAGATAGTGAACGCGCCAACCGCTGGCCCCACCCCCCTCGAAGAGCGCGAAGCAGCACACGTGACAAGCAGCCAATGACCGCGCAACCAAGTCAGCGCGGAGATTGACACCGAAAGAAGCACACACACAATACAGTGAAAACACCAAGGCATATAGACACTTCCCCCCAAGAGCTACAAGGGAGGGCAGCGGGCACTTTACAGAGGGCCCACCGATAGATAGGGGCAATAGGGCGGGAGGGGCATCCCATAGAGGCTCACCATAAGTCTATACCGCCTACCCTTTGGTGGGGGATTGCGATGGAGCAGCGCTCCTAAGCACCTGACAGCGGTGCTGCCTACTATCACCAGCGCAGCCAAGGCTGAGAGGCACATTAATAATGGAACGGGTTGGAATAGTCCTACAGAGCCGCAGGCTAATAGCCCCGCTCACCTGTGAGAAGAGAGAGCCATCTTCCTGTCCTTCGCAGTCCAGACTGCAGAGAAGATCTGGGGATTTGTGGGAGGTCCCAGGTATTTGAGGGTCCGGGAGGAGCCAATTTCACGGTCTCTGCAGTCCAGCGCCATCTGGCGGAGTAATACCCAAGTGTAATGATTCTTATCTGGAGCAGGACGTACTGTATACTAAGAATATAGGCCATTAGGAATGGCCCTGTTTAAAAGGCTTGCTGATGCCCTTTCCCAGGGGCATCCTGATTTAGGATGCACCACCTGTTTGAAACAGCGTGCATAACTAGATAGCAGTCAATCCCCTGGTGCATAAACTGGCCACATCCATGGAATATCGATTTGTGGTGCATACATATGCAAGACATCGGTGAATGGATGGTTTGGGTACACCCCTTAAGAGAGGCAAGCAGGGACCCGCCAGCGGCACATTCCGCTCCATTCAGCTAGCAGAATCTGAAAAGAGCGTACGGATTGGTATCCCAGCCATGCATGTGCCGGGGTTCACCAGAAATGTGAGTTTACTTGGCGATCTACACATCTTTATAGGCACACATCTAAATGTATACACAAAGTGCACTGGTATTACCTCAGTCACAGCCCAGTGATGTACAAAAAATTGCTGGCCAGTCAAAAGAAGGCAAACACGAGAAACTCTTGTTCTGCTCACTCGAGAAGCAAGTTTGTTGTTCCCTTGCATCAGTGACAATTTATCTACTGAAAATCCTGTAAAAGCAAAAATTAAGTCAATAGAATCCAAAATGCCATTCATTACCAACACATTTATCTTTGTGTACATCTTAGAATATTTAGGAGGTAGCAGTTACAATCAGATCTATAAGCAATTGTCACATAGATAAAGTTCAAAGTACAAACAGTATGAAATACAAATTTCCGCACCACCCACCTAAAGCCGATTAGATGACACGATTAGAGATTCTAAACATGTAAATCCTTTTATTTTTTTGTAAATTAAACAAACTGTTTAATTTTATCCCCACAAAGACATTTTTGTTTACATGATTATGAATACAACCCTCTATTTTATCATTTAAACTGAAATGAAAAAAATATAAATAAAATGTGGAGAGCTTGCATCCTCATTTGTGATTTTGTTCAATATATACCATGCACCAAGCCTGTTTAAAGGGAAAGCCCACATTTCGATGGTATTGTTGCGTATTTTTTGTGCCAAAATGAGGTCTTTATCTAGTGTTTTTTTACGTTAGCAAATGTCTGTTTTATGGAATCAGTTTTCTCTACCTGCAATCTGTTAGCAACTGTACCTCAACATCTACAAAGAAAAATACAATTCTGTGAAGTACTCACCTGTAGAATTGGCATTATACGTATACAGAACGTCCTGCTCCAGATATAATACTTACACTTGGGTTATCCTCCGCCAGAGGGCGCTGTGCACTGCAGACATGCAAAAACAGGCTCCTCCCGGCCCTTCATATACCCAGGGACCTCCCACAAATCCCCAGCATTGAAAAGCAGTGAACCAGAAGCCGGGAGAATCCAACCACGAAAAACAATTGGTAATGATAACAATAACAACAATCACCATACAGGGGATCCAGAATAATGCAAAAACCAGGGTGGGGTGGAGCAGGACGTACTGTATACGTATAATACCAATTCTACAGGTGAGTACTTCACAGAATTGTATTATTCTAAGTATACAGTACGTCCTGCTCAGATATAATACTAACACTTGGGACATCCAATAGCAGTGTCCATAGAACAGGGTGGGATCCCCAACAAAAAGGCACAGCAGGCAGTAGAGACACCTGCAACCTTGCCACCGAAAGCAACAGGAGCAAAGGCTCCAGCGTCAAATCGTAAAAACCCTTGAAAGGGTATGAACCAAAAACCAAGGTAGCTGTTTAGCAAACTTGTACAACAAAACCTAGTGATGAAAGGCCAAAGGATACCTACTCACCAGTAGAATCAGAATAAGGCGAGAGAAGCTCAGCACCTCAAAGGAATAGGCCTGAGTAACAGCCTGACAAGATCAAACGCTAACAATTATTCCTGGAAGAAGCCAATCTTCCCTAGGACCAGACGGGAAAGCCATCCAAGTAAAGGCTAGGCCAAGGGCCGCGTAACCCCTGGAAGCAGACCAGATCAGGCACATACAGAGGTAGATGCCCACAAACCCCAAGGGGCATCAGTCCCCCTAAGGGACCAGAAACAATCCAGGAATAAAATTCCAGCACCTGATGAGGGAAAATCCCCCTTGCCTCAGAGTTACTAGGAATAAGGCACAAAAGAAAGGCGATGTCTTAAACACATGAGCCTAAGCCACCACCAGAGGTAGAAGGTCCGGCGTAAGGCGGAGCACCACCTTATCCTGGTGCATAACAAAGAACGAGGGCTAGCAAAACGGAGCCACCCACTCAGACACACGTCTGACTGAGCCAGCAGACCCAAGGGACAACGATGAAGGTAAAAGACAGCCAGACAGCCTCCTGAATCGGTCCAAAAGAAATGTCCCACAAGGCAAATGGAATAAAAAAATTCAAATCCCAACAGGGACCATAGAATTAAGTGGGGCACGCAATGAGTAACCCCCGAAAGAAAGCTTAGCCGAGGGAAATAAGCAAAAAACTTCTGCCGGAAGGCGGACAGGGTAGAACCTGACCCTTCAGAGAACCGAGTTGGGGAGCCAACTCCAAGCCATGCTGTAATAACTCTAGAGCCCTGGTAACAGAGAATGCCCAACAGGGAAGAGACCTAGGCTAACACCAATCCATATGGGTAAGCCATACCTCATAAGAATGGAAGAAGAAGAAGAACGCTGCTCTTAGACTTCCATCAGTCACGAACACAGAGGAGAGACTCCCGTCTCCATAAGAACGGAAGAACCAGCAGTCAGGTCGGCTAGGCCAGAGACTGTAGAATTGGAATGACGTAACGGAGGCCCTGAGCGAAACAGGGCGACACCCCTAGCAGAACGTACAGAACTACTACCCTAAGGTATCACGTCTGCGAATCCACACTCCACTAGGCCACCCAGGGGCCCCCAGTATCAATGGTCCCCCCACCAGAGCGATTCTGCACAGAAACCCGCCTAGCAGGGGGAAGGGAGACAAGGCATACAGGCCAGAATGTCCCGTCATAAAATACTAAATCTCATGACCACGGCCAGCGGAGCCAGGGACAGGGAAACGAGTGGCAAAAGCTTGAAAAAGTGACGGTGCCCAAACAATCCATACTGGTTGAACTTCATAGTGATCCAAGAATTAGCACAACCTGTCACAGAGGGGCCTCCACAGGAGCGAATACCAATGATAAGCAGGCAACATTATCCTCCACCCAGAACAGGAACATATACCTTCCTGGGGAACCATCCTGCACTAGGTCCCACACAGATGATTAAGGTAGGCCACAGTCGTCAGACCGAGCACCGCCCAACAGGCAGGCCGGGAAGAGGAGAAGACAGGCGAGATAGCGTCAGCCTGAAAACTCACTGTTTCAATACTAATTAGGTACCAGGACCTCCTAAAAGGCCCCACCTTCCCCACACCCGCATGGGGTTACAGAAGAAAAAACCTCCCCATCACCTGATAGGTTGGCATCCACGGTGATCATCTGTGGAAGGGGCAAGAAGGAACTGTCCCCAGACAGGTTCCTAGAGTAAATCCACTTCAAGAGGGACTCCTAACCAAGGGGAAGGGCACACATGATCCCACTCCAGGGATGCTGGGTCCCAGTCCAGTATTAAGAATAGAAGTTGCAGAAAAACCCCGGTAGAGGAATATAAGGAACTTCATCTAAGCAAGTCACCAAACGGGCCCACCAGCTGCATTCCTGCCTGGTGAAGAGACTGGAACAGCAAGTAGGGACTGAACCCACGCAACCAGATTGTCCACCTTATTGTAAAGGGAGGAAGATTCTCCCCTGAACCGAATCTAGATTCATCCCTAGGAATGGAGATACCAATCAAGAGGACAAGGAGGACTTGAGGTGAATAAACACCCATCCAAATGACTCCCAAGGGACGCCACCAGCAGAGTAGCTAACTCGACCTGACAGAGATTGGGAAGCGAGAAGGACCACCTGGCAGGCCTCACGCGGACGCCCCTTGGTCTCATCAGAGACATAGCTGCCATTAGTACCTTGGTGAGCACTGTGGAGGCAGAAGAGAGGCCAGATAACAAGGCCACGGGTTAGCAGCGTTGGACATCCAACACAAACCATAAGAGCCTAGGTGTCTAGAAGACACGGGGAAGTGGGCATAAGCATCCTTGATCTCCCCGGAAGGCAAGGACCCACAAGGCGCAAGGCGCAAGTGGCCCATCCCAGATTTTTCATGCAGAAACTGCCTGAATAGTAGAATTGCCGACCACCTGTGAAATCAGAAGGGCAGACTGACTCATCCTTTTGGGAGGATGTGAAGGGGTTGGTGTAGCGGCACCTGCCTCTGCCTGATAAGGGCAAACTGCAAGTAACCTCCAAACCCCGCAGGCCGTGTATGGCCTGCACCAGCACCCGAACAGAGGCAGGGACCAGGAGTACCCTGACAATCATGGGGGAGGCCATGCAGCAAACTTTATCCTGTATATGGAGGAAACTACCTCCTGTATCCACCAGAAAGAGGCAAATGCCTCCTGATAGGAGCAAGGTGCTGCAGTCATCCCCTCACCCAGGCGGGCGAGGGCGCCCCATCATGCTTGAGGGGATTTGGTGGAAGATTTAGGTTTAACCCCGCCAGAGGGCCCAGAGCGTTGTCTGTTGCTCATGGGGCAGGGGTCTGTACTAAGACTCTGGGAGGACACCCCCGGTTCTTGTGTAACGCTATGGTATGGAGGGGGAGGGGTGTCCCTGTCCCGAGGAGGCCGAGACGGGTGCCTGCGCCGGGGTGACTTGCCCTTTTTTCCCAAACAGGTCCAGGCGGGCCCCAAACAGGCGATGCCCTTTAAAGGGGAACCTGGTAAGAGTCCTTTTAGCAGCATAGTCAGCACCCCACTCTCGCAGCCAGACCAAGCGACGCATAGCCACCAAAAGGGCGGAAGTCCTCGCACACATTCTAATGGTGTCATCCATAGCTAAAAGGATAAATCTTACAAATACATCACAACTGGAGAGTGCATTAAACACATCCCAGGAGAGATCCTTAACGTGGTGCTTAAGCATCTGTCCGATTAGGTTTTTGGCGGCCACTGCAGTGATGGCCACGGCACAGACTGGGCGCAGCGCCGTTCCTGCACAGGAAAAGGCGTGTGAAGCCAGCTTATCCAAGCGCCGGTTCTCGGCGTCCCGAAGGGTACTGTAAGCAGGAGCTGCAATAAAGGGGGGGTTAGGAGCCCCAATGATCGGTGCGTCTACCACAGGGGGTGATGACCAACAATCAACCATTTCAGGGGGAAAAGGGTATTTCCAATCCCAGTCCCCTGGAAGTTTACTGGTGTTCCCATTCCTCGAGTATGAGAGCATGGAAGTGAGCCTGCTCTAGGAATTCCAAGCGCGGTGTCTCTGTATGGAAACGCTCCCATCTCAGCTGGGGAGCCTCGTTAGGGAGGGAGATAGACAGGGTCTTAAAGATCCTAATCAACAATCCAACGGTATCAAACTGGTTCCAGTCTTTGTGGTTAGAATCGTCATGACTCCTCGGCTCCTCATCGGATGAGCCCGAGTCAGAGAACAACCCTCCATCAGAAGTGGTGCAGGCACGCGGAGTAGCGAACTCCTCCCGAGCGTTTTGTCGACCCTGTAATGGTCTGGTCAGCCATAGGCAGTCTAGAAGATGCAGCCGGCTGTAACTCCCCACTCGCAAGCGAGATTTAAGCCTGGGGGAATAGGAGTATTAGGGCGAGGAACAGCCCCTGGCGATCCTGGTTGCCGGACCAGTACTCGCTCGGCACAAGGTGCACAGATTGGTGCGCTGTCAGCACCAAAGTGGGGGTAGCCACACGTTATACACCGCCGGTCTTGTCCCAAAGGGACTCCGGGCACAAAATTCCGAGATGCCTCCATATGGTGATTATAAATGCAATATAAGTCGGTAGGGATTTATGCAATAGGCAACCCTGGATGTCCCAAAGGCCCGCTAGGAATGTGGAAGAATGTTTTGTAAGCCCGCTACGAGTTGTTAGGCCGGGAGAAGCCACCGGAGTCTTTGACGTCTGAAAGACAGAAGGGGAACAAGAGGTGTCAGGGCCATGCGCAGCAGAAGAATAAAGATGAAATCGCCAGCAAGGGCACTTACTGACCAGGGGAGGAGAAGGACCACCAACACGCGCGCGAAGATCCACAAAATGGCGCCGACCGAACCTCGGAGGGCGGTCTGATCTGGGCGTGACGCGGAGCGCGCCACGCCAGGTCCCCGCCTCCCCCAAAGAGCGCGAAGCTCTGATGCAGCCGTTAAGGCTTGACAAGCCAAGCATATAGTATGCCAGTAAAGGCATCTGCTAGTGCATACTAGTAAAGACCAAAGACGCCGCCACCATTCCGACGCCCGTAGGAGTGTACAAAATTTAGTTTCCTGCCCAAGTTGCAGGATAATAAAGCAGGATGTGCTGTACACGATTGCATAGTAAATTGAGAAATTCAAAAACAAACGGCGGCTGCCAGAATAGAAGGAGCAAGCAGCGCGGCTCCGACAAGTGGATGCCGGTCAGGGGCGAAAGTACGGCCATAATCGTGACAATAGAGTACACTGAGACCGCCACACACACCCCCCCCCTTCTTTTCCCCCGAATACGGAGGAAAGCGAGGCAGGATGGCGACCCTTTAAACAGGGTCCACCTCTACACGGGGCATGGGGCAATAATGCGGGAGGGACATCCACTATGAGGCTCACCATCAGCCTAAACCGCCTACCCTTTGGTGGGGGACTGCGGTGGAGCATGGCTCCATTAAGCACGCATGGTGCTGCCTACCTTCACCCGACCAGCGCAGCCCGGGCTGGGAGGCACATCACAAGGAGGACGGGTGGGAATAGTCCAACAGGGCTGCAGGCTGTAATAGCCCCGCTCACCTGCGAGAGAGTGATACTTCATGTCTTCGCAGTCAGCACTGCAGAGAAATCTGGGGATTTGTGGGAGGTCCCTGGGTATATGAAGGGTCGGGAGGAGCCTGTTTTTGCATGTCTGCAGTGCACAGTGCCCTCTGGCGGAGGATAACCCAAGTTAAGTATTATATCTGGAGTAGGACGTACTGTATACTTAGAATAGAGAAGTGAGCCACACACAGAATTCTGCCACTATGGCCGCTGCTGAGGAGAAGGAATTAACTCATGCTTACACATTGTGTTTGTACAGGACTCATATCTCTCTCCTCTTGTAGATCCTGGCGTATAGTTGCCAATAGCAACACATTGCAGGGAGTTAAAACTGCTTACATAAAACTCCCATTTGTGAACTGAAGAAAAAATAAATCTTTTTAAAGGTTTCAAAGTTAATAAACTTTTTTTCTAACGTCCTTCAGGACGGCCACTGAGAGAGAGTCTTCTCCCCCTGTAGAGGAAACACAACAGGGACAAGATTAAAAGCCCCACCTCTTCCTCTCATTCCTCAGATTGAAAAAGAAGCCAATAAATCGGAGGCCTACTAAGGGAGGGTCGCTAGGCCCTTCATGAAAGACTCATAGAACCAGAATGTACCAGTACCAGCAAGTCTAACAGATTTTCTCCCTTTGTCCCTCAGGGCGGCCATTGAGAGGATAGGCCAGGGAAATAGCCTGTCTGATCAATCTGCCGATGGTGGCTTTAGAGGCAGCTATACCTCTATTCTTCCCACTTAAGGATATAAAACAGTCAGACTTGTGCCACTGGTGTGTGTTCTAGGTAACAAATCAGACATCTACATACATCTAGGTTGTGGTCCTCTCCCTCTTTAGAATTATAAAAGTGTCCCGAGATCTATGGAAGGTAGAGGCTATTTTAGGGAAATCTGGCCATAACCTAGCCCTGGCAGGAAGAACAGAAGGATTCTCTAATCGATAAGGCCTGATTGTCACTAACCCTCCTAGCCGAGGTATTAGGTAGGAGGAAGGCCATTTTCAATTAGATAATTTTGTCTGAAGCTTCTGTGGATGTGAAAAATCTGTTTCTCAAACTGGTTTTCTTAATCTAATGTCTAGAAAAACTGTTTTAGCTGAGTTTTTAACATACTCGCTTGCTAAACCTGGTTTGAACCCTTCTTGTAAAAATTCCAGGACTAAGGACACTTTATTTTTAGACTGTTGATTCCACAAAATGTAAAATTTTTTTCACACCTTTGAGTTACATTTTCTAATGTTTTTTCCTGCTTTCTATTAGGGTATCAATTACTCTGGAGGATAGCCCCTTGCATTTTAAGATTTCCCTCTCAGAATCCATGCTGTCCGACCACCTCCATGCTGATAGATCACTGGCATTATCAGATACGGAACTTAAAGTGGACCAACACCCAGGATTTTCACTATCCTGGGTGTTGTCCACTTCAGCAGGGCATCAGAGATCAGGATGCCCCGCTGTGTGAAACCCCGCTGTGTGAAACCCCCCCAAAAAAACGTACCTTTTCGGCGACGGATAAGCCGCCGCCGCCTCCCGCGCGCTCACCCTGAGAAGCAGCACATCAGGGCTGGTAGTGGACATACTTAACCGGGTCACGGCTCTCAAGATCTTTGCACAGCAGACAGGTAAGGGGGAAGTGGTGCTCCAGCTGGCTCTCAAGGCCACAGAGTAACTACCCAGTGAAATTATAGCCTGGAGCTGGCGAGCACCCCATTGGAGACTCCTGGGGGTAAAAAACAAACAAACAAAAAATAATAATTGGATAATGCGGGGTCCCAGAGGTTTCCTGAAGAGGAAACAAACTGAGGAATGTGAGGAAGCGGTGGGGCTTTTAATCTTGTCACAGTTGTGTTTCCTCTACAGGGGAAGCAGCCTCTCTCAGTGGCCGTCATGAAGGGAGAAAAATACTAGATAAAATTCTGCGCCTTGAGTTAATTATTCCACACAAAAACACACACCTTCAAAAATACATTGAAAGCAGACTTTCCCTTTAAGGGTACAATAAATGCAAAGAGCAAATGTCAATCATACTTTTATCCAAAGCAAAAAGAAAAAGATCTAAAGTGGGCACAGTTTCTTAACACCAAGCCTGTGCTCAGCAGGCTTCGAAAGGACCATTACAGGCTTGTGCATTGTTCATTAAGCCTTATTATAAATGTGCTGTAACTTCCCCTATTGGAGGACAAACCATAGTTTGTGTACTTCAACTACTGCTCAAGTTTTAAGAGTGGCGAAGTAAGTGCTATACCCTACACCAGTGCAGCCAGCAGCATTTTATCTTGGTACTAAATGTACATTAGGGAAGCAGTATAGAACAAGTGTGTGCAGGTCAGCGAAAAAAAAAAAAAAACTCTATATAGTTGCACCTGTTTTGAGTGGCCAAACTCACAATATAGTTGTATAGATCGTAAATATGGATATGTGACATACATGTCATTAAAATCAGAAAATCTGTCCAGATGTCCCTTTTCTTCCAGAGATATGAAATTAAAGTTAAAATTCAGGCTCTAGAAAGTACGCACAGCAAAACGAGACGAGAACTACAAATGAAAACTACATTTCCCAGCAGCCTTTGGGACAGTGACCATCACTGACTACTTCCAACTAAGACAAAATGCGCAGCGGTGAAGACAGCCGCAGTAGCGGCGGCTTCAACATATCAGTAAAACACTGCCTCAGACTACAGCTCCGCAAGAGCTGCTTTCCTTCCCTCTGCTGCAAGGTCAGCTTGGTCTGCCACGGAACTGAACTCAGGGAATAGAATTTCCCAGACAATTTATCTATTTACTTTTTACATTTTATTTACTAGTTTTTCTTTAATTTGTGCAAAAACAATACCCAGCGTTTCCGACTCCAGGATTTTGGATTAACAAGGAGGAGACTACACCTATCATCAGAGGCCCCAGGTGGTCTGGGAACCCCGGGCTGTGGCAGTAAGTGTGCAATTATTGACATTTAGTAATTCAAACAAAATTTGCACAGTAATATCTTTATTTGCCTAATCAACAGTTGTTTCACTTTCATTGAAAACATTAAAGATGCTGCATGGGTTATTAACCCTACCAGCACAGAAGAGGATTTACAAACCAGTAACATCTACCATTTTTTATCTATACAACCGATTGGGAAGAAGATTTATGTGAGGTCATCTGAAGCCATGGGGTCCATATTTTCATGTCCTCTATGGAGGGGGTGCATAAGTCTTTAGCTTTGCAATCTTAAGTGCTTTTCAATAAAAGTGATGTACATCTGGAGTCAATCTATTCAATACTTTTAAATCGGTTGAAAAAGGTGAGAACTACTTTCCAAAAGGGTCTATTATCATAGCTGTGTATTACACAAAACTGACTAATTTGGATGCTGCACAAAAAAAACCCACACAAAAAGCAGACTCCCCCCCACAAAAAAAGACACAGATAGCACAGATAGCAGACCCCCCCTAAAAAGGTACAGAACGTCGACGTCCATTTTTTATGTCCAATCAAGAAAATTCTATTGAGATGAATGAAAAAGTTGTTACCACCACCACCAAAAGCATACTGAAATCCAATGGGAATATGTAATTCTGTGATCAAAACTAAGGAGTTATTGGTGCCCCCTCATACACCTAGCGAATTGCTAGAAAAACGTATGGGAAAAAACACAATTCTGTGAGACTCACCAGTAAAATTGGTTTTGATTCCGATCCATTCCAGGCCGTCCCCCAAGTAGCAGCTGCCTCTAATCAAAGACCAGTAATTAAATAGCAGTAAATCATAATAAGAGGCTAAGGCCGGGAGGCCCCAATATAGGAGACCATGTTACTTCACACTGCCTCCGCTTGCTTTCTCTCGAAAAAAATACCATTTTGTGATTACTCACCTGTAAAATGGGTATTCTAAGTATGTCACACACCCCGCTTCAAGACATTCATTACATGTGGGTATACTGACCTGTAGATGGCGATCTTGCAGAGATGTCAGTAAAAAAAGTAAGTCCCTCCCGGTCCATAAATACCTAGGACCTCCCACTCACTCCCCAGTATAAAGATAACAGTAAGGTAAAGGGACCAGGAAAGCCAATTAAAACTAACAAAGGTTCACCATATAAAGCATCCAGAATACCAAAGGGCAGGGTGAAGCGGGGTGTGTGACATACTTACATTTTACAGGTGAGTAATCACAAAATGGTATGTCACACACCCCGCTTCAAGACATTCATTACATGTGGGACATCCAATAGCAGTGTCCATAAAGGGCGGGGATCCAAAAACAAGGCAACAATGCACAACTTAAACCACTGCAGCTTGCAGAACTTTGCGGGCAAAAACAGCATCCGCTGAGGCCCGCACATCAACCTTGTAAAACTTGGAAAAAGTGTGAACTGAAGACCAAGTATCAGCCTTACAAACTTGCTCAACAGAGGCCTGGTGCTGGAAAGCCCAGGACGCCCCAACAGCACGAGTAGAATGAGCAGTAACACGAGAAGGGGGAACCTTCCCCTTAGCAGAATAGGCCCCAACAATGGCATGGCGAATCCACTTACTAATGGAAGACTTGGCAGGAGCCAAACCTTTCCTAGGCCCAAAGGGCACCACAAAAAGGGCGTCAGTCCTACGAAAAGAGGAAGTAGCCACCAAATAGTACTTCACACAGCGAACCACATCCAAAGAATGCAAAACCCTCTCCTTGTCATTGCTAGGCTTAGGACACAAGGAGGATAGAACAATGTCCTGATTAAGATGAAAAGCAGAGACCACCTTAGGAAGGAAATCTGTCTTGAAGCGGGAAAACAACCTTGTCCTGATGCCTCTCAAAGTAAGGGGCCTTAATGGACAAGGCCGCCAACTCGATACACGCCGAACGGAAGTGATGGCAACCAGAAAAACAACCTTCTGAGTAAGCGTAGAAAGTGCAATATCCTGCAAAGGTTCAAAAGGAGGACCCTGCAAGGCAGAAAGAACCAAATTCAAATCCCAAACTGGGAGCAAAGGCTTCCTAGGAGGCCGCACATGCGTAACCCCCCTGGAAAAAGGTCTTAACCAGAGGATGAAGAGCAAGAGACTTTTGAAAGAAAAGCGCCAGGGCAGAAACATGCCCTTTCAGCGTACTAAGCTGCAAACCTAGGTCCAGACCATGTTGCAGAAATTCCAAAACCCTAGGGATAGAAAACACCCTGCAAGGCAAGGCCCGGACCTCACACCAATCAATATAAGACCTCCAAATCCTATAGTAGATGGCAGAGGAAGACTTCTTTCTAGCCCTAACCAGAGTCTGAATGACAGCATCAGAAAGACCTTCCTCCTTCAAGATGGAAGTTTCAGCAGCCACGCCGTCAAAGCCAGCGTTGGTAAATTGGGGTAGAGCAGTGGACCCTGAGTGAGAAGATCTGGCAGAAGGGGCAGATCTAACTGATCCTCTGCCAACCTTACCACGTCTGCGAACCAAACCTGTCTTGGCCATTTTTGAGCCACCGGGATTGCTGACAAGCCCTCTAGGGCCAGCTTGCACACCACTTTGCCCACCATGGGAAACTGAGGGAACAGGTACAGAAACCCCAGATCCCTCCAGTTCAGAGACATGGCATCCGCTGCCAGAGCCAGCGGATCCCGTGAGAGAGACACAAATGCCGGAAGCTTGTGATTGTGACGAGAGGCAAAGAGGTCCACCTCCGGAGTCCCCCACCGGTGGCAAAGCGACCGAAACACCTTGGGGCTGAGCAACCATTCCCCCCGACGAGATGACCCCCTGCTCAGGGAGTCCGCCTCTGTGTTCTCCACTCCCGGAATGTACACCGCCGAGATGCATGGGACATTGCTCTCTGCCCAAGCAAGGATCAAGGACACTTCCCTGAGGGCACGCCTGCTGCCGAGTCCCTCCCTGGGGATTGATGTAGGCGACCGCCGTCCAATTTTCCGACCGAACTTGAACCGGTAGGCCCCGCAACTGATGAGTCAAGTGAGCCAGAACCAACCTGATGGCTCTCAACTCCAGAACATTGATGGGATCTTGAGCCTCCAGAGGCCCCCACAGTCCCTGAAACTGAAGATCCCTCCAAAATCCCCCCCAACCTGACAGGCTGGCATCCGTGGTGACCGACTCCCAACGAGTGGTCAGAAAGGATCTGCCCCTCGTCAGATTGCTTGGTTTCAGCCACCACTGAAGGGAACGCCGCACCCGGGGGGACATCAGAAAGGACTGATCCAATGACAGCAGGGACCCGTCCCAGGCCGCCAAGAGATGGAGCTGGAGCGTCCTTGTGTGAAACTGGGCAAAGGGAACCGACTCGAACGATGCCACCATCAATCCCACCAGTCGCATCCCTAGCTGGATGGACAGGCGGGGGATGGATAGGAGACGCTGAGTCAATTCCTGAATCAGAAGAATCTTGGCCCGGGGGAGAAACACCCTGGCCTGAGAAGTATCCAGAGACATTCCCAGGAACTCCACCACCCTGGAGGGAGAGAGGCAGGACTTGGGATAGTTGATCACCCAACCAAAACTCACCAGAGTGGACACCACGGTCCTGGTATCCAGCTGCGCCTGACTGAGGAAAGACGCCATGATGAGAAGGTTGTCCAGATATGGCACGATGCGGATACCCCGGGCTCTGAGGATGGCCATCACCCCCGCCAACACCTTGGTGAAAACCCTTGGAGCCGAGGTAAGGCCAAACGGAAGAGCCACAAACTGAAAATGTCGATTTTCCACGACAAACCTGAGAAATCTCTGGTGTGCCGGAAATATTGGAATATGCAGGTAAGCATCCCTGATGACTATGGACATCATGGAGTCCCCCTGACGAAGAGAGTGGATGTCTGAGCGCAGAGTTTCCATATGGAACCTCCGGGGACGGAGGAACCTGTTGAGCAACTTCAGATCCAGAATGGGACGAACAGATCCGTCCTTCTTGGGCACCGTGAACAAATTGGAATAGAAGCCCAGGCCCCTGTCTGAGGGGGGCACCGGACAGATGACAGCCATGTCCAAGAGACTTGCCACTGCTGCCCGAAGCCCCTGAGCGGCCAGAGGATCTGACGGCACCCGAGACCTGAAGAATCTGGGAGGGGGCCGGGACTCGAACTCCAGCCTGTAACCGGAAGACACCACTTCCTGAATCCACCTGTCCGAGACCTCTTGGACCTAGACCCGGGAGAAGAGTTGCAGCCGTCCCCCCACCCGCAAGGGTGAGGGTGCCCCCTCATTGCTGAGCCGGCCTGGCAGCGGCTTTAGGCTTAGAGCCCCAACTGTGTCCTGGACGGGCCCGACCTCTGCCCCTGGACCAGGAATCACCTCTGGACGAGGGGAAAGCCGAACCCCTGCCAACTCTAGCCCTGCGAAAGGGGCGACGCTGCTTCTTACGCTGAGGTAACTCACCTCCCTTTGCCACTGAATCCAATTTTTCTCCAAAGAGCCGCAACCCCACAAAGGGAAGGGCCGTAAGCGACTTTTTGGACACAAAATCTCACTAGGCGGGTCAAGCCCGGAAGAGGTCAACAGTCCTCTAACAACCGACCTGGCAGCTACCAATAAAAGAGCTGAAGCACAAACCGGCCACAAGGTCGACGCAACACTGGCAAAACCATGACAAGCCATCTGGTCAATGCGTTTATCCTCACCATCCTTGAGAGTAGTGCACTCCGGAGAATGCAGGATTGAGGAGCTGGACAACCCCAAAACAGGAGCATCCACCTCGGGGGGGGGGGGGGGGGGGGCGACCAGTGCTTCACCGCGTCCACCGGAAAGGGATATTTTTTGTCCCAACCCGGACGGACACACGGAAGCCGAGTCGGCCTCTCTCATTCCTTGAGAATGATACCATCAAAATGCTTTTGATAAGGAAATTCCAAGCGCGGCTTGGTCACCTCAAAGAACTCCCCCTTCAGCCGCCTCGGGGGGAGAAATAGCCAGGACTTCAAACATATGAGCCAGGACCCTAGAGGTATCCAAGGAATCCCCCTGGCCCTGCTCGGTATCAGCACCCACAAACTGCTGGTCATCTGAGCCCTCAGACTCCTCAAACAGCTCCCCTTCCTCAAGCGGGGAACAATCAGACCAATCCAGGGAGTCAAACTCCTCCATATCAAAGGCCTGCGTGGCTGTATACAAATGTTTTCGCTTTGCCGTGGCCTTTTTGGCAACAGCAAGATTGGCCAATCTGGCACACACCTCAGATTGCGACTCCCCGCCAATGACCACATCACATGGGGTACGTGTCAAGCGAGGGGGAGACGGAGAGGATACTGGCGGAGCAGAACCAGACGCCTGAGTTCCGGACTGCCGCGTAATAGACCGTTGCGCACAGGGTACACAAAGAAATACATTATCCCCCAAAAGGGATACCCCACACCCCAAACACAGCCTGGATTGCCCCGAGGGGGGCACAAGCCCAGTATCCGGGGGAAGCCTCCATATGGTGATTTTTTATAGATATGCACAATGCCCTGAGGGAATTACGCAGTAATGCAACCCGGGATGCCCCTTTAAGTCCCGCGTGGGAGGAATTTACAGACCCCTAAATATAACCAGGGACCCTAGGACCGGGAGAACCCCCCTTTAATAGGAACAATGGTCCACCTGGAACACACAAACAAAACACAGCAATCAGACCACATAGCCAAGTCCAAAGGGGTTAATAACAGAAGCGTTGCCAAACAACCAAGGAGAGGCATGAATAACTAAACATAGCGACTAATGAGGCCACAGGCCACTCACCGGCCGTCACGCTTGGCAGGGAAAAAGGCGTGTAGGCAGAGGAAGGAGGGCGGGCCGGCGCCCGGCCCCGCCCCTCCCCCGTCGCTCCCGGCCAGAAGCCGGGACCTGAACCGCGGCGCCCGCAGCACGGGCCGGCGCGGTCTAAATACCGCAAAGTGCATGAAACACACACACTTACAATAAAGATGAATATATAAGAGACCAGCCCCCCCCCCCTCTCTAAGGGTATCCGGGAGAGGGGGAATCCATGCTCGGGCGGAAGGCCAAGGGACAGGGCATCCCAAACCGGGGTCACCAACCTGGTTAGCCGCCTACCCCTTGTTATGGGGTCTCACGGCGGAGCTCAGCTCCTGAGCACCTAGGGTGCCATCTACCCTTGCCCGGACCAGCAGCCTAGGCTGGGAGGCAAGTAAAATCAATAAGGAATCTGGGCAGGAATAGATCAAATAGAGTGCCGGGAGTCATCCCGGCTACCTTGCAAGGAGAAGACATCCATCTTCTGACTTGCTCGCCGTCTGCAGAGATGAAAGACTGGGGATTGAGTGGGAGGTCCCAGGTATTTATGGACCGGGAGGGTCTTACTTTTTTTTATTGACATCTCTGCAAGATCGCCATCTACAGGTCAGTATACCCACATGTAATGAATGTCGAAGCGGGGTGTGTGACATACTTAGAATATCCTTCTCGTCTTTTTTTTTTTTTTTTTTTTTACAAGTGTCCTATTAAATAATAAATGGAGTAATCACCATAAAAAAAGGCATCCAGGACATAGTAAACCCCAAAAGAGGGCGGGTCAGACGGCCTGGAATGGATCGGAATCAAAACCAATTCTGCAGGCGAGTCTCACAGAATTAGGTTTTTTCTTCCAATCCATTCCAGGCCGTCCCTTAATCATTACACCTGGGACATCCAAAAGCAGTGTCGAATATGGACGGGATCTCCAACGCGGTACAGCAGGTAGTTCAATTCACTACCACCTGAAGTACCTTTCGACCAAATACAGAGTCAGCTGAGGCCCTAACACCTACCTTGTAAAATTGGTAAATGTATGAACCAAAGACCAGGTGGCAGCTTTACAAACCTGTTCCACCGAGGCCTGATGCTGAAAAGCCCAGGAAGCACCAATGGCCCTAGTGAAAAGAGCTGTGACCCAAACAAGGGGCTCCCTCCCCTTGGCAGAATAGACTCTTACCACTGTCTCTCTAATTCTTTAACTGATGGCAGACTTAGCTGGTGGAAGACCTTTCCGTGGACCCTCAGGTATGACATAAGAAGTCCAAACTATGGAAAGATTGTGTAGTAGTGAGATAATACCTTAGTGCTCTCACTACATCCAAACAGTGAAGAACATCCCTTCCTTATCAGACACTGGAGCAGGACATAAGAAAAGCAAAACCATCTCTTCATTAAAATGGTGTAGGAAGAAAATCCTAAAACACTCAAATAACTAGGCTTACTGATAAGTTGCTAATTCAGAAACCCGCCTGCTGAGGTTATTGCCACTAAGAGATAACCATAAGCGCCCTTAGACTTAATGACGCATCTACCATGGTTCAAAAAAGGGGGACCCTGAAAAACAAGTTCAGGTCCCAAGCCGGCAGAAGTGGATTAAGAGGAGGCCACACATGAGCAGCTACTTGTAAAACAAGTTCTGATTAAATCATTCTCAGCTATGGGTTTCTGAAAGAAGAAAGATAGCAGATATTGCCCTCAATTGAAGACCTTCATCAAGACTTCTGCAAAAAAATCAATATATTCTGTAAACAGAACAGTACCACAAGCGAACCCCTGAATTCGCACCAAGCGATAAATGCTTGCCAGACTCTATAGTAGATCACTTGATAAAGATTTCTTCCTGGCCTGAACCATAGTCTGGATGACTGGCAGAAAAAAACCCTTTCTTCCCAGATAAAGGATTCAATAGCCAGGCCTTCCAAGCCAGAACTTGTGATTTGGGATGCCTTAGAGCAGTGGTCCTCAACCCTGTCCTCAAGGCCCACCAACATGTCATGTTTTTTGGATCTCCAAATAGCCAGCTCTATTGCTCTGCAGCTGCACTAATTACTCCACCTGTGCATCTTTGTGGAGATCTGCAAAACCTGGCCTGTTGGTGGGCCTTGAGGACAGGGTTGGGGACCACTGCCTTAGAGGCCCCTGTGTGAGAAGATCTGGATCGTCGCCTCCACAAGTTGCCCTGTGAAATCCTTACTATGTCTGAGAACCAGCTTCTTCTCGTCACCAAGGAGCCACCAAAATGGTTGTGAGCTAAATCTTTTTCTCGACCCATGAGTGCCTAAAGAAGCTTGAATGCTGACCACTGAAGAGTCAGGACATCTGTTGCTATTGTTAGAGGATCCCTGAGACAAACTTCGGACCTTCCGACTGAGCCGTGATGCAAGAGATCTACGTCTGGGATCCCCCAGCACATGCATAGGGATTAAAAAAAACCCTCTGGCTAAGAGACCATTCCCTATGATACAGGACCGTTCTGCTGAGATAATTGGCCTACAAGTTGTCCACTTCAGGTATGTGTACCACCAAGAGACACCGGTTTCTCGGCCCAAAGTAAAAACCCAGCTCACTTCCATCAGGGCTTTACTGCTTCTGATGACCTCATGGTGGTTGATATATACCACCGCCGTCCAATTGTCTGTTTGAATCCGGACGGGATGCCCCATCAGACGGGATGGTCGGAATACAATAGAATAGCTCTCAGTTTCAGGATCCTTATGCTCTCCTTCGGACTCCACTGTCCCTGGATCGTTTATGACTCCATGACACTGGCGATGATGATAGATAGATAGACTGGCGATGATGGTGACAATCTTCCACTGTACTGGAAAAAAGGATTTGCGGATCTGAAAAGGCTGAGGACCAGGCTAGAGACTGCCTTGCTGACGGTGTCATGCAAAAAGAGTGATCCAGAGTGTGTGGGTCTCGATCCCAGATTGTGAGCAATTCCATCTGCAGGGGTCTTGTGAAAACAAGTGCAAAAGGTACTGACTCAAGTAATATACCATCAGGCCCAACAGACACATTTCTTGATGAATCGTCGGGTGAGGGTAAAACAAGAGACCCTGTACCCTGGCCTGAAGTAAGAGTCACTTCTGTGTTGGAAAAGCACTTTTGCCTGAGACGTGTCATGACATTCCCAGAAAAGAATAACTGTTGAAGCTATGATATCCTTCTGGGCCACCTGACATGATGGGGCCCATATCAACCGATAGACTCAGTAAGGGATTACATGTATCCCTGACTTCTTAGAGAAAGTACTACTACAATGTAGGTATGCATCCCTATATATACACACTGTGGTTATAAAGACTCCAATCTCTAAAAGGATGAGATACGGCAAATCTCAATGCTTCTGCTGAATTCGGGATACCCCTGACCAGAGATCTTCTGATGGTGTCTGGTTCTTAATTTGATTTTGTAACCTGAGGATACAACTTCCTGTATCCAAATATCTGTTACATGAAGCCTGCAAATATGAGCCAAATGCAGAAGCTTTTCCCCCACACCTCAAGGGTGGGGGCATCGCTTCATGCCTGAGCCGGCTTCGAAGGGGGTCTGGCTTTATTTTGCCAGATACCTGTTGGCTTAATTTGGAACTCTGTCTTATTCCAAAATAATTCTCTTCGGTATCCCGAAGAGGCCGAACCTCTAGCCGACACCCCGGAGTATTAGAGGCCCTGCGGAAGCAGTATTAGACTCCGGCTTCTGTGGCAGATTAAATGACTTACCACTAGTAGCATGCTTTACCAAGTCAACCAAGCACTCCCCAAACAGACGCCTCACCTTAAAAGGGGAGTCTCGTCATATTCCTTTTTAGAGGCTGTCAGCTGCCCATTGCTTAAGCCATAAAGCACGCCTTAAGGCGACCACCAGAGCTAGGCCTCTGGCCCGCAACCAGATCAAACCTCCATAGCCTGGATCACATACCTGTTAGAGCCAACTGGCTTTGATCAACTGGGAGCATGGCTTCCGTGAACGAGCCATACAAGTCTTAGAGTCCAGTTGTTTTAACAACCTGCTGCTCACAAAAAATGCTATGGATGTAGCACAGGCCGGCTACAAGGTCGACCACATAATAGAAGCAAGCATGACATGCCACCTGATCCACACGCTTATCCGCTGGATCCTTTGGAGAAGCACTATCAGAGGGTGGCATAACCAAAATCTTAAAGATACCTGGCCCCAGAGCGGGAGGGTGAGACCATAACTCAATCTGATCTGGAGGAAAGGGATACATAGTATCTAGTACTTTAGGAATGGTCGGAAGACAACCTGACTTCTGCCATTCCCTATTGATCAGATTATAATAAAGCGTATGCCCCGCAACATACTCCAGAACCTTCCTCAGAGGAAAACATTTTTCTCTCTCTTTTTTTTTCCTTTCATTACCTCTTTAGTAGCCAATACACCATAATGACTCTATAGTCAATGACTCTAGATTTAGGACCATTTGAGGGCTGCCGACAGAGCTTAAAGACTCAGAAGGAGACTATGGCAGCCACAATATCCTCTTCAACTCAGAGGAAAAATTATTTTCTTTAAAACCCTTTTAGTAGCCAATACTCCATGATGATTCTTTAGGTTTAGGACCACTTGAGGGCTGCCGACAGAGTTTAAAGATTCAGAAAGACTATGGCAGCCACAATATCCTCTTCGATATACTCCATGATCACTCTATAGGTTTAGGACCACTTGAGGGCTGCCGACAGAGTTTAAAGACTCAGAAAGACTATGGCAGCCACAATATCCTCTTCAATACACTCAGAGGATTTTTTTTTTATAAACCTTCTAGTAGCCACACTAAAGGTTTAGGTCCGCATTAAGGCTGCAAAGGGGGTTTTTAAGTCTCAGAGAGCACCGGCAATAGGAGTCAGAGCCCCCTCAGGGAAGAGACAACTGTCTCCCTATCCACTACAACCGTAGCATAATCCCTGCGCACCGTGCTATCCTTGTCCAGTGCCACTGCATGCATACTGGGCATGGGGTAAATATGTTAAGACCAGATCTGCTACCCCAGATGCCTCTGCCATGGTGAATTTAAAAATACTAGTCTATGACCCTGGGGTTCTGACAGTCACAAGAGTACTGCGAGTCCTCTGGGGGGGTACCACCATTTATATAAATTATATAGTAATATTATATTTGCCCTTTCCCAATCTATAATAGAATAGATTTAAACAATAAAAAACAGTATTAAAAAACAAACAAAATGACCTGCCAAAAGGTTTAGGTCCACTTGAGGGTGGCCGTGCAGTGGCTCAGCGCAGACTCTTTTTGCTGGCCAACAACCTCAGCTTAAACACATGGGAAAGAGCAATAAGAAAGGGAAAATCCCTTGGTCCCCCCCCAAGCAGGCTCACTAGACAAAAACCAGCAGCTGAGGGTTTAACACTCAGAAAACAGCTCCAGACCCCGGTTGCTTCACCTTACCTTCACGGACCCCAATTTAAACAGCAACAAAGCTGGAGAGGCATAGAGTTGGGTCAGAGGAATCCGTGGGAATAAGGCCGTGCAGGAAGCAGACAGGTTGAAATCAAGCGATCTTCACAGTACTTCTTCCAAACTGCAAGAAATAAACTGGTCTTTGATTAGAGGCAGCTGATACTTATGGGGGCTGGGAGGAGTCACACCTTTGATCTTGCAGTACACGCCCATCCGGGCAGAAATCACCCAGGTGTAATGATTAAGGGACAGCCTGGAATGGATTGGAAGAAAAATGGATAACTGAAAGGTTCTCCTGGATTTTCTGTACATTCTTAAACCAGAAAAAGTGTATTCAAATTACATTTTAACACAAGAAAGACAAACAAAGCAAAGATTACATGGCCTGCATAAACATATCTACAAGTCAAGCATACTATGGCTTTGATTTTCTAAGAGTTGAAATAAAGTCAATTCACAAGAAAAAAGCCAGAGAATTACACTGTTGCTGAATCACCAGATGGGAAGGCAATGGAAGCCTATGGAACTTTTTACTACAGAGAAAAAGGTCCATTGACTTGCATTTGCCTTGATCAATCAAGAATTAAAAAAAAAAATTACTTTATGAGAAAAAAAATGATTGAGCATTTTACAATGGGGCTTTTTTTTACTCATGAGAAAGGTAGTAAACCTTTTACTCCTTTTGACACTGCAGTAAAAAGTGTAATTGACTTTCATTGTCCTTTTATCTGGTGATTTATCAACAGTGAAATTCTCAGGCTTTTTTTCTCATGAAGTGAATTTTTTTCCACCATGAGAATTTTTTTCAATCCTTGATGAATCAAGGCCATTCTATTCCTATCTGGCGATAGAATAAAATTGTAATTCTCTGGATTTTGATACTACCATGTAGAATTTTTTTCAACACTTAGTGAATCAAGGCCTATATGTGTAATAAATTACAGCAGGAATATATCCAGAGGGAGAACTGTATTATACCTATAAGCGTTGAAAACAAAAAACTGAAATAATCCACATGATGCATAATGGTTTCAGAGCCTGCACACGTCACATTTCCAAAGGGAGACCTGTAATAAATTAATAGCTATGGTTTACTTTCTTTTTAAAAAGGCACACAAGTTACATCATTGTTACATGTAGAATTGCTATATGCAACTTGTTATAAACATTTAATTATAAAAAGGAGGAGTTTCCATCTAAGAAAGACATTAATTAAAAATTGAAAAATAAAAACTTGAGGCTCCCAGATATTAAATTGAAACTCTGAAAATGACCATTTCATGTTCTCTTGAGCTGCCTCCTGGCTCCCCATTGGTGCTGAGAGGAGTAAATGTTATGGGCAAAGCCCTATATTCTGGGGCTTTTTAAACCTTCATTTCCTTTAAAGCTGTGGAGACTGATTAGTTGAAAGTGGACCTTCAGCGTCATTTAATGAAAAGCCCAAACCCTTAAAAAGTTATTCCCCAGCATCTACAATTAATAAATTTAAAGTGGACCAACACCCAGGATTTTGACTATCCTGGGTCTTGGTCCACTTCGGTGGGGCACCCCCGATCGGGGTGCCCCGCTGTGTGAAACCCCCCCGAACCCCCCAAACTCACCTCTGTCCGCGGCGACGGACAAGCCGCGGACAAGCGGCTCCTCCGCCGCCGCCTCCCGAGCGTCCCTGTTGACGCGCGCGTGCCCGCGCCGGCCATTCACAGACGGCCGGCGCGGGCACGACTAGAGGGGCGCGAGGGAGGCGGCGGCGGCCGGCCGCCGCCGAAACTAAGGTAAGGAGTTTGGGGGTTTGGGGGGGTTCCACCCCGCGGGACATCCCGATCTCGGATGTCCCGCGGGGAGGGAGGTGATCGGCCCGGGAATCTTATAGATTCCCGGGCCGATCACCCGTGGGTGTTGGTCCACTTTAATGTTTTTAATCGCTTTTTCTTTTTCCCGCTGGCCCATTCAGTACTCTAGGATACATGCGCTGCCATCTTGGCTCAGTAGCATCACATACTGAGGAGAGGGGTCAAACGTGCAGGGCTATAGCTGTGCTTTGCACAGATAGAGCAGAGCTGGGGTCAGGGAAAGGACAGCAATCCCAGAATGCAGAGCGGCACAGTCAGAAGACACTTCCCGTTTGCAGGCAGCCTGAAACTTCACGGGCCGACATCTTGAATGTTTAAAGGCTGAGAATAAGCAGTAGATGCAGGACGAAAAATTTGTAATGTGGGAAATCTGTGTACAGCGTGGGGGAAACCTATAAGATACGATCTTATTCAGGGTTAAGGTCCGGTTTAAAGTGGACCAACACCATCCTTGAACGGCCGGGGAATCTAAGATTCCCAGACCGATCCCTCCCTGCGGGGCATCCAAAATCGGATGCCCAGCTGTGTGAAACCCCCCAGGATGCCCCATTCACCTTACCTTACTCACGGTCCAACGGCGCATTTGTGAATGTTCCCTGTCAGAGGGAAGCGCGAGATGCGGCCGCCAGCGTGCACTCAGACGCGCATACCACAGCGGCTCTGATCGCGCTGATTGGACGAGTGGCCGTGCACGCACCACAGGTGCGGGGTGAGGCGAGTTATCGGGCGTTCTGGGGGGTTTCACGCAGCGGGGCATCCCCGATCGGGGTGCCCGCGGAAGTGAACCAAAACCCAGGATAGTGAAAATCCTGGGTGTTGGTCCACTTTAATGAGAAGGATATGTTGCTACAATGTCATTTTTGTAAGGTTTTTGGTGTTTTGCCTTATTGCTTTCCTGTTCTGGGAGGTAAAACAAACATTTGTGTTAAGACTGTGCCCTCCGACCTGTGATTTTTTAGCATGTTTCCTATATTCCTGTCCGTCTTGGTAAAGTAGGAGTGGCTTTCTTGACCTTCAGGAAAGCCCCTAGTAGCCTTTTCTCACTACAAATCCCAGAATCATTCAAATTTAACAGATGGGTTTATTAAAAAAGCAGCATAGATCATCTTTTCCCCTGAGAATGCTGCTAGTAACCCTTTAATTTCTGGAACACAAGACTGATTCCCATATCTGAAGAGATTGAAATGAACATGGGGTTACATTTGTTGTGTCTGCCTTGGACAATCAGATGATTAGCAAGTCAGAGAAAGGAAGCTTCCGAAATGTACATCTGAACACCACTTTGATGTACATTTCTAAGGTAAACACACTGTTGTTATGGAGAACAGTTCTTTTATAACATGGACTTGAAAAACAAAGAACAGTAAAAAATAATAGATAAACTGAGGGCCTTAAGCAAATCATATGGGCACACTAAATTAGAAACTTTAAAAAGATCGAAAGTGGAATTACCCATCACATTTTTCCATATCAGGCCACAATACATAACCAATGTGTTTTGAAATTTGTAGAGCAGCCAAAAGGTAAATCCCCTGATATAGAAATTACATTTCCAGAGTTCCACCGTTCACATGAGCTCTATGGGGAAAAATACAATTCTGTGAAACTCACCTGTAGAATTGTTTTTGTATCCATCCATTCCAGGCCGTCCAGAAGTACCTACAGATGGGTGTTCGCCCCTAGGGGGCGCTGACTGCAAGATCAAAAGATGTAGCTCCTCCCGGCCCCCTATAAAGGCAGCTGCCCGTCTATCCAGTCCCCAGTGGTTTAAAAGCAGTACTCAACAAAAAAAGGCAGGCCGGGAGGTCCAAACTAAAAATAGGAGACCATGTTACCTCACATAGCCTCCGCTTGTACGCTCTCAAATCAAAATTAAAAAACTTATAAAACTAATGTCCTATGAGCAAAAATGGTTCATTACCATAACAGGACCTAGTGTCCTATGAGCAAAAATGGTTCATTACCATAACAGGACCTAATGAACACAAGGTCGTGGTGGACGGCCTGGAATGGATGGATACAAAAACTATTCTACAGGTGAGTTTCACAGAATTGTATTTTTCTCCTCCATCCATTCCAGGCCGTCCAGGAGTACTTACAGATGGGACATCCAAAAGCAGTGTCCATATGGGTGGGATCCCCAGTGCGGAACAGCATGTAGTTCATTTCAATACCGCCTGAAGCACCTTTTGGCCAAAAACACCGTCAGCTGAGGCCCCGACGTCCACCTTGTAAAACTTTGTAAAAGTATGAACAGAAGACCAAGTGGCGGCCTTACAAACTTGTTCCACCGATGCCTGATGCTGAAAAGCCCAAGAGGCACCAATAGCACGAGTAGAATGAGCTGTGATCCGAAAAGGGGGTTCCTTCCCCCTGGCAGAATAGGCTTGTACCACTGCCTGTCTAATCCACTTACTGAGAGTAGACTTGGCTGGTGGCAATCCCTTCCTAGAACCCTCTGTTAAGACAAAAAGCAAATCCGATTAGCCAGCCAGGTAATACTTTATGGCTCTGACCACATCCAAGGCATGTAGGGCCCGTTCTTTGGAATTAGCCGGTGCTGAACACAAGGAAGGTAAGACAACTTCTTCATTAAGGTGAAAAGGAGAAACGACCTTAAGCAAAAAAAAAAAAATCAGGTTTAAAACAAAAAAAAAACCACCTCATCTCTGTGCAACTCAAAGTAGGGTGATTTCATACAAAGCGCGATCAGCTCTGATACGCGACGCACCGAAGTGATCGCCACCAGAAAAACCACCTTGAAAGTCAGTATAGACAATGTAGCATCATTCAATGGCTCGAAGGGAGGACCCTGGAGAGCAGACAGCACTAGATTCAAGTCCCACACCAGTAAGACTGATTTACGCGGTGGGCGGACATGGGTGACTACCTAGAAAAAAGTCATGATCAATCTATGATTGCCAATGAACCTCTGGAAAAAAAATGCAATTCTGTGAAATACTCAGCTGTAGAATTGGTATTATAAGTATACAGTACGTCCTGCTCCAGATAGATTACTTACACTTGGGTTATCCTCTGCCAGATGGCGCTGCACTGCAGAGACATGTAAAACAGGCTCCTCCCGGCCCCTCAAATACCCGGGGACCTCCCACAAATCCCCAGCATTGAAAAGCAGTGAACGAGAAGCCGGGAGAATTTAACCATCCAAACTGGTAACCATAACAATTATAACCATCACCATACAGGGGATCCAGAATAATGCAAAACCAAGTGTGGGGTAGAGCAGTACTTATAATACCAATTCTACAGGTGAGTATTTCACAGAATTGCATTATTCTTAGTATACAGTACGTCCTGCTCCAGATAGATTACTTACACTTGGGACATCCAATAGCAGTGTCCATAAAGTAGGGTGGGATCCCCAACAAAAAAGGTAACAGCAGACAGTTTAAACCACTGCCGCCTGCAAAACCTTGCGGCCAAAAACAGCATCAGCTGAGGCCCCAACATCAACCTTGTAAAACTTTGAAAAGGTATGAACAGAAGACCAAGTAGCGGCCTTGCAAACTTGTTCAACAGAAGCCTGGTGCTGGAAGGCCCAAGAGGCACCAATAGCACGAGTAGAATGAGCAGTAAGGCGAAAGGGAGGACTCTTCCCCTTTGCAGAATAGGCCTGAATCACGGCCTGACGTATCCATTTGCTAATAGTAGACTTGGCAGGAGCCAAACCCTTCCTGGGCCCAGAAGGGACCACAAAAAGAGCATCCTGAAGGACACAGTGACCACCAGGTAATACTTCAAACACCTGACCACATCCAAGGAATGCAAAAACCTCTTAGCGTTGCTAGGATTAGGGCACAAAGAAGGAAGAACAATATCTTGATTCAAATGAAAGGCAGACACTACCTTAGGCAGAAAATCTGGCTTAAAGCGGAACACCACCTTGTCCTGGTGTCTCTCAAAGTATGGGGGCTGAATAGAAAGAGCCGCCAACTCAGACACACGCCAAAAGTAATGGCTACCAGAAAGACAACCTTGAGGGTAAGAACAGCCAGAGCAGCATCCTGCATAGGTTCAAAGGGAGCACCCTGCAAGGCAGACAAAAACCAAGTTCAAATCCCAAACAGGGACCACAGGTTTACGTGGGGGGGGACGCACATGAGTGACCCCCTGGAAAAAAAGGTCTTAATCAAAGAATGCTGAGCAAAAGACTTCTGAAAGAAAACCGACAGGGCAGAAACCAGACCCTTACAGCATGGGTGGTTGGAGTCGGGACTCCAACTCAGTACTTGAAGAACTCCAGAACCCTGGGGACTGAAAACACCCGACAGGGAAGAGACCTAGACTCACACCAGTCAATGTAGGTACGCCATACCCTGTAATAGATGGAAGAAGAAGTTTTCTTCTTAGCCTTCACCATGGTATCAACCACCGAGGCGGAGAAGCCTTTCTCCATCAAGATGGAGGTTTCAGCAGCCAGGTCGTCAAAGTCAGAGTTTGTAATTTGGGATGGTGTAAGGGGCCCTGAGTGAGCAGATCTGGCACCCCTGGCAGAACGTACTGGTCTCCTGCCATCTGCACCACATCTGCGAACCACACTCTTCTTGGCCACCTGGGGCCACCAGAATAGCTGGCACCCCCTCCAGAGCAATCTTGCGCAGAACCCTGCTCAGCAGGGGGAATGGAGGAAAGACATACAGGAACTGAATGTCCTGCCATGACATTGCTAGAGCATCCGTGGTCAAGGTCAGAGGATCCTGGGACAAGGAGACAAAGGCCGGGAGCTTGTGATTGTGACGGGACGCAAACAGATCCACATCTGGTTGGCCCCAACGGTGACACAGAGATTGAAACACCCTGTTGCAGAGGGACCATTCTCCCTGGCGAGAGGTCCCCCTGCTCAGAGGGTCTGCCAGCAGATTTTTCACCCCCGGAATGTACACCGCTGATATGCTGTCCGAGCGCCCCTGAACAGGCAAGCCCTAAAGATGAGTAGTCAAGCGAGCCAGAACTAACCTGATCGCTCGCAGCTCCAAGACATTGATAGGTGTGTGGGCCTCCTGAGGGCCCCACCTCCCCTGGAACCGCAGGGACTTCCAGAAACCCCCCCCAACCTGATAGACTGGCATCCGTGGTGACCGTCTCCCAGGAAGGGGCAAGAAAGGATCTGCCCCCCAACAGGTTCCTTGAGACCATCCACCACAAGAGGCACCTCCTGAACAGGGGGGAGAGCACACAGACCCTGTCCAGGGACGCTGGGTCCTTGTCCCATACCGACAATAGGTGAAGTTGCAGAGGCCTCAAGTGGAACTGAGCATAAGGTACCGCTTCGAAGCATACCACCATCAGGCCCACCAGCTGCATCCCCTGCCTGATGGAGGGATGGGGACAAGCTAGGAGGGACTGAGCCTGTGCAATCCGATTGTCCACCTTCTGCTGAGGAAGGAAGATCCTTGCCTGAACTGTATCCAGATTCATTCCTAGGAATGGAGTTACCCAGGAAGGGGACAGTGAGGACTTGGGGTGGTTGATCACCCATCCAAATGACTCCAGAATGGACACCACCAGCTGAGTATCCAAACTCTGCCTGATGTAGAGACTGGAAAGGACAAGAAAGGGACTGCCCCTCATCAGGTTCCTTGAGTCCATCCACCACAAGAGGGACCTCCTGACCAGGGGGGAGAGCACACAGACCCTGACCAGGGATGCTGGGTCCCTGTCCCATACAGACAATAGGTGAAGTTGCAGAGGACTCAAGTGGAACTGAGCCCAAGGAACCGCCGCGAAGCACGCCACCATCAGGCCCCCCAGCTGCATCCCCTGCCTACTGGATGGATGGGGACAAGCTAGGAGAGCCTGAGCCTGTGCAATCAGATTGTCCACCTTCTGCTGAGGCAGGAAGATCCTTACCTGAACTGTATCCAGATTCCTTCCTAGGAATGGAGTTACCAAGGAAGTGGACAGTGAGGACTTGGGGTGGTTGATCCCCCATCCAAATGACTCCAGAATGGGCACCACCAGCTGAGTATCCAACTCTGGATGTAGAGACTAAGAAGTGATGAGGATGTCGTCCAGATAGGGAAGCATGCTGACACCCTGACGTCTAAGTAGAGACATCCCGCCAGCCAGCACCTTGGTGAACACCCTGGAAGCTGAAGTGAGGCCGAAGGCCAAGGCCACAACTTAGTAATGTTGAATCATCAGAGCGAACCTGAGGAACCTGGGATGACATGGGAGCACAGGAATATGAAGGTAAGCATCATTGATGTCCATAGAAGTCATGAAATCCCCCTTGCGCAGGGAACTGACGGCAAAGCGCAGAGTCTCCATGCGAAAGCGCCTGTCCATGACCAAACTTATTGAGAATCTTTAAGCCCAGGATGGACCTGACAGAACCATCTTTTTTGAGATACTGTAAATAGGTTGGATGAAATAAACACATGCCATCTTTCTCTTAAAGTGGACCAACACCCAGGATTTTGACTATCCTGGGTCTTGGTCCACTTCGGTGGGGCACCCCCGATCGGGGTGCCCTGCTGTGTGAAACCCCCCCATCACCCAAAAAACTCACCTCTCCCCGCGCCGACGGACAAGAAGTTTGACAGCCGCGGACAAGCGGCTCCTCCGCCGCCGCCTCCCGCGCGTCACTCTGACACGCGCGCGCCCGCCATTCACAGACGGCCGGCGCGGGCACGTCTAGAGGGGCGCGAGGGAGGCGGCGCCGGCCGCCGACAAGGTAAGGGGGTTTGGGGGGGGTTTCACCCCACGGGACATCCCGATCTCGGATGTCCCTTGGGGAGGGAGGTGATCGGCCCGGGAATCTTATAGATTCCCGGGCCGATCACCGGAGGGTGATGGTCCACTTTAAAGGCACCTGGCAGATGACCCCCAGCTCCAGGAGGCCTTGCACAGCATGCACTAGCTCCTGAGCTGACACAGGGCCCTGAGGAAACCGGGACCTGATGAATTTTGGTGGGGGATCGGCAGCAACCTCCAACTTGTAACCGGAGGACACTACCGCCTGAATCCACCGGTCTGAGACCTGAAGCCTCCAGACGAGAGCAAAGTGCTGCAGCCGTCCCCCCACCCGGATGGGCGAGGGCGTCCCATCATGCCTGAGGGGGCTTGGGAGAAGATTTGGCTTTGGGACCCCAGGAGGAGCCAGGACGTCCACGTCCTCTGCCTCTACCCCAGAAAACTCCCCGGGCCCCAGGGAAAGATGCCCCCCCCTTCCCTGTCCTGCCCCACGGTAAGGGGAGGAAGAGCAATCCTGACCCCGAAAGGGCCGGGACTGGCGTCTGCGCTGGGGTAACTTACCTCCTTTAATAAAAAGGTCCAGACCGTCCCCAAACAGACGTAGCCCCTTAAACACCTCACAAGGAAAATCATCAGGGGCACTATGCATATTTCTGAAAAAGGGATCTATTGGCCGCAGCAGCAATGACAGAGGCACAGACCGGGCGCAGCGCCGTCCCCCGCACATGCAAAGGCGTGGGAGGCCAGCTGGTCAATGCGTCGGTCCTCAGCATCCCGCAGGGTGGTAGAAGCAGAGGAATGCATGACAGGGGTGGCAGACAGCCCTAGGATCTGGGCATCCACCTTGGGGGGAGATGGCCAACATTTAACCACCTCAGCTTTAAAGGGAACTTCCTATCCCAACTCTTTGGAACCCCGGGAGGTTTACAGGGGCGCTCCCATTCCTTGAGCACAAGGTTATGGAAATGTGCCTGCCCTGGAAATTCCAAATGCGATTTAGCTGTATGGAAAGGCTCCCCTCTTTGCCTGGGAGCCTCAACAGGAAGAGAGATAGCGCCTCAAAGATCTGGGTCAATAATCTGTCAGTGTCATCCGGGGCCCGGGGGTCAGAGCCAGAATCGTCATGACCCCTTGGTCCCTCAGCAGATGAGCCAGAAAGGAGCTCCCCTTCATCAGACGGGGTATAGCCACAAAGGTTCATAAACTCCTCAGCTCCCATAGGGAAAACAGTAACATTGGGCGCCAAGAGCAGCTTCTTCCCAGGGCCCTTACGCGCTAAGGACCTCGCAATAATCTGTTCAACAGTAGCCAGTCTAGAAGACACCTCAGGCTGAGAATCCCCACTAGTATGCAACTCAACAGGAGTGAGATTTAAGCTGGGGGGAGTAGGTGAAGTGAAACGAGGTGCAGCCACTGGCAGGCCAGATTGCAATGCAAACGCCTGCTCAGCACAGGGTACACAGACCCATGCCTTGTCAGCGTCAGCATGAGGCTGCCCACCCACTACACACAGCCAGTCTTGTCCCAAAGGGACCCCGGTAACATTATCCTGGGATGCCTCCATATGGTGATTATTAGGCACGATATGCCAGTAGGGATTTACGCTATAAGCAACCCTGGATGCCCCAATGACCCACTAGGGAGTAATTATACAAGGCCCAACTATCAATTACACCGGGCCGGGAGAAGCCAATGGATTCACCCGTCTGAAAGACACAATGGGAAGAGGGGGTGTCAGAACCAAACACACTACAAAGAGTATAGAGCCGCCCGCAAGGGCACTTACGGACCGCGGTAAGCAGAACCATCACACACGCACGCGCGCGATCTGACAGAAAGTGGCGCCGCGAGTACCTCGAAGGGCGGGCCAGAGCGAGCCGTGATGCAAGGCGCGCCAAGTCAGGCCCCGCCCCCCCCGAAGAGCGCGAAGCCCACAGACAAGCAGCCAATGAGAATGCAGAAGCGTCTCTGAGGTAACGCCGCCGCGGAACATCTAAATAAAGGAAAGGACGCGCGCGGCGGCATTTGCAATAGTAAATAAAAAAAGCGCGGCGGCTGACACCACATATACTATTCAAAAAACATGACAAATGCACGATACACGCTCACCCACACCCCCCCCTTTTTTCCCCCCCGAAGGCTACAGGGAGAATGAGGGAGGATGGCGGCCCTCTGTACAGGACCCACCGCTACCCGGGGCATGGGACAATAATGCAGGAGGGGCATCCCATAAAGGCTCACCATCCACCTATACCGCCTACCCTTTGGTGGGGGATTGCGGTGGAGCAGCGCTCCTTAAGCACACATGGTGCTGCCTCCCTTCACCCGACCAGCGCAGCCCAGGCTGGGAGGCACATCACACGAGGAACGGGTGGGAATAGTCAACAGGGCCGCAGGCTAATAGCCCCGCTCACCTGCGAGAGAGTGATAATTCCATGTCTTCGCAGTAAGCACTGCAGAGAAATCTGGGGATTTGTGGGAGGTCCCCGGGTATTTGAGGGGCCGGGAGGAGCCTGTTTTACATGTCTCTGCAGTGCAGCGCCATCTGGCGGAGGATAACCCAAGTGTAAGTATTCTATCTGGAGCAGGACGTACTGTATACTAAGAATATCCTTGTTCCAGAGATTCCTGCGACCAATTCCAGCCGGTCAGCAGGTTCAACTGTAGAGGTCTCATATGAAATTGGGCGAAGGGCACTGCCTCGAAGCACGACACCATTAGGCCCACCAATCTCATCCCCAGATGTACCGACGGCTGTTGACAAGCCAGCAATGCCTGCACTTGCGTCTGGAGTCCCAAAACCTTCTGCTGTGGAAGAAAGACTTTGACCTGACCGGTGTCTAACGTCATTCCCAGGAAGGATCTCACTGTTGAAGGCGTGATAAACGACTTGGGGTAATTAACCACCCAACCGAATGCTTCCAGGGTTGACAGTACAGTCCGGGTGTCGCTCTCGGCCTGAAGGGACCGGGCCGAAATCAGAAGGTCGTCTAGATAGGGTAACACATGAATACCCTGACTCCTCAGGATAGCCATGATGCCCGCCAGCACCTTGGTGAACACTCGGGGAGCTGAGGATATGCCGAATGGGAGTGCTACAAACTGGTAATGTTGATCCTCCAGTGCAAACCTCAAGAACTTCTGTTGATCCTCCAGTGCAAACCTCAAGAACTTCTGAAGTCCTTGGAAAATCGTGATGTGCAGATAAGCGTCCCTGATGTCCACCGTGGTCATGAAGTCGCCAGGCTGAAGGGATCTCACCGCCAACTGCAATGTTTCCATGCAGAAATGTCTGACCTTTAAAAATTTGTTGAGACCCTTCAGGTCCAAGATCGGCCACAGCGTTCCGTCCTTCTTGGGAACCGTGAACAGGTTGGAGTAGAATCCCTGACCCTATTCCTGCCGGGGCACAGGGCAAATCACACCTATCCGCAGAAGGTGTAGAACAGACGTTCTCAAAGCCTGAGCTTTTTGCAGGTTTTGGGATATCCTTGAATTTCGTGGGTGGCCTGGCTGCCAGCTCTATCTTGTAACCGGAGGACACCACCTCCTGAATCCACCGATCCGAGACGTGACCTCTCCAGATCTGAACAAAGAGCAGAAGCCGTCCCCCCATGCCCGAGTAGGCTTGGCTGGGGGTTTGGGCTTAGCTCCCCAGGAGGGGTTGGGCCGCCTTCGGGACCTACCTCTGCCCCCAGTTATCTCTGCGGGCACCTGGAAATGAAGATCCTCTTCCTCCCCGAAAGGACCGATAAGAAGAGGAGTTCCGAAAGGACCGAGCAGGCTTTCTTCTGGGAGGGAGCATACCATCCTTGACCAAAAGGTGTAGTCGCTCCCCAAACAGCCGGCTTCCCACAAAAGGTAGACTTGAGAGGGACTTCTTGGCAGCCGCATCAGCCGACCACTGCTTCAGCCAGAGCGGCATAAAGCAACAAGCAAGGACGAAATTCTGGCACCAAGCCTGACCACATCATCCATGGCAGTAACAAAAAAGCTGATGAAATCCAGGCAGGCCTCAAGTTCCTTATAATCCTCCACCTGTTTGCGAGATTTAGCCTTAGCCACAAGGTGTTTAACCTTTCTCCTGTTGGCTAGCGAAACAATAGCCGAGGCACAAGCAGGGCGAAAAAGAGCACCAGCAAATGTAAAAGCATGGCAGACCAACTGATCCATGCATTTGTCTTCAGGATCACGTAAGGAAGCATTGTCAGGCGATGGCATAACAGTGGTGTTGGACAATCCTGACACCGGAGGGTCCACCTTGGGAGGGCGAGACCATTATCGGACCAATTCAGCAGGGAAAGGGTACCGCCTATCCAGGTCCTTAGGGACCGACGGTAACTTTTTCTGTATCATCCTGTAGGCAGGAATCCTCATTCGAGGGAGGAACCAGAGATGCTGTCGTCTCCAGCGGAAAGCTGCTTCGCAGATACCAAGAAATCATAGAAATCATCATCCGAGTAAATCGGCTCCAGATGCTGCTTCTTACTCAAGGCCTTTTTAGGGGCTGTCAACGAGATCCATTTCTCGAGGCTAGCCAGCCTGTGCGCAAAATCAGCATGTGACCCCTTGCTGGCTCCGCCTTCACTAGGGGCTGACTGCAGCAGCGGAGGATCCGGGGAGGCTGATGGTAGCGCCAGGCTATGGTCAGGAGCGACCGCCCGCTCATGGTCCAAAGCAATGCCTCCGGCGCAAGTGGAACAAATCGTGCTGAATCCGCCCAGGGGATTCCGTCTGCACAAGGGGCAGAGGCTGTCTTGCCCAAGTGGGGTGCCTGGCTCACTATCCCCTGATGCCTCCATTATGGTGATTCTGAATAAGAATATTCAATAAGGCTACTAGACACTAACGGCCGAAGACTAATAGCGATCCCGCTTATTAACAATGGGGACCGGGAGGAACCACAACCCTCAACCTTAAGCCCACTGTCTAAAACAAAAAGAGAAAGACAGCAATTACAAAAAGACCCACAATTTCATGCAACAACATATAAGAATCATAGGATATACTGCAAACAATGAGAAAGCACAGTGTCTCCCCATATCCCCTTAAGAAGGTATAACCAAAAAAGGAGGGACTCACGACACGCCAAATTCAGTGAGGGATTACTTCCTGACGCTCCACATCAACGCCGGGAGACACAGCAAACGCTGTCTCCCTATCACAGCCGAGGGCCCCAGCAGTGCACTCCGCAGCCGCCGAGCACAGCAGCATTTCCAGAAGGATCCGCCGGGGGGGCGTTACCGGCGCAACATCAGTCTAGGCACCGCCGCCTGACTCAGCCCCCCCGCAGCGCGTCATCAGGCCCAGTGCCGCGCCACGAGCGCCGCATGACATGGCAGCGGTCCCCCGCCCCCCCCACCGCTCGAGAGAAGCTCCGACGCGTGGGGCCGCGTCTGCCGGCGTGCGCCCCGGGCCTGAGCTGGCGAGGGAACGAAGGGAGGTAAGAAATGTAAGGAGCGGCGGACCACTTCTCGCTGCAGGTGACGGTGATGAAGCTCTCCAATGCTCCCAATAGCACCTAGCACAGCACACACACACACACACAAAATAATAAAGCAAGTGGGTAGGGAGGGAATATACAAAAAATATATCTGTGGTTCCCCATCAGGCATGTGCTCTGTCAGAACGCCCCAGATCCCGGCGTTCACCCTACCGTACACGGATCCCTATAGCAGCCAAGGCTGGGAGGCAAGGATGGGTCAGAAGAGATCCCTGGAAATAGGGTCCTGCAGCGACCGACAGGCTAGGTGGCCCCACTCTGCTGCCAAATTCTGAGAGAGCGAGTAGCAATTTTATGCAGCCAACCGCAAGATGAAAAACTGGGGACTGTATAGACGGGCAGCTGCCTTTATAGGGGGCCTGGGAGGAGCTACAACTTTTGATCTTGCAGTCAGCGCCCCCTAGGGGCGAACACCCATCTGTAAGTACTTTTGGACGGCCTGGAATGGATGGAGGAAAAAGATGGAGGAAAAAAAATGGTGATATCTGTACTGCCTGAGTATTCAGCAGAATGCCTATGGGGTAGTGGGGGGGGGGGGGGGGGGGGGCACTTCACAATTTTTGTATGGCTGACTTAGTGCTTTGATCTTAGTCTTTGTGTGAAACAGGGGATAAGCCAAGTTATACAAAAGTGCATAAAGAGAACAAGTGCCTGGCAAATATTTGCAGACAGTAACCCATTATAAAATGTATTAAGCCATTATAAAATGTATTAACCCCTTATTAGTATATGTATTTATGTGAGGTAGTTACAGGGTTCAAATGGAGATTTGTTAAGATCTTTCAAAACCAAGGCCAGATTCCATGTTGGACATCTGCTATGGACTACCGGCTTCTTCATAACTATAGATGTGAAAAATTTGTTTACCAAGTTGTTTTTTCTTAATTTATTGTCTAGAAAGACTGCCACTGTTCAGCCTGAACTCCAGAAATCTGCAAGTCTGGGAGGGGACAAGGGACGAATTCTCTGTGCTCATCAGCCAGCCCAGGTCCTTCAATAAGGAGAGAGTTAATGGTACAGAGTTGCTGGTCAGCAAGAGGTCATCTAGGTACGGGATAATGGAAATGCCCTGTGACCTGAGGGTCCCCATGACCTCAGCGAGGATCTTTGTAAAGATCCTTCATGTCGAGGAGATTCCAAAGGTCTCTGTTTCCAAACAGATCGCAAACCTGGGGAATCTGTGGTGCAACTGAAAAAGGGGGATATGCCTCCTGTAAGTATGTTATTTCAGATGGTGAAAATGGATTCCATACGTAACTTTTTGTACCATATAAAGACGTTTAAGGCCTTCAGGTTGAGAATAATTCGAAATGCAACTGAGGGTTTCTTCACCAAAAAGACAATTCTGTGAGTGATTTTACTATGCATGGCACGGCCTGCTTCAAGAAGTCCTTATGTATGGGTTATTCCGCCACAAGGTGGCGCAGTGCACTGCAGAAGAGTTGTGGCTCCTCCCGGTACCATATAAAAACAGGATCACCAATAGACCTATCCAGCGTTGACAAGCAGTTATTCAAGAAGCCGGGAGATAATAAAGGTAAAAAAGGTAACAGAAACCCAACTAACTTGGAACAATCACCATAAAGAGGCAACCAAGAATAACGATAACAAGGGTGGGGTGAAGCAGGCAGTGCCATGCATAGTAAAAGCAATTCTACAGGCGAGTACTCACAGAATTGTCTTTTTCCTATTGCATGGCACGGCCTGCTTCAAGAAGTCCTTACGTATGGGATGCCCAACAGCAGTGTCAGTAAGGTAGGATCCCCAAAGAGTAACAACAGGCAGTTCAAACCACTACTGCCTGAAGTACCTTGCGGCCAAAAGCAGCATCAGCTGAGGCCTTAACATCAACCTTGTAAAACTTGGAAAAAGTATGAACAGAAGACCAAGTTGCGGCCTTACAAACTTGGTCAATAGAAGCTTGGTGCTGAAAAGCCCAAGACGCACCAATAGCACGAGTGGAATGAGCAGTAACCCTAAAAAGGAGGAACCTTCCCCCTGGCAGAGTAGGCCTGCTCCACCGCCTGACGGATTCACTTGCTGATAGTGGATTTAGCCGGAGGCAAACCCTTCCTAGGTCCAGCAGGAAGAACAAAAAGAGCGTCAGATTTCCTCAAAGACTCCGTAGCAACCAAATAAAACTTCAGAGCCCTGACAACACCCAAAGAATGAAGGGTCCGCTCCTTGGAATTAGCAGGGTTAATACACAAAGGCGGCAAAACAATGTCCTGATTGAGATGAAAAGCAGACACAACCTTAGGCAAGAAATCCAGCTTAAGCCGAACCACCTTATCCTGATGCCGCTCAAAAAAAGGAGGTTTGATGGAGAGCTCCGCCAGCTCAGAAACTCGCCTGACCGAAGTAATGGACACCAAAAAGGCCACCTTAAGAGTCAGAATGGGCAAAGCAGCCCCACGGATAGGCTCAAAGGGAGGACCCTGCAGAGCAGACAACACCAGATTCAGGTCCCAAACCGGTAGCATAGGCTTACATGGCGGACGCACATGAGTAACTCCCTGGAAAAAATTCTTAACCAGCTGGTGATTGGAAAGGAGCTGACACCTGTCCCTTGAGGGTACTAAGTTGAAGGCCCGAATCCAAACCATGCTGCAAAAATTCCAAAATCCTGGGGATAGAAAACAACAGACAAGGAAGAGACTTGGACTCACACTAGGCAATGTAAGCATGCATGATCCTGTAGTAGATAAAGGACGAGGATTTCTTCCTAGCCCTAATCATGGTATCAACAACAGAAGCCGGCAACCCCTTATCCATCAAGATGGAGGTTTCAGCAGCCAAGCCGTTAAAGCCAGCGTTTGTAAATTGGGATGGCACAGTTGTCCCTGAGTGAGCAGATCTGGATCCTTGGGTAAGACCTACTGATCTACTGCCAACTGCATGACGTCTGCGAACCACACGCTCCTTGGCCAACAGGGGGCCACCAGAATGGCTGGTATCCCTTCCTGGGCTATCTTGCGCAGCACCCTGCCCAGCAGAGGAAAGGGAGGGAACACAGAGAAGCCGAAACTCCGTCCAAGGCATTGCTAGTGCATCCGTGGCGAAGGCCAGAGACAAACCTGAGAAGCTTGTGATTGTGTTGGCCGAGTGGATCTGAACAGCCCGACCCCGAAGGTGTGTGGTCAGCTGAGAAAGAACCAACCTGATCGCCCTCAGTTCCAGTACATTGATGGGAGAATGGGCCTCCTGGGGGCCCCACCGACCCTGGAACTTCAGAGACTTCCAAAAGCCTCCCCAACCGGTCAGACTGGCATCTGTGGAGAAAGTCTCCCAGCACGGAGGCAGAAAGGCCCTGCCCACTAGAAGGTTCCCCGAGTCCAGCCACCATGAGAGGGACTGTCTGGCCAAGGGGGACACAGCAAATTCCTGATCCAGGGACACAGGGTCCCGATCCCAAACTGACAAGAGATGCAACTGAAGAGGTCTCATGTGAAACTGAGCAAAAGGGACCGCCTCGAAGCAGGACACCATCAGACCCACTAACTGCATCCCTTGCTGGATGGAGGGATAGGGACACAAGAGCAGAGTCCGTGCCTGCTTCTAAACGCCCTCCACTTTCTGCTGAGGCAGGAATACCTTGACCTGAGAGGTATCCAGAGTCATGCCTAGAAAGGACCTCACCAAAGACGGAGACAGTGAAGACTTGGGATAGTTGATCACCAAGCCGATGGACTCCAGAGTGGAGGTCACCACCAGAGTATCCTTCTCGGCCTGATGGAGACTGAGCCGCAATCGTTCAGGTAAGGGAGGATGCGAATGCCCTGATTCCGCAGCAGAGCCATCACGCCCACCAGCACCTTGGTCAACACCCGAGGCGCCGAGGTGATACCGAACGGTAAAGCCACAAACTGGTAATGCTGATCCTCTAGAGCGAACCTGGAAAGATTGGCACGTGAAGATAGGCATCCTTGATGTCCACGGAGGTCATGAAGTCGCCCGGACGAAGAATACTGACAGCCGAGAGTAGCGTCTCCATGCCAAAGTTCTTGAACCTGACAAACTTGTTGAGACCCTTCAAGTCCAGGATGGGCCTCAAGGACCCATCTTTTTTGGGGAGCGTGAACAGATTGGAGTAGAACCCCTGACCCCGTTCCTGGGAAGGCACCAGGCAAATGACTCTTGACTCCAACAGACATTGAACCGCAAGGCGCAAACCCTGAGCTGACAGAGGGTTTTGAGACATCCCTGATCTGATGAATCTTGGGGGTGGCCAGGCTGCAAACGCTATCTTGTAACCGGAGGACACCACCCCCTGAATCCACCGGTCTGAGACGCGGAGCCTCCAGATGTGAGCAAGAAGCCGTCCCCCCACCTGGATGCGTGAGGGCACCTCCTCATGCCTGAGGGGGCTTGGGAGAAGGTTTGGGACCCCATGAGAGACCGGGGCGACCACGTGATCTGCCACGGCCCTAAGAATCCCTGCGGGTAACCGAAAAGAGGGAGCCACGACCTCCTCTGGGAACACGAAAGGAGGGGAGGGAAGCGGAGGGCCCCCGAAACAGCTGAGGCAGTCTACCATCCTTGGCTAGAACATCCAGACGCTCACTAAAAAGCCGCATCCCCGTAAAGGGGAGCCCAGTGAGAGCCTTCTTAGCAGCAGCGTCAGCCGCCCACTGCCACACAGAGTGGCGCATAGCCACCAAAAGGGCAGAGGCCCTACCACTCAGCCATACCGCATCATCCATGGCAGTAAGGACGAAGGCAACAAAATCAGAGCAAAGCAAGAGGGCCCTATAATCCTCCCCCCTCCTACCAGCCGTAGCGCCATCAAGGAGACGCTTGAGCTTGGGCAATAGCTCTAATGGCAGCGGTGCAGACCGGACACAGCCCAGCCCCCACAAATATAAAAGCATGGCAGGCCAGCTGATCCATGCGCCAGTCCTCGCTGTCCCGCAGTGTAGTAGTGTCAGGGGAAGGCATGACCGAGGTGTTGGACAGCCCTAGAACGGGACCGTCCACCTCAGGGGGACACGGCCATCGCTTGACCAGGTCGGCAGGAAAAGGATACCTCTTATCCAACCCTTTGGGCACCGCGGCCAATCTACTAGGACGTTCCCACTCCTTGAGCACCATATTAGTGAAATGGCTCTGCTCAGGGAACTCCAGACGCTGTTTATCAGGCCGAAAGAGCTCACCCTACTTCCTCTTAGCCACCTCAGGGGGGACAATGTGCAAGATTTCAAAAATGTGAGCCAACAGGTTATCAGTGTTATCAGGGAACCATGAGTCCTCCCCAGACGCAGACCCAGGGTCACCGTCGTAACCCTCCTGCTGGTCCCCAGAGGAGTCAAGAGTCCTGGAAAAGCTCCCCTTCCTCTAGGGAGTAACAGCCACCAAAAGCATCAATTCCCTCATCCTCTTCAGGAAAGAGGGAGGGCACGGGAGCCAGGTGCCACTTCTTGCCAGAGGCCTTACGTGGAACAGGCCTGGCAAGCTGCCTTTCAATGCTGGCCACACGCAGTGCTAGATCAGATTGTGACCCCCCGCTAGTATCCCCCTCACTGGGGGCTAAATGCAGGCGCGGAGGGGTAGGCGATGCCAAAGGGGGCGCAGAGCTGGGAAGCAAAGCGGGTAGCCCAGCCTGGGCCGCAACGATACCCTGGGCGCACGGCACGCACACCGCGCCACTGCTACTCAAAGGGGATATCCCACACACGGCACACAGCCGGGATTGACGCGAAGGACCCCCGAGCACACTATCCCCAGAAGCCTCCATATAGTGATTAACACAGGCGCAATAGACCAGCACAGGATAAGGGCTAATAAAAAAGCCACCTGGGATGCCCCCAGAGCCAGTAAAGGGGAGATGAGGGGGGGATAAGGAGCAGAACCGGGAGAAACCACAACCCACAGTTGTCCCGCCTGAAAGACATAACATGCACATAAGCATCCCGCAGCACATGCCCCAAGGAACCAAAACCCCCAAAGGGGACTCACGGACCAAGACGACTGAAGGATCACCAAGCCGCCAGGGGAGATCACAGCCGCAGACCAGGGAGGAAGAGGAGCCCCGGATGCGCAGCAGACTCAAGATGGCGCCGGCAGAGGAACCTCGAGGGGTGGGTCGCGGGGAGACGACACGATACGAGTCATCCCCCGGCTCCTCCCCTCTGAAGAGCACGAAAGCGGCGCTCACGTGACCACGCCGGCGCCATCACAATGCAACAAAAGCACTCAAGTTATAGCGCCGCCCGCCACGACCGGAGTACAAAGCGGCAACGGTGGCGAAATACGCTGTTAAAAACACAAAGACACAATAAAAAACACCCGCCCCCCCGAACACATGCCGGGGAGAGGGGGGGAGGAGAGCGAACAGGCAGCGGCGAGAGCCAGGACAGGGACGGGGGGGGCGCACAGACACCAGAGAAACAGGGCACACAGTCCCTAAAACACTCACCCCCTCATACGCTAGGACAGGAACGCCGCATCCCTCAGTAGGCTCACCATAAAGCCTATGGCCGGCTACCCTTTGTGGTACAGGGTCTGCGGCTTGGAGCAGTGCTCCGTGAGCACCTGACCCTAGTGCTCCTCTACCTTCACCCGATCCGGCAGCCGAGGCTGGGAGGCACAGAGGGTGGAAATAGACATGCAGGGCCGCAGGCTTGGTTGCCCCGCTCACCTGCGCAATATAAAGAGCCATCTTCTATCTTCGCAGAATCACTGCAGAAAAAACACTGGATAGGTCTATTGGTGATCCTGTTTTTATATGGTACCGGAGGAGCCACAACTCTTCTGCAGTACACTGCACCACCTTGTGGCGGAATAACCCATACGTAAGGACTTCTTGAAGCAGGCCGTGCCATGCAATAGGAAAAATATATGGGAATAAAATCATTTTCCCCGGCTTCCCCCCCAACCTGAAATCTGGTGTCAGGGGCGAGACTAGTCGGCAGGGGGATTACAAAGTTAACTGTGCCTGCGGCCCCTCTTAAGCTAATCCCAGTGTTTCGTGGGCTCAGTCTGCCTATTTTGAGGAAAGGTTTCTTTTTGTTTAAACGAACCTCTACTCCTGAATCTTTTGTTTTTGATTTTTTATCCAGCTCGGAGGACCTGGTAAGTGTAGCCTGGAGCTCTGACCTGAACATTAAAGGAGCACTATCGCGAAAAAATGGCCCAATTATAAAATTTCATATAAAATATGCTGGATGGCAGTATCGAGAAATATCCAGCCAGGCTTTTTTTTTATTTTAATGGAAGGAAGAGGACATCTTGGGTGACAGACTCAAAGTCTGAAACCTGGGATAAGGAGGCATCTAACCTTGGACCAGATTAAAAGCCCCAAATGTAAATGGACACATGGGGGTCCAAATTTCCAAGCCGTGTTTCCTCTACAGGGGGAGGAGTCTCTCTCAGTGTCCTGAAATACGAAGGGATCGGTATGTGGGGTCTGGAAACAATTCCATCATACACATTGTTCACGTGGGCATATTTTATGCATCATCAAGTCAAAATAAAGTATTAACTTACCTGGAATGTAGTATTCCAATAAGCTTGGTCACAAGATTTGTTGGTAATCTTTCAGAGATACAGCACTTATTCAGGGCAACCAGCAATTCCGATGACAGAAATGTAATAAAATATAACAGCTGCACCAGTCTTAACTGTAACTCTTCTGGGAGTAGCACAAGAATGCCATTGTTTGGATCTGATTAAATTATTAACAGCATGTTAGTTAATTGAATGAGAAAACTATAAAGGAAAAAAACATGTACAGACTCCAAGGGGTCAGAGCCAGGTGAGAATCCTTGCTTCATTTTAGGAGAGAAAATTACCAATGACTTATTGTCCACCGGATGTAAATTTTCACCTGGCTCTGAATCAACCCCAAGGTAGACAATGAAATATAATGTCAGTTTTCTTTCCTAAAGGTGTTAGAATTCTCACCAAGCTCTGAATTGACCCTCATGTGTCTGGTTACCCAAAAAGGGCCATTGGGGCAAATAGCAAATCATCCAATCATATAGAAACATAGAAGGTTGACAGCAGGAGACCATACGGTCCATCTAGTCTGCCCTTATGTGTATACTGTATGTACTCTTATCTTAGGATAGATGTGCGCTTATTCCAGGCATGTTTGAATTCAGTGACTGTTGATATGAAGTCTTTTGACTAACAATGCAAGTATGGCTACTGTACATTAGTTAAGCTGTATAATCTACACTGTTAATCCTGAGATTGAAACTCACATGGCATGTACCAACAGCCTCAAAATGCCTAGGCCACAAGGCTTAGCAAGCCCCCACATTGGCAGAGACACCACATGATATAGAACTCCAAACGGGCACATTTCCAGTGATACATGTCGCTCTGCCATTTCTGGCCATTTATGGGGCAGAGCTAGTGAAGGTATGTTAATAGTTTATACCAGCCCCATATTTACTTTTAAAGTACATGTGGCTGTTTTAATAAAAGAAGCCATGCTCCAAACATCCACTTAACTTATTGTTAACAACAAAATAATGCTCCATAGGCGCCAGAGCAAAAAAAAAAAAAAAAAACTGAAAAAGCTTTATTGGTGGACAAGTTATTTGTCTCAATTCATCCCAAGGGCCTTGATTGCTAGCTTGCATTTACATACACGGTTTAGAAATAAAAGAGATTACACCAAACGTACCATCTTAAAAATCATGTAATGAAACAATAAAAAGGTGCTACTGAAATCAATGTTATCAAAGGTCTGCTCCTCTTGCTTTCAACATGGAATTTTTCTGAAGAATATGCAAATATAAATAAAATAATACCATTTTGTGAGTACTCACCTTTAAAATGGGTATTGTAAGTGTGTCATACACTCCGCTTCCATAATCATGACATCTGGGTAATCTCCAGTAGAGGGCGAACTTCTGCAGAGATGAATGCAAAAATGGAGCTCCTCCCGGTCCATAAATACCTGGAACCTCCCACTAATCCCTCAGTGTATGATAGCAGTAAGCAGACCAGGAAGAACCAATATAACAATACTTAAATCAAAAATAAAAAATGGTTCACCATATAAAGGATCCAAAATACCAAAAGAGTGGGGTGAAGCGGAGTGTATGACACACTTACAATACCCATTTTAAAGGCGAGTACTCATAAAATGGTATTATTCCAAGTGTGTCATACACTCCGCTTCCATAATCATGACATCTGGGACATCCAATAGCAGTGTCCGTCATGGGTGGGAACCGAAAACAGTAAAAGAATGTACCAACTTAAACCACTGCAGCTTGCAGAACCTTGTGGCCAAAAACAGCATCCGCTGAAGCCCGCACATCAACTTTGTAAAACTTGGAAAAAGTATGAACGGAGGACCAAGTAGCAGCCTTACAAACCTGTTCGACTTAAGCCTGATGCTGAAAAGCCCAGGACGCACCAACAGCACAAAAAGCAGCATAGGCCCCAACAATGGCCTGACTAATCTATTTACTAATGGTAGACCTGGCGGGCGCCAAACCTTTCCTAGGCACGCAGGGCACCACGAAAAAAGCGTCCATTTTACGGAAGGAAGAAGTAGCCACCAAATAGTACTTAACACAACAAACAACATCCAAATTGTGCAAGACCCTCTCCTTGTCGTTGCTGGGCTTAGGACACAAGGAAGGAAGAACAGCATCCTGATTGAGGTGGAAGGCAGAAACCACCTTAGGAAGGAAATCTGGTTTAAAGCAAAAGACCACCTTGTCCTGGCGTCTTTCAAAGTAAGGGGCCTGAATCGACAGAGCCGCCAACTCAGACATGCCGAACAGAAGTAATAGCCACCAAGAAGGCAACCTTTTGAGTGAAAACAGAAAGAGCAATATCCTGTAAAGGCTCAAAGGGAGCACCCTGCAGAGCCGAAAGAACCAAAATCAAATCCCAAACAGGGACCAGAGCCTGCCTAGGGGGCCGCACATGAGTGACCCCCTGGAAAAGTCTTAACCAGCGGGTGCAAGGCAAAAGACCTCTGGAAGAAAACAGCCAGAGCAGAGACCTGCCCTTTCAGAGTACTAAGCTGGAAACCAAGATCCAGACCGTGTTGAAGGAACTCCAAAAACCTAGGTATCGAAAACACCCTGCAAGGTAAGCTCCTAGCCTCGCACCAGTCAATATAGGACCACCAAGTCCTATAGTAGCTGCCAGAGGAAGACCGTTTCCTAGCTCTAACCAAGGCCTGAACAACAGCCTCCCGACAAACCTTCCTCCTTCAGAATGAAGGTTTCAGCAGCCAAGCCGTCAAAGCCAGCGTTGGTAAATTGGGGTAAAGTAGTTGACCCCGAGATATCAAACCCGGAAACAGGGGCAGCCTGTACTGCTCTACCGCCAGCCTTACGACGTCTGCGTACCAGACCCGTCTTGGCTACCTTGGGGCCACCAGCATTGCTGGTGCGCCTTCCAGCACCAGTTTGCGAACTACCTTTTCCACCATGGAGAAAGGGGGGTAACAGATACAAAAAAACCCAGATCCTTCCAGGAAAGGGACAAGGCATCCACTGCCAGAGGATCCTGAAATAGAGACACAAAAGACAGGAGCTTGTGATTGTGCCGAAAGGCAAAGAGATCCACCTCTGGAGTCCCCCACTTGTGACACAGGGACCTGTTGAGTTGGGATTGAGAGACCACTCCCCTCGGAGAGAGAACCCCCTGCTCAGAGAATCCGCTTTCTCGTTCTCCACTCCCTGAATGTAAACTGCCGGAATGCAAGGAACATTGCTCTCCGCCCAAGTCAGGATCAGAGAGACTTCCCTGAGGGCACTCCTGCTGCAAGTCCCTCCTTGGTGATTGATGTAGGCAACCGCCTACCTGAACCGGTAGGCCTGTAAGTGAGGTGTCAGCCGCGACAGAACAAGCCGGATGGCTCTGAGCTCTAAGACATTGATGGGGGTGTGAGCCTCCTGAGGACCCCACAACCCTCTGAACTGATGACTCTTCCAGAAACCTCCCCAGTCCATGGTAACAGTGTCCCAACGAGGGGCCAGAAATGATCTGCCCCTCATCAGGTTGCTTGACTCCAGCCACCACCTCAGTGACTGCCGAACCCTGGGAGACATCAGGAACAGCTGATCCAAGGGCTGCGGACACCTGCCCCAATAGGCGTAGTTGGAGAGATCGCATGTGGAACTGAGCAAAGGGGACTGCCTCGAAGGAAGCCACCATCAATCCCACCAGCTTCATCCCTAGTCGGATAGAGGGGCAACGAATGGCCAGAAGAAGGCGAATAAGCTCCTGAATCCCCTGCACTTTGGACTGGGGTAGAAACACTCTGGCTTGAATGGTATCCAGATTCATGCCCAGGAATGAAATCTTCCTTGACGGAGGAAGAGAAGATTTTGGGCGGTTGATCACCCAACCGAACCTCTCCAGGGTCGACACCACCCTGTTGGTGCCCAGCTCCGCCTGTGGAAGGGAGGAAGCTGAAATCAGCAGGTCATCCAGATACGGCACGATGCAAACGCCCTGAGCTCTGAGCAGGGCCATTATGCCCACCAGAACCTTGGTGAAGACCCTCGGCGCTGAGGTCAACCCGAAGGGAAGGGCTACAAACTGAAAATGTTGATCGACCACCGCAAACCTGAGGAATGTCTGATGCGCTGGAAAAATTGGAACATGCAGGTACGCATCCTTGATGTCTATGGATGTCATAAAGTCCCCTCGACGAAGGGAATTGATGGCCGAGCGCAGAGTCTCCATGCGGAACTTCTTGGGTCTGATGTACCTGTTGAGGATCCTCAGATCCAGAATGGGTCTTATGGAACCATCCTTTTTGGGTACCGTGAACAGATTGGAATAGTAGCCCCTGCCTCTGACCATGCATATGACTCATGTCCAGAAGATTTTTTTACAGCCAACAGGAGCCCCTGTGCAGCCTGAGGGTTCGATGGCACCCGCGACCTTAAAAATCTTGGAGGAGGCCAGTACTCGAACTCCAGTTTGTACCCGGACGAGACCACTTCCAGAATCCATCTGTCTGTGACCTCCTGGGCCCAGACCTGGAAGAAGAGCCGCAGCCGCCCCCCCCACCCGTACGGGTGAGGGCGCCCCCTCATTGCTGAGCTGGTTTAACAGTGGGCTTAGGTTTGGAACCCCATGCCGCAGCAGGACGGCCCCAACCTGTGCCTCTATTCCAGGAAGAACCTCTGACCCCGGAGTAGGCAAAATCTCTGGAACCTCGAAAGGACGGGTTGAAGGAACTCGCCCCCCGAAAGGACCGACGCTGCTTCTTACTCTGAGGTAACTTACCTCCCTTTGCAACCGCATCCAACTTATCTCCAAACAGCCGCGTACCCAAGAATGGAAGGGCTGTGAGCGATTTCTGGGCCGCAAAGTCCACCGCCCACTGACGAAGCCAGACAGATCGACGCATGGCCACCAATAAGGCCGAAGTTCTACTACACATGAGAATAGTGTCTTCCATAGCAGCCAAGACAAATTCCATGAACAATTCACACCTTTCAAGGGTAGTGAATTCAGCGCTGGCCGGATCAAGGTGGGCGTCTTTTAACAAGACCCTAGCCGGAGACCTAGAAGCCACTGTCGCTAGCGCAGATGCACACACAGGTCGCAAGGCTGAGCCAACACTGGCAAAAGCATGGCATGCCATCTGATCAAGGCGCTTGTCCTCGCCATCCTTAAGGGTAGTAGCGTCTGGGGTGTGGATCACAGAGGTATTGGACAATCCCGAAACCGGCGCATCGACCGCGGGAGAAGACCAGCGCCTAACCGCTTCCACCGGAAAAGGATACTTTTTATCCCATCCCTGTGGAACACCCGGAAGCCGACTCGGTTTCTCCCATTCCCTAAGGATCAATGCATCAAAATGAACTTGAGTAGGAAACTCCAAACGTGGCTTGGAGGACCAAATAATTCCTTTTTAAGAGGGGGTGCCTCAGGAGGGGCAATATCCAAAACCTCCAAGAGATGTGCCAAAACCTTGGAAGTGTCAACGGCATCCCCGAGCACCTGCCCAACATCAGCATCACAAAACTGTACATCATCAGCCTCTTGACTCCTCAGCCTCTTGACTCTTCAAACAATTCCCCTCTAAGGGGGGGGGGGATAATCCGACCCATTAAGGGAATCATCAAAATCCAAAGCCGCCAGAGACGGCGACAAATGTCTTTTTAGCATGGACCTTCTTGCTCACCGCCAGGGCTGTGGAGTCGGTAAGTCAATGTTTCATCTAACATGGGTCTTAGATTGATAGAATATAAAATATATCTATAAATAACATTTTACGCTTCTTATGAAAGCTTCATTAATTATAAAATACTATTTAGAGATTGTCTTTCTTATGCTGGAGTTGACACATTTCTACCGACTCCACAGCCCTGCTCACCGCGCTAGCAATAAATCTCTCGATGCTGGCCAATCTAGCGCAAACATCAGAGTGCGACTACCCGCTAGCGACAGAGTCACTTGGGGCACGGATAAGGCGGGGAGGGGAAGGCGATGAAGCGGGAGGTGCCGACCCAGGAGGCTGGGTACCCGACTGCTGCGTTATAGCCCTTTGTGCACATGGTATACAAATAAGCACATTCTCACCCGTAAGGGATACCCCACAACCCACACACAGCCGGATTGTCCCAGAGGGAGCCCGAGCCCGGTATCCTGCGGAGCCTCCATATGGTGATTTTTGTGGTCAGTCGCAATGACCGCAGGGAATTAAGCTGGTAAGCAACCCGGGATGCCCCTTTAAAGTCCCTGTGGGAGGATTTGAAAATGAGTAATTGTAAGGCTAGGGACCCTAGGACCAGGAGAAACCCCTTAAAATACACACACAGATGACGATCTGAAAAACATAATTGAAAAGGGCCCATCAGGAAAACATATATATATATATATATACACACATACATACATACATATATATATACATACATACATACATACATACATACATACGAATTACCATGAGAAACCAATAAGTATAAATGCAAAAATACAAGTATTAAGGGCAGCCCCCCATGGAGAGGGGTACCACCCGTATAAGCCAAGGAAGGGGGCCCACAGGCACTCACAGACCAGCTGGAAACCGCAGCAGCAGGGACAGTCAAAATGGCCACCGGAGCACAGCCTCAGAGTGAAAAGGAGAAGGGGGGCGGGCCAGCGCAGAACGCACGCTCGCCAGGCCACGCCCATGGGCAGGGCCGCAGCCGGGCGCCAAAAACGAGGGGGAGGGGCCGCCGTGCCAAGGGCCCGGCCCCGCCCCCTCACCGAACGCAGCCTGAGGGAGAGAAGCTCCCCAGGCTGAGAAAAAAACGTAAAAAGAACAGTCAGCACCAAACACCCAGACACAAAGTAAAACACTCATACCACACACACACAGTATACGCAATGAAATTACAAACTGTGGGAAAAAGCCATAACCCCCCCCCCGGAGGGTTAAGGAAGGGGACCCGGAAGGGGAGGAATCCGAAACCAGATTCTGGTCAGAGGATAATGTAAGGGACAGGGCATCCTAAACCGGGATCACCAACCCGGACATCCGCCTACCCCTTGTAATGAGGTCTCACGGAGGAGCAATGCTCTCTCAACACCTAATAGGTGTTGCCTAACCTCACCAGGACCTGCAGCCAAGGCTGGGAGGCTCTACAGGACTAAAAGATAAAGGTCCAAGCAGAAATAGGGTCAATAATGGCCGGGCGTGAGCCCAGCATACCTGCAAGGAATAGAAGTCTTCATCTTCTGTCTTGCTCGCCTTCCTGCAGAGAAGAAACTGGGGGATTAGTGGGAGGTCCCAGGTATTTATGGACCGGGAGGAGCTCCTTTTTTGCATTCATCTCTGCAGAAGTTCGCCCTCTACTGGAGATTACCCAGATGTCATGATTATGGAAGCGGAGTGTATGACACACTTGGAATAAATGCAGAACTGCTGTCTCTATATACCGTATTTTTCGCCCTATAAGACGCACTTATTTTCCCAAAAGTGTGTGTGGGGGGGGGGGGGGGGGGGAATTTCAGTGCGCCTTATCGGGCGAATGTAAAAAAAAATAAAAAAATAAAAAAAAAAAAAAAAATGAAACTCACCCGTTACCAGCCCTTCCGCGTTGTCTGCCACACTGCGGGAGGCCAGAAGAAGACAGAGGAGCGGCGGGCTCTGTCCCTGTCCCCACTGCTGCTATTGCTGCGCCAGCGATAGCAGTGCCAGGGACGGAGGCAGCGCCTGCCGCTCCACCATCTCCTGCCCTCCAGCAGCTGCCTCTTCCGGCAAGGGCAGGAGTGAACAGCTGGGTCCGTGCAGCAGGTGGGCGTGGCCTGAACAGCGTAGGCGGGGGAGTAGGGGATGCTGTCGGTAGGACAGGACTAAAAAGAGGCGCTCAGCCCAACCTGTTCCGCGATAATGCTTTGGGCGCACGGGACACAAACCGCGCCGCCTTCACTCAAAGGGGATGCTCCGCAAATGACACACAGCCGAGCCTGTCCCGAGGGGCCCCCCCAAGCTCGCTAACCTCAGAAGCCTCCATATGGTGATTATCAAAAAAGGCACAGTCAGCCAACACGGTGTAAAGGCTAAGAAGAGCCCACCCGGGATGCCCCACAGAGAAGGGACAGGGGGAGGGGGGATATGGAATGGGAGAAACCATAATACTGCTATCCCGTCTGCAAGACATCATGAAAAATAATGAGCATCCCACAGCACATGCACCAAGGAAAATAAGACCCACAGGATCGACTCACGGACCAGCTGCAATGGCGTCCGCAGCACACACAGAAGATACATCAGCGATGTCACCAGGCCCAGGCAGGCAGCGTCCTCAGGGAAACCTCACCCAGCCCCACTGACCCTGGAGCACAGGCGCGGAGCAGGTAAGATGGTGCCGCTTGTAGAACCTCGAGGGCCGTCCGCGGGGAGATGACGCAATACGCGTCATCCTGCGGCGCCGTCCCCTGCGAATAGGCGCAAAAACTCCGGCGCCTAGGCCAGTGAATGGTGCCCGGCACCAAAGGAAGGAGGACAGGTCCCCGCAGCGCGCTCGCCGCGGCGGGGGGAAGTTTCCGCAGACGTGCAGCGGCACGTGCAGGCCTCGACGGGGAGAGGGGCGGCGAGGGGAGCAGGGACACAGCGGAGGGGGAGGGGGAAGACAGAAAGATCCCCCAGAGCAGGAACAACAGTGCCCAAATAATAAAGAACACCCCCCACAACCAAAATACTCACCCCAGTAAAAGCACACCAGGGACACAAAATGCGGCAGCGATGTCTCCATTCCCCCTATAGGCTCACCATATGCCTATGGCCGCCTACCCTTCAGGTACAGGGTCTGCGGCCTGGAGCAAAGCTCACCGAACACCCGACCCCGGGTGTTACCCTACCGTCACCTGATCAGCCAAGGCTGGGAGGCAGGAGGGTCCGGAATGTGGGCGGAAATAGGCTTGCAGGGCCGCAGGCTTGGTTGCCCCGCTCGCCTGCGAATAACCAGAGAGCCATCTTCAGTCTTCGTAGTCATGACTGCAGAGAAACACTGGGGGTCTATGGGCGATTCCTGACCTTTTATTGGGCCGGGAGGAGCCACAAGTCTTCTGCAGTCAACTGCACCACCTTGTGGCGGAATACCCAGATGTAATGATTGAAATGAAACAGGCAGTGCTGTACACAAGGAAAATATGGTATGCATCATTTTGGTGCCGGATTTGTTAACCAAGCTACACAGACAAATCTGGGATGAAATGAAAACATGGAGAACATGCTAACCTAACCAAATAATTTCCTAATGGAGGGAGTGATGTCCAACTTCACATCTATAGACCCTACTTACTCTCCTAGGAGGATACATTTTTTTGGTAAATGGGATTTTTACCTTTCATTGCATTGCATCCCAATACATTTACAAATATAATAGCCCATCTGTTTGCGGTGTATGTCTATCTTCAGGCAAAGAGCTCATTTAGATGCGGCCTGAATATTTGGGGCATGGGCTGCTTTCATTTGAAGGGACAGTCCAGTCTAAACTTTTGTGGTTAATGGGAGCAGCCATGATGGGATTACTGCAGCATGCTGCCTCATTGACTTCTATTGAGCGGAGAAGGGAGTGCTTAGACTGTACCTTTAAACTATTTGATGAACTTTTATTTTCATAGCTCCCTCTTTGAACTTTGCAGAGAAAACTTCTGCCCGAATACGCTACCAGACTTTTTTTTTCATATCCTTGCCTAATACTTGCAAATGACACAGTCAGACTGCTCCAGCTTTGATTGTATCATCATAAAAAGGCCACCACACTGTTAAATTGAGGAGACCATAAGCATAGGTGATGAAGGGTGGGAGGCCAGCATGATGTGCATCGATTTCCCATGAAAACACATTTTGTTTACCATAAATTTGAAGCGCTACAGCCTGAAGGTTTTGGAGTAACTCCTTGTTCGACCGACATGCAGCAGTATATATTGTATCGATCATAAGTGCAGAAAGCTGATGGTTTCTTGGGCCAAGGTGAACAAGCTGAACTGGCAAACTGGTGAGCCATCGAGATAGAACTTTACTTCGACTTCTGTAACAAAGCAATAAAACCAAAAATGTTGTTATTTTAAGTGACCATTGAATATTATATAACAACAAATTAAGTGGCATCCTATGCTCTTTTTAGCTCTCTAATCCTGCGAATCATAGGATCACACAACGCCCCCTATATCATCAAAACATAACTGCCGCTCTAAACATCTGACCCAGTGGAGCATCCAGATTTGGACATTTACTCCAAGGCTCCATGTCCTGTTCATGGAAGAGGAATTTTCTTTTTAGCGGGTTAGGCATAAAAAACATCTCTTCTGGGTGCTCCCATTCAGACTTAATGATATCCTTAAGTGAATAAAAAAATGGCAAAATGAATGGAAACCAGAGATTGCTGGTCCTGGAGGCTCAGGTACCCAGCCGTCCCACTAGGCAAAGCACACCTGGAAACTTCTAATCTGTCGGGATTTAAAGGAGACAGTGCACAACTAGTGTGATTGTCTTCCTAGGTGGGACTACCCTGGCCACCTATGAACCTCAGGTGAACTACACTCAGTAACTGCTGGTCCATGGCTCAGCGGGCTCTTACGGAACTCATGGAGAAGAAAATAAATAGTAAAAAAAAAAAAAAAAAAAAAAAAAAAAAAGTGGCTGAAGTCTAGCAACTCTGTCCAGTGGTTCCTTAGGGGGGAAACAAAGAACTGAGGTGGGGAGGAAGGGGTGGGGCTTTAACCTCTGTTAACTTTGTTTCCTCCCAGGGGGTGGAGCCTCACTCTCTCCATGGGTCGTCATGAAGGATGATGAAAGTAAAAAAAAAAAAAACCCTTACCTGATCCTCAGGTCAGCAGCCATTGAGACTGACACAAAGCTGCATCCCCAGGGGCCATGCGCGCTTCTGCTGCCCATTCACTTGAACCCAGAGTGCCGCGGTCAAAGATAAGCTAAGGGTTTTTTTCCCTTTGTAACCCCCCCCCCAATCCTGCCTCAGCCTCTGGGCAGAGTGGCCACTTTCAGCAATTGCTTTGCTTTGAATATTGATTTGCTTGTGTTTGATACAGGATTTAGTTAGGGGGAGGTAGGGTTAGGGACCCTTTTTGTCCTGTGTGTATTATATAGGGTTTGGGTTTATTTAGGATGGTTTCGAAAACAGAGAAGAGTTGTCATAAAGCCTATACTCTTACACTTGTAGTATTCGAGAAACTGTGCGTTCAGCTGCCAGTGAACAATCACATGATTAAGGTTTTTAAACACAGCTATAACAAAGCTATATGAAGAACATGTTTTTGTTGCATGCAAGACAACAAACTATATAGACATTCACTTGGGATATTTCGTACCTGCCCAAGTTGTGAAGCAGATGTTCTTCTTTAAGGTAAACACGGTTAAAAAATTTCAGGAGCATTGAACGCACTGACAAAGGCAAATCTCTCTGCTGGTAAGTAACATAGACGGCTTGTATCAACTTCTCTGTAGCCACTAAAATATGTAGGGAAGATATGAAAATAAATAGGATAAAGCACTATTCTGCATCCAAAGTATACTATCTGAAAACTGTAATAAGAGACTACTAAAGGTAAATCCATTAGATCTGCTATGAGGGTTCTTGGGAAGGATCATGTGACCAGTATCTAGAAGCTTCATCCATTTGCATTCACGCACGCCCCCCATTCAAGTGGGGGAGGGGGTGCCACTCTCTGCATCCTTGCCAAGATGGATGTGCCCAGGACCAGAAATGACAGGGAAACAGAGCTGGTTTTTGGGCAAGTTAATGTGTTTTTTGGTACACCCACAGCCCTGCCCTGGCGGTAGGGAGGCGGGCTACTACGGCACTATTGGGCTAGCATACACAGGGTTATATATGCACACCTATTTAAGTGATACTGAACCTGGCCATTCACACTCATCTAATATTCCTTATCTTTAAAAAAAACTCTGCAGAAACTGCAGCATGCCAAGCTAGACCCTTGTTAGCAGGTCTCCACACATGGTGCTAGATATGTGGAGATCAACAAAACATGACCTGTGGGTAGCCTATGAGGAGAGGGTTGAGGAACACTGCCATAGCAGCTTATCAAAGCCTTACACGGACTAATTTAACTGCCTATTGTCCGAGATGTACATCTCTCATCAACATATTCCATGTTTCGTTGCTGCACCACAAAACTTCCCAGCCTCACTCTGCAGACTAGTATATAATATGACCAAAGTGGTTTTCATCAGGGTTATTCTCAGAATTTCCCCTCACCACCACCTAACAAGGCACAGGCTATCATATGGAGACTAGATTTTAATGATACCCCCTAATGTATTCTATTCCATTGCACTTACCTCTGTTATTATGAATATTCAGGAGTCTGTTTGTTACTTCAAGTAGTCGTTTTAATTGAATGGAATTCAGCTTCCACCCAGAGATGAGCTTTTCAGTCACAAATGTTCTTATCATGGCCAACCATTCAGAGTCTTCTTCTAAAGTTGAAGGATTTGCCAGAGACACCATAATATCACACAGTGTTAAATTCAATGAAAGATAATCCAAGCCATTATGGGGAAGCAGCCCATCCCGATTCCTAAACAACAAACACATACAATCATAAATTCAGATTACAAAACCACATTTTATTCTTAGCAGAATATGCTAATATGCTTTAAATGTGAATGTCAGTAATACATAGTCAGATATAGATGAAATAACTGTTGGTCTATTTCTTAACCCCCCCCCCCAAAAAAAAAATCCCCATCTGTAATGTAATGCCTGCTGCCCTTATACCTCAAATTAGCACAGAAACATACCTAATCCATGTGGGTACAAAGAAAACCCTGAACATGCTAGGCATGCCTTATGTAGTGTGCAGCAGTTTCCCATATCAGCCTACAGATAACAAGCACCCCAAATCCAGCCAGTGTAAATACCCAGAACCTGTCGTGTATGAAACTACAAGTGTGTGTGTGTGTGTGTGTGTGTGTGTGTGTGTGTGTGTGTGTGTGTGTGCGCGCGCGCGGGTTTTGTAAATACAGTCGATCCTTGACACTTGATGGTGTATGAAATTTACAGGTCCCTTTCATCACCATCATTTCTGCATGTAAAAGAGAGCACACAAAATAATACCCTTTCTTATTTCGTTTCTTCTGTTTCAAGGCATCTTGAACGGCATATGGAAATTGTTTCATAAAATGATGCCTCAAATCCTTAAGGTAATTCTTCCTAAGAAAACTATCCTGAAAGTAAAAAAAAAAACAAAAACATCAATGCATAGCCAAAAAGGGGCTAATACGATAGAGTAGCTGGTAAGAAGCAAAGATCTAATGTCATCTCTATCTCTTCATCAAAAAAATAATGGAGATCGGTCAGGGACATCCGTGACCTACCACTTGAATGGGGACACGATGATCAATTCTTTCGTGTCAGCGCCGGCTCACACTTAAAGTGGACCAATCACCAGGATTTGAAAAAATCCTGGTGACTGGTTCTTGTCACAGGGTATCCTGATTTGGGATGTCCCACTGTGTCAACCTTCCCAGATCACCCACTCCACTTGCCATTACCATGGCGAATGTGCTTGTCCAATCAGCGTTTTATACTAATGCACGTCATAAAGCCATTGTTTTCCCTGCAAAGTACGCACTGCCAGCCTATCTGAATGCCAGGATGGCGGGGAATAGGGCTGCGGCCAAAAAAACGCAGCAAGGGACCAGCAGAAAGGTAAGGAGTTTGTGGGGGATTTGGATGGAGGTTCACATAGTGGGGCATCCTGAACCAGGGGCTCCTAGTCAGCTGACTCTTGAGTCTTTTAGGGGGTAATTGATGCCATATATTGCACAGCAAAATGTTTTACTCCAAAATATGAATACACAGATAAGCAAAGCATGATGCAGCTTGTGGTCATGACAAGTAATGAACATACAGAGATTGGGGGATGAGCTACCCAACCTAGAAAGGGAAGCATCATACAAATGTGGGGGATGACATATTGCAACACTTGGGTCACTGGTGCTGCAATGGCGTATCAGGGTTCATTGCCACACAATTCCTCAGCACACCCATTAACTAAAATGCAGGTGAGCCTCTAATGAGCTCCCACTGTTAGAACACACAAAGTGAACCACACGTGTCAGGAGTGGGGGGCAGCCCTAGCCATGGTGCCCTGGGTGTGGTTGGTGAATGGGTTGCTCAAGAACACTTTAGTTATGCTACTGTAGATACTACTGAAGCAATCCAAGCACCACATAGACAGAACACCGCTCTGTGTGTATATATCTTGATTCTGCCCCTCCAAAGCAACATGCACCAATTGTTAAAAGCTGCCAAATGTCCACATTTGTATTGAGGCTTCTTTGTATCCTTGACCTTCCTTTACATGCAACTGGCATTTTGGTGATGCAGACATGGAGAGACCGCTGTCAAACATCCTATTGCTTAGATCTTAAAGAACCTTCCCCTGCCTGTGTGCCTTGAACAGTCATAACTAAAAGCAACAACACACTCTTCTGACAATGCATAAATGCCACATCATACATCTGCAAAGCATATAATTATTAATAATGAGCCCATCATTCTCCATTGTAGCGCCATTGGCAACAGGCAGGTAAATATAAATGCAAAGCAACTACAGAAATAAAGGGAACATATTTAAAAAAAAAAAAAAAATGTAAAAGTAGATCTTCTCTGCAAACAGAATGCCCCAGGATTGCTCAGTAGTGCTAGTAAAAGTAAAATCAAGGATTATGAAGAGAGTGGTTGAGTGTTCTTAAGCGGATTGTCATTGATTTGCTTGAAAAAGCTACATAAAACAAAAATAGCTACTGAAGAGAGGAGATTCGAGAAGAAACAAGCGCGCAGATGAACCTTTATGGAATACCACCTACCATTTTTAACGTTTCATCCTGGTATTCACTAAGCTTCCAAAGAAGAGAAATTATGTTCAGCACCTGCTGCAGAAGATGGTGTGCTAAAGGTTCTAGAAAGCTCTCAGAAGGATCACATGGGGCCTTCCCAGGTGACTCCTCAACCCAGCACTCAATCAAAATTGGAATAACTGCTTGAATGAAGCCTTTTAAACTATCTGAAGATGACAGAGCTTCCTCTGTGTTACTAGATACTCCAACCAGTGTCCTTGAAAACATAAGAAATATATAAATTATTAGCAAAATATATGAAGTATAATTAAATTTGTAGCACATTACACATATTGTTTTTTTAAACCAGACCTTCAGCATCACTCAATGAAAAGCCCGAATCCTTAGAAAATGAGTTCCCAGCATCTAAAAATATATTTTAAGTTTTTAAGTTTGCTTACTTATTTCCCTTCCTCCCCCCCCACTAGCCTGCAACTCTGTTCAGGACTCCAGTATAGCCACCATCTTGCTACTCCTTATTTCTTTCTGAGGAGAGTTGGGGGGGGGGGGGGCAGAGCAGCGCTGGGGTCAGGAAAAGAACAGCAATACCAGAATGCAGAGCGGCATAGTCAAAAGACACTTCCCTTTCCTTTTTGCAGGCAGCCTGACCCATATTGGATCTTTAAAGGCTCAGAAAATGCACTAGGTGCAGGTAGGATGATTTTTAATGTGAGAAAACTATATGTACAGGGTGGGGGGGGGGGGCATACAAGATGGGCTCTTATTCAGGGTGAAGATACAGCTTAAGGTTTAAAGAAGAACTTTAAAAAAAAAAAAAAAAAAATACTTAAAAGTGGACCAACACCCAGGGATGATCGGCCCGGAAATCTATAAGATTCCCGGCCCGATCACCTCCCTCCCCGCGGGACATCCGAGATCGGGATGTCCCGCGGGGTGAAACCCCCCAGAAACCCCAAAAACATCTTACCTGATCCGCCGCCGCTTCCGCCGCCTCCCGCGCGCCCCTCCAGACGTGCGCGCGCCCGCGCCAGCCCTCTGTGAATGGCCGGCGGGGGCGCGCGCGCGCCGAGAGTGACGCGCGGGAGGCGGCGGCGGTGGCTTGGACGTTCCTGTCCCCCGCCTGGACGTTGGCGAGGATTGGCTGCGCCGTTCACGTGGGAGCGTTGAGAGGTGAGTTTTTTGGGGTTTCTGGGGGGTTTCACACAGCGGGGCACCCCCGATCGGGGTGCCCCGCCGAAGTGGACCAAAACCCAGGATAGTCAAAATCCTGGGTGTTGGTCCACTTTAAACCGGACCTTCAGCATGATTTAATGAAAAGCCCAAACCCTTAAAAAACTATACCCCAGCATCTAAAATGAATATATTTTTTTAGTCACTTATTAATCTTTCACCCACTGGGCTGCAACTCTGTTCAGGATTCTAGGATATGGGCGCCGCCATCTTGCCTCACAAGTATCACATATTGAGGAAAGGAGAGGGCTGAAAAGTGCAGGGGGTAGGGTTATAGCTTTGCACAGACAGAGCAGAGCTGAGGTCAGGAAAAGGACAGCAATCCCAGAATGCAGAGCAGCACAGTCAGAAGGCACTTCCTGTTTGCAGGCTGCCTGATGCTCCATGAGCCGCCATCTTGGATGTTTAGAAGCTCATAACATGCAATAGATGCAGGTAGGATGATTTTTAATGTGAGTAATCTGTAAGTACAGGGTGTGGGAAACATAAGAAATGCTCTTATTCAGGGTGAAGGTCTGCTTCAAGGCAATTGCCAATCCCGATTTGGGATGCCCCTCCAATTCTCTAGGAAGCCAAAATTGGACATGGAACACTGTATGATAGACATGGAATAGCTTTGCACCACAGTGAAGCAGGTCTACAACTAGGCAATTGTGACTGCCTCAATTTTGCACAGCCATCTAGTGTCCCCATACAAATGTGGCTCTGCTTAGAAAAAGACAATTCTGTGAGTACATGCCTGTAGAATTGATTTTACCATGCATGGCACGGCCTGCTTCATGAAGTCATTACATCTGGGTTATTCCGCCACAAGGTGGCGCAGTGTACTGCAGAAGAGTTGTGGCTCCTCCCGGCACCCTATAAAAACAGAATCACCATAGACTTATCCAGTGTTGACAAGCAGTTATTCGAGAAACCGGGAGATAATAAAAAGGTAAAAAAGGTAACAAAACCCCCAACTAACTTGGAACAATCACCATAAAGAGGCAACAAGAATAACGATAACAAGGGTGGGGCGAAGCAGGCCATGCCATGCATAGTAAAAGCAATTCTACAGGTGAGTACTCACAGAATTGTCTTTTTCCCCATTGCATGGCACGGCCTGCTTCAAGAAGTCCTTACATTTGGGACATCCAATAGCAGTGTCCATAAAGTAGGGTGGGATCCCAAAAGAGTAACAACAGGCAGTTCAAACCACTACTGCCTGAAGTACCTTGCGGCCAAAAGCAGCATCAGCTGAGGCCTTAACATCAACCTTGTAAAACTTGGAAAAAGTATGAACAGAAGACCAAGTTGCAGCCTTACAAACTTGGTCAATAGAAGCCTGGTGCTGAAAAGCCCAAGACGCACCAGTAGCACGAGTGGAATGAGCAGTAACCCCAAAAAGGAGGAACCTTCCCCCTGGCAGAATAGGCCTGCTCCACCGCCTGACGTTTCCACTTGATCAGATTTCCTGAAAGACTCAGTAGCAACCAAATAAAACTTCAGAGCCCTGACAACATCCAGAGAATGAAGGGTCCGCTCCTTGAAATTAGCAGGATTAGGACACAAAGAAGGCAAAACAATGTCCTGATTAAGATGAAAAGCAGACACAACCTTAGGCAAGAAATCCGGCTTAAGCTGAAACACCACCTTATCCTGATGCCTTTCAAAATAATGGAAAATGGAAAGCGCCGCCAGCTCAGAAACTCGCCTGACAGAAATAATGGCCACCAAAAAGGCTACCTTAAGAGTCAGAATGGGCAAGGCAGCCCCACGGATAGGCTCAAAAGGAGGACCCTGCAGAGCAGACAACACCAGATTCAAGTCCCAGACCGGTAGCATGGGCTTACGTGGCGGACGCACATGAGTAACTCCCTGGAAAAAAGTATTAACCAACCGGTGATTGGCAAAGGATCTTTGGAAAAAAAATGCCAGAGCCGACACCTGTCCCTTGAGGGTACTAAGTTGATGGCCTGAATCCAAACCATGTTGCAAAAATTCCAGAATCCTGGGGATAGAAAACAGACAAGGAAGAGACTTGGACTCACACCCGGGAATGTAAGCATGCCAGATCCTGTAGTAGATAAAGGACGAGGACTTCTTCCTAGCCCTAATCATGGTATCAACAACAGAAGCCAGCAAACCCTTATCAAGATGGAGGTTTCAGCAGCCAAGCCAGTAAAGCCAGCGTTTGTAAATTGGGATGGCACAGTTGTCCCTGAGTGAGCAGATCTGGATTCTTGGGCAAGGCATACTGATCTACTGCCAACTGCATGACGTCTGCGAACCACACCCTCCTTGGCCAACAGGGGGCCACCAGAATGGCTAGTATCCCCTCCTGGGCTATCTTGCACAGCACCCTGCCCAGCAGAGGGAATGGAGGGAACACAGAGGAGCCGAAACTCCATCCAAGGCATTGCAAGTGCATCCGTGGCGAAGGCCAGAAGGTCCTGTGACAGGGAGACAAACCTGGGAAGCTTGTGATTGTGGTGGGACGCAAACAGGTCCACATCCGGCTGACCCCAGCGGTGACACAGGGAGTGAAATACCTTGTTGCTGAGGGACCATTCTCCCAGCCGAGACGCCCCCCTGCTCAGGGAGTCTGCCTCCTGGTTTTCCACCCTCAAAATGTAAACCGCCGAGATGCAGGGGACCCTTCCTTGAGGGCTCGCTTGCTCAGAGTCCCTCCCTGATGATTGATGTAGGCAACCGCCGTCTGGTTGTCCGAGCAGATCTGGACAGCCCGACCCCGAAGATGTGTGGTCAGCTGAGACAGAACCAATCTGATCGCCCTCAGTTCCAGGACATTGATGGGAGAATGGGCCTCCCCGACCCTGGAACTTCAGAGACTTCCAAAAGCCCCCCAACCGGTCAGACAGGCATCTGTGGAGACAGTCTCCCAGCACGGGGGCAGAAAGGTCCTGCCCACTAGAAGGTTCCCCGAGTCCAGCCACCACGAGAGGGACTGTCTGGCCAGGGGGGACAGAGCAAACTCCTGATCCAGGGACAAAGGGTCCCGATCCCAAAATGACAAGAGGTGCAACTGAAGAGGTCTCATATGAAACTGAGCAAAGGGGACCGCATCGAAGCAGGACACCATCACGCCCACAAACTGCATCCCCTGCCAGATGGAAGGATGAGGACACAAGAGCAGAGCCCGTGCCTGCTTCTGAAGGCCCTCCACCTTCTGCTGAGGCAGGAAGACCTTGACCTGAGAGGTATCCAGAGTCATGCCCAGAAAGGACCTCACCAAAGACGGAGACAGTAAAGACTTGGGAAAGTTGATCACCCAGCCGAAGGACTCGAGAGTGGAGGTCACCACCAGCGTATCCATCTCGGCCTGATTAAGAGACCGAGCCGCAACCAGAATGTTGTCCAGGTAAGGGAGGATGCGAATGCCCTGATTCCGCAACAGAGCCATCACACCCGCCAGCACCTTGGCGAACACCCAAGGGGCCGAGGTGATACGGAACGGTAAGGCCACAAACTGGTAATGCTGATCCTCTAGGTCATGAAGTAGAGTAGAGTCTCCATGCGAAAATGCTTGAACCTAACAAAATTGTTGAGACCCTTCAAGTCCAGGATGGGCCTCAGGGACCCGTCCTTTTTGGGGAGCGTGAACAGATTGGAGTAGAACCCTCGACCCCGTTCCTGGGAAGGCACCAGGCAAATGACTCTTGACTCCAACAGACGTTGAACCGCAAGGTGCAAACCCTGAGCCGACAGAGGGTTTTGAGACATCCGGGATCTGATGAATCTTGGGGGTGGCCAGGCTGCAAACGCTATCTTGTAACCGGAGGACACCACCTCCTGAATCTACCGGTCTGAGACGCGGAGCCTCCAGACGTGAGCAAAGAGCCGAAGCCGTCCACTCCACCCGGATTGGTGAGGGCGGAAGGGTTTGGGCTTAGGGCCCCATGAGTGACCGGGACGACCACGGCCCCAAGAATCCTTGCAGGTACCCGAGAAGAGGGAGCCACGACCTCCTCTGGGAGCACGAAAAGGGGGGGAGGGAAGAGGAGGGCCCCCGAAAAGGCCGAGGCTGCCTCCTACGTTGAGGCAGCCTACCATCCTTGGCTAAAACATCCAGACGCTCAAAGAGCCGCAGCCCCATAAAGGGGAGCCCAGTGAGAGCCTTCTTAGCGGCAGCATCAGCCGCCCACTGACGCAGCCAAACAGAGCGGCGGATAGCCACCAAAAGGGCAGATGTCCTACTACACATCCGTACCGCATCATCCATGGCAGCAGTAAGGACAAAGGCAACAAAATCAGAACAAAGCAAAAGGGACCTATAATCCTCCCCCCCTGTTACCAGCAGTAGCGCCCTCCAGGAGACGCTGGAGCTGTTTCTTAAGGACAATAAATGTAATGGCACAGCAGCCCCCATACACTAAATGGCATGGCAGGCCAGCTGATCCATGTGCCGGTCCTCGCTGTCCCGCAGTGTAGTAGTGTCAGGGGAAGGCATGACCGAGGTGTTGGACAGCCCTAGCACGGGAGCGTCCACCTCAGGGGGACACGACCATCGCTTGACCAGGTCGGCAGGAAAAGGATACCTCTGATACAACCCTTTGGGCACCGCGGGCAATCTACTAGGACGTTCCCACTCCATGAGCACCATATTAGTGAAGTGGCTCTGCTCAAGGAACTCCAGGCACTGTTTATCAGGCCGAAAGAGCTCACCCTGCTTCCTCTCAGCCACCTCAGGGGGGACAATGTGCAAGATTTCAAAAATGTGAGCTAACAGGCTCTTAGTGTCCTCAGGGAACCATGAGTCCTCCCCAGACGCAGGCCCAGGGTCACTGCCGTAACCCTCCTGCTGGTCCCCAGAGGAGTCAGAGTCCTGAAAGAGTTCCCCCCTCCTCCAGGGGGTAAAGGCCAACAAAAGTATCAGGACCCTCATCATCCTCAGGAAAGAGGGATGTCACAGGAGCTAGGTGCAGCTTCTTGCCAGAGGCCTTACGTGGAACAGGCCTGGTAAACCGCCTTTCAATACTGGACACACGCAGTGCCAGATCAGACTGTGACCCCCCGCTAGTATCCCCCTTACTGGGGGCTAAATGCAGGTGCGGGGGGGGGGGGGTAGGCGATGTCAGGAGGAAGCGACAACAGACAAGGATCACCGTCGCAGCTCCGGGATGAGAAGGGCCCCAGACGCGCAGCAGAAGCAAAATGGCGCCGGCAGAGGAACCTAGAGGGTCGGGCAGAGGGAGGACGACGCAATACACGTCATCCACCGCCCCCGCAAGAGTGAAAACGGCGCTCACGTGACCTCACCAGCGTCATCACAGTAGAAAAAAATGCCTCCAAATATAGCGCCACCCGCCGCGGAGCGTAGTACAAAGCGGCGAAAAAACGTTAAAACACAGCAAAAAACACCCTCCCCGCTACCACCCCCCCTCCCCCGAGCACACGACGGGGAGGGAGAAAGGAAAGCGAGCGAGCAGCGGCGAGAGCCCAGGCCAGGGACGAGGGGGGGGGGGCCCAATACGTCAGAACAAGTAAACAGTCTCCAAAAACACTCTCCCCCTCAGAAGCGAGGACAGGAACTCCATAAAGCCTATGGCCGGCTACCCTTTGTGGTACAGGGTCTGCGGTTTGGAACATCGCTCCTTGAGTACTTGACCCTAGTGCTCCTCTACCGTCAGCCGAGGCTGGGAGTCACAGAGGGTCCGGAAACGGGTGGAAATAGACATGCAGGGCCACAGGCTTGGTTGCCCTGCTCACCTGCGCAATATAGAGAGCCATCTTCTATCTTCTGAGACTCACTGCAGAGGAAAAACTCAATAAGTCTGTGGTGATTCTGTTTTTATATGGTACCGGAGGAGCCCCAACTCTTCTGCAGTACACTGCGGAATAACCCAGATGTAATGACTTCATGAAGCAGGCCGTGCCATGCAATAGAAAAAGTTAAGTATCTTTCAAATGCAGGGCTTACTGATGGTATTAGGGGTGGATTAGGTTAGTTTAATATCTCCAAGCTTTGATTTTACACTTAAAGCAGAGCTACACCCTCTCTGACAAATATGTGCAAATTAGGATGTAGGTCCACTTTAATTGTAAACACATACAAAGCATTCTTACAGTACCATCTATGCAAATATATCCTCTTTACCGCTGAATAAGGGTGATGTTCCTGATATCTAGCCCCCGTTCTATAGCTATACCACCAGCCTTTTTTTCTAACTACCTTATTGCTAGACCAAAAGGTGAACTAAATTCCACCTGTCCCTGGATCACATTTTAGGGCACTGTATGCAGTCTGTTCCTTTAGTTCACACATGCTCAACCTGTGGCCTGCAAAACACTGCAAGGCACTGTATGCAACTGGCCCCCAACCTAGCTCTGACCTTCTGAAATGGGAGCACAAGCGGCTGCACCCCCAGCAGCAGTGTGCTCCAGCCACATTCTTTGCTTATCTGAATGGCTGGAACGTGCTCCATATTGAAGAAGATCAGAGCCGTTTGCGAATGACAAACAGCTTTGATGGGGTGAGAGCCAGTGCATGCGCTGTTGGACCAGGAAGAGATAAGCTGTCACAAAGAAACATAGAAGGGTGACGGCAGAAGGAGACCATATGGTCTGCTCTTACGTGTATATGCATGTTATCTTAGGATAAATGTGTGCTTATTCCAGGCATTTTTAAACTCAGTGACTGACGTTTTTTTTTTTAACTACCTCTGCTGGAAGTTTGTTCCAAGCATCTACTACCCTTTCTGTAAAATAATATTTTCTAACATTGCTCCTGATCTTCCCTTCGACTAGATTCAGGTTGTGCCCCCTTTTTCTGTCATTAAGTTTCTTTTTAAAAACTCTTCCCTCTTAAACCTTATTCAATCCTGTCACATATGTAAGGGTCTCAATCAGTTAAGTCTTTCCTGATAGGTTATGTTTTAGGCCTTCTACCATTTTTGTTGCCTGCCTTTGGACCCGTTCTATTTGAATGTCTTTTTGCAGGTAAGGTCTCCAGAACTGCACACAGTATTCTAGCTGTGACCTCACCAGGGCTCTATACAGTGGCATCACAACCTCCCTCTTCCTACTCGTGATGCCTCGAGCTATGCAGCCGTGCATCCTGCTTGCTTTTCCCACTGCCTGGCTACACTGTCCACTCATTTTGCAGCTATCAGTAATCAGTATCCCTAAATCTCTTTCCTCCGAGGTCCTGGCTAACAGTGCTGCCCATACGGTAGCCAGAGCAGGGATCCCTTCTACCCAAGTGCATGATTTTACATTTAGAGACATTAAACTCTAGTTTCCACAGTTTTGACCATTTATCCAGTAAAGCTAAATTATTTTCCATGTTGCAGACACCTCCAGGAATATCCACCCTATTACTAACCTTTGTATCATAGCAAACAGGCAAACTTCTATGTATCATATTAAAAAGAATGGGGCCCAGGACGGAACCTTGTGGCACACCATTTGTAACTCACCTTTGTTCAGATTGCAGCCAGCTGGAAATTCACTGAACTATCCAGGGATTGAGTCCTAACTTCAGTAATGGTGAATGTATACTCTATATTTAAGATGGTTCCCCCATTAAGCATAAAGTAAAGCGCTATGTGACAATGACAATACAGCACTATACACAAGGCCTAAATAAAGACACGTGCATACCTTAAACGGAAAGATGATTTTGTAGTCATTTGTGTTTGGCCACAGTTAAATAATTTGATAGGTTGCTGACCAGATGCATGTGTCGCCCAATCAACATCCACTCTTGTCTTTACAGAAGCCACCCTTTCAGTGCCATCTTGTAGGCCTTCCTTGTCGGGACATTTTTCTGCAGCTTGTTTCACTAATGCCTGAAGAAACTTTTTCAGTCTGCTTAATACATTTATTCGCCATTTCTGAGAAGTGATCTTTCTATTTGGATTTACAGACAATGTCCAAGCTGATGGCTTATCGGTGTTCTTCATTTCATTAGAGTTTGTCTGATGGGAAATAAGTTCCAAGAAATTGTTCACCAACATGCTACTTCGATCTATCAGTAGGTCGGGGTATTGTTCCAAAAGGATATCCAAGATCTTCAAGGAGTCTTCCTGAATACCTGACATTATATGAGTCATGGCTGAGGAGAGGTGGGCACTTACAAGAGGGAAAAAGGGTGCGATCTTCTCTTGAGAAATCATAGGTGCCAAATACTGCAAGACAGAAACCGTGGCCAACCGAACCGATGGATCCTTATCTGTGAACACAGCAGCCACCTCACTCATGATGCTTGAAATGTGAGTATCAATCAGCGACGGGTGACTTGACAGGATATCTCTGAGGTCAACAAGAGCTCCATGTTTAACACTCGAATTGTAATGGTGCATTTGAGAAAGGATATCCTGGAAAAAAGAAAAGTTAAAGATCACATCTGTTGGCATTTCTAGCTATCCCACACTTAGGTGAACCTAAACCCTTCACGGAAGCTCCAGGTCCAAGGGGACACTAAACTGATCTAATCTACCCCCTGCACTGCATTAGAGAGATTTCACCTTTTCCAGGCAGAGATCCATCTGGGTCAGGAAGTAGCAACATACACGTGGCCCCTCCCGTAAGAGATATGCTTTGCTGCAGTGTGCGGTTATTTTCTGTCCTGCTATAAAGCGCCCAGTGTCATGGGTTTCCAGTGTAGAATGCTAGGTAAACCCCTTTTTGTCCTTGAAGCAGGAGAAATCACTCAATTGACCAAAAATGCCATAGTAGTGAAATGCAGCACTGAACAGAGAGGCCCCCTGCAGTGTGAAAGCCCCTGATCTTGCCATCTACTCACTTCATTCTGGGATTAGGGGGGGGGGGGGGGGGGGGGGCTGCCCCAGGTGTTAAATGCTGGATAGCGCTCTGTTTTTTTGGCCAGACCTTCCCTTTAAACCCTTAAATGCCAAACCCATAGCATATATGTGGCTGCATGTCCTTTAAAGCGGATGTTCAGTCACCAGTCAATTTGGGGGCATTGTTATTAACCCTCAGCCACTGTAAAACTGAGGTAACAAAAGTTGGCAAACACTCACCGATTAGTGGTTCTCCCCCACAGCCAAGCCGACAGACTTGCCCGGAATCTCCCTTATTTTGAGTCGGAACCAGATGCCAGTTCCCCCCTCTCTCATGCAGTCAGCATGTTCACACCGTGTGCCTGATGAGGGAGGAGGGAGACAGGGCTCATAGCGAGCCAGGCACCAGCTCCGTGTTCCACTCCTGCAGTCATTGCATTCATAATGCTACTGTATCTGCACAAGAATTCCAAGGGCGTCTGGGAAAAACAAAAATAAAGGTGGCGGCACACTTCTACCAGAGAAGAACAGGACAGGAGAGTCAGTGGGAGACAAAGCATTAAAATAACAGCAGGTAAGCTTTATTGATTAATATGGGGCTTTGGGCTAGCGTCACTTAAGGGAATTTAACCCCATAAATGTTGACTGGAATTCTGCTTTAAAGGGGTTATTTGTCTTTCCCGGGATTTGTTCTGTTTCCCAGGGGGCATTCTGATTTGGGATGCCCCACTTTGTGAAACCCCCCCCCCAGAAAGCCCCAAACAGCTCACCTCTTCCATGTTCCAACAGTGTATGCGCTCAGTCAATGAGAGCCGTTGCCACGTTTACCCCTTTCAATAACCGTCTCTCACTGACTTGTATCCCCTGTATTCCCGGCCTTGTGCGCACTCCCGCCTCAGCTATTCAGATAGGGAGTGCTTGCACAGTGCCGATGATGCAGCACAAGCTCCTGATTCTAAACAATGAGCCACCTGCCCAATCATGTAGCCACCGGACGAGAGCCTGCACATGTGCCTTTAGACTATGGAAAGGTGAGTTTTTATGGGCAACAAAGAGGGTTTCACAGAGGGGCATCCCAACTTGCAAATCTTTTAGATTCCAGACCAACCGCTGGTGGGTTTTGTCCTGCTTTAAATGCCAAGCCTGTAGAATCTATGTGGCTGCATGCCCGTTAAAGTGGGCCAAACCCCAGGATTTTGACTATCCCAGGTTTTGGGACATGCCCACTGTGTGAAACACCCCAGGTCGCCCACTTCAACTCACCTTTTCCTGGTCCTACGCCGCATATGCACGACCTCCGGTCCAGTCAGCGCACTCGACTGTGCTGACGCAAACTCATCTAAGAACTCGGCTCAAGCCAAGTCCGTTAACAGCCGCATTCCTGCTACCCTCTAAAAGGTAGTGTGCGTGCGCCAGCCATTCAGGTACAACAGGGAGCAGCCACTACTTGCGTAGGCAACACTTAAAGCGGTCCTTCACTCTGAATAAGAGTCTATCTTATATGTTTCTCACACCCTGTACATACAGATTGTCCACATTAAAAATCATCCTACCTGCATCTACTGCATGTTATAAGCCTTTAAACATCCAAGATGGCGGCTTATGGAAGCCGCCATCTTATCAGGCAGCCTGCAAACAGGAAGTGCCTCCTGACTGTGATGCTCTGCATTCTGGGACTCCTGACCCCAGCTCTGCTCTGTCTGAGCAAAGCACAGCTATAACCCCACCCCTGTACTTTACCCCACTCTCCTCTCCTCAGTAAGTGTGATGCTTCTGAGTCAAGATGGCGGCGCCCGTATCCTAAATTCCTGAACAGAGTTGCAGCCCAGTGGGGGAAAGAATTATAAGTTAGTGACTAAAAACGTAAAATATATACATTTTAGATGCTGGGGAACCGTTTTCTTAAGAGTTTGGGCTTTTCATTAAATCACACTGAAGGTCCGCTTTAATCGGGGGAGAAGGTACATTTACCGGCCTAACACCCTGGGTTAGGGGAATCAAGCAGACCTGAAATTGTATAGATTCTAGGGTCGTCAGGCCTGGGTTTTGGTCCATTTTAGGTGCTAAGCATGTAGATTCTATGTGATCTATATCGTTAATTCCGATCCCTTTCTGAACTGGCAAAGAGCCCTTGAGACCAGGACAGGAAAGTTTAGCAAACAAGCAGGTGACTTATCATAGGCCTCACTCCATTACCTGCAGTGGGGCATTCCAAGATAGGGAATAGCCAAGAGGAGTGAAAATTCCTGGATTTGTTCCTCTTTAATGAAACCTCATTGAACAGATAGTGGGTGATATTGTGCTTAGCATGACACCTATAACACACACACACACACACACAAGTGATGGGCAGGTTGGCATTGCTGTCGGGTACAGGAGGGCGCAATTACCGTGATGGTGAGCCTGCGCTTGCTGGTAGGCAGGGACGAGTTGTCGGGCCGCAGCTGCTCGCTGAGGTGAATGGATTTTACGCGGCAGTTGGTATTGGTGGCATTGTCCGCTCGGGGCTTCTTCATGCCAACCCGAAACTTTACTTTCTGGAAGTCCTCCTGGCGTTTCCTTTTATTCGTCATGGTGACCGCGCTGCAGCCCTCCTCAGCGTGACAGAATGGCGGCGCGACACGGGCCAATTGCCGCGGCTACCCAAGCATCTGCCAGCGCGCTCCCCTGCTTCTCTACGGGCACCATGCAACATCGCCCGCTCTGAGGCATCAACGGGAAGCGCTTCCGGGTCACCCATCAGCTTCCTGCGGTCAGCTACGGGCGCTGCCGAGGAACAAAACGGCTAGTAAATCATTCGCTTCCCTGCGAGAACTTTATAGCCACATCTGTGTTTAGAAAACGGTTAAGAAATAGAAATGAGCAATGCTAAAGTGACATCAGCCTGTGTTTATGTATGTGTTAAAACGGACCATCACCCTGAATAAGAGCCTATCTTAAATGTTTCCTCCACCCTGTACATACAGATTGCTCACATTAAAAATCATCCTACCTGCGTTAACTGCATTTTATCACCCTTTAAACATCTAAGATGGTGGCACTTGGAGCCTCGGGCTGCCTGCAAACAGGAAGTGTCTTCTGACTGTGCTGCTTTGCATTCTGTGATTGCTGTCCTTTTCCTGGCCCCAGTTCTGCTCTGTCTGTGCAAAACACAGCTATAACCTGCCCCCCTGTACTTTTGACCTCTCTCCTTTACTCAGGATGTGATATTACTGAGCCAAGATGGCGGCATCCGTATCCTAGGGTGCTGAACAGAGTTGCAGGCCAGTGGGGGAAAGAATAATAAGTAAGAAATTAAAAATGTTAGATATATTAATTTTAGATGCTGGGGAATGGTTTTTTAAGGTTTTGGGCTTTTCGTTAAATGATGCTGAAGGTCCGGTTTAAAGTGGACCAACACCCAGGGTTTTCACTATCCTGGGTTTTGGTCCACTTCTGCGGGGCACCCCAATCTGTGTGAAACCCACCAGAACACCCCAAAAAACTCACCTCATCCCGCACCTACGCGAGTGCTCATCCAATCAGAGCGCTCAGAGCCGCTGTGGTATGTACGGACAAGCCACAGACAACCACAGCGGCTCTGAGCGCGCTGGAGGCTGCCTCTCGCGCCTCCTTCTAACAGGGAGCGCGCCCGCGCTGGCCATTCACTAACGGCCGGCACGCACCCTGCTAGAGGGAAGCGCGAGAGGAATCTTATAGATTCCCGGGCCGATCAGCCATGGGTGTTGGTCCACTTTAAGTGCGCGCCTTCTGCACTAGGTCACATGACGAAATCACTTCAAATACTATTAATAAGGTACACGTTGATTATAAGGGCCGAAGCCTGCTTCTTACCTCTATTAGTTTTCTTTTATTAGAGCTCTTTGGGTAAGTTTGAGACTGAAAATATATTTCAGATGAGTTCTATAGGTCTGAAAGGGTGTGAACAGCATAAAAGAATTCTGTGATGCCTATAGACTTTTGTATAATATTTCTCATCTCTTCCATTCCGGGGCACCACAAGCAGTAATGCGTGGGTTAATCTCAGCCATAGGCGGGGACTGCCAGAAAAAACTAGCTCCTCCCAGTCAATAACGCAGGCTGTGGCAGCATCTCCTCAGTTCTTCTCTTGCAGTTGGAAGGGGCTGTAAAGATTTTTTTTTTTCAGTTACAATGCTGACCGGGAGTGGGGGTCTCCTTCTGTCTCCCAGCCCCTCACCAGCTGCAGCTTTCCTGGGGACCCCAGTTAGATGCCTATCTATGGCTTGTTTCCAAGCCGATAGCATGGGATCGTGCAGAGTGATGGAAGCGTGCATGGGTCCAGGTAAGCTCTTCAGAATGGGTCTGAGCCCCAAGGATTAGGAACCCGCTGCCCACAAGATACCTGATCTCTGGGCCTTGCATGGTGGTCGTGTCTGACTCTGAGCCCCTGTTCCCTAACCTCTTGGTCATCACCCACCCTTGAGCTAGAAGGCCGTGCTCAGTGTGTGTGTATGTGTGTGTGTGTGTGTGTGTGTGTGTGTGTGTGTGTGTGTGTGTGTGTGTGTGTGTTTTGTTTACTACATTCCATGACACCCTGAGAGAGAGGTAGCCATGCTAAAGCTTATTCAGAGCTCGGTTTCAGCATTTGGGGTGGAGGCGGCCTCACCACAGGGGGCATGACCACCACCTATACGGCCGGCCTATTGCCAGATTCGGGAAGAGGACAGGACGGCTGTATTACTTAGCAGTTAGAGCAGCCATTTTGCCATGTTAAAGGCATCAGAGTTTCGTAGTTTAAGGAGTGTTGCTGCATATCCCATGTGCCAAGCAAGGGTGAGGGACCCCTGTGTGCTGGGTGCACTACTGTCCTGTATGGCCTTACACAACTGGTAGGTTCTGCGCCTCAGTTCAGTCAGGGAGGGATACCAAACATTGCATACTTCGAGGTTCATTTGTGTCCCAGGGTCTCCTTCATACATGGTGGACAGGGTGGCTCGGTTAGAGAGCATGGTCAGTGGCACTCGTCAACTGGGGCATCCCGAATCTGTCTATGTCCACCCATGCGGGAAGGCTACGGCCAAGCTTAGGCATATTCAGACGGAGTCCCTGGAGGATTCTAGCTCCTACATCGAGGACCTATTTAGGGGTTCAGGATCTAGTTCCGTCCGGTTGCCCAGAAGCGGAGAGGAACCGGAAGCCACGCACGTGCAGGGAAACACTTTGGATCACTTGACAAATTAGATTACGAAGCTTATTGAGTCAACCTCCTCGGCCAAAGTGGCAGCTGAAGAGGGATGAACCCTACAAGTGCAAGAAAGTCAGGCAGATTTTTCCCCCATTTTGGTGGTTAAAAAAAGTGGGAGAAACCGGATAAGCTTCCATCTCTTCTGAAGGTCCTGAACGCCAAGTACCCCTTTCCGGATAAGGTGGTGAAGGTTTGGTCTTCTTCACCCCTGAGACAGATGAACCTGTTTCGGGTCTGGCTCGGCACACCCTTATCCCTACTTCGGATAGTGCAGCCTTGAGGAACCAGCTGATAGGAGGTTGGACCAGTTGGCCAGGCATGCGTTCTCCAGGCTTAGGTCGGCCATGTGCCCAGCTTGAGCCACAACCATGGCTGCTACGGCAGGTAAGTTCCAAATGAAGCAGCAGAAGAGGTTTTTGGTCCTCTGCACTTCGCTTGAATTCCTTTGCTATGGAGGTCTTCAGATACATTGTACCGGCTATGGTCGACTTGGTGCATCTGGTGGATAGGGGGCTGGCCTTGTTGGTCACCTTGCAGCGCATGGTCTGGCTGAAACAGCGGTCAGCCGGCACTGCTTCGAAGACGATGCTTACTGCCCTCCCCTTGCGGGGGCTCATCTTTTTGGTGAGCCTTTGGATGACCTGGTCCGGAAGGCCATGGGTGGGAAATCAACTCAGCTTCCACAGAAATGGAAACTGAGGACTTCGTGTCAAACAGCGGGCAGAAAGCAGCGTCTCATACCACAGACTCCCGGACTTTATGTTTTTTGTTTAAAGTGGACAAAAAGAGTCTGAGACTGCAGGGCAAGCTTACTCTACCAGCCCATCCCCCCGAGCATCCACAATGGGGGGGGGGTTGTATTTTGACTTCAGCGTTAAAGTGGACCAAAACCAAAGGTTTTGACTATCCTGGATTTTGTTCCTTTCCGTGGGGGCACCCTGACCGGGGCCCCGCTGTGTGAAACCCCCCCAGATCACCACAGCAACTCACCTCTTCCTGGTCCCACAGCGTGTATAAGAGCAGCGGCTCTGACAAACGCATCCTCCGACTCCCTCTAACAGGGAGCCTGCCCATGCCGGTCATTCACAAATGCCTAGTGCGGGCATGCATACTGTTAGAGGGAAGCGGAAGATGCGGCCTTCAGAGCTGCTGCTCTTAGACGCACCGTGGGACCGGGATAAGGTGAGTTGGCTGCGGCGATCTGGGGGGTTTTACACAGTGGGGCGCCCCCATCGGGACGGGGAAAGGAACAATACCCAGGATAGTCAAAATCCTGGGTTTTGGTCCACTTTAAAGGGCAAAATATGTCCAAAGCAGTTACTGTTAGCTAGCGTTGGTCTCCTTTACCGACAGAGGTGGCAAGGTTGCCAATGCCCTGGACGAGACAGTGCATGCATTAAGCATACCCAGCTCGGTCCACCTCTGCTGGAGCATGCATGAGCAAGCCAAGTCTGTGCATGTATTGTGCGATCACAAGAAGGAGAAGAAGATTTCACCCAAATCAAGCAACATTTAGGATAGGTAACATTTTGGTCTCTTTCCTAATAGTAAATGTGATGACTTATATCCCTGTGAAGCCTCCCTAATGCTGGGGTGTCAGCCAGACTCCATTAGTTATATGGTCAGTGTTAAGTGCAGAGCTGTAGGAATGGCCCTGTCTGCGATCTCGAGTAGCATCAGCACAATAGAAACAGACGAGGAGGATGAGGAGCGGCTGCTGTCACCACCCTGACCCCGCTGTCAGGAGTGCGCGTTACCCGGGCAGCAGGTTCTGCCAGTTCTGTTTTCTCCACTTATCTACTTCCTCCTCCCGCCCTCCAGTCACATGACACTCAGTCACCAGGGCTAATGAGTGCCGTGTAACATCGCTCTCTGCTGGAAAGTCAGGGGATCCGGGGACGGGAATCATCATGCGGCTGCACCTCGGGATCCCGCTGCTGCTCATCCTCGCGCTCAGCACAGTGAGTTCCAGATTTGGTGTATGAGGGGGCGCCTCCCTGTCATCACTTGGCATTTAGGGGTGAGCCCTGGCAGCTCCCTGTATTATTATCATCAAATCACTGCTTTTCCTTCTGGCTGCCCCACCTGTCTGCCTCATGTGCCTGTGTGCTGCTATGCTATGTATATATAGATCATCTATATATATATTAGTCACATTACTCTGCCCTGTGGTGGATTTGGCGGCAGGTTTGCAAAAACAAAAAAAGGTTTGCTCAGGTGGGGGGGGCACTGCTGCCTATAACTTTGTGGCTTGCCCCGTGGCCCGTCCAGACCATAATCCAAAGGTTGGTGGAGGCTCCTTTTGAAGGGCAAATGGTGGAGGCCCCGGGGTGCCTCTCTCATAAGGGGTGCCCCCCTCCGGCCCTGTCTGCTACCATAGAGTTCCTCATTAGAAGAGGATCAGGCTACTGAAGTGGTAAAATATTTAGTCACTATGCCTTTAGCAGGGCACGTGCCCGCACCAGGCATTTGTGAATTGAAGGGTAGCTGGGGATGCGGCCACCAGTGCGCTCGGATCCACTTGCCCTAGGCGTGCTCTTGGACAAAGCGTCTGAGCGCGCTGATTGGATGAGAGGCTGCACATGCGTCTTAGGACTGAAGAAGGGTGAGTGAGATCAGGCAACCTGGGGGGGTTTTACAGAGCGGGGCATCCCCGATCAGGGATGCCCCACTGTGTAAAACCCCCAGGTCGCCCGGAAACTCTTCTTCGTTCCTGGTCCAACGGCGCATCCCCACTATCCCTTTAGCAGGGTGCGTGCCTGCACCAGGCATTTGTGAATGGCCGGCGCAGGCACACTCCCTGTTAAAGGGGTTAAAGGGTAACATGAACACACACTCGGTTTCTCACACCCACTCATACTCTCCTACTGTTGGCCTCATTTCTCCATCTAGATGAGAGCTGTTATGGGATAGAAGGGAGTGTAATCAGCAGCTGTACCTAGTCATTAACTGTGCTGGACGTGTTAAGCCACGCCTCCCACACCCGTTCAAACTTGTTTGGGCATCCCCTGGCTAGTTTTATATAAAACTAGCTTACTATTTATTAAGCTTTTCCATCCTGGTAGAGTTGGCACACTCGGATGTTTGCAATTTAGTAGGATGCATTTCCTAGCGTAGAAGATTAACAATCTGAAAAGAATTCTCTGCGGGCCACCATCTAGCATGGGTTCAACTGTACTCAGCAGACATAGGGCACTTGACTTTTTAATTGGTAAGCCCACAGATGTGGATATAAAGCTAGCTATCATAGCCCAGTATGTTGAGATCACTCGACACTCCCAGATCATGTGCATCAAGGTGCCTGGTTTGACCTAACATCTGGGACACAAGTCTGTCTCCAACATTCTTTTAAGTCTCCCATTCTTTTAAGCTGGGGTCCAGTAGAACCTGGTGGAGCCACTGTAACATCGCTCTGTGCTGGAAAGTCAGGGGATCCGGGGACTGGAATCATCATGCGGCTGCACCTCGGGATCCCGCTGCTGCTCATCCTCGCGCTCAGCACAGTGAGTTCCAGATTTGGTGTATGAGGGGGCGCCTCCCTGTCATCACTTGGCATTTAGGGGTGAGCCCTGGCAGCTCCCTGTATTATTAGTATCATCAAATCACTGCTTTTCCTTCTGGCTGCCCCACCTGTCTGCCTCATGTGCCTGTGTGCTGCTATGCTATGTATATATAGATCGTCTATATATATATTAGTCACATTACTCTGCCCTGTGGTGGATTTGGCGGCAGGTTTGCAAAAGCAAAAAAAGGTTTGCTCAGGTGCTGCTGCCTATAACTTTGTGGCTTGCCCCGCGGCCCGTCCAGACCATAATCCAAAGGTTGGTGGAGGCTCCTTTTGAAGGGCAAATGGTGGAGGCCCCGGGGTGCGCAAGGGGTGCCCCCCTCCGGCCCTGTCTGCTACCATAGAGTTCCTCATTAGAAGAGGATCAGGCTACTGAAGTGGTAAAATATTTAGTCACTATGCCTTTAGCAGGGCACGTGCCCGCACCAGGCATTTGTGAATTGAATTTTCCTCTGTACTTTTAGGCTCTCTTCCTACTCAGTCTACTCTCTGGCTGTCAGGGTGGCCACCCAGAACGAGCTGGGAGCCAGGTACCCTACAAAGTGAGAACTGCAAAGGCAGATGGTACATGTAACAGCTCCTGGATGGCTGGCCTAGGGTAAGCAACCAACCTACAGTGCCTGGCGTCTACTGACAGGCCTGGTCTTTACTGGAGCCCCCCTACAAAGGGGGAGAGGCGCTGTGCTGCCAGGGTTGTGCCGCAGAGTCAGGAACCACTAGTAGTGAAGAGGTGCTGTACAAAATCAATGACTCAGGAGGCAAAGGGTCATTCCAAAAAGTCACCTGGACAGACTAGACCATATTGTCCAGTACCAGTGGGGGAAATGTATTTCTTCTGGGGGTCACTGGTAGTTAAACTTGACAAGTCTGATAGGCTAGCTACGCTACGGTTTATTTATTTCATCCTGATTTTTAATGTCCATATGATGGTAGGACTAAACAGGCAGCAGTGTCAATATTGGTGTCCAACCTCCTGGTACGCAAAGCATATATGCCCTAGGAATGACCATAAAGATGAAACTATTTCCCCAGATGTAATTCCACAAAATAATTTTAAACTAACCTCTACATTCTTAAATAGGAAATTGCTGCACGGACATTTGAAATAGACTACAGTTGCAATTGTTTTAGAAAGGATGGAGAGCCATTTCGATATATTTCTGGAAGCATTCATTATTCCCGGGTGCCTAGCTTCTATTGGAAAGACCGCTTATTGAAAATGAAAATGGCAGGACTGAATGCTGTTTCCACGTAAGTATTTGAAAGAGGCTACTGAATACTTATAGATTTTAGGTTCCTGATAAATGGGCGCAAATAATGTATTCTTAGTTGGCAATATTTTTGAGTTTAAACGGCTCTCAAAAGCTCATTCATAGGTCTACATTTTATCATATATTTGCCAAGAGTGATATTGGGTTATAGGGGTACCCCAGTTGTTCTAAGATTTGCCCTTCCATCCCTGTACTGGCTTGTTGGTAGATAAACTGCTTTTTTGGCATGTTCCTTGTTGATCACATAACCACTTTCACAACCTGAAAAATGTCTATTTTTCCCTTTTAAAGTAGATACAGTCTGCCTATAACCTTAAAGCTTATGATGTCTGGCTGTTTTTAACCCTTTAACCGCCAGCCTACCTTGAGATTTTGTCACCCTTTGTTGCCAGACCATTTTGCACTATTTTGCGCTCCCCATGTTCAACTGTGATTTTTGAAGGGATTTCCAGGGATTTCCCAGGAAAGTGATATATTGTTTTTTTCAGCGGAGCCTGGGCTTTAACATAAAATGTCTTGTTTGTCATTTTCTAAGTGTATTCTCAATATTTTTGGGTGACAATTGTGCAAAAAAATAAAAAAAAAACTATTTTTTACAATTTGTAGTTTTTTTTGTAATAAAAAATGTAAGTTTGTCAATAAAATCTTATTGCGTGTGAAATCCTAATTTCTCCCGGTTACAGCGGTACCACATATGTATAGGTAGACACCCTATTCCTGCCCAGGAGACTCCCCCAAACTGAAAACGCTTTAGGAGATTTTCAGATAAAATACAACTGTGCTTTGCAATATGCGCACCTTGCAGTTCTTCAAGAAAAACAACCCTTTACATTTGAAATACCCCCCACAAACTATATATTCCCTAGAAGTACACACCTCAAGCTTTCTAGGCGTACCAGGCTTGTTGACATGGGTGCAGTTTTCTGGAAGTAATCCCTCAATGTATTCTTTGGTTGCACAGGGTTTCCCTAAAAATGAATAAAAAAGCAGAATCAAAACCACATTTACCTAAAAAAACCTATATGCAAACCAGAAAAAAACAGAAAATCTGAAAAAGCAACATCCCCCAAACAGAATGATACCCAACATGCATAGGTTCTGTCAAGGAAAGAGTTGCCAAACACACCAAAGTAAAGCATGCGCATAACGGTAATTTTACTTCAGATATTCAGCTCTGCAGACAAAGTGCGCACCTTGTGCTTTTTCTACCAAACCAACCCTTTACATTTGGAATATCCCCCATAAACCATATATTTCCTGAAAGTACACATGTTAAGCTTTCTAAGCGTACCCAGCTTGTTGTAGTGGGCTCATCTTTCTGGAAGTAATATCTCGAAGAATTCATAGGTTGCACAGGATTTCACAAAAAAATGTATAAAAAAGCAGAATAAAAAACACATTTTCCTAAAATATCAATATGCAAATAAGAAAAAACAAGCTAAATCTGAAAGCGCAAGGTCCCCCGAGCAGAACAATACCCAACATGCATAGGTACCTGTAACCTTTTGACTGCCAGTCTACTTGAGATTTTGTCACCCTCTCCTGACAGGATATTTTTCACCATTTTGCGTGATGTTTAACTGTGATTTTTGCAGGAATTTCCAAGAAAATGGCATATTTTCTTTTTGTGGCAGAGTTTAGGCTTTAACATGAAATGTCTTGTTTGTATTTTTTCTACTTTTTTAAATATTTTCAAATAAATAAATAAAAAAAAAATAAAAAAATATATATTTTTTAAATTGTCTCCTTTATTTTAAACAAAAACATTTATTTTATTAAAGAAAGCCATATTGCATGTGAAAGCCCCATTTCTCCCGATTACAATGATACCACATATGTATCGGTAGCCCCCCGTTCCTGTCCAGGTGATCCCATAAACTGAAAAGAGCACTTTATAACATTTACAAATAAAATACAACTACTATCCACATAATAAAGGGTTAAATAAAAAAAAATTGGTGTGGGGTGCCCCTTTACGGGGGGGGGGGGGGCAACATTCCTTGGGGGAATTTTAAGGTTTTTTTGGGAGGCAGGTAATGGGGGGTCTCTGGGTTAATGGCAAGTCACCCACTAGCCACAGGTGACTTGCCAGACCCCCGAGCCCTGTGAACTGGTATAGGGGTCACATGGACCCCTTACCAGTTCACAAAGGGTTAAAAGTAAAAAAAAAAAACACACACACACAGAGACACACTTTAAAAAAAACTTTATTAAAAAAAAATATTTTTTTAATTATTTTTTTTTAATACTTACCTCCCATCCATCCCTGTGTCCCACGCTGATCACTTAGGCTTCTGCTCTCCTGCTGGGTTACAGGTAACAAAGGGTTGATTAAAAAAAAAATGACATAGGGTCCCCCCTCAAAGGGAGGGGGACCCCATTTTATTTTTGGGATTTTTAAGGGTTAAAACCCTTAAAAATCCCCCCAAAAAATGGCGTGAGGTCCCCCCTACCCAGCATAACCAGCCTGTGACCAGCTATGGGGGCTTGTAGAACAGGGCACAGGGGCCAGCTTTAGTGGCCCCTGGCCCTGCGGCTACAAGCCGTCATAGCCTAGGGCCACGGCTCTTCTGCCCCCCCCGGGCTTTGGGGATGCAGGTAATTTGGGGGGCCAGGGGTTAATGGCAAGTCACCCGCTAGCGCAGGTGACTTGCCAGACCCCCGAGCACTGTGAACTGGTATAGGGGTCACATGGACCCCTTACCAGTTCACAAAGGGTTAAAAGTAAAAAAAAAACACACAGACACACTTTTTAAAAAATATCTTTATTAAAAAAAAATAAATGTTTTTTTAATACTTACCTCCCATCCATCCCTGTGTCCCACGCTGATCACTTAGGCTTCTGCTCTCCTGCTGCTGCTGGAAGCCTTTTATACCTACTGGGCTACAGGTAACAAAGGGTTAATTAAAAAAAAAATGACATAGGGTCCCCCCTCGAAGGGAGGGGGACCCCATTTTTTTTTTGGATTTTTAAGGGTTAAAACCCTTAAAAATCCCCCCAAAAAATGGCGTGAGGTCCCCCCTACCCAGCGTAACCAGCCTGTGACCAGCTATGGGGGCTTGTAGAACAGGGCGCAGGGGCCAGCTTTAGTGGCCCCTGGCCCTGCGGCTACAAGCCGTCATAGCCTAGGGCCACGGCTCTTCTGCCCCCCCCTGGGCTTTGGGGAGGCAGGTAATTTGGGGGGCCAGGGGTTAATGGCAAGTCACCCGCTAGCGCAGGTGACTTGCCAGACCCCCGAGCCCTGTGAACTGGTATAAGGGGTCGCATGGACCCCTTACCAGTTCACAAAGGGTTAAAGTAAAAAAAAAAAGACAGACACTTTTTTTGTAAATACTTTATTTAAAAAAAAAAACAATTTTTTTACTTTACTCACCTCCGATCTTCATCTTCTGTGTCCCGCGGCGATCTGCTGTCAGTGACGGCTGGGCAGAGGAGGGGGGAGGCAGGCGATCGGAGGATCGCCTACCTCCCTCCTTCCCTGCCCAGCCGTCACTGGCATCTGACAGCTGAACCGCCGGGTGCCCCGATGACACCCGGCGGTGACGTCACCGCCCCCGCCCCAAAGAGGCGGGGCCAGAATCCAAGATGGCGGCCGCCATCGGAAGACGCTGCTGAGGGAGGAGGGCTGTTATGCCCCCTCCAGAAGACAGAAGAGCGGGGAGGGGGGATCGGAGCCCCCCCCCGTGAAGAGGAGAGCCTGCGGGAGCTGGCGGGGACAAAGGTAGGTAACTGTTTTTTTTTTTTTTTTTTTTTTTTTTTTATTACAGGAAACCGGGCGGCTGCTGAAACGGGGGGGGGGGGGCACCCGGTCCGGGCCCTCCCCTGCAGCCGGAGGAGCCCCGATGGGCGATCGGAGCCCCTCTGGCTGAAGAGGAGACCCGACCGGATCGAACGAGGGGTCAGGTAAGTGTCTTTTATTTTTACTTTTTTTTTTATTTGTGGGGAAAGTCAGGCACGTAAATTTTACGTGGCTGGCGTTTAACTGTTGGAGAGGCAGCCACGTAAAATTTACGTGGCTGGCGTTTAAAGGGTTAAAACAGTGCTAGGGTTATTTTATTTTTTTTTTTTACTTAATTAAAATTAAAAAAAACACTGTGTCCACCGGTCTGCTGCTCCAGGCATAGGAGCTAGCAACTTGGGGCTCAGAGGCGAATGCCTGCTTACCAGCCTATATGCTCTTCGGCTCAGGTCCAAGGGCACAGGGGCATCCTTGGAAAAACACTAGGCTCCTCCGCACCCCTTCCCCCCCCCAGGAGGATATAATCAGCGAGGGTTTAAAAGGAGGATAATCAACAGGTGTATCTGCATGCTGCACCTTTGAACTGGTATAGGGCTCCCTAGCTTACCATTTGGAAAAATTTACAAAACAACTGAATCACACACGCTTTATACACAGAGGAGTTTTTCAGGTGCACTTTGTGTTTTTTTTGTGACTATGTGATCCAATAAGCACCAAAAATATACAAAAGTGGGGGGCGTGGCCGGCGATGAGAGTGTGAGGACGGGATATCCTTGAGCTCCCTCTGGCCGACCCGGTTTTTGACCAATTTTAGGGTACTTATCCCACCCAGACCCAATCGGAGGATATGGCGAAGAAGCGGAAGGGAGTGAAGACTACCTCGCCCCTGCTGAATAGAAAAATCAGCTCATACCTGGCAATGGAGCGATCGGGAGGTAGAGGTGAGGCGTCCTCCAAGATGGTGACGTCCGAGGCTGGGTTGGCGGCGACCCGCAGCGTGAACAAGAGTCATCCTGAACGAAGCGAGGGGGGAATGGCGGCCCCTGGGATGGAGAACAACGAGGAGGGCAATATTGACCGCCCCACACAGGCAGCGGGAAGTCCCCCCCCGCCACCGGAGATGGAGCCGGGAAGCAGCCGCGGGCCCCAGTGGCTGATGGGAGAGGCGGCGAAATGTCAGTGGCCGCTGCAGAATCCGAGGTGCAGCGGCGCACTGAGCAGATGAGCGGCCCTGGCGGTGACAGACGGCGCGAGTGCGGTTCTCCCCCGTCCGCCGAGGAGGTGAGATCAGCTGGCGGGGGAGAGCCCGCAGAGGAGAGGACGGAACAGCTGTGCCCCAGCCCTCCAGGCTTGAAGAGCGAGAGCCCGGTGAAGCAGGGGCCATCGGGGATGCCTGACCGGGGGGGGCGGGCCCTGGTAAACCCCCCCAGGGAAACCTCCCCATATTTAAAACCACCATGGAGCGGATCATCAAGGGGGTCTCCGGGTCAGGGGGGGAGATACCCTTCACATCAGGGACTAGAGTCGCCCCCCTCTTGCTGGAGAAGCCCCGCCATGTTCTGGGGGGATGAATCATCATCATTCCCTTTGGGGCAAAGCATAGATCCCGACACCCCTAAGATGCCCCCACCAAGCCCAGGGTCGAGGGCGCTCTCTGACGACACACAGAGCCCCCCCAGAGACTGGTTCTCCCCCAGGGGATCCAGTAGGGTCCGCCATTCTCATATGTGGCCCACAAGGAAGAGCTCCGCTGGGGCTACATGGCCCAGAAATGGGGAATTGAGAGGGGATGCCCCAGACTGCATCGTATTGGGCCCCCACATCCCTTGGGCGTGGATTTGAAGATTGGCTGCCAGAAGTCTCCTCTGCGGTCGAGCGGAGTCGGTCAAGTAACCAGACCTCCCATGGCGACTTGGGGCTCCACACCCAGCCAGACCTTGGGTGCCGACATGGGCGCCATACCATATGGCGGGTGCGGGCTGGCTGCTGAGGGGGTTCCCTCCCACACGCAACTCATAGCTTCACACGATCCAATCCTAGCGGATATTAGAGCAGAGCTCAGAGCCCTTCCCACCAAAGCCGACCTCGAATCTTCTCTTTATCCTAAGAGTGGAGAGCTGATTCAAGAAAGACATTTCCGATCTGCATTTGGTGGAAGGCCTGGACTCTAAAGTCGCTGGTTTGGAACAGTCCCAACTCACGACTATACAAAGGATAGAAGCCCTGGAAAAAAACGCTCCAACAAGGGGTTTCCCAAGCCACGGTCCTATATTTGGATCTCGAAAGGAGTAGGCGTAACAATCTCAGGGTGAGAGGCCTTCCAGAGGCGACTGGTCAAGACCAACTGTTGTCTACAGTCACAGGCATCTTTAATGGGATCCTCAACCGCCCGCCCAACACCGAAATAGTGATAGACCGCCTCCACAGGGCCCTCGGCCCCAATCGACTGCGGAACTTGATCTGCCATCTACATTACTACTCTGTGAAGGAGGAGATCCTCAGGAAAGCCTGGGACAGTGATTGAATTAACTTCGACGTGGCGATGCTCCAGGTGTTTCCGGATATATCCTGAAGAATGCTCCAGATGAGACTCAGCCTGAAGCCCTTGCTTGCTAGAATCCAAGATTGCGGAGCCACCTACCGTTGTGGATACCCCTTCCACTTGCTTGTCTGCAAAAATCAACGGGTGTTTGCCCTGAGATCTCATGCCGATCTCCCGGACTTGTTTGCCTTCCTGGACTCCCCCCCGGAGGGGGGGGGGGGGACAGCCTCAGAGGGTACGCCGAGGAAGAAGCGTGAATGCGCGAGACATTCCAGAAGACCCCCTGAGGGCCTGCCGCCCTTGGCGAATGAGTCATAACGGCAGCTGAAATCTGAGATACATGGGGATCGGCCGGGTCCCAGATATCCTTTTCTTCGCTGTTTTGATATTCTACGTGACTCAGATTTTTACTCGTTATTGTATGCTTAGATTTTTTTTCACTATCTTGTTGGTGCTCCCGTGCGTGGCCTGGGGGTCCCGCACTCGCCACTGGTGGGCGGGTGTGAGGCTGCCGGGCGGTGCTGGTCGCGCCGGGTCTATTTACAATTGGGTTGAGTGGGTGTTACCTCAGGAGACGGCTCCCGGGGTGGATGCTGAGACCATTGGGGGACCTACTTCACATCACCGGTGTTGGCTGGAGGGACCCCTCGTGCTCTTCGGGTCCGCTTCGTCTCCACAATAGGCACATGTTCACATGTGGGGAAACAGAAGTTTATTTCCCTAATTAGATTGTTGTTTTATCTGTTTGCTCCTAATTTGGTTTAGTTTTTTTGATTTTGTTTAGTGTTTAACCCTAATTCTCTGTCTTCTCTTACCCCCCCCTCCGTCTTTGAATCCTAATTCTCTAACTCCCCCTTCTACCCTCCCCTCCACCCGCCTCGCTTTTCCACTCACTCTCCCCCGGGTTCTCTCGTTGCCGGAGTCTCGTGCACTCCTATCTCCTTGGCATTGGGAGCAGGAGATTGAATGGTCCGACATGTCCAGGGTGAAGTGCACATCCCTTAATGTGAAGGGTATCAATTTCCCTATAAAGAGATCCGTGGTCCTCAGGGAATTGCGACGCTTGCATACACAGATCGCCTTCCTGCAGGAGACCCATCTCAGAGATGGGAGGACTCATAACCTTACCAATCGCTTGTTCAAGACTCAATAACATTCCCTTTCTCCAGATTCTAAATCTAGGGGAGTGGCTGTTCTGATAGCGGGATCCCTGCCGTGGACGCACCTGGAAACACTCCAGGACCCTGAGGGGAGATTCCTGTTTGTTAGGGGCACCTTATTCTCCCTGAAGAGGACATTGGCGACATGTTATTGCCCTAACTCCTATCAGTATAAATTCCTCCTCTCCACACTGCATAAATTGGATGCGTTTGCGGAGGGGGTTCTCCTGTTGGGTGGCGATTTCAATGCGGTTCTCGACCCAGCTGTAGATACATCCTGCGGGTCTTCTCACACCCCCTATTTATCTCTGAAGAAGCTTAAAACCCTACTTTTCAAAAATCAGCTTATGGATGCATGGCGGACACTGAATCCCAGGGGGAGAGACTACACGTTTTTCTCAACCGCTCACAATTCCTACTCGCGCATCGACTGGTTCCTGGTCCCCCACAGGTTCCTGCACCTTATAGTCGACATGGATATTGGTCAGATAACTATTTCCGCCCCAATCTCCATGACCATCTCCATCCCTGACACGGCTCCCCTCAGAGGTCAATGGAGGTTGAACAGCTCTCTCCTTCACGACCCCGGGGTAAAGGCGGATATTCAAAAGGCTATCTCAGAATTCTTTGTGACAAATAATACAGGGGAGGTTTCGCGGATGTCTCTGTGGGAAGCCCACAAATGCGTGATTAGTGGCCTACTGATCAAACATGGGGCCCGTCTCAAAAAAGGAAAAGAACAAACAATTTGACCATCTGACCCGAGAGATCTTTAAGGCTGAGACCATGCACAAGCAGACCCTCGACAAGGCTCTGGGTGCCAAACTGGTAAGTCTCCGGGAGTCCGGCGGTTAGGTGCAGGAGGTTCTTTTACTAATATAGCAACAAATGTGGCAGGGCCTTGGCTAGGGCAAAGCGCAGCGAACCTGGAACTTTATCCCTCACATTCATGACCAGGGGGGTAATAGATTACACTTGCCTGCTGACATAGCAAGGACTTTTAGAGAGTTTTATGAAAATCTGTATAACCTGCCATTGGGTTGCCCAGCCCCTAGTCAGAGTAGCATTGAAGTGTATATATTTGTGAGTCAGGTCTCCCGCGTCTCAAGCGTGAGGTGGTTAAAGCCCTTGAAGGGGATATAGAGACTGAGGAATTTTTAAAAGCCATTAAAAATGCCAAACCGGGGAGGGTGCCAGACGGCTTCAGCTTGTACTATTACAAAGAATTTGCAGAGACCCTAGGCCCACAATTTACTGCATCTTTTGGCTCCCTGCGAGATGGCATGCCCCCACCTAGAGACACCCTGCGAGATAACATTACAGTCAATCAAAAATCCTCTGCCCTGAATATTAACATCCCCTCAAAAAGACTGAAGCAGATATCTGAGAACTTTCCATTTAAGTGGGAGCGGGAGGCAATAACATACCTGGGGACACAAATTCCGGCCCATCCCCAAAAAATTTACAACCTGAACTTCCCCCCGCTGCTGAAGAAGGTGGAGGAGGACCTGCAGAACTGGAATAAAAATGCATTCTCCTGGTTTGGCAGGGCAAACATCATTAAAATTAATATTCTGCCAAGGGTGTTATATCTCTTCCATGCCCTCCCGATCGAGGTCCCTCACATTCTTCAGGCGTCTAACAGGGATCTGCTTGAGATTTGTTTGGGCGGGGAGGCCGCATCGGTTGGCGGCTTCCCTCCTCGTTCTCCCCAAGGAAAGGGGGGGGATGGGTCTCCCGGATTGAAAGGCATACCATGCTGCGGCACACCTTGCGCGGGTGATTGATTGGTGCAGACTTTGAAGCAATGGACGCTCATCGAGCAAGTAACCTCGGTGACTCCCCTTTCGGGGTTCCCTTGGATACCGTTAGACCGGATTTCTGCATTAAGCAAACACCCTACAATAGGCCCCACCCTGAGGATAGCGGGCAGGACTTTCCTGAAACCGGGTATTTCACCCCCTGCTTCACCACTGACCCCTGTACTGGGTCATCCGGACTTCCCTGCGGGCCACTCAGATGGCACATTCCGGACGTGGGTGAAGCAAAACCGCTTCAGGGTCATGCACTTACGGGATGGGTCGGGTTGGACTAGAGTTGAGGATATGGCGTCGAGGCATTCCTTGCCACCCCTGAGTGTTTGGCAGACTCTTCAGCTAACACACTTCCAAAACTCCCTTACCAGGGCAGCGGAAGCTTCCAGACCCCTGACCTCCTTTGAACAAACCTGCGTAGGGAGCGGCCACTTCAGAGGGGCTCTGTCATATACATATGGCCTGTTGATCAGTCTCCCGGACTCCTATGTGCCCCCGTTTGTGGAGGGATGGGAGAGGGAGTTAAACAGGAAATTCTCAGAGGAGCAAACACAGGCCATGCTACAGGTGGCTCACAAATCCTCAATGTCCTGCAGATATCAGGAAGCCTCCTATAAAGCCCTCGCACAATGGTATCTGGTTCCATCCAGACTGGCGAGAATATTTCCCTCTTCCACCCCTGTTTGTTGGAGATGTTCCCGAGCAAGGGGCACTATGATCCACATCTTTTGGGAATGTGAGGACCTCACTGGGTTTTGGGGTAATGTCAGGAAAATAGTGCTAAAGTTGACAGACATAGATCCGGCATGCTATCTCCTTGGACTTGACCCTACATCCATCCGGAGGAGGAGCAAGTCCTTGCTTGTCCCTCTTTTGAATTTGGCCAGGTCATGTATCCCGACCTGCTGGAAATCGGTTACCCCCCCCCCCCCCACAGTGGCGATGTGGCTCTCCAGGGTGAGAGATATTGGCAGGATGGAGGAACTATTGGCCACAAACACAGGGAGACTTGGCGGGAGTGGGACCGCTTTACATTCACGGCGGAATACTTGAATTTCCTGCAGGAGTAGAGGCCTTGGAAGGAAACCCCCCCTGTCAGGGGCACACAGTGGCCTCTTCTTTTCCTCCCCCCCCCCCCACCTATGTCTGTTTGTTGTCCTGTCTTCTCCCTCCCTCGCGTTTCATGTGTATTCTGTGACCCGAGTTATATATGTTAATACCTGTGTTCTTTAAAAATTGGAGGCATGGTTTGCAGACCACACGTTTAATTGTGTGCTAGCAGGCCACCCTTGTGGTCACGGCAGGTGATGGGTAATCAAGGATTATGGACGACCTCCAGCCAGCATCACTCATATTTCCTTCCGAGACCAGGTTGTGGAGGACACTTTCAGCAAGATGCCGGCCTAGGCGGATTACAGTCATGTTTGCCTTGCTTTCATATTTATCTCGGTAAAACTGATGTACAACTGTAATGAACGTGGTCTGTAATATATGCTTCTGCAATAAAAATTTACAATTTAAAAAAAAAAAAATATATATATATATACAAAAGTAACAAGACTACTGAATCGCAATGCATTTGATGTTTATTGCATAAAAGACGTTGTATAATCTTACACATTTCTGCCATACCTATAAAATGTGGGTGTATCGCTGCAATCTTTTTATTTATATTATTTTTACATTTAGCTAGGTCCACTTTCATATTATTCAACTGCCATGTTTATAGATTGTTTGGTGCCCTATAGTATATCTGTGGTTTATGCTCACAAAATGTAAAAAAAATTGTCTGGAACTTGTGGTGACACTAGTCTTATGCAATATATACCATTTTAAGGTGGTTGTCTTTATAATTCTAGGTATGTCCCATGGAATTTTCATGAACCAAAGCCTGGCATCTATGATTTTTCTGGAGACCATGATATAGAAGCCTTTTTGAAACTAGCTAATGAAATTGGATTGTTGGTCATACTAAGAGCCGGTCCTTATATATGCGCAGAATGGGACATGGTATGTACTTCTCTTCTGGAAATGCCTTCATTACATTGTTTAGATTTGTCTCCTTTAGTTAAAAGGACATGTCTAAAATATACTAAAAATTAAACACAAAACATTTCGCCATAATCCTAAAATGTTCTCTATGCAGGTTGCTGTGTTCTTTCTATTCTCTGTGCCTGTGGGCACCAATGTATCCATGAAAACTTTGAATGTTTAGTTCTCCTTAGGTTTCGGCCTACATTCAGGGATTCACAGAGGGATGATTCTCTAAGCAGAATCCTCTCCCAACAAACCATTGAATGTAGAGTGGAACGTTAGGGAGAACATAAAATTCAAACCTCAGCCTGTGTCGCTACAACAAATGGAGATTGTTTCAAAAGGAAAACATTTGTACTTTTCATGTTTGGAATGAATATTTCAGGATGTTTGTTTTATGAAAGCAGTTTTCACTATTGGGGTCAGTATTTGAATACCCATTTACGACCAGGCTTACCTGGTCAAAATATTCTGGGATTAATATGGAATAATGGAGGGCACAGAGAAAAAAAGACTGCTGGTGGTCATCTGCTGATATGCATGCTCATATAACATGAGTATAACCAAAGCATTTAATTTGCTTACATTGTTGTACAGTATATGGGTGAACATATCTAATTTTATTTTTTTCTCTTGCAGGGAGGCTTTCCTGCCTGGCTTTTAGCAAAAAAATCTATTGTTCTTAGATCTTCTGATCCAGGTATCTAATTTCCTTTCTTATTGTACTTGAGTTATTGGTTAAAGCCATAAACCTAATCTCATAAAGCTGGTGTGTTTTTGTACATATTCTATATGAATATATGACAGTAAATTTGGAGTTTGTGTATCGGGTACTACAGGCTGAACAATGCATTTTTCATTGAGAGCTTTCACCACTTAAAATGCTATTAATTAAAATTAATTATTTTTGAATAATCACATCTTAAAGTAGGACAAAACCCAGGATAGTCAAAAGTTTTGACTATCCTGGGTTTTGTTCCTTTCCCTGGGGGTACCCCGATCGCAGTAAAAATTAAAAAAGACAGTGGGAGACTCCCCTAGAATATATAAATATAAATGTATGTAGGCACTGCCCTTCTAACCCAGATATAGCCAGGGCGCCCAGCTAACCTCTACACATGCAAAAAAACCACATAAATTCCAACAACTGGTTAATTGCTGGGCTGGCCAATGAACATACTGACTGAATTAGCCTAGAAAAATCACTTTTAATAGTAGAAAATTGGCACAAAAAATGCATATGGCTTAACAAGACAAAGTAGCACACACTTATTAAAACCGCAATTGCGCAAACACATATACAGATAAATGGGGGCCCCTGCCAGGCCGACCTGGACTCCACACTCACACCAGCAAACACTCAGCTCACACCAAAAAATTGCTGGCCAGCATGTAATACAGGGACAAAAAATCTGTCCACAATGGGAGCAAGCAGCTTGGCATATCACAAAGTATAGACTCCAGGAAGCCAGACCTACGATGCTGTTCACTCAGTGCATATGGCACCTCTTAAGAATAGAGCACGATGCTAGTTAGATACAGGCTCACTTGGAGCACTTAAGAGACAATCTTGTGATACTGTCCAGCGTGTACAAATGATATATATGTTTTTGTGGCAGAGTAATATACTGATTTGGTGGAGGCTCAGAGCATGGAGCACTTTAAAGGCAATCTTATTCACACGGGTTCATGTTTGCCATACTGCTTGAAAGCGCCATAGTCCTATCACATAGAGTTCATGCCTGCACGGGGGCCAGGTATTATCTGCCAAACATCAATGCAGGGTGCTTGTATCAAGCCACTCAAACACAGGTATACTTGCGCTCTCTGTAAGGGCCGGATGTTCCACGGACCAATTCAGGTGTTCAAAGCACATCCCCGTCATACCTCCATCATAGGCATTTCAGACCGTCAATGTGTCATACGGCGTTGCCGCTCACCAATCATAATCCTTCCTGCCAAAGATATATCCAAGCTGAAAGCTACTTGTAAACGCAGCCATGCTGTAAGCGAGCACGCATGGTGGGCGTGGTCAGGGGCCCCGACCGACAGCTGTTTCGCTCCTGCTCGGGAGCTTCGTCAGGGTGGGAGGGGCTGGCTCTGTTGAGTCGTCTTTATAGGTGGCTTTCCGTGGAAGAAGGACCAATCACTTCCCTGCGCGCGCAGCTGCGCAGTGTTCAAACAGAGACATTTGCTTCTCGTAGCTCACATTCCAGATTGCCACACATAGCTCTGCATTGATTCCTTTTGACTGCGCCTGCGTGGTCAGATTATATACACCGACCGCAGCTTGCGCATGCGCAGTACATTTCGCCTCACCGCCCGCAGCTTGCACACTATGTTTAACTCTTTCAGTGTTAGCCAGCAGGCAGAGGTGTCCACAGATTCACTTGTTAGTGTCCACGGTACAACACCGCTTGTAGCTCATACGCCAGCTTAATATCCTCCCTCATTTATTAGAAGTATATACAATTCTATTGGGTCATTGGTGTTCTCATTTACACAACATCACACACCCAGCAGCCAGCATAGACAGCTTAAACTAGGAATGCATAGAGAGGGGAGCACAAAACAGAACAGAACAGATGACAGCTCATCCTGTCCTGGGACCACATATCCATAAGACACCATGCCCCAATCCTTCATCCCTAAGATGGATGGATGGCTAGGCTGCATGGAAACCCTGATATACATACCCCCTATATAAGCCACTAACACAGGTACAGAGCAATGAGGTAAGTAATGAATAAGGTGCCCCCCCCCCCCCCGCCCCCTTCTTTCTTCCCAATCACCAGAAAGAACACCCAGGTTGCGCACAAACGCAATATTTAATGGTTAAGAGGTTAACTAATCAAAAGGAGAAGGAAAAGACCAAAAGAAAAATATAATTCAAAGCATCTATATACATATACCAACTATGGCCCTATTTAACTGGCCAATAAAGTCACCAATAAGGCTTTTCATCAACTAGCTCCCACTCGCAGGATTATAGAAACGCTTTTAGGCCCATATCCGTATTCAGGCCCAACGGAGACATGGTGCCCAGCTCATAAATGAGCCTTGATTCCTGCTGTAACAAACGGGCATCCCAGGACCCCCCTCTATTGGAGCCCTTCAACTTAAAGATCCCACATGCTTTCAATCCCATAGGATCCCCATTGTGATATTGACGGAAGTGTGCAGCTAATGGGCTTTTTTCGCTGTTTCGCTTAATATCACCTACGTGTTCCCCTATCCGGGTGCGTAGTTCCCTTTTAGTTTTGCCCACATACTTTAATCCACAAGGGCATGTAATGAGGTATACAACATACCTGGAGGCGCAATTTATAAAGGCGCTGATGGGACGGGGATCTGTGCACTTCGGTCCGCTGAAGCTAGTTGCTTTAAGTATAAAGGGGCATGCCTTACAGTGGCCGCAGCTGAACGAGCCCACCATATTTGTAGCATTTCTAGTTGCTTGGTGGGTTCTATATTCACTTCGGACTAGTAGATCTTTTATATTGTTCGCTCGTTTGGCAGTCAACAATGGGCCGGACCCCACGACTTTAGCTATCTTCGGGTCCAATAACAACACATGCCAATGGGATTGTAATATCCCACGAAATCTATCCCAATGTGTGCTGTATTTAGTAATTAGGCGGACCGGTGGTTCACCCACCGTTCGCCTCTTCTTACCACCCATCAGCAAATCGCCTCTGGGGATATCAAGAGCTTTATGGAAACACGTTCTCAATAAACGATGGGGGTAACCCCTCTCCCTAAATCTTGCAGCCAGCTCCCGGGCCTCCACCGTACTGCAGTTCCTCCTGATACGAAGGAACTGCCCAAGCGGAATGCCATGTCGCAGGGGGCCCGGGTGATGGCTGGAAAAATGAAGGAGTGTATTGCCTGCTGTAGGTTTCCGGTATGTAGAGGTAGTGAGAGAATCCGCCCCCTTGGAGATGTTCAAATCCAAAAACTCGATCTTTTCGGGACTCACTTTATAAGTGAGTTTTATGTTGCGGTCATTGTGGTTAAGAGAGTCAATAAACTCATCTAATTGGGCCCTGGTGCCCTTCCACAGCAAGAGGACATCGTCAATGTACCTTAGCCAGAGGGCAGCGTGTGCCCGAAACTCCGCCCGCCCAAACACCTCAGCGCTCTCCCACCGCCCGAGGTGTAGGCAGGCGTAGGATGGAGCACACGCCGCCCCCATGGCAGTCCCACGGATCTGATGGTAGAACACTCCATTAAAGCGAAAAAAATTGTTTGATAATACAAATTCCAACATTTCGACAAGGAATTCATTATATGCTGCATCACCTGGTCCCAGTTCCTGCAATATATCCTCCACAGCCTGCAGACCTACTGAATGAGGAATGGAGGTGTATAAGCTTTCAACATCTACGCTCACCAAAAGACAGTCAGCGTCAATGCGAATATCCTGAAGTTTGCGAAGCAAGTCACTGCTATCAAGTACAAACGATGGCAGTAGCCGTACTAAAGGTTTGAGATTTTCGTCAATGAAACGAGCCACCCCTTCTAACGGACCTCCATTGCCCGATACAATAGGCCTGCCCGGCGGGGCCACCGGATTTTTATGTATTTTCGGGATGGTATAGAGTACCGGAATACTATACTCATCTACCTTCAAATACTCAAACACTTTATGTGTCAATAAATTTTCTTCACGTGCCTAATATAGTTTTTCATTTAATCTATGTACAACATCTGGGAAGGGGTTCCCATGAACTATACAATAGGTATCACTATTTAATAGTTGACCCTCCACCTCTTTTACATAATATTGTTCATCAAGGAGAACTACATTCCCTCCCTTGTCACTAGGCCTTATGATGACATTACTCGCCCGTTTAAGATCCTCAAGCGCCATTCTCTCAGCTCTAGTAAGATTGTCGGGGCCTCCCAAGGAGTCCCACTGTACTAGACCTAAGTCCCGCTCCACCAGCTGTAAAAATAGTGCTAGGTATTTGTTCTGGCTGAGGGGGGGAAAGTTTTTGGATGGACACTTCAAGCGGCTTAAATCCGGTAATAGATCAGGAATTTCATCAATAAAACCATCACAAGATTGATCACCTGGTTGTTCAATTAACTGCGTTTCTTCACATAGTGGTCTGGCTGGATTTGCCTGTTCTTGCGTCTTGTTGCTATACAAAGACTTAAATAAAACCTTCCGTAGGTAAAGGGCGGTATCCTTATACAGTTCAAACTCATCACCCCCCGCAGAGGGTGAGAAGGATAGCCCCTTTGCCAGTACCGCTTTGTGATGAACGTTTAGTTCAAATTGAGATAAATTAATAATATTCAAGCCGCTTGCTGTCACATCCACCCCACCGTTGTTGTCTAGGGAGGGGGACCCCCCATCTTTTTCTTGCGAATCCCCCTTAAAGACTTGACCCTGGTGGCTACGCTTTCGGCGTCTTCTCCTCTTTTTTGGTGTGGTTCCAAAAAAAGACACAGTTCTACGTGACTTGCGTGAATGCCTCGGGGGGCTCTCGTCGGAGACCTCCGTCTCCGCCCCTGACAAGTCACTAGAGACATCACGCCACTGTCGCAGTCGTGGAAAAGACCTATTTCTTGGTTTAAAATCCAGGAAAATCCTTCCACTCTCAAATTCAGATAAATCACGTCTAAACTTTCTCTGTTTTATTTCCTTAATAGTTTTTTGGACACGGTCAACCTCAATTCTTATCATTTCATTAAGTTTAGCAAACTCCGGATCATTACAATAGGAATCTAATTTACTGCTGGTCTCTTTAATTTCTCCTTCTAATTGTTCAAGTTGAATGCGTTCTTCATCAATGATGAGCTCCATCAAACGCACCCCATGATCTATGCATTCCCTCTGCCATTTTAAAAGAAATCTATCTGATCTCAAATGTTCTGCTGGAACAATTCGCTCTCTGAGGCCTCTAGGTATGATCTTTTGTGAGATATAATTCTCAATCGTACAGACGTCCCAATGACGTTTGAGCTGTTTAATTATCAAGGACTTATGTTTTTTGAATAATGGTCTCATCTCACTTTCTTGTTCACTACTTGTCCCGCCCCCTTGGGAACTGAATGCAGATTGCATATTCTGCAAACAAGCTTTGTCCAGCGTAAAAGCCATATTTAGCCACTAATTGACAAAGCAGTATATTACTCCCTAGGCATCTAGTTAGAGGCCCATCTCTCAGAGACTTCTCCTTGATCCAGGATAATTGTTTGTTGCACCCACATGCCTAAGCTGAAAAGAGCTGGACACCCGCATAAAGGCTCTGGTTGCACAAATTACCACCAATCCATACAATCGTGTGATGTATACTCAAGTCTATCACCATGCATCGCACCATCAATATACTAGTATTGCAACATATAAGGGGTCTGGATATGGATATGTGGTCCCAGGACAGGATGAGCTGTCATCTGTTCTGTTCTGTTTTGTGCTCCCCTCTCTATGCATTCCTAGTTTAAGCTGTCTATGCTGGCTGCTGGGTGTGTGATGTTGTGTAAATGAGAACACCAATGACCCAATAGAATTGTATATACTTCTAATAAATGAGGGAGGATATTAAGCTGGCGTATGAGCTACAAGCGGTGTTGTACCGTGGACACTAACAAGTGAATCTGTGGACACCTCTGCCTGCTGGCTAACACTGAAAGAGTTAAACATAGTGTGCAAGCTGCGGGCGGTGAGGCGAAATGTACTGCGCATGCGCAAGCTGCGGTCCGTGTATATAATCTGACCACGCAGGCGCAGTCAAAAGGAATCAATGCAGAGCTATGTGTGGCAATCTGGAATGTGAGCTACGAGAAGCAAATGTCTCTGTTTGAACACTGCGCAGCTGCGCGCGCAGGGAAGTGATTGGTCCTTCTTCCACGGAAAGCCGCCTATAAAGACGACTCAACAGAGCCAGCCCCTCCCACCCTGACGAAGCTCCCGAGCAGGAGCGAAACAGCTGTCGGTCGGGGCCCCTGACCACGCCCACCATGCGTGCTCGCTTACAGCATGGCTGCGTTTACAAGTAGCTTTCAGCTTGGATATATCTTTGGCAGGAAGGATTATGATTGGTGAGCGGCAACGCCGTATGACACATTGACGGTCTGAAATGCCTATGATGGAGGTATGACGGGGATGTGCTTTGAACACCTGAATTGGTCCGTGGAACATCCGGCCCTTACAGAGAGCGCAAGTATACCTGTGTTTGAGTGGCTTGATACAAGCACCCTGCATTGATGTTTGGCAGATAATACCTGGCCCCCGTGCAGGCATGAACTCTATGTGATAGGACTATGGCGCTTTCAAGCAGTATGGCAAACATGAACCCGTGTGAATAAGATTGCCTTTAAAGTGCTCCATGCTCTGAGCCTCCACCAAATCAGTATATTACTCTGCCACAAAAACATATATATCATTTGTACACGCTGGACAGTATCACAAGATTGTCTCTTAAGTGCTCCAAGTTTGGAGCCTGTATCTAACTAGCATCGTGCTCTATTCTTAAGAGGTGCCATATGCACTGAGTGAACAGCATCGTAGGTCTGGCTTCCTGGAGTGTATACTTTGTGATATGCCAAGCTGCTTGCTCCCATTGTGGACAGATTTTTTGTCCCTGTATTACATGCTGGCCAGCAATTTTTTGGTGTGAGCTGAGTGTTTGCTGGTGTGAGTGTGGAGTCCAGGTCGGCCTGGCAGGGGCCCCCATTTATCTGTATATGTGTTTGCGCAATTGCGGTTTTAATAAGTGTGTGCTACTTTGTCTTGTTAAGCCATATGCATTTTTTGTGCCAATTTTCTACTATTAAAAGTGATTTTTCTAGGCTAATTCAGTCAGTATGTTCATTGGCCAGCCCAGCAATTAACCAGTTGTTGGAATTTATGTGGTACCCCGATCGCCTCAGCAACTCACCTTTTCCCAGTTCCACGGCGCATCTAAGAGCAGCGGCTCTGACGGCTGCATCCTCCGCCTCCCTCTAACAGGGAGTGTGCCTGCGCCGGTCATTCACAAATGCCTGGTGCGGGCATGCACACTGCTAGATGGAAGCTGAGAATGCAACCATTCAATTTAAGAATGGAAAACAGTTTAGGACAGCGCCAAATGTTATACCGTTGCGTCAGCTACAATTACCTTTATCTGCAAAATCAAAATATTGCTGACAAATACCCCGACACTGTCCATGTGTGTGGAATGAGACACTGCTCAACTGACACTCTGGGAAAGGCCTAGAGCAGAAGCAGGTTCTCTCTCTGTGTGGCCACACACCTCACACACCCCAACGGCTGGCCCTGCCTCCAGGTAGACATTAAAACGAAATAAATTGTATTTCCAGGGGAAAACCTTGTTTTAAATCTTTTTTTTGTTTTTTTGAAAGATTATCTTCAAGCCGTGGATAACTGGATGGGTGTATTTCTTCCAAAAATAAAACCCCTTCTTTACCAAAATGGTGGGCCTGTCATTACAGTACAGGTAAGTGTTAAAGCAGAACAAAACCCACTGTTGCCGGACCTGGAATTTAAAAGATTCCCCGGGGGTATCCCCTATCAAGAGGCCCTGCTGTGTTAAACCCGGGGCGACACAGAGCACATCTGCTTCCTGGCACTCTCGGGTGATGTAAAGATCCAGCAGCTGCATCTTTGGGCTGTGAGTGTGTCCCCCGTCCCCTCAGATATTCTGGGAATGGGAGAGCACGCTGCTGAGGATGCGCCCGCTGCGCTCCTGATTGCTGAAGACAGAGCTATTTGCGGAGCATTACATATGCACGGCTAACTGCTGTGATTGGACAAGAACACATGCATGTGTCGTTGGACCAGGAAAAGGTGAGTTTTTCTGGGGGGTTACACACAGGGGGGCATCCAATTTGGGATGCCCCCAAAGTGCTGAACAAAACCCAGGATAGTTAAAATCCCAGGTTTCTTTCCACCTTATAAGCAAATTTAAATTTTGTAGAGGTCACTGATGCGGACACTGCATTATTTTGCCCGGGACAGATACAGACGTGGAATTATTTTGTCTAGGCCAGATGCAGACGTGGAATTATTTTGTCTAGGACAGATGCAGACGTGGAATTATTTTGTCTAGGACAGATGCAGACGTGGAATTATTTTGTCTAGGACAGATGCAGACGTGGAATTATTTTGTCTAGGACAGATGCAGACGTGGAATTATTTTGTCTAGGACAGATGCAGACGTGGAATTATTTTGTCTAGGACAGATGCAGACGTGGAATTATTTTGTCTAGGACAGATGCAGACGTGGAATTATTTTGTCTAGGACAGATGCAGACGTGGAATTATTTTGTCTAGGACAGATGCAGATGCTGAATTATTTTTTTCCAGAACAGATGCAAATTTAATTTGCCCAGAATTAACCTTGCACATCACCATCTAATATGATGACACTATGAATAACAATGGGCATAACATTAATTAGCCCAGGACAGCCTCAGAAATTTTCCCATGAAAGATGCAGATGCAGAATTATTTTTCCCATGCCGCACTAAAATCATTTTTTCCTACCCAACCTGTCAATAGCTGGCAAGCAGCAATTATAGCACCCTTTGCTGTGGCAGTTAGTTGGATGTTAGTGCCCCCCTCTGCTTAGTGAGAGACACAGAACAGACTCTACTCTCCCCTCCCCCCATAACATTAAAAAGTCGTGTACCAGTCAGTTGGGATTAGAGGTGCTACCATGCTCACATATGTAAGAGGTCGTGCTACCAGTGTGATAAGTCTTGGAGTGACTGTGTAGGCTGGAAGGTGCACCGCCTAGCCACCACCCTTTGGTACCTGTTAGAGGGCCACACAAAAAGGTTTGGAGTGCTGCATCTGGCCCCTGGGTCTTGAGTTTGACTCGCAGTAAGAAAAACGTTTTTTTCTATTGTTTGATAAACTGGTAATATTAAACCGGACCTACACCCGTTTTTACCTTAACGGGTGTTGGTCCAGCTGTGTGGTCAATGTAAGAAGTGAAGGAGGGCATCTAGAATGCTGGAGCCCCCCTCACAGCAAAACACAGAAATAGCTTGTTTTACTCACCTGCATACCGCGGCAGCGGCGAGAACGGAGTCCCACGATTGGCCGCCGGGTGGTCACGTGGGCAGGACGCGACTGCTCCAACGTGAGGACTCCGTTCTCGCCGCTGGTTCAGTATGCAGGTGAGTAAAACAAGTTATTTCTGTGTTTTTCTGCGAGGGGGGCTCCAGCATTCTAGATGCCCTCCCTCACTTCTTACATTGACCACACAGCTGGACCAACACCCGTTAAGGTAAAAACGGGTTGTTGGTCCGGTTGAAAGTGTCCCATAATGCATGCTTTTGTTATTGTTTAACAGGTTGAAAATGAATATGGGAGCTACTTTGCTTGTGATTACAATTATCTACGTCATCTTAGAAGGCTCTTTCGACAGCATCTAGGAGAGGAAGTCATTTTGTTTACAACAGATGGTTCTGGTCTAAATTATGTAAGATGTGGATCTATTCAAGGCTTGTATACAACAGTGGATTTTGAGCCAGGTTGGTCTATAGTTTAATATATATTAAAATCAAAGTATGGACATTCTACTTCAGCATTCAAATAATGCTTATGAGCTTCTTGATTAGCACATAGACCCACCCATTACTGTTGTATAATGAATGAAAGTGAGCTATACTTGCTGTGTATACACATGTATGAGTTCTGACTGTACACCTATTGTAATTTATTCTAGGGAAATGTTTATATGCTGTATTTCATACCCATTTACACATGTATACATGAAGAGGATTGCTGAAAGTGGATTTAAACCCTTCCTAGCAACTTTGTGGCGGTAGGAAGGGTCATGGTCCGACAGGACTCCAAATAAATATAAACACCCCCCCACCTAGTGATCTTGGATTACAGAGATGCTGTACTTGTATTTGTCTTTGTCTTGCCCTTTGTAGGCTGGCCACCACTTTCAAGAGACCACAGAGATTTTGTATCCCTCCCAGAAACCTTGCATAAGCTTGTGGGTTGTGAATTTTCCTAGTTCATCAATGTACAAGGGTCGATTGTGCAATTCCTAGACATGGACCTCAACGGAGCTGTGGCCAGGATTTATCTTATTTATCTTCAAAGAAGGTCTGGAAGCATCTGAATCTCAAATCTCCATAAGGCAGTGCCCATTGCACCCTTTGCTCCATGTTTCATCAACTTTGGGTTCTGTTTCCTTAATATTAGTTCCCCTTGTATTCTCTATCCCTAGATAGCTCATTTCTAGCCTCTTCACTGGAAGCAGTGAAATCAGAAACCATCCTTCTGAACTGGGAGTAGGGTGGGGGAAACAGATCGGAGCTCAGGGAGATACTGCTGTCCATGATTATTTGTATTTCGGTTGTCTGAGATGTTTTTGTGCAGATACTCTTAGATTTTGACATATGTTACAGCCTTTGCATTGTATAAGTTTGTGCCAGAATAGAGCAGCAGCAGTACAGGTTTGTGTTATTCTGTTAGAGGCAGGGCAGCATACACCAGCTCTACCAGCAGGGTCCTCAAGGCCTTTGGTGTTCAGGGCCTTCAAATGAATCAATTTGTTTGTCCATGATTGTTCAAAAGGTCTTAACATTTTACTAGAAACCCAAACAGACAGCTAAATCCCCCAGGATGAAAATGTTCTAGGAGCATGGACGGACCTCTGTAAGCTGATCAACCATCCAATACAGCCAAAAGTCCAGCTCAACAGGAAACAACCCCTAAAACATAACTTTTACTCATATGGTTAAAACCATACGAATCCCATGCTGACTGAGTGATTCCACCGCCCCTGGAGTAGGTTCGGGAGCAAAGGCCCTTAATCATACCTGAGGCCTTGACATTTTACTAGTTATTAATCTGGCTTCCTCAACTCCATTGTGAGAAAGACAGGTTACTAGTGAAACCTCTTCTGGAACAATATAGCAGATCCAGTTGCCTTGACTTAAAGTGGACCTCCAGTCAAAAAGTAAAAAAAAATGTTTATAAAAACGCTCCTCTAAAACACCCCCTCTGTTGATCAGTGGCATAAACCGTTTGAGCGGAATTAACCCCATGCAGATGTTGTGGAATAGCTGTGCTCTTAGAATTACATGGGAGCTGCCATCTTTACTACACATGTGTTCATGAGGGTGGCTGTGCCAGCTGCAATTCACACCAAACTGAGAGAGATATATGACTCGGAAACACAGGGGTTTGGCTTATACATTCACACACTGAAAGAACAGCTGCTGGATGAATTCTGTGTGAGGAGGAAGCGGTTCCATTTGTTATTACATGGTTTGTCAATCATGTAGGAGCCACAGAGCATTCAGACAGTGTAATTTATCTAAAATATATCTAGAAGCACTCACCTGTGAACCGAACAATAGTGAGTCATTACATCTGATGGAATTCTCCTTCTGACTAGAAATAAGGGATGATTGCAGAGATTTGAGGCTATTTTGACTTTTTCCAAAGTAGGGCTCTCAGGTGCAAATCAAGATGGCAGCTCCCATGTAGTTTAGGAGCACAGAATCTGCATGCTATTCCACAATATCTGCATTGGGGTTAAGCCCCTTAAATAGCTTATGTCAATGATTGCCAAAGGATGGCTTTTTAAGGGTGCAATTTACAAAGATTTCATTTCTTGACTGGAGGTCTGCTTTAATATAACATATATATACCATGACCTGGATGAATGATAACTTTTACAGATGCTACCACAGATCTTTCTAAAAATGGAACAGATGCTATTGTAGAAGGAATTTTCTCCATTCAATGGACATGTTGGACACTATTTGCGTGCTAGAAAAAAGTTGACTGCATTCCCCCTGCTGGATTGCTGCATCTGCAGTACTGCAATCATTCTGGCAGGTCTGGGAGTTTGAGGGAGAAATCTTCCAGGAGCAACATCTACACTGCCTAGAAAATTAGGGCAAGGATTTTTAAGAGGTCTGTGATAGTTTGTGCATGTACCATCCTGTTTTCACAGGGGAGACCTGCTAAAATCTAACTCCCTGTTTCATGTACTTGCTATTGCACTACTTCTTGTGTGTGGATGCTTTTACCCATCATGCAATGCTTTGGGCAGCCACTTAAAGCGGACCTTCACTCTAAATAAGAGCCTATCTTATATGTTTCCCACACCCTGTACATACAGATTGCTCACATTAAAAATCATCCTACCTGCATCTACTGCATTTTATAAGCCTTTAAACATCCAAGATGGCGGCCTATGGAAGCTGCCATTTTTGCAGGCAGCCTGCAAACAGGAAGTGCCTGCAAACAGGAAGTGACTGTGCTGCTCTGCATTCTGGGACTGCTGACCTTTCCCTGACCCCAGCTCTGCTCTGTCTGAGCAAAGCACAGCTATAACCCGCCCCCCTGTACCTTATCCCACTCTCCTCTCCTCAGTAAGTGTGATGCTTCTGAGTCAAGATGGCGGCGCCCGTATCCTAAATTCCCGAACAGAGTTGCAGCCCAGTGGGGGAAAGTATAATAAATTAGTGACTAAACATGTAAAATATATTAATTTTAGATGCTGAGGAATTGTTTTTTAAGAGTTTGGGCTTTTCATTAAATCATGGTGAAGGTCCGGTTTAAGTGATTATTGCTCTTGAATGGAATTTATTTTAACCACAAATGTCTGTCAAGCTCTGCATACCAGTGGGGGAAGCACACCATGCAAACATTGGCTGCCCATGGTCAGGTGGGTCAGCAAGCTCCATTGGAACAAGATTGGGCTTTCCCCGCCGGTATGCTAAATAGGGTATCTAAAAATCAGATGCCCCCCCTGCTGCAGGGCACACCCACATTCCACCATATTGTGCTTGTTTGCTCAGTAAGCTCCATTTGTATGCTTTTGGGTCTGCTTTATTATTGGATTTATTATACTTTTTATTTTATTGTGTCAAATATGTAGTGGCGCGAGAATGATAGGTACTTGTTAGACTACCTCACACATTCAAAGCAAGAATAGTTCTCATGTGCTATCCCTGTTTTCCTTTTTAATAGGTGCTAATGTAACTGCAAACTTTGAAGTTCAGAGATACAGTGAGCCAAATGGACCGTTGGTAAATATACAATTAATTGCTCTGTGCCGTTAAGTTGGAGAGAGAAACTGTTTATTTGCATTAAGAGGGTAGTAAGTTAGTAAAGAAAAAAATATTTATTTTACAAGCCGCACTGCCAAAGATACAATTCCTCAATAAACTTGCAGGACATGTGTCCTTTTTTAATCCAGGCAAAGGCAATAATAGGGCTGAAAGGTGCTCATTCAAAACCTGTCCCATGTTCCTCCTCTTCATTGCCTGCAGTGTGCAGTAGATGCTGTAGCAGGTCTCCAAAGCTTGCCTTATCTTTTCATTTATTCAAGACTACCTGTCCCTAGCGCTTCTAGCTTGTGAGTCTTTCTGGGTTTGTTTTATCTGAGAGTGCTGAGTGATGGGGCGGACATGTGACCACATTGAGCGTTGTCATGGAAAAAATGGAAAGGAATTCAAGGGCAAGTCCACCCTTTGTTTTGTAAACCTGCTTTGGGCCATCCCTTTGGTTGCTGTTGCACTTAGACAAGAAGGTTTTGGTGTATTTGCCATAAAATCAGATCCTGCCCTATGTTATTGGTTCCTGGGTCAGGTTTTTCAGATTTTCTTGATGAGCTCGGCCCTATTTGTTTGTCCTATGGGTAACCCTTATACTGTATTTGCTGCTTGCTGTGACTGGGGGATGTGAGTGATGGTTATTTCATTTGGGAGGTGGTCTATTTGTTACATCAAGTGTTTATGTATAGTGCGCCATAGCCTTTTGATATTTGTGTAAGTGAATATCAAGAGAAAGAGATTTTACAGGGAGACTGGCCATTGACTTCCTTTTGATTATAGGAAGTTATTTTTCCTGGTTTAACACAAAATGCTTAGTTGTTTTTAGGACTTTAGGGTTTAGCAACCATTTAAAGGGCTAGTCCAGCCAGACTGCCCATTTTGAAAGCACCTCGCACCCTGTCACCATTCCCTAATGGAGTTAAAACAGGGGGGGTGGGGGCAGGTTAAATTAAGAAAAATCTGAATTGTGTGCCTTTGCCCAAGGTTACTTAAAGGTTTGCCCAATATTAATTAAAACACTAACAGAAAGCAGTATGATGTCCGAATAGCAGTTGTATATTAATTAATTAAGTTGCTAATAAACTGTCACATAATGGCATTTAGGTTGCCTCCCCAATGCTGAGCTGTGTGTACGGTAACTAAATGTATCATCGCTGGAAAGCACCAGGGCAATATGGCTGACTACATCCAGTTTGTGTTGTTATGAATATTGGGCAAAGGCTTTAATAAAAAAAAAAAAAAAAAAAAAAAAAGAAACACGGCTGCTTTGGGCACTGGGCTGGGGATAGAAGGTGAAGCATAAACTTTCGTTTCTGGGTATAGGATCTCTCTAATAATCAAGTACATTTGATCTATAATAAGTATCATTCAGCCAATGCAATGCTAAAAAGCTAAAATTGAGGTGCAGAAGGCTAAGAAGACGCTTGGGGACTGACCAGAACTACTGCATTTTATTGCTCTAGTATTTCAATGACTTAATTATTTATATTTTACAGATTAATTCAGAATTTTATACTGGCTGGCTGGATCATTGGGGAGAGCCACATTCTGTAGTGGCAAAAGAAAAAGTAGTGAGAACATTAATTGAAATCCTTGATCGCGGAGCAAATGTCAATATGTATGTTAGATTTAAAACATCATAAATCTTTATATTGCCATGAGTAGTAGTAGTAGTATCAGTAGTTTGTAATTTAAAAATCTTTGCTTTTGTCATCAGGTATATGTTTATAGGCGGAACTAATTTTGGCTACTGGAATGGTAAAGAAAATATTTACATTTGTGTACTGACACATAGGTTCTAAAATAATTTACAGTAGATCATCTTATTTAATATATTGTCAAAGTATTACATTTTATACAATGAATGCAGGCAATAGAAAATGAATACTAGAAAATATGACCAAACTCAGACTAGAAAAATGTGCACTTTTTTTGTTATAGAAATAACAGCATTAATACATATGTATTTATGCTGAATAGGCAGCAGGACTGTGGAGTGGTGGAGTCTTAGTCAGAACTAATTTTAGCTGGAGTGTGAGTCATTGGAAATGCACAAACTTAATTTTACTAATGTTGCATATTTTTTTTTAAATTTCATTCAGGGAGTTTAGAAATGTTAATCATAAATATATTTATCAATCTAAGATCCTTGATAAGCAGCAGGGTGTTTTAGTGGTGATAGATGATGAGTTCTTCAGTCTCCTCTGTACCTGTAAGTTAATCACTGCGTGTACCTGCAGTAATCTTAGAAGTGCTAGACAGAACAGAAACACAGTAAGTATAAACCTTTTGATTAACTTTACATGTATGTGTTAATATGATGAACAACCCTATTTCTGGCCATTGTATTACTTGTATCTGGCACTTTTAGCAGTTTTCTTCTGTACTTGCTGAACATCCATTTGCAGGTCTCTTAGACATGGTGAGTGAAGTCTAGCTAGCATCCACTGTACAGCAAAAGTAGAGGAGAGTCTGCTTCCTAATTTTCTCTTTCGCACTCAGAAAAGCCCAATGATCATGGAGGACATTAAAGTGGCTGTAGCTGTGTAGACTCCTAGTATGTCTCCCAGAATCCTGTCTTGCTTGCTCAAATTTGATATTACCAATTATTTGCCATTTATAAATTAGCTGGAGTCTTATAAAATAGAGGAGTCCTAGTCAGAACTTTGGCTTACCCACTCCACAGCCCTGAAAGTCCTAACTTATAAACTTGATACAGTAGCTTGTTGGGTCCAGTTTACACTGCGATTGAGATTTTCGATTTGAGACTATCACAGAACAGTGGAATCTCTTTTACTGTGCTCCATTGTTTGTGTTGGATGTGCTTTTGCAGGGCAATTTGAGATTGCATATGTGAGAGAGCCCATAGGCTTTCATCAGCAGTGATTCACTTGTGATTGCTTAGCAATCATTATCGCCTTGCAATCAAAGCACACAGCGGCAGTGTGAACTGGGCCTAGGGAAAAGATTATTAATGATCCAATTTTCATTATGTTATGCGGATTTCCTTAACCCATTTTTCCTGTAATCTGTGTGTTTCCTCTGTGTATTTTCTTTGTAGGAGCAAACACACCATATGAACCGCAACCCACAAGTTATGACTATGATGCACCTTTATCAGAAGCAGGCGATTTGACTGCTAAATATTTTGCTATTCGAGAGGTTATAAAAAAGGTATGGATTTGTTTGCTTATTTTTGGAATCTGAGTTAGCATTTTTCATGTGGGCATGGTTAATGTTTCTACTCTGTAAAAGGATCAACTTTATTGTCTGCCCTAGGCTTTCAAGTAGAATGTGCAATGAGAAAACACTGGTAGGGAGGGTAAACCTAGTATCACTCCACCATTGCTATTGATTGTTTCTCTTGAGTATCTTATTCAAATAGTTTAAAAACACTACCAGCAGTATAGTCTCATAGTCTCTTTCCATGAGACGGGGGGTTGGGGGCAGTTGTGGAGGAAAGCAGAGCATGATGGGCATTATAAATAAAAAGTGGGGGGGGGGTCCTCTTTGTTAATGCTTAGTGTTTTTTATTTTTGCAGTGTGTGTGTTTTATTGTTTTATTAAGGTTTAGAACTGTGATTGCACGCCTCTTCTGCATGTACAGTATGATATGCTAAATTAACAAGTTTCTGCTTCTGCAACCTAGTTTTACTTATTGTATCATGCTGTATCATTCTAGGTCATGACACAAAAATGGCACTCAATCCAAATTAAATCGGACTAACACCCGTTAGTAGTTTAACGGGTGTTGGTCCCTTTCTCTGCTGATAGGACGAATCTCGAACCTCATTTTATGTTAAAGGCCAGACTCTGCTGAAAAAAACAAAATGTAATTTTCATGGGAAATCCCGTCAAAAATCACAGTTGTACATAGTGTACATTTTACATGGGGGAGGGGGCATCCAGAATGCTGGATCCTCCTCGCACCTAGATGCACAGATCACTCGTAATACTCACCTTCACGTGGACAGGTCCTGCCGGCGGCCGGCACAGAGGACATGACTATGGCCCATGTGACCGTCAGTGGCCAATCGCGGGACTCTTTTCCCAGCGCTGGCTCCTAATGAAGGTGAGTATTACGAGCAATCTGTGCAGTTAGGTGCGAGGGGGATCCAGCATTCTGGATGCCCCCCACGTAAAATGTACGCTATGCACAACTGTGATTTTTGAAGGGATTTCCCAGGAAAATTACATTTTGTTTTCTTTCAGCAGAGTCTGGGCTTTAACATGAAATGTCTTGTTTGGCCTTGTTTTAGTGTATTCTCAATATTTTTGGGTGAAAATGTGCAAATATGTGCCAAAAAAATGTAGTGTCTTTTTGTAATAACATTTTAATGAAACATTTTCAATAAAATCTTTTTGCATGTAAAAGCCCCATTTCTCCCCGTTACAATGGTACTACATGTGTATTGGTAGACACCCTTTCCTGCCCAGGAGACTCCCCCAAACTGAAACGGTGCTTTAGGAGATTTTCAGATAAAATACAACTGCTGTATGTGCACCTTGCATTTTTTTTTTTTAAAACAACCCTTTACATTTGAAATACCCCCCCCCCCCACACACAAACTATATCTATAATGTACACAGCTCAAGCTTTCTAGGAGTACCAAGCTTGTTGATGTGGGCACAGTTTTCTAGAAGTAATCCCTCAATTAATTTTTTGGTTGCACAGGGTTTCCCTAAAAAAGAATAAAAAAGCAGCCACGTTTTCCTTAAAACAATATGCAAACAAGAAAAAACAAGTTAAATCTGAAAAAGCAAGGCCCCCCAAACAGAACAATATCCAACATGCATAGATACTGTCAAGGGAAGAGTTGCCAAACATCCCAAAGTGCGCATAACAGTAACTATACTTCACATTTCAATTTTAAATTTCAGCTCTTCAGACAAAGTGCACACCAATTTTCCAACCTTTTACATTTGGAATACCCCCTACAAACCATATATTCCTTGAAAGTACATCTGTTAAGCTTTCTAGGCATACCCAGCTTGTTTTAGGGGGATCACCTTTCTGGAGGTAATCCCTTGAAGAAGAATACTTTGATTGCACAGGATTTCCCTAAAAAAATGTATAAAAAAGCATATTAAAAACACATTTTCCTAAAACATCAACATGCAAACAAGAAAAAACAAGCTAAATCTGAAAGAACATGCCCTATCTCCAACCAATACATTTTTTTACATGCGACTTTAGACAAGTTAACTCCCTTTACAGAGGGGGTTCTTATTAAGGGGGGGGGGTTAACTTGGCTCTAGATCAGCCATAGATACCTCCAGAGGTACTTCTCACACTGCCTTCTCCGTAGGTAATAAAGAAGTTGTTCTTTAATAACCAGCTGCTGGATGTTAGCCAGATTCTCAACCCAAGGGGAAGGGACTACACATTCTACTCTCCGCCACATAATTCAAATTCTCAAATTGATTGGTTTTTGGTCCCACATAAGTTTCTACATCTGATAGTGAGGATGGACATCGGATCATGCCCCAATCTCTCTTACCATCTACATCCCTGACACCCCACCCCTCAGGGGCCAGTGGAGGCGTAATGATTTACTCTTGCAGGTCCCAGAGGTTAGGGAGGATATTCAAAAAGCCGTCACAGAATTCTTTGCACAAATTACACTGACAAGGTCTCGCGGATGTCCATGTGGGATGCCCTCAAGTGCGTGCTCATATATTAATTAAACATGGAGCCTGATTAAAAAAAGAAAGGAATAAGCAAACTGATAAACTAACCCAAGATATAATCAAAATGGACCATAAGCAGACCCTGTCTGGGGATGCAGGAGCAAAGCTTGCGAGACATCTGACCTTAACCATTCCTTCGTACCGTTCGGAAGAACCCAGACATCTCGGGTGTATGGCCGGGAAGGTAGAACACAAGGTCGTGGCATACGCAGATGATTTCATTTTCTTCATAACCAGACCCGAAATGACACTTAAATACCAATCACTCTCAAATTAAAAATTACCAGAAATCATCAGCTTTAAATATCAATCTCCCCCCTGAAGAGACTAGAACATATCTCAGAGAATTTTGCTTTCAACTGAGAGAAGGAGGCGGTAACTTATTTGGGTACGCAAATTACGGCACACCCCCAGAAAATGTATAGCCTTAATTTCCCCCCGTTGTTGAAGAAGGTCGAAGGCGACCTACAAAAATGGGCCAGAGGCACTTTCACCTTGTTCAGCAGAGCAAACATCATTAAGATGAATATTCTGCCTTGAGTTCTTTATCTCTTTCAAGGTGGAGGTCCCTCACACATTCTTTAAACGGCTTGCAGGATTATGTTCTAGGTTTGTTTGGGCAGGGAGACCGCCAGGCGGCTGCGCACCTGGTTTGCATGATCGACTGGTGTAGGCACTCGAACCAAAAACAGTGGAGGCTCTACAGCCTCTCGACACGTAGCGGGCATACCAGCTATCGCATTATCAGAAATCCATATCTCACAGAGACGAAGCGACCAGACCCCTAACCACCGTTGAAGAAGTTTGCACAGGAATGGGACATATCAGGGGAACCCTATCTTGCACGTATGCTATGTTAATTGACTCCTTAGTGTCCCTGTTCATGGAGGGGTGGGAGAGGGAACTAGACAGGAATTTTTCAGACAAACAAAAACAAGCCATGTTTCAACTTGCGCATAAATCATCAATATCTATCCGATATCAGGAATCTTCCTACAAAATCTTGACAAGACGGTACTATGTGCCGTCCAGGCTGTCTAAGATGTTTCCCTTCTCCTCCCCCTGCATGGGGGCTAGGGGAACAATGCTCGGTATGTTCTGGGAGTGCCCTAGCCTCACAAAGCTCTGGACCAACGTCAGGAAGATTGTGACGCAACTGACAAATGTAGATCTGGGGGGTGATCCGACAGGATACCTCTTAAATTTTGCCCCCACTTCTATCCAGATAAGGGGGGAGTCTCTCTTGGCCCCACTCTTTAATACAGCCAAATCATGTATCCCCTCCTGCCGGAGATCTCCAGACCCGCCTACAACCGCTATGAGGCTTTCCAGGGTGAGACATTTGTAGGATGGAGGGGCTAATGGCCTCCCTGAAGGATATCCATGATAACCACAGGGAGACATGGTGTATGTGGGAACAATCCACTCTTTCCGCAGATTATCTGGCGTTTCTTCTGGAATAATCAGCCTAGGAGAGCTGGAGCGAGAGCAGCCCCCTTCCGATCCAGGACCTTCCCTGACTTGATACTGGCAGGGCAGTATCTAACAGGTCCTTCCCTCTCCCCCCTCTTAGTATATTTTTTTTTTCCTTTGTGTGTGCCCCTCCCTTCCCTTTTCTTTCCTTCTTTCTCATACTCTTTTCATATGTACTCTCAGTGTTGCAGTTAGCTCCACTGTGTGCTCTGTTGTTTTCTAATACAAGTTAAAAATTAGGTGACGAGGGACATGGGTGAAGTCCAAGAATAATTTATTGTTTATATTGGTGCAAATTGCATTAACAATTGTTTACTCATACGGTATGGCAGCTACATATATGTGCTTGTAAATCTTGTACGGGTGAGCCCTGTAGTCTTGGGCCTGGTAGGGACAAACCCTGACTTATATTGCTGATAACATTGCACTGTATACATTTGCTGACGTTGGCTTGTGTAACTTGTCTCTTCAATAAACATTTACAATTTCCCCTGAGCAGAACAATACCCAACACGCATAGGTACTTTCAGCCGTTTTAACTGCCAGCCTACTTGAGATTTTTTTCACTGTCTGTTGACAGGTCTTTTTTCACAATGTTGCGCTATGTTTAACGGTGAGTTTAGGCTTTAACATGAAATGTCTTGTTTGCAATTTTTTTTTAATATTTTTGAGTAAAAAACCTAAAATATTTTTTAAAATATTGTCTCATTTTTTTTAAATAAAACATTTATTTTATTAAAGAAAACCATATTGCACATGAAAGCCCCATTGCTCCCGATTACAACAGTACCACATATGTATTGGTAGACCCTCATTCCTGCCCAGGTTATAATATTAACAAATAAAATACAACTACTATCCACACTATAAAGGGTCAAATTAAAAAAAAACAATAAAAAAAACAATTTCCCCAACCCCAACCCTTGGCTGAACTTGATGGACATCTGTATTAACTGTAACTTAATGTAACTCTGTAAGCTTATCTAATCCAGCAAAAAAAGATGCGAAAAAAGTTTTGTTAATCGTGGTAGCATCATTTATGGATTAGTATTATTTTATGGATTCTTAATTATTACAAAGTATATCTTCATTTTTTTTTTTAGTATAAGAAGATCCCTGAAGGTCCAATTCCGCCAACAACTCCCAAGTTTGCTTATGGAGAAGTAAATATGGAAAAGGTTAACACTTTTTTTTTTAATATATTTGTTAACATTACGTGTTTATGTATTATGATTATGTCTTTGTATTTTACTCGTTCTTCAGATTTTCTACATAAAATGATTTTAGCATTACTTAAAATGTTTGGGAATATTTAAAGTTTACAAAAAAAGCCATCATCTCACCCTCATGTTATATGGTCTTATATGTCATTTAGTTTTACAAATTCGAAAAAGAGCTTTTGTGTCTTTTTTTTTCTCAAAGCGAATCCCAATCTTGAATAAAAATTGCCATTCACACATTATTAATAAGAGAAGAAGATTTGCTCAATCAATATTACCTAGCTCAGGGGGATCCCTGCCCTTTTTAGAGCCCTGCTGCGTGTGCAGTCGGGCAATTAAATGCCGTTGGCATATCCCAGTTTTCAATATGATTATGATACAGATTTATGCATTTTTCCTATTGCATGGCACGGCCTGCTTCAAGAAGTCCTTACGTATAGGATATTCCGCCACAAGGGGGCGCAGTGTACTGCAGAAGAGTTGTGGCTCCTCCCGGCACCATATAAAAACAGGATCACCAATAGACCTCCCCAGTTTTTCCTCTGCAGTGATACTGCGAAGATAGAAGATGGCTCTCTATGTTGCGCAGGTGAGCGGGGCAACCAAGCCTGCGGCCCTGCAAGTCTATTTCCACCCGTTTCCGGTCCCTCTGTGCCTCCCAGCCTTGGCTGACGGATCGGGTGAGGGTAGAGGAGCACTAGGGTCAAGTGCTCAAGGAGCGCTGCTCCAAGCCGCAGACCCTGTACCACAAAGGGTAGCCGGCCATAGGCTTTATAGTGTGCCTAATGAGGGATGTGGAGTTCCTGTCCTAGCTTCTGAGGGGGTGAGTGTTTTGGGGACTGTGTTCTGGATACCCCTTGTTTGCCTTGATTGGTTCTGCCCCCCCCCCCCCCCCCCCTGGCCCGGCTCCTGCCCGCTCTCCTCTGCTCCCCTTCCCGTCGTGTGTTCGAGGGGGGGTGATGGGGGGGCGGGTGTTAGCGGCGAGGTGTTTTTTTAGGTGAAATTGTGTTTTAACGTATTCGCCGCCGTCGCCACTATGTACTTCGCTCCGCGGCGCTATGGTGGTGCGTATCGTCGTCCCCCCGCGGCCCGTCCCTCGATGTTCTTCTGCCGGCGCCATTTTGAGCCTGCTGCGCATCTGGGGCCCTTCATCCTTCCTGAGCTGCAGCGGTCACCGTTTACTGTGTCGCTTCCTCCCATGGTCTGGCGGCTTGGTGCTCCTTCGGTCTCCTTGGTCCACAAATCCCCCTTGTGGGTTTTGTTTCCTTGGGGCATGGGCTGCAGGATGCTTATGTGCTTTTTACTTATGTCTTTCAGGCGGGACAACTGTGGGTTGTGGTTTCTCACGGTTCTGCTCATTACCCCCCCATCATCTCCCCCTTACTGGCTCTTCAGGGGGCATCCCTTGGGGGGGCATCCCGGGTGACTTTTTATTAGCCCTTACCCTGTGCTGGCCTATTGCGCATGTGCTAATCGCCATATGGAGGCTTCTGGGGATAGCGTGCTTGGGGATCCTTCGGGGCAATCCCGGCTGTGTGCCATGTGCGGGGCATCCCCTTTGAGTGATAGTGCCGCGGTGTGTGTGCCATGCGCCCAAGGTATCATTGCGGCCCAGGATGGGTTGCCCACTTCCCTTCCCAGTTCTGCGCCCCCTTCGGCATCGCCTACCCCCCGCGCCTGCATTTAGCCTCCAGTGAGGGGGATACTAGCAGGGGGTCACAATCTGATCTGGCACTTCGTGTTGCCAGCATTGAAAGGCAGCTTGCCAGGCCTGTTCCAGGTAAGGCCTCTGGCAAGAAGCGGCACCTGGCTCCCACGCCCTCCCTCTTTGCTGAGGAGGATGAGGGAATTGATGCCCTTGGTGGCCGTTACTCCCTAGAGGAGGGGGAGCTTTTTCAGGACTCTTGACTCCTCTGGGGACCAGCAGGAGGGGTACGACAGTGACCCTGGGTCTGCATCCAGGGAGGATTCCTGGCTCCCCGATGACACTGATAGACTGTTGTCTGACATTTTTGAAACCTTGCACATTGCCCCCCCTGAGGTGGCTAATAGGAAGCAGGGTGAGCTCTTTCGTCCTGATAAACAACGTCTGGAGTTTCCTGAGCAGGGCCATTTCTCTAATATGGTGCTCAAGGAGTGGGAACGTCATAATAGATTGCCAGCGGTGCCCAAAGGGTTGGATAAGAGGTATCTCTTTCCTGCTGACCTGGTTAAGCAATGGTCGTGTCCCGCTGAGGTGGATGCTCCCGTTCTGGGGCTGTCCAACACCTCAGTCATGCCTTCTCCTGACACTACTACACTGTGATCAGTTGGCCTGCCATGCTTTTACATTTGTAGGGGCTGGGCTGCGTCCGGTCTGTGCCACTGCCATTACAGCTATTCCCCTTAAGAAAAAGCTCAAATGTCTCAATGATGGTGCTATGGCTGGTAGGAGGAGGGAGGATTATAGGGCCCTCTTGCTTTGCTCTGATTTTTTGCCTTTGTCCTTACTGCCATGGATAATGCGGTCTGGCTGGGTGGTAGGGCCTCTGCCCTCTTGGTGGCTATGCGCCCCTCTGTTTGGTTGCATCAGTGGGCAGCTGACACTGCAGCCAAGAAGGCTCTCACTGGGCTCCCTTTTGCGGGGCTACGGCTCTTTGGGGAGCGTCTGGATGTTCTAGCCAAGGATGGTAGGTTACTTCAGCGTTGGAAGCAGACTCGGCCCTTTCGGGGGCCCTCTGCTTCCGTCCCCTCCTTTCGTGCTTCCAGAGGAGGTCGTGGCTCCCTCTTCTCAGGTAGCCGCAGAGATTCTTGGGGCCGTGGCAGATCCCGTGGTCGTCCTGGTCTCTCTTGGGGTTCCAAACCCCCTCCTAAGGCCCCTCAGGCATGAGGAGGCGCCCTCGCCCATCCGGGTGGGGGGGCGGCTTTGGCTCTTTGCTCACGTCTGGAGGCTCCGCTTCTCAGACCCGTGGATTCAGGAGGTGGTGTCCTCCGGTTGCAAGATAGTTTGCAGCCTGGCCGCCCCCAAGATTCCTCAGATCCCGGATGTCTCAAAATCCTCTGTCAGCTCAGGGTTTGCGCCTTGCAGTTCAACGCCTGTTGGAGTCAGGAGTCATTTGTCTGGTGCCTTCCCAAGAACAGGGTCAGGGGTACTACAATCTTTTCACGGTCCCCAAAAAGGACGGGTCTTTGAGGCCCATCCTGGACCTGAAGGGTCTCAACAAGTTTGTCAGGTTCAAGCACTTTCGCATGGAGACGCTACACTCGGCTGTCAGTACCCTTCGCCCGGTTGACTTCATGACCACCGTGGACATCAAGGATGCCTATCTTCATGTGCCAATCTTTCCAGGTCATCAGAGATTCCTGAGGTTCGCTCTAGAGGATCAGCATTACCAGTTTGTGGCTTTACTGTTCCGTTTTACCTCGGCACCTCAGGTGTTCACCAAGGTGCTGGTGGGTGTGATGGCTCTGTTGCGGAACCAGGGCATTCGCATCCTCCCTTACCTGGACAACATTCTGATTGCGGCTCAGTCTCTTAATCAGGCCGAGAAGGATACTCAGGTGGTGACCTCCACTCTTGAGTCCTTTGGCTAGGTGATCAACTTTCCCAAGTCTTCACTGTCTCCGTCTTTGGTGAGGTCCTTTCTGGGCATGATTCTGGATACCTTTCAGGTCAAGGTATTCCTGCCTCAGCAGAAAGTGGAGGGCCTTCAGAAGCAGGCACGGGCTCTGCTCTTGTGTCCCCATCCCTCCATCTGGCAGGGGATGCAGTTAGTGGGCCTGATGGTGTCCTGCTTCGAGGCGGTCCCCTTTGCTCAGTTTCACATGAGGCCTATTCAGTTGCACCTCTTGTCAGTTTGGGATCGGGACCCTTTGTCCCTGGATCAGGATTTTGCTCTGTCCCCTCCTGGCCAGACAGTCCCTCTCGTGGTGGCTGGACTCAAGGAACCTTCTAGTGGGCAGGACCTTTGTGCCTTCGTGCAGGGAAACTGCCACTACAAATGCCAGTCTGACCGGTTGGGGGCTTTTGGAAGTCTCTGAAGTTCCAGGGTCGGTGGGGCCCACAGGAGGCCCATGCTCCCATCAGTGTCCTGGAACTGAGGGCGATCAGGTTGGTTCTTTCTCAGCTGACCACGCACCTTCGGGGTCAGGCTGTTCAGATCCGCTCGGACAACTAGACGGCAGTTGCCTACATCAATCATCAGGGAGGGACTTGGAGCAAGTGAGCCCTCAAGGAAGTGTCCCTGATACTGTCTTGGGCGGAAGAGAATGTCCCTTGCATCTCGGTGGTCTACATTCCGGGGGTGGAGAACCTGGAGGCAGACTCCCTGAGCAGGGGGACATCTTGGCTGAGGGAAATGGTCCCTCAGCAACAAGGTATTTCACTCCCTGTGTCACCGCTGGGGTCAGCCCGATGTGGACCTGTTTGCGTCCCGCCACAATCACAAGCTTCCAAGATTTGTCTCCCTGTCGCAGGATCCTCTGGCCTTCGCCACGGATGCGCTAGCTATTCCTTGGACGGAGTTTCGGCTCCTCTATGTGTTCCCTCCCTTTCCTCTACTGGGCAGGGTGCTGCGCAAGGTAGCCCAGGAAGGGGTACCAGCCATTCTGGTCGCCCCATGTTGTCCAAGGAGGGTGTGGTTCGCAGACGTCATGCAGTTGGCAGTAGATCGGTACGTTTTGCCCAAGGATCCAGATCTTCTCACTCAGGGACAGCTGCGCCATCCCAATTTACAAATGCTGGCTTTGACGACTTGGCTGCCGAAACCTCTATCTTGATAAATAAGGGTTTGCTGGCCTCTGTTGTTGATACTATGATTCGGGCTAGGAAAAAGTCCTCGCCCTTTATCTACTACAGGGTCTGGCATGCTTACATCGCCTGGTGTGAGTCCAAGTCTCTTCCTTGTCGGGTGTTTTCTATCCCCAGGATTCTGGAATTTTTACAACATGGTTTGGATTCGGGCCTTCAACTTAGTACCCTCAAGGGACAGGTGTCAGCTCTGGCAATTTTTTTCCAAAGATCCTTTGCCAATCACCGGCTGGTTAAGACTTTTTTCCAGGGAGTTACTCATGTGCGTCCGCCACGTAAACCTATGCTACCGGTTTGGGACTTGAATCTGGTGTTGTCTGCTCTACAGGGTCCTCCTTTTGAGCCTATCCGTGGGGTGGCGTTACCCATTCTGACTCTTAAGGTGGCCTTCTTGGTGGCTATCACTTCAGTCAGGCGAGTCTCTGAGCTGGTGGCGCTTTCTATTAAACCTCCTTATTTTGAGCGGCATCAGGATAAGGTGGTACTTCGGCTTAAGCCGGATTTCTTTTGTCTGCTTTTCATCTCAATCAGGACATTGTATTACCTTCCTTGTGTCCGAACCCTGCTAATTCCAAGGAACGGACCCTGCATTCTCTGGATGTTGTCAGGGCTCTGAAATTTTACTTGGTTGCTACTGAGTCTTTCAGGAAATCTGATGCTCTTTTTGTTTTTCCTGCTGGACCTAGGAAGGGCTTGCCTCCGGCTAAATCTACTATCAGCAAGTGGATTCGCCAGGCGGTGGTTCAGGCCTATTCTGCTAAAGGGAAGGTTCCTCCTTTCCGGATTACTGCTCATTCCACTCGTGCTATTGGTGCTTCTTGGGCTTTTCAGCACCAAGCTTCTGTTTAACAAGTTTGTAAGGCCGCGACTTGGTCTTCTGTTCATACCTTTTCCAAGTTTTACAAGGTTGATGTTAAGGCCTCAGCTGATGCTGCTTTTGGCCGCAAGGTACTTCAGTCGGCTTCCCACAAAAGGTAAACTTGTGAGGGACTTCTTGCCAGCCGCATCGGCCGACCACTGCTTCAACCTGAGCGAACGGCGTAAAAGCAACAAGCAAGGCCGAAATTCTGGCACCAAGCCTGACCACATCATCCATGGCAGTAACAACAAAGCTGATGAAGTCCAAGCAGGCCTAGAGTTCCTTATACTCCTCTGTCCGCTTGCGAGACTAAAGAGTGACTATGATTAGGATTGAATATATATATATATATATAATGTGTGTCTATATGGGGGGAGCTACGAAATGTGGAACAGAGAGGACGGACATTGGAGGGAGGGTTAATGAATAAACACAGGCTGCAGTAATGAAATTTCTCAAACAGCTACAGTATGTGCACTGAATGCCCCTAAAATATCCACTAATATAGAAATAAAATAGTTAATTAAAAGAGCTTTATTGTGATGTTGCCTAACATTAAAAATGCTAAAAACATGGAGGATAGTGGGAGGAGGGGTCACTTACAACACCACAACTTGTGGTTTTCTTCTTCTGCTAGGAATAAATTCCATGGGTCACAATTTTTTAAACAACTTTTACGGGGGTGATCTAATGATCCAACCGATGGGAACCTAAACATTAACTGTTCTAATAACTACTCAAAGCTTTGCATAATGGGTAAAAGCATCTGCACACATCAGAAAAATGTCAAAAGCTTTAAACTGTTTTTCCAGCACAGGCTGGCTCAGGAGATAGTCCTTTGGAGCTGAGCAAATCTTGTCACCCCAGATTGTTCTTCCTTTAAATAAAAAAGAAAATCAAGCTTGGCTTAATTTTCTCCTCCATCCAGTCCAGGCCATCCCGATATCTTCACAATTGGGTGTTCGCCCCTAGGGGGCGCTGACTGCAAGATCAAAAGATGTAGCTCCTCTCAGCCCCCTATAAAGGCAGCTGCCCGTCTATCATTCCCCAGTTGTTCATCTTGCAGTTGGCTGCATAAGATCATTACTCACTCTCTCAGAACTTGGCAGCAGAGTGGGGCCACCTAGCCTGTTGGCCACTGCAGGACCCTATTCCCGTGGATCTCTCCTGACCCAGCCCTTGCCTGCTACAGGGATCCTTGACTGTAGGGTGAACGCCGGGGTCTGTGGCGTTCTGACAGAGCACATGCTCTGTGCCGCAGACTTTCATGCTAAAAAGTAGTTGGCCACAGGCTTTATGGTGAGCCTGATGGAGAACCACAGATATAGATTTTTATGTATATGCCCTCCCTGCCCACTTGCTTTATTCTTTGTGTGCTGCTGTGTTTGGTGCGACTTGGAGCATTGAGAGCCCCTCACTGTCTGGTGCCCGCTCTTCACTTGCTTACCTCCCTTCGGCCCCCCCCCCGGCGGATCATTCTCGAAGCGCTGCGGTGCGCGTGGCGCTCTGCTGAGGCCTCGGTGCTGGAGGAGACCAGCTTGGCAGTGTCCCGGCGTCGTGTGAGCTCCTGGAACTCTCTGAACTGGTGGTGTCGTGAGTCCCTATTTTTTTGTGCTTTTATGTTGATTGCATGTATTCCTATGTTTTTGCATGACAGGGGATCATGTTGTAATTGCTGTCTTTCTCTTTTTATTTTAGACCATGAGTTAAGGTTGAGGGTTGTGGTTCCTCCCGGTCCCCATTGTTAATTAGAGGGATCGGATATTGGGCTTAGGCCGTTAGTGTCTAGTAGCCTTTTGAATATTACTATTCACAATCACCATAATGGAGGCATCAGGGGATAGTGAGCCGGGCGCCCCATTTGGGCAGGACAGGCTCTGCCCCTTGTGCAGACGGAATCCTCTGGGCGGATTCAGCGCTATTTGTCCCACTTGCGCCAGAGGCATTGCTTTGGACCATGAACGGGCGGTCGCTCCTGACCCTAGCCCTGCGCTACCTTCAGCCTCTCCGGATCCTCCGCTGCAGCAGTCAGCCCCTAATGAAGGGGGAGCCAGCAAGGGGACTCATGCTGATTTTGCGCACAGGCTGGCTAGCCTCGAGAAGCAGATATGGTTGACAGCCCCTAAGAAGGCCTCGAGTAAGAAGCTGCATCTGGAGCCGATTTACTCTGATGATGATTTCTATTATTTTTTTGGGGATCTGTGGAGGAAGGTGAGTTGCCAGATGATTCACTCTCAACGGCGGAGCCTTCCGCTGGTGACGACAGCATCTCTGGTTTCTCCTCGGATGAGGATTCTTGCCTCCCGGATGATACGGAGAGTTTGCTCTCTTCCGTGTTTGATACCTTGCACATTGTTCCTCCCAGAATGTCTAAGGAAAAAGGGTGATTTATTTCGGCCTGAGAGGCAACGGCAGGTCTTTCCTGAGCAGCCTCATTTTCTAAAATGATTCTTAAGAAATGGAAAAGGCCCAACAAATTACCGTCGGTCCCTAAGGGCCTGGATAGGCGGTATCCTTTCCCTGCTGAATTGGTTCGGCTATGGTCTCACCCTCCCGAGGTGGACCCTCCGGTGTCAGGCTTGTCCAATACCACTGTTATGCCATCGCCTGACAATGCTTCATTACATGACCCTGCAGACAAACACATAGATCAGCTGGTCTGTAATGCTTTCACCTTTGTGGGTGCTCTCTTTCGGCCTGCGTGTGCCTCGGCAATTGTTTCACTAGCCAACAGGAGAAGGGTTAGACACCTTGTGGCTAGGGCTAAAGCTCGCAAGCGGGCGGAGGAGTATAAGGAACTCTAGGCCTGCTTGGACTTCATCAGCTTTGTTGTTACTGCCATGGATAATGTGGTCAGGCTTGGTACCAGAATTTCGGCCTTGCTTGTTGCTTTACGCTGCTCGCTCTGGTTGAAGCAGTGGTCGGCTGATGCGGCTGGCAAGAAGTCCTTGACAAGTTTATCTTTTGTGGGAAGCCGGCTGTTTGGGGAGCGACTGCACCTTTTGGTCAAGGATGGTAAGCTCCCTCAGAGAAGAAGGCCTGCTCGGTCTTTTCGAAACCCCTCTTCTTATTGGTCCTTTCGGGGAGGAAGAGGAGCTTCATTTCCAGGTGCCCGCAGAGATACCTGGGGCAGAGGTAGGTCCCGCAGCTGGCCCAACCCTTCCTGTGGAGCTAAGCCCAAACCCCCAGCCAAGCCTACTCAGGCATGAGGGGGCGCCCTCACCCATATGGGTGGGGGGACGGCTTCTGCTGTTTGCTCAGGTCTGGAGACGTCTCGGATCGGGGGTTCAGGAGGTGGTGTCCTCCAGTTGCAAGATAGAGCTGGCAGCCAGGCCACCCACAAAGTTGCTATGTTCCAGGATATCCCGAAACCCGCTAAAAGCTCAGGCTTTGAGAACGGCCGTTCAACACCTCCTGCAGATAGGTGTGATTTGCCCTGTGCCCCGGCAGGAACAGGGTCAGGAGTTCTACTCTAACCTGTTCACGGTTCCCAAGAAGGACGGAACGCTGTGGCCGATCTTGGACCTGAAGGGTCTCAACAAATTTGTAAAGGTCAGGCATTTCCTCATGGGAACGTTGCAGTCCGCGGTGAGATCTCTTCGGCCCGGCGACTTCATGACCACGGTGGACATCAGGGATGCTTATCTGCACATCCCGATTTTCCAAGGACAGCAGAAGTTCTTGAGGTTTGCACTGGAGGATCAACATTACCAGTTTGTAGCACTCCCATTTGGCGTATCCTCAGCCCCCCCGTGTGTTCACCAAGGTGCTGGCGGGCATCATGGCTATTCTAAGGAGTCAGGGTATTTGTGTGTTACCCTATCTGGACGACCTGCTGATTTCGGCCCGGTCCATTCAGGAGGCCGAGAGCGCTACTTGGACGGTGCTGTCAACCCTGGAAACCTTCGGTTGGGTAATCAATTACCCCGAGTCGTTTATCACGCCTTCAACAGTGAGATCCTTCCTGGGAATGACGATAGATACCGCTCAGGTCAAGGTTTTCTGCAGAAGGACTCCAGACGCAAGTGCAGGCCTTGCTGACTTGTCAACAGCCGTCGGTATGTCTGGGGATGAGATTGGTGGGCCTAAAGGTGTCATGCTTCGAGGCAGTACCCTTCGCCCAATTTCACATGAGACCTCTACAATTGAACCTGCTGACTGGCTGGAATCGGTCGCAGGAATCTCTGGAACAAGAATTTTCACTGTCCCCACTGGCCAGGCAGTCCCTCTTGTGGTGGTTGGACTCTCGGAACCTGCTGGTGGGCAAGTCCTTTCTGAATCCCCATTGGGAGATAGTTACCATGGATGCCAGTCTTACAGGCTGGGGAGGCGTTTGGCAGACCTAGAAGTTCCAGGGTCAGTGGGGTCCGAAGGAGAACCGGTTACCCATAAATATCTTGGAGCTAAGAGCAATCTGTTTGGTTCTTCTACGTCTGACTCCCCATTTAAAATGCGATCCAGGTTCTCTCGGACAATCAAACAGCTGTGGCCTACATCAACCACCAGGGCGGGACTCTGAGCTAGAGGTCCCTCAGAGAGGTAAGCCGGATTCTGACTTGGGCAGAGGACAATGGTCCCCTCATCTCGGCGGTTTACATCCCCGGGGTGGAAAACCAGGTGGCAGACTCCCTGAGCAGGAGTTCCTTGCGCCTGGGAGAATGGTTCCTCAGCAGCGAGACCTTTCAGCCTCTGTGCCTCCACTGGGGAGTAAATCTGTTTGCGTCCAGACACAATCACTTCCACAGGCGTCGCTGTGGCACCCGAATTTACGGACGCTGGCTTTTTGTGTTTCAATATTTTTATTGAAAATTTTCAACGATACAGTTTTGCAAAGCATACAGCATCATACTGCCATCCCGCGCAGGGGAGGTATAAAGAAAGAGAAAAAAACTAGCGACATACGTTTTCATAGCATTGCAAGTTAACCAAACTAGTGTTTAACAATCTACAGTATGATTGCAAATATGGTGAGGCACAAGACATGTGCTTGTTACCATTAGCGCAACTTATATTACGGCATGGTCTTTTCCGGGTCCGCGCGGGCCGCGGAGCCTCACGGTGTCCGCGATCAGCACCGGCGCCCGTACTCCCATTATCTCGTGCCTATTACACTAGGTCCACTGGGACATCGCAGTGGGCAGTCAGACACTGCCGTGCGCTTATACAGGGGGGAATCGTTACAAAAAAAACATTAAAACCATTGTATTGCGGAAGGGAAAAGAAAGTGGCCCAAAACGATGGGCAGAGAGTAAAGAGGGGAGGGAGAGAAAAGGGGGGGGGGGGTTGTTGCTCCCGCGTTCCACCAGATACCACATATGATTATTATAGTGCCCGCATAGATTCGCCAGGCCAGGCAAATCTTATCCAGGGTTCCCATATAGAGAGGAATTTGTCATGGAAGTCGGTCAGAATACTAGACAACCTCTCATTGATGAGGAAGCCGTTCATCCTGGCCGACACCTCTGGGATTGGGGTAAACTGCTTCTTCCAGGCCCTAGCTATGGCCTGTTTGGCCGCCAGGAGAAGGTAGACAAAAAGTCTGTGTTGCTTGCTAGACAGCTCCCGGGGCTTACAGTGCAGGAGAGCCACCCAGGGATCCTTTTTCATGCTAGATCCGAAGATTTCATTGGCCATCCTGAACACCTGGTTCCAAAAGCAAGCCAGCATAGGGCAGGTCCACCAAGTATGCATAAAGTCCCCATCTGCACTGCAGCCCCTAAAGCATGTCCTAGCCTGCCCCAGAAACATCCTACTCAGTCGGCTCGGCACCAGGTACCAGCGTAGCATTACCTTATATGCTGTTTCGACTGTCAGGACGTTGATGGAGCATTTTGAGATGCAAGACCATATGTCTGTCCACCCCCTGTCTCCCAAAGGTGGACCTAGATCCCTTTCCCAGCTACTCGCGTATGTGTGGGACTCTGGCTTAGTTACGTTTAGCGCTGAATAAATTAGGGAGATTATTCCCCTTTGAAAGGGTTTATTAGCACATAGATCCTCAAAGGGGGTCATCACCCGGAAGGAAGGACACAATTTTGTCAAAATCCAATGCCTTAATTGAATATAACGGAAATATTCCTTGTGGGGGACACCATATTTCTCCTGCAAGGCTCTGAAGGACCCAAGGCCCTCCCCTATGAGTAGGTTGGATATTTTGTATATACCCCGATCCTGCCACCACTTAAAGGCCTGTTTGTTCTGTTCACCTGGAGGGAAGCTTGGGTTGTCCCACAAATGAGCCAGGGGGGTATGGGGGGACATCATGGAGGCGGAGTACCTGACCGAGTCCCATACTGCGAGTGAATGTCTCATTAGGGGGCTAAGCGTTTTGCGTCTAAGTCCGGGGTCTGTCCAGAGTAGACTGTCGATAGGTATCGGTGCACAATTGGGAAGCTCGAGAAAAACCCACAATGGGGGTTTGAGGGGGGAATGCATGGGGACCAGCTGGGCGATCTGCGAGGCTTTATAGTATTTAAATATGTCAGGCACCCCCAGCCCCCCTTGTGCTCTATGGGCTAGCATAGTGCGCTTGGATACCCTTGGGTGACCCGCGGACCATATGAAAGCCAGGATCCTCCTCTGCATCACTCGGAGCATGTACAGTGGGATTTTAGTTGCCAATGGTCTGAAAAAGTAAAGTAATTTTGGGAGGATCGTCATTTTAACCGCATTAATGCGGCCTATCCAAGAGATCGGGTATGACTTCCAGACCTCCATTAAGCGAGTTAAAGACTTAAACAGAGGGGGGTAATTGGCTTCATACAGGTTAGTGAACTTGGCCGAGATGCGCACTCCCAGGTATGGAAGCGGCTCCGTTTTCCAGCGGAAAGGGAAGTTAGCCTTAATCTGGTCCACCACGTCCACTGACAAAGACACATTCAATGCCCACGATTTTTCATTGTTAATTGTTAAGCCCGAGATCTGGGCGAATTGGTCAAGGACCTTGTACAGGTTCGGGAGCGAGGTAACCAGCTGAGTGATGGCAAGCAATGCGTCATCCGCAAAGAACATGGCCTTGTGGTGGACGCCCGCCACCTCCAGGCCCTTAATGCTAGGAGAATTTCGCACCGCTATACCCAACGGCTCCATGGCCAGGATGAAGAGGAGCGGGGATAAAGGGCATCCCTGCCGAGTTCCCCTAGCAATATTGAATGTCCCTGAGGTAAAGCCCAGGTATCGCACTCAGGCTGCAGGTGACTTGTAGAGAGCTCCCACCCAATCCAGGAACCGTTGTCCAAAGCCCCATTTCCTGAGCACCCACAGCAAGTAGTCCCAAGATAGGGAATCGAACGCCTTCTGGATGTCCAAGGAAAGTAGAAAGGCCGGGATGTCCCTGGAATGGACGTGGTGGACCAGATGAGCAGCCCTCCTGATGTTATCCCCGGCTTGACGGGTTGGGACAAAGCCCACTTGTTCTCCATGTATGGGATCGGCCACGAATGTGTTCAACCTCGCCGCCAAAACTTTGGCCAGCAGCTTCACATCAATGTTTATCAAAGATATTGGCCTATAGTTCTGAGCGAGCAGCCCGTCTTTATCTGGCTTGGGGATCATACAAATGTCCGCCAATAGCGAACTAGGGTTGAGCGAGGTTTCTGCGCCACCCGACATGAAACCCAGGGCGACAACATGTAATAGGAGCCCGACCCTGAGCCCGGGCCCCACCTGTGGGCCAACCCAGTGCACACACGGTGGACCGCTACCACGGCGGCCCAGTCTGGGCCATCGCGGCAGGGGCCCCCGCACCAGGAGGCCGACAAAGCGGGACCCACTCACCAAAAGCAGCAAACAACTCCAGAACAACGAACCTTTAACTATATTAAAATGCAAAACTTTCACTCCAGAAAGAGGAGTCACCAAAGCTATTCATATTACCAGTCAGACAAGTCCAAGTCCTCATCCCGGGTCCAAGCCGGACCTCATGGGGCGCTCAGCGGCTCAGTCTCTCCTCCTGCGGGGACACACCTTCTCCCACAGGGTCTGGAGCGTCGGCCGCCCGGAAGCCCGTTGTGCGGCCAGGTCAGGCATGCGGGTCGGGGAGTCGGCAGTGGTTAGGCCTAGATCCTTCAGCGTAGCTCGCAGATCCTCTGGGGAGCTGACTGCATACTGGCGGCCTGCGTACGTGAACGCAAGCTTAAAGGGGAATCCCCATCGGTATTTGATGTTGTGGCTCCGTAGAATCTCTAGGCCGGGTTTCATAGCTCTCCTCCGCTGCAAGGTTTGGGGTGCTACGTCTGGGAAAATGTAGTAGCAGTGATTTTGGAAGCACAAGTCCCCTTTTTCTCTGGCGGCCATCAGGATCATTTCCTTGGTACGATAGAAGGTTGGCTTGACAACAATGTCCCTGGGGAGACCATCAGATCTTTTGGTGCCCTGTGGGCGCGATCCAGCTCCAAGCGTTCGATAGGCATAGAGGGGATCAGCTCCTGTAGGAGAGCTGTAACGGTAGCTGGCACGTCCTCTATCGATTCCGGAAGGCCTCGAATACGAATGTTAACCCTCCTGGATCGGTTCTCTAGGTCCTCTAGTTTTTGTTGTAGCAAGTCCATGTCGTCCCTGAGGGCTGCGGACTCAGACCCCTTGTTCTCCATGGCCACCACAATGTCATCCATTTTCTCCTCTAGCGTGTTGGTCCTATCACCCAGATCCTTGATTTCCTTAGAGTAGCTGGATGAGAGTTGGGTCACGGCGCCGCCAGCTCCTGTTGCAACAAGATCTTAAATTTGGCCAGTAGGTCAGCATCCCGCACTCTCAGGTCGGAGAACTCGGACCCAGGGGCCAGGGCCCGTCCAGACAGCGCTCCATCTTCGGCTGCATCATCAATCAATAGCTGGGAAAATCACTGCTTTTTGGCGAGAGTTGAACCCCAGAAAGTGGCAGGTCACCATTAGAGAGTGACAGGGGTGAGCTGTCTTGCAGACATTGAAAACGACCAGTGGGCACAGGGAGAGAGCTGGGGCGTCCGTCTTCATCAGGCGCCATGCCTGAGACGCTATCCACATGGTAAGTGTTAACCTCAGGAGCTGCGCCCCCCCGCTGTTTACGGAGCAATGGGCCTCTGCCAGGGGCAGCCCCTTCTTCCAGGGGGGAGAATGGTGGGGGTGATATGGATGTCAGTGATGGAGGGGGGGGGGGTAACCCTCCCCACTATTGTAGCCCAAGGCAGGACCTGACACAGATGATGTGAAGTGCTGGGAGCACTGAAAAGCAGGCACCATTATGCTGGGGGCCGTTTGTGATGGGTGGGGGGTAAACTCTGCTGGGGTCTGCAGCTGTCCTCCCTTTACACTGCAGGGAGTCACCATCTCTCCCACCTCCTCCCTGCAATTCATAGTCTGCCTCACTGGGCATGACCTGTCATATTGTGTGCTGAGGGAGGGCCCCTTCCCTCTCTCATCCTCCGCCGCCATGGTGCGTAGCTGTTGCTTCGCTGCCCCTGAGCTGTGGGCCGCTTGCAAAGGGAGTGGGGTAGGTCCCTCGGGAATCTGCCATTCCCCCTGCGAGTTGTTGTAAGGGATCATTAACTCTCCTACCTCTCCTGTGCCTCCGCCGAGGGCAGCTTTCCATGGTCCCTCTCCCTCAGCTCAGCCATGCTGCGAGCCCGTTGTTGAGAGCGCGCTGGAGTGCCACCAGACACCAGACTTGCCCATAGCAGGGCAGTGGATGGTGGGATCGCTGGTGTATGCTAGTTGGTAAATGTTGCGTGCCTGTAATAGGTAATTTAGCAGCCTCTATGTCCCCGGGAAGCAGAGCAGCCTTAGCAAGCGACCATCTTCCTCAGCAGCCGGCCACGCCCCCCACGGACGCTGGCTTTGATGGCCTGGCTATTGAAACCTCAATCCTGACGGAGAAAGGGTTATCGGCCATGGTTATTCACACAATGATTCAGGCACGGAAGAAGTCTTCTTCCATGATCTAGTACAGAGTTTGGCGGGCCTATATCGCTTGGTGCGAGGCCAAGAGCCTTCCTTGCCGGAAATGTTCCATTTCTAGAATTCTGGAGTTTCTACAACACGATTTAGACTTGGGCCTTCAGTTGAGCACCCTCAAGGGTCAGGTTTCGGCCTTAGCCATTTTTTTCCAGAGGTCCATTGCCAATCATAGATTAAGACTTTTTTCCAGGGAGTCACCCATGTCCGACCACGGCGTAAATCAGTCTTACCGGTGTGGGACTTGAATCTAGTGCTGTCTGCTCTCCAGGGTCCTCCCTTCGAGCCATTGAATGATTCTAAATTGTCTATGCTGACTCTCAAAGTGGTCTTTCTGGTGGCGATCACCTCGGTGCGTCGAGTATCAGAGCTGAACGCGTTTTGTATGAAACCACCCTACTTTGAGTTGCACAGAGATAAGGTGGTTTTTCATTTTAAACCAGATTTTTTGCCTAAGGTCGTTTCTTCTTTTCACCTTAATGAAGAAGTTGTCTTAACTTCCTTGTGTCCAGCACTGGCTAATTCCAAAGAACGGACCCTCCATGCTTTGGATGTGGTCAGAACCATAAGGTATTACCTGGCTGCGACTGATTCCTTTAGGAAATCGGATTTTCTTTTTTGTCCTAACAGAAGGTTTTAGGAAGAGATTGCCACCAGCCAAGTCCACCCTCAGTAAATGGATTAGACAGGCGGTGGTACAAGCCTACTCTGCCAGGGGGAAGGAACACCCTTTTCGGATGACAGCTCATTCTACTAGGGCTATTGGTGCCTATTGGGCTTTTCAGCATCAGGCATCGGTGGAACAAGTTTGTAAGGCCGCCACTTGGTCTTCTGTTCATACTTTTACAAAGTTTTACAAGGTGGATGTCAGGGCCTCAGCTGACGCTGTTTTTGGTCGAAAGGTGCTTCAGGCGGTAGTGATATCCATATGGATACTGCTTTTGGATGTCCCAATCGTGAAGCTATCGGGACGGCCTGGACTGGATGGTGGAGAAAAATATAATTCTGTGAAACTCACCTGTAGAATTGTTTTTGTATCTATCCAGTCCAGGCCGTCCCACCCCGCCCTTGTGTTCATTATGTCCTGCATGCCTGTTATGGTGATGAACCATTTTTGCTCATAGGACACTAGTTTTAGTTTTTTTTCTAGTTTTTGCATTCGAGAGAGTACAAGCAGAGGCTATGTGAGGTAACATGGTCTCTTATGTTTTTGTTTGGGCCTCCCGGCCTGCCCTTTTGTTAAGTACTGCTTTTAAACCACTGGGGAATGATTGACGGCAGCTGCCTTTATAGGGGGCCGGGAGGAGCTACATCTCTTGATCTTGCAGTCAGCGCCCCCTAAGGGCGAACACCCAATCGTGAAGATATCGGGACGGCCTGGACTGGATGGATACAAAAACAATTCTACAGGTGAGTTTCACAGAATTGTATTTTTTTTTATGCGGGTAATTACCGCCCCCCGCCCGATTCATGTGGATTTATAATACTGGACCATTTTTTCACAACTGTGCTCCTTTAGAACTTTTATTGACAACCGCAGTAACAAGACATTCCAAAAACATAGGATAGCTTGGAAAGCCATTGCTTCCTGGAATTTATCTTGCCCAGGATTACTTAATAGTTTCAACCTACCACATTAAAAAAATCTTGTATTTCAACAGGTAGCAACTGTTCTTGAAGCACTTGATGATTTGGCAATATATGGATCAATTAAGGCAATGTATCCTTTAACCTTTGATGAAGTGCATCAGGTATGTAACATAGTTTGGGTTTTTGTTTGCCCATATATTAAGATCAGATGTTCCCCAATATTATTAACCCTTACCTGCCAGCCTGCCTTGAGATTTTGCCAGACCACATTTCAATATTTTGCGCTATACATGTTCAGCTGTGTTTTTTTTGTTTTTTTTTATATTAGTACTAGTACACATAAAAGTATAACAAACGAGGAAGAGGTCTGGTGAATGGGGGGAGGGGGCACATCTAGGTCTAGAGATTACAATCATACATTTGCAACGTAACAGGAGCGCAGGTACAAGTATACAATATATCACATATTATTAGATGACTCCGTGGAAAATAAACAATATCTTTCAGTCCTGCCTAGTCTCCCTGAGTAGGTGCCTCCTGGACCCACAGAGGTGCAGGAGCTTGGTGTCTCATCCTGTCTAGTTGCCTGTGCCAGCTCCTTCCTCTTCTGCCTCAGCACCTCAGCTCAATGAGAGACCTCACTTTTATTTGATTCTGGCATCAAAAACGAGTGGGAACACGGGGCTGGGGGGGTACCGGAGAGAGGAGAGGAGGGGTGGGAGGGATGGGGGGTACGGGGCAGGCTGGAGATTAAGCCCTTCCCATGGTTCTTCATTTATCACTGTTATATGGGTGTAATTCCCCTTATGGGTCCCACCCTCTACCAGGACAACCCGAACTGCCGCAGTAGGGACACGCCCAGGAATCTATGGGCCAAACAATCCTCAGTCTCCTGATATAACAGTCAAGGCAACTAAGTGGCCCTAAACTGCTCGTCCCTATAATACATCGAGAGTGTATGTCCTCCATTTCATTGATGGCTAAAACTTCTCCCACCCAGTCCCTCACGGATGGGACTCACTTCTGATTCCAGTATCGGGTTATCACCTGTTTGGCCGCATTCAGTAGGTGCACCAGGAGGGTTTTTTTATACTTCCCCACAGAGGAGTCCGTTAAATGTAGTAAAATCAAAGCAGGGTCTCTCTGGATCTGGACTCCTGTGAGATGCAAGATTATGGGGCTACCCCCCCCCCATCACTCCTGAACTTTAGGACACGACCATAGGATGTGGAACAGAGTTCCTCGCTCTGTTCCACACCTCCAACAGTTTGGGTCTGTTGTTGCGTACATCCTGCTAATCGGGTGTGTAATACCACCTTGTCAGTAACTTATAATTAATCTCTTGCACCCTTGTAGCAACTGGGGACTTGTGCGCCAGTGTTGATATCTTCTTCCCCTAGTGATCTGCCTAGGTCGGACTCCCATTCTCTCCAGAAAGCTGGGGGTGCTGTTTGCTCACCCACAAGAAATGAGTATATTTTGGAGATCAGGTGGGAGCAAGGCTGACCCCCCAAACATACCCTCTCAAACTCCGTGGGCTCCCTACATCCCTCTCTTCTGAAGCCCATCTGGGACAGGAACAACTGGAAGCACAAGAGCGTCCATGTTATTATTTGCCCATCTGGACCTCGGCTCTCCCAGGGTGGCCCACCCTCTCCTAGTTATCAGATCCCAGCTTCTCAGTATCTTCTCCCGCTCTCTGAGGTCTACTCTGGAACGGCTCATAGGTAAAAGAGGATTATTCATAAGTGAAATATATTAAACAAGAAAATTGGAGGAGGAGCACACTCAAAAGCTTCATAACTGAGTTGAGTCGGGTGCTGCAGTCCTTATACCCAATAGGACTGCAATGTAGGCAATATTCACTATTTAGTAATGCACACTACACCAAACGATTATGCAGAAAAGTAGTTTTATCTAATTAAATGCCTAAAAGATATATATACATTGATAATGGAACAAAGTCTGAGCTGATATTTACACTAATCACAAAAAGAGTCAATTAAGTAGGTTAAAGAATCAAAAAATGTTTTTGGAGCAACACTGAGCAACATGTTTTGCTTCTTTAACCTGCTTAATTGACATATCTTTTTGTGATTAGTGTAAATATCAGCTCAGACTTTGTTCCATTATCAATGTATATTTTTTTTTTGCCCTTCATTTGATAAAACTACTTTTCTGCATAATTGTTTGGTGTGGTGTGCGTTACTAAATAGTAAATATTATTCATAAGTGATACCGTAGGGGAGGGCCAGGGGGAGATTCCTACTCGTTCCCTGTATCCCCGAAGAACACTCAGGGATTCTGCTATCGTTGGGTGTGTTTTAACCTTTGACATAGGGATCTCTCTTAGGGCCTCAATTTCTCAAAATTAATTTTGAAGGAGATCCTCCCAAGGGCCTCAAACTCCTTCATTAGGACTGGAAAGGAGACCGAGGGGTTTAAAAGAGAAGGTCATCTGCGTAGGTGGCCACCTTATGGATTCCCTCAGGGGAGCCCAGCGGTGAGGTTGTAGGAGGGGAGGGGGTAACAACTTGGGGAATTGAGTAGGGATAAAAAAATGGGGATTTGGGGATAAAGACGGGGGTGACAATTTGACAACTATCAAATAGTCAACCGGTGCCCCACCAAATGCGGGCACAGGAGTTGGTGCCTCATGTTTAGCGGAGATGATTCAGGGATAAAACACACACCCTCAGGCCCCTGTCTGGGGAAAGGGGGGGGGGCCACGACACTTTGTGGGGAATGAATTATAAACCGGGCACCGCAACCTATACCTCAACCATAACTTCTTGCAAAATATCTGGGGGAACAATCAAACCGAGCGGAGAACAAGAGAAAGTTTTGAAATAACTACAAACAAAACCCATATACTAGTCAAACTCCCATGCCAAGGAGGGGGTGGGCGGACAGGCCCAGCAACCCCTGGCAGCAGGGCATCCCGTCCACCTCGGGCCCCCAAGAGCCGACCCCCCCCCCCATGCCCCCAGCTCTAACCACCAGTTCTCAGGTGGGGCCTGCTCCTAGAGAGTTGTTTTAAGTGAGGGGGGGGGCAGTGGGGGCACCTCACCCCCCTCCTTTCCCTATGGGGACTGCCTCCCGGCCTCTGTGGTAGCTGGCCAGTTCGGACACAGTCCAGTCAGGGACATTGACAAAGTCTGCCTCCAGGAAATGGAACAGATACAGAAACTGGCCAGGTGTTTTAAGAATGAAGAACACCCGTTCTTCCAGACAAGGAGTTTGTGCATCTGCAGGGTCCGCTGCAAGAGATCTTGAAGTATAATCACTTGTGCCCCCTTATAAGGGACCGGGCCTGCCGGATCAAATCGTCTTTTATCTTGAAGAAGTGAACCCTGTATATATATCGCATATATATATATATATGATATATGGGCCTGCTCACGTCCTAGGGGCGGGGGCCCAGAGCCTGTGCACCCAGTCCAGCTCTAGGTGGTTTGTGCTAGGGAGGTCGAGAACCATGCTGAAGATGGAAGTAACTGCCGATAACAAATCCTGCACCTCCACTGATTCCGGAACCTCGCGGAGGCAAGGATTATTTCTGCGACTCCTATTCTCTGCATCATCCTGGTAAAGAAACCGGTCGAAAAAGAGACGTTTGTTCCCCTCTTGTTCGAGTGCCACCAGACGCGTCTCGAGTGCTCTGTATGAGGCTTCCACCTCATCTACTCTCTGAGTGACCTCCGCCACAGAGCCATAGAGTGCTGCCAGCTTCCTCTTTATGGTGCCCTTCATTCTAGAGACATATGGCTTCTGCTATAAAGTGAGATAATAGATTTAGTAATACTGCTAGGAGCATGCTCTGCAGACGTGGGAGCTCTCCGGCACATGGGGTGAGTTGTGCAGGGCCCTGCAGCAGCGTGGTGGGCACATCTGCCCCCCCCCCCCCCCCACCTCTGGGAGTCAGGAGGGGAGGAAAAATGGTTGCTCCCTGTCAAATCCCGTAACACTGGACCCTGGGGAGAGTGACAAAACTCCTGGAGGCTGAGGGTGGGGCTGGGTTTCTGGCAGCCAGACCCCAGGATGGGGAGTCAGGGCAACAGGAGCCCACTTCTGTGTCTTTGGGGCTTAAGCTGCTGTGCTTCTGCGGGCGAGTGTCTTCCCCGCAAGCTCATGTGTGCGTGGAGTTCACTGCCACCCCCTCCCCTTTCCGGCATACCTGCCTCACGGCATCCACAGGGAGGATGACTTTGTCCGCCGAGCGGCGTCGGCTATCTGGGAGAGACTAGGCCAGTGACTGACCTGTGGCCTGCCAGGCGTTCCCCTCTGTCAGTCAGCACTTCCGCCTTCACCGATTGCCGCGCCTTCTGCCTCCCACTGGAGATCTCGCTGCTGCCAGCGGGCTGCCCGTTCGCTCCTCTCTATACCATCTCTTCTGCCTGAGGAGGCTGCGGCTGTGGATTCGCTGTTCGCAACGCGGCTCCTCTGATCCCACCTGCTCACGCCGCCGCCTCTCCCTCCGCCATCTTGGATTAGGCTCTGGGGGATACTCCCGCTCATACACTGGTTTGGGGTGGGGATTAACTGGGCTTCCCCTAGTTAGGTTTCCTTGAAAACCCAGGGCTCCACACCCTATGACCTCGCCCATGGAATTGATAAGATATTATATTAAAAACAAGTTCATTTTATTAGTACATATACATATAAAAACACATTGGTTAATAACCACATCACAACTACTTATATACAAGATAATGCCTGTTTTTTCAACTGGATAGCCAGGCAACCAGTATAACAATGTTACAAGATATTCCAACACAAATGTAAAAAATGTTGCTTGCGTGTCTCAAAAGGGGGCAAACTAGTTTCGCCGGTCTGTAGGCTTCGACAGTGCCCTTAACATCAATCCTATAAAGACATGTATATATATCATAGTATCAAAGTAACCATTCAAAGACTTTTTCAAAAAACATGTTTCATTTGATATCTCATTATACATTAGTATAAGGGTGAGGGTGGGGCTGGGGCTGGGTTTCTGGCATTATTTGTAATACTTGCCACTTGCATACTTGACACTGTGTCCCATGCCCTAAAACCCTTAAAAAAAAAAAAAAAAAAAAAAAGAAAAAGGTCCCCCCTTCCCAGCATAACCAGCCTGGGGACCAGCCATGCAGAGCTTGTAGAACAGGGCACAGGGGCCAGTCTCAGTGGCCCCCCACCCTGCAGGCTACAAGCCTTTTGCTCTCTCCAGGCTTTAAGTAGGCAGGTAATGGGGGGTTAAGCCTGGGGGAATCAGAGGGCCCCCACCCTGGTAGCAGAAGTGGGGAGGAGAAGGTCTATTCTGGACCCTTTCCTGAAGCTGGAAGAGCCCAGGGAGGGGGATAGGAGGCCCCCCTGTGAAAAGGAGACCCGGTAGGAGGGATTGCACATGGAGATGAGTAAATGTCATTTTTATTTTTTTTTACAGTGATTGATGGCGGGGGCGGAAGCGTGGGGAGGGGGGCTGATCTAGGCCCTCTTTTGAAACCAGAAGAGCCCAGGGTGGGGGATTAGAGGCCTCCTGGGTGAAGGGGAGACCCAGCCATATTGATCATGGGGTCAGGTGAGTGGCTTTTTTTTGCTCCTGCACCCCACAGGCATAAAAGCATTATACTGTGACCTGACAAAAATTATGCTGCACAGCAGCATAAGAACATTTGGTCTTCTTTTCTGAGGCAAACTAAGTGCCCATGACGACAATACTCTGGCAACAACACCGACAGGTGTGGGGACAGGTCCCGCAGTGACTATAGTAGAATAAATACAGTAAAACTAAGCTACATTCATGAATACTTTGGTATTGTTAATGTTAATATAAGTACTTATATAAACCAGGATTTGAGGGTTATAGATGTTTTGAAAATATAGCTGTTTACTATGTTTATATAGTTTTGATTGATTTGGGCTCTGTTCGCATCTCTGCCCTTTCTCTGCATTGCTGCGCTGCAGTGCAGTTACAGTGCAGAGGAAACACTGCACATTGTTCTATATTGGATAGTTCACACATCGGTACTGCATAGCGCAACACATCAAGTGCTGTAGACACCTTTTTCAGTGCAACGATGTAACAGCCCAGGTCAGTGGGGGTCTGCCAGCACAACCTGTCACCCCTGATTTCTCTGCCTTTCAGTAAATGAAAGGAAATTAGAAATATTTCTTGATCTTGGGTGTATAAGTGGCCCCTCCTTTCGCCATCCTTCATGTTTATATGGATTTTTCTCATTGGCCCATTGTTATGCGATAGTTGTAGAAAATCTTCATTATGCAATTCCAAATGAAAACATTCCAAACCCACTGATTATGGCCCAAGACCAGGTTCCTAATCATTTCATTGGCCCGCGCTCATCAAAAGTTTGAGCACCCCTGGTGTAGTCCACAGATTGTGATCAGCCAGCCTGTGAATAAAACCTTTTGACTGGGTCCACTTTAATTAACTGTCAAAGTCATTTTTAAATCAACTTACATGTTTCCAGTCCTACTTTTTTATAGTGTTAATACTACTATTGTGTCTTTCTCTCTTTTAGTATTTTGGCTTTGTATTGTACAGAACAATATTACCAAGAGATTGCATTAATCCTACAGCATTGGAATCTTTATTCAATGGTGTGCGAGACCGAGCCTATGTCACTGTTGACGGGGTGAGAAATTGTAGTTACTCATGTATATTTAACCCGCTGGCCCTTCTTAGCTTAGTTAAACAAACTGTGCTTCTGTATAAAATCTGATGTAAAGGCTGGTTCCTTACTGTGCCTCTGACTCACAGCACCATGATCTTCCATGAGGTAAAAGCAAATGCTGCATCCCTTGCTTTCCTTATTTCATGCAATCCCTCCATGGTCTTCCATGAGGTAAAAGCAAATGCTGCAACCCTTGCTTTCCTTATTTCATGCAATTCCCCCAGTGTGACCACAGTGTTGATTTGTTGTCTCAGCTCAGTATGGCCTGAGCACATCCACAGTCGCTCAAGGGATGAGCTCAAGGTTTGCTGTTGTCCCTTCCTTATTTTACATGCTGTTCAGGGTGCTTATATACAGGCTTTTTTTTTATTCACACGTGCACTTTACAATCATGAAGGTAGACCTGTGATTTATAATTGGAAATATTCCAAGAAATAAATGCTATTAAAAGTCCTTAGAAATGTATCTTCTGTTTATTTTTTTATATCTGGCTAAAATGTTTCTGCAACTTATATGTCCTTCCAAGGTTTTCCAGGGCATTCTAGAGCGAGACAAAGCAATGGCCATAAATATAACTGGCCCCAGAGGAGCTAATCTTGACCTACTGGTGGAAAATATGGGTAGAGTGAATTACGGAAAATACAATAATGATTTTAAGGTATGCTGACTCTATCTATCTATCTATCTATCTATCTATCTATCTATCTATCTATCTATCTTATCTCATCTTCCCCCTAGGTTGCTCTCTTAGCTAAGGTGATTACTCCAAGCATCCATAGAGAGACAGTCTTTTCCCTCCAGTCATGGAGGGTTGCATTTTTCCCCCAGGGCTACACCCTTCCTCCAGACACAGACTCCCCTGTCTTTGCTCAGAGTTTGTAAGAGGCAGATGGAACATTTTTATTTTTGATTGCTACTTTGCCTAAGTACATATGACAGTGCTTAGAATTCTTAAAGTAGACCCCCATTCGTGACGCCCTGCTGTGTGAAATCCCCCAGGTCGCCCAACCTAACTCATCTCTCCCCGGTTCTACTGCGCATGCACAGCCTCCCATTCGATCAGCACGCTCAACTGCTTTGATGCGTACTTGGCTTGTCTAAGAAGCCGAGTGTAGCTGAGTGCGCCCACGCTGGCCATTCACAAATGTCTGCTGACGCAAGCATGTGCCCTGCTAAAGGGATAGCGGGGATGTGGTGCAATTTGTGCATGTGCCGTAGGACCAGGGGAAGGGAAGATTATAGCGGGCGACCTGCCCTGGACAGCTGCAGACAGTTAATTATTTTCCACAGAACAGCCCTAAAATCTTTTTTTTTCAACCCTACCTGCTAATAGCTAGTACCCCTGCAGCAGATGTAGCACCCTCTGTGGTACCAGTAAGTTGGGAGAGTTAGGTGGGCCCCCCTTGTGTGGTGAGATCTAGTTGCACAGAAACACAGAACAGTTTGCAGACACTACTCTCTTCTTGTCCAAAATGTTTTTAAAGGCACTGCATCTGGGGGTAGGACAGAGGAGTAGCTAGGCTTTCTGGCACCCAGGGCAAAGATTTAAAATGGCGCCCCCACCTGTTCTCAGGCCCCTCCTTGGTGCCCCACTGACCTGCTGCACCCAGGGCAAGTGCCCCCCCCCCCCTGCTCCCCCCTAGCTATGTCCCTGGGGTTTGAGGTGGTAATGGATTCCATATTGGAGAGCAACACTCGGCAGTGCCAAACACAATCTCAAAGTCAAGCTGCCCTAAAAGGGATGCCACCCACCCCCTGTCTGGTACCTGTCTGAGGATCACATAAAAAGGCTTGGAGGTCCGCATCCAGCTCCCAGGCCTTGAGTTTGACATGTGGCCTAGACCTTTATGACTTTTATTATTTGCAAGAATCACTTAGTTAAAGAAAAACCCTTCATGCTGTGTATATATATATATATATATATATATATATATATTCTCACAACGTGGTAACCAAAACCTTTATATCTGCCAGACAGCAGTAACAAGGTTACTGTTATGTACTATGTATAAGTTTATAAGTATTGTATATGTTTTTTGTCCTTTATTAAAATATATAAAATGTTAAGGATTCATTTTATTTTTTTTTATAATAAATCTGCAATATCAAATGACAGACTAGTAGTTCCTTGCATGGATTCATTGTTTTTTTGCATTTTCAGGGTTTACTTACTAATCTGACTCTAAATGGAGTTATTTTGGCCAACTGGACGATGTATCCCTTGGATGTAGACAAAGCAGCGATCAATGACCTTTTTTATAAAAGATCTTCTCTGAAATCATCAAACTGTACCTCACAAGCATTTTACAAAGGCAGCTTTTCAATCCCCAGCGGTATTCCTGCCCTGCCACAGGATACATTTATTAAGTTCCCAGGTTGGACAAAGGTAAAAAAAGAAATACATGTTGGTGATATAATGCAACAACAAACACTTGTATCTTAGGTTTAAAGTTGCCATAGTAGACCTGAAGGAGCTCTGTAGACTGAAAGGATCCGCTACTTAATCCTTTAGCACACTGACCCTTAGCACATAAATCAGGTTCCATGGTGCAGTACCCATTTAGGTTATTTAGCCTTCAGGCCTGTGTCTGTCTGCTTTTGGAGTCCAGCTATAGTCTGCCTGTCATAGTATGGAGTGCACAGCCAAGATTATGATTGTATAATGATTTCTATATATTTGCAAGACATTAGAAAAAAATCCACTAGTGCAGTATAGTGTCCTTTAAAATGGACCAAAGCCTCAAATTTTCCTACTGCATGGCACGGCCTGCTTCAAGAAGTCGTTACGGATAGGGATATTCTGCCACAAGGTGGCGCAGTGTACTGCAGAAGAGTTGTGGCTCCTCCCGGCACCATATCAAAACAGGATCACCAATAGACCTCCCCAGTGTTTCCTCTGCAGTGATACTGCGAAGTTAGAAGATGGCTCTCTATATTGCGCAGGTGAGCAGGGCAACCAAGCCTGCGGCCCTGCAAGTCTGTTTCCACCCGCTTCCGGACCCTCTGTGCCTCCCAGCCTTGACTGACGGATCGGGTGAGGGTAGAGGAGCACTTTTTGTCAGGTGCTCATGGAGCTCCAAGCCGCAGACCCTGTACCACAAAGGGTAGCCGGCCATAGGCTTTATGGTGTGCCTATTGAGGGATGCGGAGTTCCTGTCCTAGCTTATGAGGGGGTGAGTGTTTTTGGGGGCTGTGTTCTGGTCATCCACTTGTGTTGCCTTGTTTGGTTCTGGGGTTCCCCCCCTACCCTGGCCCGGCTCCTGCCACTGCCTGCTGGCTCTCCTCTCCCCCCCCTCCTCCCCGGCATGTGTTCGGGGGGGGGGGTCAGGCTGGTGGCAGTGGCAAGGTGTTTTTTAAACCCTGTTTTTCGCCGCCGTCGCGGCTTTGTACTCCACTTCGTGGTGGGCGGCGCTATGGTTGTGAGGCGTTTTTGGATTGTGAGCGCCGCTTTCACGCTCTTTGGGGGAGTGGGGCTGGGGGATGACGCGTATCGCGTCGTCCCCCTGTGGCCCGCCCCTCTAGGTTCTTCTGCCTGCTGCGCGTCTGGGGCCCCTCTTCCTTCCCGGGCTGCGGCGGTGATCGCTTCCTGCGTCGCTTCCTCCCATGGTCTGGCAGCTTGGTGATCCTTCGGTCTCCTTGGTCCGTGAGTCCCCTTTGGGGGTCTTGTTTCCTTGGGGCATGGGCTGCGGGATGCTTATGTGCATTTTACTTATGTTTTTCAGGCGGGACAACTGTGGGTTGTGGTTTCTCCCGGTTCTGCTCCTTACCCCTCCTCATCTGCCCCTTCTGGGGGCATCCCTTGGGGGGGCATTAGTCCTTACCCTGTGCTGGCCTATTGCGCCTGTCTTAATCACCGTATGGAGGCTTCTGGGGATAGCGTGCTCAGGGGTCCTTCGGGGCAATCCCGGCTGTGTGCCATGTGCCCCTTTGAGTGATAGTGCCGCGGTGTGCGTGCCGTGCACCCAAGGTATCATTGCGGCCCAGGCTGGGCTGAGCGCTTCCCTTCCCAGTTCTGCGCTCCCTTCGGCACAGCCTACCCCCCCGCGACTGCATTTATCCCCCAGTGAGGGGGATACTAGCAGGGGGTCACAATCTGATCTGGCAATCCGTGTGGCCAGCATTGAAAGGCAGCTTGCCAGGCCTGTTCCAAGTAAGGCCTCTGGCAAGAAGCGGCACCTGGCTCCCACGCCCTCCCTCTTTGCTGAGGAGGATGAGAAAATTGATGGGGGCTGTTACTTCCTAGAGGAGGGGGAGCTTTTCCAGGACTCTGACTCTAATGGGGACCAGCAGGAGGGGTATGACAGTGACCCTGGGTCTGCATCCGGGGAGGATTCCTGGCTCCCCGATGACATTGATAGACTGTTGTCCGACATTTTTGAAACCTTGCACATTGCCCCCCCTGAGGTGGCTAAGAGGAAGCAGGGTGAGCTCTTTTGTCCTGATGAACAACATCTGAAGTTCCCTGCGCAGGGCCATTTTTTTGGTGCTCAAGGAGTGGGAACGTCTTAATAGATTGCCCGCGGTGCCCAAAGGGTTGGATAAGAGGTATCTCTTTCCTGCTGACCTGGTCAAGCGATGGTCGTGTCCCTCTGAGGTGGACGCTCCCGTTCTAGGGCTATCCAACACCCTCGGTTATGCCTTCCCCTGAAACTACTCCACTGCGGGACAGCGCAGACCGGTGTATGGATCATCTGGCCTGCCATGCTTTTGTGGGGGCTGGGCTGCGTCCGGTCTGCGCCGCTGCCATTACAGCTATTGCCCTTAAGAAAAAGCTCAAGCGTCTCACTGATGGCGCTATGGCTGGTAGGAGGAGGGAGGATTATAGGGCCCTCTTGCTTTGCTCTGATTTTGTTGCCTTTGTCCTTACTGCCATGGATGATGCGGTCCGGCTGGGTGGTAGGGCCTCTACCCTCTTGGTGGCTATTCGCCGCTCTGTTTGGTTGCGTCAGTGGGCAGCTGACACTGCAGCTAAGAAGGCTCTCACTGTGCTCCCTTTTGCGGGGCTACGGCTCTTTGGTGAGCGTCTGGATGTTCTAGCCAAGGATGGTAGGTTACCTCAGCGTAGGAAGCAGACTCTGCCCTTTCGGGGGCCCTCTGCTTCCTTCCCCTCCTTTCGTGCTTCCAGAGGAGGTTGTGGCTCCCTCTTCTTGGGTAGCTGCAGAGATTCTTGGGGCCGTGGCAGATCCCGTGGTCGTCCCTGTCTCTCCTGGGGTCCCAAGCCCAAACCCCCTCCCAAGGCCCCTGACGGCTTCGGCTCTTTGCTCACGTCTGGAGGCTCCGCGCCTCAGGATTCAGGAGGTGGTGTTCTCCAGTTACAAGATAGTTTGCAGCCTGGCCGCCCCCAGGATTCCTCAGATCCCGGATGTCTCTCAACCCTTTGTCAGCTTAGGGTTTGCGCCTTGCAGCTCAACGCCTGTTGGAGTCAGGAGTCATTTGCCTGGTGCCTTCCCAGGAACAGGGTCAGGGTACTACTCTAATCTTCTCACGGTCACCACAGATGCCAGTCTGACCGGTTGGGGGGGATTTTGGAAGTCTCTGAAGTTCCAGGGTCGGTGGGGTCTCCAGGAGGCCCATGCTCCCATCAATGTCCTGGAACTGAGGGCAATCAGGTTGGTTCTTTCTCAGCTGACCACTTTGGGGTCGGGTTGTTCAGATCCGCTCGGACAACCAGACGGCGGTTGCCTACATCAATCATCAGGGAGGGACTCGGAGCAAGCGAGCCCTCAAGGAAGTGTCCCTGATATTGTCTTGGGTGGAAGAGAATGTCCCTTGCATCTCGGTGGTCTACATTCCGGGGGTGGAGAGCAGGAGGCAGACTCCCTGAGCAGGGGGACGTCTCGGCTGGGGGATTGGTCCCTCGGCAACAAGGTATTTCACTCCCTGTGTCACCGCTGGGGTCAGCCGGATGTGGACCTGTTTGCATCCCGCCACAATCACAAGCTTCCAAGATTTATCTCCCTGTTGCAGGATCCTCTGGCCTTCGCCATGGATGCACTAGCGATTCCTTGGACGGAGTTTCGGCTCCTTTATGTGTTCCCCCCCTTTCCTCTACTGGGCAGGGTGCAGCGCAAGATAGCCCAGGAAGGGGTGCCAGCCATTCTGGTGGCCCCCTGTTGACCAAGGAGGGTGTGGTTCGCAGACGTCGTGCAGTTGGCAGTAGATCGGTACGTTTTGCTCAAGGATCCAGATCTTCTCACTCAGGGACAGCTGCACCATCCCAATTTACAAACGCTGGCTTTGATGGCTCGGCTGCTGAAACCTCCATCTTGATGGATAAGGGGTTGCCGGCCTCTGTTGTTGATACTATGATTCGGGCTAGAAAGAAGTCCTCGTCCTTTATCTACTACACGGTCTGGCATGCTTACATTGCCTGGTGTGAGTCCAAGTCTCTTCCTTGTCGGGTGTTTTCTATTCCCAGGATTCCCGGAATTTTTACAACATGGTTTGGATTCGGGCCATCAACTTAGTACCCTCAAGGGACAGGTGACCGCTCTGGCTATTTTTTTCCAAAGATCCTTTGCCAATCACCGGCTGGTTAAGACTTTTACTCATGTGCGTCCGCCACGTAAACCTATGCTTTGGGACTTGAATCTGGTGTTGTCTGCTCTGCAGGGTCCTCCCTTTGAGCCTATCCGTGGGGCGCCGTTACCCATTCTGACTCTTAAGGTGGCCTTTTTGGTGGCTATTACTTCAGTCAGGCGAGTCTCTGAGCTGGCGCGCTTTTCATTAAACCTCCTTATTTTGAGCGGCATCAGGATAAGGTGGTGTTTAGGTTTAAGCCGGATTTCTTGCCCAAGGTTGTGTCTGCTTTTCATCTCAATCAGGACATTGTCTTACCTTCCTTGTGTCCTAACCCTGCTAATTCCAAGGAACGGACCCTGCATTCTCTGGATGTCGTCAGGGCTCTGAAGTTTTACTTGGTTGCTACGGAGTCTTTCAGGAAATCTGATGCTCTTTTTGTTCTTCCTGTGGGACCTAGGAAGGGCTTGCCTCCGGCGAAATCTACTATCAGCAAGTTGATTTGCCAGGCGGTGGTACAGGCCTATTCTGCTAAAGGGAAGGTTCCTCCTTTCCGGGTTACTGCTCATTCCACTTGTGCTATTGGTGCTTCTTGGGCCTTTCAGCACCAAGCTTCTGTTAAACAAGTTTGTAAGGCCGCGACTTGGTCTTCTGTTCATACCTTTTCCAGGTTTTACATGGTTGATGTTAAAGCCTCAGCTGATGCTGCCTTTGGTCGCAAAGTACTTCAGGCTGTGGTGGTTTGAACTGCCTGCTGCTACTTTTTGGGTATCCCACCCTACCTTGCGGACACTGCTATTGGATGTCCCATACGTAAGGACTTCTTGAAACAGGCCGTGCAATACAAAATGAAAATTACAATTCTGTGAGTACTCACCTGTAGAGTTGTTTTTACTATGCATGGCACGGCCTGCTTCACCCCACCCTTGTTATCATTATTCTTGGTTGCCTCTTTATGGCGATTGTTCCAAGTTAGTTGGGGTTGTTTTTTTACTTTTACAACTGTACTTTTTTACATTTTATTATCTCCCGGCTTCTTATATAACTGCTTGTCAACACTGGGGAGGTCTATTGGTGATCCTGTTTTTATATGGTGCCGGGAGGAGCCACAACTCTTCTGCAGTACACTGCGCCACCTTGTGGCTGAATATCCCCATACGTAAGGACTTCTTGAAGCAGGCCGTGCCATGCAGAGTAAAATCAATTCTACAGGTGGGTACTCACAGAATTGTATTTTTCACTATCCTCCTAGGGGCACCTCGGTTTGGGTTCCCCACTGTGTGAAACCCCTTTCTCCCAGAAATGTACCCATCCTCGGTCCAGCGCGCATGAGTGGCCGCTCATTCAATCAGCTTCTTTGGCCATGCAAATGAATATGCGGCTGGAGAAGCTGAATGGAATCCCCAGCCACACACTTGGTGGTGCGCTGCATGATTCACATTCCCTCAACTGTGCGAGGCCACACACAGCTATACAGTTGCAACTGCCATGGCTGCACACCAGCGAGAGGAGATGTGAGTGATGCCGGCGAATGTGTCGTGGGCTGGTTGGAAAGGTGAGATTTGCAGGCAACTCGGGGGGCGGAAGGGGGGGTTCACAGGGCAAGGGGAGGGGGAATCAGTCGGTTTTGGTCCACTTTAAGGTTTCTGTCCAGATAGATCAGATTTATTTGTGTTCTACTTGAAAGATGTCACTATACCCCAGAATAAATCCTGCCTTTCAGCAACCTTCACAAGAAAAAGATGGGGACAGTAAAAACACTCAAATATTCGTCTGATGCTGTATTACAATTATGCATGTACCTAACTGGTTTGGTAAAATGGTTTGACGTTCAAAAATCAAATTCACAACATAAATGCACAGACTCACAAGCACACAACTAGTTAACATAAACTACTGGCTGACATGCTTGTGTCTTAATGTGGACCTATACCAAAAGATATGCACATTACTTGTTAACCATAACTAGGTAAATGTATACATACTAATGAAGTAAAAGAAAATTAAATGTGGGAGACTAGTGGTGCATGTGCTACACATAGCTGACAAAAAGGGAATTTTATTATATCTACAAGTTCCTTTCTTTTCATTTTCCTTACAACAGGGTTAATTCTTCCTATTGGTACTGTAGGGAGTTCAGACCTGGACAGAAAGATTATGTGAGGCTTGGTTCCTCCTGTTGGCTCCTCCTTTAGTGGGAAGATCCATCCCTTTCCCAGTGGTAGAAAGCAGTAAGCAAGAGCACCCAGAGAGTATTAGAAATGATCATAACATTGCCTAACAGCCATCAAATACAGTATCAAAGAAAGGCCTGGCAAGGCAACAATCAATCATGGTACCACAAATCAATGTAACAATAAAGTGGGTGCTGTATAATGGAGTGAGGGTGAAGAGAAACTGTGGTCACAGTCACATAGAGAGCCTTTATAATAAGGAAGGCAGTCTAAATAATTAACAACTCCAATTGGTTAGCTGGGCACAGCTGCATGGAGGATCTTGCCAAATGCAGCATTATACAGTAATAAATATTATCAAGTAATGTGTCCCCTAATATAGATTTGCTCAAGTGCATATGCAGTTATCTTAGGTGATGTATAACCATCAATGACAGTATATATTTTATTAACCAAAATAGATATATTTATTCACATTCAATCCATAAAATCAATGATTATCCCATTTAGAGCATGCTTCTTATTTTTAGTACAGAGTGTTACAGAGTGCTAGTGAAATCTAGAGGGAATAATCTGGAGTAGGATCTCTGTCTTAAATTCACATTCTTTTGCTTTGAAATGGTTAATTTCATTAACTGTAAAATTAATTTTACAGGGACAGATTTGGATCAATGGCTTTAATCTTGGTCGCTACTGGCCAGCTAATGGACCTCAAGTTACGTTATACGTTCCTATGCATATCTTAACTACATCTTCCGTAAATAATGTCACCTTACTGGAGCTTGAACATTCTCCCTGTGATGTTGGAAAATGCATTGTAGAGTTTGTGGACAAACCTATCATCTCTAGCGCCAGAGAGAATTATTCATTTAACAAAATGTGATCATCAAAGGTTGTACTTTTTGAGCTTAAACGTTTTTTCAGTAAATTTGCAGCTGATCATTTATTATGGATTTCTTAAATTATTATGACCAAGGAAGACATAAATAAAGTCAAACGGTACTTGACTTGACTTGATTTGTCTGAACAATGTGATTGCTAAATTCTAGATTTATGTTTGCCGATTGGCTGCTCTCAAATATTCCCGCTTATGTGACAAGCCCGCTGGTCGCATCTCTGGCTACCCTCAGTCTAACTGAATAGCTTGGGGCTGGAGTGCGCTTCAGCTAAAGGAAAACCAGGGAAGCAGCCACAGGCCATAAAAACGATGTGGAATCCCCGGGAAAGGTCCTCTTCTAATGTAAGTCCTGTTTCAACAACTAAAGGGCACCAGTTATCTTCCCAGCCAACTGATTTTTCTTTTCTACATTATCTTCTCTACTGAACCAGGCAGTGAAGGAGAATCACAATACAAACCCGATTACTGCATTGAAGTACAAATCCACTACAATTTCTTTAGACAGATTAAATTTCTTTAACTGCCTCAGAAAAATTGGCCTCTTTTGAGCCTTTGTTAGAATGACCACTTTTCCTACCTTAGGTTGTTGGAGGTGATGATGACCCCCATGGTCTGCTCATCTGAGAAGACCAACAACTGTGGTGTCATTGGTGAACTTCTGAGTTTTTACCTAATCTGCTGTGGAGGAGCAGTCCTTTATAGTGAAGGAAAGTCGGTGGTACAGTACATGCTTCTAGCTATCTTTCAAGTTTCATATTCAACAAAATCCATACAGGAATTCTCTCTAGCAAACTTTCCTAGTTCAACCCCTGTGAATTGACTGTCATTTTTCTGTCCAGACTGCAAATTGTTCTTGTGTATGTGTATATCTGCTACGAGCCAAAATACCAGTTAAAATAAACAGATTCCAAAATCAAAATGCTTTAGTTATTCTGCTTTATGTCTTGTTAAGTCTAATTTCTGACAATATATCTCAAAATGATTTGCATTGTCTCATTATACTTGAATATGCAATCATTTTAATTATAGTTGTATATATATTATTTTGTTTGGTTTATTTAGCAGGCATAAATAATTATTTTATTAGGTTTTTATAAAGAAGAGACAGCTTTGGTTTAAACGGAATCAAGATCCCCCCCCCGGGGGGGCCATGGTTTGAGCAACCCACTGCTTTAGGCATGCACTCACTGCTTGTGCTTGTCTCACTGCACGGAAGGGCTAAATGTGGAGGAAACATTCCTATGTGGCCATATATACTTATATAATTATAAAATTAAAAGTGAAAGGGATCTTGAAACGTTTGAAATAAGAAAGTTTTGAGTTAGAGATTTAACTATAATACAACCTGTGTAGCATATAGCAGTTGATTACAAATTCCGAAAGAATTTCAATATTGGCCACTGTCATCTCTCAGGTCAAAACACAAACTAACTAAAAGCTAATCTGGGGATCTATATCATTTACAGTGGATGCCCCCATGTAATGCTGTCTGCATTTTATTATGACGTTAAAAGGCATTAAAATGGGATTAAAAGCATTAAAATCTTATGCGAGAGCCAATAAAATCCCTATGTATCTTTTGTCGGTGGGCGCCGAGAAGGCGTTCGATAGGGTTAGTTGGAGATTTCTGGAACACACCCTTAGACAGGCGGGAGTGGGGCTGGATCTGAGAGGGAAAATACAAGCACTCTATAGAGGTCCCACAGCAAGGGTAAGAACAAACGGGCTTTTGTCATCGGCTTTTCCGGTGGGAAATGGGACGAGACAGGGTTGCCCTCTGTCGCCCCTGCTGTTTGTTCTGGTGATGGAGCATCTAGCGGTTGCTCTGAGAGGGAACCCCGACGTTAAGGGGATAGAGGTAGGAGGCAGAACACATAAATTAGCTTTGTATGCGGATGACCTACTTCTATACATTACATCACCCCATACTTCCTTGCCGTCGATTATACAAGAGTTCCAGAAATTCAGTAATTTCAAAGTTAACCAAATCGGAGATGCTGAATGTAAGCCTGGTAGACCGGTGCTTGGTTCAGAGGCTGAAAGGGAACTTTCCTTTTAGGTGGTGCGGGGAGGCCTTAAGCTATTTGGGGGTCCTTATACCAGCTGCCCAAGCTGCTATATGTATTTCAGGCAGTACCTGTGTATGGCAGCAAACGTTTCTTCAGGCAGCTGAGGTCTTTAATTGTGAGGTTTGTGTGGGGAGGGGGGCACCCAAGAGTCTCCGTAAATTGGCCAGGCCCAGGGGGAGGGGGGGGCTGGGCTCCAGGACATGGCGATTTAGCACAGGGTAGCGGTGTTGATTAGGATGGTAGACTGGTACCATGGAGAGGGATCTAAACAATGGGTTACGATTGAGCAGGACTCGCTGGTTTGGGACGTGACGTCTATTCCCTGGGTGGACCCGAAAACTTTGCAAAAGATAAGCTGTCGTTCTTAAAGTGGACCGTCACCCACCCCTGATCGGCCCGGGAATCTATAAGATTCCCGGGCCGATCACCTCCCTCACCGCGGGACATCCGAGATCGGGATGTCCCGCGGTGAGGGACCCCCCCCAAAACCCCATACGTGCGCGCGCCCGCGCTGGCCGTTTGTGAATGGCCGGCGCGGGCGCGCGCCCTGTCGGAGCGACGTGCGGGAGGCGGCGGCGGGCGCACTGTCTTGTCCGCCGCTTGTCCGTGGCTACGTGGGAGCGTGGTGAGGTGAGTTTTTCGGGGTTCTGGGGGGTTTTACACAGCGGGACACCCCTAATCGGGGTGCCCCCCTGAAGTGGACCAAAACCCAGGATAGTCAAAATCCTGGGTGTTGGTCCACTTTAACGGCCCAGCTCCTCTTGACGTGGGAGGACTGTCTCAGGAACCTGAAAATAGCAACACGGCCAGGCCTGATGCTGCCGCTGTTCGGTAACCCAGAGTTCTTACCTGGTTTGGGGGTTCCGAGGTTCCTGGGATGGGAAGCGTCCTCGCAAACTAAATTGAGACACACGCTTGTGGATGGCAGACCACCCACGGAGGGGGAGCTGAGGGCTGGGAGGGGGAGCTGAGGGTTGGGGGGGGAGGGGTGTCATGGTTGGCTGTGAACCAATTACGTAATTACTTAGGCACTTTAGGGGATCTAGGTGACATAACAAGAGATAAGACCCAATTTGAGGTTATGCTGGAGGCTACAGAACGACCCAGGAGAGTAATCTCGACCCTATACGCTATTCTGGGGGAGGAGGATTTGGGGAAGTTAGACTTTGTAGCGGAGTGGGAGAGGGAGATCGGGAAGACTTTTGAGGATGAGGACTGGGAAAAGGCGTTTTACCTCACACATAAAATGGCGAAACCCTGTAAATGTCAGGAAAAAAACTTTAAGCTGATCTCTCGGTGGTACAGGAGCCCAGTCCGGGTACACCAGATTTTCCCCATGGTGCCGGACACGTGCTAGAGATGCAACACAGCCCGGGGTACACTGCTACATGTGTGGTGGGAGTGCCCGAGTGTACATATCTTGTGGACTAAAGTCCTGCTCCTGTATGAGGAAGCGTACGGGACACGGATCCCAAATACTCCAGAAATTACGTTGTTGTCCATGCTCCCCGGTGGTAAGGAGGCTGGGAGGAGAGGGACCCTGAGACACTTTCTGACAGCGGGTAGGATGGTGATCCCGAGATACTGGAAAAGCACGACGGCCCCCCCCTTTGCTGGAGTGGTATGAAGAACTCAATAATATTATGAGGATGGAGGAACTAACGGCAGATCTTCGGGTGGAGGGGGAGGCGTACATGCAGACATGGGTAGCCTGGATAATGTTCAAGGGTTCGGAAGTCGGTCAAAAGAGGGTATTAGAATTACAATAGTAGGAGGAGAGGGCTGTAGCGGGTTCATACAGGTAGTAGGGGTGGGTGTGGGATTCTTGCCCCCCCTCCCTCTCCTTGGGTAGGAACCTTGTGTCTATATGCTCCTGTCGAGGTGTATGTAGGTGTTTCCTTTCGTGTTGGAGTCTTTCACCTTTTATGTGGCTTAAAATTGAATAAGGGCCGAGGGGCAGTAAGCCCCGGATGACTGCAGGCCCAGGCCGGAGGGCGTGGGGGGGATTACCCTGGGACGCTTTGTTGGTACGGGGGCCTGGCTCCCGTCATTTGAGTCATAGTATGGGTGGGTTGACACCTCATGCTCCGTGCATGGGAAATGGGTAAGGGGAATGTCTGGCCAGGTGGCTAGCGTTAGAAGACCCACGGGCTGGGTAGGAGGAAAGAGGCTGGTAATGAGGAGAAGGGGGTTTCGCAGTGTGGGGGGGGAATTGTAATGTATTGTATTGATATGTGTATTGTACTGTGTTTTGTGTCATGTATAATTGTAAAACTGTGATACGCTTAAAATTCAATAAAAACAAGATTAAATATAAAAGCATTAAAATGTAGCAACACCCATGACCAGCTCACATTTTTTTCCTCAAATCTATATCCCCCCCACCCCAGCTGCTCCATCTACCATTTTGAACCTTTTTTTTCTTTTACTCACCTTTGACAGTGTGTTCAGCCTCACTCCAATTGAGACTTCTTCTCTTTGCTGCTTGGTGATGCCATTTTGGATATTGCTGGAGGCTGTTCTCCTCCCAGGCCTTCCCTCGTGTGCTCATTCACATCTAGTGCATGTGCAGTGCGCCCTCAGGGTGGCCCATTGAGAGGGCACGTGTGCTGTAATCTCCCCCGGTCTTGCCCCCTTCCAACAAGGCATGCGCAGTCAGTGCTGTCAGAGCCATGGGAGCGAGTTGCTAGCTCTTGAGCTGAGCGGTGCTTCCACTTTGCCAGCTACAGGCTACACAGGGGCCGCCATTACTGAAGACAGAAAAAAATAAATAAAAAAGATGAGAAACATTTTGTTTGCAGGAATCTGGGTTGTGCGGGTGCACAATTCATATGGACTGTATTGCATTTAATGGCATTGTTCCGGTTTAATCTATTCAAGGAAAAAAAAGTATTGTATGTATGTGCTTTTACTTTTTTGTATTATGTCATAGTAAATGTGGGCCCTCTCAGTGAGCAATGAGGTAGACTGTAAATTACTCTGGCATGGCTTTGGTGGCTTGTGAGGTTTCCAGTTTATAAACTGTGGACAAAGAATTGGAACCAATGGCTTAATCATTGAATTCAAGCTTTGGATGTAATTATGCAATGCATTCCATTTCCGGATTCACAGTAAAAGTGGAATGATCAAGCATATTTATCTGCCAGTCTGATGAATGATTGATGAATAATGTATGAAGTTTAGTTACCTGTTCTGCATTGTGCAAACTGTTCTTCATGGGTTAGTTTCAATCTGGAAATCTAGATGCATCATCATACAAAGTGACTGTGACAAAGCAAAGTCCATAAATGCAATATTTGGTGTGAACGAACTCAGGATGAATATCAGTGTCTGGCCACAAGTGCTCCACTCCAGCTGGATGCAAGCTGTTTAAAATGGACCAAAACCCCTGGCCTTCCCCTGGGACATCCCAAATCGGCATGCCCCGCTGTGTAAACCCACCCCCCAGGGCATCGGTAAACTCGCCTTCTTTCGGGCTTCCTCGCCAATCAATACATTAGGTTGCCACATCCTCTGCATCTTTTGGCTGTGCGTACGCTCCCGCCACCAAAGCAACTCAGATAAGCTGGGGGTGACAGCCCCCGCTTGCTCCACAGTATTGGGGAGAGGTAGGTTTTTACAGGCGAACTGGGGGGGGTCACTTAAAGTTGACTGGTCAATCCCTAAAGCTGCAAAGAGGGGACCAGTTCCATATTAATAGATATAGAATGTGATATCCTGTAGGTGTAACATATAAATATCCAAATATTGTTTTTCTTTTTTGCATGGCACAGCCTGCTTCGGTATTCATAACAGTTGGGTTATTCCTCCACAAGGTGGCGCAGTGGTACTGCAAAAGGCTGTGGCATCTCCCGGCCCCCTATAAAAATGGGATTAACCATAGAGTTCCCAGTGTTTCCTCTGCAGTGAAACTGCGAAATTAGAAGATGGCTCTCTCTCTTGCGCAGGTGAGCGGGGCACCCAAGCCTGCGGCCTTGCAAGTCTATTTCCACCCGTTTCTGGACCCTCACTGCCTCCCAGCCTTGGCTGACAGATCGGGTGAGGGTAGAAGAGCACTAGGGTCAAGTGCTCCTGGAGCGCTGCTCCAAGCCGCAGACCCTGTTCCACAAAGGGTAGCTAGCCATAGGCTTTATAATGAGCCCACTAGGGATGTGGAGTTCCTGTCCTGGCTTTTGAGTGGGTGACTGTTTTAGGGACTGTGTCCCCTTCTTTTCCTTCAGGAGTCCTGCCCCCCCCCCCCTCCTGGCCTGGATACTCGCCGCTGCCTTCTCGTGTCGCTCTCTCTCCCCCCTCCCCCTCTCTGACTTTGTTCTGGGGGGGGGGCGGGTGGTAGCGGCGAGTGGTGTTAGTTGTGGTGTTTTGGCATTTACAGTGTGTTTTTTGGTTTTTTTTGCCCGCCCCACCGCTTTGTACTGCGATCCACAGCTGTGGGCGCTATAACCTGTGGCGTTTTTGCTTTCTTATGGCGCCGGCGGGGTCACATGGGTGCCGTTTCCGCGGGGGGCGGGGCCAGGGATGACGTGCATCGCGTCCTCCCCCCGCAGCCCGCCCCTTGAGGTACCTCTGCCGGCGCCATTTTGGATTAGCTGTGCGTCTGGATTTTTCCCTTCCGGGCTGCAGCGCTGTTTCCTCTGGTGTGTCGCTTCATCCTGCGGTCTGTGCCTTGGTGACCCTGCGGTGTCCTTGTTCCGTGAGTCCCCCTTGGGGTTTTTTTTATTGGTCTCGTGGGGCATGTGCTGCGGGATGCTCATGTGTCTTTCAGACGGGATACCAGTGGGTTGTGGTTTCTCCCGGCTCTACTCCTTCCTCCCCCTCATCCCCCCCCCTTTTGCTGATCTGGGGGCATCCCGTGGGAGGGCATCCCGGGTGGCTTTTGTATTAGCCTTTACCCAACGCTGGCCTATTGCGCTTGTGTTAATCACCATATGGAGGCTTCTTGGCAAAGAGTGCACAGGGGTTCCTTCGGGGCAATCCCGGCTGTGTTCCATGTGCGGGGTGTCCCCTATCAGCAATGATGTCACGGTGTGCGTGCCGTACGCTCAAAGTGTCCTTGCGCTCCAGCTTGGTTTGCCTGCATTGCTTCCCAGCTCTGCGCCCCCTTCGGCATCACCTACCCCCCCACTGCTGCAATTAGCTGCCAGTGAGGGGGTAGGTGATGCCGAAGGGGGTGCAGAGCTGGGAAGCGATGCAGGCAAACCAAGCTGTAGGGGGGATGCTAGCAGTGGGTCACAGTCTGATCTGGCACTTCGTGTGGCCAACATGGAGAAGCAGCTTGCTGGGCCTATTCCTAGGAAGCCTTCTGGTAAGAAGCGGCACCTGACTTCCACACCCTCCCACTCCACTGAGGTGGCTAAGAGAAAGCAGGGTGAGCCTTTTCGTCCTGGTAAACAGCGTCTGGAGTTCCCTGAGCAGGGTCATTTCACTTCTATGGCGCTTAGGGACTGGGAACGTCCTAACAGGCTGCCCGCTGTGCCCAAGGGATTGGATAAGAGGTATCCCTTTCCTGCTGATCTAGTAAAGCGTTGGTCCTGTCCCCCCTGAGGTGGACGCTCCCGTGCTAGGCCTGTCTAATACTTCGGTCATGCCTTCCCCTGACACTACCACTCTGAAGGACAGCGAGGACCGGCGCATGGATCTGCTGGCCTGCCATGCTTTTACTTGTGTGGGGGCTGGACTGCGCCCGGCCTGTGCTGCTGCCATTACTGCTATTGCCCGTAAGAAACTGCTCAAGCGTCTCTGTGATGGCGCTATGGCTGGTAGGAGGAGGGAGGATTATAGGGCCCTCTTGCTTTGCTCTGATTTTGTTGTATTTATCCTTACTGCCATGGATGATGCTGGGAGGCTGGACGGTAGGGCCTCTGCACTTTTGGTGGCTATGCGCCGCTCTGTTTGGTTTTGTCAGTGGGCAGCTGATGCTGCTGCTATGAAGGCTCTCACTGGGCTCCCCTTTGCGGGGCTGTGGCTCTTTGGTGAGCGTCTTGATGTTTTGGCCAAGGATGGCAGACTGCCTCAGCGTAGGAGGCAGCCCTGGCCTTTTCGGGGGACCTCCGTCTCCCTCCCCTCCCTTCGTTCTTCCAGAGGAGGTCGTGGCTCCCTCTTCTCAGGTAGCCGCAGAGAGTCTTGGGGCCATGGCAGATGCCGTGGACGTCCCGATCTCTCCTGGGGTTCCAAGCCCAAACCTCCTCCCACGGCCCCCCAGGCATGAGGGGGCGCCCTGACCCATTCGGCTCTTTGCTCACGTCTGGAGGCTCCACGTTTCAGACCGGTGGATTCAGTAGGTGGTGTCCTCCGGTTACAAGATAGAGTTTACAGCCTGGCCGCCCCCAAGATTCATCAGATCCCGGATGTCTTTAAACCCCCTGTCAGCTCAAGGGTTACTTTCAGTGGTTCAATGCCTGCTGGAGTCAGGGGTCATTTGTCCGGTGCCCCATCAAGAACAGGGTCAGGGGTACTATTCCAATCTCTTCACGGTCCCCCAAAAGGACGGCTCTCTGAGGCCCATTCTGGACTTGAAGGGCCTCAACAAGTTTGTCAGATTCAAACATTTTTGCATGGAGACGCTACGCTCTGCTGTCGGTACCCTTCGCCTGGGCGACTTCATGACCACCGTGGACATCAAGGATGCTTATATTCATGTGCCTATCTTCCCAGGCCATCAGAGATTTCTGAGGTTTGTGGCCTTACCATTCGGTATCACCTCAGTGCCTCGGGTGTTCACCAAGGTGCTGGCGGGAGTGATGGCTTCGCATCCTTCCCTACCTGGACGACATCCTCATTGTGGCTCAGTCCTTTCATCAGGCCGAACAGGACACCCAGGTGGTGATCTCCACTCTGGAGTCCTTCGGCTGGGTGATCAATTTTCCCAAGTCTTCACTGTCCCCGTCCTTGGTGAGGTCCTTTCTGGGCATGACACTGGATACCTCTCAGGTCAAGGTGTTCCTTCCTCAGCAGAAGGTGGAGGGCCTTCAGAAGCAGGCACTGGCCTGACTCTTGTGTCCTCATCCTTCCATCCGTCTGGGGATGCAGTTGGTGGGCCTGATGGTGTCCTGCTTCGAGGCGGTCCCCTTTGCTCAGTTTCACATGAGACCTCTTCAGTTGCGCCTCTTGTCAGTTTGGGATCGGGACCCTGTGTCCCTGGATCAGGAATTTGCTCTGTCTCCTCTGGCCAGGCAGTCTCTTTCGTGGTGGCTGGATTCAAGGAATCTTCTGGTGGGCAGGACCTTCCTTCCCCCGTGCTGGGAGACTGTCACCACGGATGCCAGTCTGACGGGCTGGGGGGGCTTTTGGAAGTCCCTACAGTTCCAGGGTCGTTGGGGCCCCCGGGAGGCCCATGCTCCCATCAATGTCCTGGAACTGAGGGCGATCAGGTTGGTTCTGTCCCATCTGACCACACACCTTCGGGGTCGGGCTGTTCAGATCCGCTCATACAACCAGACAGCGGTTGCCTACATCAACCATCAGGGAGGGACTCGGAGCCAGCGAGCCTTCAAGGAAGTGTCTCTGATACTGTCGTGGGCGGAACAGAATGTTCCCTGCATCTCAGCGGTATACATTCTGGGGGTGGAGAACCAGGTGGCGGACTCCCTGAGCAGGGGGACGTCTCATCTGGGGGAATGGTTCCTTAACTACCAGGTGTTTCTCTCCCTGTGACTCCCTGGGGTCAGCCAGATGTGGACCTGTTTGCGTCCCGTCACAATCACAAACGTCCCAGGTTTGTCTCCCTGTCACAGGATCCTCTGGCCTTCGCCACGAATGCACTGGCAATGCCTTGGACAGAGTTTCGGCTTCCCTATGTGTTCCCTCCGTTTCCTCTACTGAGCAGGGTCACGCGCAAGATTGCCCAGGAGGGGGTGTCAGCCATCCTGGTGGCCCCCTGTTGGCCAAGAAGGGTGTGGTTTGCAGATGTCGTGCAGTTGGCAGTAGACCAGTACGTCTTGCCCAGGGATACAGATCTTGTCACTCAGGGACAGCTACGCCATACCAATTTACAAATGCTGGCTTTAACGGCTTGGCTTCTGAAACCTACATCTTGACAGAGAAGGGGTTGCCTGCCTTTGTTGTGGATACCATGATTCGGGCTAGGAAGAAGTCCTCGTCCTTTATCTATTACAGGGTCTGGCATGCTTACATTGCCTGGTGTGAGTCCAAGTCTCTTCCCTGTCGGGTTTTTTCCATTCCCAGGATTCTGGAATTTTTGCTACATGGTTTGGATTCTGGCCTTCAACTAAGTACCTTCAAAGGCCATGTTTCAGCTCTGGCAATTTTTTACCAAAGATCCTTTGCCAACCACCGGTTGGTTAAAACTTTTTTCCAGGGTGTTACTCATGTGCGTCCACCTCGTAAGCCTATGCTACCAGTCTGGGATTTGTATCTGGTGTTGTCTGCTCTGCAGGATCCTCCCTTTGAGCCTATCCGTGGGGTTGCTTTGCCCATTCTGACTCTTAAGGTAGCCTTTTTGGTGGCTATCACTTCTGTAAGGCGAGTTTCTGAGCTGGCAGCGCTTTCCATCGAACCTCCTTATTTTGAGAGGCATCAGGATAAGGTGGTGTTTCAGTGTAAGTCGTATTTCTTGCCTAAAGTGGTGTCTTCCTTTCATCTCAATCATGACATTGTCTTGCCTTCATTGTGTCCTAATCCTGCTAATTCCAAGGAACAGACACTGCATTTTCTGGATGTGGTCAGGGCTCTGAAGTTTTATTTGGTCACTACTGAGCCTTTCAGGAAATCTGATGCTCTTTTTGTTCTCACTTCTGGACCTAGGAAGGGTTTGCCTCCGGCTAAATCCACTATCAGCAAGTGGATCCGTCAGGCGGTGGTACAAGCCTATTCTGCTAAGGGGAAGGAACCTCCCTTTAGAATTACTGCTCATTTCACTCGTGCTATTGGTGCTTCTTGGGCTTTTCAGCACCAAGCTTCTGTTGAACAAGTTTGCAAGGCCGCTACTTGGTCTTCTGTTCATATTTTTTCCAAGTTTTACAAGGTTGATGTTAAGGCCTCAGCGGATGCTGCTTTTGGCCGCAAAGTGCTTCAGGCGGTAGTGACTTGAACTGCCGGGTGTTACTCATTGGGGATCCCACCCTACTTTTGGACACTGCTTTTGGATGTCCCAACTGTTATGAATACCGAAGCAGGCCGTGCCATGCAATAAAGAAAAAAGCAATTCTGTGAGTACTCACTTGTAGAATTGTTTTTGCATGGCACAGCCTGCTTTGACCCACCCTTGTTATCGTTATTCTTGGTTGCCTCTTTATGGCAATTGTTCCAAGTTAATTTGGGTTTTTTACCTTTTTTACATTTTTTACCTTTATTCTCTCCCGGCTTCTTGTCTCACTGCTTGTCTACGCTGGGAACTCTATGGTTAATCCTGTTTTTCCCTACAGTTCCAGGGTCGTTGGGGCCCCCGGGAGGCCCATGCTCCCCTCAATGTCCTGGAACTGAGGGCAATCAGGTTGGTTCTGTCCCATCTGACCACACACCTTCGGGTCGGGCTGTTCAGAAGCAAATGTAAGTTCTGACAATGATTTAGTATCATGCATGCAGATGGGGCAAGTGAGTTTTAGGGGATTTTTTTTCTTCTGTTCGGTCCAGTCCGGTTAAAGGTGGAGAATCTGTTAATGTGCAGCGTTTTGCAAAGGCATATTCCACAAATTGGTGAGTAACTATTCAGATATGGTAATAAAGAGGGAAGGTTCACAAATTAGGTGCAAAAGTTCTTCACATTTAAAAAAAAATTAAGAATACTTGACACTTTTTAAGGATGTTTTTTTTCTTGAGGACCTAAAGAAAGGTATTTATTTTTTAGATAAAGAGAAAATGTTTTGAATTATTTATTAGATGACCCGGATACATCACTGTTTGGCAGCAGTGATATTTCTACATAATTTACCTAATACTTAATTACTTAATTTACGTGCTCCTGCATTTGACCTTCCTACCACAGCCCTGGTTCCGTCTGGTGGTTGAGCACGGCTGTGTATGACTAGCTCAGATTTAAAACAATGAGGGGGGAGTGCCGGTGAGGTAAATCCAGATTGTGTGGGTGGTGTGGTGCAGCAGCAACACACCACACCTAATATCCCATAAATATACTCCTCCCTCCCTCTAAAATCAACAACATTGTTGTATACACATGGGCCCCATCACACACTCACAGCTTGATTCACTCATAAACCAATAGTTTCTGGGAAGATGCAGTGCCATTTGAAAATCGAATTGAAACTGAGCCAAGCTTTGCTTTATAGGATTCCCCTTAGTTTACAGTTCAATGCCCTAGCTAGATATAGTACATGCTGCTAATATAAATTAGAATTAGTGCTCTTGTCCGACTCAGCAGTATATATATATATATAATACATATATATTTTTTGCTTATTTTATGCACATTTAATCTCACACAAGTGAATAAAATATGCAAAAAGAGGAAAAGGTTTGCCTGAAAGCTATTGAGTCCAGTGATTCAGAGTGTCTTGTTACATTTTTGTTGCAAGTTTTTTGAGCTTGCCCCTTAGCCTACCAGCCCAGGCACCATGCATAGGAGGCTGGTAACCTAGGGCTCAGAGGCTAAACGGCACCAGCTACATTGAGTGGGTGAGCACAGCCAAGTGGTACTCGCACAAAGGTAACCTAAATTAAACTGTACTTATTGATCTATGTCTTTTTCTTCTGACCCCTGCCGGACGAAGTCCTCCTCCTGGTCTGCTGGATTGAGAGCTTCCTTCAGGTCCAGTGCTGGAGGCTTCAATGCCAGCAGCTGTGTTTTAAGTATATGTCCCACCAGCATCTTTTGAACATGGGGACACTGGTCTTCACTCTTTTCATCATGGCTTCCAGCCAGGAACAACGCCAGAAGCCTAGGATGGAAGTTTTTATAGTACAGTGAGCCAAACTTCTGTGGGTTCCCCCCATGTGACCAGGAGGCAGCCCCCAACACAGCAGACCAGGATGGTGATGCTGCTTAGTGTGGGACAGAGGAAGAGGGCATGGAATGGCGAGTACTGTTCAAATATTCTTAGTATACAGTACGTCCTGCTCCAGATAGATTAATTAAACTTGGGTTATCCTCCGCCAGATGGCGCTGCACTGCAGAGACATGTAAAAAAAGGCTCCTGCCGGCCCCTCAAATACCCGGGGACCACCCACAAATCCCCAGATTTCTCTGCAGTGCTTACTGCGAAGACATGAAATTATCACTCTCTCGTAGGTGAGCGGGACTATTAGCCTGCGGCCCTGTTGGACTATTCCCACCCGTTCCTCGTGTGATGTGCCTCCCAGCCTGGGCTGGGCTGGTCGGGTGAAGGTAGGCGGCACCGTGTGTGCTTACGGAGCGCTGCTCCACCGCAATCCCCCTCCAAAGGGTAGGCGGTTTAGGCTGATGGTGAGCCTTTATGGGATGCCCCTCTTGCATTATTGTCCCATGCCCCGTGTAGCGGTGGGTCCTGTACAGAGGGCCGCCATCCTCCCTCATTCTCCCTGTAGCCTTCGGGGGGAAAAGAAGGGGGGGTGTGTGGGTGAGTGTGTATCGTGATTCGTGCATACGGCGTTTTGTCAGTCTGTTTTGACTAGTATATGTGGTGCCAGCCGCCGCGCTGACTTGTCTTTTTTACTGTTACAAATGCCGCCGCCGCGCACGCGCGTTTTCCTTCTTTTGGATGTTCCGCGCCGGGCGGCGGCGTTACCTCAGACGCTTCTGCGTTCTCATTGGCTGCTTGTCTGTGGGCTTCGCGCTCTTCGGGGGGGCGGGGCCTGGCTTGGTGCGCTCTGCGTCACGGCCCGCTCTGGCCCGCCCTTCGAGGTACTCTCGGCACCATTTTGTCAGGTCGTGCACGCGCGTGTGACGGTTCTACTTACCGCGGTCCGTAAGTGCCCTCGCGGGCGGCTTTATGCTCATTCCTTACTGTGTATGGTTTTGACACCCCTTCTTCTCATTGTGTCTTTCAGACGGGTGAATCCATTGGCTTCTCCCAGCCCGGTGTAATTGATAGTTGGGCCTAGCATAATTACTCTCACTTCCCTAGCGGGTCATTGGGGCATCCAGGGTTGCTTTACAGCGTCAATCCCTACTGGCATATTGTGCCTAATAATCACCATATGGAGGCATCTCAGGATAATGTGACCGGGGTTCCTTCGGGACAAGTCTGGCTGTATGTAGCTTGTGGAGTCTCACCTATTAGCGGTGACAGCGCACGGGTCTGTGTTCCTTGCGCACAGCAGGCGCTAACGTTGCAACCCGCCCCTCCGGTGGCTGGGCCTGCATCTTATCTCACTTCACCTACTCCCCCAAGCTTGAGTCTCACCCCCATTGAATTGCATACAAGCGGGGATTCTCAACCTGATGTGTCTGCTAGACTGGCCAGTGTTGATACTTTAGCGCGTAAGGCCACTGCTAAAAAGCATCACTTAACCCCTGATGCCACTCTTTTCCCTATGGAGTCTGATGAGTTTTTGCATCTATGTGGCTACACCCCCTCGGACGAAGGGGAGCTGTTCTCTGATTCAGGGTCATCTGATGAGAGACCCAGGGGTCATGACGATTCTGGCTCTGACTCCTGGGCCCCGGATGATACTGACAGACTGCTGGTTCAGATTTTTGAGGTTCTGTCCATCTCTCCCCCTGTTGCGGCTCCCAGGCAAAGGGGTGAGCTTTTTCATACTGTTAAGGCTCGTTTGGAATTTCCTGAGCAAACCGATTTCAATAACCTCGTGCTTAAGGAGTGGGAACGTCCCAGTAGACTTCCCGGTATACCTAAGAGTTGGGACAGAAAGTACCCCTTTCCTGCTGATATGGTCAAGTGCTGGTCTTCGCCTCCCGAGGTGGATGCTCCTATTCTTGGGCTGTCTAACACCTCTATTATGCACTCCCCTGACTCTACTACTCTGCGGGATGCCGAGGACCGGCGCATTGACCAATTGGCGTGCCATGCCTTTGCATTTGTGGGGACGGCGCTGCGCCCGGATGTACTTGACGGTGCTCCTCATGATTTGCCACCTGATACGTTTAATGCACTGTCTAACTGTGATGTGTTTGTAAACTTTATCCTATCTGCCTTGGATGATGCCATTAGGATGTGTGCGAGAACTTCTGCCTTGGTGGTAGCTATACGCGGCTCGGTTTGGCTGCGCCAGTGGGCTGCTGACAATGCTGCAAAGAAGGCCCTTACTGGGCTTCCATTTAAGGGGATACGACTGTTTGGGGACCGCCTAGACCTTTTTGCTAAAGGAGGTAAGTTACCCCAGCGCAGGCGGCAGTCTCGGCCCTTTCGAGGCCAGGGCTCCCTTTCACTCCCCTACCGTGGTGTTAAGCAGGGAAAAGGGGTGTCCTTCGCGGGGGCTCGTGCTGATTCCTGGCATAGGAGCAGAGGACGACGTCCTGGCTCCTCCTGGGGGTCTAAGCCCAAATCCTCTCCCAAGCCCCCTCAGGCATGATGGGGCGCCCTCGCCCGTCAGGGTGGGGGGACGGCTACAGCACTTTGCTCACGTCTGGAGGTATCACGTCTCAGACCGGTGGATTAAGGAGGTAGTGTCCTCTGGTTACACGATAGAGTTTGCTGTGCGGCCTCCCCCAAGATTCATCAGGTCCCGGATCCCCCAGGACCCTGTCTCAGCTCAGGTTTTGATGCAGGCCGTGCAAGGTCTTCTGGGTCTGGGGGTCATTTGCAGGGTCCCCTTAAGAGAAAGAGGTGAGGGGTTCTATTCCAACCTTTTCACAGTTCCCAAAAAAGATGGGTCAGTCAGGCCTATTCTGGATTTAAAGATCCTCAACAAATTTGGCGGGGGTGATGTCTCTGATGAGGTCAAGGGGCATCCGCGTGCTGCCCTACCTGGACGACACACTCATCACCTCTCGGTCTCTACAGCAGGCAGAGTTGGACACTCAGATGGTGGTGTCCACCCTGGAGTCCTTCGGCTGGGTGATCAATCACCCCAAGTCCTCTCTGTCCCCTTCCTCGGTGACCCTGTTCCTGGGAATGATTCTGGATACGGTTCAGTCAAGGATATTCCTTCCTCAACAGAAGGTGGAAGCTCTAACTGCGCAGGTGAGGTTCCTGCTGTCGTGTCCCTAGCCCTCCCTCAGGCAGGGAATGCAGTTGGTGGGCCTGATGGTGGCGTGCCTCGAGGCAGTGCCTTTTGCTCAGTTCCATTTGAGGCCTCTACAACTTCACCTTCTGTCAGTATGGGACAAGGACCCAACGTCCTTGGACGGGGTCTGTGTGCTCCCCCCCTTGGTGCCTTTCGTGGTGGCTGGACCCCAGGAACTTGCTGGGGGCAGGTCCTTTCTGGCCCCATCCTGGGAGACGATCACCACGGATGCCAGTCTGTCAGGATGGGGGGGGGGATTCTGGAAGTCCCTGCGGTTCCAGGAGAGGTGGGGCCCTCAGGAGGCCCACTTACCTATCAACATTCTGGAACTACGGGCGATCAGATTGGTACTGGATCAGTTAACCAATCACCTGCGGGGTCTGTCTGTGCAGGTGCGCTCAGACAACAGGACGGTGGTTGCCTACATCAACCATCAGGGAGGGACCCGGAGCAGGGGGGCCCTCCAGGAGGTGTTGCGGATTCTGACATGGGCGGAAGCCAATGTTCAATGCATTTCGGCTGTGTACATCCCGGGGGCAGAGAATCTCCTGGCAGACTCTCTGAGCAGGGGGACCTCTCGTCAGGGAGAGTGGTCCCTCTGCAACAGGGTATTCCAGTCCCTGTGTCACCGTTGGGGTCTACCGGATGTGGATCTGTTTGCATCCCGTCACAATCACAAGCTCCCTGCCTTTGTCTCCCTGTCTCAGGACAGGGCCACAGATGCTCTGTCCATGTCATGGCAGGAATTTCGGCTCCTGTATGTCTTTCCTCCATTCCCCCTGCTGGGCAGGGTCCTGTGCAAGATTGCTCTGGAAGGGGTGCCAGTGATTCTGGTGGCCCTCAGGTGGCCAAGAAGACGGTGGTTCGCAGACGTGGTGCAGATGGCAGTAGACCAGTACGCTCTGCCAGGGGTGCCAGATCTGCTCACTCAGGGCCCCTTACGCCATCCCAATTTACAAACTCTGGCTTTGACGGCCTGGCTGCTGAAACCTCCATCTTGATGGAGAAAGGCTTGTCTGCCTCGGTGGTTGACACCATGGTGAAGGCTAGGAAGAAAACTTCTTCTTCCATCTATTATAGGGTATGGCGTACCTACATTGACTGGTGTGAGTCTAGGTCTCTTCCCTGTCGGGTGTTCTCAGTTCCCAGGGTTCTGGAGTTCTTACAGCATGGGTTGGAGTCGGGTCTCCAACTCAGTACTCTGAAGGGTCAGGTTTCTGCCCTGTCTGTCTTCTTTCAGAAGTCTTTTGCTCAGCATTCTTTGGTTAAGACTTTCTTTCAGGGGGTTACTCATGTGCGTCCCCCACAAAAACCTATGGTCCCTGTTTGGGATTTGAACTTGGTTTTGTCTGCTTTGCAGGGTGCTCCCTTTGAACCTATTCAGGATGCTGCTCTGGCTGTACTTACCCTCAAGGTTGTCTTTCTGGTGGCTATTACTTCGGTCAGGCGTGTGTCTGAGTTGGTGGCTCTGTCTATCCAGCCCCCATACTATGAGAGACACCAGGACAAGGTGGTGTTCCGCTTTAAGCCAGACTTTCTGCCTAAGGTGGTGTCTGCTTTTCATTTGAATCAAGATATTGTTCTTCCTTCATTGTGCCCTAATCCTAGCAATGCTAAGGAAAGGGTTTTGCATTCCTTGGATGTGGTCAGATGTCTGAAGTATTACCTGGTAGTCACTGCGTCCTTCAGGAAAACTGATGCTCTTTTTGTGGTCCCTTCTGGTCCTAGGAAGGGTTTGGCTCCTGCCAAGTCTACTATCAGCAAATGGATCTGTCAGGCTGTGATTCAGGCCTATTCTGCTAAGGGGAAGAATCCTCCCTTCCGGGTTACTGCTCATTCTACTCGTGCTATTGGTGCCTCTTGGGCTTTTCAGCACCAGGCTTCTGTTGAACAAGTTTGCAAGGCCGCTACTTGGTCTTCTGTTCATACCTTTTCAAAGTTTTACTAGGTTGATGTTAGGGCCTCAGCTGATGCTGTTTTTGGCCGCAAGGTTTTGCAGGCGGCAGTGGTTTAAACTGTCTGCTGTTACCTTTTTTGTTGGGGATCCCACCCTACTTTATGGACACTGCTATTGGATGTCCCAAGTGTAAGTAATCTGTCTGGAGCAGGACGTACTGTATACTAAGAATAATACAATTCTGTGAGTTACTCACCTGTAGAGTTGGTATTATAAGTATACAGTACGTCCTGCTCCACCCCACCCTTGGTTTTGCATTATTCTGGATCCCCTGTATGGTGATTGTTATCATTGTTATAGTTACCAGTTTGGGTGGTTAAATTCTCCCGGCTTCTTGTTCACTGCTTTTCAATGCTGGGGATTTGTGGGAGGTCCCCGGGTATTTGAGGGGCTGGGAGGAGCCTGTTTTACATGTCTCTGCAGTGCAGTGCCATCTGGCGGAGGATAACCCAAGTGTAAGTAATCTATCTGGAGCAGGACGTACTGTATACTATACCAATTCTACAGGTGAGTATTTCACAGAATTGTATTTTTTCATGCCGCAGCGAACTCACCTCACTGCAGTCCTACGGCACATGTCCTTCTCCTTCAATCAGCTCCCTCTAACAGGGAGCATGCCCGCGCTGGCCTTTTGCAAATGGCTGGTACGGGCACATGCCCTGCTAGAGGGATAGCAGGGATCCCGTTGAAAAGGAAAGAAGGTGAGTTTATGGGTGACCTGGGGATTTCACACAGCGGGGCATCCAGCAGGGTTTTGGTCCAATTTTACTTCTCTTTTCCGTTAATGTTAATTGAGTTATCAATGTATTCTCTTTTTATTCTTTAGCTGACAAAAACTATGGAGGTCATATAATAATTTATATATCAGTATTTATTAGCATCTTGTAGCAACACTAATTACAAAAATGTACTATAGATATTACATATATCTTTGTAACCACTGTACAACATTAATAACAAATATGCTCTTGTGATATGGAGATTACAAATTACAAAACAATAAATAGGCATTTAGAAAAATAGTGAAAATGTGTTTGTAAAGCGTGTTTAAATTCTAACAATAATCTTGGTTAACCCGTACTGTACAGAACTCAAAAAGGACCTACATGCTTGCTTGGATGCCTGGCCCTATAGCCAAGGCTTGCACTCCTGTATTTCCCACATCCCCTCAACCTCTATGAATTCCTTTATATGTTATTCATTTCTAGGCGGGCAATGGCTTAAAGTGGACCAACTCCCAGGATTTTGACTATCCTGGGTTTTGGTCCACTTCGGTGGGGCACCCCCGCTGTGTGAAACCCCCCAGAACGCCCGTAAACACTCACCTCCCCACGCTCCTACGCGGGCGCTCGTCCAATCAGAGAGCTCAGAGCCGCTGTGGTATGCACGTACAAGCGGCGTCCAACCACAGCGGCTCTGAGCGCTGGAGGCCGCGTCTCGCGCTTCCTTCTAACAGGGAGCACGCCCGCGCCGGCCATTCACAAACGGCCGGCACGGGTGCGCGCCCTGCTAGAGGGAAGAGCGAGACGCGGCCGCGGCCCGCGTTTGCGCCGTTGGAACGGGGTTAAGGTAAGGTTTGTGGGCATCTTGGGGGGTTTCACCCCGCGGGACATCCCGATTTCGGATGCCCCGCGGGGAGGGATCTGATCGGCCCGGGCCGATCCCCCCTGGATGTTGGTCCACTTTAAGCACCTTCTGCTGAAGGCTTGCTTTCCTTCAATTGGAGTGGCAGGAGGGGGGGGGGAGCTGCAAGGCCTTGTCTACAAGGGCAGACTTCTCATTCTTTTGAACTTTGGCTGTAGGTCCCCTTTAAGTACTCAGATTAGGAAGGAAATGACTAAAAACTCATGGCATGCCAGTTGGAATATGGGATGCTTCTATAGTTTACCTGCAAGGAATGTAATGAAGTGCTTCTTTTGCTCCATCAAACCTTTTTATTTACCATGTCATTCTCTTGCTGAAACATACTGTAATTATTCCATACTGATCTTTTCTATTAACATTTTGTTATAAATCCTGTAAGATCCCTTTTCCTACTTATTAACACTTTGGACTTTCTGATCATAAGTGCCTGCATGTTTGTAACCTGATACATATCCGGAGCGGTCAACTAAGTCTACTCGTCCAGCTTTTCCTTTCCCTTTTCCAGAAGGATCAAACCTTTCTTTATGGGATCCTGTAAATTTTGACACATCTGTTAAGCGGGTCACAGTTGGGGATGACACAGCTTTCTGTTGGCATAAAAATATATAAAAAAAACATTCTTAAAATGCAATTAACATTTTGTTTTCTACAGCAGCAAATATCCAGCTAAAAGTAATCCTGTTTAGTCTTAGCCCATATTATAGGGTCTATCCAGGCAAAATGTAAAAACGTGGTTCAGCAGAATACCTCATATTTGCCTTCTCCTTTCTTATAACCTCACAGCAGCACCTAAAATCGGAAACTTGGCACTGACTTCTGGTACTCCTTATGTTTCCTTTAGCAGAATACCACCAATCATAGGGCTCGACTAGTGGATTATAACTCTGCCCCTGTGGCCATCTGTGTATTGCAGCCTTGTGATTAGATGGTCAGCAGGTGACAGAGGGGCTATAAAATGGTATAGGGGTCCCCTGGACCCCTCACCAGTTCACTCTATATAGAAATATAACACTCCACACAACCATAAATGTAATCTGAATTTTACTACTTACCAGCCGCTGTCTTCTTCTGTCCCCTGCCAGGTGCCAACTTCATCAAATGCTGACACCGCTTCAAATCGTAGAATGGGGGGACACAGGTCCCCCTACTTCCCGTCGCTGCCGCTGTCCCCCGGGGGACAGAAGAAGGAAGGCAGGAAACGATAAGTAGTAAAATTTAAAATAACACATTTTGTGGTGTGGGGTGTTTATTTTTTGCACTTTTGTGGTGAACTGGTCCAGGGGAACCCTATACCAGTACACAGGGTAGGGGAGCCACCCTGTCACCTGTTGGCATCATACATATTTGGTACTGTTGGAATTGTGAGGAATAGGACTTTTACAACAATATGGGTTTCTTGAAAAAATGTAATTTCTTATTTTTAAAAAAAGCTACAAATTCCACATATGTCACCAAAATATTCAGAAAGCACTGCAAAAATTACAAACAAGACATTTTGTGTCCAAGCCCAAACTCTGCTGAATATATATATATATATATATATATATTGTCAGGGTCTGGGGCGAACGGCAGTGACACGGACGACAGTTCTTCAAAATCAAAGGCAATTTTATTGAAAATAAAATGTTCATCAGCAAAAGTATCTCTTACTTCAGAGATGGTTATAGCATACAATGCAGTATATCAAGCGGTTACTTCACCAGCTCTATGAAAGTCCAGGGCTTGATAGTACAGCAAACTGCAAGTCCAGGTTATATCAAGTCCACTTACAGGGCATACAAGCCCACGCTGCTCATCCAGAAGTCCAAGTTCAGGGACACAAACAAAGTCCTTTTGCTGCATACAGTTCTGTTAGTCACTTTGAGCAGTACGGCCTGGGCTCCTTACTCCAGGCTGTTCACCAGCAAACTGAAAGCCTCAGCGGCTCCTTTTATTTAGGCTTCCCTGCAATCAGCCTCATCACCTGTGCGAGGCCTGGGATTAGGGAACAAACCTGTAGGGGGACCCGCCATGGATCGTGTCTGATAGAGCATAGCAGGAGAAAAATAGACACCATTCATTACTTTCCCATACACCTTATCACATATTCCCCCCCCTCTTCTTCAGACCCGAGGTCTGCCAATTTTCACCGACCATACAATAGACGTTAGTTTTGAATAGACGAAAGTTTTGCAAGGAGAGAAACCATCTGGTCACTCTTGCATTTCTCTCCTTATTTTGTTTCATCCAGGCCAGCGGAGCATGATCTGTCATCAAGACAAATTCTCGACCCAACAGGTAATATTTTAGGGCTTCTAACGTCCACTTAATGGTGAGACACTCTCTTTCCACTATCGCGTAATTTCTCTCTGCCGGGGTCAGCTTCCTGCTCAGATACAATACTGGGTGTTCTTCCCCATTCACCTTTTGTGATAGAACTGCACCCAAAACTGAATCAGACGCATCCGTCTGTACCAAAAACTGTTTGCTGAAATCCGGGGACACCAGGACAGGCTGCTTACACAGAACAGATTTTAGGCTTTGAAAAGCCTTTTCTGCCTCTGGGGTCCATTCCACCTTTTCTGATTTACGACCCTTTGTTAAGTCAGTTAATGGTGCAGCCATTGACGCGAAATTGGGCACGAACCAACAGTAGTAGCCGGGTATACCTAGGAAGGCTCTCACTTGTTTTTTTGTAAGTGGTCTGGGCCAGTTCTGTATTGCCTCCACCTTATTGATTTGGGGTTTAACCAACCCTCTACCAATGACGTAACCCAGGTATTTTGCCTCCTCCAGCCCCACTGCACACTTCTCAGGGTTTATGGTTAAGCCAGCATTACTGATGGAATCTAGGACGGCCTGTAACTTGCAGAGGTGACTCTTGCAATCAGATGAAAAAATGACCACATTGTCGAGGTAAGCAGCGGCATAATTAGGATGCGGGCTCATGATCATGTCCATCAGCCTCTGAAAGGTAGCAGGGGCCCCATGTAACCCAAACGGCATTACCAGATAGTGAAACAGACCTTCTGAGGTGGCAAATGCATTTTTTTCTTCAGCGTCCTCAGACAACGGTATCTGCCAATACCCCTTTGTGAGATCCAGGGATGTGATGTATCTTTCCCTCCCGAGGTTCTCAATCAATTCATCTACCCAGAACATGGGATACGCATCAAATTTTGAGACCTCATTGAGTTTTCTGAAATCGTTACAGAATCTCCAGGTCCCATTGGGCTTTGGTATTAGGACAATGGGACTTGACCAGGCACTAGAAGACTCCTCAATGACGCCCAACTCTAACATGCGCTTTATTTCTGAGGAGATCGCCTCTCTACGTGATTCCGGTATCCTGTACGGTTTAAGGTTAACCTTAGTGCAGGGTTCAGTTTTGATATGATGCTTTATTAAGTGAGTTTGGCCCAGCATGTCAGAAAACTTATCTCTATTTCTCTGTAGAAACTCCCTGACCTCCTGTGCTTGGTGTCCTGACAAGGACTCACCTCTTTTGACTGGGGGAACGGTCTGCACCGTCTCTTTAACTCTAGCCGGGGTGACTACTATGGCTTCACGATCCTTCCACGGCTTGATCAGATTTATATGGTAAATTTGGTAGGGCTTTCCTCTACCAGGTTGATGAACCTTGTAGTTCACCTCACTCACCTTCTCTACGACCTCATAGGGACCCTGCCACTTTGCAAGAAATTTACTTTCAACCGTGGGCACAAATACCAGGACCCTGTCCCCAGGATTACAGGCCCTCACCCTGGCAGATCTATTATTCCTGGTGTCCTGTTTGGGTCGCTCTATTCTTGACAAGTGGGTTATCCGCCACAAGGTGGCGCAGTGACTGCAAGATGAAAATCGTGGCTCCTCCCAGCCCATATAAAGGCATCTGTCTCCCTAAGAATTCCCAGAGTTCTTCTTGCAGTCTGACTGCGAAGATGGATGCTATCTCTCTCTATGGATATCGCAGGCAAGCAGGGCATCCCAAGCCTGTCGGCCACTGCAGACCTATTCCCACCTGTTTCCGGGGACCCATCCTGCCTCCCAGCCTTGGCTACGGATCAGGTGACGGTAGGGGAACGCCGAGGGTCAGGCGTTCACAGAGCTAGACTCTGGGCCGCAGACCCTGTCCCAAAGGGTAGCCGGCCATAGGCTATGCTGAGCCTACTGGGGGAGGGGAGGGACCCCTTGCCTTCCCTTATGTAGCCCACATGCTTTATTTTGTGTGTCATGTGTTTTTACTTTCAACTTTCTTCACATTGTACTCACCTCCCTCGCTCCTGCTCCTCTTCGCCTCTCCTCCGTTCAGCTTGTGAGGGGGGGGGCGCCTTCCTCTGCGAGGGCGGCGGACGGTCAGCGCACTCGGGCTGCGCTCCGCGGTGAGGGGGCTCCCTGGCTGCCTCCTTTATTTTACTGGGTGCCATTTTCCTCTCCTCTGGTGCCCAGAGTTCGCACGCTGCGCGGGGGGGGGGCACGCTGCACCTCTTCATCCAGGCTCCCGTCGAGTGCTGCACCATCCTCCTGGGTTCGCTCTGCTCCCACTGGTCCGTGAGTCTGGTTTTTTCTTCATTATTTCCATTGTGCATGCGCTGCGGGATGCTCATATTTGTGCCCCTTTGTGTCTTCTAGGCGGGTCCCATATTGTTCTCAGTTGTGGTTCCTCCCCGCCCCCCTCCCCCCCGCTCCCTACAGTCTCGTGCTAAGGGACTCATTAGGGGACATTATTGGGGATTGTCCCGGTTTGGGCCGTCAGTGCCTTGTAACCCGTTTATTTTGCCTTTAATCACCATAATGGAGGCTTCTGGGGATAGCGAACTTGGGGGCCCCTCGGGGCGGGCTAAGCTATGTCTCATGTGTGGTACATACCCTCTGAGCGGTCGCAGTGCAATTTGTGTATTCTGCGCCCAAAGCGTCATTTCGGAACAGGATGGGGCGAGCGCTACTCTCCCCAGCCCCATTTTACCTACGGCCTCGCCGACACCCCCGCGCCTGCATTTAGCCCCCAGCGAGGGCGAAGCCAGCAGGGGGTCTCGAACGGATTTGGCACTCCGAGTGGCCAGCATAGAGCGACAATTATCGCTCTCGGCCGCTGGCAAGGCCGTGTGTAAGAAGCGGCATCTTGACCCGGGTTATTCACTTTTTGATGATGATGATGATGATTATGTGGCTTTTGGTGGACGAGATTCCATGGAGGAGGGTGAGTTGTTTCATGACTCTCAGGGGACCGACCGGGTGGCTTTGACAGTGACCCTGGGTCTTCCTCGGACGAGGACAGGTGGCTCCCCAATGACACGGAAAAGTTGTTGTCTGCGGTATTTGAAACCTTGCACATTGTACCCCCGAAGGTGGCCAAAAAGAAGCAGGGGGACTTATTTCGGCCTGAGAGACAGTGTCTTGTTTTTCCTGAGCAAGGCCACTTCTCCACGATGGTTTTGAAGGAATGGGAGAGGCCTAATAAATTGCCATCGTTGCCTATCGGTCTGGACAGACGGTATCCATTCTCTGAGGAGTTGATTCGCCTTTGGTCCCATCCCCCGGAGGTGGATGCTCCCGTTTTGCTCCCGTTTTGCCGTCTCCCGATACTACCTCCTTGCGTGATCCTGCTGACAGGCGCATGGATCAGCTGGCCTGTCACGCTTTCACCTTTGTGGGTGCTGTCCTCCGTCCGGTCTGTGCCGCAGCCATTGTCTCCATAGCCATCAAAAAGAAAGAAGGTGAGACGCCTTGTTGATATCGCCAGATATCGCAAGTGGGCGGAGGAGTATAGGGACCTCCTTGCTTGCGCGGATTTCATTGCCTTTGTAATCTCGGCCATGGACGATACCGTCCGGCTTGGCATCAGGGCTTCGGCCCTGCTGGTTGCTCTTCGTCGCTCTATCTGGCTGCGGCAGTGGGCAGCTGACGCCGCTGCCAAGAAGTCTCTCACTGGTATTCATTTCTTGGGGCTTCAGCTATTCGGGGAGCATCTGGATCTCCTGACGAAAGATGGCAGGCTCCCTCAGCGTCGGAAGCCTGTGCAACCTTTTCGGGGCTCGTCTTCCTTTCGCCCCTTTCGAGGGGGAAGAGGCTCTTCCTTTTCAGGTGGCCGCAGAGACTCCTGGGGACTCGGTAGATCCCGCGGTCATCCCAATCCCTCCTGGGGGTCCAAGGCCAAGCCCCCTGCCAAGGCCCCTCAGGCATGAGGAGGCACCCTCACCCATTCGGGTAGGGGGCGGCTTCTGCTATTTGCTCACATCTGGAGACAGCACGTCTCAGATCGGTGGATTCAGGAGGTGGTGTCCTCCAGCTACAAAATAGAGCTGGCAGCGTGGCTGCCCCCAAGATTTCTTCAGTCGTGGATCTCCCAGAACCCATTGACGGTGCAGGGTCTAAGAATGGCTGTCCGACGCCTTCTGTTGTCCGGGGTGATTTGTCCTGTGCCTCACCAGGAACGGGGTCGAGGCGTCTATTCCAATCTGTTCACGGTACCCAAGAAAGCCGGTACTCTGAGGCCTATCCTGGACCTGAAGGGTCTCAACAAGTTTGTCAGATTCAGACACTTTCGCATGGAGACCTTACGGTCCACCGTGAGCTTGTTTCGGCTGGGCGAATGACCACGGTGGACATCAGGGATGCCTATCTGCACATCCCTATATTCCAGGGGCATCGGAAGTTCCTGAGGTTCGAGCTGGAGGATCAGCACTACCAATTTGTGGTGCTGCCTTTTGGGATTTCTTCAGGCCCCCGGGTGTTCACCAAGGTGTTGGCGGATGTTATGGCTCTGCTGAGGAGCCAGGGCATTCGTGTTCTTCCCTATCTGGACGACTTGCTGATTGCTGCTCAATCTCTTCAGCAGGCCGAGAGCCTCTCTTGAGGACTTCGGCTGTGTGATCAATTACCCCAAATCCTCGATCACTCCTTCACTGGTGAGGTCCTTCCTGGGCATGACGTTGGACACCTCTCAGGTCAAGGTTTTCCTCCCCCAGCAGAAGTTGGAGGGCCTTCAGACGCAGACACGGACTTTACTGTCGTGCCAACGTCCATCCATCTGTCTGGGGATGAAGCTGGTGGGTCTCATGGTGTCATCTTTTGAGGCTGTGCTCTTCGCCCAGTTCCACATGAGGCGTCTTCAGGTGCTTCTTTTGACCATTTGGGACCTGACACAGGAGTCCCTGGAGCAGGAATTCTCTCTGTCTCCTCCGGTCAGGCGGTCCCTCTCGTGGTGGTTGGACTCCAGCAATCTTCTTGTGGGCAGGTCCTTTCTGACTCCTTGTTGGGAGACTGTCACCACGGACACCAGTCTGACCGGCTGGGGAGGGTTCTGGCAATCACTGAAGTTCCAGGGCCAGTGGGGCCCACAGGAGGCTCACGTGCCTATCAATCTCCTGGAGCTGAGAGCGATCCGGTTGGTCCTGTTTCATTTGACTCCCCACCTTCGGGGTCGCTCGGACAATCAGACGGCTGTCGCCTACATCAATCACCAGGGTGGGACTCGGAGCAAGCGAGCCCTCAAGGAGGTGACACAGGTCCTGACTTGGGTGGAGGAGAATGTTCCCTGCGTCTCGGCGGTTTACATCCCCCGGGTGGAGAACCAGGAGGCAGACTCCCTGAGCAGGGGGGTCTCCCGTCTGGGGGAATGGTCTCTCAGCAACAAGATCTTTCATGCTCTGTGTCGCCGTTGGGGTCTGCCGGACGTGGACCTGTTTGCGTTACGACACAATCACAAGCTTCCAAGGTTCGTCTCTCTATCAAGAGATCCCCTGGCCTCCGCCACAGATGCTCTGGCAATTCCTTGGACGGAGTTACGACTCCTTTACGCCTTTCCTCCATTTCCACTTCTGGGTGGAGTGCTGCGCAAGATAGCCCAGGAGGGGGTGCCAACCATTCTGGTGGCTCCTCGTTGGCCGAGGCGGTGTTGGTTCACGGACATTGTTCCGATGTCAGTGGATCGATACGTCATGCCCGACGATCCAGGGCTTCTCACTCAGGGGCTGTTGCGCCACCCCAATTTGCAAACGCTGGCTTTGACGGCTTGGCTGCTGAAACCTCCATCTTGATGGAGAAAGGGCTGTCTGCTCCGATCGTGCGTACCATGATTCAGGCTCGGAAGAAATCCTCCTCCAAGATTTATTACAGAGTCTGGCACGCTTACATTGCCTGGTGTGAGTCTAGGGGTCTTCCCTGTCGCACTTTCTCCTTCTCTAGGATTTTGGATTTCCTTCAAGGCGGTTTGGATTCGGGTCTCCAGTTGAGTACCCTCAAGGGTCAGGTTTCGGCCTTGGCTATTTTCTTCCAAAGATCTTTCGCCAATCAAAGACTTATCAAGACCTTTTTCCAAGGAGTTACTCATGTACGTCCACCGCGTAAACCTATGTTACCGGTGTGAGATTTGAATTTGGTGCTTTCTGCTCTCCAGGGTCCTCCTTTTGAGCCTTTGTGCGATGCTGCCTTATCCATTTTGACTCTGAAGGTGGTCTTTTTGGTAGCTATCACTTCGGTGCGTCGCGTTTCAGAGCTGGCGGCGCTTTGTGTGAAGCCTCCTTACTTTGAACGGCATCAGGATAAGGTGGTTTTTTTACTTAAACTGGACTTTCTACCGAAGGTTGTTTCTGCCTTAAATCTCAATGAGGACATTGTCTTGCCTTCATTGTGTCCCCCGCCTTCTAATTCTAAGGAGAGGACTCTTCATGCCCTGGATGTGGTCAGAGCCCTTAAGAACTACCTGATTGCTACGGAATCTTTCAGGATATCGGATTCTCTTTTTGTCCTTCCTGATGGACCTAGGAAGGGCTGCCTCCAGCTAAATCCACTATCAGCAGGTGGATCAGACAGACGGTTGTGCCAGCTTACTCTGCCAAGGGGAAGGAACCCCCTTTTTGGATCACAGCTCCTTCTACCAGATGGTAGAATGTCCCACTTGTCAAGAATGGAGCGACCCGAACAGGACACCAGGAAAAATGCAATTCTGTGAGTACTCACCTGTAGAATTGATTTTGGTAGTGTCCTGTTCGGGTCGCTCCATGCCACCTTTGTTCTATTATCCTTTTTTGCCTGTTATGGTGATTACTGTTGTATTACTTATTTCTTTGCGAGAGTTCATGCTGAGGCTGTGTGAAGTAATATGGTCTCTGGCCTCCCGCCATGTCTCTGTTTTTACTGCTTTTCAACCACTGGGAATTCTTAGGGAGCCTTTATATGGGCCGGGAGGAGCCACGATTTTCATCTTGCAGTCACTGCGCCACCTTGTGGCGGATAACCCACTTGTCAAGAATGGAGCGACCCGAACAGGACACCACCAAAATCAATTCGACAGGTTGAGTACTCACAGAATTGCATTATATATTCTGCTCTGGGCCGCCTGATCCCTTTGCATATGCTCCTTGACTATCGGCATTACCTTTTCTATTCGGGCCTGCATCTGGGCCACATGTTTAATTATACTTTTGTATGGGGTGGCCTCAGTCTCCCAGGTTTCCTTGGCTATATCTAACAAACCCGGGGATGCCTACCATACACTAGCTCAAAGGGCGAAAACCCTGTAGACACCTGGGGTACCTCCCGGATGGAAAACATGAGATAAGGCAACAAACAGTCCCAATCACGGCCATCCCTTTCTACAACTTTCTTTAGCATGTGCTTAAGGGTTTTGTTAAATCTCTCTACTAAGCCGTCTGTTTGAGGGTGGTACACTGAGGTGCGGAGATGGGTAATTTTAAACAGCTTGCACAGCTCCTTTATGACCTTTGACATGAAGGGCGTGCCCTGGTCAGTTAGGATTTCCTACGGAATCCCTACACAGGAGAACATAAGAAACAGTTCCTTAGCAATATTCTTGGAGGCCATATTTCTTAGCGGAACTGCTTCCGGGTAGCAGGTAGCATAACCTAAAACCACTAATATGTATTGGTGTCCTGTGGCAGACTTCACAATGGGCCCCACCAAATCCATGGCAATTCTCTCGAAGGGAACCTCAATAATGGGAAGTGGCACCAAGGGACTCCGGAAATGTGATGTTGGGGCGCTTAACTGGCACGTAGGGCATGACTCGCAGTACCTTTTTATATCCTCGTACACCCCAGGCCAAAAGAACTTTGGAGAACTCTCTCATGGGTCTTATTAGTCCCCAAATGCTCTCCAAGTACATGACTATGGGCGATCTCCAGCACCATGCAACGTTATGGTTTAGGTATCAGAAGCTGTTACTAGATCCCCATTCATAGCAAAGTGTGGACATTTCTGGTCAGCTTCTGGTTCCTGAGGTACAGCATTCAACACTGTGACATTTGCTCTTGCGGTCCCCAGAGTGGGGTCTCTTAATTGTTCAGACCCCAAATTACCCCGAGCCACTTCTAGGTCTAAGACCCGCTGATCAGGGAGGGAAGTCTCGTCATCCTCACCTGCCAACACCTGTAGTGGAAATCGGTCGTCACTGCACAACTCAGTGGTACCCACATTTTCACCTGACTCAACGACAGGGAGGGTTACAGGTTCTGCCGTAGATTCTTCGCTGCCAGCAGAAGTGTTACCCCTTTCCCACAACTCCCAGAACAAGGGAAAATCACGTCCGACTATTGCTTCATACATAAGGCGTTTTACCACGCCGACTTCATAGTTCAGTGTTCCAGCGGGGGTATCAAAGTTACCCACGGCTACAGGGTAAGCCACGATGTGTATGCAAAGCACGCTAACATTTTTCCTTGGTATGTAGCCCCCAACCACAAGGTGGACCCGTACCAATGTTACCAGACTACCCGAGTCCAAAAGGGCCTTTACTGGGTAGCCATTCACTTTCACCAACACAATATGGGGCTCAGTCTCTGACTGCGGGATGGAGGTGCAAGCGGGTTCTGCGAACAGGGACCTTCGGCAGCTAGCGTCACATTTCATGGGCTCAGGGGAGAGGGGGCAATCAGCGGCCATGTGCCCCCACTCATGGCACCTCCAACACTGGGGACCATGGTACCTCCTTACCCGGGCGTCCTCCCTAGGAATAGGGAGCCTCTGGGGGGTCAGGATCAGTCTTTTGCCCTCGCTCAAAGTCTAGCGCCCTTCCCCCTCTTACACTCTTCCACACACCTCCAGCTGGAACTCGCTTACCCACAGTAGTCATGGGCTTGATGGTCTTGGAGGGTGCTGGTGCTGTAGGGGCATCCCGAAGGTAGTCCTCAGTCACGATGAATCTCTCAACCAAGTTGACCAGCTGCTCAGCAGTCTGAGGGTCCCCTTGTCCAGCCCACCGCTGTAGCTTTGGCGGCAGGGTCCTAAAGTAGTGGTCCACCACAACCTTCTCGACCATCTGGGCTGGTGTAGAATGCTCTGGAAGCAGCCACTTTTGTACTAGATGTATCAGGTCATACATCTGCGACCAGGCGGGTTTCTCAATGTCAAAGCTCCAATTGTGCACTCTTCTTGCTCGCACCGCTGACGTAACACCCAGGCGAGCAAGGATCTCCATTTTAAGTTTGGCATAGTCTTGTATGTCTTGCTTCATGATGTCAAAATAGGCTTTCTGCAGCTCATCATTCAGGAATGGTGCAATCACGTCTGCCCACTCAGCAACTGGCAGCTGCTCTCTCTCAGCCATGCGCTGGAATACAGTGAGGTAGGCCTCAACATCATCGTCAGGAATCATCTTTTGCAAGACCCACTGAACGGCTCTCCTTGCACCATCAGTCTCTTTCCGGTTGTGAGACTTGAGCCAGAACAGTCTCTCTGAGTGCAGTATTCTGCTCCAACAGGCAGTTTGTCTCCTGCTGTGTTTGGTACTGTTGTGCCATGGCCTGCTGCTGTTGTGCCATGGCCTGCTGCTGCTGGAGATTAGCCTGTACTAGCTGCTTTATCACCTCCTCCATCGGCGTCTGGTGAGACGCTTTCACCCAAGACATCCACTGTTAAATGCCGCGTTTTGTCACTCCGTTGCCCCTAGCAACAGTCATTGTGCCCGCATCCTCCACCAATTTGTCAGGGTCTGGGGCAAACGGCAGTGACACGAACGACAGTTCTTCAAAATCAAAGGCAATTTTATTGAAAATAAAATGTTCATCAGCAAAAGTATCTCTTACTTCAGAGATGGTTGTAGCATACAACGCAGTATATCAAGCAGTTACTTCACCGGCTCTATGAAAGTCCAGAGTTTGGTAGTACAGCAAACTGTAAGTCCAGGTCATATCAAGTCTGCTTACAGGGCATACAAGCCCACGCTGCTGATCCAGAAGTCCAAGTTCAGGGACACAAACAAAGTCCTTCAGCTGCATTCAGTTCTGTTAGTCACTTTGAGCAGTACGGCCTGGGCTCCTTACTCCAGGCTGTTCACCAGCAAACTGAAAGCCTCAGCGGCTCCTTTTATTTAGGCTTCCCTGCAATCAGCCTCATCACCTGTGCGAGGCCTGGGATTAGGGAACAAACCTGTAGAGGACTGGGGAATGTGAACTAGGTCCTGAAAACCCAGCATGGATCATGCCTGATAGAGCATAGCAGGGGAAAAATAGACACCATTCATTACTCTTACACCTTACCACAATATATATATATATATATATATATATATATATATATATACACCATGGAAATCCCTGCAAAAGTCACAGTTAAACATATATAGTGCAAAATTCTTAAAAAAATGCTGGGCAACGTGGGATGACATCTCTAGGTAAGCTGCTACTGAAAAGGGAAAAAGAGGAATTCTCCATGCTTTACAGCATGGGATAAGCAATTGCTCCCTCTATCCCCCAGACTATATTCTCTATATATCTAAGCCAGTAATTTGCAAACCGTCTTTCATCTAGATATCATAAACATATTAAAGATGTTACAAAACATTACAATTTTTCAATAAAATGTGTCTTCTTTTATTTAAGTCTTCATTAAAAAATGGAGACCATATATTATTCCTTTATCACATGGTCCACTCTGTGAATATGTTTCAACAGCATTCTTGGTCACCACACGATGGACCTACAATATTACAAGCACAGCAGCAGAGGCAATGGCACCTGCTGCCCTATGGCTTGTCTAAATGGTGAGTCTGATGTGGCACTCCTGAGATCTCTGGCCAGAGCGTCCTGGGCTGGGTTTGGTTGCCTGATGATGGAGAGAGAGCGTAGACGTTGCAACGAGTGTGCTCCAGTCCGGAGCGCAGGCGAGCACTGGTGTGGCACCCATTTCCTTGGTCAGAGGGTTTCCAGGCTCCCTGCCCTTTACAAAAAGGAGGGAGATGGACCAGAATAAAAGCAGGTGAGCAAGAAGCACACATTCATCAGCAGCCAGCCTGTTCCCCGCCTTGTTTAGCCATAGCCCTCTCACCCACGCCATCGGAGGAAGGGGCTTGCGGGCCTTGCAGGGGAGTGCTACAATCCCAACCATCACAGGTAGGCAAAAAATACAAATAGAGGGCTACATAGTGGATTAATGGAGAAGGCCTAATATTAAAATAGCATATGAAACTTTATCTAATATATTAAAGAGCCTGTGAACCCACTCGGCAAATGACTAATGAGAGAGAATATTGAAACTGTCTATCAGGAAGACAACTGGAAACAGAAAAAGACGTGAGTTAAAATATTTTTTATTGATATATATTGTAAATTTATGGAAGTCTGTAGTAAGCTTGAAACTGCTGTGTTTGTAATGTTATAGATCCACCTTGTGGTGACCAAGAATACTGCTGAAACGCATTCACAAAGTGGACCATGTGGTGAAGGAACAATATGGTTTCCATTTTTTTTTAATGAGGACTAAAATAAAGGAAGACGCATTTTCTTGAAGAATTGTAATGTTTTGTCACATATTTTATATGTTTATGGTATCTAGCTGAAAGACAGTTTGCAAATTACAGGTTTAGAAATATTGAGACTATAGTCTGGGGAATAAAGGGAGCAATTATTTGTCCCATGCTGCAAGGCATAGGAGAATTTCCCTTTTTTACTGTCTAAAATAAATCTCCTGAAACCCAAGATATAGGGTAATGAACCCATATTCTATTTTTTTACATTCTAGAGGTTCAAACCTGCCAAAAGTTTCTTTATATGGTACTGGAAATGTTAAACGAGAGCATTGCTGTGGAACAGAGTAGACACCAGGGAAGTATTGAGGGTTGAGCATTTCAAGGCGTTTCAAGCAGAGGGGCATTCTGGCCACTGTAAGTTTTCGGTCTGCTGCCATTGTTGCGCATATACAGGTGCATTGCAAAAAATGTGAATATCATCAAAAATTTGTAGGTGTTTAGTAATTCAGTTGAAAAACTGAAACTCATATATTATATTGAGTCAATACAAACAATACAAAACTTTTTCAAGTGTTTTTTTAGGTTAATGTTGCTGATGTTGCTGATCTTGGCTTACAGCCAAGGAAAAAGATTTCTAAGAAAATGATAATAATTAACCCAAAACAGCTGCAAAGGCTTCCTAAGTGTTTAAAAGGGTCCCTTAGTCAGGTTCAGTAGGCAACACAATCATGGGGAAGACTGCTGACTTGACAGAAGTCCAGAAGTCATTGACACATTCCACAAGGAGGGTAAGCCACAAAAGGTCATTGAAGAATTGAGATTCACAAGGAGTGGACTGCTGCTGGAGTCATTGCTTCAAGAGCCACCACACACAGACTTATCCAGGACATGGGCTACAAGTGTCACATTCCATGTATCAAGCCAGGGGGCCAAGGATAGAAAGAACTGGACTGTTGCTCAGTGGTCAAAGGTGTTGTTTTCAGATGAAAGTTTTGCATTTCATTTGGGAAGCCATGTCATCTGCTGGTGTTGGTCCACTGTTTTATCAAGACCAAAGTCAGCGCAGCGGTCTACCAGGAAATTCTAGAGCACTTCATGTTTCCCTTTGCTCACAAGCTTTTTGGAGATGGATTTTTCATTTTTCAACAGGACTTGGCACCTGTGCACATTGCCAAAAGTACCAAGACCTGGTTTAATAACCATAGTATCACTGTGCTTAATTGGTCAGCAAACTCACCTGACTTTAACCCCATAGAGAATCTGTGGGGTATTGTCAAGAGCAAGATGACAGACACCAGACACAACAATGCAGATGAGCTAAAGGCTGCTATCAAAGCAACCTGGGCTTCCATAACACCTTTGCAGTGCCACCGGCTGATTGCTTCCATGCCACACAGCATTGGTGCAATCATTCATGCAAAAGTTGCCTCAACCAAGAATTGAGTGAATTTACTGTACATACTTTTTATTTGCCCAACATTTCTGTGTTAAATAATTTTTTACAGTTGGTCTTATATAATATTCAAATTTTTTGAAGTGAACATTGGGTTTTCCTTGGCCGTAAGCCATAATCATCAACATTAACATAAAAAAACACTTGAAAAAGTTAACTCTGTTTGTATTGACTCAATATAATATATTAGTTTCAGTTTTTCAATGTATATATGTAAGCCTATTTATTAAATTTCAGTAAATTTACCAGTACAATTAGGGACAAATGTATCATGGTCTATTTTACCCAGGTTCTGGTCCAAACTTTATTGAACCTACTTTGATAAACTTGTGATATAGTTGCAAGCCCAGATACACCCCCAACAGTCAATTCGTGAAGTGAAATAGACCTTCCTGCTAACACCAATTCACACATTGGTCTGTTCCTGCAGTCCAGCATAGAGTGGGTGAGTATACAATATTTTACTTATGAAAGTGTTAATTGGAGTTAGTGAGTATAGGACCATTTTTAAACTCATTTGAATGCTACTATTTGAATACTAATCAGCATGTATAATGGGTATTATCAATGAACACTTTTCTACAGTGCTTAAACACGAAAATTAAGTGTAATTCCATTTACCTTTTTCTAGTTATTGAATATCACTACTCACTATCGTTGCCTGTTCTTTTTGGCACTGGGGTACCTAGATGGCTAGACTGGTACCTGTCATCAGGACTTTTTATTAAATAGGTGTTGATAGTAGCTGAGATGAATGTGGACGGCATCCCAATTGTCAATGCCTACCGCACATACGCCCAATAAAAGCCCCATTTGGCTTACCTTCACCTAGCTCCCATGGTCATCAGAGGTACAAATGTAAGAGTGCAAGATAACAAACTAAACTTTGGCTCACCGTAACTCCTGCTATAACTGGAGCTTTTCCTTCAACTAGCTTGTGCATCATTTTAATAGCTTCTTCTTTTTCATGTTCCTTGAACCGCTTATATGCCAGCTCATCAAGTGCATCTACAAACTGTTGATAGGTTATGGTTCTGCTAGACTTTGACCTTTAATAACATAGACAAGTTTTAGTAACTTCATATAAACATTAAATATATAACGCCATAATATATTTTATATATATATATATATATATGTAAACATGCAGCATTAAATACATAGTGTTTATGAACAGATACATATTTAAGGTGGTCTCTACATTATAGGCTTTTAGTTAGCAGCAAGAAAAACCTGTCATCTTGCACTTTTCTAGCTGATTTTAGCAGCAGGTGGCCCAGCGGCTGCTGCTGTCAGTCCTCAACCTGGAGGTTCCAGCTGTCTGACAAGGGTAGGCTTTTTTAATATTGGTGTCCCCATTAAATATAAATATGCCTAGTGGTCAGCTTTGTAACTTGAGAGTACATTTGGTACTTGGGAATGCTGCCCCTAACAGTGTATGCGTCATTGTTCTCAGGACAGTTGGGGCATACATTTTGTAGCTGATGTTTAATAAAATACATTTAGAGATACAGGCTTAAATAAATAGAAACATAAACACATCACACATCACTGGAGGGAATATCAACAGATATTCACCAGAAATTCCCCTAGCCTGCAGCAAAGCACATGAATAAATGCATAAATGTTGCCACCCCTGGCAGCCCAGCATTACTCTGGTGGGATTCCAGTGTAGAAACATGAACACAAGATGGAGTAAGGGCAGCTGCTAAAGCCGCTGTCACCGGACAGAATCAGGAAAATTCAGAGGGGTGAGTACTGTTAAATAAAATACTTATTTGTGGTGTCTGTCTTTACTGTTACTTAATACAAGCGACCCCAACCATTTACTGACCAGGGGGGTGCGGAATAGCCAGCCCCTGGGAGAGCACCAGACCTGTGTCAAAGGGTGTCAGAGCTGGCGACCTACTAGGGCTGGGGTGGCCCCTGAGCCCTAGATTACCCCAAAAAAATCCTACACATCTCTTTCATTAAAAAAAAACATGCCGCTGACGAGATAGCTTTTTTTCATTAAAAACATACAGGAATTTGGCAAGTCCTTTTTATAACTGCTTGAGACAGTGTGCTGAATCATACTAATATTTTACATGTTAAAGCGGACCTCAAATTGTTCCCGTAAACCCTTACCCACTTCAGTGATGTACGATTTTGGAGATGGCTCAAACACATGCAATAATGTGCTCCTAAACTGCTAAACACTTAACATCCCTGCTTTTGAAAAACCCAGTCCAAATTGCCTTAAATCTCTGTGCAGTCATAGCCATAACTGGATATCCAGTCATCGTACTGGCTCTTTATTGCAAGTTTCTGGCGTTCTCCCTAGCTTACAACCTAGCTTTCTGAGGTCAATATCTTACCACTTCTGCCTACAAAAGCATAATATCAGCCAATCATCAGTGAAAAAGCAAATATACACATTTTAATTTTGAAAACACTTGTAAAACAAAGAAAGTGCAGATAAACTCACTAACCTGCAGTCCGTGTGTAGGGGCAGTGGGCTGAGGATGAACCACAAGCAGAAACGTTGCATGTGGAGTATAGCCGGCATGTGGCTGGCTTGGGCCACTGTAGCCGGAAGTGATATTGTCTCCTAGGTACTCTGTCAACTTTGGGTAGTTGGTAGGAGACAGCAGCAAGCGTCTCCTTGGCTGCAATCCTAGAGGGTAAATTAATAATAGTAATCACTAAATACATAAGGGTCTGTTAGTACAACTAATAACGCTTACAGAGGTAAATAAATGATTAATTGTGTGTAAATGTTGAAAATGGGGTTTGATAAAATGTAAATGTCATACAATTTGTAATTCTCAAAGGACAAAAAAAATGAAAAAGGAACAGTAGTGCAGCTCAGGGGGACATGGTAAAAGACTAGTGATAATGTACCAAAAAAGCAAAAACTTGGGGCCACCGGCATTGCCCTGTTAATGTCAGCTTAGATATTATAGTAAGTAAGTTGTTCAAGGACAAACACAAGCTAATCCGTGGCATAAGCACATAACTCAGGGATTGGTTACTTGCTCCAGGAAGACAATCTATAAGCAGAGCTTCTTCAAAGTGTGCTGCTTTAAAAAAACTGTAAATCTGAACCATTAAAAACAAACAGCACAAGTGTTGTAAGCACATCCACTTCCAATAAAATGTAATTTGGGGCCTGCTACCACCTTCAAATTGGGAGAATTGTGAAGGACCACTTCTTCAAGTGTCAGCCCCCAGTTTGTTAAATATATATCTGACGACCATGGGTGTACACAGAGTAGAATATGTTATTTCCAGGGTCCAGTGTGTACCTTATGCATGTATAAAACTATCTAACATTTCCGTTGATTCAAATCAGGCAAATGTAATATCTACTGAGTAAGTAAATTGATTATTAATACCGGTCATTTGACATTTCTAAAAAATAAACCTAGATTCCAGTGCAGGAAGTAAACAGCTGAGTTCAAAGGACCTCAACAGCCACAAAAAACAAAATATCTAGACTAGCTTGGAGTCTAGAATTCTGCAGATATTTAGAATAATCATATTTAAATGTGTAAGAAAGTACATCTGTTTTACACCTAGTCCACGGTCAAGTTAAAAGAGAGAATGCAAAGCATAAACAGCAGGCTGAAGAGGTGGCTGAATGCTGCTATTTGGTGATGTCAACTGTATTAATTGTTAATTGAGTCAGTGCATTAGGTTAAGAAAGGTCATAGTATAATAATTTCTAATTTTAGCAGGTCTGGAGAAAGCACAGGTATGCTTGTCTGTGACTAAGCACCTCCAGTTACGAAAGAATGCACAAGCGGGACACAAATGATTTAAATTGTTCTATTTAGCTTTCTTTATGGAAACCAGCAAGGAAATTACTCAAAACCAGGATCAAATAAACATTTATAGTAGATATTTTTCATCCTAAAAGTGAAAGTGCAGTAAAAAATGATGTGTGGCTTGGGCACGTGTAAGCAGCTAATCCCTGCCTCCCCCAATGAATAGAGCTCTGCTCGGAAAAGGTGAGAATTGATAATGCAGAGCTTAATGATGTTGGGATGTGGTAGATTTGTTTAGTGTCCCAGTGGACATGGATCATTCACTTGCAGTAATCTGGTGCTTGTAAGCCTAGCATATAAAGTGAGTGGGACTCAACTGGCTCTAGAGTCTTATAAACTCTAGGGAGGTGGTTGTCCCTCTTTAATAGTGGCTTCTACAACACTAATATAGTTGGGTGTGATGTTCCTCACCACATAATCAAATTCTAAATGGAGAGAGAAATTTATGGATTTACTGTTTCAGTGAGGCAAAAAGTTGAGCTTCCTGTGCTTGCATGGAACTGGATGACAGAAATGTGGAGGAAAGGGAGGTGATTGGTTTGGTACAACTGTTGGGTTTTGTGTGGCTGTCAGGAGAAAGACGGTTTCCAGTGCTACCTACTGGTAGAACAAATCTTCCTTGAAGTTGTGATGGAAATTATTTGCAGCCACGTGTTGCCTGCCTTCCAACTCTGAATAATTGTCTCCCACCTAAGGGCAGTTAGCACACCTTAAAGTGATATTTCAGGCAAAGCTAATTGTTAGGCCGTTGTGTCTGGCTATGTTTGGCACTGTCCTAAATGTATTTTAATTTTCAAATTGAAGATGAAATGGCCAAGATATCAAGGTTTACAGTTTTACCTTACACTTTCTTATCTCAAGCATGTGGGCGTAGCCTCACTAACAAAGGGGTGCACCGCCCAGATATAAATATACTATATGTCTGTGTGCTCACCTACAACAATTTAAACTCTACAAGACCTGGAGTGGACGTGCCATAGGCACACCTTCCTCCCAAAAGGAAGCACCACAACAACTATCAATCATAAAATTTGATACTTTATTGATACAAAAAGGTTAAAAAACATATATACACACCACAAGACAAATTTAAAACCAACCGGTGTGGCCAAAAGACCTTAATCAATAAATGATGCCCCTAGAGGGCTATCCAATTCATACCCCATGGGTGCAAAACTACATGTATTAATGCCTAAAACCCATCCTTTTGTGCCGGCACAGAAATCTATGTATATATATATATATATATATATATATATATGTGTGCATATCCATATATATAAACCACAAAAAATATATGTATATATGTGTATATACAAAAGTGCTACAGTGCAATGAAACAAATTACTAGTGATACTAAACTGACAATCACTGACCCCTATCTACAATATAAACATACATCAACCAAATAACATTGTAAATATATATTCAAAGTGCAAGTGCATATATATCAAACATCACATGAAACTATCAAAACACCTAATATTGCACAAGATAACCATCCCAACCAGACCTCAAATGAGAACAAAAAAGAATGCAATTAAATTCAGGTGCCGGCAGACAATGTACACATGAATCTCACGTCATATAGAGTCACCCAGGGCAAACGATCAGGCCAACCTCGATATTGTGGGCGTAGCCCTTGGAGTTGTGATTCTGCATAATAATCAGCATAATGTCGGCACAAGGGGCAAAGGTGCTTGCTAGGAGGAGGCTGGGTGGAGAGGAGGTTGGAAGGAGTTAGCTGGGCTTGAATGGCAGCTCTGAGAGTGATATCAATACAAAGGGGGTGTGGTCTGGACTAGCTCCTTAAGCTAGTATTGGTGGTCTACATCAGCACATTCACGGTGCCAAGCTGAGAGGAGGCACAGCACTGAGGAACGCTTGGCAGGGTAACCTGCTGATTATTTGTTTTAACCTTTTGCTTAAAACATCCCTTTAAATTGGCTCTACAAGCATGGAAGGGTGCTCTGGTTAACACACTATGACACTATATATGGCCTGGTTATCGCACTTCTATTACCTGTCTCATCTCATCTCTGCTCTACGATTTGGGATTTGTGGTGTTCCTGCATATAGTGTTCATATTTTGTCTTCAATGTGCCCTTATATAAATCTTGTATTGTGGTGTTTGGTCTTATTTTATTTAGTTTAGTTCCTGAATATAGTCTGCTGTGCCCAAAAGTTAGTTTGTATTTGACAGTTCACTGGCTAATGATTTTTAAACACATTTGGTCTGATCTCGGTGCATTGCTGGTGTCACCTTGTGGTTGTAACAATGATGGTGCTACCTACTCGGTCTTCTCCAACATTGTTTTATTACCTCATATGATGCCCAGCAGGCTATATATTACCCCTCATTATGGCCAACAAGAGAATTTGCAATACTCCAGTAAATGTATAGCTGCAGGCAACCTGCAGCTCAGCTATCTCAGCATTTGGCTAAATCATCCGCTGTTTTAGTAGTTGATAAAGTAGTAGTTGATAAACAGATGCATGTAACTTGGACTCCACTTTCACATACACAGATTACGCATAGCTTTCCTACTTTGTGTAGTAGAGTAAATAAGGAACATATAAGCACAGCACTGCCAACATCAAGTCTCTCTACAGAATACATTTACTCATACCCAGAGAGAGCAAAGTAGCACTTGCTGTGCAGCAATAATCTGTTTTACAAAGCTGCTCATTTGCTTTGGTTCAGTAGTGGCTTCCAGGTTTCCAGCCATTTTCTGGCTAACCAACCACGGAAATTCCTATGTTCTCGGTATATAAGCCTTCCCTGGCCAACACCTGAACTAGAATAGACAATGTCATTATGGGTAGGGAGTATCGCTATCCACATGCTGATTCGCAGTTTTTATGAGCTGAAATGATAATGCCTTGCCGTGTCATACTGATAATTCCTGCCAGGGTTACTGCACAGGTGCAAATGTTGCCCTCATCTTTTCTAGTTGCCCACCATATACCATGTACTAATTGTAACATTTTCACTGCTGACTGGCTGATATGCTTTAAGGCTCGGCTGAGATTTATGTTATGAAACTTTTCTTGGCAATCACCTTAAAGCACATCCATAAATTACATATTATAATATTTTATACATCTCTGCTGCAGTCAAGATGTCCAAGGATAGAACAATAGAACAATACATATAACACACTTACTTTACTTTGCTGAAAATGATATCAACGTCTGTAGTTGTTACTGTTTTTCCATCTATTACTAGGCAGTCCTTGCATAACTTTGACCAGTTTTTGCCATGCATCTCCTTTCCTGTAGCTCTGGTGTCACCATGAATAGCAAATTTTCGAAATGTTTCTTCTAAAGCTCCAAGTGTATTGGCAGTAGCTCCCTCACAATGACTGTTAACTGCTTCTGAAGTTTTCTTTACTTCATCTTTGCTGTCACCTGAATGTTTAGTAGTTTTCTTGTTGGCAGCTTTTGATTTTGGGCTTTCCATATTCTCTAAATAATAAAAAAACAACATGTTATTTGTTGTATTTCATGTTTAATGGGAAAGCCCACTGGCATTTTTGTGCCAAAAGGGTGTCTCTAAGGTGCGAGAGAGAGGAGAGAAGTGAGCCCTGTACACAAAGGACACTCATTATGGCCGCTGCTGATATGACTGAGCTCACTCACGCTTGCATGTGCCCAGCTGCAGTGTACAGGGTTCACTTCTCTTGTAGATCTTGTTGTACAGTTGCCAACAACAGCGGATTGAAGATACTGGATAATCACAGTAGACTGTGGACATCATTTTGGCTCACAAAATGCTTAACTAAACTAGCATCTTCTGGCTTTTGGTCTTATTACCATTACAGTTCTTCTGTTATGTATAGAAGCTTTTACCCATAATTCAATATTTTGTGCAAAGGTTAGAGTGGTTAGTGCTATTGTTTCACACAGGCTTGCTTAGTGGACATGATGTTGGAGATGAATTATTTTGCCTTGTAAAAGTAGGTAGTACATTTAAATGACAAGTATCAGTGACCCTAAGTGCATTCGTGGCTCAGTGTGAACTAGTGTCAAAATTCAACCTTTCTGAGAACTGCTGCAACCTGGTGGGTCGGGGGGGGGTGAGACCGAGTCATCTGAATGCAGAGTAAACCATTGGATGACAGGACGCTATGGTCACTTTAAAATGGACTGAAATAACTCTTAGAAACAGCTGCTAGGCAATACGGTTCAGTCTTTGCACAAGTTTTGTTCAGCTGTGTAAACAGAAAGGAGATAGAGCTTCTGAGCTATCCCATATTTTGCCATTTGAAAGATTCTATCTGGCGTGTTTATATGGCATTGTAATATTAGACATTTTTGTGTTATGTCAATTTTAGGTAAGTTGAAACCTGTCATCAATCCATAACAGTTTCATGTATTTCCCGCATAATAGCAGCCACTTATGGCAGGGTGGTACTTTGATTACAGGGTTCATGTGCATGTTTATATAGAGTTTAGGATAGTTATGCTAAAATAAATCTTTGTAGGCATCAAAATACCATTTTGTGAAATACTCACCTGTAAAATGGGTATTATAAGTATGTCACACACCCCGCTTCAAGATATCCATAACATGTGGGTAATACCGACCTGAAGAGGGCGTTCCTGCAGAGATGATAGCAAAAAGAAAGCCCCTCCCTGATCCATAAATACCTGGGACCTCCCACTCATCACCCAGTATATAGAAGCAGTAAGGTAAGGGACCAGGAAGAGGCAAAAATAAGTCATAACCACGCAAAGTTCACAAAATAAAGGATCCAGAATACAAGAAGGGCGGGTGAAGCGGGGTGTGTGACATACTTATAATACCCATTTTACAGGTGAGTATTTCACAAAATGGTATTATTCTAAGTATGTCACACACCCCGCTTCAAGATATCCATAACATGTGGGACATCCAATAGCAGTGTCCATAAAAAGGGCGGGGATCCAAAACAAGGCAACAATGCACAACTTAAACCACAACAGCTTGCAGAACTTTGCGGCCAAAAACAGCATCCGCTGAGGCCCGAACATCAACCTTGTAAAACTTGGAAAAAGTGTGAACAGAGGACCAAGTAGCGGCCTTACAAACTTGCTCAACAGAGGCCTGGTGCTGAAAAGCCCAGGACGCTCCAACCGCACGAGTAGAATGAGCAGTAACACGAAAAGGGGGACTCCTCCCCTTGGCAGAATAGGCCCCAATGATGGCCTGACGAATCCATTTACTAATGGAAGATTTGGCACGAGCCAAACCTTTCCTAGGCCCAAAAGGCACCACAAAAAAAGCATCAGTCTTACGAAAGGAAGACGTAACCACCAGATAATATTTCACAACACGAACTACATCCAAGGAATGCAGCGCCCTTTCCTTGTCGTTGCTGGGATTAGGACATAGAGAAGGCAGAACAATGACCTGATTCAGATGAAAGGCAGAGACCACCTTAGGAAGAAAATCCGGCTTGAAACGAAAGACAACCTTGTCCTGATGCCTTTCAAAGTACGGAGCTTTAATGGATAAAGCTGCCAACTCAGAAACACGCCTAACCGAAGTGATAGCCACCAAAAAGGCCACCTTTTGAGTAAGTGAAGACAAAGCAACCTCATTCAAGGGCTCAAACGGAGGACCCTGAAGAGCAGAAAGAACCAGGTTCAAATCCCAAACTGGAACAAAGGGCTTCCTAGGAGGCCGTACATGCGTAACCCCTTGGAAAAAGGTCTTGACTAAGGGATGAAGTGCAAAGGACCTTTGAAAGAACACCACCAAGGCAGAAACCTGCCCCTTCAGGGTACTAAGTTGAAGCCCCAGATCCAGACCATGTTGAAGAAACTCCAGGATTCTGGAAATGGAGAACTCCCGACAAGAGAAAGACCTACTTTCACACCAGTCAATATAGGACCTCCAAGTCCTATAGTAAATAGTAGAGGAAGAGCGCTTCCTGGCGCTAATAAGAGTCTGATAGCATAGCCGACCCTGGGTGAGCAGGTCCGGCAGTAGAGGCAGAACGAACTGATCCTCTGCCAGTCTTACCAGGTCTGCGAACCAAACCTGCCTTGGCCACCTTGGTGCCACCAGAATCGCCGACGCGCCCTCCAGGGCCAGCTTGCGCACCACTCTGGCTACCATTGGAAACGGAGGAAACAGGTAAAGAAACTCCAGATCCCTCCAGTTCAGAGACATGGCATCCACTGCCAGAGCCAGAGGATCCTGCGAGAGAGACACAAAGACCGGAAGCTTGTGATTGTGACGAGAGGCAAAGAGGTCCACCGCTGGGAACCCCCACCTGAGACAGATCGAACGAAACACCGTGGGACTGAGAGACCACTCCCCCTGACGAGAGGAGGCCCTGCTCAGAGAGTCCGCCTCCGTGTTCTCCACTCCCGGAATGTAGACTGCTGAGATACACGGGACGTGGCTCTCCGCCCAGTCCAGAATCAGAGACACTTCCCTGAGGGCACTCCTGCTGCGAGTCCCCCCCTGCTGATTGATGTAAGCAACCGCCGTCCGGTTGTCCGACCGGACCTGAACAGGCAGGCCCCGCAACTGATGAGTCAAGCGAAACAGAACCAACCTGATGGCTCTCAATTCCAGAACATTGATGGGCTCGTGAGCCTCCTGCGGGCCCCACAGACCCTGAAACTGGAGGTCCTTCCAAACACCCCCCCAACCTGACAGACTGGCATCCGTGGTGACTGTTTCCCAACGCGGAGCCAGAAAAGATCTGCCCTTCAACAGATTGACAGACCCCAGCCACCATTGCAGGGATCGACGAACTCGGGGAGTCATCAGGAAGAACTGATCCAACGATAGAGGGGACTTGTCCCAAACCTTCAACAGATGAAGCTGAAGCGTCCTTGTATGAAACTGCGCAAAGGGAACTGCCTCGAATGAGGCCACCATTAACCCCACCAGCCTCATCCCTAGCCGGATGGCCGGACGAGGGGCCGACAAGAGAAGCCGAACTAACTCCTGAATCAAAAGAATCTTGGCCTGGGGCAGAAACACCCTGGCCTGCGAAGTGTCCAGCGACATTCCCAGAAAGGTCACTACTCTGGACGGAGAAAGAGAAGACTTGGGGTGGTTGACCACCCAACCGAACCTCTCCAGAGTGGACACCAACTCCGCTTGGTTGAAAGAAGAGGCCATGATCAGAAGATCATCCAAATAGGGCACAATGCGGATACCCTGAACCCTTAGCAGAGCCATCACCCCCGCTAGCACCTTGGTGAACACCCGAGGAGCCGAGGTGAGACCGAAAGGGAGAGCCACAAACTGAAAATGCCGATCCTCCACCACGAACCTGAGAAACCTCTGGTGTGCTGGAAAAATTGGAACGTGTAGATAAGCATCCTTGATGTCTATGGACGTCAGAAAGTCTCCCTGACGAAGAGAGTGAATGGGCGAACGCAGCGTTTCCATGCGGAATTTCCGTGGCCGGATGAACCTGTTGAGAAACTTCAGATCCAAGATGGGTCGGACCGATCCGTCCTTCTTGGGTACCGTGAACAGATTGGAATAAAAACCCTTGCCCTGATCCAAAGGGGGCACTGGGCAAATGACAGCCATGTCCAGAAGATTCTGTACTGCCAACAGGAGCCCCTGCGCCGCTAGAGGTTCCGAAGGCATCCGGGACCTGAAAAATCTGGAAGGGGGGCGGAGCTCGAACTCCAGCTTGTAACCGGAAGACACCACTTCCCGGATCCATCTGTCCGAGACCTCTTGATCCCAGATCTGGGAGAAGTGTCGCAGCCGTCCCCCCACCCGCATGGGTGAGGGCGCCCCCTCATTGCTGAGCCGGCTTAGCAGCCGGCTTGGGCTTAGAGCCCCAACTGTATCCTGGACGGGCACGTCCTCTGCCCCTGCTCCCAGAATCTCCTCTGGAAGAGGGGAATGCAAATCCCCTGCCAGATCTGGCCCCACGAAAGGAGGGGGTAAAGGAAGGCGCCCCCCGAAAGGGGCGGCGTTGTTTCTTGCGTTGAGGTAACCTACCCCCCTTGGTAACAGAGTCCAATGTCTCTCCAAAAAGGCGTAAACCAACAAAAGGTAGAGCCGTTAGTGACTTCTTGGACATAAAATCTGCCGCCCACTGGCGCAGCCACACCGAGCACCGAATAGTGACCAGCAGCGCCGATGTCCTACCACACATCATCAAAGTGTCATCCAAGGCTGTCAACACAAAGGATAAAAACAACTCACACCGTTTAAGGCTAAGGAACTCAGCACTACCAGGACGCAGCCCGGAAGAAGTCAACAGGTCCCTGACCACGGACCTGGCAGCCAACACCATTAGTGCCGACGCGCAAACGGGCCGCATGGCTGACCCAACGCTAGCAAATCCATGACAAGCCATCTGGTCAATACGTTTATCCTCTCCATCCTTGAGAATGGAACAATCAGGTCTATTTAAAACCGAGGAATTGGACAACCCCAAAACCGGTGCATCCACCTCGGGGGGAGATGCCCAGCGCTTAATCGCCTCCGAAGGGAAGGGATATTTCCTATCCCACCCCTGAGGGATGCCAGGGAGCCGAGCCGGCCTGTCCCATTCCTTAGCAATAATTTTGTCAAAATGCCTTTGTGTAGGGAATTCTAAGCGCGGCCTGGATTCCTCAAACAATTCACCCTTCTGCTGTGACACCTCCTCAGGAGGGGAAATATTCAGGACCTCTAACATCAGAGCCAGAGCGTGGGGAGTATCGGAGGATCTCCCCAAGTCACCCAGCTCGGCATCAGCGCCAAAGGACTGCTCATCGTCCGAAATATCAGAATCCCCATAAACTTCCCCTTCCTCTAGCTGGGAATAATCAGACCAATCCAGATTATTAACATCCTCCTGGTCCTCCACCAGCGGAGCCGGCGACAAATGCTTTCTCTTAGTCGGAGCCTTACGGGCGACCGAGCTGGAGAAAATTTTTTCCAGGTTAGCCAATCTGGCGCACATCTCAGATTGCAGCTCCCGGCCCATGACAACGTCACACGGGGCGCGTGTCAAGGTGGGAGGAGGAGATGAAGCGACTGGCGGTGCTGACCCAGACGCCTGGGGTTCGGACTGCCGCGTGATGGTCTGCTGTGCACATGGTATACACAGAAGTACATCGTCCCCAGGAATGGATACCCCACACAACATACACTTCCGGGGATGCCCCGAAGGGGCCCCGAGCCCAGTATCCGGGGATGCCTCCATAAGGTGAACTTTTTTAGGAATAGTCGCTATGACCCAGGGAATTACGCCACTAGACAACCCGGGATGCCCCTTTAATGTCCCGAGTGGGAGGATTTATGAGCAATAAGGAACCCAGTGATCAAGGATCGGGAGAGACCCCCTAAATGCTAGTGGAGATCCTCCTGAACCACCACCTGGAAGACACAGAAAGGACTAATAAGGCTATGGCCAAAACACCCATACAGCACAAGGATAGGGAAGAAAGGAAAGGGGCCATAGGCCACTCACGGAACCGCGGAGCACGAAATGGCGACCAAGAAGAATCCTCCTGAGGCTGCGCGACGCCGAGCAACGCCCCCCCTCCTCCTACGCAATGCTGAGCTCCGCAGCGGCGCCAGGGAAAGACGGGGGCGGGCAGCGGTGATGCGCGCAACACAGACCCCGCCCCCAGGTACATCGTGAGGAGAAATCTCCTCAGAGAAAAAGGCGCCAAGAACCGGCCGGCGCCGCAGCAAGGAGTGCGGCCGCCGTGCCCGGTCTAAACGTGAAACACACACACACAGTGCCTCAGTCAGCAAAACAGCAGGGACGGGTCCCGGCCCTGCCGACGGACCGGCCCCGCCCCCCCCACTAAATGTGCAGTCTGACATGGCGTGAGGTAACTGCCTCCGCCATTGATGACAGAGACAAGATGGGGGGGGAGATAAGGACAGGTCCAGCACCTCACAAAGATCATCAGTGAAAAAGGCTACAGCGCTTCAAGTAAAAACACTTAAAGAGACACTAACAAGTAAAGACACAACACCCGAAAGAGATAGGGACTAATAAGAAGGGACCCACACTCCCCATCCCCCCTGAGGAAAAGGGATTTTGGGAAGGCCAATGAAAATTAAATCAAGGGACAGGGCATCCCAAACCGGGGTCACCAACCCGGTGTAACCGCCTACCCTCTCATATAGGGTCTCACGGTGGAGCATAGCTCCTGAGCACCTAAGGTGCTGATATACCCTCGCCTGGACCCTCAGCCGAGGCTGGGAGGCATATGGATTTCTGGGGAAAAAGGTCCAAACGGAAATAAATAAATAGCGGGCCGGGAGTCATCCCGGCTACCTGAAATCCCCCTGTGCAAGGAGGAGCCATCATCTTCTGACTTGCTCGCCGTCTGCAGAGATGGAAAACTGGGTGATGAGTGGGAGGTCCCAGGTATTTATGGATCAGGGAGGGGCTTTCTTTTTGCTATCATCTCTGCAGGAACGCCCTCTTCAGGTCGGTATTACCCACATGTTATGGATATCTTGAAGCGGGGTGTGTGACATACTTAGAATATATACAATACAAAGTATGTATGCTCGTCATTGCCATTTCCATCAGCAGTCACTTGTCTGGTCCACAGGGCAGTATTAGTGTTATTAGTGTTGATGCCTACCTGCAGATGGAACACTGCTATGGCGATATCGGTTTCATGTGGACATTCATATAAGTTCTACTGTAAATAAATGATCTAGGGCAGTCTTCCCCAACCTTCTCTTTGAGAGTCACCAGTAGGTCATATTTTGTATTTCTCCACATAGCCGGCTCTATAGCATTGCTGCTGCAATAATTACTTCACCTGTGTGTTTGTGTGGAGATCTGGAAAACCTGACCTGTTGGTGGCTCTCAAGAAGAGGGTTGGGAAACACTTGTTTAGGGCAAAAAAACATGAAAACATGACACGAGCATACATACTTTGTATTGTATATATTCTGTTTTCATGTTTTTTTGCCCTAAACAAGTGTTTCCCAACCCTCTTCTTGAGAGCCACCAACAGGTCAGGTTTTCCAGATCTCCACACAAACACACAGGTGAAGTAATTATTGCAGCAGCAATGCTATAGAGCCGGCTATGTGGAGAAATACAAAATATGACCTACTGGTGACTCTCAAAGAGAAGGTTGGGGAAGACTGCCCTAGATCATTTATTTACAGTAGAACTTATATGAATGTCCACATGAAACCGATATCGCCATAGCAGTGTTCCATCTGCAGGTAGGCATCAACACTAATAACACTAATACTGCCCTGTGGACCAGACAAGTGACTGCTGATGGAAAATGGCAGCATTAGAAAGTAATACACATTTGCCTTTGAAGGGGCATCTGGTCTTGATTCTTGACTTTGACCCATCTGATCCTCGACTACTGCCTTTGATTCTGACTTGATCCTCAACCTTGAACTTCTGGCCTCTGGCTCTGTCTAGATTTTAAATTCTTACCTGTTTGCCAATCTAGCAGTCACCTGTTTTGAGGTACAGATAGGGTTAAAACAAACCTATCTCTACCTTCAGGTACAGTCATATCTGCAAAGTGATTACAAACAACACACCAAATATATGGAGTTAATTTTCTAAAACAAATATTGTACCTTCCCTTCCAAGCCTAAATAATATGGGACCCAGCCAGGTATTTATCAAAAATGCATCATTAGATATACAGGGATTACTTGTGGTCAAGGGGTAACTATATGTGTAATGTGTAAAATTCAAGTTAGAAGAAAGAAAAAATGTTTCCAAGTCTAGCTAAAAAAATTAAAAAGAAAAGCTATACTTACCCGCTGTACTCCAGCCAGCTTCTGTATGTGCTTCTGATTGTAATCATGAGGGAGCAGAAATTAGAACAGTTACTGATACAGTTTCCTATAGACTGGATAAGGGGTCAGGGAACTGAAATTTAGAATAGTAATAGTAAAATGATATGTTCAAAACACCCTAGTATTTCTTGTTTAAGAAAAGCAAAATGCTTGCCGGGGCTTTCTTTCTTTTGCAGGTTCTGTACAGCTCAAATGAGGAAGAGCACTCTATGCCCTGAACACCGAATAGAAGAAAATAGTAACAATTACTGTAGATATTGAGCAGTAAGGTGTCGTTATTCTGGCATATCGGCAAATCATTAGATATCACGTTCTGATGAACTAGAGAGAAAAAAAGTGTGAAGAAAAAGGGAAAGAGATAAGATCTATGGAGGATGCTATGGTTAGTTTGGTCACACTAAAGATAAACATCACTAACTTGCCTTCATGTTTGGGTAATTCATGTTCTTTGCGACCTAGTAGTGTCTCCCAAGCGTCTCTCACTACATTTATATTAAGGACCGGACTATCATATTAAGTACCTTAACCCTTTAACTGCCAGCCTATCTGGAGATTTTGTCACACTTTGTTGCCAGACCATTTTGCACTATTTTGCGCTCCACGTGTTCAACTGTGATTTTTCAAGGGATTTCGCAGGGAAATTATATATTGTTTTTTTTCAGCAGAGTCTGGGCTTTAACTTGAACATGTCTTGTTTGCAATTTTTTGCGGTGTATTCTTAATATTTGTGGGTGAAATGTGCGCAAAAAAATAAAAAAAATCTATTTTTTACAATTTGTAGTGTTTTTTGTAATAAAAATTGTAAGTTTGTCAATAAAGTCTTATTGTGTGTAAAATCCCAATCTCTTCCGATTACAACGGTACCACATATGTATGGGTAGACACCCTTTCCTGCCCAGGAGACTCCCCCAAACGGAAACAGAGCTTGCAGTTTTTCAAGAAAAACAGCCCTTTACATTTGAAACGCCCCCCAACAAACTATATATTCTCTGGAAGTACACACCTTAAGCTTTCTAGGCGTACCAGGCTTGTTGACATGGGTGCAGTTTTCTGGACGTAATCCCTCAATGAATTCTTTGGTTGCACAAGGTTTCCCTAAGAAAAGAATAGAAAAGCAGAATCAAAGCCACATTTTCGTAAACAAACTATAAGCAAAAAAGAAAAATCAAGTTAAATCTGAAAAAGCAACATCCCCGAACAGAACAATACCCAACATGCATAGCTACTGTCAAGGGAAGAGTTGCCAAACACCCCAAAGTAAAGCATGCACATAACGGTAATTTTACTTGACAATGTCAGCTCTGCAGACAAAGTGCGCACCTTGTGCTTTTTGTACCAAAACAACCCTTTACATTTGGAATACCCCCAACAAACCATATATTCCCTGAAAGTACACATTTTAAGCTTTCTAGACATACCATTTTTGTAGTGGGCTCATCTGTCTGGAAGTAATCCCTTGAAGAATTCTTAGGCTGCACAGGGTTTCGCTAAAAATACAGAATAAAAAACACCTTTTCCTTAAATATCAATATGCAAACAAGAAAAACAAGCTAAATCTGAAAGCCCAACATGCATAGCTAATTTTAACCCTTTTAATTGCCACCCTACTTGAAATTTTGTCACCCTCTGTTGACAGGTCATTTTTCACCATTTTGTTCCATGTTTAGCTGTGATTTTTGCAGGAATTTCCAAGAAAGTTCTATATATATATATTTTGCGGTAGAGTTTAGGCTTTAACATGAAATGTCTTGTTTGTAATTTTTCTACTGTTTTGAAAAAAAAAATAAAAACATAAAAAAAAAGATTTTTTAAAATTGTCTCATTTATTTTAAATAAACCATTTATTGTATTAAAGAAAACCATATTGCACGTGAAAGCCCCATTTCTCTCGATTACAACGGTACCACATATGTATTGGTAGACACCCTTTCCTGTCCAGGAGACTCCCCAAACTGAAAAGAGCACATTTACAAATAAAATAAAAAAAGAAATTGGTGTGAGGCCTGGCATAGCCTATGGCCCCGGGCTCTTCTGCCCCCCCCCCCCCGGGGATTGGGGAGGCAGGTAATTGGGGGGCTTAGAGTTAATGGCAAGTCACCCGCTAGGCGCAGGTGACTTGCCAGACCCAGGGCATTGAGAACTGGTATAGGGGTCTCATAGATCCCTTACCAGTTCAAAAAGGGTTAAATGTAAAAAAAACCACACAGACACAGAGAAAAAATATTTTATTATAATTCTTTTAATACTTCCCTTCCATCTATCCCAGAGCACTGTGTCCCACACTGATCAATTTGGCTTCTGCTCACCTGCTGATGCTAGAAGCTTTTTATACCTGCTGGGTGACAGGGTTAGAGTTACCGGGGGAGGGGGGACCCCGTTTTGGGGGGGCTTCCCTGCAGGCTACAAGCCCACATAGCATGACGCCCATCGAGGAGAAGATGGAGGCGCCCGTCGGGAGAAGAGGGGGAGAGAGCCGGCAAGATTGAGCGCACATGGAGGTGAGTAAATGTCATTTTTATTTTTTTTTTATTTTGACAGGAAAAGCCGACTGCGGCTAAAACGGGGGGAGGGGGACCTACTCTGTTCACTCCCCGGCCCTGGAGGAGCTCCAACGGGGGATCGGAGCCCTCCAGGGTGAAGAGGAGACCTGGCCGGAGCGAATGAGGGGTCAGGTAAGTGTTTTTTTTTTATTTTGCAGGCGCTAGCAGGGGACAAAGTCAGCACGTAAAATTTACGTGGCTGGCGTTTAACGGTTAGAGAGGCAGCCACATCAAATTTACGTGGCTAGCAATATAAGGGTTAATCCAAAGACACCTATCACTGAGACAAGTAAACCACACATCTCCACTTCCCATGTCTTCATACATCCCTCCTTTGTGTAACTGGCCAGGAAATTCAAGGATTGATTTACGGACAATAATTAGGAAATAAAAAAAAACATGAACATCTTCAAATCTGCCAAGAACGAGCTGGCAACCAGAAGTGGGAATAGATACCTGAGCTTTTAGACAATCATTTTCCAGCAAGACAATTATCTCAAGTACAGAGCCAAAGTTACTCAACAATAGTTTAAAAGCAGCAAAGTAAATATCATGTGCCCAATTCAGCCCTGATCTCAAAACAATAAAGAATGTGTTGCAGGGTATAAAAAAGTAACTGTTCTCTTAGAACCTCTAACTATCCTGACAAAGCTCTAACAGTAAAGCAACGAAGAGCTGGAAAACATACAGAAAAGCGAATGCCTATTAAAGCTTTGTTTCCAAATGTGCAAGTGTGAAATATTATACTAGATACTCAACACACACAAATAATGTTTTGTTTGTTTTCATAATACATTTTATTGACTTTGAAGACATTTTCATTTTTATAAGGAAGAAGCTATTTCTACTAGCCACTCAACAGTGGTTTAAAAGCAGCAATGTCAATATCCTGGAGTGGCCAATTCAGTCCTGATCTCAACACAAAGAAGAATTTGTTGCTGAATATGAAAAAGTAACTGTTCTCTTAGAACCTCTAACTATCCTGACAAAGCTCTCCCAGTATTTCAACAAAAATGGAATAAAAATGCATATAAGTAACAAAAATAAAACAAGTAATAAAAATAACATAGCTTTGTTTTAGGTGCAAAATAAAATATTATACTACATTCTTTTATGTTTTGCTTTTCTGTATAATAATTTTTAATGAGTTTGAAGAGATGTTTATTGTGATATCGATGAATCTATTCTACCACACTGTGTACAGTGTAAAACTTCTAAGGGGGTGAATACTAAACTAAAATAGGTACTGTAGATATACACTACCAGTAAACTAGAAATGAATTATATTCTATGATCAAAATAATAACATTATGCACATGTTGTCAAGCTGTTTACTGGCTAAAAACACTATGTTTGTTGGTTTGCATATAAGTTACCTAGCGAGTCCCCTCACAAATCAAAAACAATTACCAGCTTTTACTATAAGCAGACATTTCACAACTGTGGTGTCCAGAAATGCCAGGCAGTGATTATAGTAATTTGTAAAATGTTGATTCATACAAAACAAACAGAGCTTTGCAATAATGAATACTTTATTCTGGAAGAAAAAAAAAATCTCCAAACAACCCCCCTCTTTTTCAGTCGTCAAGAAGCCATTTGTTCCTAACACTTACCCGTTCAACAATTAGGCTATTATTATGCTACAAAGAAATTAGGAGAAGACAAAATCATTAGTTAATGCATCTTAACTCAAGATAAGTTAGAGATACTGGCATATTCAAACTTCAGGGAGACGCAGGAGACAGATTTAAGTGGAGCAACAGACATTTTTTAAGGAAATACATTTGCCGATATTTAGCATGGGTTACCAGTAAGGTCATGTTATTTGAATTTGAGTGCCAATGCTAGTGTTCACCAACCTCTCTTCAAGAGCCACCAAAAGGTCATGCTTTGTAGATCCCCACACAGGCTATAGGTCTGTCTGAGCACTAATTGTGTCACTTGTTCATCTGTGTGAGGATCTGCAGTTGAGGGGAGAGCTAGGGAGCACTAGTCTATGTCATTGTGGTTTCTTGGACACCATGGAGGTGGTGATGGAGCACATTCTCTCAAATAGAGGAGGCAATAACATGGCTTATATTGCTGGATGCCCAACATGTTTTTTTTAGATCCGCTTTAAGTTGATCCTATATTCACCCTTGCAACTCTGTGCCACGGAGGGCCCTGGTCTAATGGGACTCTAACCTAGCCTACCCTCTTATTTCATTAGTTAGCCCTGCATTATCAAGAAAACATACCTTCTCTAGTGGAGCTCTATTCAACAGGGGACATAAAACAGCTGCACACGTGTGACAGCAACACCTTCTATACTGGAGGTGTATGGCACTGCAGCGTGCACCTGTTTCCTGATGTCCCATCATATAGAGCTCTATAAGTCAAAAAGTGATTTTGAGGCTTATGGGCAGCAGGAGTAGGTATGTTAGAGTCCCTGTAAATCTGGACCCTACATGGCACAGAATTTTGAGGGGGGTTAGGGTCGGCTTTAAACACCCATAAACGCACATAAATCTTAAAAATGACACTTAAAATGTAACATATTTAATCAGTTATTGCTATCATGAGTTATTATTACCAAAACAAGCTTGATTGCATGGATTCCAAATTAAGGATCCACTACAGATTTTTTACATTTTACATTAGTACATAGATTAGTAAATGTTTACATTTTCCCTTTTTCAAATTTTCTGCTGGCATTACTGCAAGCCCAGCTGTATAAGTAAACTATTTAAATGAATAGGGACAATACTTGGGTTCAGGTACCAGCTACTTTGTTCAGTTGGGGGCTTCAGCATGTTCCTCCTCACCTTTTGGCATTGGGTGTTCCCTCCCTTTTTGGGATGTTGCAATCCTTTTGTTAAGGTTTCCCATGATATTAAATGATAAAAAAAAATCCAACAGGGCAAGTAGGACTCCCTTGCATAGATTGTGGAAGGCGGACAGCCTTGGGGGCTTACATAACACCAGTGATATTCCCTGATAGGTCAAGACTGAAAAATAAAAATGGTATCTAGTTTAATTTTCCAAGAACAGAAAAAACATTAGCGACAGCTCTCTGTTGCATTGCAGTATACGGTAACTTTCTATGCTTATCTCTCTGTTTAGCAGATTCTGTGGAATTACAGACATGTCAACATAATCAAAAGAAGAAGAATTATGAAGATAAATTATTGCGCGGCCAAAAATAAAAAACGGTGCTACTCAACTTTTGTCCAGTGCAGCTCCACTGCCGGAACAGCTGAGGTACAACTTACCAAGATCGTGGATCGAACATCCCCGAAGTCTGCTCTGGTCCAAGATGGTGACTATAAACGTGTTAGGTTTATGGTCTGCAGCTCTCTTACTCCATTAATTACAATGGAATGGTTGTGCCCGCATGATCCTGCCTTGGCACTGCCCCCTACATTGCAATGACTAGAGTGGGCAGGCTGCGTGCCTTAAACCCAACACATTCATGGTCGACATCTTGGACTAGGGAGGACCATCTGGGCACTCGAACTCTGATCTCAAAATGTTGCATATACCACTGTACCCTTCCAAAATATAAAGGTGGGTTCACAGGCTTACAGAGGTACAGTGTAGTTACTAGATAAATAGATGAGCCAGCAACCAGATGTTCATAGCAGTATTATATTCCAAAATAAAGATTACAGATAAAGCCAGTGTTTCGGGGGTCACATAGTACCCCTTTCTCAAGGAAGAAGACATAAAAAGGGCATATTGCTTGTGCCTGAAACATGGACTTCATCGATAATGTAATACTGCTTTGAAAATCTGCTCTTCTAGTAATAATCTCTGATCTTGGTAAGAGTTACCCCAGAAGATCTGGGCGGTGGAGCTGCACTGGAGAAAAGGTGGGTAGCTTGTTTTTTTTGGCTGACCAAACCCTCTATGGCATGTGTATTGAATTTATCAGATACAATGAGCCCCAAGTGAGCCTCGCAGACAGCACATTATAGGCCTGATTTACTAAAGGAGGGTCATGCTAATTATTTGGTGAAGCAAGACTCACTTGGGCCATGTGTTTAGGCTTGTTTCACACTGGGGCAATGCACTTTGTTTGTGGGGCAATTTAAATCGCCCCGAAATGCTGCCCATAATAGCCTATAGGCACAATCACTGAGGCAATCATGATTGTGAAGCGATCACCCCATAAAAGTCTGCGACTGCAGCAATTTGAAGCCAGTCCGCTTAGCGATTCAACTTTATTGAGTGGCAATCACAAACACTTTCAAAATTCTGTGCAATTGCGATCATTAATGTATCACCCCAATGTGAAATGAGCCTCAGGCTTGAATTGCAACCTGCTTCTCAGTCAGCTTTTTTATACACCATACAAGAAAATAGTAAAGTATTTTTTTTTTAATCAACTGAAATATCAGCACCCTATGGGCTAAGCAGAAATACCTGGGGAGGTTTTTTCTGCATAGCCCATTGGGTGATGTTTTTCCAAATTCCTAAGTGAATATCAATACCTCAGTACCTCCCCAGCAGGTGCAGGTGCAAACACATTTTTTTGATTTTGTGGTGTGTTCAGTGAAAAGCTGACTCAGAAGCAGGTTTTAATTCCAACCCACAACAGTAACATTAGTTTCTTAGAAAGGTAGTTGTCCAGGCTAAGTGTAAAATGAAAGCAATGTTTCCTCACCTGTTAAGCAGATGATATATCCTGGTGCATTGCTGCATAAAGCTGGGATCTCACTCCTGTGCTTTATTTATACATGACCACCTTTTTTAGCACTGAGAGGTGGACCTGTTGTCAGCCCCCTTGCACCAGACTGCGTGAGACACATCACAGCCTGTATTTGCAGATGATATCAATACTTTTCTATTTCCTTTAATTAATTGTAACATAAACTGCCTGTATGCAGACAGGAAGAGAGTCAGGAACATCCCTTGATTCAGAAACTAAAATGTAATGTTCTGGCTGATTCGTATATACTACAGGGAAATTTCCAGCCAGAGTTGTAAGACAAAAGATGATAATGCAACAATAAACCCCTTTACAGCACAGCAGACTGGTAGAAATCAGATAGCTGGGAGGTAAGACATGCTTTCATTTATTTTACACCAGGACTGGACAGTTTATTTTACGTAGTCTGCCATTAGAAAATGTCGTCTGTATTAGAAAATGGGTGTTGGATGCTATTGTGATGTCATTGGGGCATCAATATTCCTGCCCCCTCCATGCATACCCTTTGCAAACGCCAGTTTCAGTTACCTCCACAACATTCCCTCCGGCAAATTCTGGCAGCCGTTGGGAAGGGGTGTGCTTCTAGATGATGAATTTTCTCAATGAGTAAGTAAGTTAAGATCAGGCCCTGAAAAGAACATGCTTTGGAGGGAATGTTATTTGCCCTCAATTGTCATTTAATATAATAGTAACGGTAAGGTACATGGATTAGAAACAGTTAATTGGTTTAACTTAACTCACACATGCACACATACAAATGAACCTGTATATACATATACCACACGTATAACACACATTACACAAGCGCAAATGCGCAAACACTTTTGGGCCTTACAAAGAGACCCATAACAAGAAATTACCAGGTAAACGGGAAGTCCATGTTTTTTTGGGACAGGACTGATGTGGAAAAAATGAGTGCTAATTTTTTACTTTTTTATTATTTTTTCATTTACTTCATGGTCACTTTAAAACTGATACAGACCATGAGCAAACAAGCGTAATGCAAAGTGACTTGAGTGAGAAAGTTACCATGGTAACTAACTAGGAGTTATTCTGTGTCTATATAAGCAATGATCCAGGAATGTAACAGCATGGTAAGGACTGAGGATCACAACTCTATGTTAATAAAAGACCTGCAGTACTTTTGTTTCAACTGGGAAGCTATACTGGCAGATAATGCAAGAGATTCCCTGTAAGGGCTGCCTTACTGTGATAGGAGGAGTAAATCTCCAGCTTTCATAGTACACATATCTTTATAATGTAAACACACCACGAAAACCTTGGCAGGTTAGAAATGTCCCTATACCCCATGGACATTTGGGGGAAAAATTGGGGAGGGGCTTTGTCCAGCTCCTTTAAGGTCCTTTGTTGTTCATTCAGTGCCACAACTTGCAGGTGTATAACCAGGGGATGACATATTTAACATGGTTGGAGTCAGCATAGATTCATCAGGGACTTTCTGACAACTGGACTCACTGTCTAAAAGTCAGTTGGCGCCCAGAGTAATTTTTAACCCTTTTAGTGACAGCTACGTGAGTCACACATAGCTGACTTTAAACCCCTACAGAAAAAAAAGTACAAAAGTTAAAAACTCACCTGACCCCTCGTTGGATTGGACCGGGTCTTCTCTTCACCTGGGGGGCATCTGATCCCCCCCGGGGCTCTTCTCGCTTCAGGTGGGCACCCGAAATAGTGCCTCCCCGCTTCGGCCGCTGCCACAGTTAACTGTAAAAAAAAAAAAAGACATTTACTCACCCGCAGCTGCGATCCCCCCCGCGGGGTCTCCTCTTCAACGGGGGAGGCCTCTGATCGCCCCCCCGGCCTCTTCCGTGGTGAGGAGAGGGCAAGAAATCGCCCTCTGCCTCACTTCCTGGTTTGCGGCTGCTAGCCCCACCCCCTTGGAGGCAGTGCCAGGTGACATCATAGTGACATCACCTGACAGCCGGCTTCTCTAACCCTCACCTGTCTTGCGATCAGTCTTGCCGGGTGCTTGGAGGAGAGAAGTTGGGAGGGGGAGAGGTCTGTGATCCCTCGCCCCCCCCAGCCCCTCTCCACCAAGCGCCCGGCAGCTGACAGAGGAGGATCGGAGGTGAGTAAAGAAAAAATAAATAAATGTCATTTTTTTTATTATGTGTCTGTGTGTTTATTTTTACATTTAACCCTTTGTGAACTGGTAAGGGATCCATGAGATCCCTATACCAGTTCACAAGGCTGGGGGCTGGCAAGTCACCTGCACCTGCACCTCCATTAACCCCCGGCACCCCCAATTACCTGCCTCCCCAAAGCCCAGGGAGGGGGCAGAAGAGCCCGGCCCGTGGCTATGTGGGCTTATAGCCAGCAGGGCCAGGGACCACCAAAGCTGGCCCCTGCGCCCTGTTCCTACAAGCCACCAAAGCTGGTCCCTCCGCCCTGTTCCTACAAGCCCCCATAGCTGGTCCCGGGCTGGTTATGGTGGGTAAGGGGGACCCCATGTAATTTTTGGGGGGTTTTAACACTTAAAATTCCCAAGAAATGGGTTCCCCCCCTCCTGGAGGGGGAACCGTATGTGGTTTTTAAAAAAAATTAACCCCTTATGTTTATAGTGTGGATAGTAGTTGTATTTTATTTGTAAATGTTATAAAGTGCTCTTTTCAGTTTGGGGGGACTCCTGGGCAAGAATGGGGGGGGGGGGCTATTGATACATATGTGGTACAGTTGTAATCGGGAGAAATGGGGCTTTCACATGCAATATGATTTTCATTAATAAAACAAATGTTTTATTTAAAATAAAGGAGACAATTGTCTAAAAATTTTTTTTTATTTATTTTTTTGTTTTTTTACGCAAAAATATAAAAAAAAAACAGTAGAAAAATTACAAACAAGACATTTCATGTTAAAGCCTAAACTCTGCTGCAAAAAGTATATCTATAATTTTCTTGTAAATTCCGGCAAAAATCACGGTTAAACATGGTACAAAATGGGGAAAAATTACCTGTCAACAGAGGGTGACAAAACTTCAAGTAGGCTGGCAATTAAAAGGGTTAATAGTACCTATGCATGTTGGGTATTGTTCTGCTCAGGGGACCTTGCGCTTTCAGATTTAGCTTGTTTTTTCTTGTTTGCATATTTATATTTTAGGAAAACATGTTTTTTATTCAGCTTATTTTTTTATGGAAACCCTGTACAACCTTAGAATTCTTCAAGGGATTACTTCCAGAAAGATGAGCCCACTACAACAATGGGTACGCTTAGAAAGCTTAACATGTGTACTTTCAGGGATTATAGTTTGTGGGGGATATTCCAAATGTAAAGGGTTGTTTTGGTTGAAAAATTACCGTTATGCGCGTGCTTTACTTTGGGGTGTTTGGCAACTCTTCCCTTGACAGTAGCTATGCATGTTGGGTATTGTTCTGTTCGGGGGATGTTGCTTTTTCAGATTTTACTTGTTTTTTCTTGTTTGCATATGGGTTTTTTTTAAGAAAATGTGGCTTTGATTCTTCCTTTTTATTCTTTTTTAGAGAAACTCTGTGCAACCAAAGAATTGATTGAGGAATTACTTCCAGAAAACTACGCCCACATAAACAAGCCTGGTACACCTAGAAATCTTGAGATGTGTACTTCCAGAGAATATATAGTTTGTGGGGGATATTTCAAATGTAAATGGTTGTTTTTCTGTAGAACCTGCAGGGTGCGCATAGTGCATATCACAGTTGTATTTTATCTGAAAATCTCCTAAAGCTCTGTTTCAGTTTTCCTGGCCAGGAAAGGGTGTCTACCTATACATATGTGTTACCGCTGTGACCGGGAGAAATTGGGGTTTCACACGCAATAAAATTTTATTGACAAACTTACATTTTTTATTACAAAAAAACACTACAAATTGCAAAAAATAGATTTTTTTTGCACATATTTCCCCCAAAAGTATTGAGAATCCACTAAAAAAGGCCATACAATACATTTCACGTTGAAGCCCAGACTCTGCTGAAAAAACAATATATAATTTTCCTGGGAAATTCTTTCAAAAATCAAGGTTGAACATGTGTAGCGGAAAATAGTGAAACGTAGTCTGGCACGTAAAGGGTTAATTGCTCTTGTTAATTGTTCTTGCTAAACAACTAATGGTGCAAATATAAAAGTAATTTACTGCTGTAACTCTGTACTAGGGCCAAATGTTCTTGTTCTGTGCAGGGCTGGCCTTTGAGTGCCCTTTTGGGGGTGCCATGCAGGGTAATAATAGAGGCTCATTGCTGAGCTCATTCAAAAGTGTGGGGTGTTTGCCTGAATGCAGCTCCGTTTTTGGCCACAGCAAGATGGCCTCCTACATCAGAGAGGACAGGGAGCCTGATTTATGAATTATGAGCGCCACACACCTTTTTTGCCTCAGCGGCACTCAGTGTAGGATTTAGGAGACAGTCAGAAATGGAAAGGCTGAAATGGAAATGGACAGTCAGAAATGGAAACGCTAAAATTGACTTTCAAGGCTTCTTCTTCTTATTAATGTGTAATTTGGACAAAAACAACTAAAATGCAGCCTAAACTGTAAAGTTTGTCCCCTTTGCCCCCCAGTAGTGATTTCTTGAAACTGTAATAATGAAATGCCGACCAGCACCCGAAAAATACAGAGGATGCATTTCTTTAGTTTCTCTTTAGACCAGGAAGCAGTCAGCCCAGTTGTGATTGTGTGAAACCCCCCATAATCACCATCTGCTCACCTTGATTCTTACCCCACAGCACTTGCGTGGGCAGAGGGGTAGCTAGGCTTTTTGGAACCTGGGGCAAAGATTCTAATTGGCACCCCCAACCTGTGCTCAGGCCACCCCTTTGGTGCCTCCCTGACCTGCTGCACCCGGGGCACGTGCCCCATCTGCCACCCTAGCTACACCCCTGTGTGCGGGAATACAACTATGACCACACTCAAGCACTTTTCCACAGCACCCAGTGGCATCCTTGCTTTCTCTGCTTGGTGCACTCCTACTTATAGCTATTTGGGTCGGGGTGCCCCTGAAGGTCCACACATGTTCCATAGGGTCAAGGTGACCCTTCTGTGGCTATTCTGTGGAGTTTCACACAGAGCGTCCAATCAAGATGCCCTGGGTGGAGAGGGGGGCAACCCAAAAAAAGCTTAAAAGATTTTTTCTAAATGTTATGTCCAGGCAACAACAAACAAATAAACATACATAAATACCCAGGCCCCACCATCCAACGGCAACATACAGGACACAGGGCCACCCCCTCCATTGTAGTGAATAGTGTGGCCATTCTCCAATCACTGTCAATGAAGTAGGAGGCGACTCTACGTCCTGTATGTCACTGGTGACCATGAACCCCTTGAGGCATGCTCTTGGGACCCAGCACTTTTTATACCTATTTTAGGATTGGGAGAAGGATGGATCAGCTGCCGAAAAAAGGGGAGATTTTTTTAACTTGCCTGGACAGACCCTTTAATTAAAAACAGAGCTGGCCACATTTCATTCAAACTGAATCAGCATAACGTCAAGTCTGAACAGCTCTGTAAATGTTACAGTTTACTCTCTTTATTTCATACAGTGTTGCATATATTACTATATATCCTTTTACAACACTATTCTGCATATATACATATACACTCTGCTTAAGATTATGGTATAACCTCTAATACTGGTCACACAGACAAATTTTAATCTGACAGATGAGAGGGCGTAAAGGGATTGTAATTGTCGTTTGCTAGCCTGTCATGCAGAGGATTTATCCTATTGTGCTGCTGAGTAAAGTTGTTAACGCTAAGATTCAGCCCCCTTTCTGTAACCCAGCCCCTGGATTTTATTCATGCATGCAGGAGAGTACCCTGGACCTCCCCCCCATATCTGGTGGAGTACAGTGTTGCTGTAGCTTCCCTTTGTGTCACTCTTGAGCACATGAGCAGCCAAGAAATGACTATGTAACAAGTGAGAGAATGACTCAAAGAAAAGTGGCAATGGGAAGAAGGGGAGAGGGAGTTGCAAGTTCATGGAGCTCAGGACACATCTCAGGAGGAGTGGGCTATCGCATTTTAGGGTGTGCGGGAGGTAGATACATGGTGCCAAATAGTTCAGCAGCAGCTCAGGAGGACCCAGAAGGTTATGCAAAATACCCATCAATGTTCCAGCAGCAGTCACATCCTATGTTCACCACTTCAAAATCTGGGAATTGCAGAAGCCACGCCCCCTGGATGATCCACTGCATGGGACACAGCACGTCCTGTGTCTGCAGAGGGGATCTAGTCTAAATATCTATCTATCTGTCTTTTCTGAGCTTCACTAAAAGATTTACCAACATAAAAAAAGAAAAAAATATTCTTGTTTCAGCATATTTTTATGCAGAAATGTGATCTCAGCATTTCAAGCTCAGAGACAGAAAATGTCAGCCATGCTGCAGAACTGGATTCATGGAATCACAGCAACAATTCTGTTTTCAAAGGTCAGATTTGCAGAAATGAACTTTTAGGGAGGTAGGAAATGTATACTGTGATTGTACTGTTTCTTTATTTAAAGTGGAACATAACACAACTAGACTGGCCACTGGCCTTCCCTGGGATGTTCTATTGTGTGTGTGTCCCCCCCACCCCCGGGGTGCTGAAAATCTTTTTTCAGTGACTCGATTGGCTAGCTAAACAATCTGGAGCGAGACCGGTTGCATCCCCAACACCTCTCACCGCAGGTGGGGACGGGAGCCATTTGTTGAGCACTAGTACGAACAGCAAACTGCTCTGATTGGCCTAAAGCCTGCACATCCTGTATCGGGATGCCCGGGGGGGCAAGAAGAAAAACCCAGGATAGTCAAAATTCTAACTATTGTGAATAATATACACATACACATTTGCTGGTGAATTCTGCAGATTGCAGCCAGCCTTGTAGATATGCCCCCCGTCTAGTATATACATAAGTCAGTAATCCTATATGCCTGCCCATTGCTTAATATACACACACACACATCATTCCTTCACTACTATACATGCGTGTACTTCATGCAGATACACAAAATGTATTTTCTACTTGGTTCTGGGTAAACAGTGAACACAATAATGTTAATGGCTTTAGGACGAATACATTGTACCTTTAACATAAGTGTTTTGGTCTGCTTGTATTATAAGCTCTGTTAATAAAGTTAATATATTATATTAGGTTATATATTAGGAGACAGAACAATCTAGGTTGTGCTATAAACAGCTAATGGCACGTTCACCTTTCTAACAGACATACTTTCTACACACACACACACACAGTATGAATGTGTTTTCTGCCTCATATGTTTACAGGGATGATGTCACAGAGAGGCAAACTGAAAGCACGTACATACTATACAACAGTATACACAGTAACCATCTTTCATTTAGCTAAACCCCACAGTACCTTGCATTATTGTATTCTTCAATGGAATATTAAAGTATTGCTGCTTACTTACCTCTGGGTAAAAAACTTGCAAGATCTCTGAACAGGAAAATCAAAATGCTGTCAGAGAAAAAAATAACCCGCCCTCTCCTCAGCTATTGGTCTGGAATATAATACTGGTTCATCCTTCTGTCATGGCTTGTGTCCCCATGCATCCCCTGCATCCCTTGCTGTGGTGCATGCGCCTCACACACACACACACACACAGCTCTGCACTTTTCAGAAGGCGGCCTTTTCCCAGCTCCAGACAGTTTTCATTAAAGGGGAATCAGTCACAACTGATACAAGCAAAACACTTCTCTATATGCAACATAAACAGTATAGTGTTTATACAATTATACAATCTGACACACTCTGTCAGGTCACTTCTGGTGTGAAATGATATTTCCCTCAATGATAAAAATCCATGTTAACCAGTGTCTTTATAGAATATTTAGCTTTGTGGAATATCTAGCTTTGTAGAATATTTGCTGAACTGGGTCATAGATGGGATAGACGCAGACAGTGTGTACTTAGGCCCTTATTTATGAAGGAATAGCGACAGGTAGTGGTGACTGGTGAGCGGCCGGTAATGATGGGCCCCGCCACGAGAACGCCGGCTCCCCACCACAATCACACATTTATCAAGCCAATCCTGCTTAGCGACTGAGATAGCGCCATATAGCGACTCATTCATCATTATTCCAGCCTCAGCCCACAGCGCCAGCGTCCAAACTTGAACAGCGACAGGTATGACCTCTCGCTACCTGGCGCTCTCCAATGCATTTCAATGGAACAATCTTTAAATATTCATAATTAATTGTTATTAATGTTTTTTTTTTTTTTTTTTTAAATGTGAAAATGTTCTGCCATGTTAGATAATTTTTTTAAGGTAAAAAAAAAAAAAAAATTTGTGCAGAATTGATATTACAGGTCTGATATTAATGTATTCATATTACTAAATTCTTTAAACATTTTTTTTTTGATTTCCAAAAATATGGTGGTTTGGGGGTTAAAAAACTACTTTTAACACATCGCCTCCAGCGCTCTGGGGTTTAAACATGCATTTCACAGCGCGAGAAATTTTTGAGCATGATTTTTTAATGAATATGGTGGGAGCCGGTCGTTCTGACCAGTCACTATCATGCGCACCCATACATCGCGGAACCTGTGAAATAGCTCGTCACCCAATATTCAACATTACCGCACACCGACTCAGTCGCTATCAGCAACCGAACAATGTCCAAGCACAGCGACTACTAGCGGGCGCTGTGAAAATACTGCTACAGTCGCTCAACTGTCGCTACATGTCGCTATTAATGAATCGGCCTCTTAGTATTTTTTGTGTGAAGTGAAATTAATTTATATAATTTTACTTAGGGAATTTACTTTTTGAGGACAGTGGTTGGCCTGGTTATCTGCACCTTGTTTCAATATTTTTCTTAAAAGTACTGTATGCACATTACAATAAAAAACAAATGTAAGGCAATAATTTGCACATATAGGAGAATATTCAATAAGGAGTATTCAACCAGAACAACACCCTGCCCTACAGTACACATCCCTGTGATCCTGTGCTGCATTTTAGACTCCAGAGCTGGCCGACCACCCCTGAAAAACCCAGTAAATGCTAAAATCGTACCTTTCAAATCACTCCCATGGCAAAATCGAACCCTGTGGGGGACAAACGGATGCTCACCCCCCCTTATGCCCCACACACCCGTTTTTTGTAAGCAAGCTTAGTTGTGCACTAAACTTACATATATAGTATACATACATTATTAGTATATAACTACAGGCTATAGAATCTGGGACACAATGGGATTAAGGAAGCAAGTTAATAATTATTATTGTTTATTTATTAAGCGCCATAGTATTCAGTGGCGATGTACAAAGTACAAGTACAGGAGTAAGACAAGTGAATACTTATAATACAACAATGACAACAATGCATATAAAACACACAATATTATGAATCAAATGTAACAGATAAGTAAATAAAGACGGGGAGGCCGATTCAGCAATAGCGCCAGGTAGCGACAGATGAGCGCCAGTAGCGTGATTTTCACAGCGCCCGCTAGTATTCGCTGTGCTTGGCCGTTGTTCGGTTGTTGACAGCGACTCAGTCGGTGTGCGGTAATGTTGAATACGGGGTTAGGAGTCGCTGTTTGACAGGTTCCGCGCTGTATGGGAGCGCCTGACAGCGAATGGTCATAGCGAACGGCTCCCAGCATATTCATTAACAAATCGCGCTGTGAAAAGCTTGTTTAAACCCCAGAGCGCTGGCGGCGATGGCTTAAAAGTAGTTTTTTGGTTAAAAAATTAAACAAGTTTTTCTAAACATTTTGTAATATGAATACATTAATATCAGACCTATAATATCAATTCTGCACAATTTTTTTTTTTTAATTTTTTTACCTTAAAAAAAATATCTAACATTGCCGAAGTGGTCACAGAATTTTTGACATTTTACAAAAAAAACATTAATAACAATTAAATATGAAGATTTAAAGATTGCTCCATTGAAATGCATTGGAGAGCGCCAGGTAGTGAGAGGTCATACCTGGCGCTGTGATGGGATTAGCAGCGGCGCTGTTCGTTGCAGTCCGCTACATGATGAATCCCGCGCTAGCTGACGTTCTCGCCGGCGCTAGCCTCATTTAGCTTGATAAATGCGTGATTGTGTCCGCCGCCTGGCGTTCTGGGGTCGGTAGCCGCCGATAGCTGGCGATACCTGCCGCTAGTGAGACACTACCTGGCGCTATCCCTTGATAAATAAGGCCCTTAGTTGCAGGAACACATTAGGAGAAAGATTCCTGCCCTTGCAAACTTACAATCTAAATGGAAAGGGGTTGAGACAACAGCCCGGGTCACAAAGGGTATGTACTAAGCTGGTACCCAGTGTTCTGAAGGATAACATGGTAAGATGGGAGGATAAAGTCAGATAATAGGCGCTCTAAATAGATGGGTTTTAAGTGCAGTTTTGAATGTTTTAAGGGAAGGGAAGTGACAAAATGTATGAGGAAGGGCATTCCAGTGTAGTGGGCCAGCACATGTAAAATCCTGGACTCGAGAGTGGGAGGAAGTGATCAAGGTAGAGGACAGGAGGAGGTCATGAGCAGAGTGGAGACTGCATCTGGGTTGCTATCGTGGACTAGTGATGAAATGTATGAGGGAGCTTGGTTGTAGAGAGCTTGGTTGTAGAGAGCTTGGTTGTAGAGTTGAGTATTGATTACAGGGGTGCCAGTTTGTTGGCTGGTAGACTACTGCGGAGGGTGTTGCAGTAGTCTAGGCGGGAGATGATCAGGGCATGCACTAGAATGTTAGTGCTATCATGTGAGAGGAAGGGACGAAGGTGAGCTATATTTTGAGCTGGAGGCGACAGGAGATGGCTAGTGACTGAATGTGAGGTGTAAATGAAAGAGAGGAGTCCAGTATAATGCAGAGACAAAGTGCTTGAGGGGCTGTGGTGATAGAGAGGTCACTGACAGATATATTGATGTTGGAAATGGGAGCAGAATTGGTTGGTGGGAAGATGACAAGTTCTGTTTTGTCCATGTTAAGTTTAAGAGCGTGAGAGGACATAAATGAAAAGATAGCTGTTAGACAGTCAGGGACCTGTGATAGGAAGGAGGAGATGTCAGGACCTGAGAGGTAGATTTGGGTGTCATCTACATAGAAGTGGTGTTGGAAGCCAAAAGTGTTTATAAGTTGTCCAACGCCATAAGTATAGATTGAAAAGAGTAGGGGGCAGAGGACTAAAAGTGCGATCTGAGAGGTAGGAGGAGAGCCATGACAGAGCAAGATTTTGAATTCCAAGGGAGGCAAGTATTTGGAGTAGAAGTGAGTGATCGACAGTGTCAAACGCAGAGGATAAGTCAAGAAGGATGAGAATGGAGAAGTGTCCCTTTGATTTTGCGGTTAGTATATCGTTAGTGACTTTGTCAGGGCAGTTTCAGTGGAATGATTAGCGCAGAAACCAGACTGCAGGGGATCTAGTAAGGAGTTACCAGAGATTTGGCATACAAGTTCTGAGTAAACATGCTTTTCTAGGAGTTTCGATGGGAAAGGGAGCAGTGAGATGGGCCAGTAGCTGTTAAGGACAGAAGAGTCTAAGGACAGGTTTTTTGAGTGATGGGGTTACAATCGCATGCTTGAATGGTGATGGGCAGATGCCTGTTGATAGGGGGAGGTTAAATAGACATGTAAGGGAACGGGTGAGGGAGGAGGACAGCTGCGGTATTAGGTGGGAAGGAATAGGATCAAGGGAACAAATAGTGAAGTGAGATATACATATGAGGGAGAACAGCTGCTGTTCAGAGCAGAGGGAACTGGGATAGCGTAGCAGACATAGGCAGAGTTGGGTAGGGTGAGTGGATTTTGGAGGCAAAGTCTGCACAGATATTGTCAATTTTATCCCTAAAGAAAGAGTCAAACTCCTCTGCTGTGATTAGGGAGGTGGGAGGAGGGGATTGTGGGTGGAGCAGAGTGCTGAATGTGTTGAACAGTTATTTGGGGTTTCGAGCCTGTAAGGATATGAGGGGAAGAGAAGTATGCCTGTTTAGCAGATGAAAGAGCAGTTCTTAGTCCCTGAAGGGCATGTTTGTATAGCAGGAAGTCACAATTGGTTTTGGTCTTCATCCATTTCCTTTCAGTGATTGTAGAGTGCCTTTTCAATCTGGCAACATCTGTGTTGAGTCAAAGTTGTCTGTATGGCGAAGGTGGCTGTAGGAGAGGGGGGCAATTGAGTCCAGAGCAGTGATAGTAGGGGACATGGTTTGGAGAGGTTGCAGAGAGTTAGAAAGGCATTAAAGGTCCAGAGGTTTCTATGTAGAAGTGGCTGTGAGTTTGTTGTTGGAGTAAGGGAAGAGGAGAAATGAGTCAACATTATTAGGTTGTGGTCAGAGAGGGGCAGTGAAGTTGAAGAGAAGTTAAATACAGAGCAGAGGTTGGTGAAGATAAAGTCTAGAGTGTGGCCATCTCTATGGGTGGGAGCAGCGGACCATTGTTTGAGGCCAGGAAAGGAGTTGAGGGAGAGAAGTCTGGCGGCAGAAGTCAATGGGAATGTTGAAGTCTCCAATGATTATTGCTGATATGTTGCTTGAGAGAAAGTGAAGAAGCCAGGTTGAGAAGTGATCTAAGAAAAGATCATCATGGCCTGGGAACGATACATGACTGCAATGTTAATGTGGAGGGGGGTGTATAGGTGGATATAGTGGGTGAAAAAATAACCCACCTCACCTGTAAAAATCACATGTGCAGGTATTACATTTTTGTGAAAAAGCTGACTAATATGCAGGCTGCAATTCACACCCAAGTGTGCCCCCAGGGTTTAACTTGCTTTACTAAATCATTAGCTTGATCCACAGTCAAGGAACCACCTACTGGTCCTCCTTAGATTGCGTAAAAGCTTCATAACATGGCTGACAAAGTAGTAGAAAAGGAAAATAGGAGGTAAAGTAAATGAAGATAAAAAAGCAATAATGCTCACATGAACAAACTATCCCCTGCTGCCAAACCAACCAACTCAGGCTTCATCCCACAGTGCTTCGGTCCATCCAACAAGATCGATGTTAACTTTTTGTTGACCTGTTGATCTTAATAAAGTCTAATCCCAGCTTTAAAATGGCCCAATCACTAGTCAGTCCAGCCCTGGAGTATTTTAGACTCCAGAGTTAGCCAACTAGGTGCCCCGGTTTGGAGTGTGAGACCCCCACAATTGCTTGCCTTTCTGGCGGTCCTTCACCCCAGCTGCATCCACGACATCACTGCAGCCGTATGTGCTCCTGCGCCCAGCCATTTGGATAGGCTGAAAGTGGGGGTACTCACACTTCGTAGGGAAACTTGGAAATACAGCTTCCCCCTCTCTAAGCTGATGCTCTGCATTGGGCAGTAAAAAGGCACAAGGTACAGCACAGTACACTGCATAATACCTGTGATATGCATGTCATGGACTGCTATTCCCTAACACTAGCATTGCGTTGCATTACGAATTCTGCTTGATACTTTTTCTAATGCATGGCTCAACATGGCACATATATATGAATTTGCACATTGAAAAATAAAGCATTTCTGTTCTAATATTTCCCCAAAATCACCATGTCCTGAGATGGGGCATTTTTACGGGTGAGTTCAATTATTTTCCAATGAGGTAAGGGCATTTTTTGTAAGGATTGTACAGCACCCTATGAGCTATGCAGAACAATTTGACAAGTTCTTTATCAGAAATATTAGTGTGTTCAAATAAAAATGCTCAGATGTAAGATCGGTTCACACCCGAAAGCACACCCAGAGGTAAACGTGCTTCACCAGATCTTTAGCCTGACCCAGATTATTTATCAGGTATATTGGTACCCTTCCCCTATATTTAATTACATTGGTTATCTTGACTCTTGGCATGAGGGTGGTCTCTCCCTTTATTCTTGTGTCATATATATATTTTATTAATTTCATATTCATATCCTACATTATATTAAGCTTAGTGTTTTGGTGATACTATTGGTGATACTTGAAGGCCAGAGCAGCAAGGTCTGTGGTGAATGGGCTTTGTGAAGCAGCATGTATAGGGAGCGTGCACAACAGCCGGGACACCGGGGGTGCGATCTTCCATGTATCTCAGGTCTGCTGTGTGTGATGTCACTGCATTCTGAGAAGGAAATACCAGAGAAGAGCTCCCTGGTGGTTTCAGCGGCCATAAATGGATATAATCACAATTACAGGGGCTTCACGGATTGTAATGTGCTGTGCATTTTAATTCTTGAAATGACCATATATTTTTGGCCAATATCAACAAGACATCTATGCAGTGAACTCTGAAATCAGATTTCTGCGATGTATTGTGCCTTTTCAGTCATGAAAGCGTATTTTGTGTAGATTGTGTAACAGCAGCGAGCACTCCAGACTCCATTATTCTGTGTATAATGCTGGGTTAAGGTCTGGGACTTGTGTCTGGCTCTGCTGATTAATATATTGGGTGGCGTGATCACTTATTGTGGGCACACACATCCATTTTTAGAATGAATTACATTCTTTCGTTTTTTTTTTCTCTCTCTTTATTTTTGATGTGTAACTGATAAAACCGTTGGAAAGATTGAGAAATGTGATTGCTCAATCATTGAATGCATTTTTCATTTATTAAAGCAGACATAACCCCAAAACAGTTTGTGTTTTTTCCCACCGTGCATCCAGATTCAGGATGCCCATGCACTACCTGTCTTCTAAAAATACCCAGATTATATTTACTATTATTATTTATTGTTTATATAGCACTAAGTTCATCCATAACACATTATAATGTAGTAATTACAGACAGGGAAAAACATACAGTACATAGACCATTAAAGCAAGATGCTACAAAGTATAGAGTGAATGCTATGAAGTGATAAGGGGTCAAAACAAAGGGGAAGGATCAGAAGTAGTAGGTTTTGGGTCAGCCATTGTTGACTTGTACCATGTGGAGGTTATAAGGCTTATCTAAGCTAACAGGCTGATGCACTACCAGCGGCAGCTATCGGCAGATGAGCATCTGTACAGAGGCGCAAAATGGGCTATCTGGCGCTGTAACTGAGTGTCTCAGTCACTGTAGTAACCTGGCCGGCATTGATTAATGAGATGTATGTTGGCGTCCTAACACCAGTACAGCGTTGCAGGGAGTGAAAGGTAGCGCCAGCTCATTGCGACCAACTCTCAGCGACTCACACCATATTCAACAAAAAAAAACACACACACAGCGTCGGCACTCTGGATCTGGTCGATATAGCATAGAGCGGAAGGCGCTGTGTGATTAAAGTCTGTTTTTGAACACATATCTATCAGTAACAAAGCGAAAACACATGGAAATTATTAAAAACAAAAAACCCTGTTTAAACAGAAGAAAAGAAACATCCATTGAAATGTATGGGAGAGTGAACGGTAGCGACAGGTCTTACCTGGCGCTCTGGAATCTAGAGCTCCGGCGCTATACGCTGAGCCTTGGGTAATGATGAATCTTATGCTACATGGCGCTGTTGCAATCGCTCACCAGAATCAGCTTCATAAATGTGGTATTGCGTACAGCGCCCGGCGTTCACCAGACGCTGCCTGCCGCTATCCCTTGATGAATAAACCCCAAAGTCATATGCTTGTCTGAATACGTGAGTGTGGGGGAATGGTGCATCAAGCGGGCAAGGGCATTCCAGGTGAGTAGGGAGGCATTTGAGAAGCCCTGGATGGAGTGAGAGGAGTAGACCAGGCTGAAAGACAGAAAAAGATTGAAGGCAGAGTGTAGATTATGGGCCTTATTTATCAAGGGCTAGCGCCAGGTAGTGTCTGACGAGCGCCAGGTTCCGCCAGCTAACGGCGGCTACCGACTCGTACCGAAGTACGCCCGGCGGCGGTCACAATGACGCATTTATCACGCTAAATGAGGCGAGAGCGACAGCTAGCGCGGGATTCATCATGTAGCCGACTGCAACGAACAGCGCCGCTACTAATCCCATCACAGCGCCAGGTATGACCTGTCGCTCCCTGGCGATGTCCAATGCATTTCAATGGAGCAATCTTTAATTAATCCTAATTAATTGCTATTAATGCTTTTTTTTTTTTTTAATGTCAAAAATTCTGTGACCACTTCTGCAATGTTAGGATTTTTTTTTAAGGTAAAAAAAAAAAAAAAAAAAAAATGTGCAGAATTGATATTACAGGTCTGATATTAATGTATTCATATTACAAAATGTTTATAAAAACTTGTATAATTTTACTATCAAAAATATGGTTGTTTGGGGGTTAAAAACTATTTTACATCCATCGCCGCCAGCGCTCTGGGGTTTAAACAAGGAATTCTCAGCGAATTCGGAGCGTGATTTGTTAATGAATCTGCAGCAAGCCGTTCGCTCTGGCCATTCGTTGTCAGGCGCACCCATACAACGCTGAACCTGTGAAACAGCGACCCCTAACCCCGTATTCAACATTACCGCACACCGACTGAGTCGCTGTCAACAAGCAAACCCCGGCCAAGCACAGCGAATACTAGCTGGCGCTGTGAAAATCACGCTACTGGTGCTCATCTGTCGCTACCTGGCGCTATTAATGAATCGGCCTCCCCGTCTGGGTTGGTATCACTGGTTCAGATAAAATGTAGGCGGAGGCGGCTCTTTAGAGGGCTTTTCAAGTTAGAGTTAGGAGAAACCAGTGAAGAGACTAATAGAGGGGATCAGCATTATAAAAGCAAGAGGAGAGGTATATGAGGTAAGCAGCAGAGTTCGTAATAATATCCTTAAAGTGGACCAATCACTGTCCAGGCCGGCCCTGGAGACTTCTTCAGACTCAATCAACTAAGTGCCCCTGGGGCATCCTGATTCAAGATACGTGTGTGAATGCACTGCTCATGTGGGCATCAGCAGATAATTGCTCTGACCCCAAACATTTCTTTGTTCATCAAACTTAAAGTGGACCAAAACCTAGGATTTTGACTATCCTGGGTTTTGGCCCTTTCCCCCGGGGCACCCACTGTGTGAAACTCTCCAGATCGCTGATGCCAACTCACCTCTGCGCGGCCGCTCATCCAATTATCGCGCTCGGAGCCACTGACGGCATGTCATCTAAGCCTCTATCTAAGGCCAGTGGCTCTGAGCATGCTGGTGGTCACATTTCTCGCTTCCCTCTAACAGGGAGCATGCCTGCCATTCACAAATGCCTGGCGCAGAAGGCGCCCAGCTAGAGGGATAGTGGGCTCGCGCATGCGCTGTTGGACTGGGAAACAAGGTAATTGTATGGGGCGACCTGGGGAGTTTCACACAGTGGGACATCCTGATTTTGGATGCCCCGGGGGGATGGAATAGGTTCAGGACCGATTGGTGTGGGTTTTGGTCCACTTTAATTGTCCTTAGATTATTATTATTAATAAACAGGGTCTATGCTCCAAAAACTCCAATGTGACTAGTAATATAAAATATGTTCAGTGACCTCCAGTGGGGGGCATATCACATTGGGGGTCTTGTAATCATCCCTCAAATACAGTAAAGCTTCAAATGCTACTTCCTTCCACAACCTGTGAGCTCCCTCCCAGGTTCCAAGCGTTTAGCTGGATGTGTATGGAAAAGTACATAGACAGGGCACCTGGTCTGGGCTTGTATTACAAACACACCCACCAGCCCACCAAGAGGCTGCAGGCCGAAAATGCGGAGAGCTCACAGAGACACTGGACCCTGAACAGAGCAACAGGCACAGTCTCTGAAACTATGAGAAAAGTAGCTAAATATCTCAGAGACCACCCAACATTGTGTTAAAAAGTCAGACCCCTTTAAAGAGGAACAACACCCAGGTATTTCACTGCCCTGGGTGATGTTCCTCTCAGATGGGACATCCTAATTTGGTATACCCTGCTTTGTGTATCCCCATAGTTCACCGTAAAAACTCACCTTCCTGGCATTCCCACAACGCAGGCTTGGCCAAAACAGAGCACACTGATTGGCTGAGTGGCTTACTCGGCCAATTAGGACGCTTGATTTTGCTTGGCTCTCTTGGGCTTTGGTAGCCGTGAAGTGGCTGAGCAGCCAAATGAAGCCAAGCAAATCCACCTTCTAGCTTTGGGTGTGCCTGTGCCACCCATTTAGAAAGGCCTGGTGCCTGATGAGCAGGGATGCAGCCGAGCAGTTGTGTGATAGGGGTGTTCCATGAGGTTTCACACAATGGGGCATCTCAATTCAGGAAGCTCCAAAGAGTGAGACTCGGCCAGCCCTGGTATCTTTTAGACTCCACAGACTCTGAAGTTCCTCTTTAACCAAATTCTGTATGCTTTACTGTACTGTGAGTTGGATCACCAACCCAAAGCACCAGGTATAGTTCTGTTGAAGGGCTGAACTGCCACCACTAGCCTAATTAATTAACAGCCCAGGTGCTTTTTCAGGGGTGCCTAATGGGCACCAGGCTCTTCTGCACCCCCCCTGGGGGGGACATCAGCATTGCGTCCTGTTTGCCCTGAAACAGCACTAGACCTGTGGCGAAGGTCAAAGGGGCTGGCAATTACCAGGACCTTGAGCTCTGAGGTGCCAACCACTATGCCTGGTGCTTTGTGATTTTAATCTAGATAGGAGAAGGAGTAAACTTTTTTTTTTTTATCATTTTAACCGTCAAAGAAAAATTCAACATTTTTTGCATGTCTTTTTTCATTAAAAAGAAGCAAGAATGGTGCCAGGTTATTTTAAGACATTTTACAATCCCATTCGTTCCATAAAAAAGACAATTTAATTTCTAAGGCCTTTTCTGAATCAGGTCCTATATCTGTATATAATGCCAGTTCCTCTCAACTGAGAAATGGGGTTACTTTATTAAAGACAGATAGTCTGGCACTTAGACACTGACCAGATCACCTGCGTCACTCACGCAGCCGCCATCCTAACGCTTCTTGTGTAGTAGTAACAAAAAAAAGGTAATAGGGATCCCAAATAGGTAAAATAAATCACCCCATACCAACCTTTCCTGAAATAAGGGAAAGGTCTTCTTCTGGGTCTGGGGAGGAAGAAGAGTTGGAGATGCCTGTTAGTGGGAAAACAAAAGGGTTCAGTTACTAAAAGGAAGTGGATCTGATTCCTATCTAAGGGACATCCCAGAGTACTAATTAAGGTCCACTTACCAGTTAGGTAATTATAGCGTTGTATGTGCCCACACAGGTGAGTTGTATACCCTGACAAGGACAATCCTCGGGCAGTCAGGGTGCATCCACCCAGGACCTCTGTAGGAGGAGCATGAAGGGTTAGTAGAGGAGCACATTGGGGGTTCTCAGGCCTAGAAGGGTCAGGCAAGCTTACCTTGGCAGAGAATGTGTAGCCTCCATTCTGATCCCAGTGGCCCCAGTCCTTGGCGGGTTGTCAGGGGTAGGTGGGTGACACCACAGTTCCATGGGGATGCCATTGGGGCCCCTATTTTCAGAAGGCTGTCTTTCATGTTGCTGCGGGTGCCTTTGTCATGCTGAGAGGACATGAGAGGTGTCCAGTCGGGTGCCAAGCTCCTGGCTGGGAGGGCTGGGATCCCCTTGTTTGGGTCAGCGTTAAAAAGGCAGGTAGCCCTGCACAGGAGTGTCAGCACCAACACCTTCCCTCTCTACCACTATCCTGCATGCTGACTGGTTGCTGAGAAGGGATGGGAGGAGCTAGTGGGCATAGTTAGCTTATATCTGACAGGTAAGTGGGTGTTGTTCGTATTTAACCACAGAGAAGGTTGGGTTTCCTCTAGGAAGAGATCAGAGTGGGTTAAGTTAGCCTTTAGGCTAGAGGGAAGGGGGTGGAGTTTAGCCCTGGAAATATAAAGGGGGAGGAGTCCATATATATGCTGGGTGGTTTAATGGATGGGAACAGCTTTCGCAGCACAGGAGGATGCGCAGCTTTGGTGCAAGGACCTGGATGGAGAGCCAGAAAGACAGCTCTGTATGTGCTTGTGGCATAGATGTGGAGCTGGTAAGGTGTGGCTGCCTCTGGTGGAAACCCTTAAGCCCCAGGGAAGTGTGGAACCCGGTTAGGAGCGTTGTCCCTGTACACCCAGCTTGACTGTAACTGAACTAAATAAGCCATAGCCCATAGGTGGAGAAGGTCTCTCTTAGAGAATATTGCCCTAATTCCCTGCCCTAAAGAGTTACTGAATTGTCCGGGAAGGAGTAGTTTCATTAAAATGGCGTGGCTCTACCCTACTGCTCCAATGGCTAATAACTGTATACTGTGAACTGCAACCTAAAGAGTTAAATGATCTCTTGATCTGAGCCCCCACCGCATTCAGCGCCATCTGGAGCCACAAACACCATTCTCCGGTACTTCTGTGCCAGACCACTCTCCCGCCATCAGTCACAGGGGGTGTGGCCAAGCCCTTCACTACAATGGAGTGGTGTGTCTTGGACTACTACCTCTAATCAGATGCTTGGAGAGCGGTGTCAGCGTGGCTGTGACTGATTGTGACTCGCCATTAAACCCGACCCCATGTGACGGCTGTAGTGGGGGTATGGATCCTACGATCTGGTGAGTTCCTGATCCCTGTATCTACACTGATCAGCGGCGGGAGCAAAAGGTAGGTACCCTTTTGTTTTTTAATGAGCTTGCTGAATCACTTTAACTGTGAGTGCTGGCCTGTGACTCTTGCCCATTTGAATTTAAGAAATGTGCCATTGACCGCGACTGAGGGTTTAGAGAACCAGCCCTTTTTGAGCCCCCTTTTTACCACTAGAGCAAGTGACCACCACCAGTGAGCGAGGGGGTCCCCTGCATTAGCATTCATTCAGCACCCGATGGATTGCCCCACACTATCATCACAGGAACTATGGCACGCCTCCCTCCATTCACTGCAATGCCACAGTCCATCGGGTGTTCAATAGAAGTGATTGACTTGGTGATGGCGGCAAGGGCAAGGGATGTGAATATTCATCTTTAAATATTTCTGGGCCCATTAGTTTTGTGTTAATGATCATAATCATAAAATATAAAATGTTTAAAAATTTTGAAAATTTCAAATTTTTACAACTATAAAAAACAAAATACATAGCAATGGCAGGCCACATAACATTATTCTTCATCTGTGGTCCCCAACGAGTTGCGCAGCTCCTGCATCTCGCCCACCAACTGTAGGACCCTGAAAATCAGTTGGTCCTTGTTAAAAAACGTAAATTAAAATATTGGTATAACCTTGTTGGGGTCATACTGCAGTGTGCAGTGCCCCCACCCCCGTATGGTCCAAACACCTAAATCTGGAGTTCAAAAGCCAGAGGGCCCTCGCCACCATGGCCCGGGTTTTGCATAGTGCCCGATTAGAGAACCCCTGGCCCGCATTCTGCAGGCAAAAAACGGGCATCAGGAGCAAGGGCAGGAGTGGATATCCAGAATCCTCTGAAAGTATTTAAAAATACTAACATAAAATACACATTCTAAGCTACAATATTGTTTAACATGTCATCAAGGGCAAAAAACAGCCATAGGTTAAGACATGAGTCATCAACTATTCATTGCCATACACTGAAAATGGATTGATGGAATGTGAGCAAACTTACCCTGGAGCCATCCACCAGATAATTCTCCTGACTCAAACTGATGAAATAAGCCGGAGCTCCGCAATATATAAGCATCATGGGACGACCCTGGATGCCCTGCAAGAACACTGAGGAATCGCATAGCTGGACAAAACACTGCTTTTATGTTGTGTGAGTGGCACATCTTGCGGTTCCTGCAACCGAATATAAAATAATTACACAAAGCAAAGGTAACCAACTAAAACAATAACTCCTACAACAAATTAAGATTCAAGTTCAACAATCCAAATATAATTCACAAAGGACATAAGTCTAAAAAAATATAGCAATTATACGGATGTGTGGGAAATTAAATGTTTACATGCTAAGGACTAATTAAGGTCAGCATTAAAATGCATCTACAAGGCATACATGAAATGTATTGATTCAGGTATGCATTGCTAGACAATTTATGGCCTCGGCCATGCTGATACATGCAATGCCTTGGTGCTAAAGGCGCGCAGACTCCTCCACATAGCCGCAAAACATGTTCAACAATAGCAATCCGAGCCCTGAAAGGTCCCGTAAGTGGATCGGAAATGAAACGGATTTATAGGGTAGTGATCCGTCGGAAATCAGCTCTCTGAATCAGACGTAAGCCCATCCCAACAACGGAAGTTATCTGAACGAACAAAAAATATCAGATTTTGTTTGGAAAATGATCCGAACTAACGGAAATGATCCGATTTGCTTCCGTTCATCGAAAGCGCATATACACATTCTCCTGAACGTTCGTACGAATGAAAAATGAACGAAAAAAAGCAAAAAAAAGACTAACACCCACCCAAACTTTCACAGACAGCTACGGAAGTCCGGACGAATGTGTCTTTGAATCGAGGCTATTGTCCGATATTTAAAAGAGAATCTTTTTTCACTCTAAAAATAAATTAGTAGCAAAATGAACGTATGCCATTTTCAAAAGTTATATTTGTGGAATTATGAATTTAAAACACAGCTCGCTAAATGTCACTCAAATGTTTCTAAATACTGTTCATTGCCAACCGCAATCTGTAAAATTCTGTTACATTTATTTTATTTCACATAAGAACAGCAACAGTCAGTAGCATAACTAAATGTGACAGGGCCCTGCTGTGAATATTAAACCGGACCTTCACCATGATTTAATGAAAAGCCCAAACTCTTAAAAAACAATTCCTCAGCATCTAAAATTAATATATTTTACATGTTTAGTCACTAATTTATTATACTTTCCCCCACTGGGCTGCAACTCTGTTCGGGAATTTAGGATACGGGCGCCGCCATCTTGACTCAGAAGCATCACACTTACTGAGGAGAGGAGAGTGGGATAAGGTACAGGGGGGCGGGTTATAGCTGTGCTTTGCTCAGACAGAGCAGAGCTGGGGTCAGGGAAAGATCAGCAGTCCCAGAATGCAGAGCAGCACAGTCACTTCCTGTTTTCAGGCACTTCCTGTTTGCAGGCTGCCTGCAAAAATGGCAGCTTCCATAAGCCGCCATCTTGGATGTTTAAAGGCTCATAACATGCAGTAGATGCAGGTAGGATGATTTTTAATGTGAGCAATCTGTATGTACAGGGTGTGGGAAACATATAAGATAGACTCTTATTTAGAGTGAAGGTCCGCTTTAAAGGATGCCCTTTCACGGCTCATACAGTTTCTGTCTTTTAACTGAAACTGCAGAGACAGATTTTTCCTTCCGTATTCTAAATGTTACCAAGCAAACAAAAATATGATAAAAAGGTGGATGATCAACAGTGATGGGCTCCCCTGACCTTTTGGGCCCTGGTGCAGCTGCACCCCCTACACCCCTATAGTTACACCCCTAACAACAGTAACTATCATTCCAGAATGTTACAATGCCAGAAAATCCAATGTATCGTATGCACTAAATATTATTACCACTAGATGCCCCCATCAGCTTACACTTTAACTATGTTCACTGTTGGCTTTCACTGAACATATGAGGCAAGTTGCATTTTAACTGGGGCTATAACAAAACTATATACAATTACATTCAGCTGAAATGTATTTCCAAAGAGAAAGGACAAGGGGACTTTTCACTTTATATATAAATACAGATATTTATTATTTCCTAAAAATAAAAGTTCTCTCTAGTTTTCCTATTGTACTAATCCAGACCAGAAGAACTGGTGAGATATCTGGGGACTACAGGCCACTCAGCTTAACACATGTGGAGGCTGATTCATTACTAGCGCCAGCTATCAGAAGATGAGTGTCTGTACAGCCATTCGCTGACGGCACGCTGCAGTAATCATTTTACTAATGATAAATGTGATGTATGTGAGTCGCTGTAAAGGTGCTGTAGAGGCGCTCACCCTCATTCAATGCAGTGCCTGAGCGTTCCTATGCTACTCTAACACCACCATTGTTTAGAATGTTATTTTGGCAATGTTATACTCCACCAACATTTTTTTTCTTTTTTGTTCTTATTTTTTTTCTTTTTTGTTCCTATTTTTTTTCATCTGTATCTGTATTTTTACATCTGTATCGAGAAAAAACACAACAGAAACAATTATAAGAACATTGTATTTGGAAGTTACAAAATACCCCTCAAATTTATCTGTAGGGAATAATTCACACTTGGCCATGTGTTAGCTAAAACTAAACTACTTTGGCTAACACATGATCAAGCCACATAATAGTTTAAAGTTGGGGTACAGCAGAAGAGAGGCTACTGTGCTAGAGGCCACATGTCAGGAATGACTTGCCTTCAGTCCCTGCCCGTGGTGTCCCTAGGCAACTGGCCAGGGTTTCTCCTGCCCAGCAGCTGCCTCTGCCTCCGATGCCATCCCCAGCGGCGCGTGTGTCGCCGAGTAAGTCCTCCCCCCTTGCCCGTTGTCACTCAGCTTGTGCTTGCTGGCCTATACAATCAGCTCATGTCTTCCGGGGGTGCAATACTCAGAATGGCCACCGGAGGCTGTTTAAGAGAACAAAGTCTAGAAGGTGCAGCTCTGAGCAGTCTGCCTGGGAAGCTCAGCTGGAGCAATCAGCCCAGAGCTCACCAATCAGACTACAGGGCCAGTGCTCCAATCTGCTGTCAGATCCTAAATGCACCAATCCCAGCCACTGTCTCTCTGTCCAATCCTGCCGGTTTTCCCACTATAAAGGGATTTCCACTGCAGTGTGTCATTGCCTGTTATAGCGCCTAGTACCAAGCATTGAAGCTCGTTTGATTCCTGTTGTTGACCTCAGCCTGAACCGACCTTTTGCCTGCCTGACCACGATTTTCGCCTGACCCCTCTGATACCTCGCCCCGTGACCTCCCGGCTCTGACCTCGGCTTGTAATCGGACTTCCGGCATCCTCGCTTGGGACTCCCTGCCGTTCATCAGTCTCCACCTTAAGCTGATAATCTTTGCGCCCTATAAGTCCTGGGGGTAACCGAGTAGGAGAGGCATAACCCGCGTCTCCTACAAGCGGGGACTTGTCTATAGGCAGAAGAGGCGGTGGAGATTGGGGATTATCAGCTCAAGACAGACTGGTGTCCGGTACAGTCCTTACACCACATGGCTACTTCACAACAATATCAGGTCACATTTCCTAAGAAAATGATATAGGCACAAAACACTGGATGCATATAGTTTACTAACAAATTTAATGTAATTCTTACCTCGACTATGCCCGAGTGCCGAAACTGCAGCATCTGTGGAGGAGGTGCCGGCTCTATGATGCCCTGAAAAACATTTTTAAAAACAAAGAAAAATGTTAGACACAACAATGTAACAATTTAACTACAAAGCAAAACTAAGAAGTACACTCACCAGGGGATGACCCGTTCGTTGCTTGTATCCCAGGGAGGGCTCTGAGATGAAGGCAGGTGCCTCCACTCCTCAAATTCGGCCCAGCAGAGCCCAAACCCGAGGAGCCACTCTCCTCCCTCTCACTCCTTGAACCCTCAGGGTGTGTGGTGGAGTCCCTTCCCTCCTCCCCACTGGGACTCCCCACTTGAGAGTGTCCACAAGGGTTTTGTGACTCTGCTGAGTCCAATTCTGAGGAGCTGAGGCTCCACACTGCCCTCACCCCAGCAGCAGATTCCACTGGGGCATCATCCCCTTCCTCCCCTGAGTCCTCAATTTGGGGGCGCCGAGAGGGCCCCTCCCCCGCAGACTCATCCGACTCAACCACTCGTCTGCAGGGGAGGATACCCTTCCTGTGCTTACCCAGGGGAGGACACTTATCTGTGGAGATGGAAAAAAACACAAAGGAGCAGCAGTTTAATGTGTAGATATGTAAAAATAGTGTATGTGTGTTAAACTTACCAGAAGCGTAGGCATCATAGAGCCTATACACACCTTCATTGGCTTGAAGTCGGACCATCGTTGCATGATTGCTTTAATCTTTAAATCAGTTTTTAAGCGCAGGGACACGGTGGCCTTCACCTCCTCCACAATGCTGCTCTTGGCACTCAGGGCATAGTCGTATTCCTTCATACAGAAGTCCTAGATGTAGAGAAAGTAAAAAAAAAAAAAAATGTTACATTTAGAACAATAAAAAATATCAATAAATTAACATTATATAAGAATTAACTATAAATATATTGGCAAAAAAAAAATTTGTTGGTCTCTTTTAAACTGGCATAAAGGGCTTGTGGATTTCACAATATATAAATTAAATAATGTTGTTAAATGTTAAATAATAACACATTGAAAGAAGGCCACAACAGAGTACATAATGCATTAGTATACATTTCCTATAAAAACTTACCTTAAAGTGGACCAACACCCAGGATTTTGACTATCCTGGGTCTTGGTCCACTTCGGTGGGGCACCCCCGATCGGGGTGCCCCGCTGTGTGAAACCCCCCCTAACCCCCCGAAAAACTCACCTCTCCCCGCTCCCAGCGCCGACGTACAAGAGGAGCACTGGAACGTCTAAGCGGCGGCGGCGGCCGCCGCCTCCCTCGCGTCACTTTTGACGGGCGCGCGCCCGCGCCGGCCATTCGCAGACGGCCGGCGCGGAGGCGCGCACGCCTACAGGGGCGCGAGGGAGGCGGCGGCGGCCGGCCGCCGCCGAAGATAAGGTAGGTGAGTTGGGGTGTTTGGGGGGGGTTTCACCCCGCGGGACATCCCGATCTCGGATGTCCCGCGGGGTGGGGGGTGATCGGCCCGGGAATCTTATAGATTCCCGGGCCGATCACCCCAGGGTGTTGGTCCACTTTAACTATCTGCCCATTGACTCGAGGGTCCACACACTGCCTCTTCCTGGGGGGGGTTTCATCAGAGGATGAGGAGGAAGAGGAGCTTGGAAGGCGCCTGGCTGGTCTTCTGGGGGACATTGCTGCGCATAGGAAAACCGGAAGTGCACAAAACGAAACCGAAAGCAAAACCTTTAAGCTCGCCACAAGTTACGAACGCAATGAAACACCCCAATACATGATATTTATGCTATAGAACACACCAACACCATAACTAACATTACACTACAATTTAAAAATAAAAAAACAAATAAAATAAAAAAAACATTCAACAGCAATGCTTTGCATTTTAAAAAGATTGTACATTTGTTTATATTTAACTTGATGATCTATATATCGTGCTGTTGTGATGGGAAGATTACTCTTGAAAATGTTGGATCTCTATATTTTTGGACATGGAGGTAAAAAGAATGGAAGCCTTATTTAGGAAGCTTCGGCACTTTTCCAGCTTAGGGGTGCTCAGCATGCGATTTTAGAAAGAAAAAAATGCCAGCACCAATATGGCTGCTGGCTAGTGTCTTATTTAACACAGCGCCAGACTAGTGACTAGAAGTTCCTACCAAGTACCATCAAGGAGGTGACCAAAATAAGCAGGCCTCTTTGTACTTAGAAACCTAAGTACACCTAAGAAAATTAGGTGAGTGGAACAGAGTAGCAGAAGCATTAAAAATGGCCATCTTAAAGGCAACTAAGCAATATGTGAAACAAACTAGCAAGATTAAAAGGAAGAAGAAACCATTATGGTTTACTAGGGAAGTCAGCACTATCATAAAAGATAAGAAGTCTGCCTATAAGAAGTATAAAGTAAGTGGAAGTGTAGCTAACAGAGAGGCGTATAAAATTAAACAGAGGGAAGCAAAACTAATTATAAGGACGGCTAAAGGGCAAAAGGAGGAAGAAATGGCCAAATCTATGAAGAGGGGAGATAAAACTTTTTTCCGATATATTGGTGACAGAAAGAAGAAAAACAATGCAGTCTCAAAAATTAGAAATAGGGAAAATAAATATATTGACGGAGATAAGGCTGTGGCTGACCATCTGAATAGCTACTTTTGTTCGGTATTTTCAGATAGTAGCAGGCATGGCCATAGCACAGCATCCCGCTGGGAGGGCACAGCTCCGGAGTTTCTGGAGGCTGATGTCCTATCCGAGCTGGCACATCTAAAGGTAAGTAAGGCGATGGGTCCAGATGGAATCCACCCCAGAATTCTAAGGGAACTTAGGTTTGTGATTGCAGCCCCTCTGACTGATTTACTTAACCATTCCCTTTCAACTGGTGAGGTTCCAGATAATTGGAGAATGGCCAATGTCATACCAATCCATAAAAATGGGAGTAGAGAAGAAGCCAGTAATTACAGGCCAGTTAGTTTAACATCTATAGTGGTCAAATTAATGGAAACACTCTTAAAAAAACAGATAATTTCCCATCTAAAAATTAATGACCTATTGGACCCAAAACAGCACGGCTTTACTGAGGGCAGATCATGTCAGACCAATCTTATTGATTTCTTTGACAATGTCACTAAAGTGTTAGATGAAGGTGGTGCTGTGGATATCGCCTATCTGGATTTTAGCAAAGCCTTTGACACTGTACCACATAAGGAGCTCATAGATAAGTTATTGAAGGTAGGACTCAATCCCTGGATAGTTCAGTGGATTTCCAGTTGGCTGAGGGATTGGTATCAGAGTGTTGTTGTAAATGGTGTGCAATCTGAACAAAGGCGAGTTACACAAGGCTCTGTCCTGGGCTCCATTCTTTTTAATATATTTGTAAGTGACATAGGAGAAGGCTTGGTAGGAAAAGTTTGTCTGTTTGCTGATGATACAAAGGTTAGTAATAGGGTGGATATTCCTGGAGGTGTCTGCAACATGGAAAATGATTTAGCTTTACTGGATAGATGGTCAAAACTGTGGAAACTAGAGTTTAATGTCTCTAAATGTAAAATCATGCACTTGGGTAGAAGGAATCCCTGCTCTGAGTACCGTATGGGCAGTACTGTGTTAGCCAGGACCTCGGAGGAGAGAGATTTAGGGGTACTGATTACTGATAGCTGCAAGATGAGTGGACAGTGTAGCCAGGCAGTGGGAAAAGCAAGCAGGATGCACGGCTGCATAGCTCGAGGCATCACCAGTAGGAAGAGGGAGGTTGTGATGCCGCTGTATAGAGCCCTGGTAAGGCCACAGCTAGAATATTGTGTGCAGTTCTGGAGACCTTACCTTCAAAAATACATTATTCAAATAGAACGCGTCCAAAGGCGGGCAACGAAAATGGTGGAAGGACTTAAACTTAAAACTTATCAGGAGAGACTTAAAGAACTTAATTTGTACAGTCTGGAGGAAAGAAGGGAGACGGGGGCATGACTGAGACCTTTAAATATGTGAAAGGATTGAACAAGGTTCAGGAGGGAAGTGTTTTTAAGAAGAAGCTTAATGATAGAACAAGGGGGCACAACCTGAAGCTAGTCGGGGGGAAGATCAGGAGCAATGTTAGAAAATATTATTTTACAGAAAGAGTAGTAGATGCTTGGAACAAACTTCCAGCAGAGGTAGTTGAAAAATCAACAGTCACTGAATTTAAACATGCCTGGGATAAGCACACATCTATCCTAAGATAAAGAGTACATACAGTATACACATAAGGGCAGACTAGATGGACCGTATGGTCTCCTTCTGCCGTCAACCTTCTATGTTTCTATGTTTTTTTATTTATTTTTTTTAATTCTTTATTTATGGAATTTTTGTATACATCATAGAAACAAAGACCACAATAAAATGTAGAAAATAAGCAATTTTGTGCATTGTCTAACATTCTTAAACACGTTCCAAAACACACAGAGAAAGTGAAAAACCAGTGCAATGAATCGTACAGCTCTATAAACCAACAGATATGAAAATAACACCTTAGAGGATGGAGGGATGGGTGGGAGGGGGGAAGAGAAAGGCCAAGGGAAGGCACGTCTGTTCAAGTATCCTGAAGCAGTGCCCTGCACTCGTCTGAATCCGAGAAGACCATCCAATCGTACCAGGTCTTTGTGTATTTCTCGAACCCTCCCTCCTGATTCAGTGCTAAATCCTCGAAACACATGGTTTCATTAACCTTCAGGACCCAGCTGGCCAATGAGGGAGGGGAGGTCCTCTTCCACATCAGAGGGATGCAGGATTTTGCGGCATTGAGAAGATGGCACATAAGGGATCTCTTATACACTCTCAGAGGGGTCTTCCCCAGGTGGAGCAGACATATTCCTGGATCGGCTGGTACAGTTTCCCCAGCGAATTCCCTTATCACTCTCCTCACCGAGTCCCAGTAAGGCCGAAGCTTAGGGCAGGACCAGAAAATGTGGATAAGGTCGCCTCCTGCAGCACCGCATCTCCAGCAGTTATCTGGCTCGTCAGGAAACCATCTGTGCAGAGTCGCCGGAACTCTGTACCACCCGGTAAGAATTTTGTAACTACATTCTTGAGTCCGGGTGCAAATGGAGGTCTTATGCGGCGCCGTGAGAAGTCTCCTCCGCTGTTCTGGCGTAAATGGGGCCCCCAAGCTTCCCTCCCAGTACTTAACAAAGTGAAGCTCCTCTGCATCCTGGGGGGTGATCAACAGCTTATAAATGGATGAGAGCACGTGCCTCTCCACGTTAGGGCCGGAGCAGAGCTCCTCGAACCGGGTCCCCGGGCGCAAACCCGTCGAGAATCCGTGTAAGGACTGAAGGAAATGTGCTATCTGCGTTTGTTCCCATTTTGACCACCTCGGAACGGAGCCCCTCAATGCCAGGTCATCAGTCTTAGCCCAGCCCGCCTGTGTCCAGAAGTGTTTGGCTCTGTACAGTCCAGCCTCACGCCACTCTCTCGCCTTGGGACCGCTACACCCGGGGGGGGAATCGTGGGTTTCCCAGCACCGGGAACATTGGAGATGGGGATGGGGAGATATTCGGGAGCTCCTTGAACCTCCTAAAGATGCGTATAGTAGCCCCAACTGTGGGGTGTTTTAGTGCCTCCGGGATGTCTTTCCCCTCTAGCCAAGGTAAGTTGGCCAGCGGGGCCCCCCGGAGCCTCGCTCCAGCCCAACCCACTGCTTATGTCTTGAGTGCCGGCACCAATCCACCACTCTGCCCAGGTGAGTGGCAGTATGATACAACACCGGGTCTGGGAATCCCAGCCCTCCCTCCTCTTTTGGTCTGGCCAAGATAGTTCTGCTTAATCTGGGTTTTTCTCCCTTCCATATAAACCCAGTGAATAAGGCTCTGACCTTCTGGAGGAAGGCTTGCGGGACCACAACTGGCAGAGCCTGGAGTAGATAGAGAAGTCTGGGAAGGAGGTTCATCTTGACCGCGTTTGTACGCCCGAACCAGGAGATCCTACCCATAGACCATCTAGCGATGTCATCCGAGAATTTTTTCAGTAGCGGGGGGAAGTTCATATTGAAGATCTTAGACAGGTCATTCCCTATCTTGGTCCCAAGGTAGGTGACCCCCTCCCTTGCCCACTTAAAGGGGAAAGCCTCCTTGATCCCCGCAAAGCGCCGCTCAGGGATGTTAATGTTTAAGATTTCGGATTTGGAACAATTGATTTTGTATCCCGACATATCTCTGTATCTTTTAAGCTCTCGCATCAGATTGGGTAACGAAACCTCTGGGGCAGATAGACAGAAGATTAGATCATCTGCGTAAGCTGCGACTTTGTAATGGGTTTTGGGGCCCTCCACTCCTTTGATGTCAGGGTTCCTGCGGATGTAGCACAGCAGGGGCTCAAGGGTCAGGATAAAGACCAAGGGGGAAAGCGGGCAACCCTGTCGCGTCCCATTGTTGATCCCGAAGGGTTCTGAGATTACCCCATTGACTCGCACCGATGCCGAGGGCCTCCTATAAAGGCTTGCGATCCAATTCATAAGGTTTGAACCAAGTCCAATATGGCTAAGGGTGGAGTACATAAATTGCCAATTGACTCTGTCAAAGGCCTTCTCGGCATCGGTTGCGAGCAACAGGGAAGGCTTATTAGTGGTTTGGGCGAGGTGCACCAGGTTCAACACTTTGACAGTGTTGTCCCTAGCCTCCCTATGGGGCATGAACCCCACCTGGTCTAGGGCGATTATGTGGTGGAGTTGGGGGGCAATTCTAGACGCCAGGATCTTTGCAAAGATCTTGACATCTGTGTTCAAGAGTGAGATGGGCCGGTAGCTAGCACACTGCGTGGGGTCCTTTCCTTCCTTGGGCAAAACTGTGATGTATGCTCTGAGGGAGTCTGAGGGGAAGGCCTCCCCATCTTTGAGCGAGTTAAAGACCCTGAGAAGACTGGGGGCCAGGAGGGGGAACATTTTTTTATAATACTGGGAGGGGAAACCATCAGGCCCCGGGGCCTTTCCGCTAGCTGCCTCCGCTACCGCCTTCTGCAACTCCAACAGGGAGATGGGGTCCTCCAACCTCTCTACCACCTCTGCCGGCAACTTTGGCAGCCCCGAGTCCCTTATGTACTCTGTTATGCGAGAATCCATGTCCTGCCTCTCTGTTCCCTGAATATTGTAAAGGGATTCACAGAATTTGCGGAAGGTTTCCGCTATTCTCTCTGTTAAATGCTCGCTATGACCCTCCTGGTTTACTATCTTTGGGACATAAGATCTCACTCTTTCCACTCTAAGTGCCCTTGCCAGTAATTTCCCGCATTTGCCCCCCGCTTCATAGAACCTTTTCCTACATTTGGTCCACTGTGCCTTCACTCTATCGCAGCACAATGATTTGAGCTTCTCTCTCAGCGACGTTAGGGTTGCCAAGTGGGCCGCTGCTAGGGACTTCTTGTGTAACTTTTCTACTTTCCCTCAGGTCTCTGATGAGTTTTGCCTTTTCCCTCTTAATTCTAGATCCAATGCTAATTAGGGAGCCTCTGATTACGCACTTATGCGCTTCCCAGAGGACCCCTGGGCTGATCTCCGGCGACGAGTTACACTCAAAGTACTTTTTAATTTCCTCTTGGAGCTCAGTTACTATTAATTGATCATCTAGGAGAGAGGTATTCAGGCGCCAGGACCAACCCCTGGGGATGAGGCGGGGTAGAGAGACCGACAGAGAGACCGGGGCATGGTCTGATAAGGTAATATTCCCAATGGAGGAATCCACCACTCTAGAGAGCGAGGCGTGAGGTACAAGGAATAGGTCAATTCTCGAGTATGACCTATGCGGGGGGGAGAAAAAGGTGTAATCCCTCTCGGTCGGGTGTTGAATGCGCCAGGGGTCTATCAACTGGTGCTGGGCAAGTACCTTTTTAAGCTGCCTCAATTTGGCGTATGACTCGTGCGGGGTCTCCCTGGAGGTGTCTGCTAGTGGATCAAGTGCCACGTTGAAGTCACCGCCTATCAACAGTTCGCCCTCCCTAAATGTGTCCAAGGTATCGAGGACTCCCTCCAAGAAGGTTGACTGACCCACATTCGGCACGTATATGTTTGCGAAGGTGAAGAGGTGAGATGCAATCCTCCCCTTGAGGAAGATCCACCTCCCCTCCTGGTCCGTCTGATAGTTGATCAATTCCCAGGGCAGGGCAGCGTCCAACACAATGCTTACCCCTCTGGATCTTGGGTCTGGAGAAAGGCTATGGTAGCCTCTAAGGTAGTACTTGTTAACGAATGAGGGGGAGCCGCCCGCCCTGAAATGAGTCTCCTGGAGGAAGGCAACCTGCGCCTTCAGCCCTCTAAGGTTCCTCAAAATCAGGGCTCTCTTTTCCGGACTATTTAAGCCCTTCACATTGAGGGAGACCACGTTGATCTCGGAGATGGGCTTTCCCTGCATTATTATGGTTTGCTAAGCTGTATGGGGGGAAGTAGTTTTGGGGTATCCGCCCCTGAGTACAGGGGAGGGAAGGCAGATGGGCGGAGGGGGGGGGGTGAGCAGGAAAGGAGGGGAGTAAACGGGAACGGGGGGGGAAGGGGAAGAAAGAACCCGGCTTCCAAAAACTACCGGGAAAGAAAGGGGGGGGAACACCCCTAAACCAAGGAAACAGAGTGAGTCCTATCAACCACCAGGGTCGACCAGGTCCACCCGCAGGGGAATTGCATCCGAACCAAGGGGAGAGCATGCAGGAGCACCCGCTCTCCCACTCCCGGTCGGAGGCTGCCAAAAAGAACCAAAACCAAAGGAAAGGGAACAAGTCTAGTGCGGAGGTGCACGCTCACGCTCTAGAAGGAACAAACACTAAGGTTCCCCTTAAACGGGGTGAATACAGTCAACTAGGGCCACGTGTGCCCAGAAGACCCACCTATTGGGGGTGCAGCGTCCGACAAGAGTTGGGAGACGCAAAGGGGGGATCATTCCAGGCCCTCCCAAGTCATGCTGACGCCTCACCATCAACCACTAGGCGGCCGGGGAGGGACCTCCCCCCCACCCGCGGAAGCCAAGGGTTCCGCAAGCAGGGCACCAGCCCGCGTCCAAAAAGGATTAGGCGACTATAACCAGAACAGAATAAATTTCTAAATAAAGCAGAACAGAGGACATGCATAACACATTATGACCTGTTGGCCGGAGGTTGATGACCCTAGGGGCCGCAAGGGGAAACGAGTCAATCAGGGACGCGCCCCGACCCCCCCCCGAGGCAGGCCGGGGGACGGGGGACGGGGGCCAGGCCGCGCGCACCCCCGACCGACGGCACCAGGACCACCCCCGGGACTCAACGCCCGGGGCAGTGGCCCGGAGCCCGCTGAGTACCCCCTGGAGGGACCCCCAAGGCGCCCCAGGTCTCGAAAGCTCTTCAGGCTCCTCTTCCTTCTCCTGGGAAGGTCCCCTGGGAGCGGGGTCCCACTCGAGACAAGCCAGTCCGGGATGTCCACTGGGTCACACCCCAGGAATGCAAACAGATCCCCAAGTTCACGATGAGATTTCAAGATGAAAGTCCCAGCCGCATTCTTCACTATCAGATGAAATGGGAAACCCCATCTATACGTTGCTCCCTGACTGATAATGGTTTCGAGGAGGGGCTTCATCATTCTACGCATCTGGAGAGTCCGCCCAGACAGATCCTGCAAAATCTTGATCGGCGCTCCTCTGAAGCGTAGGGTGCCCTTGTTCCACGCTCTCCTCAGGATTTCCTCCTTCAATGAAAAAAGGTGAATCCTGCACACAATGTCTCTGGGATAAGCTGGGTCTGACCTCTTAGGACCCAGGGCCCTATGTGCTCTGTCAAGCTCTATAGGGGTCGAGGGCTCCCTGTCCAACACTTCGTTGAATATTGCGGTGACTATAGCCTTAACGTCCTCTGTGTCTCGCGGCTCCGGGATACCTCTGATCCTCAAGTTGTTCCGTCTATTGCGGTTCTCGAGGTCGTCAAGGTGCAGCTGGCAGGCCGACAACATTGCTTCCTGGGAGTCGCATCTCGCTTCCAATGCCCGCAGGCGGCAGGCGTAAGAAGGCCCCTCCACCTCCAAGGCCCGAACTCTAGTTTCAACTCCAGCCACCTCATGACGCACGGCGAGGACCTCGCGCTTGAAGCTTGCTTCATATTTCGCGATCAGATTTTCAATCTCCCCCCTGGAGGGGATACCCTTCAGAAGCGAGATGGTCTCCAAGTGGATTTGGCTCTCCTGCAGCTTCTCCTCCGGCGGAACCTCCACCTGGGTATCCGTATTCCACTCGCTAGGCACCTCAGCAGCCGGGGCTCCCGGGGACATCGCCGGGGTCATCGGCGAAGGGTCATCCGCCCGGGTAAATAGACTTTTTTCCGGAGAGGGTTGGAGTGGGGATAGAGGCGATCTCGACCTTTCATCCACATTCCCCGGCGACTCGAGGGCATCCCCTCTCCCCGATCTCTGCTTCGCTGGCCTCTGCTGGAAATTAGTGCTTTGGGTTTCAGGGGCACGCTCCAATTCTCTCGCAGGGGAGCAGGGGGTACAGGCCGACCGCCGCTCCACCGCAGGCTTATAGGCAAATCTGCTGAGGCTTGTTGAGAGCCCCTGGCGGGGCCCAGCGGTACGCTCCCCATCATGGGACCGCCGATATTCAACCCCTGCTTCATCCACCTGTGACGCCCCAGCCGCGGGGGTCTCACCCCCGAGTCCCGTGGGAGATGTGATCAGGGTATGTGGGAGCAGGGCAGGGGGCACACACTGGGCAGCATCGTGGCAGTCCGGGGGGATCCCCTCCACATCCAGGGCCCATCCTTTATTTCTCCCGTCAGGGCCTCCTGTTCCATCGGGCTGTACATGTGTCTCTCCCCATATGGTGTGCTGTGACTTTAAGAGGCTGCAGCCGATGCGGGACCTAGCAGGGGCAGCGGCCGCCATCTTGCTCCACCCAGCTGCTCTGCTATGCGGCTCCTCCGCCTGTGCTCGGGCGTCATCTTCTCTAGTGTCCCCCGGGGGACCCGCTGCCTCCACCCAACCGGCACTGATATCGGGGCGACCCCCTCCGCCCCCGCACTCTGCGCTGAAGCGGGCCGCCGGGCGGGCACTGGACGCCATCTTGGTCCTCCCGCCGGCCTCTGTCTCCCGCAGCTCCCCCAGCTCACCGCAGTCTGCGTCCACAGCCGTCTCCTCACAACGCGGTCCCGCCGGCAACAATCCTCCGCTCCGCGGGGACTCCCCGCTCTCTCCGCTTGACTCCTCCATGGATGAGAGGGACGCCCGCTCCAGTCCCTCTCCGCCGCGCCATCCGAACAGCTCTTCGGCCGCCATCTTGGTGGCCTCCGCCACCTCACGATTCCGGACCTTGGCAGACTCGCCACGGCCCGCCGGGGTCCCTCCACCGCTCCTCGGTCGTCTCTGCCGCTTAGGCTTCTTAGCCATCTGCCTCTCCGGGCTCCAGCCGCCAGGTAGGTGCCGTAAAAGCAGGTAGGGAGAGCAGGAGATCACTCACCCACGTCTCTCCTCGTTCATGCCGGGACACGCCCCCCATGTTTCTATGTTTTAAAGCAAGTAGGTATAGTGTTTCACTGATGAATATTATAGCAGAGCAGTGAGACCCCCTAAGCACTGCCGTGTACCCCCTGGGGTGCCTGAACTGCAGGTTGAGAAACAGTGGATTATATGATGTAATCCCTTGTTAAATATTTTTCTTGCTATTATACCCCCTCCAATCCATAAACAATGCTAAAGTAGATGTCCACCCTCCTCAAAATCCCCCGCTCTGCCCCCTTCCCTGGCACTGAGGCAGGACGGGGATTTAAAAACAAAAACAAAAGAAAACACTTTAGCTCACCCAGAATCCAGCACCATTTCCCTGACATCTTGGGTTCTGGGCGAGGCTGCCCAGAGAGGAGAGGCTGCACAGAGTGTCTTTCCCAGCTCAGTGCGTGGTCCCACTCGTCCCTTCCCTTGAAAGGCCTGGTACACGAGGCCAATGCAGGGGGGCAGCAATCGCTGGACCATTTTTTTTCTTTTTAGCCATTATTATATTAGCGCTTTAGCGGAGATCAGGTGCACGCTCAGAGCTGCCATTCAAGCCCTGCTAAGCCCTCCTTCCTTCCTCCCCACCCAGCCTCCTCCTAGCAAGCCCATTTGCTCCAAGCTCCTCCCCAACCATTATGCTGATTATTATGCAACATCACAGCTCTAAGGTACATACCCACATGCATCAGAAGAGAAATAATGAAGTAACACTGTAAACCTTTATATCTTGGCCATTTCTTATTCAATTTAAAAATAGAAACAGTCACAGCTTCACTTGGAAATGGGATCATTTTAATACATTACAGGTTCTTTAACAAAGATCTGTGGGTATATGTTTACCTTTTCCTATTACACATATGTACTATGGTCATTTTAGTATAAATCTTGTTGTTTTGTAGTTTTTAGTGCATTTGAATTGAATAGTTTTTTCCCCTTTTTGTATTTGGGAATGTGAAACTGCTAGTATTGTATATACAGAAAATGAAAAGTAGAAACAAACTAAAATTAAAATAGAAACAATTTAGTTTATGCATTTTTGCAAATCTGTTTTGTTACTCTAACTGTCTGTATATTTATATTTTATTTTATTGTCAATTAATCCTTACATCTTGGAATGATTATTTGAAACTGTGATTGGCATAAAACATTCTGTACTATCTTTTGGTTTATTTGTTACGCTATGATTGGACATAAGACAAATAAATCAATCGAGGAGCAGGATAAGCTCATGTGGTTTCCTCTATTAAAGGACAGCTCCAGCCATCAGAAATGGATGCAGCAAGGTACACTCAACAAAATCCTAAATTGTATCTGGTTAGAAAGAAGTAATTTCTTTAATAGTTTAGAGTAAGCTTCCTCTTCTGTTTCAACCAGAAATCACAATCAAGAGGCGAAATGTTTTGTTAAATCGGGTCAGCCAAGATATAAACCATTACAATTTTAGTGTGTGTCTATCTATCTATGGTTTTATTGAAAAATTAAACAATAAAATGCATCATTTTATTTAGCAATTAAGTAATCTAAAACAAATATAGCAATACACATATATAAAGGAGAGGTTAACAACATGCTCAGCCTAGTACTCCTATGGATCATGCATAACCAGATTTTACATCCATCTCACCCATTCAACTGGGTCTCAAGAATCCCAGGAAGTATGTGCACCTTCACTCGACAAATGAAGTACAACCAGATCCCATCTTTTATACACACCAAACTGTGAAGAAACACAGGAGTCCAAATGAGAACTAAATTGAAACATTCCAGGTCCTTCAGCAAAACAATAAGTCTTCCATTTCCAAGAAATGGCGGATATATCACAGTTTAATGTTTAAGCGCATGGAGTAAGATTTATTCACAAAAAGAAGAGAAGGGTGGCACCAACATACAATAACCCTATTGGGGTGCACTGCCCTATAGGACCTCTAGGAATACCTTCACACAAAGATAGGGGTTACCTCTAGAAAACCTCTTAGAATTAAGTCCAAGGGACTAACAATTTGCACTCACCATGATCTTAATTCAATGAATCATATTTATTGATCAATGTAGCTATTTAAAAACATTAAAAACATATCCAATGCCAATAGCGTAATCTACCATAGGGGGGCGCTGTCCGCCTGATGTAATATCAGTGTTCCAATACAAGTACTTCTAAAATAATCAATATGCATTAATCCAAATAAAGTGCGAGTGCTCAAAACAGTGCATTGGTTTCAGAACATGTGCAAAAGATGCTTCAGAACATGAGGTAAGGTGCAGTAAAAAGAAAACATGCTTAAAGCTTTTATGCTTATGCACATGCTTTATTTTGGGGGGTTTGGCAACTCTACCATTGAAAGTAGCTATGCATGTTGGGTATTGTTCTGTTCAGGGGACCTTGTCGTTTCAGATTTAGCATGTTTTTCCTTGTTAAGAAAATGTGGTGTGGATTCTGCATGTTTCCCATTTTGTTAGAGAAACCCTGTGCAACCAGTGAATTCCTCAAAAGTTTGCATTCAGAAAGCTGCATCCAGGACAAAAAGCCATGTATGCATAGTATGTTCAGGGTGTGTACTTTCAGTAAATATATGGCTTGTGGGGTATTTGAAGTGTAAAAGGTTGTTTTGGTTGAAAAAACGCAAGGAGCACACTTTGTCTGTAGATCTGAAATTTTCAAGTGAAATGACTGTTATGCGCATGCTGTGTTTGGCAGCCCTACCCTTGGAAGTAGCTATGCATGTTGGGTATTGTTCTGTTCTAGGGACCTTGCCATTTTAGATTTCTAGCATGTTTTTTTCTTGTTAGCTGTAAGAGCAGAGATATAATTTATCAATATTCGCTGCCAATCAATGTTCAATATGTCTGTTAGAGATTACTATATATATAAAGATTACAATATCATATCAGCCCAACAAACAGCAATATGATACAAACTAATGGTCACTGAAGAAATATATTCCCTCATTTGCCTTGCACATACAATCTATTGTGTGAGAAATTAGCCAACACACACACACAGTAAGATGTATAAATGAAAACTGGTTTAATTCACCAGCACAGTAAATATCCTTCACTTATCCAATATGTTCCCGAAGTTTCCCCAAAAAGATCTTGAATGTTACAGGCAGTTATTACATTTACAATGTATGAGTTATGATAAGTTACAGTTCAATAAATGGTATAATGGAGAGAGAGAGAGATTACAGGTAGGGGGGCCCGTTCATCGACTGAATACCCCTGCAACCAGCCTCCTAATCTACTAAACAATAGAGGGTGTGGCCTGGATTACAAGCCTCCTTGGTTTGTCTAAAGGATGTGCCTACAACTCGTCTCTGTGAGATTAGATAAATATTCTATAAAGTAATATAATTCCAACAATATGCATGTTATCATATTGTAACTAAGAAATTCATGATCCCTATTGATTTCCTAGTTAAATTAACCCAAACGCTAAACATGTATCCTCCAGAGTCTTATACTATGCAGATTATCAGTCTCTGGTCAATACATTATCAGTCTCTGTAAGATGGCAGGGGATTAGCCATTACATCAGTGTGGCAAAGACATTATTGCCACACACAACAGTGGCAATGAATGGAGGAGGCGGAGCTTTACAGCTAAAACAGGCGCCATTATCTGGGATTAGAATGAAGTAGGGGCTTTAAATCACTTTATAAATATCATCTAATGCATGTGTATAGGTTAGGTTATAATGTGCCTGAGTCTGGGTTCATCCTATTTAGAAATTCAAGGATTCCTCTTCAAGAGGAAATGACCTGCAGCTCAGAGCACACCTCAGCTATTGAGGTATCTTGTTGGCAGCTAGGTGTGAATATAGTCCATTGTATTCATGGGGTATGATTTGTTTCCTATAGACAAATGGCAGGGTCTCAGTCTCACATCCTATTCGGGTGTTATTAAGAATTCAGGAGTATAATTTGGTGAATATCTGTAATCATATAAAGTATAATAAATATACCTATAATTATTACACTTCCTTTACCCCTTAACATTAGTGTATTGTTTTTATTTTTATATAAAATGTGGTTTGCATTCAGCATTTTTACAATTTTTTTAGGGAAGCCCTTGCAGGCAGTGAATTCCTCAATGGTTTGCGCTCAGAAAGTTGCATCCATGACAACAAAACTGGTACGCAAAGGACGTTTGAGGCGTGTACTTTCAGTGTATATATGGTTTGTGGGGGGTATTTCAGCGCAAGGTGTGCACTTTGCCTGCAGAGCAGAAATTTCAAGTGAAATGCATATGCTTTTCTTTTGGCAGCCCTACCCTAGAGAGTAGCTATGCATGCTGTTTATTGTTCTGTTCAGGGGACCTTGTCAATTCAGATTTAGCACATTTTTTCTTGTAAGCCTATTGTTTTTTTTTAAGAAAATGTGGTTTGGATTTTGCATTTTACAATTTTTTAAAGTAAACCCTTGGCAACCAGTGAATTCCTTGAAGGATGAAGTCCAGAAAGCTGCACCCATGACAACAAGCCTGGGATACCTAGAATGTTCAGTGAATATATGGTTTCAGTGAATATATGGTTTGTGGGGGATATTTCAAGTGTAAAGGGTTGTTTTGGTTGAAAAAGCGCAAGGTGCACACTTTGCAGAGCAGAAATTTTCAAGTGAAATGATCATTATGCACATGCTTTGCATTGGGGTGCTTGAAAGTAGCTATGTATGTTGGGTATTTCAGGGGACCTTGTCAATTTATATTTACTGTGTTTTTACTTGTTAGCATATTGTTTTTTAGGAAAATATGGTTTTGATTCTGTTTTTGTATAATTTTTGTCAAGAAAAAATGGACTAGTAACAGAGGGTGACAACATCTCCAGCAGAGAGGACAGCAGGCGACAGATAAGGTAGACGTGGCGTGAGTTCTTTTTATCAGTATTTAAAACATTTTTTTTCTTTTTAGCTGTTTGTGAACTGTTAAGGGGTCCAAGGGACCCCTATACCAGTTCACTGGGTAGTGGGAGCCAGAACAATTGTATTTGGAAAACAGAAGTGCTAAATAGTGGATACTGGGGGCTATCCGACCAAAGGCCTCCCGAACTGGATAGACCCCAGGCAGGGAGTCGGAGAGGAGAATCGGTGAGATGGAGGATGTTGTGGCTGCACATGCAGGGGAACTGCAAATCCCCTGGAGACAGAGGGCCACATTAACAGAGAGGGCAGAGGAACAACAACAGAATCTTGGATCTCCCGGAGAAATCTGAGGGACCCTCACCGGAACACTTTGCTGAGAATCTCTTCATGGAAGTCTTATCCTCTGTGAACTTGACCAATTTTTTTACAGTGGAAAGGGGGCCCGGGGCAACACTCAGGCCATTCATACTCAAGGTGCTTCACAGAGATAGAGATGCCATTTTGTCAGCCACCAGAATGAAAGGAGCAGTGATTTACAACAATGTCCGGCTATCTTTCTTCCCGGACTTCACCTCGGAGGTCCAAAAGCTGGAGCGCTCTTCCAATGGAGTCAGAGAGAGACTCAGGCGGAAGAAAATTAAATATTCCATGATGTTCCCGGCACGGCTGCACATACAGAATGGAGAGTTGACAAAGTTCTTTACCTCGGCTGAGGAGGAAACACCTGGACTCTATTCTCAGGGCCTGACCCCCGGCGGCTGGGCTTCGGTTGTCACAGATTAGGCCACCCTTTTTGCTGAATCTTTCTCCTACTAGTGGAAGCATATGCTCAGCAATAACTTGTTGAGTGAGTGTGGACACTGTCAGCCCGACCCGCGGCCAAGTGGGTCCGGTTGACCGCGTTCTTAAGTTGTAGTTTAAAGTCATGCCACTGCTGCCTGGGCTTGCTAACCTATCCTTGGCACGCCGCGGTAGCGGTGCAGCTGCTTTGGGCTCCCTCTGGCTGACCCCCCACCCCATTCATCCCTTCTTTTTCACCCCCGCTCCTGGCCTATCCACCCTCACACTCCCACGTACCACCTACAGCAACCCTGGGAACCCAAGACATGCGGATAGCCGATTAATAAAGGGGAATAGAATATGCTGCTCACAGACCCCTGGGTGGCAGGGTTCTCCTTCCCCCATATACAGCTCGTTTCACCTAAGCTGTAAATGGTTTATTGTTCAGGGGGGGATACACTATCCCCTCGATTCAAAGAGCAAAAGTTAATTGATTTCGTATCGAGAATCGTAAGTTTGGGTGGGTGTTTGTCATTTTTTCTTGTTTTTTTGCCCATTTCGTATTCGCACGATCGTTCGCGCATAGACGTATATGAACATACGCATTTCGTACGAGAATCGTATATTTTGCGTTAGTTCGTGTGTTTTTCCCGTTCAAATCGTATTATTTGCGTCCGATCCTATTTTTTACGTCCTTCACATGGGCTTGCGACCAATTCAGAGAGGTCATTGCTAATTGTTTTGAAGCCCATTAAAGAGCTGCTTTACGAAATGTTTGCCGGCAGCTATTTGGCCTCGGGAGTAGGATGGAGAGGAGCGAGTTTGTGGCACATCAAGGGCTTATGCTTTTTGGCATTGAGTTGATCGAGATGTCTGAGAGCAGATTGCCCCTGCGTCGTCGCATGAACATCGATAGCATGAATGATGTTGAGCTGTTCGAGCTGACCAGGCTTAATCGCGCTTCCCTCCATAAATTATATAGTGAGCTGCGGCCATGGTTAGCCCGCACCACAAGGAAGGGGCATGCAATTTCAGGTATGACCAAGATGCTTGGCTAAATTTTTGGAAGGCATGGCTGCCATAACTCCAAAATATATTTATTTTCCGGATGATATGGCAGCCAGAAACGCCATTAAGCTTGGGTTTTATAATGTGGCCGACATGCCCAACGTTATTGGTGCTATTGACTGCACACATGTGGCACTCGTACCTAGGGCTGCCGACGAGTATATATATAGGTATTGAGATTGGTTATTATGTTGGCCAACGTGTAATGTAACCTGTTTTCCTTTGCGGCAGCATATTTGTTTATCCTTCATTTGTGTAGCTGCTTTATCTAGGCTTTTCATTAGTCTTTCCCAATAGAGTGCAGACATGTATTTTTTTTTTTAATTTTATTTTTTCAAATATCAATTACCCTTTTTGTATGTTTTTTGCCTTAAGGAATCGAAAAATGGGACACTCCCTTAATGTCCAGGCCGTGGTTGGTCCGGACATGCGTTTTATGAGTGTCCTTGCCGGCTACCCAGGATCGTCGCACGACTCGTATATCCTCAGGCGATCTGGGTTGTTTAGGAGATTTGAGGCAGGTGAATTTTCGGGTGCATGGCTGCTTGGTAAGTGTGTCCTATTTGTGTGCTATTAAATGTGGGATTAATCTTGTATTTGTTGATATTTTTGTATTTGAATTCTTTACATAAGCCAGAAACTGCCTTTTTGTTGGGTCATATATTATGAACTCCAAAACAAAATGCTTGCCTCGCTTTGTCCTTCAGAATGTTTTCCCTTTAGTTAGGATGTCTGTAAGTTCCATGTCCCTAAATATATTGGTTGGGAGTTTATACCCAAGGATCTGTGAGCTTTTGCTCCTTTTGTAGTATTGGTCTTTAAATGTCAAAGTGGACTTAAACTGCATACATTGTAGTTTTCATATAAATGTGGATAGCCCCTCAGCAGCATCCTAATTGTAACATGTCAGAAACCTCAAAATATATTTAAATTCCAACTACCCTTGGCCGTGCAGATGTTTGTTAATTAATTGGTATATTGAAGTGCCATTTTTAATTATGTACTACATTAGTGGCAATAGTTATTTTGCTAATGTGCCCTGGGTGTTTTTTTTGGCCCTTTACCTTACATCATTATGATATATGTAAAATTATTTGTGTTTGTTGTGTTGCCTTTTTAATTTTGATTACATTTAATTGTCTGTTTAAGGTGATTCCGGGTACCCACTTCTACCCTGGCTCATGACGCCTGTGCTGCGGCCCCAGGATGCCTCTCAGGAAGCGTACAACCGTGCGCACCGCAAGACCAGGGCTGTTGTGGAGAGGGCCTTTGGGCTGTTGAAGACCCGTTTTCGTTGCTTGGACCATACTGGGGGCGCCCTGCAATATGATCCAAAAAAAGTGATCGACATAATCATGGCATGTGCTGTTTTGCACAATTTTGCGATACTGGAACGTGTCCCACGTTATGTGGATAGCCTGCCCTCTACAGCCCTAGAGGATGATGGAGAGAATTTTGTTGGGCCACCCAGTGAGTCTGCCCAATCAGTTAGAGCAAACTTGATATTGCAGCATTTTAGTTAATTTTATTTCGTGTATCAACATTCTGTGTGTCTGTGTTAGCCTTTTTGTTAAATATGTTGTTTTGCCGTAATGTGGCATTACCTCAAAGTAAAACATTTTTACCTTAATTGTTGCCTAATGTATTTCATGTAGTTTCCTTAGCTTGATATTTGCATTGTTACACCTCTTAAAACCAAAATTATCTGGTTTAGCCCAAGCTGTTTAAAATGTGTTCCCACTAAAAACGCCACAAGTATTGTAAGTGAGAATATTTTTTTACTTAGAAAAGTTTAAATTATTGTGCTTAACAGAAAACATTCCACATACATCTGTGGTTACAAATGGATGACATAACAAAAAAAACATCGAGCACATCTACACCTGGAAGTGAGTGGCACAACCAAACAAGGACACCCAGTCCAAAGGCCAGCCTAGTCCAGTCATTAATATTGCCTGTGCCCAGGGATATTTGGGCATGGCCATAATGTCACACAAACATGTCTGCAAACAGGAGGAGCACCAACCAAATACATATTTAAAGCCATAAGTGGCCAGATACACTCCACATAGACCTATGGCATTGGCTAGTGGCCTTAAGCATTACTCTAATGAGCTATATGGGAGCAAATACAAAACACAACCTGCATGAGCAACACAAAATGGATTGTTTGAAACCTCAAAGGACAAGTAAATACAGTGGGGGTTAAGAGAAAAGATGTCCCACACAACCATGGCTTAATAGGGTGGCTGCCCATAATACCCAGGTGGAGGTCCAGGTGGAGGTCCATGTGAATGGGACCTAGCCTGGGCCATGGCAGCATTGTGAATTTGAAACTGCTCCACAATGTTTCTCTGCATATTGGTCATCTCAGCCATGGCTGACTGGATGCCATTACTTGCAGTTACCACGTTGCTGTTGAGGGTACGCAACTCCGCGAGGATGCCCTGTAAACTGGTATTGATGGTGACCATGTCGGCATGCCTTTCCTCACGCTCTGTAACGAGCTGTGCCTCATAAGAGTCCCTTTCTTGGGTCCATAATTGAAGCAGGGCACTCTGCCTCCCCTGGGAAATTGTGGGGCGGCGTAATGGAGTCCGCCGCACAATTACCCTGGCTCTTGGGCGTGCCCTGCCGCGTGGTGTCGTCCCCTCAACAGCAACAGGCCTGCTTTGCAAATCCTCAGCAGCAGAGTGAACACTGGGGACTGTTGTGTCAGTCTCCCCATGTGCATGCACAATGGATGGAGATTCACTCTGCTGCTGAGGATTGGCCAGAGAAACATTATGGAGCAGTTCCAAATTGGGACCCAGGGGGAGGTCATCCGACGTGCCCTGCATGGAGACATCAGCTTCCTCCAATTCCTGGATCTCTTCCATGAGTGTGCGGGTCTGTAGGGACATATAAAAAAAAAAGTGTAAGTTGGCGTCCAAATTTGGGATTCCCACAGTTTAACACATTCTTAAGCACTTGGTAGTATTTATGGTACTACATTAACTTACCGGAAATCTCGGATCTGGGCTCCTATGCTGTACGGACCTGGTAGGCATAACCAAACTGGGGGGTGAGTTTACCCTTGCTGAGGGATCATGCTGGGCTGAAGAAGAGAAAAAAAAACAAGGTAAACACACACATAACCTTTTTTTTTTTAGGTAATCAAATAAACCACTATTTGTAATATTAAGCAACTCTACAGCAATGGGGACATTTGTTAAAAGACACGCAATTTTAGATAGGTGCAATGCCTCGAGAAAACTGCTAACTGACCTCAGTTCTAAGTCAGGAAGTGTACCCAGTCAGCATACAACTTGCAACGCAAATTTTTGGATTAAGACTACCATTCGCTAGGTCCGGGGTACTCAAACACTTCTTGTAAAGGTCCATTTAAAGGTATGTGGTGAGAGGTGAATGTCTGGCCATGGGGCTGACGCAGGGGGTGTCTAGTTAGAAATAAACACACTGGTGGAGGGGCTTGAGATTTCAAAGTGCAAACTAATAAAGGCTGCTTGCCCTTGCTGGGCTGGATGGTGCAGAGCTGAGGGGACAGGGATTGGATGGCTAAAGGGGGGAGTTCACGAATTGATGGTGATGGGATGGATGGAGCAAATCTGTTACAAATGTATGGGGCTTATGTGGGGGGGGGGGGGCATGGGGGGACTGTGGCAGATGGGGCAGAGCAGGGGCAGCGGGACACGATTGTGCCAAGAGAAAGATGTACCAAGTTACTGTGTACCTTGCAATGCCACTTCCTGTGCAGTACTTCATATTGCAATGCTATGTTTCAGGGAGCCATGACATTGGGCAGGAGAACAACCACTACATCGCCGATCAAGGGGGCAGCTCTGAGCACGTCAACACAGAAGTAACTGAGTGCAGGGCTGTCTGGGCAGGGGTCCTGGAATCTGGTGCCAAGGTCCGCATTGGGACCCCGGCCCGCCAGTTGAGTCTCGCTGCTCTAGGTCAGATATGTTTGGGGGTGGGTAATTAAATTGTTAACTCAAACACAACTCACACAACAAATAGCCAACCCATCCATAATGATGTGTGTTTTGTGATTGATTCCAAATATATCACTTTTCATGAGAAACTTCATGACTTGACCAATACAATTGGAAATTTGATCTTTGCCATAATGGATGTGGTCCTAAATGTGTGATTCACAGGGACCAAAAGAGGACACAAACAGGCACAGTAGTGCGAGGCCAAGCAAGGCAAACCATAGGGCCATCCCGTCATCTTGTTACTAGTGAACTTTAGATTATTTAGCAAACAGGCAAACATGCAGATTTAAGAGTACTCACCGTGGGTACGGGTCGGTGAGTCTGTGTCCCTTAGACCAGCATGTCCACCGACCGCGACCGGATGGAGAAGTCCCAGCACAATCTCCTCAGCAGGGGTAAACTCCAATTTTGTAGGAAAGCCACCTCCAGTTTTCAGGCTGAAAAGAGAAAATCGTTTGGCACTCAGAAAAGGTGCATACAGTACATCCTAAACCTTATATTTGGAGACATCATTTATTTACCTGTAATTATGCCTTTTAATTTCTTTTTTGCCGTACAGCATATTTCAGATCCGAGATTTTCTTCTGAATTTGGGACACATCTTTCCTCTCTTCCCCCGCTGCATTTACTTGTCGTAGGATGGTTTCAAACAATTCCATCTTGCGCTGCTTTGTGGTGTGTTTTGATTTGCTCCCATAGAGCTCGTCATAGTATAATGTAAGGCCACTAGCCAATGCCATATTTTGATCATGGGAGAATCTCCCACTCAACTGGCCGCGGCGCAATGTGCGGCCAGATGGTTGGCTTGGCTGCTCCTCCATGTGTGCAGACACATGTGGTGACATTATGGCCTGGGGCTGGGTAGGGGAATGGCCGGATTGTTGGCTTCCCAATGACTGGACTGGACTGGCCAAGGGACTGGGTGTTCTTGCGTGGCTGGCCACCGAACTTCCAGGTGTAGATGTGGTCATGGTGGACATTCTGGGCCCTCTTGGGGGGCTATGTTCCCGGCTGGTGCCAGGTCGGGGGCTCTGTTCCCGGCTGGTGGCAGGTCGTGGGCTTCTGGCCCTGCTGCGGGCCCTGTAGGGGCTTCTGGCCCTGCTGCGGGCCCTTGCTGGGGTTCTGGCCCTGGATGGGGTTCTTCGGGCCCTGGCTGGGCTTCTGGCCCTGGATGGGGTTCTTCGGGCCCTGGCTGGGCTTCTGGCCCTGGATGGGGTTCGGCGGGCCCTGGCTGGGCTTCTGGCCCTGGATGGGGTTCTTCGGGCCCTGGCTGGGCTTCTGGCCCTGGATGGGGTTCTTCGGGCCCTGGCTGGGCTTCTGGCCCTGGATGGGGTTCGGCGGGCCCTGGCTGGGCTTCTGGCCCTGGATGGGGTTCTTCGGGCCCTGGCTGGGCTTCTGGCCCTGGATGGGGTTCGGCGGGCCCTGGCTGGGCTTCTGGCCCTGGATGGGGTTCTTCGGGCCCTGGCTGGGCTTCTGGCCCTGGATGGGGTTCGGCGGGCCCTGGCTGGGCTTCTGGCCCTGGATGGGGTTCTTCGGGCCCTGGATGGGGTTCTTCGGGCCCTGGCTGGGCTTCTGGCCCTGGATGGGGTTCTTCGGGCCCTGGATGGGCTTCTGGCCCTGGATGGGGTTCGGCGGGCCCTGGCTGGGCTTCTGGCCCTGGATGGGGTTCTTCGGGCCCTGGCTGGGCTTCTGGCCCTGGATGGGGTTCGGCGGGCCCTGGCTGGGCTTCTGGCCCTGGATGGGGTTCGGGCCCTGGCTGGGCTTCTGGCCCTGGATGGGGTTCGGGCCCTGGATGGGGTTCGGGCCCTGCTGCGGGGCCTGGGTTGCCGAACTGCCCTACTTGAACCCATGGGCGGTGTGGGCTCCCTTGGGCGGCCTCTTCTGGGGGCAGAGGTGGTGGGTGCTGCTGTTGCCTGCTTTTTGGCTGCAGGGGCACGTGGCTTGGGGCCCCTTTTTTGGGTTCCAGAGGGTCCAGTGTCCCTTGGTGGGGCAGAGGTAGTAGTCTTGGCTCGCAGCTTTTTCCTACCTTGCTGGGACCTGGTGGTTGGGCCCTCCGACGTCTGGCTTTGCTGGGGTCGTTTGGAGCTTGCCTTTTTAGGTGCCATCTTCCACAAATGCTCAAAGAGAATGAGCTTTGGGTGCAGGGACCTTTAAATAATGAGCCCAGCGTGTGACGCCTATGCGCACGACTACGCGCTCGTACGGACGTACGTTCGAGCGGAACCAGGAAACCGCTGGGGTTTCACTTATCTGCTGCCTTGAAGAAGCATAAAGATGGCGCCCACTATCTTCACCCGTCAACAGGAAGAGATCCTTATGCTGGTAAGTGGCTGCCTCTGCATTTTAATGTAATAGTCAATGATGGCCTAAATGTAAATGATGCGTTTGGAACTAGTTTGGGGTCTCTTAATGTTTAATCACTGGCTCCTCACACTTCATCCTCAAGGGCCGAGCCTGGCCACGTTTTCACCTGTCTATGCTGATGTCCTAATTAGGGAAATTGCTCAGGCTTAGCAACAGTTAATTAACCTGTGGAGTAGCGGGGCTACCTGTCAAACCTGGCGTGTCTCGGACCTTGATGCGGATGTTTGAGGAACACTGTTTTCCTAAGCCATAAAAACACAACGGGAAGCCACACACGTGGTCCAAAAGCCTAAGCATAAGCCTACATCTTGGATGTTTAAACCATCCTAACATGCCATAGATGCAGGTGGCCTGATTCTTGATGTTGGCTATTATCTGTATGTACATGGTGTGTGATACATATAACATAAGACCAGACTCTCATTCACAGTCAACGTCCTCTTTAAGGCACTCCCCAAAAATGGCTGCCACTCTAAATGTGTGTGTTAATGACATGAAATTCTCAACTTGTGATGCAACACATATGGGTCTGTGTGTAAAAGTAAATGCTCTGTGTCCATTATGTTTTTCAGATCATGCTTCAGCGCCGGTATGACTTCGCGCCCAATGTGTGCGAGAAAAGGGACATCGCCCGGGAGATCATCGCGGAGATACACCGTGTCACCAGCACCACCTTCACTCACACCCAGATAATGCAGCATTGGTCGGACCTGAAACGTCTGCACATGCCCCGTGTGCGGAGGTTTTTTGGAATCCATTTCCCAAGTAAGTACAAAGCAATTGCATGGTATATGTTCCAAATGTATAAGTTATGCCTTTATTTATAATGACTTTTCTTTGGTAGTGTTGGAAATGGATTTCAGAATTCGCCGCACCCGGAGGCGTACAGGCCGACCAGTGCTGCATGAGTCTGCATCTGTGAGTGAAGGTGGTGGATCTCCCGGGCGACGGACCTACCCCTCCTCTGTGGCCTCCTCAGACCAGCCCCTGGACCTTACCACAGAGGAGGGGCCCAACCGCGTGGGCGTGGAGTCATACCTGGCCAGGCATGGGGAAGGCTCTGGTATGTCACTCTTCATGTATAGGCACAAAGATATACATGGCAGGCCAAAAACTAAGTTCTCCTTTATTATGTATTTGTAGAAGCTTCTGGTGCGGGTGAGATAGTGGAGGAGGAGGCAGCAGAGATGCTGGAAGTTGATCCTGGCGAAGGTGAGTGATGTCAGCCAGACTGGGAGCCACATATGTTGGGAATAGTGACTCTATACAAGTACTAACCAAATGTCACATGTTTCTCCAGGGACTTCTTCACAGCATAGCCAGGACCAAGGGCAGCCTGTTGGCCCCAACCAGCCATCTGTCGCCCACCAACTCCGTAAGTCTCCATGCCATTATTCATATTAATGTTTGGTTAGCTAATAACACACACATAACTAAAGGCGTAGCCAATGTGTAGTTCACACTTTCATGTGGGCACTTCGTTAGCTTAAAGAGGACCCTAACTTGTATTAAGAACATAAGAATTAGCCAACACACTGTACCTACAGATTAGAAACATGGAAAAACACCCTTCAGCCATCTAATGCATGTTATTAGACTGAACAAAACCAATATTGCTGAATATGGAATGCGCAATATTTACAGGCAGCATGGGATACAGATTGAAAAAAGTAAGGTGCTGCCATGCATTGTGGGAGTGATGACCTTTCCCTCAACCCAGCTATGCTCTGGATTCCCAACGCACCACTGTAACCTACTCCCCTGTACTTTATCCAACTCTCCACTCCTCATTAAGTGTTATGCTTCAGAGTCCAGATGGCGGCGCTGTAATCAAAAAACATCCCAAATTTACTTTGATCTGGTGCAGAATCATTTGGGAATAGTTATTGGTTTTCATTAAATAATGTGGAAGGTCCGGTTTAAGGAGTTTAAAGACTTACCTGTGGGAAATGCATTAACTTTATCCCTTGGAACAATGACATATGTCATGCATTTACATGTATTTGATTAACCCCAAATCTATTTCCAGCATACAAACCGGTCTGGGACTCCTATTTATGTTTATTTCTCTATTGGTTACAGGGATGATCCCAAAAACATTGGCTGGCAAAAAAAAAAGAATAAAGGAGTTGGTGGCCGAGCTGCTGGCCATACAGGCGACGTTGGGGCCAACAGATGAAGAAGAGGAGGAGGATTAGTGCCCTTGGTCCTGGCTACTTTTGATAAATGTTTTACAAATTTTATAATAGTTTCAAAATTTTTATAGTTTTTGTTGTAAAAAAAAAAAAAACTTTTATCTCTGTTTTTAATACAAAAACAAAAAAATTTTAATATGTTTTGAAAAACCACAAACCAAAATTTCCAATCTGTTTGTAAAACAAAATAAAAAAAGTTTTAATGTGTTTTAAAAAAAAAAAAAAAATAAAACCAAAAAAAGGGGTTTTAAACAAAACACCCCCCAAAAAAAATTATGTTTAAACAAAAAATATAAAAAAAAACAAAATAATTTAAATAAATTATATTTTAAGACTTCAAAAATGTGTCTTTTCTAATATGTGCCACAAAAAACATTTACACAAACAAGAAAAAACACGCTTAGAAACATATAGACATATGTACATTATGTGGTTTGGGTAAGTTTTAGGGTCGTCAACATGAAGAAGGATGCAAGCGCTAAGGGGTTTAGGTAAGTTTTAGGGACCGAGAAATGAAGTTGGATGCAAGCGCTAAGGGGTTTAGGTAAGTTTGAGGGACCGAGAAATGAAGTTGGATGCAGGCGCTAAGGGGTTTAGGTAAGTTTTAGGGACCGAGAAATGAAGAAGGATGCAAGCGCTAAGGGGTTTAGGTAAGTTTGAGGGACCGAGAAATGAAGTTGGATGCAAGCGCTAAGGGGTTTAGGTAAGTTTTAGGGACCGAGAAATGAAGTTGGATGCAAGCGCTAAGGGGTTTAGGTAAGTTTGAGGGACCGAGAAATGAAGTTGGATGCAGGCGCTAAGGGGTTTAGGTAAGTTTTAGGGACCGAGAAATGAAGTTGGATGCAGGCGCTAAGGGGTTTAGGTAAGTTTGAGGGACCGAGAAATGAAGTTGGATGCAGGCGCTAAGGGGTTTAGGTAAGTTTGAGGGACCGAGAAATGAAGTTGGATGCAGGCGCTAAGGGGTTTAGGTAAGTTTTAGGGACCGAGAAATGAAGTTGGATGCAAGCGCTAAGGGGCTTAGGTAAGTTTTAGGGACCGAGAAATGAAGTTGGATGCAAGCGCTAAGGGGTTTAGGTAAGTTTTAGGGACCGAGAAATGAAGTTGGATGCAGGCGCTAAGGGGTTTAGGTAAGTTTGAGGGACCGAGAAATGAAGTTGGATGCAGGCGCTAAGGGGTTTAGGTAAGTTTTAGGGACAGAGAAATGAAGTTGGATGCAGGCGCTAAGGGGTTTAGGTAAGTTTTAGGGACCGAGAAATGAAGTTGGATGCAAGCGCTAAGGGGTTTAGGTAAGTTTTAGGGACCGAGAAATGAAGTTGGATGCAAGCGCTAAGGGGTTTAGGTAAGTTTGAGGGACCGAGAAATGAAGTTGGATGCAGGCGCTAAGGGGTTTAGGTAAGTTTTAGGGACCGAGAAATGAAGTTGGATGCAGGCGCTAAGGGGTTTAGGTAAGTTTTAGGGACCGAGAAATGAAGTTGGATGCAGGCGCTAAGGGGTTTAGGTAAGTTTTAGGGACCGAGAAATGAAGTTGGATGCAAGCGCTAAGGGGTTTAGGTAAGTTTTAGGGACCGAGAAATGAAGTTGGATGCAAGCGCTAAGGGGTTTAGGTAAGTTTGAGGGACCGAGAAATGAAGTTGGATGCAGGCGCTAAGGGGTTTAGGTAAGTTTTAGGGACCGAGAAATGAAGTTGGATGCAAGCGCTAAGGGGTTTAGGTAAGTTTGAGGGACCGAGAAATGAAGAAGGATGCAGGCGCTAAGGGGTTTAGGTAAGTTTTAGGGACCGAGAAATGAAGTTGGATGCAGGCGCTAAGGGGTTTAGGTAAGTTTTAGGGACCGAGAAATGAAGAAGGATGCAGGCGCTAAGGGGTTTAGGTAAGTTTCTGGTTGAGGGTGCGCATGCGCAAGATCTTATAAACATACGAACGCACGAATCTAAGAGGCCAAAAACCAATGAAAACCAGAGGCAAACGCAAGTAATTGGAAGAGGTGGACGATGGAAGCAGCAGAAAAAACAGGCTGCCGCCGCAACAGGTGAGCACATGAACGTGATTTTTACGATTGACAACTGACTGAGGCAAGTTCGGGAGATATCATACGAACGGACGTATATTTTAGGATAGAAACGTATTTGCTTATTGAATCACTCGCAAGTTCATACGAACGCACGAGCGGACGTGAAAAATAGGATGATCGTGATCCAAATCCAAGCTGTTACATGTTTCTTTGAATCAACCCATATGTTCCCCAAAGTTGGGGCTTGTAGAACCAGGTGGGGAAGGGGTAGGGGAAATTTTGTGTTACTACAGCCAAAACTCTGGTGCAGAGCTGAAGGGGCAGTCGGCTGTGGAATGTATAGGTTGTTGTTTTAATTGCTTTGTTTTATTTCTCTAGACAGTCTTTGTATGGTATGGATGTGGAGTGATTGCTGCAGGACTGGATGGGCCGAGGAGCTGGGGAGAGTTGGGGGGCTGATGGTGGAAGATGCCTCCGGGCTAGTGATAATTATGTCAAGTGGACATAATGCTGTAATGTAAAATTCTTTCATGGAATGTCCGGGGGCTTAATGACAAACTTAGGCAAACAACAGTCTTCCAATATATTAAACGATACGAACCTAATGTTGCAATATTACAAGAAATCCACTTAGTGGGCCTAGCTCGCGCTAGCGCTAAAACAACCCTGGTTTTCACATCTTATCATGAACTTTTTTCATCCTACTCCAGAGGTATCTCCATTTTAATATCTAAAAACACATCCTTTATAATACATTCTATGTATGCTGATTCCGATTATTATCCGAAATTTTAGATGTAATACATTCTGCCACCATTTGATATGCAAATTCTCCATTGGCAAAGTAATTACCTACCCCCCCAGACCCTGTACTGATGGCGGGAGACTTCAATATAATGCTGGACAGTGCCCTGGATAGGGTGAACAGGAGAGTGGGCCCTAAATCTCACATTGGGCCTGGTGGAGCTATGGAGGTGGAAACATCCAGATGATAGGACATACTCCTGCCACTCAGCATCACATAGGACACTCTCCAGGATTGACCTGGCGTACTCCTACCCTCAACTGCTTCCCAGAGTACTGTCCTGCGAATACCTTCCCAGTAGAATTTCGGACCACTCCCCTCTACTGATTACAGTCAGGTTATCAAACACACACTGGAATCTAGAGGTTGAGGACATCTATTGTCAACTGCCAAAATCTTCTGGGCATGTAATGCGGAAGAAACATTTAAGGGGGTCTTTAAGACAGTAAAGAGAGGTAGTGCCTTTAGTGCCATCACCACAAAGAGGTCTAGGAGGGGGAGAGAGGTTGCTGAATTAGAGGATAAAATGGCCAGGGTGGAGGAGGTATATGCAGCATCAGCTGACTGTGGGGACCACTGAGCCCTGCTAGCCCTAAAGAGGGATTATAACTTAATATTAACTGAGACTACAAAAAAAACACTGTTAATCAAACAAGGGAATAACATAGAAGGAATCACCTGTGGGGACGAGGATATCTCTAATCAATTCAATCAATAATGTTTTATTCTGCTCTATATTCCTCGAGGTCTGCATATTCTATAGGGGATCTAGACCGGTACTTTGACTGACTTCCCAGTCCTGCCCTCAGAATATTGGGAATCCTTGGGTAGTCCTATTACACTAGAGGAGATCACAGGGGCGATAAGATCTATCTCTAATAGGAAAGCCCTGGGGCCTGCTGGGATACTAGCAGAGTGGTATAAAGGATGTGTGGATCACATAGCTGTAAAACTACACAAGGTATTGTGCCATAAGGCAGTGGAGGAGAGTCTCCCTGATTCCTTCTCTGACACACACATTGCATTGATACATAAGGAAGGTAAACCACCAGACTCCTGCACATCATATAGGCCCATCTCACTTCTAAACCAAGACGAAAAAATATTGGCCAAAATCTTGGTCACTATATTGAACAAAATCCAGCTGATTGGGCTGGACTAATCGGGCTGGATCTCTGAGTCTCTGATGGAGGGCACTATCAGGTCGGGGACACTAACAAAATGTACCTCCTCTTTTGACCTTATTGTCTGTATCCTGTATCTCCATGTCTTTTTACAATAAAATATTGTTGCACTCAAATACCATTCCAAATAAATATATTTTACAATGTTTGCTGATTAAAGTAAAATAAATACTGCACAGTTTGGAGATGGATGAGGGGCAGAGCTGTTCCCCATTCGCCTCCCTGTGGGATAACCCCAAACTTCCAGAGCTAATAATCAATAATAGTAAAAAAGGACAAATGTGCCCGACAAGTGCCACTACTCTACACAACACTCCCCAGAAGTGTGATTCCCGTAACCATAAAAAGTAGCGGCAACATGCAAAGGCACCAAATATCCAAAATAAATTACTTCAATTCATTCCACAAAGCATTTTATTTAATTAAAAACACTCCACCCTGAGGAAGTGGTTTAAGGAGTTTGGACCACAGAACGCGTAGGCAAATGGCTTCCATCTGAACAGCAGCAGGCACACCAATATAAAAACTACAAAGAATATTTATTCATTAAGGCCCATTAGGACCATTTACCTAATTACAAAAATGTCTCTCACTATCTTCGAAGCAAGCTTCCCATGTGTTCCAAGTTGCCTCTCAATAAAAAACCTCCTCCAAGACATTGGGCATAGGGAACACAGAACAATAGTGCAGTACCTTTTAAAAGTTTATTATATGCACTCAAATAAAAACTACACTACACTCAATATAAATATACTGGTGACCAGTGAATTTCTCAGCTCCACAAATTAATTTAATCAAGCTTAGTACAAAAATGGGTACTCTCACCCTCCAGAAGTAAAAATGAAGCATGTAAAGCCACTCAGTGGCGTGTATAAGCAGACAAATTTTCTCCCGTAGCTTCCTCAATGCGCACCGGCTGCTCGTCTCGGGGGGTTCTAATGTCATCATGCAGCTGGTCCCGTCAATTTATCTAATAACCATGACATAGTAAGTGATGTAGATATTGTATGTGGATAGAACATACTGGTGAAGTGGTAGGGGTACTATCACGCAATGCGTCGGTGTTGTGTTCAGTCTGCTTTGATGTTGGACCTGGCCTAGCTGATTTGGTAAAATAACTTTATTGTTTTGCACTTAGCACTTTGTTTATATGGCAGCATTATTCATTATTAGGGTTAGATATTAGTAATTGTATGTAACTATGGATTGCTTTATTCATTTATATTTATTGCACTTATCACTTTCCTTTGCAATACTCACATGGACCTATATGATATACTTTTTGTGGAGCTTTTTGAATCATGTCTGTTGCCTAATATATTTGTAGACACATTGCATTTTTGCACTTTTTGAGGGTGTACTTATGTAGGGGAACTGTGCAATATGGATTTGATATAAATTGAGCCATTAGCTGTCCTCCCTCTTAGCATTAGTTTTTAATTGTTTTTTTAATGTATGGCTTGTATGTATTTGTTGGACCATATGCATGCTTTTGCACATTTATAAATAAAATAGCAGCCTATACATATATATATATATATATATATATATATATATATATATATATATATATATATATGTTGGGCGGCATGCTTTATTGAGAGGGGTTGCCCTTGGGACTGACCTGGCAGTCCTCCTTCCCTTTTTGTAGTCTTTGTGCAACCTTCGGATGGCCCCATCTTTGCTTGCCAGCACCACTAAGGAATTCCTGGCTTCACTTTACTAGATAGGTATATAACTGCCTTTTTTAACCCCGATGGGGTCTGATGGTGCAGTTGTAAATAAATGTATAGTCTTTTTTGTTATCATATTTACAATTTGATATTCGTATATACAATATATATTTACAATATATATTCAATCATATTTGTTCTGTATCTCAACCAGATTTGCCGCGAACTGATCTGTATTCTAGCCAGATCTTCTTTCAACTGATCTGTATTATAACACAATCTGCCTTCAACTGATCTGTATCCTAACCTGATCTGCCCCAACTAATCTTTAATCTAACCCAATCTGTCTTCAACTGATCTGTATTCTAACCCAATCTGCCTACAACTGATCTGTATTCTAACCCAATCTGCCTACAGCTGATCTGTATTCTAACCCAATCTGCCTACAACTGATCTGTATTCTAACCCAATCTGCCTACAACTGATCTGTATTCTAACCCAATCTGCCTACAACTGATCTGTATTCTAACCCAATCTGCCTACAACTGATTGTATTCTAACCCAATCTGCCTACAACTGATCTGTATCCTAACCCAATCTGCCTTCAACTGATCTGTATCCTAACCCAATCTGCCTTCAACTGATCTGTATCCTAATGTAATCTGATCTGTATCCTAACCTATCTGCTCCCAATTGATCTGTATTCTAACCTGATCTGCAACCAACTGACCTTCACCCCGAGCCAATCTGCCTCTGACTGATCTATGCTGGGGGTGGGGCAGTCCAATGTTTGCTCTGAAGCCCACTGGACTGTAGTTACGTCCCTGAAGTTATTAATGCTGCTTTGTGCACACTTCCTAGATAGATGTCCATAATGACCTACAATAGATAAAGTCTTGGTCCAAGATGTGTGTTCTCACTTGATGGACCTGAACAGATCTCTCACAAGGAGAAGGTTCTTGCATAACATGTGCTATAATATCTTGAAATATTCAGTGCTCTTCAATGGTTTCAGGGCTAACAAGTAATCAGTGTCAAGGTAAATATGGCTGTATCTGTAAATAAGGAGATTAATAATTATAATTGGGTATCTAGTTGCACCAAGAGCATGCAACTTTTTCCTATCTAATGACTTTGCTTATCAGTAGCTGTTGGCCCAGAAATGCATACTTATATTGATTAGGGTGTGATGGGATCTGACAGTGCCCCTCAGGGAATGGGTGTCGGTCCGGCTGAAAATAGTGAAAACATTGTGATGTCATTGCTAGTAAAATAGTGTGCTCTTCCTCCCTGTCATGCTTGACACTGCTAGCCTGTTTTTAAGCTATGTTATGATCTGTACTGTAACATTCTGTGAACTATGGAATACTTCTCTGAAAGATCTGTATTTTCAAGGTATTAGAAACTTCAAGACCCATGCAAAGAAGCTGGAAGAGGAACATTTGTGAATTGTCACTGATAATTTATGATGTTTAAGCCCAGAAAGTAAAGCACATGACAATGGTAAATCAAAACTGAGGTTATTTTTCCTATCACTGTTATTAATTATGGCTTGCTGAATCCACAAACACAGTGAAGTAAGGCATTAGTACATTATGTTTTTGTTTTTACATAGAGCTGTGTCTTATTGCTCAAGTGATGTTATTGTTACATTGTGGGGGGAATTAGTGGCTGTGTCAAGGAATGCAAGCTATGATAAATCAATATTTAAGATTTCAGATTAGAACCCAATAGGGTCCATTCCAAACCATGAGAAAAAAAAATCCCCTCTGTACAAATTTATTCTAGCATTAGGAAATCTCTATCACGAGGTAATATCTTGCTTGATGCAGGGGACACATACGAAACTTACATACAAACTAGCTCTTGCAAAAGCCCCTGGTCCTACATGTTCACCAGCCCCTATGCCCTTCGAGATGAGTCCATTGCTCTTGGGGTAGAATTCTGTCCTGGAGAAGGTAGAAAATGCTCAGTCATGATGATTGGTAAATTTATAAAGACTGGATGGAAGAGCTGTGGAAGACAAAAGGTGAGTATAGCTTTATGCCCAATTAAGCTGTAGATTAAAGCAGACCAAAACCCACAAAATTAACTAACATCCTCTGAACTGCTCCCCTCATGAGGAATACCTTTGGCCAATTTTCACTGCTCCTGTTTCACACCTATCCCAGGTAATGTTGCCTGTTTTAGCTGTCTCCTCCATTCATTGCCCCTGTTGTGTGTGGCAATGTTGTCCACCCCGATGTAATGACTGATCTCCTGGCATTTTACAATGAGGGACAGGAAAAAAACTGTGTTTCAAGGCAATTTGAAAAGCAAAAGTATCCATTTTTAGTTCTACACCCTAAGAAGGAAGTATCGACAGGAGCTTTGGTCAAAAGTATTTTACAAGTTCAATGAGTTTTGGACCGCTTTAATAAAGCACATTGTTCTAAAAACTCTGGAGTTTCCAGCAGACCATTTTTGGCAGCTTTTTTCTGTGGATCTGTGGATAGTCTTGCACATGCAGATATCTTCAGCAATTTTTTAATACCAGCTAGTATATCACAGAGGCTGAACTTTGTGGAATTCCCCCACATGACTATCCACATCACTGGAGGGGAGGGGCAGGGAGGGGAATACCCCAGTCAATCCCGCCTATACTCCTCCCCTACGGTGATGTACATGGTCACCTATATAAGCTTTCCTCCCCGGTGACTTGCCATTACCCCCTCATTAAAGATGTTGGCAGACCGGCTGCAATAGCTGCTCCCTGGTACAAATATGATGACAGCTTGCTTGACCAGGAGGAAGCCTCCGACCCAGCAAGGCACCAGAGACGATGGCAGGGGACAGATAAGGTAGATGCAGCGACAGTGAGTTCTTTTTATTATTATTTAAAAAATATATATATTTTTGTTTTTTTTCTTTTTAACTGTTTGTGAGCTGGTAAAGGGGTCCAAGTTTCACAGAACAATTGTTTATGGCAATCGGGAGTGCTAAGTGGTGGATACTGGGGACTATCCGTCCGGATAGACCCCGCTCTCATCACTAAATATTACAAAAACTACTTGTAAAAATATTGACTCCAAAGAACATTTATTCATTAAGGCCCCATTAGGCCCATTTACCTCATTACAAAAGTGTCTCTCACCATCTTTAAAGCAAACTTCCCCCGTCACCTCTCATAAAAAACCTACGGTACTTCAAGAAAAAAAAACATGTTCCCATATAGGGAACACAAAACAGAGGATAGTGCAGTACCTTTTAAAAGTTTATTATATTAGCTCAAATAAAAACTACACTACACTCATTATAAATATACTGGCGGCCAGTGAATTTCTCAGGGCCACAAATTAATCCAGTCAGGCTTAGTACATACCCTCCAGAAGTAAAAATGAAGCATGTAAAGCCACTCAGCGGTGTGTATAAGCAGACAGAGTTTCTCCTGTAGCTTCCGCAATGCGCACTGGCCGGTTGCACAGGGGGTTCTGGTTCCTTGCACATGTCATCACGCCGCTGGCCCCATCCATTTATCTAATTACCATGACAGATATTATATATGGAAAGGTATATAACTGCCTTTTTTTACCCTGATGGGATCAGATGGCGCAGTTGTAAATAAATCATATTTTCAAGTAGTTCTGTATCTCAACCAGATTTGCCTTGAACTGGTCTGTATCCTATCCCGATCTGCTCACAACTGATCTGTATTCTAACCCAATCTGCCTTCAGTTAATCTGTATCCTAACCTGATCTGTATCCTAACCTGATCTGTCCATAACTGATCTGTAGCCTAAACCAATTTGTCTTCAACTGATCTCTATCCTAACCCGATCTGCCCCAACTAATTTTAATCCTAACCCAATCTTAACCCAATTTGCTGCTTTTTTCAGTCACCAGAAATTAAAAGGGACATTGGTCAGACTGATTGTTGTCTAATATTTTACTATTTCATAGGGAAAAATGGGTGAAATGTAACGCTATGATATTTTTATCTTGTTCCCAAAGTAATTGTATATGGGATGCCCCCCTTTTGTTTAGCCAGCATAGTTGGTTCCTAAATTAATATGCAGCATGGTGAGAGACCTTCCTTTGTTCTGAAGACTGGGTTTGGTAGCTATTTGCCTGAGTTTAGTTTCATGTGTGCATTCACATGCAGAAAATCACCTGTGATATTTTTATCTGAACCAATCAGAGAATCACCTGGGTTAGTTTGCCTGAGCCAATCGGAAATCACCTGTGCTATTTCAAATGAAATAAAGAGGTAAGCCTGGAAAATCAGCTGGCTGGTGAGAGACAGGAAGATTCGCTCGGGCAGCTGAAGGACATACACACAGTCTTAATTTGAATGGAGACGGACACTGACGGAAAATGATGAGATTTGCTTTGGGATAGAGAGACCTGCTTTATGAACTTGAATACAGCAGCCATCTTGTTTGGAGATTGGATGAGGCCTGCTGATTTCTGCCTGGGTCAGATTAAACAGATGAGCAGAAATATACTTTATTATTAGCAAAATTACACCCAAGTAAAACATCCGATTAGGTTGATTTTTTAAAAGGACCTGCTACCTATAGCATTGTGATGTAACTGCTGGTAAATAAGTGCGCTCTTCCTCCCTGTCATGCTTGACACTGCTTGCACAATTTTAAGCTGTGTTGTGATCTGTACGGTGACATTCCATGAACTATGGACTATTTCTCTGAAAGATCTGTATTTTCAAGGTACTAGAAACTTGAAGACCCATGCAAAGAAGCTGGAGGAAGAACATTTGTGAATTGTCACTGATAATTTATGGTGTTTAAGCCCAGAAAGTGCTGCACATGACAACGGTAAATCAAAACTGAGATTATTATTATCACTGTTATTAATTATGGCTTGCTGGTCTTAAAAGTCCACAAACACTGAAATAAGTCATTAGTACACTATGTTTTTGTTTTTACATAGAGCTGTGTCTTATTGCTCAAGTGCTGTTATTGTTACATTGTTGGGGGGAATTAGTGGCTGTGTTAAGGAATGCAAGCTATAATAAATCAATATTTAACATTTCAGATTAGAACCCAACAAGGTCCATTCAGAACTATGAAATAAAAAATACCCTCTGTACAAATGTATTCTCGTATGTGGAAATCTCTCTCACAGGTAATGTCTTGAATGATGCAGGGGACACATATCAAACAAACTTGCTCTGGCAAAAGCCGCTGGCCCTGCATGTTCACCAGCCCCTATGTCCTTCGACGTGAGTCCATTGCTCTTAGGGTAGAATTCTGTCCTGGAGAAAGCAGAAAATGCTTCGTCATGATGATTGGTAAGACAAAAGGTGAGTATAGCTTTGTTCCCAATTAAGCTGTAGCTTTAATAAAGCACATTGTTGAAAATCATCTGGAGTTTCCCTGATTCAGCAGACCATTTTTTGGCAGATTTTTTCTGCAGGTAATCTTGCACATGCAGATAATTTCCGCAAAAGCAGTAAGTTGCTCCGGGAAAACGCAGGTGATTTTTGCAGAGTTATAAAACCCGCTTCACAATTCACAAAATATACTGCAAATGCCGACACATTTATTTTTTCAATGAAAAAAGAAATATATACTAAAATACTCCCTCCTTATTACCTCATATCAAGCAGTGTACATAATGCCCCCCCCCCCCGAATCACCCCATAACAGGCAGCTTGCGGAATACCCCCCCAATTCCTTGTATAGGCAGTTTGCCAGAATATCATCCCATTACAGTTAGTGTGGCAAATCCCCTGCATTATAGGCAGTGTGGCAGAATACCCCCCAAATCCCCTCCATTATTGGTAGAATTGCAGAATAACCCTCCGAATACCTCTATTATAGATTATGTGCCAACATAACCCCCCCGAATCCCCTCATTATAGACAGTGTGGCAGAATATTCCCCCCAAATCCCCCCATTATAGACAGTGTGGCAAAATATCCCCCCCAAATCCCCCCTATTATAGACAGTGTAGCAGAATAGGGCCCCATTATAGGCAGTGTGGCAAGGAATCCTCCCATCTCTTACAGCATCCCCAATGATGAAGCAGCAGGCGTCACTAACCACCTGCCACAGCTGACCCTCGGCAGGGCCCCACCACCGATTGTCCTTCACCACCACACATGCGCTCCAGTTCTGGCAACGGGTGGGTGTGGCCTACAGTAGTGTCCATGAAAAACAATAAACGCCAGCAGCATACCCGAAGCATTAAGAGAGGAAGTGGCAGTGGCCGGCGGAGTGAGTGGGTGTGTGGGCAGAGTTTGGTTACCCTGCCCTGTCCTTGCCAACCCACTGCTCCTCCATTGTCCGGAGCCTGCAGCAGTGCCGGTTATGTTCTGTTCTGTAATTTTTTACACATTTGCCCCATAAAACATACTAATATTTTCCCCTCACTTTCAGGGGAAAAAGTGCATCTCGTGGGGCAAAAAATTGTATATATTTTTTTGTTAAAACAAACAAAACAGTCTGGGCACCAGGCATAGGAGATGGTAACCCAAGGCTCAGGGGCTTTTTTCGCCTGCCCCTATGCCCTTCGGAATCGGTCCTTTGCTCTTCGAGGTGAATTCTGTCCTGGGAAACCGCTGGTGCTCTATGAGAGAGCGTAGGTACCAGCATGTCACCTGTCATTGCTGGTAGATGATATGTTGGCCCCCCTACTATGTGAAATGATATAAGGGTCCCTTGGACACCTTACCAGTTCACCAAAAGTAGTTAAAAAAAGACACCACACAAAAACATTTATTATTTTAAATGTCACTACTTTCTACTCCACATCATATATATTCTGTCATTACCCTTGGATAGATGTCAAGGTAGCAAGAAGAGGGACCTGTGTCCCCCTTCACTCCAGATGCTGGCGGGGTTTCTGAGATAGCCGCCGTGGGGCAGAGGTCGGGATGAGGTAAATATAATAAAGTTAGGGTGGCACATTGTGAAAGGGACCTAATGCACAATGTTGATACAAAATCCCCAAATAAACAGATGCTTCAGATATCAAAAATTCACATATTAGTACACAAAGAAAAATAATGCCAGTGATTTAACCCTTTAGGGAAATGGGTAATAAGCATTTGAGCTTGCAACTTTGTAACATCTCCATCATGAATGTCTTGAAAATACCGAAAGATAATATGCCGATGGCTTATTGTCAAAGACAGCAAGTATAGTAACAATATTATGAGAAATACAGGTAAGAAATTCCTCAATTTTAAAACTCCTATTGAAAGAGAAAGATTCAAAATCAGTAATTTGTTTCATACAACTACAGTAATTGCTCATAACCCCACCACAATTAAAACAGCAATTTAGACAGCCATGTTTTATTTAAACTAGGAGTCAACATTAATGCTAGGTTGGGCAGAAAACTTTTCTAATGATAAAGTGGACCTTTTGGATTCCATCCCAAAATGGATAAATTCTTATGCAGGTTTTTTATTATTTGAGAAAATGTGTGACTAAAGATCACCCTGAAGGTAAGTGGAGTGCGGCCAAGGCTCTTATGGTTGATAATATTTTTCAGAGTACCATGTCCAGTCGATCTTTCGTGTGCACAGTACTCTCTGAAATATCTGCCTGATGTACCCTCTTTGTTCATGTCTCTGTGTTTCTCTAGAAAATCAGTCTTGTTTGAGCAATAACATTTAGGCCCTTATTCATCAAGCGATAGCGCCAGGTAGTGTCTGACGAGCGCCAGGTAGCGGCAGCTAACGGCGACTACCGACTCAAGTACGCCCGGCGGCGGTCACAATGACGCATTTATCAAGCTAAATGAGGCTAGTGCCGGCGAGAGCGACGGCTAGCGCGGCATTCATCATGAAGCCGGCTGGGCCGAACAGCGCCGCTGCAAATTCCTTCACAGCGACACGTATTACCTGGCGCTACCTGCCGCTCTCCCATACATTTCAATGGCAGACGCTGCAATGATTGTTTTTAGTGGTTTTTGGGTTTTTTTATTTGGTACAAAATTCAACACATGTTTATATTGATCTGTTTTATGAATCTGGCTGGTTATTAATATGTATTAGCTTTTTTTTTTTATTTTCACAATGTAATGTTGTGAGTGACATGGGAATTGCATCTCCTCCACCCAAACTCATTTGCATCAAAATCGCTGGTTTTCCACACAAACGGGGCTTGTAAAGCTATTTTGTAGCCTGTCAGGTTGGGCGGTCACGTTCGCTCTTCGAAATTGTCAGCGCCCAAGCTATTCGGCAGCCCTGTCCTTGATGAATCTGTGTTGGTCAGTGTTTGTGCAGTCGCTGTTTTAATTCGCTATGTGGCGGCGCGAGCGTCGCTGTGCCTCGCTGCGCTGCGTTGTGCGGCGCTGTGCTGTTCATACATGTGCCCTTCTGCCATTTGCAAGGAATTCACTTCCCGCGACCCCAGTCGTTGTTAATGAATACACTGTAGTTGTGAGCGTGCCTGGCCACATATTGCAGGATTAACATTCAGTCGTACCAGCTCATAACAACCCCTTATGCATTCTCATGTGTGCCACATTTTCAGGTAGTTGTCTAGTTTGATTGTACTAATATATAGATATTAACACCGCGCTCTAAAATTATGTATAACTTTCTTGTGATTGATAACATAAAATAGGACAGTTCTTAATACATCTGCTTCAACGTGTGAAAAAACTTTTCAATCCAAAAAGTTCCAAAGCTGTATGTACATGAAAACACGGAGCAAAAAGGGTCCTCAATTAGATGACCTCCAGAAACAATAAAATCAGCAAGGTATCCCACGGTGCATGCACTTCTAAAAAGCTGATGGTATCACACGTGCCCGTCACCTCCACACATATGCGCTTACCAAATGGATGGAAATATCAGCCTTAAATCAATTGATGCCTCTCAGAAGATTCCAGAAGTTTGGTGGGTTTTATGTACACATTAACTCCTCATCCCGGGCATGTTATATTTCGTGCCAGGGCACCAGATCAGCAGCCTTACAGTCCCTTGCGCTGTCCTTTGGACTGTAAGGCTGCTGATCTGGTGCCCTGGCACGAAATATAACATGCCCGGGATGAGGAGTTAATGTGTACATAAAACCCACCAAACTTCTGGAATCTTCTGAGAGGCATCAATTGATTTAAGGCTGATATTTCCATCCATTTGGTAAGCGCATATGTGTGGAGGTGACGGGCACGTGTGATACCATCAGCTTTTTAGAAGTGCATGCACCGTGGGATACCTTGCTGATTTTATTGTTTCTGGAGGTCATCTAATTGAGGACCCTTTTTGCTCCGTGTTTTCATGTACATATAGTTTGATTGTGTGATGACTTTGGGAAGGAATAAGATTTGTATATTTAAGCACCACGGTGTATGCTTTAGAAGGACCTATGCATTACAGTATGTAGAATCCCCTGCTAAATCAAGCTAATAATTCGTGGCGCCTTTGGCCCTAGCTTGTTTTGCAGCGTCATTTTAATGTTTTTCCGCCACTTAGCGTGCACATAGCTGATATTAGCTTGTCCATGTTGCGCGCATGTTTGTTTTTGAATTTTGAAGCACAGTTGCTTGCGTCATATCCGGTTCCGGGATCCTCCTTTGCGTTTCAACGCCACCTTAAGGTAAAAGTGTCTAGCGCTTATGCCAATAGCTTGTTTTGCAGCGTCATTTTAATGTTTTTCCGCAACTTAGCTTGCACATAGCTGATATTAGCTTGTCCCTGTTGCGCGCATGTTTGTGTTTGAATTTTGAAGCACAGTTGCTAGCGTCATATCCGGTTCCGGGATCCTCCTTTGCGTTTCAACGCCACCTTAAGGTAAAACTGTCTTGCGCTTATGCCACTAGCTTGTTTTCAAGCGTCATTTTAGTTTTTCCGCCACTTAGCTTGCACATAGCTGAGAATAGCTTGTTGCTGGTGCGCGTAGCGTTTTTTTTTTTTTAAACTTTTTCCCAATGTCGCTTGGGTCATTTCCGGTTTCTGTTTCCTCCTTAGCGTTTCCCATATGCTGCCCAGACGCAGAGTGATGCGCCTCCCCAGCTCCTCCTCAGACTCTGACCCCACCACCCCTCCCCCACCTCCCCCACCTACCTCACCTTCCTCAAGTAGCACCCCTCCCACCCCTTCCCCTCCTGGGCCTAGTAAGAAAAAGCGCACCCGGGTGGATAGCCGAGTAAATGGCCAGGTGGTCAAAGTGAGTATTTTTTTGTTGGTATTTTTAGCTTAAAAGTTGCAGAACACACAGGGGGGATTGGGTCAGAAATTTCTTTGTTTTCAGACCAAATTTGATCACTCCCCGTGGGGCATCCCCATTGTGGATGTCCTGCTGGGATGCCCCCCCCTGGAGGGCCCTAAAAATTACCTCAGCCCCGTCCCATCTGTGCATGCGTTAGCTGCGGATGCCTATTGAGCTTACCTCTAGCAGGGTGTACCCCTGCGCCAGACATATTTTAATTTTGGTTGCAGGCGCACTCCCTGTTAGAGTCAAACGCCACATGCGTACTTTGCCGTGCAGACCCAGCTGAGCTGGTATGCACGTCCCAACGGCCTTGTATGCGCATACCACAGCGGCGCGGAGCGCTGTGTTTGGCTTGCGGAGTGACGTGGGAGTGTCCTCAGTGGTGTATTTGTGGCCTTCCAAGGGGGTTGCAGACAGCGGACCACCCACAATTGGTGTGGCCCACCAAAGTGCACACAAACCCAGAATACTGATAATCCTGGGTGTGGGTCCACTTTGATCTGGTCTTTGTATAACTGTTTATGACAGTGTTCTGATGTCATGTATTGATTTTAGTTTGTTTGTTCATTTTTCATAAGACTTCTGCGTGGCCGAATATGACTATGCCCGTGGAGGGAAAAAACGCATAGCCATGGAGGTGAAGGCCACAGTGTCCCGGCGCTTCAACACCGAGCTGACCATCCGCTCAATTCAACAGAAGTGGTCCGATTTCAAGCGCCGGGACCCTGAAGGCGTGTACCGCCTATATGATGCCTACGCATCAGGTAAGTTAAAGCTTATGTTCTGTTTACCCTTTGTGCATAATGATCTGCTAAGCTGTGTCCATTTGTGCTCTTTAGATTAATTATTTTCTTTCACCCCCTCCACACAGATAAGCGTCCTCCCCTGGGGAAACGTGGGAAGGGATTCCTCCCCCGAACCAGGCAGGCGGACTCGGGGGAGTCATCGGGGGAGGGTCCCTCCCGCGGGTCCTATTTAGAGGACCCAGGGGAGGAAGGGGATGACGCCCCAGAGGAGTGTGCTGCTGGGGGGCTGGCTGGATCAAGCCTCAGCTCCTCACACTCTGAGTCTGAGGACTCTCACCAGGCAAGGGGCCACTCTCAAGCAGGGAGTGAGAGGGAGGAGGGTGGCCCTTTGCCTGGTGGATCTTCTGACCAGAGTGTGAGGAGCCGAGGCTCCCCGCCTCCTCCTCAGAGCCCTCCCTGGGCTTCAAGTGGCGCTTCATCCCCTGGTGAGTGTACATTTTTTAATTGTTAGTCTGTGACAGGTTTCATCTTGCAATTTGTACTTAGCCCTTGCCATTCCTCTCTAATTTGCAGGGCATCATATAGGTGGCACCTCCATGGCGTTTTGGCGAAGGATTCTCCACGGGCATAGTCATGGTAAGTGTTTGTGGTTAGCCATCACATTCCCAATGTTATGACATTCATTAAAGTGTACCCCCAAACATTGATAGTGCTTGGATTCTCGAAGGTTCCAGGACAAATCACATCCCTCACCCAGGGCCCCCCCCACCAAAAAAACCCCACTAACTCCTTACCTCTTTGGGGGTTGCCCAAGCCACCGTCCCAGCCTCCTGTGTGACACTCTAGATGTGTGTGCGCCTGCGCTCTTTTTCCAAATGGGCTGCGCGTGCGCACACACTCGAGGAGTGATGTGTGGAAGGCAGCGGGCGCGGAGTACGTTGTCTCATGCAAATTGTGTGGCTCTGCCAAAGCGGACCCAAACCCAGATTTGCTGCAATCCTGTGTATAGGCCCACTTGTAACAGACACATGTTTCCTGGTCCATTGTCACAGCTGGTTTGATAAGGTACCCTAACCTCACAAACCCCACTACAGTGCTAGCCAACTGTCAACCACCCCTATGTTTCTGCCCACACCATGATGGGTGTTCTAATTTGTTTTCTTGGGTTAAGTTGTTCCCGCTCCAACATGTGGCCCACTATTAACATTAGCCAAACAACTGCTAAAGATTCCTTTACATAGCACTGTCTATGTTATTTGCACATTCTCTTTAGGGATACATGTGTCAAGCCTAACAAATTGACATTAACTCATGGTCCAGGAAATATGCTAATTTAGGACAACCTGTATGTAACCATGCAAGCCTTTGCATTTTCAGACTCAATAACCAGATGGATGTCAAATAGTCAGGTGTCATTTGCCCACTAATTGTGTTTTTGTCTTTTGCTTTTTGTTGACAGATGTTGCGACGCAGACGGAGCCAGAGACCCAGAGAGATGGTGAGTACATCCCACTTCATATGCCTAAAGACTTGTGAAACCTATGTCTTATAGTCACATCTGCAGACATTTTAAATTTACCTATGTGTTAATTTCACACACATCTCGATTCAATGTGTTTGTACAATAATCCAACATGCCTGTTTGCATGCTTGATTGTTGGCTCACATTCTTCATTAGGCCACATAGAGACTATTTTTGCGTTAGACACAACCAAATGGGCCCTATTAGGTCTGGACCTCTAACATTATAGGGCAAACTCGTGTACTCGTTCTTCTTCTTTGCTTCCCAAGAGTTAAACTGGAACAACAACCAGGATTTTGACTTTCCTGGGTGTTGTTACACTACGGTGGGGCACCCCTGATCGTCACCGCTGTGTGACAACCCCCTGAACTCACTTTGACTCCAGCAAACGTACAAGCCACGGCAAATTGGCTCCTCCTCCGCCTCCCCCGCGCCCCTTTTTACGCGCGCGTGCCTGCGCCGGCCATTCACAGACGGCCGGCGCAGGCACGCACACGTCTAGAGGGGAGCCAGGGAGGGCCCGGCGGCACTGCCCCACCGAAACTGAGGTAGGTATTTTGGGGTTTGGGGGGGGTTTCACCCCCAGGGACATCCCGATCTCGGATGTCCCGCGGGGAGGAAGGTGATCGGGCAGGGAATCTGATAGATTCCCGGGCCGATCACCGGTGGGTGTTGGTACACTTTAAGAGTAAATGTATGCTTAGGATGTGTTGTTCACATTCCTGCCAGTCAATAGTACTCATATCATGTTAACCAATAAGCACACAGTGGTCAACAATGTTAATGTGAGTGTCACCTAATTGGACACACTGACATTACATTGCTACATCTGTGTCTGTTGAGGTCACATCCAATTTATTAATAAATTGTTGTTTCTACATCTCTACAGCTTGTGAAAACCAGCATCGCAGACTGTGGCGGGAGATCCGGCTCCTGAAGCTGATGCTGCTGGCCAAGAAGAGGCGCCGGCGGCGTCGTTAGGGTGGGGGGAAGGCTGGCCTCTTGATGCCCGTTGTTGGGCAATGTTGGCCATGTTGGCCATGTTTGGTTAATAAATTTTTTGATTACCATCATTACAGTGTGTTGCATTGCAAAGCATAGTTTAACTGTCTCAAAACCCATTTGTGTGTCAATTTAGCCATACCTTTGGAGCCATTTCATGTGTTAACCATAGTAAGCTATGGTCTCAAATGTGTGGGCTAAATTGACCAATACATTGACATATGTAGATCAAGATACTCATCCCTGACTGTGTTATTAGCTAGGTCTTAGGAAACACACAATTTAGAGGTGGGTGAAGCAAATATATTTACAAAAACCAAAAAAAACAAAATTAATATTCTTGGCTGGGTGGCCGGGGAGGTTGGGAGTCATTGCTAGGGGCGGTGTTGGGGGACAACAGTGCAGTAAAAAATATAGACTGCTGTTGTATGAGCTGTTGTAGCAACAACAAAGTTTGGTCCTGCCGCTGGAGACATTCTTCCTGGCGCTGTATCGATTCTTCCTGGCGCTGGAGAGATTGTTCCTGGCACTGGAGAGATTGCTCCATTAGATTTGCCAGCCGACCAAGTTCCTGGTTCTGGTGTTGGTTTCGGAGCAACTGGTCCATCTGGCGCTGCAGGGCCTCATTTTGTTGCTGACACATCAGCACCTGATTTTCCAACACCGCAATGCGCTCATTAGTTCCATCACGCGGCTGTTGGCGACTGTAGTCCTCCAGCATCCGGACCCCTAGCTCATAGAAATCAGCACTGGTTGGTGCCACACCTCCTCTTGCTGTGGTTTGAGCCTAAACAAATAGAAAACCACATTTTAGTCAAACAGAACCAATGCAGGTATGCCCCTCAAAATAAATACCCTAAACAGTCACTATACAACTTACCCTTGTCTGAGCCTCGGAAGCTTGGCCACATGGGACTTGGGAAGAGGTCCCAGCTTGGGGTTCTGGTTCCGCCTCCTGCAAAAACAACAATGAAAGGAAATGTGACATGTTGCTTCATCCACTACCCACGAAGATGCCAATGTGGTTCTAGGTCGTCTACATCAGCCATGTTACCTGCGTGTCCTCCGGCACAGGTAGGCTCGAGGTTTCGCTGCCAGAGAGTGGCAATTCCACATCCGAGATGTCCGGCAAGTTGGCATATGCTAAACAGGAAAATCAGGTTAGTAGGTCTGTGGCCCAAACTCAAATGTAACCTGGCTAGGCTATCGAGGCCATACCTCTAAAAAGTGCCAAAATACACACTAGACCAAAGGTATCTGTTAAACTCAGATTGTTAACATGTATGTTACAGGACTAAGAGGCAATAATTTTTGCTAATCACATCAGAAACATTGCTTAAATTACACATACCCGCAATCTCCCAGATGTCTTGAGTGGGGTCCTCACTCGAGCTTGGACCTTGAAAATACATGTGGACACACAAGTTGCCAGAAGCAAGTGCAACAAAAGTAGAGCCAAAATACAGACTAGAGCAAGGCAAAACAACTTACCCTCATCTCTGGCAGCCTGAACTTGAGGGGCCCTTTCTGGACAGCCACTTCCGATATTCGGGTCAACTAAAAAACACAAGGAATGTCTCTAAATATTCAGCAAACTACTACGGGGAATGTTTGGCCAAAAATATGTCCGGCAAAATACCTTGCTATCACTCCAATAACTAATAGACTGACCCTGGGGAGGCAACAAGCACTCCCAAGAGGCATCTTCAAGTTTACCAAGCAAACATGTAGCTTAGTAGACTAACCAAATTGAACCAGTGTAACATAAACAGCATAAAGGATACATTATGTATTGCTCTACACACCAACAGGGTCCTGTTGACCGGCAACATCGGAAGTGGGGTCCAAAGATGAACCAGTCACTTGGCCTACCAAGAAAAAAGAGGAATGAGACACATGCACTTGGGTAAAAGTGGATAAAGCAAGGTGGACACATGCACTTACCGACATCCAAAGAGTAGGTGGGATCCGGAGGAGATGCTGGGGCCAAGGGCATGGGAGCTAGGCAAAAATGAAGCCAACATTGAGCCATAGTTAATGTGCGTGCAAAAATACAACATGCATTAACCCTTTCGCTGCCAGCCTACCTGCAGCATTTGCCACTCCCTGTTGCCAGACGATGTTTCACTATTTTGCGCTACACATATTCAACTGTCATTTTTGAAAGGATTTCCAGGGATTTCCCAGGAAAATTATATATGGTTTTTTTCAACAGAGTCTGGGCTTTAACATGAAATGTCTTGTTTGTATTTTTTAGGTGTATTCTCAATTTTTTTGGGTGAAATGTGTGAAAAAAAATAAAAAAAAAATATTTTTTTACAATTTGTAGAGTTTTTTTGTAATAAAAAATGTAAGTTTGTCAATAAAATCTTATTGCGTGAGAAACCCCAATTTCTCCCGGTTACAGCGATACCACATATGTATAGGTAGACACCCTTTCCTGCCCAGAAGCCTTTTATAGCTGCTGGATGACAAATGGTTAATTAAAAAAAAAAATGACATAGGGTCCCCCTTCCCGGGAAGGGGGACCCCATTTTTTTTTGGATTTTGAAGGGTTAAAAACCCTTCAAAATCCAAAAATAAAAATGACGTGGGGTCCCCCTTACCCAAAGTAACCAGCCCGGGACCAGCTATGGGGGCTTGTAGGCACAGAGTGGGGGGGCCAGCTTTGGTGGCCCCCCCACCCTGCAGCCTACGAGCCCACATAGCCTATGTGGGCCCGGGCTCTTCTGCCCCCCCCTGGCCTTTGGGGAGGCAGGTAATGGGGGTGCGGGGGTTAATGGCAAGCCACCCGCTAGGGCAGGTGACTTGCCACCCCCCCAGCCTTGTGAACTGGTATAAGGGGTCTCATGGACCCCTTACCAGCTCACAAAGGGTTAACTGTTAAAAAAAAAACCACGACACAATAATAAAAAGTATTTTATTAGAAAAAAAATATTTTTTTTTACTGTACTTACCTTCGATTGCAAGCTCTTGTCCCTCGATGCTGTGCTGACAGATGCCGGTGATCGGTACAGGAGAAGGAGGAGGCAGGAGATCAGAGGATCTCCTGTCACCTCCTTCCCCTGTGCCGATCACCGGCATCTGAGAAGCTGAGAAGGCTGAAGCCTGAGATCGGGGCCGGGATGACTTCATAAGCCCCGCCCCCAAGGGGGCGGGGCTTAGAGGCATGATGGCGGCCGCCATCGAGAAGAAGAGAGGAGAGAGCCTCCCAGGCTCTCTCCTGAAGATCGGTAAGTCCTGGGGGGGGATCGGAGGCTCCCCAGGTGAAGAGGAGGGACAGCGGGAGCCAGCGCACACACAGGTAAGTGAATGTCATTTTTATTTATTTTTTTTTTTACAGTTAGAAGCTGCTGCTGCAGAAGCGGGGGGGGGGCGGCCTATTCCGGGGGCTCTCCTGGAGCCATCCGACCCCCCACGGGGGATCGGATGGCACCAAATTAAAGAGGAGACCCGGCCGGATCCAACAAGGGGTCAGGTGAGTATTTTTTATTTTTACTTTTTAAACTACAAGCGAGGAAAGTCAAGCACGTAACATGTGTTACGTGCTTGGCAACAAAAGGGTTAAGGTGTGTGAGCAGCTCTTTCACTAATATTCACTAATCAAGGCCAGTGTGGCTCCCACATTGATATGCCGATATATGGCTACACATCTCTGGCTTCAAACATATCTACACATGTTAGGGCCTTGTTAGTTAGTTGCTGTGAGTGTTACAGTGGGCGTGAAATTAGGCCGCAGGCCCATATTATGAATACTCAACAGTGCAACACTCGATTGTTTGAGCTGCTCCCACACCCATTTGTTCCCCAAACAACCAGCACCAAAATTAGTGGTAAATACCTTCAATGGCAGACTGGGGTAGCCTTGAGGTTGCTGGAAGGGCAGGAGCTTGGGTGTCCTGAGGCACATCCCGGACAGCAGCATGTGCACCTATGCAGAAAGCAACAGACAGAAAAGTAACAAATGTTTGAGCTCTAATGTAATACTTCACAGGTCCTACTGTTAGTTGGTCAGAATGAAAAAATGCTAATCACATACATTAACATTAGGTTTGTACAAAAGGCAGAAAATATGTACCTTCAGTCCAACCTGTGGTGTCATCCCCAGGATCCACACCCTGCAGCCGAGCCAGTGGGATTTTGGCCTTCAGCATCTCCTCATACGGCTGCCTGGGTGGTCCCACTGTCCACATCAAGATCGTGATTCATCTTTTTCATAAGGGCCCCTCGCAAAGTGTAGAAGCGTTTCCTGCAGGATGGGCCACTACGTGGGTGTTGAGCAGTGCTACTAAGCTCCACACCAATGGCATCCCACAGTTTGCTTCTTTCTTGTTTGCCTATGGACTTGCTTTGGGAGCCAAATATCAGCTCCCATTTAGCAAGTGTAAGGCGCACAAGATGATTATTCTCAGCCAAATTAAATTCAGGCTCCCTCTTGGCACCTGGGCGCTTAGCCTGGGGTGCTGCCCCACCTTCAGGCTGTGCCCTTTTCCGTAAGGGAGGTCTGCGCACAGCACCCACCAAACTCCTACTTGGGCCTGCTGTGGCCGGCAGATGTCCTGAATTTGGCTCCATCCTGTAGCTGCACACACACACAAATACACACCCAACAAGCACGCATGCAGACTACAGAATGGCATCGCAATCTCTTAGGGTTGGGCAGGTTTTATGTGCTCTAACAGCCAATCAAAAAGCAGGCCACTTAATTGATTCACACATACAGCCCAGTTCCTTCTAGGCACACCTCCACTGCACTGACTGAAGCATGTGTGTTAGCCAATTAACTCATTACAGACCTCATTAAGCAAACAACACACACCCAAATACAACAATGGACTGATGTATCTCAACCCCTTGTGACATGTGGTTAGCCTAACGGCTATTTAAAAAAACAGCAGCTTACCTTTCATTGGGCCACCACTGATTTTTGGGCCATGTCCGTTAATGCACGCAAGTTTCGGCTCAAGTACGCTAGTAGCGCTACTAGCGTGCGCGTGCGCACTCTGTTTTACGCACACCTGGGTCGGCTAATTGGCGCCCGGAAATAGCAGAGCGACGCAAAAGGCGGCAAAGCGGACCTGTCCCTTTTGAAAGAGAAGTATAAATGGAAGGAATTTTCAAGCTTCTGCTATTCTTACACTGTGGCAAAGGCTGTGGTGTGGTGCTGTGCTCGCTTCCCTTAGCTCATTTGAGCCTCTGTCTGGTTTCTGTCCTCACTCTCTGTGGCTTGTTGGGTGATTTCTGACATCAGTGCTGTTTCTTTAGGAGCTTGTTTTTGGTGGCATCTGCAAATATTGTGTAGCATACAGCAAGTGAGGCTTGATTTTGGGGCCTTTTGTGGGCTGTGCAGCAACTCCCCTCTTGGTTGTGCCTAACTTAGAAAGCTGGTTTTCAGCAGGCTGGTGGTTTGGACCACTATAGTTCTGGTTTTGTGGTGAGCTGCATTGTAGCGGGTGTGTGTGGAGTGTGATTGTTTGTGTGTGTGTTGTGTGTTTGTTTTTTTGTTTTGTATATATCTTTAGTGTGTGTGATGGATAAGAGGGTGATGTATGGTGTCTGGGTGGATGGATGTATGTGTATGCTGAAAGAGCAGGAGGAAAGGGAGCGGGGTGTTGTGAGGCTTAGGGCACCCCGCTCCTTTGCAATCCGCCTTTCAGTATGGGACTTAAGTGACGAGCAGATCAGGAGCCGCTTCCGTCTGAATCGTGCTGCACTACAGTCCCTATATGATCAGATTAAGCACAAAATCGAGCCATCCACCAAACGCACTCATTCCATTCCAGGCATAGTACGCCTGTGTGCCACTCTCAATATTTTGGCACGAGGGACCTTCCAGGCAACCTCCGCCCTCCTCAGCGGGATAAGCCAGGCTACTATGAGCCGCATACTAATCCAGGTAGTTCTGGCAATTTGTGATTTAATCCCAATTTACATCAAGTTTCCTGAGGATGAGGAAGAGGTTGCCAAAATAAAACATGCTTTCTATCTGATGGGAGGGATCCCGAATGTGCTAGGGTGCGTTGATGGTACACATATCCCTTTCCGCCCTCCCCGTGCACAGGAGCTGTCCTACAGAAACCGGAAGCAGTTAGTTTGATAACAACGAAATGCCAGCTGGCTGGCTACTGGGTAATAAATTAACCATGTCAATGTATTTAGCAAATATGTGGCCTAGTAAGCCAAATTTAACAAAACAACCACAAAAAAACATGTACTAGTACTAATTGCTGTCTCTCTCCTTGTGTTTTTTCTACAGCGGATAAGGGATATGGGCAGAGAACGTGGGTCATGACTCCGGTCAGGAACCCACGGACCTCTGCCCATGAACGCTACAATGCAGCGCATCGCAAGACCAGAAGCATTGTGGAAAGAACCATCGGCCTGCTGAAAGCACGCTTTCTTTGTTTGGCACGGCCAGGAGGAGAGATGCTCTACAGCCCACAGAAGGTCTCCAAGATCATCCTTGCCTGCTGTGTGCTACACAATATATGTATTTGCCACCGAATCCAAGCCCCCGAGGAGACAGCACTGGTGCCAGAAATCCCCAACATGCCCGCAGCAAGAAGTGAGGACACCCAGACTGGCGATGAGCTAAGGGAAAGGATGATCACTTCTTTTTTTGCGGTAAACTAACTACCCTTCACTATAATGCAAGTACTGCACTACTGGCTAAATGTATTTGAACTCCCATCAAAAAGAGCCCAAAAAAACACTAAGGGGGGTGTAAGATGACCCAAACCACTCTAAGGGGGGGTGTAAGATGATCCCAACCACTCTAAGGGGGGTGTAAGATGACCCAAACCACTCTAAGGGGGGGTGTAAGATGACCCAAACCACTCTAAGGGGGGTGTAAGATGATCCCAACCACTCTAAGGGGGTGTAAGATGATCCAAACCACTCTAAGGGGGGTGTAAGATGACCCAAAACACTCTAAGGGGGGGTGTAAGATGACCCAAAACACTCTAAGGGGGGTGTAAGATGACCCAAACCACTCTAAGGGGGGTGTAAGATGACCCAAAACACTCTAAGGGGGGTGTAAGATGACCCAAACCACTCTAAGGGGGGGTGTAAGATGACCCAAACCACTCTAAGGGGGGGTGTAAGATGACCCAAAACACTCTAAGGGGGGTGTAAGATGACCCAAACCACTCTAAGGGGGGGTGTAAGATGATCCAAACCACTCTAAGGGGGGTGTAAGATGACCCAAACCACTCTAAGGGGGGTGTAAGATGATCCCAACCACTCTAAGGGGGGTGTAAGATGACCCAAACCACTCTAAGGGGGGTGTAAGATGATCCCAACCACTCTAAGGGGGGTGTAAGATGACCCAAACCACTCTAAGGGGGGTGTAAGATGATCCCAACCACTCTAAGGGGGGTGTAAGATGACCCAAACCACTCTAAGGGGGGTGTAAGATGACCCAAACCACTCTAAGGGGGGGTGTAAGATGATCCAAACCACTCTAAGGGGGGTGTAAGATGACCCAAACCACTCTAAGGGGGGGGTGTAAGATGATCCAAACCACTCTAAGGGGGGTGTAAGATGACCCAAACCACTCTAAGGGGGGGTGTAAGATGATCCAAACCACTCTAAGGGGAGTGTAAGATGACCCAAACCACTCTAAGGGGGGGTGTAAGATGATCCCAACCACTCTAAGGGGGTGTAAGATGATCCCAACCACTCTAAGGGGGGTGTAAGATGATCCCAACCACTCTAAGGGGGGTTTAAGACGCCAATGTTGGTTATCAAGTAATGCATTTTTTTATTTGCAACAACAATACTACTTTAAAGATCTATTCAAACTGCACTTTTCTTATTTTTTCAGGCACCAAGAGATGCACCCTGATCCCTATTTGGCACTTTAAAAACTTTCTTTCCCTTTACTTTGCTTTTTCCTTTCTGTTTGAATTTTGAATTTCATTTTCTCTTCTGTTCCTTTTTTAATTTTTGTAGATTTGAAAAATAAAATCTACTATATATAGATACATGTGGCTATGTGTTTAATTCTGTTGAAAGTTTCCTTTGCATTCTACTTCCTATTTTAATTTTCATTTTCTTTCTGAGTTCTGTTTTTATTTCCCTTTTCGATTTTCCTTTTATTTCTCTGTTCTGTTTTTATTTTCCTTTTCTATTTTCCTTTTATTTCTCATTTATGTTTTTATTTTCATTTTCTATTTTCCTTTTCTTTCTCATTTATGTTTTTATTTTCATTTTCTATTTTCCTTTTCTTTCTCATTTATGTTTTTATTTTCATTTTCTATTTTCCTTTTCTTTTCCTTTTCTTTCTCATTTCTGTTTTTATTTTCCTTTTCTATTTTCGTTTTCTTTCTCATTTATGTTTTTATTTTCCTTTTCTATTTTCCTTTTCTTTCTCATTTATGTTTTTATTTTCCTTTTCTTTCTCATTTATGTTTTTATTTTCCTTTTCTATTTTCCTTTTCTTTCTCATTTATGTTTTTATTTTCCTTTTCTATTTTCCTTTTCTTTCTCATTTATGTTTTTATTTTCCTTTTCTATTTTCCTTTTCTTTCTCATTTATGTATTTATTTTCCTTTTCTATTTTCCTTTTCTTTCTCAGTTATGTTTTTATTTTCATTTTCTTTCTCATTGGTGGTTTAATTGTATTTCCTTTTTCTTTAAAAAATAAATAAAATAATTTAAAATGTGGCTATGTGTTTAATTATGTTTTATTTTGCATTTATATTCTAATATCTGGTTTAATTTAATTTCCTTTTCAACACAAAATAAAAACTCAAAAAAGTAAAAAAACATGTTGCAATGTGTTTTATTCTGAAGGTACTGGATGGCCAGGCCACAGCAAAGCTAAGCGCAGGCGCTGTGTAGAATAGCGTGGTCACACTGACTGACAGCGCCTACAAAGCTGAGGGCCAACATCATATTCAGCAATGTAGGCGTTGTTCCCAACAACGCCAGGTAGCGACTGAGGAGGCCTGCTATAGCGAATCGCTAACGCCCGCGGATGACGCTAGCGGCGCTCATAGCGCCATACTTCAGTCGCTCATCTGTCGCTACCTGGCGCTATTGATGAATCGGCCTCCCCGCTCTCAGTGACTCACCTACAAGTCAGTAGGACCGGATCCTACAAAGCAAAAATCTAGGTTTTTATCACTTGTTCCCACTTTTCCTCACAAAGGAGTTACCAGGGTCTAATAATGAAATAAACATAATAATCTTCATATAACATACATTTCCTTATACAAATCCAGTAAAGCCTAGGAACAAAAGATAGACAATGCTCTTGACTAGAGATGAGCGAACTTCTTGAAAGTTCAATTCGGGCGATTCGCTGAATTTCCCCAAGAAATTCGGGTTCGCCCGAATCGAACTTTCACGAATCGCTCATCTGAAAAAAAAAATGCCGGCATGGTGGGAGCGGGCAGGCCGGCTACGCCTGTCAGCGGGCAGGCCAGCTGTGCTGACAGCGCCGGCCTCCACGCTCCGGCGCCGCTCTCAGCTGTCATCAGAGGACGCGTCATCAGAGGGCGCCTGAGAGCGGCGCCGGCCTCCACGCTCCGACCATGCAGGTAAGTGTTTGCTTTTTAAACAAATGCCGGCATGGTGGGAGCGGGCAGGCCGGCTGCGGGCGCTGACAGCGTAGCCGGCCTGCCCGCTCCCACCATGCCGGCATTTTTTTTTTTTATTTCAGGGAAAATTAGATCGGCACGAACCAAAAAAAATTCGGGTTCGTGCCGAACCGAATTTTCCCTGAAATTCGGAGCGAATTCCGGTTCGTTCGCTCATCCCTACTCTTGACTAACATGGTATCCACCGACACAGAAAGCTGAGCTCAGAGAAAGAGGGCTTTATGTTACTATGTACACAGGGTTGGACTAGAGCCCCTTGATCCCACCCCAGGAAATCCTTTTTGAGGCCCACAATTCAGCTATAGCACAAGTATTTGTGATAATATAAAATCTGATATTTTTTGATCAAATAACGAATGTAACTGAAAAAATTACAAAATCAGAGAACACTATAAGCAGGCCAGAAACACTGTTTTAATATTGAATCTCTTATACTGCTCTAAGGGTCAACCTGGGCCATTGGCTGGGCCCCACCTAAGGATTCTCTTGTAGGCCAGTCTGGCACTGTTTGTACCCATTCGGTTAGTGTTATTAATTGGAAAAGGATTATGTTATCTTATTATTTTAAAAGGTTAAACAGCAGCATATGGTCCCTAGCATTTATAAGTGTTAACCTGGATGTTGGGAATGTAACTGATGTTGATTACTTTACTATTCATTTTACCAAGCACATACTAACCTGGAACAGATGATGGGGGTGTATATTGAGTTGGAAAAAGCATGTCCAACAATTTTATTTGCATTTATATACAGTTCTTTATACAAAGACATCACTGTCTTTCTGGACACGCGCCAGGTAGTGCCTGTACAGCGCCAGATAGCGGCAGATGAACGCCGGAGATGGCATGCAATTACACATTTATGAAGCCGAATCTGGTGAGCGACTGGAACAACGCCATGTAGCATACGATTCATCATTATCCCAGGCTCAGCGTACAGCGCTGGTGTTCAGCCTTGCAGAGCGCCACATCTTACTCTCTCTAGGCGCTCTCCTACATTTCTAAGGACAGTCCCTATATCCCTTTCCTGATCCTAATTTTTTTTTCTTTAAAAAAACTTCTGACATGTATCCTAGACAAGAAAATGACATTTTTGAAAACTTTTTTGATTAATAATATTTTTACACAGAATTGTCCTTACATGTCTGTTATTAAAGTGTTCATATTACAATCTAATAACAATGTAATTCCATATGTTTTTTTGCTTTGTTACTAGTGGATACATGTTTAAAAACAGACTTTAAACACACAGCCCCTGGCGCTATGGGCTACAACTACATGATTTTGAGCGCCAGTGATGTTTGAGGCTGTTTTTTTGATGAATGTGTTGTGAGTCAGTCGCACTGTGCTGGCGCTATCGGTCCCATACAGCATAGTACTGCGACTTACACAATATATTCATCAATGCCGGACAGCGACTGATACACTCTGAAACAATGATCCATGGCCGAGCACAGAGACTACTAGCGGTCGCTCTTAAATCCGCTCTACAGACGCTCATATGTTGCTACCTGGTGTTAGTAATGAATCAGCCTGTCTGTTGGTAGCAAAAATACGCCAGCATGGATTCACTCCACTCTCTAGTATAACATTCTCACATGAGATTGCATCCATGTTTTCAAGGAAAACAATCTAAATAACAATGCAAAAAATTAGTATTTAGTAACATTCTCCACCCAAGCACTTTGTGGGAGAAGAGAATTTCTTACACTAGTTCCTTGAAGTTCTCTGCTCTCTTTTTCCAGAAATGTGTGACATGCACAATGTAACACACAAATGCTTTCCAGGATCATTTGTAGCGTTGCTCAGCAGTAACTTGAAATTCACAAAAAGAGGTATAAACAGGATAATCAACTGAACAAAATATGTTTTGATGTAATGGGAACTGACAAATATGGCAACACTAACAATTCGAATGTAAATTTATGAACATGTTTGAACATAGCAAAGCTGTGTTCACTATTAAGTCACGTATTACTGTTTAAAATGGATTGTATTTCAGAAATGTACATTGTTCCAAGATGTTCCAAGTGTACCTTAACCCCTTGAAAAATACCCTTTATATAATGAAATAGCAAAAAAAGAAAACTTTAGACCTGCCTTTCCACATCACATAGGTGAGGGCGTGCCTGGGCTGCAGTAGAAATTACTAAATAACTAGATATGATATGCCCCATTACTACACTGCCCTCTCAGACCAAAGTTAACTGGCGGGGCTGGGCACTGACAACTGCCCCTAACCAGTGGTGGGGCCTTCTTCCTATGGATGTGTGCTGGATCCAGCCCCGCAGCATGTGCAAAAGTTCGGGTTGTTTTCTGTTGTCTGAGGGATTGTCTGCCCAGGCAGTACAATGAGTAGTGAGTTCAGTTTTGCATTGAAAAGTTGCCACAATGATAACAGCACATCACCAGCAAATTCAAATAGATTGCCTTTTGTTCATTAGTAAAAAGTGAATGTCCAGGATTCCCACTTCAGCTTTCCAAAAGGTATTTAAAAAAAAAATCTGTCTGTATAATACTTCACTGAATATTAGAAATGTTAGGCAGTGTAGGAGAGATCAAAAAGCCCTCTGCTTAAAAGTGCAAGGCAGAGACTGCATTCCTAAAATGGAAAGTATTTGTATGGGGCATACATGTCAAGAATAACTGATTTTCTCCCAGAATCCTTTGCAGTAGGTGAGTAAATGCTAACAATCTCTGTACACCTCTTAAAGCTATATCCAAAGCGCTTGAAAATGCCAGGGTGTGCGATGCTATGAAATAGCATATAAGATACCACCATCCACCCTTGTACTGCTTATGAACACATGTTTTAAGATTTTGACCCTTTTTGACAAAGCTGGATTTAAATGGTGACATGGGGGGGGGGGGGGGGCAATGAGTCTTGGCGTGCCAAAACATTGTTGGAAGCCTGGTTAGGGAGAGACCAGTGTTAGCCAGTATAGGGGGGTTAAAGGAATGAAAAAGCCCTCTATATAAAGATACAAGGCAGAGTGCGCTTTCCTAAAATGGAAAGTATTTGTATGGGGCATGCAAGCTACTGAATGTGTAAGTATTTCCTAAAATATGCTAACAGACAAGCCTGCCTCAATCCAGACAAAGGGAGTTATGCTAATTATTTGGTAAAGCAAGATTCATGCTGGGTGAGCCTTGCAGCGTGAATTACAACCTGCATCTTAGTGAGTTTTTTTTTATTAACTTAATACACAAGAAAAAGTTCCTCAAGAAATCACCAGCCCATGCGCTGGGTCATTTTTGCAGATGAGATACATTTTTTTTTTCAGTTGGGTAAGAATTTAGAAATAACAGCATCCTATGGAGTATTTAGAAAAAAAATCCCCTTTTTCATCATAGCACATAGGGTGCTGTTAAACCTTTTAAGAAATATCCTATCTTTGTGGGAAAAATATAAAAATATGTACCTATAAATTTTGAGCAAAATTGATTTATTGCATTTTATTGTGTGTTAAACTACCAAAGCCTACTGAATATCACATTGTAACAACAAGGCACACCCAAAGTGCACATTGCTTCACCTAGTAAGTAGCATAACCCCCCCCCCCCATTGCTGGAATGAAGCAGCACTCTTGAGTCACTGAGCAGCAATGAAGACCAAAACCAATGCAGATCTTCTAAATGTATGTCTGTATCAATAAGTCTCACTCACAATGCCCTGCATATTAAATGTATATTGCTAATCTTACCCTACTGTAATCTCTACTGGAAGATGTTGGTACTGTCTAAATAATAATACATTTGTCACATAATTCAACTTTTGGCTTATTTTGATTTCCTTAAATTAAAATTAGATTTGATTAAGAGTTTAATACCAAAAGGCTTCTTATTTTTTTCATTCCACTTGATGTGTAAATATGTTCTTTTATAATTTGAACATTTTTTCAGAATCTTCATAAAACCTGCAGCTGCCTGAGAACGAGGTGGTGTTGTAATTGAGGTCATACAAGTTAGGTAAGAACAGAGCGTACATTTGTTTCCTGTATGATGTTTAGCTTTGTAATTTCAATTGAGTCCATAAAACTCTTGCTTTGGATCATTCCTTGCCTGACACACACAAATTTGCGTCAGAGGCTTGTTACTGGAACACATATTTCATATGCTGCTTGTTAAGGAGGGAAATAATGGGAGGGTGCTTGGGACGTGCTGCTGCACAGCACATCACAGACAGCTGACAGGAAAAACAATGAGCCTGACTATGAAGGGCCTGTGACCTCAGTGAATCAGGCTGAATCACCACGCCGATATCTATCTGTCTGAGGTCAGCAAATGCCTTGGACCACGGGTTTGCGGCACTGACTTCCTATTAACGTATTTCATTATGCACCATGGAAATCCAAAATGTATTCATGTGTGCCAAGTGAGGTATTAAGCCTTTCCGCTTCCTGGATTTTTCGTTCTGAAACGCATTCTTCATGCCCTTCTAGCCAAAGTGCTTTGTTGTTTTCCTGAAATCTGTTAAGGTAATACCATTTTACTGGCTACCCTAAAGGAGCTGTATGTAAAAAATGTTAATAGAATACAGTAAAAAAAACAACTGTTCATAAAAAAAGGTATTATAGTCAATTTCTGGGATGTGCCACAGCATTAAATCTATATAATTCAACAATAAATGATGGATAGTGATTAATACACAAATATGGAATTAAATGTTTTTAGGCATATATTTTGATATATATAAGTAGTGTTGAGTGGACCAAACCTGCAAAGTTTGGATCCATGCCATACTTTGTGGGTTCATAAACCCACAAAGTATGGCATGGGCGCATGAACCCACAAAGTATGGCATGGATCCAAACTTTGCAGGTTTGGTCCACTCAACACTACTTATATATATCAAAATATAAAGCCGAACGCGGATTTCAAATTGAAATCTGCGTGCGTTCAGCATTCGGGCTGGACACAGCAGCCAATCAGCCTTCTTCCATCTTCCTTCTCCTTCCTCCATTGGCCTGGTGGGACACGTACGGGGTCCGCGTCACGACGATCTTGCTGTACACTCTACGGTAGATAGAAACAGGTTGCTGGCTGCTGCTGAGGGACAGGTAGGGCTATATGGTTAAAAAACTGCCCTTTTCAGGACAAACTATTGTCAGGAATAGCGGCTGGAGTGAGGGCTAGAGTATGGTTGGACTCACTACTAATGCACTGATACCACTGGCTTGTCAATACTGGGGTCTAGGTGCCCCACATCTTCCTTTAAGCACTGTGGTGTACCCAGTTATACAACAACTTGCTCTAAGCACTGGGGTGAGTGTACGTTGTTATACTACAACTTGGTCTAAACACAAGGGTGTAGCCTATTATACCACAACTTGCTCTAAGCACTGGGGTGAGTGTACTCTGTTATACCACAACTTGCTCTACGCACTGGGGTGAGTGTATGCTGGTTTACCACAATTTGCTCTAAGGACTAGGGGGAGTGTAGCCTGTTATACCACAGGTGTACTCTAGTATACTACAACTTGCTCTAAGCACTGAGGTGTACCCTGTTATACTACAAGTTGGCGGACCGCCGGCCCATCCACGCACATGTCACCTCGCTTCTAGCCCTGCTCCAGCCTATAGTTCCTTCGATTTCATAGTGTTGCGCAACACGGACTTTGATGACGGAACTACTGAGAGATGCTACACTTTCACTGCAGCTAAGTACCCGTCTGCATGAGACATTTATATCTAAGGACTGAAATCAGTATTAGAGCCCATAAGATCACGAGCAGCGCCACAATGGAATGAACACTGTGCTACTGTATGGTATCCTGTATACCGCTAATCACCGGGCTTGCCGCTTTTGGGCTCTCTTCCTATTAGGCAAATATTACTCAAGGGGACAGTTTGTAGTGACGTCACTCAGTCAGTCTTCATTCCAGCCGCACGCCGACATGGCGCTGATACCTTCTGTGAGGACACATGCCACCGACCCATCTAGATAGTTGTCCATCATAGGGCGGTGTGTCATGTCTGTATTAGGCAACTTTGAGCAGCGCTGCTAGCGGGGTGTATATAGGGTGTGTGTGGTGGTGTGCGTGTGCACAGTGGGCCCCTGTGATTTTAATATCACTGTTTGTCTTTTTATACTTGTGAGATTTGTCCCATGTGTGTATTGATTTTGGCATAATAAAATGATGCATGTTCAACTTAATTAGGTTAGTATTTGTGCCAGTTCTACATATAACCGTGTGGTACGTGTTTCTATTATTAAATACTACAAGTTGCTCTAAGCACTGGGGTGACTGTACGTTGTTATACCACAACTTGCTCTAAGCACTGAAGTGTACTCTGTTATACTAGAACTTTCTGGGCACTTTAGGCACATTTTCCTGTTAATTTTTTTCTTTGTCTATTTCGGGTCGCTGTAACTGCAAATGTCTAACAATGCAGAAAGCAGCAAATAAGGAACATAGACGTGGTCATGGTGCTTCTGCTGGTAATGAAGCTGGTGCTCATTTGGTTATTGGTGCTGCAGGGAGAGGGTGTCTTTTATCCTTGCCTCGTAGACCTTCCTCTAGTGCAAGCAGGTGCCAAGGTTTGAAGCACATTTTTGTAGGCCCCAATACTGCTGGCAGAGCGGTGAGGCCAGAACATATTGAGGCAGTCGTAGATTGGCATGTATGCAGTGCTACCAGTTCCATGGTATATTCTTCCACCCACTCCACTGCAGCCAAGAGTGTAGAGCCCTCCATCTCACCCCCCTGTAAAATCTGCAAGCCGTCCCAGCCAGAAGTCAAGGAGTCACTAATGCTCTATGAAGACACGCTGGAATACCATGAGCCATCCGCCTGCCCCAGTTGCAGACCTAGGGGCCACGGATGCCCAAGAGCTTTGGTGGGAGAATGAGGATGTGGCCAGTGTACCATCCCAGGACACCCTGGATGATGATTAGACCCAAATGCTGATTGCTCTAGCTTTCTGCAATGTTAAGGCTGAGAGGAGGGTAGCAGGGAGGAGTGGGTGGAAGAGGATGCCAGGGAGGATGACAAGGTCCTAGACCCTACATGGACTACAGGCCATCAGAGTTCAGAGGAAGAGGTGGTGGTCACACAGCCCCAAGCATCCAGCAGAAGAAGGAGGCAAACCACCATCGTCTGCCCATTGTAACTACTGGCCACCAAGCCCAGGAACTAAGCACACCAAAGCTGCCTCAAAGGATCTCACCAGCGTGGCATTTTTTCAGGCAGTCCACAGCGGACAAGACAGAGGTAATTTGCAAGCTGTGCCAATAGTCGCTGAAGCGAGGGAAAACCAGCTCAGCACCTTGTGCATGACAAGGCATCTGCAAGCAAGACATGAGGTGCAGTGGCAGAACTACTAGAAAAACCTGAAAACACCTGAGTCTCCCTCTGTCTCAGCCTCCAGCTCCACCTCCCCAGCAAAATGGCCACCTGTCTCCACCCAAATGTATAAATGGCATCATGAGGTGCTAAAACTCATCTGTCTGGGCAAAAGACCCGACACCGCCAAGGAGCTGTGGACCTGCATCCAGGATCAGACTGATTGAGTGGCCACTGCCGTTGGACCTGAAGCCTGGCAAGAAGGTGTGTAGCAGCCTTGGATAGAGGCAGGTTGACACACATCCTGTGCCTGACGCATGTGCTCAACTTGGTGGTGCAGAGTTTCCGGGCCCATTATCCAGGGATACCGGGGCTGCTCCATAAAGTGCATAGTGTGTGCTTGCACCTTCGGTGTTTCTTCCCTGCTGCCACTCGCCTGTCTGCATTGCAGAGGAACTTCAGCCTTCCCACCGACCCTCATATGTGACTTGTTCTCTGGGCGGAATTCCACGTTGTACATGCTGGAAAGGGTGTGTGAGCAGCAGCAGGTGATAGTGGAGTTCCAAACTAGCAGCACTTAACCACCAGTGAGTGGGCCTCCATGGGGGACATCTGCACAGTGCTGCAGTGCTTTCAGTACGACACCAATATGGTGAGCGCTGATGATGCCATTGTCAGCGCTACCATCCCCATCCTCTTCCCCCTGTAGAGGGGAGGAGAGGTGGATAATTATCAAAGGGACATTCCAGGCAAATGGTTCAATTAGCTGGCTTTCTGATTACCCCATGCTGGCTGTCAGGGTCACTATTCATTCACCAGAACTTTGAAATTCCCCATGCTCATTTTTCTGGATCCCCAAAATAGATTCACTTTTGCAGTGACCCTTACACTTAAACCATGCATGTGTGAGGCATCATCTGCTGCTGAGGAGGTCCTGCAAAAAGGACAGAGATCACTGGAAACATAAAGCAGATTCAATGAAAGCCAGCTGAAACTTGCAGCTCCTGGGATTCAACATGTACAGAGTTCCAAATTAGGTAAAGGCATTGTCCAGGTCAAAACAAAAAATATAATACTAATCTTGTATCCCTAGCAGCTGCTTCATCCAAGTCTGGTGCTCAAAATGTACCAGTTTCTGAGACCAGGCATTGCTGGTTGTCAGTCCACATTTCACAGGCAAACTGACTTGGCCCCATTCTCAGTGAGAGAGGCTCCAGAGAGACCACTGTGGTGGAGCAGGGCATCCATAACTAGTTTTGCTTAAACCGGACCTTCACCATGATTTATTGAAAAGCCCAAACTCTTAAAAAACTATTCCCCAGCATCTAAAGTTAATATATTTATATATTTAAGTTTTTAGTCACTTATTATTTTTTCTCTGTTCAGGACTGTAGGATATGGGCGCCGCCATCTTGACTCAGAAGCATCACATTTACTGAGGAGAGAAGAGTGGGATAAAGTACAGGAGGGTGGGTTAAAGCTGTGCTTTGCTCAGACAGAGCAGAGCTGGGGTCAGGAAAAGGTCAGCAATCCTAGAATGCAGAGCAGCACAGTCAGAAGGTACTTCCTGTTTGCAGGCTGTCGGATGTCCCATGAGCCGCCATCTTGGATGTTTAAAGGCCCATAACATGCAGTAGGTGCAGGTAGGATGATTTTTAATGTGAGCAATCTGTATGTACAGGATGTGGGAAACATATAAGATTGGCTCTTATTCAGGGTGAAGGTCCGCTTTAATTATTATTATTATTATTATTATTATTATTAATAATAATGTTTATTTATGAAGCGCCATCATTTTCCACGGCAATTCACAATGTGAAATTACAAACAGTGTAAACAACTAGCTTACAATACAGGACAGAAGCAAACACATAGTCATACTGCAATACACTAGGAGAGATGGCCCTGCCTTTGGGGGCTTACAATCTAAAGAATAAGGCTGGAGAAAAAGGTAGGTCACAAGTAGTATATACTTAGTATGATGGCAAGTGATCTGAAGTGGCTCAGGCTGTCTGTTATATAGGTCAAGTGATATGCTCGTCTGAATAGCTGGGTTTTGAGGGCACTCTTAAAGGCTTGAAGGCTTGGGGAGTGGCAAATTTTATGGGGGAGGGCATTTCAGAGTATTGGGGCAGCGCGTGTGAAGTCCTGGATGCGGGATTGGGAGGAAGTCATTAGGTTTGAGGACAGGGGGAGGTCCTGGGCAGAGTGGATATTGCATCTGGGTTCATATTTGTTGATAAGTGAGGAAATGTAGACAGGAGCCTGATTGTAGAGTGCTTTGTATGTTAAGGTTAGTATTTTACATTTTATTCTCTGAGATATTGGCAGCTGGTGGAGTGACTGACATAGAAGAGCAGCACTAGAAACATGAGAGGAGAGATGAATCAGTCAAGCAGAAGAGTTTAGAATAGGTTGGAGAGGTGCCAGTCTGTTGGTAGGCCACAAAGGAGAGTGTCGTAGTAATCTAGTCGGGCGCATGCAGGAGATGTTTTTGAGTTGGAGACGGCAGGAGGTGGCAAGTGATTGAATGTGAGGTGTGAATGAGAGAGAGGAGTCCAGTATAACCCCAAGGCATCCTGTTTTGACAGTTGCAGTAATTGGGAGGTCAGTGACAGATATAGTTGGTGTGGAGGCAGTAGGAAAGTTTGATGGTAGGAAAACAACAAACTCAGTCTTGTCCATGTTTGAGGCAGCGAGATGACATGAATGATGAGATAGCTGTCAGACAGTCAGGAACATGGGATAGGAGAGAAGAGAGATCTTGGCCAGAGAGGTAGATGTGAGTGCTATCTGCAAACAAGTGGTTTTGGAAGCCAAATTAGTTTATGAGTCAGCCATGGCCATAGGTGTAAATTTAGAAGAGAAGCGGTCCGAAAACTGACAGAAGGCGGAGCGAGGAAACCTTGTTTGAGTGAGACACACTAAATGTGCGATCACAAAGATAAGAGGAAAGCCATGACAGTGCACGGTATTGAATTCCCAGAGATGTCAGAATTTGGAGTAGAAAAGCATGGTCAACAGTGTCGAAGGCAAAGGATAGGTCAAGGAGGATAAGGATAGAGTAGGAGTCTTTAGATTTTAGCACTTTGTTGAGGGTGGTTTCAGTAAAGTGGTCGGAGCGGAGATTGAAGAGGATCTAGTAAGGAGTTAGCAGAGATATAGCGTGTGAACGTGCTAAACCAGAAGTTTGGATGAAAAAGGAGGCGGCTAGATAGGTCAGTAACTGGTGAGGGTCGAATATTGGGGTTATGACCATGTGTTTGAATAGAGAAGGGAATGTGCTGGATGAGACAGAACGGCTGAATAGTGATGTGAGAGCCTGTGTGAGGGATGAGAACAATTGTGGAATAAGGTGGGATGGAATGGGGTCAAGAGGGCAAGTACTGAGGGAGGACAGTCTGAAATTGGTTGAGGCAGTTGTTAGAGGGGGAGTCATGTGGGGTGAAATAGATAGAGGAGATAAGCCAGCATGGAGGCTGTCAATTTTGTTAGTGGAGAATGTGGCAAGCTACTCAACTAGAAGATGTGAGGAGGAGCAGTTGTTAAACGTTTCAAACAGTTGTTTGGAATTCCAGGCCTGTGTAGATATGAGAAAGGTAAAGTTTGTTTGCTTAGAGGATGAAAGAGCAGTCTTGGGTTCCTGAAGGACTTGTTTGTGTAGAAGGAAAGCCTTCTTGGATTTCAATTTGTACCAGCGCTGTTCAGTGACTCAGGAATGCTGTTTCAGTTTAGTGATGTTCATGTTTAGCCATGGTTGTTTGTTAGCAGGTTGGGGTGGCTGTGGGTAAGGAGAGCAACAGCTCCAAGGGCTGAAGTTAAGGTGTTGTGGTAGTGCAAGGCTGCAGAGTCAGTGAATGAGGAGAGAGCCTGCAGAGGTTTCAAAGAGTCAGCGAGTAAAAGAAGGTCAAGCAAGCATATGTTTGGGTAGCAGAAGTAGAGGAGTAGAAGAGTGGGTCAGAGTGAGCAGGTTGTGGTCAGAGAGTGGTAGAGGGGATGAAAGTAAGTTTGATACTGAGCAGAGGTTAGTAAAAAGAAAGTCTATGAAGTATGGCTGGAAGTATGGCTATGAAGTATGGCTAGAAAGTATGGCTGTCTTTGTGGGTGGGCCAGGAGGACCACTGTGTGAGGCCAAAGGGAGAAGTTAGTGAAGTGGAACAGTAAGACAATGAGGCCCCTTAGACCAAATAAGGTTGTAGAACCCTGAAATACAGTAACAGGCCCCAATGGGAGAGGGGGGTCTATAATCTTAATGAGTACCTGAAATCTCAGTGCTTAGGTAGGCATTACATTTTAAATTGCCAAAAATAGAGTGGCTTTCCAAATATTAATGGATTACCCCCTGTATGTTTGGCCTTTAAGTCAAATAAAAGAACAAGTTTATTTAAACTGGAACACCTTAACATGAAACAGTGCTCATGTGCATCCCTCCAGAGAGCAATTCAGTTTGCAGCACATACAAAGTAATTTTCTTATTTCTAACTTCTGCCATCGTTGTCCCCCCCGCCAATGGCAACCTATGGATATGCCAGTGGCCTGCAAGTGAATTTTGGGGAGACTGTTGATCTGGTTCCATCAGAACTTCAACTACCCCTCATTTCCCTTATATGATCTGCCTTTTGCATTTTTCTAGTAAATGTAATACTTACATATAATTCAAGCTTATTTACAGGTTAAGCATGTTTTCTTAGTTAGTTTAATAATCTGAAATATTGGGGTGTATTTAAAATGGACCAAAACCCAGAATACTCATCCCTCCGATCGGGGGTGCCCCGCTGTGGGAAACCCCCCAGGTCACCTGAAATCTCACCTTCGTACCCTGTCCAATTGTGCATGTGGGAGCAGCGGCTGCATCCCTGCTATTCCTTTAGCAGGGTGCATGCCCGTGCCAAGTATTTGTGAGTGGCTGGCAGGGGCAAGCACGCTCTGTGTTAAAGGGTAGCGGGGGATGCGGCTGCCAGCAAGCTCGGATCCGAGGGCACTGATTGGACAAAAGGACTGCACATGCCCCGTAGGACTGGGGAAGGATAAGTGAAATTGGGCGACCGATCGGGTCCCAGTGCAAAAGGTGAATTTATCAAGCGCCTCTGATAGTGCCAAGTATTATCCCATCTATCATCAGCGCTGGTGATAGGAGTTCCCTACAGTGCCAGATAAGACCAGACGCTCACCCTGCACTATGTGGCCTTATCCCATACATTTCAATGTATTTATTTTATTTATTTATTTGGGCTGGTGCATGCACCATGGGATCCCTGGGCTGTTCGAGATTATTTTTATATGCATTTTAGGCACTTTTATGTTATGGCATTTTATGTTTATGGCACTGAAAACTTGTCATTTGGGCTGTGAAAAAGCTATGGCTTTCAAGTGTCCCCAATGCAATTACTACTTTTTTTTTAATAAAAATAAAATGTCCTTATCCTAAAAAATAAAAAATGGGGATTACAACAGGCGCTGTGTGCCTGGAATCCCGATTTTGAGCGCCCCTGCGAGCACTCTGTATTTCATTTATACATTTGATCAAGTTGCGGTGCTCCTGGCCGGCGCTAGGTGTCACTAGTGCATAGTCATATACAAGCCATGCGCTGCGAACACTGCTTGGCTCGGAATGCCAGCTGAAGCCGGCATTCCATTGCGGGCGCTGCCAAGCGTCGCAGATGAGGCACTTAAGTGCCGCTCACACCATTCATGATACATTACCCTCATTGCTTCCTCTTGCTAATACTCCCTTCTCTGATATTACACATCTATATTTCACCCACTAGTAGATTTCTGCGGGTTATCAAATGTGGAGAAGATCCTCCTGAACATTGACATGCAGTTGCTTAGTTCAGTAGATGGAATTGAGTTTGTTCCTTTGTAAGCACAGTAAGTATATGAACCCAAACAGTGCGTTTGTGCGCCATTACCTTGCAATGGAATGTTTGTGGCACAGCTAGAATTACCAAGACAAATCAACAGCATGAATAAACGATTGCTGTCAGTTGTTATTTTAGAGCTAGTAGATCATGGGTGGTCTATTTTGTGTTTGTACATTGGAGATTTATTGTTTAAAACATTTAAGAATAATGAACTTATGTAGACATTCTTGAGAGAGAATGATCATCAAATACGCTTATTTACAAAATGGCCAAACAAAGTCAATGTCTGGGAAAACTGTTTTTAGTTGAATACAAAATGATGTACAATTACAGCACTTCGATATATATTCTATTTCAAGCATGTTTCAGAACATGTTTGATCTCTTGAACCTAAATAATTTATTTTGTGCCTAGTAGAATACTAACGTTTATTTAAATGCTGGAGGGTAATGCTTCAAGATTTGGAGAGCTTCTCAACATTTCGAAGAGCCTTTCCAATTTTTAAAGTGGACCTTAAAGAGGAATCAATGTTCGATCTTGATTTTGACTAATCTTATAAAAATGTTTCTACTACACTGGCCAAACGAGTGCATGCTGATTTGGGCAGACTCTCAAAAAATTAAAGGAATTGTCCATGTGTAAAAGCAAATAATAGTTTGCTTACCCACCATGCAGAAGATTCACCCTGGTGAGCGGCTGAATTCTGTAGCCCAACCCCTGGATTTTATTACCACTGTTTTAGCAAAGATGGACCTATATGAAGAAGCAGGCTAAAGACTTCCAGCAAGCAGTGAGCAGCTATACTCCTCTGCACACACAAGCTTCAGTGTACCCCACAAAGTCTAATGCAAAAATTGTATAGATAGGTCTCAATTTCATTGCCAAAAAGAGGTGGTCATGAAAAAAATAAAACATCAGCTTTATTTAGCAGCACACCAGGATGAATCCCCTAATTCAAATGGGATGAAGAATTGTGTCACTCTTTGGCCCTTATTTATGAAGGAATAGCGACAGGTAGCGACTGGTGAGCGGCCGGTAATGACGGGCCCCCGCCACGAGAACGCCGGCTCCCCACCACAATCACACATTTATCAAGCCAATCCTGCTTAGCGACTGACATAGCGCCATATAGCGACTCATTCATCATTATTCCAGCCTCAGCCCACAGCGCCAGCGTCCGACCTTGAACAGCGACAGGTATGACCTCTCGCTACCTGGCGCTCTCCAATGCATTTCAATGGAACAATCTTTAAATATTCATAATTAATTGTTATTAATGTTTTTTATTTATTTTTTTTAAATGTGAAAAATTCTGTGACCACTTCGGCCATGTTAGATAATTTTTTAAGGTAAAAAAAAAAAATTGTGCAGAATTGATATTACAGGTCTGATATTATTGTATTCATATTACTAAATTCTTTAAAAATTTTTTTTTTTTTTGGTTTCCAAAAATATGGTGGTTTGGGGGTTAAAAAACTACTTTTAACACATCGCTTCCAGCTCTCTGGGGTTTAAACATGCATTTCACAGCGCAATAATTTTTTGAGCGTGATTTTTTTATGAATATGGTGGGAGCCGGTCGCTCTGACCAGTCGCTATCATGCGCACCCATACATCGCGGAACCTGTCAAATAGCGACTCGTCACCCCGTATTCAACATTACTGCACACCGACTCAGTCGCTATCAACAACCGAACAATGGCCAAGCACAGCAACTACTAGCAGGCGCTGTGAAAATACTGCTACAGTCGCTCAACTGTCGCTACCTGCCGCTATTAATGAATCGGCCTCCCCGTATTTGAGTTTGGTACAACTATTGCTAACAGCTCATTCCAGTTAAAAAAAGGCCCTTTGTTGTCCAGATACAAACTCCTGTAACTGGCAGCACCTCCAGGATGAAGGCATGGCGGCGCTAGTATTCCCACTCCATTCATTGCAATGCCTGTCATCGGCATGTCCCCTCCATTGCAATAAATCACCTTGGAAGCAACGCCAATGACAGGTGATCAACTATTGATTTTCTGCTATTGATTTGTGTGAATTCAAAATGGGGATTTGTCTTTTGTTCTGAAGATACATTATTATCATTGTTTTGCTGTAGTTAAAGCAGGCTTCTTCTATCATTCTGAAAGCATTTTAGTGCTTCAGCACTTTTAGCATTGTAAACATGATTCAAATGAGTTTTCTTTACTTTAAAAAGACATGATAATATTTTGTGAAAGACTTCACACAGTCGCATTGTGATGCGATAATGGGACAATTTGAAGTGTTTTGGGAGTGATTGCACTAGCTTGTAAAAATCCCTGGAATAGGGTGATCGCGTTTTGATATCGATTATTGCTATCACAGTGTGATTGAGATATTGTAAATGGGACCTAAAGGAGATATTGCATACTTTTAAAAATCCAAACATACAATATTATACTGACTTTTTTTTTGCTACCGTTGCTTTACAGAGATCAGAACACACCACCTGAATTTTCCCCAATAGATTAAAAGTATATGCAAATAGCAAAAAGCCTCCTGGACCGTCCAAGTTCCTGTCCTTGGGGCATCTTGAATTGGAATGCCCCACTGTGTTAAACTCCCCAGATCCACTCACCTTCTCCCTAGCCCTTGCCGCGTCTCTGTGCTGTGGCCGCATCCCCGTTCACCTCCAGCCGTGCACGTGGCCAGACTTTCTGAATGGGCAACGGGGGCCCGGCTGCAAGGTGAGCGGGGTATGCGGCTGGTGGCTCACTCGGCTTCCTTCAGTGCTGAGCTCTCCAGGCGCTTTAGCCATCAGTGACGCTGAAGGGAGCCAAGTGTCAGCGAGCGTGCTGATTGGCTGAGCGCACTCACTCTCATTGGAATGCCCCACTGTGTTAAACTCCCCAGATCCACTCACCTTCTCCCTAGCCCTTGCCGCGTCTCTGTGCTGTGGCCGCATCCCCGTTCACCTCCAGCCGTGCACGTGGCCAGACTTCCTGAATGAGCAATGGGGGCCCGGCTGCAAGGTGAGCGGGGTATGCGGCTGGTGGCTCACTCGGCTTCCTTCAGTGCTGAGCTCTCCAGGCGCTTTAGCCATCAGTGACGCTGAAGGGAGCCAAGTGTCAGCGAGCGTGCTGATTGGCTGAGCGCACTCACTCTCAACAGAGTCTGCACCATGGGAGCCGAAGGAAGGTAAATGTATGGGGCGACCCGGGGGGATAAACACAGCAGGGCATCCCAGTTCGGGTTGCCACCGCATGGAGGAACAACACACGGGAGAGTGAAATTCCTGGGTGTTGTTTAGGGATGAGCGAATCGGTTCTAACGAACCTGAATTCGCTCCGAATTTCAGGGAGAATTCGATTTAGCACGAACCCGAATTTTTAGCGCCCGCTGACAGCGCAGCCGGCCTCCCCGCTCCCACTAGAGATGAGCGATTCGCTAAAGTTCGATTTGGACGAACCCGAATTTCTTAGAGAAATTCGGCGAATCGCCCGAATCGAATTTTTGAGAAGTTCGCTCATCTCTAGTGTTGTTCTTCTTTATAAACTCAAATCTAGAACAAAGGCCCGACTATATGGTTGATTCAGCACCATGCGAGAATTCATTTCTGCATGTTTTTTTAAAAACTTCTCAATTTTGTCTCCCGATTCTGCGGCCTGATTTTTTGTTTGCCCACAAATAATTTCGCACATGTAGATATATTATGCAAATTTGGACGTTTTTTATTTTTGAGAGTTTTATGTGTTGACTTTTGTTTCCTGTCAAAAGCAGTAGTTAAAAATCAGCTCCACAATCTGGCATACTTTTTCACTCAAAAAAGTCATCCCGCAAATGCTGACACGTTATATTTAATTGAAAAATACATACAGTATATTCATTTTTTTCTTAATTTAAAATTAAATAAAAAAAAAACATACAATGGCCACTGGGCTATTTCGAACCCAAAGAGGGGGGTGCACATAATAAGGCCGCAGCACTGGCATGTCACCTTCTGGCACCTATAAGTGACATGCCCCCACCCTATAAATTGGTATGGGGTACCTCACTGAATCAATCTTAAAATGGACCAAAACTCACCCTTGAGTCTATGAGGCCGATTCATTAATAGCGGCAGGTAGCGACAGTTGAGCGACTGTAGCAGCATTTTCAGAGCGCCCGCTAGTAGCCGCTGTGCTTGGCCGTTGTTCGGTAGTTGATAGCGACTCAGTCGGTTTGCCGTAATGTTGAATATTGGGTGAGGAGTCGCTATTTGATAGGTTCCGCGCTGTATGGGAGCGCATGATAGCGACTGGCCCTAGCGACCGGCTCCGACCATATTCATTAAAAAATCACGCTTAAAAAATTCTCGCGCTGTGAAATGCTTGTTTAAACCCCAGAGCGCTGGCGGCGATGGATTAAAAGTAGTTTTTTAACCCCCAAACAACCATATTTTTGGAAACCAAAAAAACACGTTTTTTAAATAATTTAGCAATATGAATACATTAATATCAGACCTGTAATATCAATTCTGTACAATTTTTTTTTCCCTTAAAAAAAATATCTAAAATGGCAGAAGTGGTCACAGAATTTTTCACATTTAAAAAAAAATAAAATAATAACAATTAATTATTAATATTTAAAGATTGTTCCATTGAAATGCATTGGAGTGCGCCAGGTAGCGAGAGGTCATACCTGTCGCTGTTCAAGGTCGAATGCTGGCGCTGTGGGCTGAGGCTGGAATAATGATGAATGAGTCGCTATATGGCGCTATCTCAGTCGCTAAGCAGGATTGGCTTGATAAATGTGTGATTGTGGTGGGGAGCCGGCGTTCTCGTGGCGGGACCCGTCATTACTGGCCGCTCACCAGTCGCTACCTGTCGCTATTCCTTCATAAACAAGGGCCTATGAGACTCGAGGGCAAGCTTACTTCTTCCCACCGGTGCATCCCAAACTGGGTTACACCTCTCTGTAAACCCCCCCGAGTCACCCGCAAATCTTACCTTTCCCATGAGCCCACGGCTGAAAATTCCACGTTTTGGTCCACTTTAATATGTTGTAAATATATTTGGGAAAACTTCAAATGCTCATCTCACAATATTATGCTGTGTTTATGCCTCTAGTCACTGCTTAATATTACAGTATTCACTCCTGGTTTATAATCTAACATTTTTTATATGCCTGCATAGCATTTACAGTTATAAAGCAGCATAAATTAGAAATGCAACTGGTTTCACAGTAATCTAATTAGCAAGGAGTGAAACTCATAAATAAACATGTTTTCTTGGCAAATCCTTTGACTCTCTTTACCAATTAAGTTCTTGTTTTTAGCTGAATAAGTTAACCTTGTAACGAAACACTGTCATTTCTTATTAGGTCTTCCCCTTTCCAATGCAGAGTAATACCTGCAAGGCTACGAAGTTTAAAGGAAGACTATGGTGAAAAGATGGTCCAGTGATAAAAAACACATGAGCAATCACTGCTTATATGTTATACTAGGGCCCTTATTTAAGAAGGGATAGCGTCAGGTAGCGGCTGGTTAATGAGAGGTAGCGACAGGTAGCGACTGGTGAATGCCGGACACGGCAGCAATTACACATTTATCATGCAGAATCTGTTTAGCGTCCGATTCATCATTTTCACAGCCTCAGCGAACAGCGCCGGCGTTCAGCCTTGCACAGCGCCAGGTATGACCTCTCGCTACCTGTTGCTCTCCCATACATTTCAATGGACGATCCTTTTCTTCTCTTTAAACAGGGTTTTTGTTTTTTTATTTTTTTTCCAAAAATCTCAAATAATGCTGTGACCTCTTCTGGCATTGAAAAAGCATTTTTTTGACAAATTTTTCATTTTTCAGATATTTCTGCAGAAATGACATTACAGGTCTGGCATTAAAGTGTTCATGTTACAATGTTGTTACAATGTAATTCCATATGTTTTCGCTTTGTTACTAGTGGATAGATGCTGAAAAACACACTTTAAACACACCGCCTCCTGCGCTCTGGGCTTCAGAGAAGCATTTTTCAGCGCCAGAGATTTGTGAGGCTGTTTTTTGCTGAATATGGTGTGAGTCGGTCGCTATGAGCAGTCGCTAACATACGCTCCCATACAACGCTGTACTGGTCAAATAGCGACTCCTCACAATGTATTCAACATTACTGCACAGCGACTATAAACTAGCGACTCACGGCCGAGCACAGTGACTACTAGCGGGCACTCTGAAAATGCCTGCTATAGACGCTCATCTGTCGCTACCTGGCGTTAGTGATGAATGAGCCTGCCCGTCACGAAAGAGCCTAGAACTTTTTACTTCTTAGTTCCAATACAGAAGTGCAATTATTTTCAAATTGCCAAATTTAAAGGAATGGCAATTATATTTATTTACAGACCCTTACTAACTTTAGCACAAAAAATGTCATAGACTTCTGTTTTAAAAATCTTAGATTTTAGGTTCTTTAAAAACATTCAGTAATGTTTAGTCTTTTGCACGTACTATTGTTCCTGCTTAGATTTGGATTAATGTTAAATTCAACCAGAATTTAGCTAATTTGGCTCATTTCAATGAGAACAGAATTCTGATAAGCTTTAAGTCCCTTTGAAAGCATACAGTTATATGTGGCCTTTACTGGGAGCGTTGGGGCTTTTTATATTAAAGTGGACCAAAACCTGGGATTGTCGCAATCCAGGGTTTTGGCTCTTGCTGTGTGAAGCCCCCAGGTCAGCCCTAATAACTTCGCTCTCAAGGTTCCCACAGCAAATGCCTGGTCCAATCAGCACTGCGCACCGTGCGTATTAATACATGCGACAAAGCGCCATTTAGAACATCAGAACGGCATAGGGAGCGGGAGCTACCGCATCCCTGACTTGTCTGCAGACTGGGGGTGACCTCCAGTCATTTTTGACTAGCAGACTGGTTTGATTTCAGAAATCCGCCCATTGTTATAGAGCCAATGAAGGGTAGCCGTAAGGAAAATGGTATATAGTATAGTATAGTATAATATAGTATAGTGTAAACATGCAAATTAGGCCCGTTAGATACATTAGCTGACTAGAATAGCCTAGCTGTCTAGGCTTGCCCTAAAGCCCCACACTTTCTTTGTTCTTAAGTTTCCATTTATTATGATTTAAATTGGAAATGTTTTATGAAACATTCTAGCCTAAGATACAAAACTGTTGCCAAAGAAAGAATTAATTGGATAATGATGCACAGCATTGTTTCAGTTTTATTTTTCCAGGAATTCAAATTCTTTTGGAATGTTGTGCATCTGCTTGTAACTAGCTATTTTTAGTCCCAATGTGGGATTTGTTTATTACGACCTCAATAGTAAAAAGTTCCTAAAACCTCTAATTGTAGGAAAAAAAAACAAAAAAAAGTGCAAAATATAGAGTAAATAAAAAAACATATATGCATTATTACATGAATGTATTTATATTGTCTAACATCAATACATTTTAAAATATTTGCATGCAAAATAAAGATTAGATTTTTCTTATAGCTACATTTCAGTCTAAGCACCTACACATTGTTTTACTGCCATGGAGAGTGGTAAACACCTTCAGAGCACTTGAAACAAAAGGGACAGAGGGACATGGCGCAGGGACAAATACAGGACACACATTATTGGGAAACACTGGACTAAGGGGAATGGCAAGGCAGACAACATCTTTATAAATGGGGGCTGAAGGGGTGGATTGGGGCAAGTACTGGTGGAAGGGAATTCTAATATTACAGGGCTAGAAAGGCTTATCTGTCAAGTGCGCTGTCTTCCAAATGCTTGGGTTTGGCGTATTGTAAATTGGAGTTATTTAAGTTGATTTTATTCAAATTTAAAAAGTTTAACAACTGGATAATATTGTTAAAAAGTCCTAGCTTGTCAGGTCCCCGCCAGGTCACAGATTCACTCCAGCAGGTAGTCTGTTTACGGGTTTTTCCAATCTGCTTGCTGTCTTTTGCTCTCAGCTCAGCCCAGTTAAGGGGTGTAGTGCTGTCATGTAATTAGAGCAGTCACATGATTAGTGTGAAGCAAAACACAAAACACAACGCTTCCGGCCGGAGCGCGTTGGTAACACGGAAGTGGCTGGCGGCGCGGGACACAGGCTCGCCCGGTGGGGTGAGCATAAAAGGAGCGATGTGGGGAGAGGGCAGTAGTCCTGCCCTGAGGAAGTGACGCTTGGTCGTCACAAACGCGTTGGTTTTGGGCGGGGGGTCCCCCTCTGGCGGTGTTACTGCAGTTTAGACACGTGAGGTCTTATTATTATTAGTGTTATATATGTATATATCGGCTTTGCTCCTACCTGGCTGGTCCTCTTGATGAGTATTTTGCATTGTTTGCACATAGGAGATTATTGCACTAGGGCACTCAGCACTTTGTTTATGGTTACAGAGGGAAGATTATGATTAGATTTGATTAGGGTTGATTTATATGCACAATTTTTATGTATATGTATGTATTAGGTATTTAGGTATTTTCTGGCCAGGCTTAAAGCGGACCTTAAAACGGATCATTATTGGATCACTATATGGTGGCTTTGAGTGTCCTTATTATTTATTATTATCCATTTTGGGGTGCCCCCCATCCCATCCCCTTCCCCTAGTGAGGACACATTTGTTGTATGTGTTTTTTAAAATGTTTTTAATATGTCTACATATCACAATTTATTAATCAAATAAAATATTGTTATTGAGATAGTTGGTGGTGCCACATTTCTTGTTTGGGTGGGTTGGGGAGTTGTGGGACTCCCTTCTTTTTGTATTGATGATTAGTGTGAACACAGGATACATGAATGCCTCATACCTGCTATATAAGGAAGTGCCTTGGACCAGGAAATTGCTGGGTTGTCTTTGGATCTTCTCAGCCCCTTGCTTTGCTCCTTGTGTTGACCCTTGGCTTTGTTTTCTGGATTTTAACTACAAACTGTTTTGACTACCTTTCTTTGCTGCCAGCCCTGACATCTTGCTTGGACTTTTGTATTTGATTCTCACCACCTGCCCTTTGACCCCAGCCTTTGGCCCTGCTTTGCATACATACCTTCCTGTCATACCAGCCTCCTATCTACCTACAGCTGTGCCCAGGCCCTGGTGCCCAGTACTGCCAGGTGGATGACCCATGGTGTCCGACAGATCAGCCTGTCCTTCCTTGCGGAGGGCTCCAATGAAGCCCAGGACATCGCATGGACCCTGGGACCTGGTCCGTCTGGGTGTTCAGTGGCTCCACCCATCGGGCTCTCCTGGCTTAGCGCCTAATATAGCTCCACATGCTATGGTGAATATAAAACAGAAGCAGGAAAAAAGGTGGGGTTTTGTAGAACTAGGTCAATTTTTGAGTTAACTTTAGGTTCTGTCACAGGGACATACTGCATCTTAAATAGTTGGGGGATGTTTTGTAGGTAGATGGGGCAAGAAAGTGACATGGAGAAAGTATGGTTGTCTGAAAGGAACAGTAATAAAGTGGCAAACTATAAAAGTTTTTTTTTGCAAATGCAAGATGTTTTGGAAATAAGTAGTATAATATTAGTAGACAGGGCCACCATTATATATTTTTGAGCACTATACAACCTGATCAAGGTTCAGGACCCCATTACCCCCCTTTTTATTCTTTCATAGATTTCCATAGATGCAGCCAGGGCTGTGGAGCCAAAGTCAGAGTGGGAGCTGGTATTGTCTGGATTTTATCTTGCCGATTATAGTAAGTACATGAGAAAGAGCAAAGACATTTCCTGGAAATGCATTTGGTAACTCTGCATGTGTGGATGATTTTAAACCAGCTTGATTAAATGCTATGTTTTATTCCTACATGGCACATTGGAATCCTATGGAGCTGGATCTTTTCTACTGTTTACTTTTCACGCCAAAATGATGTCCTCAAGGTGCTGAGTTAATTTAGGATTTTGTGTTGGCAAATGTTTTAATCTGTTATTGGCTATTGGCAACTGTACACCAAGATTTGCAATAAGACAGTAGGGAACAATGCTGTTATAGCTGCTGTCGAGGGAGCTCACTTAAAGGAGCAGTATCGCGAAATTTGCATTAAAAAAGATAAATAATTAAATAGCCACACAATAGCTTCTAACATGTGTATAAATAATGTGGCGATAGAAAAAGGAAAAAAATATATGCCTTTCTTTTAAATTGTATAATTACAATGGCTCAGTCCATTTGCTGAATAGGGGGATCTGCTGGGTTGTATTTAGTGAGCTGCTTCATTTAGCCCACTGGTCTCCTAGCAACACTTTACCTCAGAGGCTGACACTGTAATCAGTGGTAACGGCTGTGTGTGTGTGAGGTGCTGCTTTTGTTATGAGACCAGGTGACTCAAATGTGTAAAATCTATACAAAATAAACTAAACTGACTGAAAATAACTGAAATTCTTCTTTGAATAACTGTGCAGGAAAATCTAAAGGTATTAAAATGGAACAAAACCCTGAGTTGCCGACCCTGAAGTATATAAGACCCAGCCATTGACCTTGCCCCTTGGGCATTCTAAATCGGGATGCCCCACTGTGTGAAACAACCCCTGGATAACCACAGATCCCTCCATTTTTCTGGCGCGCTCACGCAGACAGTCATTTAGACAGGCCGGGCGGCCAGGAAGGTTACTGCTCAGGCTCCCCATCTGCGTGCAAACAGAGCTGATTGGATGAGAGCCCACGCATGCGCTGTGGGACAGGGAAAGGTACGTTTTCACAGCCTGGGCTGATTTTTGGCCTAGTTGACCTCTAGTATTTGACAGACCTTGCAATGGTAAGCTAGTCATTGGCCGGCAATGGCAAACTAGTCATTGGCAAGCAATGGCAAGCTAGCCATTGGCCAGCTTAATAAGATTACAATTTTTCCCACATGAGATGGAGAGCTTGGCATTTTCAAACTTTTCTAATGACTTGTAAATTGAGGTGCCCCCCTTATGTCAAAGGTAAAAGGAATGTAACACACAGTGTAAAATAATGTAAAATAATGTTAAAAATACAAATCAATAACAGAAGGAATATTGCCAATATTGTACTACACATTGCAAGATAAAACACTCCTTTTTAAATACCTGTTTTTTGTCATGTAAAAAAATTAGACAAAGGAGAATCATAACTTTTTTCACCTTTAGTGATAGTGACCTATAATCTGGACAATTCCATTGAAAATTTTAAGACAAACTGAAATTATTTAGAGAGGGACAAGTCTGAATACCCCCTTATATTAAGGGGTGTAGCTGTGTTCAAAACTAGCCTGTCACATTTAAATAGCAGTGAGTATACAGCTGCTATCATTTAATGTGATTCTTATTAACCCCATATAAAGTTCAGTTGTTCAAGTAGGATTTTCCTGACTTTCTCGTCAAAGCCATGATCTGTATTTAGCTACAACACATTGAGGGAATCACATTGAAAGGCATTGGATAATTCATACAACACAGTAAAGACAGTCAACTAGAAGTGGATAATATCTGGCATTACTAGATGGGGGGGCACATTTTTTTGCCCCCCCGGGCTAGCCACAGGTGACTTGCCAGCCCCTAAGCCTTGTGAACTGGTATAGGGATCTCATGGATCCCTTACCAGTTCACAAAGGGTTAACTGTAAAAATAAACACACACAGAACAAAAAATGACATTTATTTTTTTTTACTCACCTCTGTTCCTTCGCTGTCCCCTGCGCTCATTTCCGATTACAACAAGAGATCACAGCGCTCTCGCCCTCCAACCTTCCTCCTACGTGCTTGCCACTTAATGCCTGGACAGGCGATCACGTAGGTGTTATGTGCTTGGCACTAAAAGGGATTCAAAGGCTTTCAAGAATTCAAAGGGTAATTCAACACATTTTTAGTTTAAGGCTATGGCCTCGATTCACTAAGAGTTGAAAAAAATTCTCATGGTAGTAAAAAATCCAATTCATGAGAATAAAGCCTGAGCATTTCACTTTTAGTGAATCACCAGATAGGAAGACAATGAACGTCAATGGCACTTTTTACTTCTGAGAAAAGCATTAAGCTTTTTCCGCCTTTTTTCTGTATAGTAAAAAGTGCCATTGACTTTCAATGTCTTCCTATCTGGTGATTCAATTAGGGGGTTATTCATGAAGGTCTAACGCCATGTAAGTACTTCTTAGCGGCAGGCAGCATCTGGTGAACGCTGGGCTCTGTAGGCAAAACCACATTTATGAAGGTGATTCTGGTGAGCGACTGTAGCAGCGACATGTAGCGTAAAATTCGTCATAACAGGTGGCTCAGCGTATGTTGCCGGCGCTCTCGCTCCCAGAGCACCAGGTATTACCTGTTACATTTCAACGTTCCTTCTAATCTCTTTACTGATCCTAATTTTTTTTTTCCTCAAATAATTGTTTCACCTCTCCTGGCCTGGAAAAATGTTTTTTGAAAAAATGTTTTTGATTTTACATTTTTTATGCAGAATTGTCATTACAGGTCTGGCACTAAAGTGTTAATGTCACAGTGTTCCAACAATGTCATTCCATGTGTTATGCTTTGTTACTGGTGTATATGTGTCCAAACACACTTTAATCACACAGCGCCTGGCGCTCTATGCTACAGCGACCAAATTTAGTGCGCAGGTGCTCTGTGAGTCTGTTTTTTTGTTGAATATGGTGTGGAGAGCCGAGTGCAAGACGCACTGAGCAGTCACTACCTCTCGCTACCTCTAGCGCTGTACTGTTGTTAGATGTGGTGTAGGCTTGGCTTGTTTGGAACACTGCTGTGTTGCCCAGCGGGACACCAGCCTTCTGTGAGCAGACAACCCCCAATCTCCACCGCCGCTTCTGCCTATAGTCAAGCCCCCGTTTACCGGGACGCTAGGTACGCCTCACCGTACAAGGTTACCCCCAGGTCTTAATAGGCGCAAAGGATGTCTGCTTACGGTGAAGGCCGATGAACCATGAGGGTATCCCGAAGCCAAGGTCTTCACAGGTAGTCAGTCTGGAAAGTGCGTCAGAGTACAGGGATGAGACAGGTGCCTAGTTAGGGGTAGTCAAAGGGTCAAGCCGGGAGGTCAGAGATCACGGGGTATCCAAAGGAGCAGGCAGGTTCGAGGTCAGACAAAGCAAAGGTCGGTACAGGCAGCGGACAGGGATGGTCGATCAAGCCCGTTGGGAACAAATAACAATTAACAGAATCACACCCTACTCACAAGCGACTATTACGCGCACCGGGCTGACTCCATATTTATTGGGGAACTGACCAATAACCGCCCTGGGGGGCATGTATGCGCTGATTGGTGCAATACTAATTGTGATTGGTGATTGGTGCAACAACAACACTGAGATATTGACAATGTCCAGGGGCTGGTCAGTCTTGGCAGCAAGGCTGACCAGCCCCTGATTCCATCAGGTGTGGAGGATGCCACTCACAGTGCAGCGCCTCCTAGTGGCAAAACTGACAGACTGCGGGGCACGCACCTGAGCGCGCGCCCACACAGCTAGAGAGGGGCAGGGGAGGCTGTCAGAGTGACGCGCCACACTCCCCATTATCTGGGAGTGGCGACCGCACTCAGCAGCAGGAGCGCTGTGCCGTGGGCCCCCAGATACAGGTAAGTTTCTTGCAACCGCCTTGTGTACGCTGTGGCAAATAGGGAAACAGTATAAATACTTTAGAGTTAATAGCCTTTTGGAATTTGTATTTTTAAACCTTCACCATGATTTATTGAAAAGCCCAAACCCTTAAAAAACGATTCCCCATCATCTAAAATTAATATATTTAAAGTTTTTAGTCACTTACTTATTATTCTTTTCCCCCTCGGGCTGCAACTGTGTTCAGGACTTTAGGATACGGGCGCCGCCATCTTGACTCAGAAGCATCACACTTACTGAGGAGAAGAGAGTGGGATAAAGTACAGGGGGGCGGATTATAGCTGTGCTTTGCTCAGACAGAGCAGAGCTGGGGTCAGGAAAAGGTCAGCAATCCCAGAATGCAAAGCAGCACAGTCAGAAGGCACTTCCTGTTTGCAGGCTGCCTGCCGTTCCATGAGCCGCCATCTTGGATGTTTAAAGGCTCATAACATGCAGTAGATGCAGGTAGGATGATTTTTGTGAGCAATCTGTATGTACAGGGTGTGGGAAACATAAAAGATAGACTCTTATTCAGGGTGAAGGTCCACTTTAAGTTATAGCGTAATGTTAGTTATGGTCTTGGTGCGTTATATAGCGTAAATATCATGTATTGAGGTGTTCCATTGCATTCGTACCTTGTGACGGGGCACTTCCGGTTTTCCTATGTGCAACCATGGCCCCCAGGAGACCAGCCAGGCGCCTTCCCAGCTCCTCTCCCTCCTCATCATCTGAGGAGACCCCCCCCCCCCAGGAAGAGGCAGCATGTGGACCCTTGGGTCAATGGGCAGATAGTTAAGGTAAGGTTTTATAGGAAATTTATACTAATGCATTGTGTACTCTGTTGCCTTCTTTCAATGTGTTATTGTTTCCTGCTGCTTTAAATGTTTTATGCTTAATATATTTTTTTAAATAGTTTTAATAGTTAATTGTTATATGTTATATATTTCACAATATAGAAATATTTTCAATATTTTATATGTGTTGTGTTAATGAAAATATTGTAATATTTCCTACTGTTTTTTAAAAGGGATCTCAACCCATGGGACAGATGTTTGTCATCTATTTTTTTATTTCAAACTTATTAAATTAATAACCATGGGCATTGCAAATTTTTATTTGAAATAACATTTTACAACTTACAACATATCATTTTTATTATATTGTGAAATCCACAAGCACTTTGTGGCAGTTTTATATTGTAAAAAATATTTATCCTTAATTTTTATATAATGTTAATTTAATGTTAAATATTATTGTTATAATTTTATAATATTTTTGTTTTGGTTTACTTTCTGTACATCTAGGACTTCTGTATTAAGGAGTACGACTATGCCATGTGTGCCGGGACAATGAGGGTGTGTATAGGCTCTATGATGCCTATGCTTCTGGTAAGTTTAACACACATACACTATTCTTACATATCTACACATTATACTGCTAAAATTTCTCCTTTGTGTTTTTTTCCCTCTCCACAGATAAGTGTCCTCCCCTGGGCAAGCACGGGAAGGGTTTTCTCCCCCGCAGATGAGTGGCTGGGTCGGATGAGTCAGCGGGGGAGGGGCCCTCTTGGTGCTCCCAAATTTAGGACCCAGGGGAGGAAGGGGATGATGCACTAGGGGAGTCTGCTGCTGGGGTGAGGGCAGTATGGAGCCTCAGCTCCTTAGATTCGGACTCAGCAGTCACAAAACAATTGTGGCCACTCTCAAGTGGGGAGTCCCAGTGAGGAGGAGGGAAGGGACTCCACCACACACCCTGAGGGTTCAGGGAGTGAGAGGGAGGATGGTGGCCCCTTGGATTTGGGCTCTGCTGGGCCGAATTTGAGGAGTGGAGGCACCCCGCCTTCATCACAGAGCCCTCCCTGGGATACAAGCAACAGGTCATCCCCTGGTGAGTGTACTTCTTAGTTTTGTTTTGTTGTTTAATTGTTACATTGTCGTGTCTAACATTTTTCTTTGTTTTTATTTTTCAGGGCATCATAGAGCCGACACCTCCTCTGCTGCAGTTCCGGAACTTGGGCATAGTCGAGGTAAGAATTACATTAATTTGGTTATTAAACTATATGCATCCAGTTTTTTTTGCCTATATAATTTTCTTTGGAAATGAGACCTGATATTGTGGTGAAGTGGCCACGTGGCCTCTAGCACAGTAGCCTCTCTTCTGGTGTACCCCAACTTCAAACGATTATGTGACCTGATCATGTGTTAGCCAAAGTAGTTTAGTTTTAGCTAACACATGGCGTGTGTATCCCAATAATTAGTCAGATTGAACTATTCCATACAGATACATTTGAGAGGTATAATATAACTTCTAAATACAATGTTCTTATGATTGTTTCTGTTGTGTTTTTTCTCTATACAGATGTTTCCACGCAGACGGAACCTGTGGTTATTCTCCCCACCCCATCTCCAGGACCCTCCGAGCCGCAGCTGTGATGGTGAGTAATGTTAATTTTGACAATAAGCTTGTAGACATGCATATGTATGTGTTCATGACCATGTACACATGTTAGTGGCAGTCTAGAGTTCACATTCATACATGGAGACCCTATTTTTAGAATAATCAGAATTGACTCAAAGCATGCTAGTTTCCTGCCCCTGGTAATGTTACTTGACCCTACATGATAAAGTCAGCAGTTGGTTATGTGCTTTATGTGCTGTGTTTCCATTCCTGCTACTATTGTAACACCCTATTCACTATTGATTAGATCCAATAAATAATTAAATTTAAAGGTCAATGTATTTAGATCATATTGCCTCAGGTGTTATTGACCACTACATTAAGTACATTCTTCCGGTGGTCAAGTAGGCCTTATTTTGTTAGGTTATGTGCTTTGTAATGTTAGACTAGGGTGGTTATGTAGAATGGCTACACAGGTTGTTTTAGTTTGCCATCTATTATTCAGAAAGGTTGGCCTTTTGTGTATGTTTTAAAATATATGTAATGAATTATTGTTAAACTAACATTTTTACCAAAGATCATAGGTATATACTGTGTTTGTTGAACTGTGGTACTTAATTGTGTCTTTTCTTTCCCACAGCTTGAACAGACGAGCATCACATAGTGTGGCAATATGTGATGGAATCATGTTGAATGCTGCTGGAGATGCAGAATCAAAGTAGGGGGAATTTACTTTGCTGCTGTGTGGCTGTTTTGTTTCTTAAGCCATGTTGGCCTTTGTTGTTTTAATAAAAAAAATGTATATTATTTAAAATACATTTGTGTTTGGTTTTTATTTAGAATAGTATTGTCTGGCTCCACACACACACACACACACACACAAAAACACAGAACAAAAACTCAGAAATTAATAAAAAAAATAAAAAATATATAAGAAGAAAAAAACAAAAAAAAATAAGAAGGGAAAAAAGAAAAAAACAAGAAAAAAAACGAAAAAAATAAGAAGAAAAAAAACAAACAAACAATAAGAAAAAAAAAAAAAAAGAAAAAAAATCATTAAGGAAAAAAAAAATAAGAAAAAAAATGTGGGTGGAATATAACGTTGCCAAGATAACCTTCTAAACAATGATGGTGTTAGCAGCATAGGAACGCTCAGGCGCTGCATTGAATGAGGGTGAGTGCCTTTACATTGCCTCTACAGCGACTCACAAGCGCTGCTATACAGATGCTCATCTGCCGATAGCTGGCGCTAGTAATGAATCAGCCTCCGCAAGTCTAATTCTCAGACTTTTTTCTCATGAATTGAATTTTTTACTACCATGAGTTTTTTTTTCAGCTAGTGAATCAAGGCCTATGCATATTAATTCAACTGCACTCTTTTACTTCTTTATTTTTTTTTACCCATAAAGATTTCAGTTTGTTTTTCAATTGAATTATACAGATTAAAGGTGGAAACAGTTCTGAAATTATGCTTATTGGTCTGATTATGTTACATGACAAAAACCTGTCATTTTAACGGGGCTGTGTAGACTTTTTATATCCACTGCGTTACATCAAAAAATCTAAGAGAATGTGAGAATTGAGAATGTAAGCCGGAAAATAAACATCTCGTCTTGGAAACTGTAGAAAAGGAGACTGGAGACACTTCTGTGAATACAGATGGTTGTGACTGCATTAAAAATACAACGTAACAGTAACACCGCCACAGATCCCTCAGAGTTTCATATCACTGATATTGCTGAGAAAGATCTTTATGATTCCAGGACCAGAGGCAACTAAATCATCCCCTTACCTGAAAGCAGAACATAAAGGGTAATTCCACTTTCGATTGGATTTTCCATTTATTGTGTGTCTTAAATGTGCTAAGCTTATCTGTAATTTTTTTTTTTTTACTTTCTATATGTTTTTAAGAAAGCCGTAAGAAAGATGTATAGAAAGATGTATAGATAAGACACCTCCTCAATCTAGCTTGCTACTCATATGCTGGGTTAAACCTGTTGCCTGTGTCTTAGCCATTCTACTGTAATTCAACTTACTTAGATAGGGAGGATCACAATCTTGTATTCCAGTAGCTAAAAGGTTATTGGGATCCTTCCTAGCTGGGAACGGTCATTACTGTTGCTTGACTTAGCCAGAGCTGGTGATGAGTTGAAGCATTTTTACTTTACACAGGAATATAGGAAACTTGGAAGTAACATGCTTATAAGTAAATCACAGGTATGAGGGCACATCCTAACACACATGTTTATTTTACATCCCAGAAAAGGAATACAATATCGAAGAACACTAAAAATTTGACAAAAGGAGTCAGGTGTAAACTCAAAAGTAAAGCAAATAACAGTATAATTATTAAAAAGAATATAATATAATATAATTATTAAGATCCATTAAAACACTGTCAGGCATCCTGCCTCCATAATACAACAAAGCAACAGAAGACAGGTATATGAGCAAATTAAAGTGGACCAAAACCCAGGATTTTACTATCCTGGGATGGGGTCTTTGCCCCCCGATTAGGGTGCCCCACTGTGTGAAACCCCCCAGGACGCCTGATCTCCCTTACAATTCCCCGGTCTACGGCACATGCGCAGCCCTCTCGTCCAATCAGCACCCTTGGGGAGCTTGTCTAATGTGAGTGGATCCAAGCATGCTGGTGGCCGCATCCCCCGCCACCTTTCCTTTTAACAGGGAGTGTGCCTGCGTCGGCCATTCACCCTGCTAAAGGGATGGCAGGGATGCGGCCGCTGCTCGCGTATGTGACATTGGACTGGGAGAGAAGGCGAGCTTTTGGGTGACCTGGGGCATTTGACACAGCGGGGCACCCCCGATCGGGGTGCCCAGGGTGAGCGAATATAACTGCCCTATAGTTTTATAGACTCCAGGGTGTCTTTTGGTCCACTTTAAGGAGTCTCTTATGTGTTTTGGACAGCAGAGCAGTTCATGTCCTTAGTCATAGATAAATACCAATAATAAATACCAATAAATACCAGATAAATAACACGTTGTGTTTTATTTATTTGTCTTGGGGTGTTTTCTATATTTAGTGCCATTGGTCTGTGAAAGCTATATGTAATAAATGACATTGTTTGTTTTGGCATTAACTGTAGCCACCTGTCTCCTTGCGCCAGCTCTACATTTAACCACCTGTCTTGTCTGCCTCTTTTGTTTTCTTCTCCTGATAGGAGTAAAATTCAGGGGTGACAGGTTTGAGTGTATGGGGGTGAGAGAACATGTCATCCCAGATTTCCTTTACCTTCCATTAAAAGAAATAAACAAGCCTGGCTGGATATTTCTTGATGCCGGGTGTATAGGTGACCCTTTTCCATGCTATCCAGCAGATTTATATAGGTTTTTATCATCGGGGGAATTTTTTCGGAATACTGATCCTTTAAAGTGGACCGTCACCCAGGGGTGATCGGCCCGGGAATCTATAAGATTCCCGGGCCGATCACCTCCCTCCCCGCGGGACATCCGAGATCGGGTTGTCCCGCGGGGTGAAACCCCCCCAAACACCCCAAATCCCCTTACCTTGTCTTCCCTCGCGCCCCTCTAGACGTGCGCGCGCCCGCCAAGGGTGACGCGCGGGAGGCGGCGGCGGAGGAGCCGCTTGTCCGCGGCTTGTCCGTCGGCGCTGGGAGTGGGGAGAGGTGAGTTTTTCGGGGGGTTCGGGGGGGTTTCACACAGCGGGGCACCCCGATCGGGGGAGCCCCACCGAAGTGGACCAAGACCCAGGATAGTAAAAATCCTGGGTGTTGGTCCACTCTAACCTTTGAAAGTAATTGCATAAATCTAATGCATGATTCTGTAGTCACCATGTATATAAGTATACAAAAACGTTTTTTTTTTGTATATGTATATTTTATGACGTATGCTTCTCTTCATAAATCCTGGTCATTAGATAAATATCTTCATAAATTCCTTTAAATGTTGATGTATTAGTTAGTTTTAATTACTGGGTCTCTTTTCTACTTTTTCTCTGATTATAGCTTGCTGCACCACACAGTTCATTTAGGCCAAGGTCAGGTGTTTGGTGTTCTTGTTATTTTCCTCCTTTGGAATGTAAAATATGGTCTGCGTGGGGAATAAGGTGAATATAGCGTTTTTGTTTTTTTTGTCTGCAATTGTCTTTAACATTGTGGGGACCATACTAATTGCTCGCTAATTCGTCACAAAGTGGACAGACCTTACAGTGCGTTTAGGCTGCGTTTTAGTTGTTGTTGTCCACATTACACATCTGTAAGCAAAAGAAGCCATGAAAAACAAATTTACTATAAAATCATTTGGTGACATCTAGGTACTGCGTTTCGATTACGGGGCACGTTTGTCCTGGAGAAGTGACGTCACGCAACGCGTCGACAGCGCACGTGCGGTTGTGTGTGGGGGGGATGAGCTTGATGGCCATTTGATATGTGAGTGATCGTTTTGTATTTGATATCTGTTTTTTGTCTCCGGCTGTCCTCTTATTTTTACATTAGCACATTATGCACTTAGCACTTTAAGATTATTGGCACAAGGATTAGGTATTGTTATTATCAAGTAGATAGCACTTTTAGATTATTGTTTCAGCCAGACTACAATTTGCAGATCTTTCTTAACAATTATAAATGTATTAATTATGGCATTTTAGTAGCGACCATCTTGGGGGTATTTTATAACCTCCCTCCTTTTCCTCTCCCCCCTCCCCCCGCCTTTTCCTCCTCACAGGTCTTGTGTTTATGTTTTTTGATGAGGTTTTTAAATTGTCTGTCTTTATATGCACAAAGTTTTGGATTAATAAAATAATTTACCAATTGATCTTATATTATTGTAGTGGTGCTGTTTTTGAGGATAAGTTGTTTGGCAATAGTGGGATTCCCTTTTCTTGTCTAATATTAATTATAAGCATTAAACACTTCAATCCAGTTCTGCCCATTGTACTCTATGGGATTTTGACCTACAGCACCACTTTCAACTGGCACTGCTTAAAACAGAGCACCTGGCGATGCAACCTTTTGGGCGCCAGCGCTAAATAAGATGTGGCACTGCCTTTTTTTGTTTATTAAAATGCACGCTGAGTGCTGCTGAGGCAAAAAAGTGGCACTGTGTGGTGCTGATGCTTCATAAACCAGGCTTTAAATGCCATACATCAAAGCAACACTTGTGATACATTTTACAAAACACCCTTTATGACTTGTATTTACTATGCTGTGAAGTTGATGTAGACAGTGCACAGTGCTCCAAGGTGTGCCAGGTTAGATCAGTGCACTTGCCACAATATGGCCTGATGGCTGGGAGCTTTTGTGCCTGGACTGACAAACCTTTATTACCTCAGAAATGCCTCATAGACAGGGCCCTATTTACTAAGGCTGCGTCGACCTACACCAGACTGGCACAGCCGTGTGATTGCTTACAATGGAGAAAACTGGCATTCACTAAACTATTTTGCCCTTGGCATGCTCACATACTGAAGAAAAACTATATTTACTACTGTGTGCTGAGCTCTGGGTGCACAGCGGCCAGCTAGTCTAATTTTTGCTGGCACAGAGATGCCCAGCCTCATGGGAATGTTATGTAGCAAATTTCTAGATCTGCAGTTTACTAGGATTATTTTTAATGTATAATCTATTAATCTAATCTATTTAAACATTGCTTTAACTTTTTACACCTTTACTCACCATATTTTGCACTTATTAGGGTCAAAATGAAGAAATAGATGTTGTTCCCTTGCACTCAAATTGCACCAGGGCTTTTAGCACCATGTAAACCGGGTCACCCAGGGTTGGGGACCTCATTAGAGATAGGGTCTCAAAGGTGCCTCTATAAATTCAGGGACCTCTGGGGAGGGCATCACTTTGATTGTGTGCTAGTCTAAGCCTGTGAAGCTTGCACATTATTAAATATGCGTTCGTCACCATCCACATGCTGAGAGGTACACCTAAATAGCCGAAGACAGCTATATATGACCCCGCAGAGCATTGGGAGTCATGCTAAAGATTGAATGAGGCAAGTGTAACTCTAGGTGCACATTTGGGTGTGAATTGCCTCCGGCATCTTGGTGAGCTTTTTAACTTTAACACACAAAAATGTGCAATAAAAAACATTTGTTTTTTACTAAACAAAATCACCTGCACATGTGATGGGGCATTTTTACTGGTGAAGTATATCATTTTTCTATGAGATAACAATAATTTTTTAAAAGTTTGGTAACAACAGTACTATGGTGAACGCAGAAACAAATAAGAAATACTTTAGCATAGCACATAGAGCACTGTTTCCAAACTTTCTCTGTCTTACCTCATTGGAAAAATGGTGCACCTCACCTGTAAAAATGGGAAGGAAGGCGGAAAATGGGCAAAATAAGAACACTTCCAAGCTTAAACACTTCTACTGGCAATGAATTCAGTACACCCGGCCATATGCACATCCACACCATGAGACACATTGTACACTATTAGGAGGTGTGAAAGCAGCGCAAGAGCAGAATTGGAGTGAAGACTAGTTATGTCATTCTGCCTGATTTTAGGCTTCCTTTTTGCATGGAGGGGCATTCAAATCTGGATGCCCTGTGGGTGTGGTTGTGAGCAAACCTGTAGCCATTTTTGATATCTGTCAGTAAAATAAGGGCCTTATTCATCAAGTGATAGCGTCAGCTAGTGTCTCACTAGCGCCAGGTATCGCCAGCTATCGGCAGCTACCGACTCCAGAACGCCAGGCTGCGAACACAATCACGCATTTATCACGCTAAATAAGGCTAGTGCCGGCGAGAGCGTCAGCTAGCGCTTGATTCATCATGTAGCGGACTTCAACGAACAGCGCCGCTGCTAATCCCATCACAGCGAGAGGTCATACCTGGCGCTCTCCAATGCATTTCAATGGAGCAATCTTTAAATATTCATAATTAATTGATATTAAATTTTTAAAATTTTTTTTAAATGTCAAAAACTCTGTGACCACGTCTGCAATGTTAGATATTTTTTTTAAGGTAAAAAAAAAAAAATTTGTGCAGAATTGAAAATACAGGTCTGATATTAATGTATTCATATTACAAAATGTTTATACAATACATAAACTTGTTAATTTTTTGTTTTCAAAAATATGGTTGTTTGGGGGTTAAAAAACTACTTTTAACCCATCGCCGCCAGCGCTCTGGGGTTTAAACAAGCATTTCACAGCGCAAGAATTTTTGGAGCGTGATTTGATAATGAATATGCTGGGAGCCGTTCGCTATGGCCATTCGCTGTCATGCGCTCCCATACAGCGCGGAACCTGTCAAACAGCGACTCCTAACCCCGTATTCAACATTACCGCACACTGACTGAGTCGCTGTCAACAGCCGAACAACGGCCAAGCACAGCGAATACTAGCGGGCGCTGTGAAAATTACGCTACTGCCGCTCATCTGTCGCTACCTGGCGCTATTAATAAATCTGCCTCTTAGTGTGGTGCTTGAAGATGCTGGGACAGGGAAGTCAGAGTATCTCCAACTGCCTGACTTTGCATTAACCCCATTCTAGGGGCAGGAGTATTAAGGCCATTGTGTATGCTTGGGGGTACCTTCATACCTGCCATCCTGTTTTCTGCAGATGAGTGTGAGCCACTGTTAGTGGTTCTAGTCATATGCCGGACCTCTTATTTTTCCATATTGAACTCAGGCAACGCCTGGCACAACATGGTAGATACTGGTAATTGACAGTAGCATTGCATGATTTGTAAGGAGGGGGCAGATTTTTCTCTCCTGAAGCTGACAATTCCCAGCCCTGGGCACCATCTAACCCCCTGACCCGCACAGTGTGCTATACCTCTGCCAGTGTTCTGGTCTAGCAGACAATTTGTGAGCCACACAGTGGGGGTCTGCGAGTCACATGTGGCTCCTGAGCTACAGGTTGGGAACCCCTGGTTTAAGCAATGTAATACTAACATAACCAAATGCCATTTTAATATTGTCATTAGAGGACACTTAATCCTGCCATATAAGCTCTTTGTGCCAACCTGGACATGAATGACTTTACTTTACTTATAAGCCTGACTGGCTGGCTGCTTTTCTTGCTTGTGTTGTTGCTCTTAGTATTAAATAATGTGAAAGGTTGTATTTAGAGTCTGAGTGCAGTTTTCCACCATGATACAGGTAAGAAAACTATTCACCTCTCTAAATTTACTGCCATGTAGTCCATTACATGTATTATTATGATCCAATATATTCTTAGATTTATTTATGTAGTTTATGTGATTTTCTGTCTCATAAAATCCTATTTAAACTCCTATAATGCAACTTACGCTCAGCTACGGTATATGGACTTTGAAATAATAATGTAGTTGTATTCTGCTAAATATTTCACATATTGTGCTTTCCAGACTCTAGCTGAATGATCCCCTTCTTTTCAGCATTTTCCTGTTATAAGTTACACAAAATAGTCTCAGTCTGAAGCTGTGTTGATCAATACCTTCTTTGTAGATTGAAGCGAACATTATCAAGCAGCAGTCTAGAAGCAATGCGACCCCTGCTGGTGATGTTTGATTGGTAATGAAGGAAACAGCACGGTGACTGTATGCATGCAGCAGGAATGCGTTGTACTGTGAGAGCAGCAGAAAAATATATAGCAATAAGCTGGCTCCTTTTATCAGCTGAGTGTACTTTGTGACTGTATGCAAGCCATCAACAACACCTAGTTCTCCTTTTCAGACCAGATGTTATATGAAAAACAGAAAAATCCCTTATTTTTACACACTAAACAATGAACATTAGAAGAATTTGAGATCCCAGTCAGGGCATAGGAAAGTGCAAGAAGGTTCAGGACCAATACAATTAAACTGACCAGATGTTCTACTTTTGGTGGGACAGTCCCACATTGAGGCATTTTGTTCCACTGCTCCAAAAGAAAACTCTGGGGACAACCTAATGTCCCCCTTAGCAGACATTATGAGGAAGGCTGTCCCACCCTATGCAGGATGTCTGGTCGGGTTGCAACGGCTCTGACTCTTTGGCTGAATGGTGGTAGTGGAATGCATGGATTGGATGAGCATTGGCTCAATAACCAATATCATATATGGACCAAAGACCACTGAAACATGCTACACCTACAAACACGCATGGGCAGAATAGAATGACATGGATATTTTTCCTCAAAAGCCTTGTAAATAAGCACAACCCTAAACCACACTGCACCCACCATGGCCATCACTCACAAACTAGTTTAAGCTGTACCTCTTTAATGTCCCCCAAAAATGGCCAGTTTAAAATGAGTTAGGTCATGCCCGTCTATGGGATTTAAGGTGGTGTGTCAAAAACTCTTCCATGCCATCGTGAATACATTACATCCAAAATACTGCCGCATGTATTTCAATATTTGGGTGTATAAATTATATGATATGGTAGATATTAAGCTAAAACACAATTTATAGGGAGTCCAGTCTAAATAACCAAGGCCCTTATTCATCAAGCGATAGCGCCAGGTAGTGTCTGACGAGCGCCAGGTAGCGGCAGCTAACGGCGACTACCGACTCAAGTACGCCCGGCGGCGGTCACAATGACGCATTTATCAAGCAAAATGAGGCTAGCGCCGGCGAGAGCGACGGCTAGCGCGGCATTCATCATGAAGCCGCCTGGACCGAACAGCGCCGCTGCAAATTCCCTCACAGCGCCAGGTATGAGCTGTCGCTCCCTGGCGATGTCCAATGCATTTCAATGGAGCAATCTATAATTATTCATAATTAATTGGTAATATATTTTTTTTTTTTAATGTCAAAAAATCGGAGACCACTTCTGCAATGTTAGGATTTATTTTTAAGTCAAAAAAAAAATTAAAAAAAATATGTGCAGAATTGATCTAACAGGTCTGAGATTAATGTATTGATATTACAAAATGATTCTAAAAACATGTATAATGTTACATTCCAAAAATATGGTTGTTTAGGGGTTAAAAACTAGTTAATACACATCGCCGCCAGCGCTCTGGGGTTTAAACAAGGAATGGACAGCGACAGCACATTCGGAGCGTGATTTGTTGATGAATATGAAGCTAGCCGTTCGCTCTGGCCATTCGTTGTCAGGCGCTCACATACAACGCTGGACCTGTGAAACAGCGACCCCCCAGCCCGTATTCAACATTACCGCACACCGACTGAGTCGCTGTCATCAAGCTAATGCCGGCCAAGCACAGCGAATACTGGCTGGCGCTGAAAAAATCACGCTACAGTCGCTCATCTGTCGCTACCTGGCGCTATTGATGAATCGGCCTCCAAGTGTTTTTTGGGAGCAGCCACAATGGCATTACTGGAGCCCCTTTGTCTTCTATAGAGATGTATGAGACAAAGTACTCGTTTCTCCTAATGGAAGTCAATAAGGTGGCATGCCATAGTAATCTCATCATGGCTGCTCCCATGAACCACAAGAGTAATTTAGACTGGACTGTCCCTTTAAGCTACATACATGTGCACATCGCCAAAGCAGGCATTACAAGGCACACAATATAATAAAGAGGACCTCTTATGGTGGCAGGATTCCCATCAGCATCCTCTTAAGTGTAGGTCCACATTCAAAAGGAAGGGCAGATATAGAGATAAATCAATCACTGGAAGCTTGACAGGGAACAGATCTTACTGTTAGCTCATAACATAGTCAGTGTGTTATATATACATTTATTTCCCCATTATATACATGCACAGTTTGGGTCTGATTTACTAATGCTGCTTTGGGATGGTGCAGCATAGCACAGCACATCTGCAGCCAAAACCATATGCTTAACCACAGATTATAAGAGGGTTCCTCTAAATCATAAATCAATTCACTTTGAGGAAGGCATGGAACTGACCTGTGAAGAGTGCAGGCTGGGAAGCGTGCTATTATACTTACCTTGGCATTCACAAAACCTACCTAAAGAGGACCAAACCCACCTTGGAGTCTATGAGACACACTCGCTCGCCCCGAGGCACCCCGATCAGGGGTGCTCCACTGTGTGAAACCCCCCAGGTTGCCCGAAAACTCATCTTTGTTCCCAGTCCAATGGTGAATGCACGAGCAGCGGCCACATCCCTGCTATCCCTTTATCATGGCGCGTGTCCGAGCCAGGCCTTTGTGAATGGCTGGCTCGGGCACGCTCCCTTTTTAAGGGTAGCGGGGGATGCGCCCCCCAATGCTCGCATTAGACGAAGGGGCTTGAGCAGATCCAAGTGCGCTGACTGGACGAGCGGCCGCACACGCGCCATAGAACCGGGAAAAGGTGAGTTCGTTCAGGGGACCTGTGGGGTTACACACATCAAGGACCAAAACCCAGGATAGTCAAAATCATGGTTTTTGGTCCACTTTAAGAACAAATCAAAACTTCAATGTATCATAACATTATTTTTAGAACTTTTTAGACTAAGCTTAAAGTCCCAGGCACTCACTAATTTACTCCCACCTTAGCCCCTTGAAGTGTAAAATTAACTATATCAAAGCATCTCAAAATCTCAAATTATATGTAAATAGCTGTACGTGTATTCTGTAAAGCTGCTTCCTTAACTTCAATTTTTTGGATGTGGTTAAGCTGGGAAGGGTATTCCATGGTACAGCTTGTGTGTGGTGTGGCGAGTCTTAAACAAGATCTGTGGTCAGATACAGCTGCAGGACCACTGTGGCTTGCCATGCTCGCTTATGCTGAGAGCACCAAGGGACAGAGTAGATGTTAGCCCACTTTTCTGGGTGGTCCTGGAGGAATGACACTGAAAGAAGGGGCGAAATTTGGAGTTCTGCTTCAGGTTGAACCTGGCGCTGCAGAAAATAGAGGAGAGGCTCATAAGACAGGCATACAGTGAGCTGCTTGCTGCCTTATAATTTCAGTTGAGTTTATAGTCCCTTCAAAAACACTAATAAAAACAAAAACATAGACAAACCAGTAAGGGAAGTGCACATAAATAAATCTATCAATTATGTATATCTTTCATTGTCTGATGGTAATAATACAACACATAATTAAAGAATACATAAGAAAAAATAAATCAGTGAATATTTAATGATTACAAAATCCAAACAAAAAAATCAAAAAGTGCAACTAATAATATTATAATAATAATATTTGGTTTTAAAGTTCCCTGTGCGTTAAAGTGTTAAACATATAGATCCCGTGTACTACCTAACAGGATAAAGGTGCATGTGCAGAAAATATAATTACATGTCTTAATTATACAACTATACCATCAGGGATGGTACTCGCCCTGGGTCTTGCAATCTGATCCCATCATTCGCATCTCAGATGGGTGACATCCCATCACAGTTTATTTTGCTAGTCTGGACCCCGGAGTTTGAATGCAGAAGCCAGGGTCAGTATGACAGCATGATGCTTCCCAGTCATACTCTGTTCCTGCCAGTGCTGCACCTATTCCCCCCAGGAAATGGCAGAGGGAATTCAAAGTACCCAGGGAGCACTCCAGTACAATGCAGGGGATGCCATGTTCAAAGTCAGAAGGCAAGACTCACAGGCCGATTCATTAATAGCGCCAGGTAGCGACAGATGAGCGACAGTAGCATTATTTTCACAGCGCCCGCTAGTATTCGCTGTGCTTGGCCGTTGTTCGGCTGTTGACAGCGACTCAGTCGGTGTGCGGTAATGTTGAATACGGGGTTAGGAGTCGCTGTTTGACAGGTTCTGCGTTGTATGGGAGCGCATGACAGCGAACGGCCATAGCGACCGGCTCCCAGCATATTCATTAACAAATCACGCTCCAAAAAATCTCGCGCTGTGAAATGCTTGTTTAAACCCCAGTGCACTGGCGGCGATGGGTTAAAAAGAAGTTTTTTAACCCCCAAACAACCATATTTTTAGAAAAAAAAAAACATGTTTTTCAAAACATTTTGTAATATGAATACATTAATATCAGACCTGTAATATCAATTCTGCACAAATTATTATTTTTTTTTTTAACTTAAAAAAAATATCTAACATTGCAGAAGTGGTCACAGAATTTTTGACATTTAAAAAAAAAAAAAAAAACACATTAACAGAAATTAATTAAGAATATTTAAAGATTGCTCCATTGAAATGCATTGGAGAGCGCCAGGTAGCGAGAGGTTATACCTGTCGCTGTTCAAGGTCGCTCGCTGGCGCTGTGGGGTGAGGCTGGAATAATGATGAATGATTCGCTATCTGGCGCTCTGTCAGTCGCTAAGCAGGATCGGCTTGATAAATGTGTGATTGCGAAGGGAAGCCGGCATTCTCGTGGCGGTGAGCGTCATTACCGTTCGCTACCTGGCGCTATCCCTTGTTAAATTAGGGCCTAAGAAGTCAGCTCTGTGCCCCCTACTTTTTAAGGGTGGCAGCACTGCTCGAAACGGCCCTGGCTCTAAACAAACCTGGGTGCAAACCAACATGGGATAATAAAAATCTCTTTGGGCATGTGTGTTCTGTAGTGGTAATTTATGAAGGAGAAGTATCCTGAAAATAACACGCATCAAGTAGTCCCATTGGAGTCACTTCCCACCTGAGCATATATGACAGCATTGTGGTTGCTTCCGGTTACCAGGGGAGCAAACCGCTACACTTGCAATGCAGTGGAATTTGAAAGAGAACAGTTGGAATGCCAAGAAACGCATATATAGAAGCAACAAGTAATTTAAGATCTGTCTTATTTCCGGGGGAACAGAGTATATATAAAGTATCCAGCCCAGCGTGTACCCAAATGTACTGGGAATTCACAAACATGCTTTGGGAAACATGGGTTAGTAATTATTATTAGAATAATTTGTTATACTATCTAGCTTCAAATACCAAAATGATTAACATTTGCATATGATGGAAATGGTACTTTTTTGCCAAACCTCGACTAAATGAATAATGCTATCCAGCTGTTTGTCAACATAAATTGGGTCATCCAGAGATATATAACTGCACTGCCCTATTTACTAACAGACGCTATTGCCACTCTTCTGGTCTGATGCCATAGTTGCCATCCTCAGCTTGTCCATGGGTAGTGGCCAGCTGAAGTACTTCTACAGATTTATTTATTTTTTTGCGAAAGCACCGTTAAACGTGAAGCCTTCGTGTGAAAAGGTGCAAGTGCACTAAAAAACACACTAAGGCGCCCATACTGACTCCTTCCTGCAGGAAAGAGCCCCATCCCTTTCCCCGGAGGACGAACCCCCTGACAGGATTGGGTCGTACTACCCCTCAGTCCAGAAGACCTCGGGGCCGCTTTCGCCCTCGGGTACTAACAGAAGTTTTCCCCGCGGACTAAGGCGTAAACTCCCTCAGCCTACCTTTCCCCGGCGGTTGCCCGTCCAGGTACTTGGATCTTCGGCTTCGGCCCCTTGCTTTAGATAGTAGCTAGCCCCAGTACTAGCGGCCTCCGCAGCCTGCCTTTCCTCGGATTCAAATGCGAGTACTCGGACAGGCTTTGGAAGCCGTTTTCCCGGGGTTTGTCGCACTCTACTCACTAGGAGCCTCAGGGGGGAGCACTGGGCAGGGGCCGGAAGCGAGTCCAAAAGGCCTATGACTTCCGACCCCGGGTCTTTAGGGACAGAGACCCATAGGGAGACGCTGGCACCTAAACACGTGCAAAACGAAAACACAAACAAGGGAACTAGGTGGCAAAAAATGGTGACAAAAAAGTGAAAATTGGGCTCTAAAAAAAAGGGGGGGGGGTGTGAGTGCCTGTGCAATTACAGGGTGGGCCCTCCGGCCATAAAAAATTCTTCAGGCGAAGCCGGAAGGCCACAGCCATAAAGAGCGTGCAAAACTAAGCTAGGTGTGCTGTGCCAAAACCATACAAAGTGCAACCAAAGTGACCAACTCTGGTGACTAGTAAGGTACCCTGGGCGCCACCCCAGGGGTACACGAACACGACGGCTCGGTTTCGCAACCCCGACCTAAGGCCAAGATATCTGCGGATCTACTCCCATACATGACGGGGGGTCGCCACTCCCCCCTCAGGTCCATTACTAGGCTGTGTGTACTAACCAAGCCAGGAGGCCTCCCGTCAGACCTCCGGCCAGGTATTCCACACAGCTTTTCACGGATCTGCATGATGGGTGCAGATACCGCAAGCCTGGTAGATCCGTCCTATACAGTTCGGCCCATTACTAAGACACTAGCCGTACTAGGAGCGCCAGAGGGTGGCTCAAGCCCTCGGCCACCTTTCCAGCCAGTGTCATTCACGGGCCTCCCTGTAAGAACAGATACTACACTTGATCTTAGCCAATAGGCCGAGAAGCGACTTCTACAGATAAACAACATGAAAATAACGTAACTCATGGGTTATGCTACATGATTTTTGAAGCCTGGTTCACCAATAGATGTTGTCACAAACCAGGTTAGGGAGAGACTTATGTTAAAGAAAGTAATGAGACCAAAAGCCCTTTATCTAACAGTACAAGACCGACCAGGGCATTGTAAGGCCCCAGGGCCACATACGGCCCTCTGATTGGCTCTGACCGGCCCGCGACCAGCATTCCCAGCATTCCCCCGCCGCTCAGCCCCGCCCACTGTCCGTGCAGTCTTGCCAGAAAAGATAGTGCCGGGTTTGAACAGCACTTTTGCCCCTCTGTAGTGAGTCTAATGTAGCGGGGGCGTGTGTGGATTAGAGCCTGCTGTCCTATTGGACAGCTCCCTCCTGCAGGTTTGGCTGTGGGCAGAGTTTCTCTTCCCGCCCTTGGCCTGTACTGTGTGGCATGTGTCAGTCGCTGCGGAGCTGACGCCGGAGATGGAGGTTCTCCAGCCACTTGTCTGTGCCTCACGTCGCAGGCTGCTGGCACTTGTAGTCCACTCCAATTGTGTTACATGCCGTACGCAGCGCCTGATGGTGCATTTCTGGCCAGACCAATAACTTTGGGAGGGCGGGGGAACCATGATGCAAGGTGGGAAGGGTTTCACACAGCCTTTTCTCCAAAGCCGGCCACTGGTCTCCCTCTGGGCATCCCAAATTGGGATGCTCCGCTTGAAACCCTTTTTACTCAGTAGCAACATGAAAAAAGGCCCACTCCTTCTCTGAAAGCAGAACAAAACCTGGAGAGGCCACTGATCTTCCCTCTGGGTATCCCAGATCAGGATGCCCCACTGTGTGAAACCCTTGTTACATAGTAGCAACTTAACAAATGGTGGACTCCCCCTTAAAGTGGAAATGAACCCAGAGTGGCCACTGGTCTTCCACCTGGGCATCCCAGATTGGGGCTTTGTTCCGCTTTCAGGTTGCTACTGAGTAAAAATGGTTTCACATAGTGGGGCATTCCGATCTGGGATTTCCAGGGGGGAAGACCAGTGGCCTCTCTGGGTTTTGTTCTGCTTTATGTGAGGGAATCCGCAATTTTTTACATTGCTACTGAGTAGTATGAGCAGTGCTGTGTTACTTTAATAATAATGTAAAGAAGGGGGGTTATTCTATCCTAACCTGATTTGGTCATGATGTTTTAAAGCAGACCAAAACCCATGTAACCCAGCCCTTTGGAGTGTGAAGTAATTCATGGCTGGGTTACAGGCATCATGCCTCTGAGGCATCCCAATTTGGGATGCCCTGCTGTGTGAGACCTCACTGGACACACAAAATGTCGTTTATTTAATAAATTACCGTACATTTTTTTGTAAGGCAACCTCACTTTTTCATTGTTAAACTATAACATATACTCGTACCAGCTTGTCAAAACAATGCTATTTACTGCTTTTTATAAAGAAATACAATTAATATTATGCAGAATTGAGTTCAACCTTTTGGCCCGGCCCTCCACAATATTTTTAGTTTCTCATGTGGCCCCATGGAAAAATAATTGCCCACCCCTGGTACAAGGCATACATGTTGGTAACACAATTACACTCCTAGTAGTAGAAAGTAGTAGGTGTTTTATGATACTGAAAGGTAGGACACATTTTCTACAGAATGTGCTCATTGTGAATACCTAAGACTAATCCAATTTAGATTATGCATTTACCTCTCTCCCCCTTTTAAGCGGTAGGGGAGGTTTCTTATAGACCACCCTCTGAACACAAAGAATTGAACCCGGTGCATATGGAAACCACATATTTAAATAAACCTAAACCCTACCTGGCTTCTCTGATCTAGGGAGATTGCGGGTTCACAAAGATCCTAACCAACATTTTCCACTACCTGTGAACCCTAGATTGAAAAGCTACTGTGCTGCTTAGGGCCGTCTCTAGGCCTGGGCAAGAAGTACAGTACTGCCTGGGTGCCAGAAAGGCAGGGGGTTCCAAGCTGACTGCTGAGTCTTGCCTTCTGGCTCCTAGCGTGGTGACCCCTGCATTGTGCCCCCTGGGTACTTTACATTTCCTCTGCCATGTCCTGGGGGAGTATGTGAAGAAGGGTTAGGTGGCACTGACAAGGAACAGAGTGTGGCTTGGAAGCATGCCATCATACTCACCTAACTCTGGCATCCTGCTTCCGCCCATCCAAGGTCCAGACTAGTAACGTTACCTAGCTGATATGTGGATCATGGGGAGTAGAATACAGGAGCACACTTCCCAGTCTGCAGGTCAGTGCTGTGCCTCCCTCAAAGTGAATTGATTTATGTTTTAGAGGAGTCCACTTATACTCTGCAAATACATTATTGGGTCTGGGGGGTTCAATGGCACCCTGCTTAAAGTGGACCAACACCCAGGGGTGATCGGCCTAGAAATCTATAAGATTCCCGGGCCGATCACCTCCCACGCCGCGGGACATCCGAGATCGGGATGTCCTGCGGGGTGAAACCCCCCAGAAACCCCAAAAAGACCTTACCTGATCCGCCGCCGCCGCCTCCCGTGCGCCCCTCCAGACGTGCGCGCGCCTGCGCCGGCCCTCTGTGAATGGCCCGCGCGGGCGCCGAGAGTGACGCGCGGGAGGCGGCGGCGGCGGAAGAGGCTTGTACGTTCCTGTCCCCCGCCTAGACGTTGGCGGGGATTGGCTGCGGCGTTCACGTGGGAGCGGGGAGAGGTGAGTTTTTGGGGGTTTCACACAGCGGGGCACCCCCGATCGGGGTGCCCCACCGAAGTGGACCAAAACCCAGGATAGTCAAAATCCTGGGTGTTGGTCCACTTGGGTTTATGGTGTGGTGCTGGCTACTGGAATAGAGGGGGGGGGGGGGGATTGTTTTCCCCACCCTGACTGCAATTTAGCCCATACACTGCCCTGATTCTGGTGTTTCTGATGGGGTTGGAAGAGGTTGGGCAACCACATGTGTGTGTAGCTGTTTCACAACCCTCATTGGTCCTAGAAGTGCAGGGCTTGTAAATGCCAGGACAATGTAGGACAGCCTCTCTAGTGCAGGATTGCATGGGAGTGTTTAGGCCAGCTTCAGCCCCCCAACTGCTGTAGAGAAATAGAAAAAAAACCAAATGTGTTTCCATTAACAGGGGCAGCTCCACTCACACAATGCAGATGCTGGCATACAGGGTACAGGAGCAGTAAGAGCTCACACTTTGCTCAATCAAACCTAAATTCCTTTTATCAAAAAGGCAAAACAATTGCAAAACAGGTTATAGGGCAGTTTAACATATTTACCATGTTCACTGGTGAGAGTAGTGTCTGCAGCAGCATTAGTGATAAGTAAATAGAGGTTTTTACATACTATCAACTAAAAAGGTATGACAAGCAGATTTGGTCCTGCAAAATTCAAATATGAGGGTTGGTACTTTTACGCCTCAATAGATCTAATCACTGTCCCTGTTTACTGAAGGGCACAAATAGGAGGGACCGCTGGTGCATGCCAGTGTTGCAAACATAAAAAATACAGTCTTCTCCTCACATGTCAAGGTTATCAGGGAAAACAGAACATATAAATAAGGATTATATGCACTTACCTTGTTCTGGGTCCTACTAGGAGGCCCAGACCCACAGAAAACGTCCTTCAATATCCTTCCTCAGAGACCACCGGTTGTGAGTACTTTGGTGTCCAGTAAACTTTTTGGATACCACCCTACAATTCAAAATTCAAGTTCAGAGGGGACTGTTTGCATTGCCAACTGAAACAAAAAATATTGGAGCTTTAGCGCAGAGAACAAGGACTCTTATAGGGAATATAGTGTACTACATTTTTGTATAGAATAACCTGATGGCCCCCGGATTTTACTCTACAAACTCCTAGCGCATATAATATCTGGTTACTATTTAGCGCATGACAGTGTTGCTCTGTATGGAAAAAAATCATAGCAGCTAGGTGCTGTTCGTTATCCTTTCCATTCAATGTTTATTTCCTGCACTTGAACACATACAGCATCTGTGGTCTGCAGCACTGGCTGGTGATGGTTTGGCCGCATATTATCCCCTTCTGCCCTGTAGCAATCAAAGGTTGATTGAGGTTTTGCCACTAATTGCATCACAAATGTAAGACAGTTTTCATTTAGTTTGACATAGGAAAATGGTTAAAGTCAATGTAACATTAATTTATACTGTCTGTGACTTAATTAGGGATATCTATCTGTTTCATCAACCCCCCCCCCCCACTCCCAGCCTAGCCTTCCTGGTCCTGTTGTTCATCAGAGGCTGCATCACCTATGATTAGTGATTGCTTGAGCGCTGCTCCTTTACAGTGGAAAGCCCTTCAAGGCTGAGCTGCTTTTATAATTCACATTTAAGGTTTTCCCACAGTAACTATTAGCCCCACTCTTAGCCTCTCATTATTCCAAGCCAGTTACTAAATATGCCCGACTCCGGTGCGCCCATAAGGCCCTTATTAGGGCTTATAAAGTAGCCTTTCCCATCGTTTTTAGTCAACTCAATACACGTGGAGGCTGATTCATTTATAACGCCAGGTATCGGCGTCTGTATAGCGGCTCTTAGAGCGACCGCTAGTAGACACTGTAAGCGGGTATAGGGCGCTGTAACAGAGCGCCTCAGTCAATGTAGTAACCTGGCCGGCATTGATGAATGTGATATATGTTGGGCTCTCTGACACCAGCGAGCGAGAGGTAACGCCAGCTCTGTGCGACCGACTCTCAGGGACTCACACCATACTTATCAAAAAAGGACACACAAACAGCGCCGGCGCTCTAAATCTGGCCGCTATAGCATAGAGCGCAAGACGCTGTGTGATTAAGGTCTGTTTTTGAACACATATACACTAGTAACAAAGCACAGAAAACACATGTAATAACATTGTTTTAACACTTTAGTGCCAGACCTGTAATGACAATTCTGCGTAAAAATATAAAAAGTCAAAAAAGTTTCTAAAAATGTTTGTTTGCAGGCCAGGCCACAAAGATTTGAGCCCCCCCCCCCAAAAAAAAAAAAAAGTCAAACGCTGTTTAAACACAAGCAAATGAACGCCCATTGAAATGTATGGGAGAGCGTCACTGAGCGAGAGGTAATACCTGGTGCTCTGAAAGCTACAGCGCCGGCGCTATACGCTGAGCCGCCTGTAATAATACATGTGCTGCTATATGGCGCTGTTAGAGTCGCTCACCAGATTCGCTTTCATAAATGTGGTTTTGCGCACAGCTCCCGGTTTTCACCAGAGGCTGCCTGCCACTATGAGGCACTACCTGGCGCTATCCTTTCTTAAATAACACTTTAGATTACTACATGGTGCCATATCAGCACAAATCAGATAAATAAAGTGGAAGAGCAGCAAAGATTAGGTTCCTACTGCACCCCCCCATCTTCTCTTCCCTGGCCACCTATGTTCTTTGCCTTGCTCCCTGCTGCACCCCCATCTTGTCTTCCCTGCCCACCTATGTTATCTGCCTTGCTCCCTGCGGCACCCCCATGTTCTCTGTCCTGCTTCCTACTGCACTCCCATCTTCTCTTCCCTGGCCACCTATGTTCTCTGTCCTGCTTTCTGCTGCCCCCCCCCCCACATTCTCTGCCCTGTTCTCCCATGTTCTCTGTTCTAATTCAGGCTGCACCTCATCTTCTCTGCCCAGCTGCCCTATGTCCCCTGCCCTGCTCCCTACTGCACCCCATCCTCGCTGTCCACCTAGGCTTTCTGGCCTGCTGCCTGCTGCACTCCCATGTTCTCTGTCCTGCTTCTTGCTGCACAACTTCTCTGCCCTGCCCCCCATGTTTGCTGTTCTACTTCCTACTGCACTCCCATCTTCTCTGCCCTGACCACCTATGTTCCCTGCCCTGCTTCCTGTTGCACTCCCATGTTCTCTGCCCTGCTCCCCTGTGCCCACTGCCATGCTTCCTACTGCACTCCTTCTCTGCCCTGACCACCTATGTTATCTGCCCTGCCCTCTGCTGCACCCCCTGTTCTCTGCCTGGCTCTACCATGTTTTCTGTCCTGCTCCTTGCTGCACAACTTCTTTGCCCTGCTTCCTATTACAACCCCATCTTCTCTGCCATGCACTCTGCTGCACCTTGTATTCCCTGCCCTGCTCTCCGCTGCATTCCCATGTTCTCTGCCCTGTTCTCCACTGCACTGACCTGTTATCTACCCTGCTCCCTGCGGCACCCGTTTGTTATCTGCCTTGTGCCTCATCTTCTTTGCTCTGCTCTGCACTGTTCTCTGCTTTGCTCCCTGTTTAACCCCCATGTTCCCTGCTGCACCCCTGTTCTCTGGCCCACCCCCTGTTATCTACCCTGCTGCACCTCCATGTTCTCTGCCTTGTGCCCTGCTGCTGTTCTATGTTCTTTGCACTGGTCCCCCTCATCTACTTTGCCCTGCTCTCCCAAGTTCTCTGCCCTGCTCCCCCTTCATATTCTCTGCCTTGCTTCCCCTGTAACCCTATATTCTTTGCAATGCTCTCCACAGCACATGGGATTTATGTTGCACCCTCCCTCCATTTCTGCCCAGTGTGGACTGGCTGATCATGGTGGACCACAGTGGCATTTGATTTACCTACGCTGCCAGTAGCATAAGTAAATTAAAAGCAAGGGCAGGGGGTTGAGCAGCAATGGATGCATTGAGTGTGGAACATTTTGTATGGTGGCGCTAACAGGATTGCATCACACAAAGTAAGAACAGCTGCTTTCCAGACAGGTCAACTGTCACTGTCGCCAATTGTGGCAAACACCCAGCTATTGTGGCAGAAAACCCTGTTATATGGTGGGGGGTTCACCATGGTGATGGGCACCTTGCTATTGTGATGAGCAAAATGCTATTGAAGCAGGCAACCATATGGTGATGGACACCTTGCTACTGTGGTGAGCAAAGTACTATAGAGGCTAGCATCCAGGTAATTCAGCAAGCATCCTGCTATTGTGATGGGTGCCCTGCTATTAAGTCAGGCACCCAGCCATTGAGGCAGGCACCCAGCTCTTGAAGCAAGCAACCTGCTATTGTGGTGGGCTCCATGCTATTGAGGCGGGCACCCTACTATGGAGACAGGCACCCAGCTATTGTGGAAAACATCCTACTATTCCTGCAGACACCCTGCTTTTAGGGCGGCACCAAGCTGCTGTAGTATGCACCCTGCTTTTGATGTAGGTGCTCTGCTATTGAAGCGGGCACCCAGCTACTGTCACAGGCACTGTTCTCTTGAGGCGGGTACCCAGCTATTATGGCAGGTACCCAGTTATTGAGACGGGCACCCAGCTTCTCTCGCACTCTGCTATTGAGGTGGGTACCCTGCTATGGAGGAGGGATACCTAGCTATTGTGGCAGGCACCCAGATACTGTGGGACACCCTGCTATTGAAGTGGGCGTATGGCGTTTGAAGCAGGCACTCTGCTATTGAGGTGGGCGCAGGTTATTGTGGCAGACATCCGGCTATTAAGGTGGCCGCCTTGCTGTTGAGGAAGGCACTCTGCTATTGAGGTGGGTGCCTGGCTATTGGGCAGACGCCCTGCTATTGAGGTGGGTGCCTGGCTATTGGGCAGACACCCAGCTATTGAGGTGGCCGCCTGGCTGTTAAGGAAGGCACTCTGCTATTGAGGTGGGCGCAGGTTATTGTGGCAGACACCCTGCTATTGAGGTGGCCGCCGGGCTGTTGAGGAAGGCACTCTGATATTGAGGTGGGTGCCTGGCTATTGGGCAGACACCCTGCTTTTGAGGTGGGTGCCTGGTTATTGGGCAGACACCCTGCTTTTGAGGTGGGTGCCTGGTTATTGTGACAGGCACTCTGCTATTGCGGTGGGTGCCTGGCTATTGGGCAGACACCCTGCTTTTGAGGTGGGTGCCTGGTTATTGTGGCAGGCACTCTGCTATTGCGGTGGGTGCCTGGCTATTGGGCAGACACCCTGCTTTTGAGGTGGGTGCCTGGCTATTGGGCAGACACCCTGCTTTTGAGGTGGGTGCCTGGTTATTGTGGCAGGCACTTTGCTATTGAGGTGGGTGCCTGGCTATTGGGCAGACACCCTGCTATTGAGGTGGGTGCCTGGTTATTGTGGCAGGCACTCTGCTATTGAGGTGGGTGCCTGGTTATTGGGCAGACACCCTGCTATTGAGGTGGGTGCCTGGTTATTGTGGCAGGCACTCTGCTATTGAGGTGGGTGCCTGGCTATTGGGCAGACACCCTGCTTTTGAGGTGGGTGCCTGGTTATTGTGGCAGGCACTCTGCTATTGCGGTGGGTGCCTGGCTATTGGGCAGAAAACCTGCTTTTGAGGTGGGTGCCTGGCTATTGGGCAGACACCCTGCTTTTGAGGTGGGTGCCTGGTTATTGTGGCAGGCACTTTGCTATTGAGGTGGGTGCCTGGCTATTGGGCCGACACCCTGCTATTGAGGTGGGTGCCTGGCTATTGGGCAGACACCCTGCTATTGAGGTGGGTGCCTGGCTATTGGGCAGACACCCTGCTATTGAGGTGGGTGCCTGGCTATTGGGCAGACACCCTGCTATTGAGGTGGGTGCCTGGCTATTGGGCAGGCATTCTGCTATTGAGGTGGGTACCTGGCTATTGGGCAGACGCCCTGCTATTGAGGTGGGTGCCTGGCTATTGGGCAGACACCCTGCTATTGAGGTGGGTGCCTGGTTATTGTGGCAGGCACCCTGCTATTGAGGTGGGTGCCTGGCTATTGGGCAGACACCCTGATATTGAGGTGGGTGCCTGGCTATTGGGCAGACACCATGCGTTTGAGGTGGGTGCCTGGCTATTGGGCAGACACCCTGCTATTGAGGTGGGTACCTGGCTATTGGGCAGGCACCCTTCTATTGATGTGGGTGCCTGGCTATTGGGCAGACACCCTTCTATTGATTTGGGTGCCTGGCTATTGGGCAGACACCCTGCTTTTGAGGTGGGTGCCTGGCTATTGGGCAGACACCCTGCTATTGAGGTGGGTGCCTGGCTATTGGGCAGACACCTTGCTATTGAGGTGGGTGCCTGGCTATTGGGCAGACACTCTGCTATTGAGGTGGGTGCCTGGCTATTGGGCAGACACCCTGATATTGAGGTGGGTGCCTGGCTATTGGGCAGACACCATGCGTTTGAGGTGGGTGCCTGGCTATTGGGCAGACACCCTGCTATTGAGGTGGGTGCCTGGCTATTGGGCAGGCACCCTTCTATTGATGTGGGTGCCTGGCTATTGGGCAGACACCCTTCTATTGATTTGGGTGCCTGGCTATTGGGCAGACACCCTGCTATTGAGGTGGGTGCCTGGCTATTGGGCAGACACCCTGCTATTGATGTGGGTGCCTGGCTATTGGGCAGACACCCTGCTATTGAGGTGGGTGCCTGGCTATTGGGCAGACACCCTTCTATTGAGGTGGGTGCCTGGCTATTGGGCAGACACCCTGCTATTGATGTGGGTGCCTGGCTATTGGGCAGACACCCTGCTATTGATGTGGGTGCCTGGCTATTGGGCAGACACCCTTCTATTGATTTGGGTGCCTGGCTATTGGGCAAACACCCTGCTATTGATGTGGGTGCCTGGCTATTGGGCAGACACTCTGCTATTGAGGTGGGTGCCTGGCTATTGGGCAGACACCCTGCTATTGAGGTGGGTGCCTGGCTATTGGGCAGACACCCTGCTATTGATGTGGGTGCCTGGCTATTGGGCAGACACCCTGCTATTGAGGTGGGTGCCTGGCTATTGGGCAGACACCCTTCTATTGAGGTGGGTGCCTGGCTATTGGGCAGACACCCTGCTATTGATGTGGGTGCCTGGCTATTGGGCAGACACCCTTCTATTGATGTGGGTGCCTGGCTATTGGGCAGACACCCTTCTATTGATTTGGGTGCCTGGCTATTGGGCAGACACCCTGCTATTGATGTGGGTGCCTGGCTATTGGGCAGACACTCTGCTATTGAGGTGGGTGCCTGGCTATTGGGCAGACACTCTGCTATTGAGGTGGGTGCCTGGCTATTGGGCAGACACTCTGCTATTGAGGTGGGTGCCTGGCTATTGGGCAGACACCCTTCTATTGATTTGGGTGCCTGGCTATTGGGCAGACACCCTTCTATTGATTTGGGTGCCTGGCTATTGGGCAGACACCCTGCTATTGAGGTGGGTGCCTGGCTATTGGGCAGACGCCCTGCTATTGAGGTGGGTGCCTGGCTATTGGGCAGACGCCCTGCTATTGAGGTGGGTGCCTGGCTATTGGGCAGACACCCTGCTATTGAGGTGGGTGCCTGGCTATTGGGCAGGCATTCTGCTATTGAGGTGGGTGCCTGGCTATTGGGCAGACGCCCTGCTATTGAGGTGGGTGCCTGGCTATTGGGCAGACACCCTGCTATTGAGGTGGGTGCCTGGTTATTGTGGCAGGCACCCTGCTATTGAGGTGGGTGCCTGGCTATTGGGCACCCTGCTTTTGAGGTGGGTGCCTGGCTATTGGGCAGACACCCTGCTATTGAGGTGGGTGCCTGGCTATTGGGCAGACACCCTGCTATTGAGGTGGGTGCCTGGCTATTGGGCAGACACTCTGCTATTGAGGTGGGTGCCTGGCTATTGGGCAGACACCCTTCTATTGATGTGGGTGCCTGGCTATTGGGCAGACACGCTTCTATTGATGTGGGTGCCTGGCTATTGGGCAGACACCCTTCTATTGATTTGGGTTCCTGGCTATTGGGCAGACACCCTTCTATTGATGTGGGTGCCTGGCTATTGGGCAGACACCCTGCTATTGATGTGGGTGCCTGGCTATTGGGCAGACACCCTGCTATTGATGTGGGTGCCTGGCTATTGGGCAGACACCCTGCTATTGATGTGGGTGCCTGGCTATTGGGCAGACACTCTGCTTTTGAGGTGGGTGCCTGGTTATTGTGGCAGGCACCCTGCTATTGAGGTGGGTGCCTGGCTATTGGGCAGACACCCTGCTTTTGAGGTGGGTGCCTGGCTATTGGGCAGACACCCTGCTATTGAGGTGGGTGCCTGGCTATTGGGCAGGCACCCTGATATGGCAGAGAGCACCCTTCTAGGAAGACGTTGTGCCCTTATGCCATTGTCTGCATGGAATTCATTTTATAGCTGCTTTGTTTCATGGAGTGCATGACTCTGATTATTCACTAATTAAAACAATATCCAGAAATAAAATTCCTAAGGAAATGAGTCGTTTTCAGACATTTTAATTAAGTTAGCCATTAAAAATTAAAGTGGAAAAAGCGCTTCTCTTCGGAACAAAAGAAAAGCAGAGCCCCCCTTCCTTCCCTGTGCCGCATGAATGGCTGTTCTCAGGCTGGGTGCACTTGAACACAAATCAGAATCAGAGACTCCCCTTCTCCTCCTCTTTGGCTAAACCGAAAGCTGTATTCTGCCAGTCAAGCTTCCCCTGGCTACCCTGAAATTATTGCCTATTCATATCTCGGGGCGTGTCTGAGGCAGCGCTGTATATAGCCCGGACCTGAATGAAGGACGGAGGGGCGAGTCAGCAGCGTGTGCCACAAAGTTACTTCTCTTCTTCCAGGAGTCGCTATCGCAGCTGAGACGCGCTCTATTGGGGACGAGGCGGCTTCATGGTGGGACTTGTTGCCAATTAAACAGGGGCTCGCCTCCCCCTCCGACCTGTAGCGTGCGGGGCACAGGAGCCTTCCCTGCTGCCGTGTGTGTGTGTGTGAGAAAGAGCACGTGACTGCCCCGGAGAGCTCCCTCAGCCTTACACCGGCTACTGTACATCTCACATGTGCGTGTGAAGCCCCCGCCAGGTGGACCGCGGTGAGTGGACTTGCCCCTGATACTCCCCCCCCCCCCCCCCCCCCCCCTGCGTTTATATACTTTGCCTGACATAGTTCCCGTGTGTGTGCAAAACCGTTACATGCGTGCCGTGTTTTCTCTTCACAGACTGACACGAGAAGGTTTGGGCTCGCGTCCTCCCGCTTCCAGCACTCGCCCCTGTGCCATGCTCTCCAGGCTGTGGCCGCTGCTGCTGCTGAGCCAGCTGGCGGTGGCGGTGGGGCCGGTGGTCCAGTGTGAGCCGTGTGATTCCCGCGCCGTACAGCAGTGCAAACCCCCCAGGAGCGGCTGTGCCGAACTCGTGCAGGAGAACCACTGCGGCTGCTGCCTGACCTGCGCCGCGCCCCTGGGCGCCCAGTGCGGCGTCTACAAGGAGAGGTGCGGCTCCGGGCTGCTGTGCCGAGCTGGCCCCGAGGAGCCCCAGCCGCTGCACGCCCTGCTCATGGGCAGAGGGGTGTGTGTCAACGCCACAGCTGCCAGAGACGCTCCAGGTAAGCCTGCCCCTGACCTGTCACGTGAGCTGCCCTCCTACCTGCCCCTCACACCTATATCTCTCATGACCTGCCCTGTTACCTGCCCCTCACACCTATATCTCTCATGACCTGCCCTGATACCTGCCCCTCACACCTATATCTCTCATGACCTGCCCTGATACCTGCCCCTCACCCCTATCTCTCTCATGACCTGCCCTGATACCTGCCCCTCACCCCTATCTCTCTCATGACCTGCCCTGTTACCTGCCCCTCACCCCTATCTCTATCATGACCTGCCCTGATACCTGCCTCTCACGACTATCTCTCTCATGACCTGCCCTGTTACCTGCCCCTCACCCCTATCTCTATCATGACCTGCCCTGTTACCTGCCCCTCACCCCTATCTCTCTCATGACCTGCCCTGATACCTGCCCCTCACCCCTATCTCTCTCATGACCTGCCCTGATACCTACCCCTCACCCCTATCTCTCTCATGACCTGCCCTGATACCTACCCCTCACCCCTATCTCTCTCATGACCTGCCCTGATACCTACCCCTCACCCCTATCTCTCTCATGACCTGCCCTGATACCTGCCTCTCACGACTATCTCTCTCATGACCTGCCCTGTTACCTGCCCCTCACCCCTATCTCTATCATGACCTGCCCTGTTACCTGCCCCTCACCCCTATCTCTCTCATGACCTGCCCTGATACCTGCCCCTCACCCCTATCTCTCTCATGACCTGCCCTGATACCTACCCCTCACCCCTATCTCTCTCATGACCTGCCCTGATACCTACCCCTCACCCCTATCTCTCTCATGACCTGCCCTGATACCTACCCCTCACCCCTATCTCTCTCATGACCTGCCCTGATACCTACCCCTCACCCCTATCTCTATCATGACCTGCCCTGATACCTGCCTCTCACCCCTATCTCTCTCATGACCTGCCCTGATACCTACCCCTCACCCCTATCTCTCTCATTACCTGCCCCTCACCCCCATCTCTCTCATGATCTGCCTCTCATGACTATCTCTCTCATGATCTGCCCCTCACCGCTATCTCTCTCATGATCTGCCCCTCACCCCTATCTCTCTCTTGATCTGCCCCTCACCCCTATCTCTCTCATGATCTGCCTCTCACCCCTATCTCTCTCATGACCTGCCCTGATACCTGCCTCTCATGACTATCTCTCATGATCTGCCCCTCACCGCTATCTCTCTCATGATCTGCCTCTCACCCCTATCTCTCTCTTGATCTGCCCCTCACTGCTATCTCTCTCTTGATCTGCCCCTCACCGCTATCTCTCTCATGACCTGCCCTGATACCTGCCTCTCACGACTATCTCTCATGATCTGCCCCTCACCGCTATCTCTCTCATGATCTGCCCCTCACCCCTATCTCTCTCTTGACCTGGCCTGTCCCTCACTCATGACCTGCCCTGCTACCTGCCCCTCATGCCTATCTCTCTCATGACCTGCACTGATACCTGCCTTTTACCCCTATCACTGTTATGACCTGCCCTGATACCTGCCCCTCATGCCTATCTCTCTCATGACCTGCCCTGATACCTGCCTTTTACCCCTATCTCTGTTATGACCTGCCCTGATACCTGCCCCTCATGCCTATCTCTCTCATGACCTGCCCTGATACCTGCCTTTTACCCCTATCTCTGTTATGACCTGCCCTGCTACCTGCCCCTCATGCCTATCTCTCATGACCTGCCCCTCACCCCTATCTCTCTCATGTCCTGCCCTGCTAGGTGCCCCTCACCCCTATCTCTCTCATGTCCTGCCCTTCTAGGTGCCCCTCACCCCTATCTCTCTCATGTCCTGCCCTTCTAGGTGCCCCTCACCCCTATCTCTCTCATGACCTGCCCTGCTAGGTGCCCCTCACCCCTATCTCTCTCATGACCTGCCCTTCTAGGTGCCCCTCACCCCTATCTTTCTTATGACCTGCCCTGCTAGGTGCCCCTCACCCCTATCTCTCTCATGACCTGCCCTTCTAGGTGCCCCTCACCCCTATCTCTCTCATGTCCTGCCCTTCTAGGTGCCCCTCACCCCTATCTCTCTCATGACCTGCCCTGCTAGGTGCCCCTCACCCCTATCTCTCTCATGACCTGCCCTGATACCTGCCTCTCACCCCTATGCATAAAAATAGGTGAATTCTTTAGCAAAGCCCATAGGGTGCTTTTATTTGTCTGAACGCTATAAAGCTCACTGAGATGCAGGATGCAGTGCACACTGCTGTACACACTGCAAGCCACTCTAACTTCACCACATAATTTACATGACCCCCATAGTCTTTGTTCAGATAGAAAAAAGCTACACTCACAAACAGGGTTGCTGCAGCCTGCAGGTCCCCTTGCCATTACACCTGCTTGCTATTTAGTTCCCAAAGTTGCCTGCGTTTGGCCTCTAGTATGCATTTTAGCATCCAGTCACATGGTGTGCCCCCTGCAGCCAATAAATGAGGAAGTCTGCTTTCTCATGACTGGGCACCAAGGTCAGCCAGGAAGCGTGCTGCCAGCACTGGAGCTATGCAAAAACCAAGCTGCTGCAGCCACCAGGTCTGGGATCTAGCCTGCAGGCAGATAATTATTGGCTGGGTAGGGACATTAAAGAAACCCTTACATTTTTAAACCCCCCCCCCTCCCTGCTCACACCCACACCCCTGCCCTCACACTCACCTGGACCCAGCAGTGAGCCCGATCTGTGTCAATGGGTGACAAGATAGTCGCACACAATGTTCATGTGCAGCAGCCACTCAGCTCCATCTCCACTTCTGCCATGAGATCATGCTTACTGCTGGGTCTTAGCTCAATGGCTCCGAGTGCGCTGGCGGCCGCATCTCGTGCTTCCCTCTAACAGGGGCCATTTGTGAATGGCCGGCGCGGGCACGCGCCCTGCTAGAAGGATAGCAGGGATGCAGCCGTGGCCCACCCATGCGCCGTTGGACCGGGATTAAGGTAAGTGTAGCGGGTATCCTGGGGGGGGTTTCACACACCGGGGCATCCCGATTTTGGATGCCCCGCGGGGAGGGAGTGGATCGGCCCGAGAATCTTATAGATTCCTGGGCCGATCCAGCTGGGTTTTTGTCCACTTTAATCCTTTCCTGGCAAATGTGACAGGAAGGTTCTGTTCCCTTAACAGGCAGTGCACAGGAAGGTATAGGTATCGTCTGTATTTGAGGCATTTGGGCAAGTGGTATAAAGAACCAGGACTCTCATGGCACAGAGCTTTATTTTTTTAGGCTTACTATACCTAAAGGTACCTTTACGTGGGCATTTTCTCCTTTTGGTGTCTGAGCTGTCCCGGAACATTGCTTCTAATTAACTGCTGTAGAAATGACAGTTAGGAAGCGTACATTGGAATCTAATTGGTGGCTAATGTGTTACACTAATGTAAAGTTTGATTTTACATGGGACCAAGCTTTTCAGGGCATAGCCATGTCTTTCCTTCTTACTTCAAATGATTTACACTTAAAAATGTGCCAGGCCTTCTAATGTTTTGTCTACTTTAGGTCTGCAACCCATCCCCCAATCTAGGCTCCACTTATATATAGAAAATACAAAAAACTTACTTGGGTACACTTGGGTCTTTCCTGCAAATTGAAATAGGTCTGTGCTTGCATTGTAAGACATCCCCTGATGTTGGGTTTTCTTCCCATCCCTAATGCCTCCCTCATTTAATTTCTTTTCTTTTTATTCCTCTTTTCTTTTGTCTTCTTTTTCTTCACCTTATGCATTTTATGATGTCTTTTGTGTTCTAATTTATTAGTTGTCAATACTTTGAATGTTGCCTCAATGGCCTTACGAAGTGCTAACCCAACAAAAGGACTAGGGTGTGAGAACCACTAGGAGGAACATTCAATTCCACAGACTTTTGGGGGTTATCCAAATGACTTAGGGCTTTATTCATCAAGGGATATCGACAGGTAGTGCCTTGTAAGCGACATATTTTTATGCAGAATTGTCATCACAGGTCTGGTATTAAAGTGCTAATGTCATAATGTAATAACAATGTAATTCTATATGTTTTCGCTTTGTTACAAGTGGACATGTGTTCAAAAACGGACTTTAATCACACAGCTTCTGGCGCTCTGGGCTCCAGCGACACAATTTTGAGCGCTGACACTGGGTAAGGCTGTTTTTTGGATGAATATGGTTTGAGTCGCTCACACTGACCAGTCGCTACCGTTTGCTCCCATATAGCTCGGGACTGGTGTTATAGCGACTCACACATCAAATTCATGCCGGCCATGTTACTACAGCGACTGACGCGCTCTGTAAAAGCGACTGACGCGCTCTGTAAAAGCGACTCACGGCCGATCAGAGCGACCACTAGCGGTCACTCTTAGCGCCGCTGTACAGACGCTCATCTGCAGTTACCTAGCACTAGTAATGACTAGTCAGCCTGTTAGAATTTTTCTGGAGATGCTGAGTTGGCAGAGGCAGTCAGAGCTTTTCTCCATTAACAAACCTTTAAAGTGAAGTAAAAATGTTTTTCTTTTTTTTTATCAAAACCCCTTGTCCCTTCAAAAGCACAGTTTTACAGGCAGGGTGTAAATCATTTTTTAAAGTGGACCAAAATGAGACCTAGAGTCTATAAAATTCTAGGTCCTGTCAAAGTCTTGTCCCTGGGCAGTGTGAAATCTCTCTGAACACCTGTAGTACGTACCTTGCCGATGATCCCACCACCCATGCACAGCAGAATTTCCTGCAGCTGATTGGTGCACAGCCTCGCCCCCATGAGATCACCAGTGAGGTATGTGTTATAGGTTTCATCAATTTACTAACAAAGGGTGCACCGCCCAAATCTTCCTACAAAATGTATACAACTGTGTGCTCACCCATAAAAAATGCAATCCACAATAATTTGGAGTGGGCGTGCAAAGAACACACCAATCTCCCAAAGGAAGCACCACTACAATCAACAGTATATATTAATGATTTTATTAGTACAAAAAAACAAAGAATTAAAATACATACACCACAAGACAAATTTAAAAACAACCAGTATGGCCAAATGTATCTATATCAATGTATATGGCCCCTAAGGGCCGCTTAAATAACTGCCCTATGGGTGAATAATATTGATTATCCTAGAATAGTCATAACCCATCCTTTTTGTGCCGGCACAAAAAATCCTAACCACATGTAAATATATGTGCAAATTCATAAAACCAATACTACAAAAATATTAATAATATATATGGCAAAAATATGTGCAAAAACAGTGAATATACAATAAAAAAATATCAATATATAAAGTGCAAATACAAGAAAAACACATAAACCTAAAACACTACCTAATATTGCACAGGGAAACCCATACCAATAAGACTTTAAAGTGCAGACAATAACAATATATGATATAAATGCAAGTGCCAGCAGAGAGAAAATAAATGGTTAAATCTCACGTCATAAGATAACACCCAGGGCAACAGTCAGGCCAACCTCAGTGAAAAATGTCTGCGCACGCAGCCCCCATGCTGCTTCAAGGACAAGGGACCCTTGTCCTTGAAGCAGCATGGGGGCTGCGTGCGCAGACATTTTTCACTGAGGTTGGCCTGACTGTTGCCCTGGGTGTTATCTTATGACGTGAGATTTAACCATTTATTTTCTCTCTGCTGGCACTTGCATTTATATCATATATTGTTATTGTCTGCACTTTAAAGTCTTATTGGTATGGGTTTCCCTGTGCAATATTAGGTAGTGTTTTAGGTTTATGTGTTTTTCTTGTATTTGCACTTTATATATTGATATTTTTTTATTGTATATTCACTGTTTTTGCACATATTTTTGCCATATATATTATTAATATTTTTGTAGTATTGGTTTTATGAATTTGCACATATATTTACATGTGGTTAGGATTTTTTGTGCCGGCACAAAAAGGATGGGTTATGACTATTCTAGGATAATCAATATTATTCACCCATAGGGCAGTTATTTAAGCGGCCCTTAGGGGCCATATACATTGATATAGATACATTTGGCCATACTGGTTGTTTTTAAATTTGTCTTGTGGTGTATGTATTTTAATTCTTTGTTTTTTTGTACTAATAAAATCATTAATATATACTGTTGATTGTAGTGGTGCTTCCTTTGGGAGATTGGTGTGTTCTTTGCACGCCCACTCCAAATTATTGTGTTATAGGTTTCACACAGTGCTCTTGGAGTACGGACCAAGACCTTGGATAGTGAATATCCCTGGTTTTGGTACAATTTATTTATAATATTATAATTTATTTATTTATTTTAGAAGTTACAAAAAACAGCGGCCTATGAGGAATTCAAACACAGAGGGGGGGGGGGGGGGGGGGTCATGCTAAATATTTGGTGAAGCCAGTGTGACTTTCAGTGTGCATTGTGGTGTGGTTTGCAACCTGCATCCCAGTGAGCTCTTTAGCTTTTAGATACAAAAAAGTGCAAAAAAAAAGTGTTTTCTACCTTTTCCCCCCCAAAATGACCTGTACTTCTGAAGAGGCATTTTTACAGGTTAGGCACATAATGTTTGTGGTAAGGGTATTTGTTTGGAAACAACAGAACCGTATGGGCTATTCAGACAAAATTGTAAAATCTTTAGCACTGCCCATAGGGTGCTGTTATTTCCAAACTTTCAAAATATATCTTTACATCAAATGTGCCTTCACATGTACAGATGATTTTTTGGAGGAAATGCAGGGCAAATCCTACAATTGTTGGCACTTTTGTATGTGTTATCGCTACAAAGTTCACCCTAATGCTCACCAAATGTCACACTGGCTTCACCAAATATTTAGCATGACCCCCATTGAGGATGAGCTCCACAAAATTTGTATGGATTCTCCATAGGCTGGTCTTATTTTGTAACTGCTAAAAAACTATCCTCCCACCCCCATTAAAATAATTCACATTTCACCTGTAGACTTGCCCTATTCCATGTCCATTTAGAAGAAAACTATTTTCTCTAAACATCCTTAGGAAAAAATAAAAATAAACATCCTTAGGGCAGCATACAACTGAGATATTAAGGCTCGACTCCAAGGTAGGGACACATGACCACCAGCTTTAGATTCTCCTCCAGACACCAGTTCTTTTTTTGTTCCAGACCACCAGCTCCTGAACCAAAGTTTTAGGTAAGTAGATGTGTTTGCTGTGGGTCTGATAGGGTTGGCCCAATCCCTGGATAGCTAGTGGGGGGGGGGGGGGCTCAGCGCTAGTCTCAGAGCGAGTATGCTAATGGTCTGAGGCATTGTGGAAATCGTCACAGGGGATTTCCAGGTTCCCTTCCCAAAACCCCCTCTGATACCATATGGGGCTTGTGAGGCTGCTGTATGCGTGCCTATTCCCCTTTTTCAGCCTGATGGAAGGAGGGGAGGGATCTGCTGCAGGGGACGATTCCACCCGGCGACACTTGATGACGTCAGCACTAGGCACTGCTGCGAGAACCAGCTAATGCTCCTGGAATAAAGGGGAAGCACTCTGCTAATCCTAAGTGTCTTTTTCTGGCCTCCCTTTCATTTGACCTTAGAGGGTTGAAAGACTCAGCAATGAGGAACCTCCCTGCTTGCTTATTTATTAAGCTTAGGGAGGAGTGCCTCTACCCCACACCAGACTTCTGAATAGCAGATCAGACATGGGAATCCTTGCAAGTTGCTGCTTCTCCTATCATTTACTATCGGGGACCTTGCTGCTTATCAACATCCTTCCAACCCGATTGATGCAATTTTTATCAGAAATTCTGATGGCCACCCAGTCTGGGAAGAAGGTCCAGCTCTGCTCCGGTAAGTCCCTTTATTATTTATGGGCAGTTTTGAGGGCTACTTTGATTATTGTTATGTGTTTATATAGGTTATTACAGCCTACTATTCCTTAGACAAAGCCCTCTAAGGAAGTGTCCAAGACTAAAACTGTTTCCAAGTCTGAGGATAAAAGTAGGAGATGGCCGATATGTGAAATCAAGCTATGAGTTAGGAGTTTGTTGGGCATCCCCTTAGATCCCCCTTTTCTCTAGAGGGCAGGGTTCAGAGGTCTCTGATACCCCCCTTTCTGACGGGGATGAGATCCCTTCCTCCTGCTCCGAGGAGGGCCTTTGTTCAGGTTCTGATTCAGTTCCACCAGTGAAATTCCTTTTCCCTCCAGAGGATTTATCATATCTCCTGCATATGGTTCATCTTTCTATGGGCATTGAGGATAGGAGTTGCACCCCTAAGTCTAAACATGGTAGGTTCTATTTTGTTCCTGATTCCCCTATGATGTTCCTCGTGCATAACTCATTCATAGTTAAGGAGGCTATCCTTAATGATTGGAAGGATCCAGTTAAGAAGGTTTATGGACCAGAGGATCTTAAGAGGCGGACTATGTTCATTGAGGAAGACTCAGATATTTGGGATAAATGCCCTAAACTGGATGCCCCCTTTTCTAAGGTCTCCAAGAGGTGGATTTAGCCTTTGAGGACTTTGGTATCCTCAAAGATCCTTAAAGAGGACCAACAGTGAAAAATGACTTAAACCAGACCAACACAACAAACGGTGCCGATATGCATCCCTCCCCAGGGCAATTTAGATTGCAGCACAATTTGTTTTTTTCGATCACTTAAACTACTGGTGTCTGGAGGAGCTAAAGCGTTTGTGTTCTGGTGGTCATGTGTTCCTACCTTGGGACAGAGCCAGTCACAGTACTCAGCAATGGGGAGCACTTCAACCTAACTGCCATTAAGGCTGATTCAGCACTGTGAGATTTTTTTGCACAGCTGAAATGGTGCAGAATTTGCACTACGAAAAATAATAATTACAAAAATGTTTTTAGCACAGAAAAATGTGAGGAAAAATTACTGCTAAATTTTGCTTTGATTGTTTTCTCAAATGAAGCCCCTCCCTTAGCACACTTGTAGAAATGTCCCAATTTTCTCTGATTAAAGTTACTGTATACCAGCAGCCTAACTGGTAGAACATGCACTGAAGCCAGTAGGTATAATAGCCAGTTTCTTAGATAGAACTCTCCCTAGGGTAATACTATTAATGCATTCCTCCAGCAGTTTTGGCATGACGGGAAGGCAGACAAACTGCAGTTTTATTTATGGTATAGTTTCACTTTGATCCCACCCCAACACTTAAAGGGACAGCAAAGGCAGCTTTAGAAAGCAAAATATTCCTGGCAACATGTAGGCTCAATCCTGCAGTGCTGTGGACTGCTGAGTTGTCAGCCCAGTAACCAAGCCTCCAACTCAGAATAGGTTTGATTTAGCATTGTTTTTTTAACTCATGGGCCTTGATTCACAAAGGGTTGAAAAAAACTCTCATGGTAGTAAAAAATTCAATTCGTGAGAAAAAAGCCTGAGAATTTCACTGTTAGTGAATCACCAGATAGGAAGACAATGAAAGTCAATGGCACTTTTTTACTCCTGAAAAAGTATTGAACTTTTTACCCCTTTGTTACCTGTAGTAAAAAGTGCCATTGACTTTCATTGTCCTCCTATCTGGTGATTCACTTACAGTGAAATTCTCAGGCTTTTTTCTCATGAATTGAATTTTTTACTACCATGAGAGTTTTTTTCAACTCTTTGTGAATCAAGGCCATGGTCTTTGAAAGAAAACATTTTTTTCCTTGATGCAATTTAGCACCATATTTAGCTGTGGAATTAAAAAATGTGCACAGTTTATATATATCAATATATGGCACTGAATTGCCAAAAACAATTCTCTCAAAAAAGTAAGTAAAAAAATGACTCCCAGTGCTGAATTAACATAGAAACATAGACATAGAAGGTTGACGGCAGAAGGAAACCATACAGTCCATCTAGTCTGCCCTTATGTGTATACTGTATGTACTCTTTATCTTAGGATAGATGTGTGCTTATCCCAGGCATGTTTAAATTCAGTGACTGTTGATTTTTCAACTACCTCTGCCGGAAGTTTGTTCCAAGCATCTACTACTCTTTCTGTAAAATAATATTTTCTAACATTGCTCCTGATCTTCCCCCCGACTAGCTTCAGGTTGTGCCCCCTTGTTCTATCATTAAGTTTCTTCTTAAAAACACTTCCCTCCTGAAGCTTTTTCAATCCTTTCACATATTTAAAGGTCTCAATCATGTCCCCCGTCTCGCTTCTTTCCTCCAGACTTTACAAATTAAGTTCTTTAAGTCTCTCCTGATAAGTTTAACTCCTTCCACCATTTTTGTTGCCCGCCTTTGGACACGTTCTATTTGAATAATGTCTTTTTGCAGGTAAGGTCTCCAGAACTGTACACAGTATTCTAGCTGTGGCCTTACCAGGGCTCTATACAGCGGCATCCCAAAAATTAACCCTAATGTAACCCTAAATGTGCTGCATTTAAGAGGGAGCCTGCCCCTTTGATTCTCAGTAGGGAACCCCCCCCCCCCGGCCGACACTGGAATGCGCTGTCAACACTGTTGCCAACAAAGGGGAAACTGCAGGAGATAGGCTGAGAGGCGAGTGTGTTTTATATGCTGCCTCTACTGTTCCTTTAAAACTAGGTAGTATTAGGTGTCACACTTACTGCTGAAATAAGATTTATCTAGACCAAGGGTTCACAACATTTTTTCATCAGTACCACTTTTCAATTCAAGTACCACCTAGTTGGCGTGTAAGGATTGTTAGTCACCTAAAACCATAATCAACACATACAAAACTACAAAATCCATTTAAAGTGATTAAATGACACAAAAATTGGACAGTTTATGGTGCAAATCATGCTTCAGTGAAGTATAGATGGAGGCAGATCAGGTTGGAGTACAGCTGTAGATCTCAAGTACCACCAGTAGTGGTAACCTGTTGGGAACCCCCGATCCAGACCAAGAATGCAGGCATGTGGCCTGCTCTGTCATTAGGTGTGGCCATCGGCACCCCTGCCTGCCTTTACCCAGCTCTGCTCACCTCCCCTCTGCCCACCAGACCTCCGGTTACCTCTGCCCTCCTTTCCTCAGCCCACATTACCTTTTCCTGCCTGACCCCTGCTCACTTCTTACTACCACACCTCTTCCTGCATCACGTCTGCTATCCTCACCTCAGCCTACTTCTTCCAATCTCAGCCCTTCTTGCCTAATCTCTAATATCACCTCTTTCCACCACACCTCTGCCCACACCACCTTTCCTGCCTCACCCCATCCCATTTCTTTCCATCTCACGACTTCTTGCCTCACTTCTGCTCTCCCAACCTCAGCATACCTCACCTCTTCCCACCTCGCCTCTTCCTGTATCACCTCTGCTCTCCTCCCCCTAGCCCACTTTTTCCCATCCCACCCCTACTCACCTAATCTCAAATCTCGCTTCTTCCCACCACACTTCAGCCTGCCTCACCCCTGCCTACTTCTTCCCACTTCAGCTTTTCCTGTATCACATTTGATCTCCTTGCTTCAGTCCACTTCTTCCTAGCTCACCACTACTCACCTAATATCTTGACCTCTATTGCCTCACTTATGCTCTCATCACTTCATCCTACCTCACCTCTTCCCACTTCTACCCACCTCACTTTGTGCCCACCTCATCTCTAATCTTACTTCTTCCCACCACACATCAGCCCACATCGCCCTATTCCACCTCACCCTTGCCACTTTTTTTTTACATCTATATATGAGATGTACACATACTATAGTAAATACCTAATTTTAGAGCAGACTTTATAAACAGTGATAAATTACTTGAGGTTGATGGACCCCTGCAGCTGGGAGTGGCCATGCTGATTTGAGATGCCCTGCCGCACTGACGCTAACATTCTGCCAGAGACTGCACACTTAGAGTGATTCTACACGCAGTAAGGAAGTTTAGTTTGTCACCTTGCGTCCCCAGCCCAGTGGCCTAAACAGTCTGTGTTTCTTTTTTTTACTAAAGCCTTTACCCAATATTCACATCATCGGTGAGCCCTTGACTTTTACCTAGCAAAGCAGCATCCATTGGCGGATATTTCATAGCTATACACAAATCCAAAGTAGGAAATCCACTGCTCATCCAATAAGAGATGTGCTTCACTGGCGTGCACAGCTACTTCCTGTCCCCATCATAAATTGCTTAATTTCCAGTTATTGCTTCCTAACAATCTCTAACTGTAAATGCATCCTGAACTAGAATGCTCCCAGGGACATAAAGTAATTTTTACTGACGTGCCTCTTTAAACTTGCAGATATATATATATATATATATATATATATTATTGGCATAGTAAAGTACCCAGCCGGGGTAACACTCCCTTGCATTGGGAGGCTTTAAAATAATACAGGGTTTCCACCCCCCCAGATGTTTGTCCGCTTTACAAGGGCACCTCAATTTGGTATGCGCCTTTGTGTGTTTGCCTGGTGACTCTCCAAGGGCCCATGTGTGGGCTCTCCTCCTACCAGCACTTATTGCCATGCATAATAATGCCTGGTAGTGAATGCTGAATGTTGAATTGCAGGGGCATCACCACTGGCCGGTCTCTCGGACTGTGCGCACCCACCACCAACCATTCATTTATGCCTGGTGCATAGTGTCATGGAGGCCACCAGAGGCCCATGCATGTGCCCTGAGAGCGAGTTTCAAGTCGGGTGATCCTGTGGGTTTTACGCCACAATGCCCACGGGGAGGGCTCTTACCCAGTCTTAGTCTTTTATACTCTGGGGGCCAAGTTTTATAGGTTTTAGTCCATTTTAAGGACTGCAGCACTTAATTTCATGTTTCTTCAATGCTGGTTGCTGGAATGACACCCCACATGACCGCTGGCAGCACATTGGCTTTGCAGGTTGGCTTATACAGCACTTTCTGCCCACATGGCCAGTGAACCCAGTGGTCTGCATTAATCTGACCTAAAAAGTAAAGTCAAAAAAGGGCATGAGGTGAATTGCTTGCAAATAAACAGGAACATGCTCCTTATGTTTTCCTAGCTCATGCTACATTAGCAAGAGGAACTTTTAGCAACCATGGCTACGCTACATAAAGTAACCATCTGACATGTTCTGAATGGAGGAAGTCCTGGAAAGAAAATTTCCTGTTTTGAATGATTTCAACCTTTGGAATTCATTCATTGTTAATTTTGGCCAGATACATATTTGTTTTTATATTTTTGTCATGGTTCTCCATTGTTCAGGTGATTAAAATGAATTAAAGTTGAAGCAAGACTTCCCGTTAGTTAAATATAACAAAACCAAACGTTATCATCAGGTCAGCTTTCAATATTGAAATAGTATCTCCAATATTTGCTTTCGTGCTGCTGTTCTTTTGCCTCTACACATTGACGTAAGCCATTTTTTTACTTTTAGCTTTGAAGGGGTAACCTTCAGGGGTTTTCCTAACCAAGGATATTTAGGGCCTGATTTACTAAGTGTACCGGCAAATGCAGATAAAGCAGATGGCGAACTGGCAGGGGTGTACTAGGGTAAAGTCTTACTGGGGCATAGTGGGGCAGCACACAGTTCACATGAGACTGTAAATATTGTACCACATAACATTGATGACAATAAACAATTCAAATCATGTGCTCTACACCTGTATTACTTCACCTTAGTGAATTTCAGAAAATGTCAGTAATTAAATTACAGTGTAAATGATTACCGTAAATAATAATAAAATATTTGTTTAATAATTACATATAGACAAAATGTATCAGAAACCTTAGAGATGACAACATTCTAACTTGCCTGCATACTTTCGTTTTGAAATACATGTTTTAGCAGAGATATGCTTGGCTGTGCCTAGTCACACTGCCAAGCTCACTCATACCACTAATTAGACAAGTATAATAACAAGGAAAAAACTGAGTTAAAAGTGCAGAGTAACTTACCAGAATATCTGTAGCGTGCTAAACTATCTTCTTAAGGTCTGATAAGATCTAATTTGCACACTTTAAAATAATGTGGTATAACCTAAAAATAACCGAAAAAATAATCCCAGCAAATGACAGATAGTATGCTTTAAAATGTTTCCATTGTGTTCTATGGGGGGGGGGGGGGGCTTCACTGTACCACTTAAACGGAGACAAACTCGCTGGCCTGTGCTCAGGACAGAGTAGTAAATACGGGAAATACACAGTGGAGAACAGAACACACACTGTTTCAGGTTTTTGCAGGGAATGTTGGGTAGGGGTCATCCCAAATGGGGATGACCTGGGTTGTGCTGGTGATAGTGGACCTATAGTCTGCTTTAATACTGTTTTAGTAGAATGCATGTGTGCTGGTGTGTGTGATATTTGCTTTTGTCTTTGTGCATTTGATTAGCCTATATCATTTGTTTAGTAAATAGTATGTATTCCTCTAGAAATTAAATATGCCATTTTGGCAACTGCACAGTTTTTCATTCCAGTGAAACCCACAGCTGGCTGCCCTGCGGAAAATGGCCCAGTGGCTGTCATTAGTCTGGTCTTGCAGATCATCAAAATGAAGTGTACAATATAATAAAATAGTGCCTTTGCCAAGGTGGTTGCAACGTTTGTGACATGACAGTTTTGCCATGGTACTTGCCCAGAAATACCAGTGGTGCATAGTCTGTTTATGTCATTCCTTCTGTTTCCTTTATAGAACTGGAAATTCTGAGTTTAAAGTCATACTATTTATTGGCTAACTCAATAGATTAAAAGGGCCAGCATTCAAAACACTAGGCCTTTTCTTCAGGCATAATACCAGGTATTATGCCTGAAAAAGAAACCATGTGTGTTACAAAGGCCTGTCTTTTTTAATCTATTAAGTTAGCCAATAAATGGTATGACTTTAACCTCAGGTTTTCTGCTTACATAGATGGCTAACGCTGTACAAAATGTTGGCAGCATATTTTAGAAGTGAAAAGCACCAAGTCCCTGTTTCAGACAGATTTTTAAAACAACTTTGTGTTCTTCCCCCACAGTGAAGCCAATTATTAAAAATTGTACTTGCAATTTACTTGTGAATATAGTGCCACCACTATTCACCAGTTTACTACCCCCGACTCTCATTTTCTCCTGACCTCTTTTAGAGTTGTTGCAGTAAATAAAGTACAGTATGCCATTTATAGATGCTTTAAGGAATGACTGGGCATGCAAGAGCGTTTAAGATAACTAAGCAATGTTTTTATTATCATTTTATATTGATAGGGAATTCCAGCAATTCAAATGAGGACAAGCTTCCTGATAACACTGACATGCAAGCATCATCTAACTCAGAGAGAATGCTGTTTAATAATCCTCAAACCAAAATAGACATCATCAGGAAGGAACAAGCCAAAAATACACAACGCTATAAAGTTGAATATGATCCACAAAGCACAGATACTTTACATTTATTTACAGAATCTGGACAGGATTTAGAATATGTAAGTATGTTTCATTTTTATTTTAACATTGGTTGTCTGCAGAGCAGAAAATAATATTTTCAAAGGCAGAATGACTGATGCTAGATGTTAATAGAATAGAAAACTGTAGTTTCTCTGATTACCCTCAATTCTTTACAGAGCAATGATTACAAGGATCCACATCCCGGCATTCTCTAATTGCTATGTTGAAAAGACAAAATTTGGTATTTATTTGCATGTGTTGGAACTGTTCAGTGTGTTGACTGCCATTCAGAAATGCATAGCTAGAAGTAAAGCGGGGATGCCCACTCATGCACAGTTGGTTTGCTGGATATGTGAGTACAAGTAGCGATCCCAGGGCTTACACACATCCCAAATCAGGGATGAGGAAATCATAGTTGTTCCTCCTTAAATGGAAACAACACCCCCCCTGTGCATTACGGTGTTAAACGGGTGAAATCTTACCTTTCTCCTTGGTTCCCACAGCTTAATAAAATGCTGTGATTGGCCGCTATGGTCATGTGGCCTTCAGGCTTCTCCCAGGTATCCGACCGCCGGCAACCATGCGACAGCAACCATCAATCCCATTTCTCAGTTTCCCAGGGGAACTAGGAGAAGGGTAAGATTTCTCCTGTTTAACAATAATAATTACACTACTTTTGTTTGCCTATATAACAATATTGGCTGGCCCAGGAGTGCCCAACAGCCGGGGAAGCCAGTGGTTAGCCATGGGCCGCACATGTGTCACAGGTGGGGTATGTGAACTATTGGGATTTCACTCAGCGGGGCAACCCAAAACAGCTGAACTGGATGGGGAGGCAGCAGACCCAGTGATGGAGGAGGTATCCCACTGGAGGTGATAGATGCCCAGAAGAGGAGGCTGCAGTGGTGGGAATAGACCCGGCTGGCATTGGAGGTAGTGGCAATCTGAGTATTGCAACAGGTGCTGCAAGGTGGGTGAGGCAGCTTTTACAGTGCCCCCTTCTGCCACGGGTCCGGTAGCAGCTGCCTCCCCTGCTTTTATGGTATGTATGACCCTGGTTGCAGCCAGTGGAGAGGGCTTGGGAGCATCGTTGTGACTGATGGTGGCCGTTTGTTGTGGATGCTATTGGAGAATTGAATTAGGCCTGGAAAGCATTAGGACTCAATCTTATCGCTATCATTTTCTCTCTGTAGTCAGACGGATCAACTGTAGGGGACAAGGAGTGTATATACCCCTATTTTTTAAAATGGGCAGACACTTGCTTCAAGCTTCGGGCAGTATAAATTGGCAGTAAGGTAACATGTAAAGACACACAATACCCTCCTAATTCTAATAGTACAATGCATATTTTAGTCTTATTGGAATTTAAACATTGATAATTTTGTCTATAAAATGATTACCATATATATGGTATGAGGAAAGCTTGCCAGAGCAACCACTCGGATTTGTGATTTATATTTAAATATGAAACCTGACTGGCTGGTCTTACCCACTGCTCCAGAAAGGAAGATTTGTTTATACACATCAATTTTTTGGGGTTGTTTTGTTCTACAAAATTATTGTAACTTACTACAAAAGTCAAGATGTCTCATGTTAGGTCTTATTATATTTTAATAGCTTGGAAATGTTAAGCTGGTCTAAATATACAGTATCACTAACCTGCTCTATATAAGCACATCCAGAAACATTTTAGGATTCCTAGAAGTTCATTACCGAGCCATATTTTAGAAAGCATTCTGGGTCATAATCTAATTTTGGAGGCTGATTTACTCAGCAGAAATGTTATGCTCGGCGTAGTAGCAGATTTATTGGTTGTGTTTCAGAGTTTGTAATATTCAAAATAGTGTGGGGTTTTAAAAATAGGAATGATCAACACAAGACTTTTCTGAATGTAAATGGTCAGGGGGTCAGGCAAGGAAATAAAAGCGATGTGTTGAACTTGTAATTTAGGGGTTTATTCATCAAGCCATAGCGCCAGGTAACGAATGGCAGCGTCAGGTAACGACAGGTAGCGAACGGTGAGCGACTCTAACAGCGATACGTAGCTATCGATTCATCGTCACAGATGGTTCACCATATACTGCCGGCGCTCTGGCTTCCAGGTATTACCTGTCGCTACCTGCCGCTCTCCCATACATTTCAATGGACAATACTTTTCTTCTGTTTAAACAGGGTTTTATTTTAATTTTTAATTTTTTTTAAAATAATTGTGTCACCTCTCATGGCCTAGAAAAATACATTTTTGAAAACATTTTTGATTTATAATATTTTTATGCAGAATTGTCCATGTCTGGTATTAAAGTGTTCATGTCACAATGTAAAAACAATGTAATTCCATATGTTTTTACTTTGTTACTAGTGGATACATGTTCAAAAACAGATTTTAATCACACAGCTTCTGGCGCTCTGGGCTACAACGACCCGATTTTGAGAGCTGACGCTGTGTGACGCTGTTTTTTTATGCATATGGTGTGAGTCGGTCGCACTGAGCTGGTGCTACCGTTCACTCCCATACAGCGCTGTACTGGTGTTAGAGTGACTCACACAATATATTCATCAATGCCGGCCAGCGACTGAGACACTCTGAAACAGCGAACCATGGCCGAGCACAGCGACTACTAGCGGTCGCTCTCAATGCCTCGCTACAGACACTCATCTGCCGGTACCTGGCGCTAGTAATGAATCGGCCTGGCCGACTAAATACACAATTCCAATCCTCATTTTACAGTGCTTAGCTGCAATAAGAAACCAACATTTCTGTATTATCAATACTGTGGTACTATTAAGGATTGGGGTTTTCTTATTTTTATTGTACTTTTTTATGGGCTTGATTCAGCACCAGCCTTATTTTGTGCACTGCAGGCAATCAACAGTGTGCAAAATGCATGTGTGGGCAGTTCGGCAACACATCCGCACTTTTACACAGCGGAGCATCCCAAATATGGGGGGGGCAAGAATAGGTTTCTGGACTGCTTCAAAACAAGTAAATTAAATGTGTTCACCCCATTTTCTCGTTTTTATTTTATTTCTTTTCCCCAGTTGTTTGTTTTTTTTCCCAGTGCAATTTGGGAGCATTTGATTTTCAGAAATCAATTAACGCAATCAGACCCCCCCTCATAATATTTGCGTGGTATTCATATTTGGATGTTCCAGAAGTAAAATTTTCCAAAATATTCACCAGAACTGATCAGAACAGAATAGTTCTAAAGTGACACAGTAGCCAAGCCAACCATTGTATGGTTGCCACCTGACTGTCAGTGACAAATTAGGTTTTGCACATTAAACCTGAATGGCTGCCGCCTGTCCCATGACTGACTGATGTTTGCTGCCAAACATGTGAATAAGAAAGTGATGACTTTACTATAGTGTCCTCCACAGCAGCTCCTGGCCAGTCCACCACTAGGAAACCTGGTTTCAGAGAATGAAACATGGCCCCTGTTGCACCACCCATTTGTTGTGCCTGTGCATAGCCCCTTCCATACATTGCAATTGAGAGGGCGTGCCAGGTAATGAGTTGGTATTTCAATGAATGGATGGTGCTGTGCACAGGCACAGTGACTGGCGTGAGGGGTGGGACAGTGTGCTAGAACACCAGGAGCCCCTTTCTCAGATAGATGGAGGTTTCTGAGCGGTGGTCCGGCTGGGACCTGCTACACAGGAGAGAAGCCTGAGAGCCTGCTTGTTTTTTTCCAGGTTTAGTGACCCTTTCAGAAAGTTTGTTGCTCAGTAATTCTACCAAGAATGTAGAAATACTGACATTGACATACTGACATGTATTCTTAGTATACAGTACGTCCTGCTCCAAATCTCATACTTACGCGTGGGATATACTCCGCCAGATGGCCCTGGACTGCAGAGACATCGAAAATAGGCTCCTCCCGGCCCCTCAAATACCCAGGGACCTCCCACAAATTCACAGAATTTCTCTGCAGTCTGGCTGCGAAGGACGAGAAATGGCTCTCTACTCGCAGGTGAGCGGGGCTATTAGCCTGCGGCCCTGTAGGACTATTCCCACCCGTTCCACTAGTAATATGCCTCCCAGCCTTGGCTGCGCTGGTCGGGTAAAGGTAGGCAGCACCGCTGTTAGGTGCTTAGGAGCGCTGCTCCACCGCGATCCCCCACCAAAGGGTAGGCGGTTCAGGCTTATGGTGAGCCTCTATGGGATGCCCCTCCTGCACTAGTGCCCCTTGACCCTGCCCATCGGTGGACCCTGTTTAAGTGGCCGCTGTCCTCCCTCATTCTCCTTGTAGCCTTCGGGGGAAAAGAGGGGGGGGTGTGTGTGTGTAAATGTGTATGCTATGCATTCTGTGTTTTACACTCTCTTTTTATCCTGTTTAGCCTTGTGTCAGCCGCCGCGCTGACTTGCCTTTACTGTCTTTTTAAAATTGGCGACGCCGCGCGCTGACATGGTTCTGCGCTTAGCGGCGGCATTACCTCAGGCGCTGGTGCGCCGTCATTGGCTGCTTGCACGTCTATGCCGCGCTCCGCGTCATCGCTGATACCGGCCTGCCCCTCGAGTTATACCGACGCCATCTTTAACCTGTTGGTTCGGCCCATGCGCGACGGACCCCTAGCTACCACGGTCCATAAGTGCCCTCGCGGGCGGCTTTATATATTTCACTTTTGTTACTGTGTGCTTACAGGTCTTGTCTGCTTATGTCTTACAGACGGGGCAAACCCTTTTGGCTTCTCCCAGCCCTGTATTAGTATATAACTTGTAGGTCTTGTAGAATAATACTCCCACTTTCCTAGCGGGTTATTGGGGCATCCTGGGTTGCTATATAGCATTATTCCCTATTGGCGTATAGTGCCGCTATAATCACCATATGGAGGCATCCCAGGATAATGTGACCGGGGTCCCTTTGGGACAAGACCGGCTGTGTGTAGCGTGTGGGCAGCCTCATGCTGACGCTGACAAGGCACGGGTCTGTGTACCCTGTGCTGAGCAGGTGCTTGCATTGCAATCTGGCCTGCCAGTGGCTGCACCTCGTTTCACTTCGCCTACTCCCCCAAGTTTAAACCTCACTCCTACTGAGTTGCATACTAGTGGGGATTCTCAGCCTGATGTGTCTTCTAGACTGGCTACTGTTGAGCAGTTGATTGCGCGTAAGGCCCCTGCTAAGAAGCGGCACTTGACGCCTAATGTCACTGTTTTCCCTATGGGAACTGAGGAGTTTTGGAATCCGTGTGGCTATACCCCGTCTGATGAAGGGGAGCTCTTTTCTGATTCAGGCTCATCTGATGAGAGACCAAGGGGTCATGACGATTCTGGCTCTGACCCCTGGACCCCGAATGACAGATTATTGACCCAGATTTTTGAGGTTCTGTCCATCTCTCACCCTGTTGCGGCTCCCAGGCAAAGAGGGGAGCTTTTCTATACAGCAAAATCACGTTTGGAATTTCCCGAGCAGGCACATTTCCATAACCTTGTGCTCAAGGAATGGGAGCTCCCCAGTAAACTTCCCGGGATTCCAACAAGTTGGGATAGGAAGTATCCCTTTCCTGCTGAGGTGGTTAAATGTTGGTCATCCCCCCCCCCAGGTGGATGCCCCGATCCTAGGGCTATCTAACACCTCTGTCATGCATTACCCTGACTCCACTACCCTGCGGGATGCTGAGGACCGGTGCATTGACCAGCTGGCATCCCACGCCTTTGCATGTGCAGGGACGGCGCTGCGCCCGGTCTGTGCCTCTGCCATTACTGTTGTGGCCACTAGAACCCTTATCAGAAATATGCTTGATAGTGCCCCTGATGATTTGCCTTGTGAGGTGTTCAATGCACTCTCCAGTTGTGATGTTTTTGTAAATTTTGTCTTCTCAGCATTGGATGACACCATCAGAATGTGTGCCAGAACTGCCAAGAAGGCCCTCACTGGTTTTCCCTTTAAAGGACTGCACCTGTTTGGGGACTGCCTGGACCTTTTTGCTAAGGGAGGCAGGTTACCCCAGGGCAGACGGCAATCTCGGCCCTTTCGGAGTCAGGGTTCCTTCTCCTCCCCTTACCGTGGTGCCAGACAGGGAAGGGGGGTTTCCTTTCCTGGGGCCCGGGGAGATTTCTGGGGTAGGGGCAGAGGACGTGGACGTCCTGGCTCCTCCTGGGGTCCCAAAGCAAAATCTTCTCCCAAGCCCCCTCAGGCATGATGGGGCGCCCTCACCCATCCGGGTGGGGGGACGGCTGCAGCACTTCGCTCACGTCTGGAGGCTTCATCCCTCAGACCGGTGGATTCAGGAGGTAGTGTCCTCCGGTTACAAGTTGGAGTTTGCTGCCTGTCCCCCTCCAAGATTCATCAGATCCCGGATTCCTCAGGATCCTGTGTCAGCTCAGGAGCTAGTGCAAGCAGTGCAAGGCCTCCTGGAGCTGGGGGTCATCTGCCAGGTCCCCTTAAGAGAAAAAGGCAAGGGCTTTTATTCCAATCTATTCACAGTAACCCAAAAAAGATGGGTCAGTCAGGCCCATCCTGGACTTGAAGATCCTCAACAAATTTGACAGGGGCAGGCGCTTTCGCATGGAAACTCTGCGCTCTGCCATCAGTTCCCTGCGCCAAGGGGATTTCATGACTTTTGTGGACATCAAAGATGCTTACCTTTATATTCCTGTGTTCCCAGGTCATCAAAGGTTCCTCAGGTTCGCTCTGATGGATCAACACTACCAGCCTTGCCATTTGGCCTCACTTCAGCCCCCAGGGTGTTCACCAAGGTGCTGGCTGGCGTGATGTCTCTGCTCAGATGTCAGGGCGTACGCGTGCTTCCCTATCTGGACGACATTCTCATCACTTCCCAGTCTGTACATCAGGCAGAGTTGGATACTCAGCTGGTGGTGTCCACTCTGGAGTCATTTGAATGGGTGATCAACCACCCCAAGTCCTCACTGTCCCCTTCCTTGGTAACTCCATTCCTAGGAATGAATCTGGATACAGTTCAGGCAAGGATCTTCCTTCCTCAGCAGAAGGTGCACAGTCTGATTGCACAGGTCCAGTCCCTCCTAGCTTGTCCTCATCCCTCCATCAGGCAGGGGATGCAGCTGGTGGGCCTGATGGTGGCGTGCTTCGAAGTGGTACCTTATGCTCAGTTCCACTTGAGACCTCTGCAACTCCACCTATTGTCAGTATGGGACAAGGACCCAGCGTCCCTGGACGGGGTCTGTGTGCTCTCCCCTCGGGGTCAGGAGGTCCTTCTTGTGGTGGATGGACTCAAGGATCCTGTTGGGGGGCAGATCCTTTCTTACCCCTCCCTGGGAGACGGTCACTACGGATGCCAGTCTGTCAGGTTGCCGGGGTTTCTGGAAGTCCCTGCGGTTCCAGGGGAAGTGGGGTCCTCAGGAGGCCCACACACCTATCAATATCTTGGAACTACGAGCGATCAGGTTCGTTCTGGCTCACTTGACTACTCACCTTCAGGGCCTGTCTGTTCAGGTGCGCTCGGACAACCAGACAGCAGTTGCCTACATCAATCACCAGGGAGGGACCCGAAGCAAGGGGGCCCTCCAGGAAGTGTCTCTGATCCTGACTTGGGCGGAGACCAGTGTCCCCTGCATATCAGCTGTGTACATCCCGGGGGTGGAAAATCGCCTGGCGGACTCTCTGAGCAGGGGGACCTCTCGCCAGGGAGAATGGTCCCTATGCAGCAGGGTGTTTCAATCACTGTGTCAACGTTGGGGCCAACCAGATGTGGATCTGTTTGCGTCTCGCCACAATCACAAGCTCCCAGCTTTTGTCTCTCTGTCCCAGGATCCTCTGGCCTTGACCTTGGATGCTCTAGCAATGTCATGGCAGGACTTTCAGTTCCTGTATGTCTTCCCTCCAATTCCCCTGCTTTCCAGGGTTCTGCGCAAGATTGCTCTGGAAGGGGTGCCAGCAATTCTGGTGGCCAAGAAGAGTGTGGTTCGCAGACGTGGTGCAGCTGGCAGTAGATCAGTACGCTCTGCCCTTGGTGCCAGATCTGCTCACTCAGGGCTCACTACGCCATCCCAATTTACAAACTCTGGCTTTGACGGCCTGGCTGCTGAAACCTCCATCTTGATGGAGAAGGGGCTGTCTTCTTCGGTGGTGGATACTTTGATAAAAGCTAGGAAGAAGTCTTCCTCTTTCATTTATTACAGGGTTTGGTGTGCCTACATTGACTAGTGTGAGTCTAAGTCTCTTCTCTGTCGGGTGTTCTCTATTACCAGGATTTTGGAGTTCCTGCAGCATGGGTTGGAGATGGGACTCCAGCTCAGTACTCTGAAGGGTCAGGTTTCTGCCCTGGCTATTTTCTTCCAGAAGTCCTTTGCTCAGCACCCTCTGATCAGGACTTTTTTCCAGGGGGTCACTCATGTGCGCCCTCCACGTAAGCCTATGGTGCCTGTTTGGGATTTGAACTTGGTTCTGTCAGCCTTGCAGGGTGCTCCCTTTGAACCTGTGCAGGATGCTGCTCTGGCCATTCTTACGCTCAAGGTTGTATTTCTGGTGGCTATCACCTCTGTCAGGCGTGTGTCTGAGTTGGCGGTGCTTTCCATTCAGCCCCCCTACTATGAGAGACACCAGGACAAGGTGGTGTTTCGTTTCAAACCTGACTTTCTGCCTAAGGTAGTGTCTGCTTTTCATTTGAATCAGGATATTGTTCTTCCTTCTTTGTGCCCTAATCCTAGCAATGCTAAGGAGAGGGTTTTGCACTCTTTGGATGTGGTTAGGTGTCTGAAGTACTATCTGGTGGCTACTGCACTTTTCAGGAAAACTGATGCTCTTTTTGTGGTCCCTTCTGGTCCTAGGAAGGGTTTGGCTCCTGCCAAGCCTACTATCAGCAAGTGGATTCGTCAGGCTGTGATTCAGGCCTACTCTGCTAAGGGGAAGAATCCTCCCTTCCGCCTTACTGCTCATTCCACTCGTGCTATTGGTGCCTCTTGGGCTTTTCAGCACCAGGCTTCTGTTGAACAAGTTTGCAAGGCCGCTACTTGGTCTTCTGTTCATACCTTTTCAAAGTTTTACAAGGTTGATGTTAGGGCCTCATCTGATGCTGCTTTTGGCCGAAAGGTTCTGCAGGCGGCAGTGGTTTAAACTGTCTGCTGCTGATTTTTCTTGGGGATCCTACCCTACTTTTTGGACACTGCTATTGGATGTCCCACGTGTAAGTATTAGATTTGGAGCAGGACGTACTGTATACTAAGAATAATACAATTCTGTGTTTACTCACCTGTAGAATTGGTATTATGAGTATACAGTACGTCCTGCTCCAACCCACCCTTGGTTTTGCATTATCTTAGATCCCCTGTATGGTGATTTTTATAATTGTTATAGTTGATAGTTTGGATTGTTTAATTCTCCCGGCTTCTCATTAACTGCTTTTCAATGGTGGGGATTTGTGGGAGGTCCCCGGGTATTTGAGGGGGCTGGGGTGAGCCTATTTTCGATGTCTCTGCAGTCCAGCGTCATCTGGCGGAGTATAACCCATATGTAAGTATTAGATTTGGAGCAGGACGTACTGTATACTCATAATACCAATTCTACAGGTGAGTAATCACAGAATTGTATTTTTCTTTTCTAGGGTCCATGTCGCAGAGAAATGGAAAGTATATTAAATAAGCTAAAGACCATGAATATTCTGAGTCCAAGAGGATTCCATATTCCAAACTGTGACAAAAAAGGTTTTTACAAGAAAAAGCAAGTAAGACATTTTACATTACAATCCCTGTATAACAAATAGACAAAGAATGTTTTTACATATAAACAGCCAAAAAACATGCACTTGGTTTTGGACAGAAACCTCCTATTATTGCTTCTTACACCTTAGCGGGTTTGGCGAGCTGCCAGGTCTTCTCTATGTAAAGGTCCTCTGCCTCTATGTTAAATCACTCATGGAGCAGTTCTTATCTGAGGAGGTCATCATTATAATCAAATCCTTTGTTCCACACTCTAATGTTACTTCTTCATGCTCACCACCATCATGGTTAAGGTTCGTTTTTATCATCCTACACTATGCAGAGTACTTTGCTGGCTTGCAATATGCCTCCAAAAAAGATGCAACAAAGTCGAATAAGAAAAAACTGTTTTATATAGACCCTCCCACTAATTTATTCGCTTCTGTAAATATTGCTATAATACTATGCGATTGTAACATGTATGACCTTAACGCCTCTATCCTCCTTAATATGGCATTACAGTTAAAGCTCATATGCTTGTTGTTATTGCTTTATTACAGAAGACCTGTTGACTTAGTCCTTTAGTCCTTGACTAGGACCCGGACTTAGTCCTTGACTAAGACCGTTGATAAATTGCACCTGGGGCATCCAGGTTTAGGAAGTCAAAGTCTGTATAAACAGGATATAGCAATGTTGAAGTGAGTATTGCTGTAATATCCGCCTTCACTACTATGGAAATGGCAGGTTATGGGATGGGGCCGGACGGCGCAGGACTTGGATTGGACGATCAGGTAAGTGTCACAGCGTCAGATCAGGAGTTATTGCCTACAGGGGATAAATGGTGAGTTTAGCTTTTTTAATTTACTGCCTGGACAGGGGGACTTTAACTCGAGAAATGTGTTTACCCCTTAATTTCATCTCTTGGCTTCAAGTCCATAATCTTATTATTTGTTCACCAGGTAGATAAAAGGGGTTAATATTAACCATTTTTCTCCCATGTTCCACAAGGGACTCAGCAGACAATACAATAGTTGTGCCTAGGGGCCCTATAAAGCCTGTTTTCCTATGGCAAGGTACTCTCTCGACTTTCCTGACTCTGATCAGCTGCTCCCTACAACACTGATACAGCGGCTACTTTCTGGGAGCTCCTTACAGCACTACTTAAAAAGTGCTTACATTTAAAGGGTGACTAAGATAGGGCAGTGGTGCTTACCTACTACTGCCTTCCAAAAAAACCAAAAAATGGCTAGTGGAAAAAAGAATTCCCACTCCACCACAGTAACAGGAGCACCAAAAATTAATTAACAATCTGATACAGTTAATACATCGTTTATTAATAACAGCAAGACAACATATAATCACATACAAACACATTAAAAACCCTGCACGTTCCCACAATCCTTCCAGTGCCAACAATAAGAAGCATACAATAGCTGGGAAATCTCCTCAATATACCTAGTGTGAGGACTACGAATAATGATTCCTGATATTTTGTGCCGGCACAAAAACCCCTAATTGGGTTCTAAGAAATCCCTAACCAAAAATCTTAAAATGCAGAAAAGTGACTGTGCATACAATAAAAAATCTCAACATAACGGGGGTGTGGCTAGGCACCGAGGAAGATGGCCGCTTCCTTCTAGTGCTCGGCACCACGGAGCACAAAAGCCACCTCACATCAGCTTCAGCTAAACCCAGATTGCCTACACACACGCAGCCAACACTCCACTCACCTTTCCCGGCCCGCGGATGGGCAAGAGCGGAGTCAGAGCCAAGGAGAGGAGGACGGGCAGAGAGAAGCGGGGCGCCACGTGTCCTCGCCAGCCCGACATCATGGCGGGACTCAGACGGCAGGCCCAGTCCGCCCAGCACGGGAGTCGCGAGCGCGAGCGGGAGGCACAGCGCGAGTCCCCGCCGAGACTGCAACAGCCGCAACTGCGGCCTCCACAACCGCCTGCGCTGGAGGAGGCGGGTCGGTCAGCGGAGCGGGAGGTAGGAGCTGCGGCGAGCCCCGAGCACACAGGCGGGAGGGGGCTGTCCCCGCTGCCGCCGCTGATACGCGCCTTGCCCCTGTCACCCGCCGCAATAAGCTCTCCCCCGCCCCTGGAGATCACCTTGACCCAGGAGGGGGAAAGGAGGGAGCCATCACCACCACCTCGCCCCACAACGTGGGCCTTGGGATCTCCTCTGGCCACCCACACTGAGCCCCAGGACACCGCAGGGCGGTCCTCCCCGCAGGGGACGCACGGCACCTCACGCCTGCATGATAAGGCAGGCGACCCTCGGCTCACACAGCACAGCTCCCAGATGCCTGGGACCCCTGGGAGGGCCTGGGCCCCACATGCAGGCTCATCCAGCCGTGGCGGCTGGGACCCAGACGGCTCGCCCCAGTCCCTCTCTGATGATGAGTTCCCCCGGCTCCTCAGAGAAACCCCTGCAACGATTGCCACCCCTTCCCAGATCTTGCTGGAAGACACCCCAAAAGTCGATCGGCCGAGTGCACAAAATGCTCCCTGTCCAGCCGATCCACTAGTGCGAGATGAGCAACTGTTGGCTAAATTCAAGCTTCTGCTGCAACAAGAATTAGCTGCCGCTGTAACTCAGCTAACCGCCAGCTTTGCCAGCGACATCAGGGACCTGGGCGACCGAACCAATACCCTGGAGGAAAGAGTGGATGAAATCGTGACGACCCTGGAGTCCAACCGTCCGCCGCCGAAGCAGTGCGTGATGAAGTGGGCCTATTGCAGCAAAAATTAGAGGACCTTGAAAATAGATCCAGGAGAGACAATGTTCGGATCCGGGGCATCCCGGAATCTATGGAAGACGTTCCCGCCACGGTCACAGCGCTACTTCAGGAACTGCTCCCTTCCCTGCCAACTGACCGCTTGGAACTGGACAGAGCACACAGGGCCTTGGGCCCCAAACGATCGGACGGTCGCCCCAGGGACATTGTAGTTAAACCCACGTTTTACCGCACGAAGGAGGCCATCATCCAGGCATCTAGAGAAAAGGCCAACCTGTCCTTCCAGAACCATGCGTATCAGATATTTCCCGATGTCGCCCCCCAAACACTCCAGCGTCGACGAGAGATGAAACCGGGTCTGGACATTTTGAAGCTCCACGGTGTCAGGTACCGGTGGGGATTCCCTTTTAGATTGCTGTTCTCCCATGCGGGTCGGCAATGCTCGGCCGGCTCTCTTAGCGAGTTGCTGGCAATTATACGTGAGCTTGGCCTGCCCGTGGCTGACCCGCCAGTGGCCCCGCCTGACCAGGTGGCCCGGCGGACGCCCGAGCGCCGGCCCTTGCGGCCCTTGTGGGAGAAGGTTCGCCCGCGGAGGAGACGGGACCGGGGGGTCGGCCGCCCTCCCTCGTTGGGCTCTGGCCCGGGCTGAGGGGGTTTGGTCGTCCTCGGCCCGGGCCGGGGCCCCTTGGTGGGGTGGCCGCCCCCCCCCCGACCTCAGGTAAATTGGTGACTGTGGATAAGTCATCCTTTACATTGTTGCTGGTTATATTCGCTGGTTATATTTGATGTTGGACGTTAACTAACCTCACGGTATTTCTGACACAGAGTTTGATGCCATTTTTTGTCCACCCTGCTTGCCCCCCTAATGTAGCTTGCAGTGGCTCGGAACCATATGGTATTAGATACCTATGACGGCGGATGCGGGCCGGATGGGTCCGGGCAGCGCCCGGCGACACGCGCCCGGCGATGCCCGGCCCCTCCTCCCCCCCTCCTCTCTAATTTGGGTTCCAACACTCTTTAGTATGCTCTCATAGGCCACTCTTTGGAGCGAGGTGGTAATCTGTGCCTCCGAGAGACGCCCCCCCCCCCACAAAACATGTCGACAAACGCTGGGGTACCCCGGTCCCCGGCGCCTGTGTCGCCCCCTGCTGCGGCAGGAATTGGTCGGGCTGCCTCCGGTCCAAAGTGTTGCACTGGACCTTGGTCCCCTTTGTCTAGATTGTTTATTGTATGTAAATTGTTTACTGTGTTAAGTTTCCTTCTGTCTTTTCTTCCTGTTACCTTCCCCTCCTCCCTCCCCCACTCAAACCTTAGCTCCCACCCCCCGCGCCTGGCCTGCCCCCTTTTTTGCCCGTAAACCGATTCTGTCTAGATGGTGGGGCTTAACATTAAATTAATTTCCCACAATGTCCAGGGCTTTAACAGCCCTATCAAAAGGAACAAAGCTTTTCACTACTACAAGTCCTGCAAGGCAGATATACTCTTCCTACAAGAGACAAGATTCTCGACCCACTCTAGGCCGAGGTACCTGAGCCATCATTACCCGGTGTCCCATATGTCCTGTGCTAGAGAAAAGAAAAGAGGGGTGTTGATAGCTTTTAGCAAAAACCTTCCCTTTATATGTAGTAAAGAAATCATTGACCCGACGGGCAGATACGTGGTTCTCCAGGGTTCACTATACGATATTGATATCACTCTGGTCACGTACTACACGCCCAATTCCTTCCAGACACGCTTTTTTAAACATCTACTGTCGGTAGTCCAGAACAACACCAAGGGCATTCTAATAATGGGCGGGGACTCGAATATGGTTGTGAACCCTAAGGTGGACAGACAGAGGACGGGACCACCCGCCACTGCGGCGCAGGGTGTAGACCCCCACACTACTGGCTTTGGGGACCTTCTGGACACACACGGCCTCTGTGATGTCTGGAGGGAAAAAAACCCCACCACCAAAGACTTCACGTTCTATTCCAACCCCCATGGGTCCTTTTGTCGGATAGACCATATTCTTGTCCCACAGGCCATACTCCCGGCAATCATTAGCTCCAAAATTCACAACTCAACCTGGTCTGATCATAATCCTGTAACGGCGGCGGTTGATCTGTTGGTCCCAACCAAGCGATCCTATAACTGGAGATTGAATGACTCCCTCCTGTGTTCTCAGGACACATGCCTGAAGATCCAAGACGCCCTTAGGGATTATTTTACCCTGAATGTCGACTCAGTCCGCTCCCCGATTACCCTTTGGGAGGCCCAGAAGGTTGTTATGCGGGGCAATATTATCAATATTGCTTCCCTTAGGAAAAGAGAGAGACAGAAGCGACTTAAGGAATTGACGGCGAAATATGAACAGGCAGAGGCACAATGGAAGAGTACCCCGAACCCTAAACATAAAAAGATTGTCGATAGGCTTAGAACGGAGCTCAACGTGCTCCTGGATGATCAGGCTGAGAAACGACTTCGTTGGGCCAGACAAAAATTTTATGCTAGGGGCAACAAACCGGATACTATGATGGCCCGGAAGCTAAAAACCACCGCCTTAGATAGACAACGGCCGGTGAAGCTTAGGCTTGGCTCGGGCTCCACAACGGCCAACCCAGACAAAATTGTAGCCGCATTTCGGGGATTTCTATCTACATTATACTCGGCCCCCCCAAAGGCCAATAATGCCGACCTTGAGAGATTCTTCGAGCACCTTGAGTTACCACCCATGACCCCAGACCACATTGCCCTGATGGACTCCCCTGTCACACCACAGGAGATAATAGCGGCCATTAAATCTACCAAGACCTCCAAGACCCCGGGACCTGACGGTTTCAGTAACCTTTATTATAAAAAGTTTGCACCCCTCCTGGCACCCCACCTGGCCAATCTCTTCAATGCCATGTGCGCGGAGGCCGCCCTGGGTCCCTGCTCCCTGTTGGCGGACATCTGCATGATACCGAAACCCGACAAAGATAGCCTGTTAATACCCAACTACAGGCCCATATCCCTAATCAATGCTGATGTGAAGCTGTTGGCCAAAGTGTTGGCAACCAGACTGAATACATTCCTGGAAAGCCTTGTTCATAGGGATCAGGTGGGTTTTGTACCATCCCGCCAGGCGGGGGACAATGTCAGGAGGGTTGTCCACTTGGCTCACCATGCCCGAACAAGGGGCATTCCAGCCTTTCTCTTATCCCTTGATATACAAAAGGCCTTTGACACTATTTCTTGGGATTATTTGCTCTGGGTGTTAGAGAAATGGGGTTTTGGGCAAAGATTTATAGACTGTATTAGGGCCCTCTACAACGGCCCAACAGCACGGGTGCGGTACTCGGGCTTCACCTCTGAGACCTTCCGGATCTCCAGGGGTACGAGACAGGGATGCCCCCTCTCTCCGATCCTTTTTATACTGGCCTTGGAGCCACTGGGTATAGCAATAAGGCAAAACCCCAACGTTAAGGGACTAGAAGTAGCGGGAGTCCACCATAAGGCCCTCTTCTTTGCGGACGATGTCGTGGTGGCAATCTCGCAGCCCCTTACCTCCCTCCCAAATTTGTACGCCATTCTAGATAACTTCGCTCACATCTCCGGTCTGACTATAAATAGTGATAAATCCCAGGCCCTTAATATATCCTTGACCTCAGAGATGGTGACGCAAATTATAAACAATTTTTCCTTTAAATGGACGACAGAGCCACTTTTGTATCTGGGGGTACGCATTACGGCGGCATACGAGGACCTTTATGGGGCTAACTACCCGCCCTTGTTTAGATCTTTAACACGACTACTCGACACTTGGACGCCGTACTCGCTCTCCTGGCTGGGCCGCATAAACGCAGTTAAAATGTCCATCCTCCCTAAGCTCCTATACTTTTTCAGAACGCTGCCAGTGCCAATCCCATTGTACAGACTGCGTGCGATGCAGAGGAGAATACTGACTTTTATTTGGTCCGGTGCACGCCCGCGGGTACCCAAGCGCACCATGTTCTGCCATAAATCGCTGGGTGGGCTTGGTGTCCCCAACATTAGCCTGTATTATAAGGCCTCCCAAATAGCTCAACTGGCCCCCATGCACTCCCCCTTAAAGCCTCCCCTCTGGACGTTTCTAGAACTCCCAGACTGCTCGCCGACCCCGATAGACGGCTTGTTGTGGATGGACCCGGCGTCCAGGCCTGGGACGCTCAGCCCCCTAATGAAACATTCACTTTCAGTATGGGACTCGGTGAAATACTCCGCCGCCCTGATGTCCCCCCACACTCCTCTAGCACATCTCTGGGGTAACCCGTCCTTCCCCCCGGGAATGGATAATAACCCAACATATAAATGGTGGAAGGAACGCGGGATAACCAGGGTTTTGCACCTCCTGTCAGATGAAGGGTTCTTGTCGTATAGCTCCCTGAGAGAAAAACTTGACGTCCCCCGGAGGGCCTTTTTCCAATACCTACAGTTGAGGCACTGGTTAACTTCTCTAACTAGATTGGGGCAACCCTTTCAGAGGTGTACCCCCTTTGAGGAGATTTGTAGTGAAGATCCGTTCCGCAGGGGGTTAATATCTATGTTGTACTCTAAGTTGAATAGTATGGGGGCGGGTGTACATGCCCACGTGGAGAAATGGGAACGAGACCTGGGTCCCTGTCAATCAGATAGGGGGTGGGCGGAAATTTGGAATGCGGCCTCCTCATGCTCCATGAACGTTCTGACAACTGAAACGGCCTATAAAGTCCTGTTTCGTTGGTATTTGGTGCCCAGTCGCCTTGGTAAGATGTTCCCAGGGCAGGCCAATACATGCTTCAGGGGTTGTGACGCCGAAGGTACCTTTATGCACATATGGTGGACCTGCCCCATGCTAATCCGTTTCTGGTCCCACATACATAGGATAGCCGGCAGAATGTTCCAGAGGAACGTCAAAAAAGATCCATGGGTGGCCCTCCTTCACTGTAGACCTCCAGAGCTTACTAAAAAGCAGAGCAAGCTGTTTGTTTACTTGCTCCTGGCGGCGAAGCAGACCATCGCCAGGGCCTGGAGGAGACAGATTGTTCCGATATCGGAGGTGTCGTCCAGAATGAATGGATTCTTGGTTAATGAGAGGCTCTCAAGCATTCTGGCCGACACCCAGGACAAGTTTCTCTCCATCTGGGAACCATGGATACAGTATGCCTGGCCCAGCGCCCCATCGAGTTTGCTTCACAAGTTGATCGTTGCAGGCCAGGCTGCGGGGATCCCCACCCCCTACCCTCTCCCCACCCTACACCCCCCTCCTCCCATTGCATCCATCCTCATTCTCCCCTCCCTCTCTTTGTTTTTCTATCTTCCTACGATTCCTTCCGCCTCTTGTTGTGTGGCCGGCTCCCCGTCGGTCTCCCCGACCACGGCCGGGGTTGGGCGACGGGGGGGCGGACTGTGATGAGATGCCACTATGGTTTGCACATGACGGCAATTATCGACGCGAGAGACAACGCGACTGAGGATTGATAAAAATCGACAAATTTTGATGTACTCATTGTTTATTCAAACTTTTGCTGCACTGTAATCACATTGCTAACCATTGTCTTGCTGATCCGAAATGTCGCGTCCTGCAATTGGCTTAGTCCATGAGAATTTTGCTGTAACCACTATGTTGTTTACCTCCCCTGCGTGGGATGGTATCCTGTTTGGCTGATCATCCCCTTTCTTGTATTGCTTTCTTTTGAAAATAAAATAAAAACATTGAAAGATAAAATCTCAACATAACCAATATTATGATGCTATAGAGGCAAACATGCATCAGTGCTAGTGTATAAATAAACAACCATTCCACTAATCCTATACAATAATCCACACAAATATAATGGAAGGAAAAAAAGGAAAATACCTAACAAAGAGTTACTAAAACTGTGTGTGATAACAACTGGTCATTACCACCTGTGCATGTAGAAAATCAGCAGCCAGATAATTTATCAACAGAGAATACACAAAACACATAAAGTACATAAATAATATAGTAACCATGCGCCGGACAACCAAGTCCAAACACGTGTAGAGGAGAGTGGGACTAGCAGGTGGGACACCTGCGCATGCAGCCGCCCGTGCCGCGTGCGCAGGTGTTGGTACTACTGCCTTCCCACATGACTATTGGCGGTCAGTTGGGTTTGTAAGGTGGACTTAAATAAAGCCCTGTACTAGCCCAGCTGGTGAGCCAGATTGAGCATACATGGGTAATTACCAATGCCCGGTCTTGGGTACCCTGTTAGTGGCAGCATGATAGGGCATTCTAGATTAGGATGTCCACCTCTTTTTCTGGCCAGAGGTCTACTTTAAGCCCTAGATCTTTCAATTGGTGTTATTTTTGGGTAGCTGTTTAAGTTCCTGTACACATGCCATGGCCCCAGTTTTCTCTTTTTTAGGGGCTATGAGGAGGGGGACTATAAATCAAACATCATCAAGTAATAGCTTGTCCTAGGCAAAGTTTGACTTCTGAAACTCTGTCTAATGCTGCAAAGCTAGGCAAAGTTTTGTCCACAGGGAAGGCTCCTCCTCCTGGACTCCAAAGATCTAGTTAGGTCAAAGTTTTTAATCCCACTTGCATAAATTAGAATAGAGTAGAATGAAAACGGGCGGGGGGGGGGGGGGCAAAAGGTGAGTATTGTTTTTATTTATTAGCATGGACAAGTAAGTAAAGTAAAGCTGCCATTAAAGAGGCTACTTTCAATAATATAACATTTATATACAAACATACACTGGTTTGCATTTAGGTTCTATGCGTAAACTGGTTGTAAAGTATAGGTATGTCCCCCTTCAAGCTCCCATACCTGCCCCCATTATCAGGTGGATTAGGGAGATAAACACAAATAACTTACCTAGTCCTTGGAGCTCCACACTTCTGGTCTGGCGGCTGATGGAGATCATGGGTGTCTTAAAGTCTCAATGTCATTATTATTCTCAATCTATTATTTATTGTCATTCCCTTTTAAAGGTTATAGGGTCAGGGAATAGTTAAAGTCCAGTAAAACTGTTTTACAGGTGAATATAGTTAAAGCCGGACTCCAGGGATTTCTTGAAATATAATCACATTTGGGTGGGCGTTTGAGTCTATTGTAGTGTTTTTGTAATAACAAATTATATTGCATAAAGATGAAACCTTTTACATTTTTGTGGCACCAACTGACATTTCAGTCTAAATCCCTTAGACATGTTGACCTTTTTGGCTGCATGCTTGGCAGCTAACCTAGGTGTATAGATTTACTTGGTCAGCTCAAACAGCGATTTTATTTTCCTTGCAAGAAATAATATCTTGGCAGTGTATCTTAGGATGAATGCTGCTAACATAATGTAACGGAAACACTTGGGATGTGATAGATGGCATATACATTTGGAAATGATCCAGTATTTAGTTTTAGCCGAATTTGAATCACTACTACTGTATAGACATGATAAAGGTTTTCTTGCACCGGGGGCTCTTTTGAAACTTTGAAACTTGCACTCCAGTGTATTGTGCTTCTTCCTATTTTGTCCTTGGCTGATACTAGTCTGTCTATAATTAGACCACCTTTAGCCACATTTTTTATCTTTTTTGTTGTTAATGTTTCTTTCCCTGTTTCTGGCCTGTTCCTTTTTTATTCAGCTGTCTACCTTGCAAACTTAACCACTGAACTTTTCCTCAACCATTGTGGGACAATATGTACCTCTTTTGAGCACTATTAGCCATATTGCATTACATAGTGCTCTTCACTGGAAAATAGCTTACAGGAGAGAAGTGAAATGGGTGAGATGTAATCATGATCATAAGATCCAATTATGTAATGTAATCCTTCACTCAATTACACTGTGCTAACAGCTGCACACCGGGAACAATGGAAACTGCATTAGGAAATCTAAAATTGTTTTGACCTGGCTGTGCAGCAGCTATCCTAGGTGACATGGGTACAGGGCTCCCAGGATTGGTTCAATAAAATAACATATCCAGAAGATACACTTAAATATACTGTCTGTGTTTCAGCTGTGTGCATTTGTTTTAAATAGTACCAAAACTTGGTACTTTAACATGCGCCTTCACAGTGCATACAGAGGCCATTCAGATATGCTTGGTGTGAGGTTGGAGGAGATGCTGGAGGAATCATTGCATGCACGGTGGGATTGTCATTGAAGATAGTAACAGACAAACTAGGGGGCATCACAAAGCAGGTCATCCCAAAACGTGATGCACCTTGGGAGGGCTTTCACCTAGCCCTAGAGTCTTTTGGACCGTTAGGGCTAGGTTTAAAAGGTTCACTTTAAAGAAACTGTCCAGGCTGGGTATAAAATGAAAGCAAACACCTGCTACCTCCAGGTTAGCATTTTTCCTATTGCATGGCACAGCCTGCTTCAAGTAGTTCTTACGTATGGGCTATTCCGCCACAAGTTGGCGCAGTGTACTGCAGAAGCGCTGTGGCTCCTCCCGGTACCATATAAAAACAGGACCACCAATAGACTAATTCAGTGTTTTCTCTGCAGTGATTCTGCAAAGATAGAAGATTGCTCTTTATATTGCGCAGGTGAGCGGGGCAACCAAGCCTGCAACCCCGCATGTCTATTTCCACCCGTTTCTGGACCCTCTGTGCCTCCCAGCCTCAGCTGACGGATCGGGTGAAGGTAGAGGAGCACTAGGGTCAAGTGCTCAAGGAGCGCTGCTCCAAGCCGCAAACCCTGTACCACAAAGGGTAGCCGGCCACAGGCTTTATGGTAAGCCTACTAGGGATGCGGAGCTCATGTCCTAGCTTCTGAGGGGGTGAGTGTTTTGGGGACTATGTGACTTGTTTCTGGTGTTTGGGGTTCCCCCCCATTCCTGACCTGGGCTCTCGCCGCTGCCTGCTCGCTCTCCCCCCACCCCGACGTGTGTTCGGGGGGCGGGTGGTAGAGGCGAGTGTTTTTAGCTGTTTTTAAACTGTTTTAAACTGTTTTTGCTGCCGTCACCGCTTTGTACTACGCTCCGCAGCGGGTGGCGCTATATCTGTGAGGCGTTTTTTGCTGTGTTGATGACACCGGCGCGGTCACGTGAGCGCTGTTTTCGCGCTCTTCGGGGGGTGGGGCCGGAGGATGACGCGTATCGCGTCGTCCTCCCGTGGCCCGCCCCTCAAGGTTCCTCTGCTGGCGCCATCTTGATTCTGCTGCCCGTCTGGGGCCCCTCTTCCTCCCTGAGCTGCGGCGGTGATCTCTGCCTGTGTCGATTCCTCCCGTGGTCTGGCGGCTTGGTGATCCTTCGGTCTCCTTGGTCCGTGAGTCCCTTTTGGGGGTTTTGGTTTCCTTGGGGCATGGGCTGCAGGATGCTTATGTGTTTTTAATTATGTCTTTCAGGTGGGACAACTGTGGGTTGTGGTTTCTCCAGGTCCTGCTCTTTACCTTCCCTCATCTCCCCTTACTGGCTTCTGGGGGCATCCCTTGGGGGGGGGGGAATCCCGGGTGGCTTTTTATTAGCCCTTACCCTGTGCTGGCCTATTGCGCCTGTCTTAATCACCATATGGAGGCTTCTGGGGATAGCGTGCTCGGTGGGCCTTTCGGGGCAATTCCGGCTGTGTTCCATGTGCGGGGTATTCCCTGTGAGTAACAGTGTCATGGTGTGCGTGCCGTGCGCCCAAGGTATCATTGCGGTCCAGGCTGGGCTGCCCGCTTCTCTCCCCAGTTCCGCGCCCCCTTCGCCATCGCCTACCCCTCCGCGCCTGCATTTAGCCCCCAGTGAGGGGGATACTAGCAGGGGGTCACAATCTGATCTGGCACTTCGTGTGACCAGCATTGAAAGGCAGCTTGTCAGACCTGTTCCACTTAAGGACTCTAGCAAGAAGCGGCACCTGGCTCCCACGCCCTCCCTCTTTACTGAGGAGTATGAGGAAATTGATGTCTTTGGTGACCGTTACTCCCTAGAGGAGGGGAAGTTTTTCCTGGGCTCTGACTCCTCTGGGGACCAGCAGGTGGGCTGTGACAGTGACCCTTGGTCTGAGTCTGGGGAGGATTCATGGTTCCCCGATGACACTGATAGTCTGTTGTCTCACATTTTTGAAATCTTGCACATTGTCCGCCCTGAGGTGACTAAGAGGAAGCAGGGTGAGCTCTTTCGTCCTGATAAACAGCATCTGGAGTTCCCTGAGCAGAGCTATTTCACTAATATGGTGCTCATGGAGTGGGAACGTCCTAGTAGATTGCCCGCGGTGCCCAAAGGGTTGTATAAGAAGTATCCCTTTCTTGCTGACCTGGTCAAGCGATGGCCTTGTCCCCCTGAGGTGGACGCTCCCGTTCTAGGGTTGTCCAACACCTCGGTCATGCCTTCCCCTGACACTACTACACTGTGGGACAGCGAGGACCGGCGTATGGATCAGCTGGCCTGCCATGCTTTTACATTTGTGGGGGCTGGGCTGCGTCCGGCCTGCGCTGCTGCCATACCAGCTATTGCCCTTAAGAAGCAGCTCAAGCGTCTCCTTGATGGCGCTACAGCTGGTAGGAGGGGGGAGGATTATAGGGCCCTCTTGCTTTGCTCTGACTTAGTTGCCTTTGTCCTTACTGCCATGGATGATGTGGTACGGCTGAGTGGTAGGGCCTCTGCCCTTTTGGTGGCTATGCGCCGCCCTGTTTGGTTGCGTCAGTGGGCAGCTGACGCTGCTGCTAAGAAGGCTCTCACTGGGCTCCCCTTTGCGGGGCTGCGGCTCTTTGGTGAGCGTCTGGATGTTCTAGCCAAGGATGGTAGGCTGCCTCAGCGTAAGAGGCAGCCTCTGCCTTTTCGGGGGCCCTCCGCTTCCCTCTTCTCCTTTCGTGCTCCCAGAGGAGGTCGTGGCTCCCTCTTTTCGGTACCCGCAGAGATTCTTAGGGCCGTGGTAGATCCCGTGGGCGTCCCGGTCTCTCATGGGGTCCCAAGCCCAAACCTCCTCCCAAGCCCCCTCAGGCATGAGGAGGCGCCCTCACCCATCCTTTGCTCACGTCTGGAGGCTCCGCGTCTCAGACCGGTGGATTCAGGAGGTGGTGTCCTCCGGTTACAAGATAGAGTTTTGCAGCCTGGCCGTCCCCAAGATTCATCAGATCCTGGATGTCTCAAAACCCTCTGTCAGCTCAGGGTTTACGCCTTTTGGTTCAACGTCTGTTGGAGTCAGGAGTCATTTGCCTGGTGCCTCCCCAGGAACTGGGTCAGGGGTTCTACTCCAATCTTTTCACAGTCCCCAAAAAACACGGGTCCTTGAGGCCCATCCTGGACTTGAAGGGTCTCAACAAGTTTGTCAGATTCAAGCACTTTCGCATGGAGACGCTACGCTCTGCTGTCAGTACCCTTCGCCCGGGCGACTTCATGACCTCGGTGGACATCAAGGATGCTTGTCTCCACGTGCCAATTTTTTCAGGTCATCAGAGATTTCTCAGGTTTGCTCTAGAGGATCAGCATTACCGGTTTGTGGCTTTACCGTTCGGTATCACCTCGGCGCCTCGGGTGTTCACCAAGGTGCTGGCGGGCGTGGTGGCTCTGCTGCGGAATCAGGGCATTCACATCCTTCCTTACCTGGACGACATTCTGATTGCGGCTCAGTCTCTTCATCAGGCTGAGAAGGATACTTAGGTGGTGACCTTCACTCTCGAGTCCTTCGGCTGGGTGATCAACTACCCCAAGTCTTCACTGTCTCCGCCTTTGGTGAGGTCCTTTCTGGGCATGACTCTGGATACCTCTCAGGTCAAGGTATTCCTGCCTCAGCTGAAAGTGGAGGGCCTTCAGAAGCAGGCACGGACTCTGCTCTTGTGTCCCCATGCCTCCATCCGGCAAGGGATGCAGTTAGTGGGCGTGATGGTGTCCTGCTTCGAGGCGGTCCCCTTTGCTCAGTTTCACATGAGACCTCTTCAGTTGCACCTCTTGTCTGTTTGGGATCGGGACCCTGTGTCCCTGGATCAGGAATTTGCTCTGTCCCCCTGGCCAGACAGTCCCTCTCGTGGTGGCTGGACTCAGGGAACCTTCTAGTGGGCAGGACCTTTTTGCCCCAGTGCTGGGAGACTGTCACCACAGATGCCAGTCTGACCGGTTGGGGGGGCTTTTGGAAGTCTCTGCAGTTCCAGGGTCAGTGGGGCCCCCAGGAGGCCCGTGCTCCCATCAATGTCCTGGAACTGAGGGCGATCAGGTTGGTTCTTCTCAGCTGACCTCACACCTTCGGGGTCAAGCTGTTCAGATCCGTTCGGACAACCAGACGGTGGTTGCCTACATCAATTATCAGGAAGGGACTCAGGGCAAGCGAGCCCTCAAGGAAGTGTCCCTGATAATGTCTTGGACGTATCGGCTGGGGGAATGGTCCCTCAGCAACAAGGTATTTCACTCCCTGTGTCACCACTGGGGTCATCCGGATGTGGACCTGTTTGCGTCCCGCCACAATCACAAGCTTCCCAGGTTTGTCTCCCTGTCACAGGACCCTCTGGCCTTTGCCACGGATGCGCTAGCAATGCCTTGGACGGAGTTTCGGCTTCTCTATGTGTTCCCTCTCTTTCCTCTGCTGGGCAGGGTGCTGCGCAAGATAGCCCAGGAAGGGGTACCAGCCATTCTGGTGGCCCCCTGTTGGCCAAGGAGGGTGTGGTTCGCAGACGTCGTGCAGTTGGCAGTAGATCAGTATGTCTTGCCCAAGGATCCAGATCTGCTCACTCAGGGACAACTGTGCCATCCCAATTTACAAAAGCTGGCTTTAACGGCTTGGCTGCTGAAACCTCCATCTTGATGGATAACGGGTTGCCGGCCTATGTTGTTGATACCATGATTAGGGCTAGGAAGAAGTCCTCGTCTTTTATCTACTACAGGATTTGGCATGCTTACATTACCTGGTGTGAGTCCAAGTCTCTTCCTTGTCGGGGGTTTTTCTATCCCCAGGATTCTGGAATTTTTGCAGCATGGTTTGGATTCGGGCCTTAAACTAAAGTACCCTCAAGGGACAGGTGTCAGCTCTGGCAATTTTTTAGATCCTTTGCCAATCACCGGTTGGTTAAGACTTTTTTCCAGGGAGTTGCTCATGTGCGTCCGCCACGTAAGCCTATGCTATCGGTTTGGGACCTGAATCTGGTGTTGTCTGCTCTGCAGGGTCCTCCCTTTGAGCCTATCCGTGGGGTTGCTTTGCCCATTCTGACTTTTAAGGTGGCCTTTTTGGTGGCCATTACTTCGGTCAGGGGAGTTTCTGAGCTGGCGGCGCTCTCCATCAAACCTCCTTATTTTGAGCGGCATCAGGATAAGGTGGTGTTTCGGCTTAAACCGGATTTCTTGCCTAAGGTTGTGTCTGCTTTTCATCTCAGTCAGGACATTGTTTTGCCTTCTTTGTGTCCTAACCCTGCTAATTCCAAGGAGCGGACCCTTCATTCTTTGGATGTTGTCAGGGCTCTGAAGTTTTATTTGGTTGCTACTGAGTCTTTCAGGAAATCTGACGCTCTTTTTGTTCTTCCTGCTGGACCTAGGAAGGATTTGCCTCCGGCTAAATCCACTATCAGCAAGTGGATCCGTCAGGCGGTGGAGCAGGCCTACTCTGCCAGGGGGAAGGTTCCTCCTTTTAGGGTTACCGCTCATTCAAATTGTGCTATTGGTGCGTCTTGGGCTTTCCAGCACCTAGCTTCTGTTGAACAAGTTTGTAAGGCCGCAACTTGGTCTTCTGTTCATACTTTTACAAGGTTGATGTTAAGGCCTCAGCTGATGCTGCTTTTGGCCGCAAGATACTTCAGGCGGTGTGGTTTAAACTGCCTGTTGTTACTCTTTGGGGATCCCACCCTACCTTACAGACACTGCTGTTGGACGTCCCATACGTAAGGACTTCTTGAAGCAGGTCATGCCATGCAATAGGAAAAAGACAATTCTGTGAGTACTCACCTGTAGAATTGCTTTTACTATGCATGGCACGGCCTGCTTCACCCCACCCTTGTTATTGTTATTCTTGGTTGCCTCTTTTATGGTGATTGTTCCAAGTTAGTTGGGTTTTTGTTACCTTTTTTTTACCTTTATTATCTCCCGGCTTCTTGAATAACTGCTTGTCAACGCTGGATAGGTCTATTGGTGATCCTGTTTTTATATGGTACCGGGAGGAGCCACAACTCTTCTGCAGGACACTGCGCCACCTTGTGGCAGAATAACCCATACATATAGACTTCTTGAAGCAGGCCGTGCCATGCATAGTAAAAGCAATTCTACAGGTGAGTACTCACAGAATTGTCTTTTTTGCAGCATGCATGAGTCATCCAGAACGTTACCATTATGTTTCCGAAGCAAGGAGTATTCCTGATTTTCTTTCTGACTGCTTTTGTTTCAATTTCCTCACAGTGTGCAAGCAGCAAAAGTGGGAGGCCTGTAAAAGTTTTTTTTTTACAATAAAGTTAATTTTTTTAAATTTACAATAAACCAAATAAAGCAGAAGAAAAGTCATGTTTGATGTGTCCCATACAGTCTGATGCAAGAGGGTCAGAAATAGTGTAACCTCTCGGTCTTTCACTCTAAATAAGTCTATCTTATATGTTTCCCACACCCTGTACATACAGATTGCTCACATTAAAAATCATCCTACCTGCATTTCCTGCATGTTATGAGCCTTTAAACATCCAAGATGACAGCTCATGGAACATCAGGCAGCCTGCAAACAGGAAGTGCCTTCTGACTGTGCTGTTCTGCATTCTGGGATTGCTGACCTTTTCCTGACCCCAGACCTGCTCTCTCTGTGCAAAGCACAGCTATAACCCCGCCCCCTGTACATTATCCCGCTCTCCTCTCCTCAGTAAGTGTGATGCTTCTGAGTCAAAATGGCTGCGCCCGTATCCTAAAGTCCTGAACAGAGTTGCAGCTCAGTGGGGGAAAGAATAATAAGTGACTACAAACTTAAAATATATTAATTTTAGATGCTGGGGAATCGTTTTATAAGGGTTTGGGCTTTTCAATAAATCATGGTGAAGGTCCGGTTTAAATAGGCATTGTCATGCATAAATAAAATCTGGGGACTTTGGCTACAGAGCAGGGGTGAGAGATCTTATTCTGCATTAAGATGAATTCCCTGCATGGCAGGTGCAAAACACTGCTTGTTATTTTACACTTCAGGACAATTGCTTTAATTTGTTAAGATGTCCCTTTAATTGCCAAGGCATAAATGTGCAGTTTTCCAGAAGAGGAGATTTTTTCTAAGGGTCTGCAAATGATAACAAACACATACCTCCCTCTTGTTCCCCTGAAACTGTTCTGATGATATAATCAGTGTGCAGTGTGCCGCACATGCCCCCAATATCAGTCAGCGTGTCTGGAACATGCCCACCACTTTTAGTGGAGTGATAAAAGGGTATACTGAGCCCTGACCTGCACCCTCTAATGCAGTGAATGGAGTGGGCATGCTCCAGCCACTGTGACTGACTCGGGTTGTGGACGTTCATCCCTTGTGTTGCTGAGGAAAGACCTTCAAGCAAACGTAGCGAATTTTGCAAAAAACATTTGTGCATTTGGAGTAATAGCCATTCTGACTTTTCTTTTTAGTGTCGCCCATCAAAAGGGAGGAAAAGAGGAAGCTGCTGGTGTGTGGATAAATATGGCCAGCCTCTCCCTGGATATGATGTGGATAGTAAGGGAGATGCCATCTGCTACAACCTGGAGAATAAATGAATGGAGTTTCCACTGACTATAGATGCGGTTACCCTTCTAAAGCTATTGAAAGGACTACCAAATAGCATGGACTTTACTTGACATAAAGCTGCAATATCAACTCTTACCAAGCTTGAATATATCAATAGATTCACAACACAGCTGAAACCTGCCACTGATAATCTTGCAGCTTTTCTTAGCTCTGAATTTCCATTTTTATATGCACTATTAACCCTAAAAGTGACCTTCTGGGGAAAAAAAACTTTACAGTGGATTTAGGGATTCTCCACTGAACTTGAGACAGAACAGACTTGTAATAATTCTTTTACAAGCTATGTGTTCTTTTGCAGATAATCAATTTTCTGTATCCTCAGAATAAGCTTTTATTTTTTAGGGTAATTTGGGCAAATTGTCTGCACGGGTATTTATTTATTTTTGGTAATTTAAGAGACAACTTTGTTATATTTTTCCTTCTAAACATACAATGAATATTGTTATTCTGTATTTAATGTTTTATAATGGTTATTTAAGGCTTATTTAATTGAACATGGTGACCCATATTGCATTTTACACATGTGATGGTTAAGCATGTATTTAAATTATATCAAATGTGTAATAAAGTCAAAATAATTGATGTAAAGAAAAAAAAAACTAATATCAACAAAATATATTCAGGTTGTCTACCTAAGAACTAAGCTTATTGTTTATTTACCTGGCCTAAGTCTGGTTATACACTTTGCAATTTTTATGATAATTTGATTCCATCTAGACACAGTAACTTATTAAACAAAATAATTTTTTCATTATCGGGGCTTGTTTGCTTTATCTTAATCAGATCTCGTCAGATAATTTTAAATATTATTCTAAGTAGTCTATTAAAGGTTTCAGTTGGTTTTTAACAATAGTATACAAGATGTTAAAAGGTAAGTACTGAAAATAGGTTTTCCTCATTGTCTGGTGGAGGGCTCTTTAGCTATCCACTTACTTCTGGGATGTCCTAAAGCCAAAATCTGCTAGGGGGGCAAAAAACAATAAACAAGGCTGCCAAAGGATAACATCAAATTAAAACCATGAAAAGAGATTAGGCCCAGAGAGAACCTGAAAACTACACAGCTGATTACAGACCTTGTGGCCAGAGGCAGTACCAGCCAATACCAGCTTACTGGATAAAAACTTGCAAAAATCATGGACCTGATAGCCCATTGGGACCTGACCATCTTAGAGGAATGGCTGAGGAGCAATAAGATAGCTTTCCACCAACTATTATGTAGATCTCTACCTTCATCCTGCTTGATATAGGGGCTAATGTAGATCCTACGCTTGTGGCTCATCCATGAGAATGAAGGAGTCAAACCTCCTGAAGTCCATAGCTCTGGTCAGATATAACTTGATTGCTGTGACCATTTTTGAATAGATTTAAGCCCTTACTACGTAGTAGAGACCACCCTGGCATCACAAGTGGTCACAAGATTTGTGAGGCAGCTTCACTACCTTTGACATTTGCTTCAGAGATGTGAGGGCCTGTCCCCAGGGCATCCTACACCGAATGCCTGGCTTTGTGAACATCCCCCTCCGGGCACCAGGAATGATTACCTGATCTTGTTTAACTATAGTGCCTAAGATGATTCAGCGCCCGGCAGTCTGGTCTGGTTCAAGCACATGAAGCCTGGCACTGTTGCCCAAGATCCCATAGAACACAATGGGCAGAACTGAATTAAAGTGTTTAATGCTTTTAACCCTTTAAATGCCAGCCACCTAAAATTTACGTGGTTGCCTCTCCGTCACTTAAATGCCAGCCACGTAAAATGTATGTGCCTGGCATTTACCCCTGCTAGTGGGCAAAACCCCTGCTCGTTGGATCCGGCCAGGTCTCCTCTTTAATTTGGTGCCAGCCGCCCCCCCCCCCCCCCCCCGCTTCTGCAGCAGCAGCAGCTGCTAACTGTAAAAAAAATAAAAAATAAAAATGACATTCACTTACCTGCGTGTGCGCTGGCTCCCACTGTCCCTCCTCTTCACCTGGGGGGCCTCCGATCCCCCCCCAGGACTTACAGATCTTCAGGAGAGAGCCCGGGAGGCTCTCTCCCCTTTCATCTTCGATAGCAGCCGCCATCTTGCCGCTAAGTGACGTCATCCCAGCCCCGATCTCCGGCTTCAGCCTTCTCAGCTGTCAGATGCCGGTGATCGGTGCCGGGGAAGGAGGTGGCAGGAGATCCTTTGATCTCCTGCCTCCCCGTTCTCTGGATGCCGATCACCAGCATCTGTCAGCAGAGCGGCGAGGGACAAGAGCTTACAATCGGAGGTAAGTACAGTAAAATTTTTTTTTTTTTTTCTAATAAAATACTTTTATTACTTGTGTGGTGTTTTTTTTTTTCACAGTTAACCCTTTGTGAACTGGTAAGGGGTTCATGAGACCCCTTATACCAGTTCACAAGGCTCTGGGTCTGGCAAGTCACCTGCGGCTAGTGGGTGACTTGCCATTAACCCCCAGCCCCCCATTACCTGCCTCCCCAACGGCCAGGGGGGGGCAGAAGGGCCCGGGCCACTTAGCGGCTATGTGGGCTAGTAGCCTGCAGGGCCAGGGGCCACCAACGCTGGCCCCTGCGCCCTGTTCTACAAGCCCCCATAGCTGGCCCGGGTCGGTAATGCTGGGTAGGGGGGACCCTACGTCATTTTTTGGGGGGATTTTTAAGGGTTTTTAACTCTTAAAATTCCAATTTTTTTTTAATTAACCCTTTTGTGTTCTGTCATCCAGCAGCTGTAAAAAGGCTTCTAGCAAGTGAGCAGAAGCCAGTGACCGCCGAGGGACAGAGTGCTCCAGTATGGATAGGAGGTAAGTATTAAAAAAAATATATATATTTTTTCTCTGTGTGGTGTGTTTTTTTTACATTTAACCCCTTGTGAACTGGTAAGGGGTCCAAGAGAGCCCTATACCAGTTCTCAAGGCTGGGGGGATGGCAAGTCACCTGCGCTAGCCGGTGACTTGCCATTAACCCCTGGCACCCCCATTGCCTGCCTCCCCAAAGCCCAGGGGGGGCAGAAGAGCCTGGGCCCACGGGCTATGCGGGCTTGTAGCCTGCAGGGCCAGGGGCCACAAAAGCTGGCCCCTGTGCCCTGTTCCTACAAGCCCTGCATAGCTGGTCCCGGGCTGGTTACTTTGAGTAAGGGGGGCCCCATGTCATTTTTTTTGGATTTTTAAGGGTTTTTAACCCTTAAAAATCCCCCCTAAAAATGCCCCCCCCCTGGGAGGGGAACCCTATGTCTTTTTTTTTCCTCGATTTAACCCTTTGTAGTGTGGATGGTAGTTATATTTTATTTGTAAATGTTAAAAATTACTTGTTTCAGTCAGGGGGGTCTCCTGGGCAGGAACAGGGGGCTACCGATAAATATGTGGTACCGTTCTAATCGGTAGAAATGGGGCTTTCACGTGCAATATTGTTTTCCCTAATAAAATACATTTTTTTATTTAAAATAAAGGATGTAATTTTCTAAAAAAAAATGTTATTTATTTTTTTTACTTAATAATAAATAATAACTAAAATTTACAAACAAGACATTTCATGTTAAAGCCTAAGCTCTGCTGCAAAAAAAATATATATAATTTTCCTGAAATTTCCAGCAAAAATGTCGCAAAACATGGCGCAAAATGGGGAAAAATGACCTGTCAACAGAGGGTGACAAAATCTCAAAAAGGCTGGCAATTAAAAGGGTTAATAGTACCTCTGCATGTTGGGTATTGTTCTGTTCGGGGGACCTTGCGCTTTCAGACTTAGCTTGTTTTTTCTTGTTTGCATATTTATATTTTAGGAAAAGGTGTTTTTTATTCAGCTTTTTTATACATTTTTTAGGGAAACCCTGCGCAACCAAAGAGTTCTTTGAGGGTTTAATTCCAGAAAGATGAGCCCACTACAATAAGCTGGGTACGCTTAGAAAGCTTAACATGTGTTCTTTCAGGAAATATATGGTTTATGGGGGATATTCCAAATGTAAAGGGTTGTTTTGGTTGAAAAATCGCAAGGTGCGCACTTTGTCTACAGAGCTGAAATTTTCAAGAAAAATTACCGTTATGCTCATGCTTTACTTTGGAGTGTTTGGCAACTCTTCCCTTGACAGTAACTATGCATGTTGGGTATCGTTCTGTTCGGGGGATGTTGCTTTTTCAGATTATACTTGTATTTTCTTGTTTGTATATAGTTTTTTTAGGAAAATGTGGCTTTGATTCTGCTTTTTTATCCTTTTTTTAGGGAAACTCTTTGCAACCAAAGAATACATTGAGGGATTACTTCTAGAAAACTGTGGCCACATCAACAAGCCTGGTACAAATAGAAAGCCTGAGGTGTGTACTTCCAGAGAATATATAGTTTGTGGGGGGTATTTCAAATGTAAAGGGTTGTTTTTCTGGAAAAACTGCAAGGTGCGCATAGCGCATATCACAGTTGTATTTTTTCTGAAAATCCCCTAAAGCTCTGTTTCAGTTTGGGGGAGTCTCCTGAGCAGGAAAGGGTGTCTACCTATACATATGTGCTACCGCTGTAACTGGGAGAAATTGGGGTTTCCCACGCAATAAGATTTTATTGACAAACTTACATTTTTTATTACAAAAAAACACTACAAATTGTAAAAAATAGATTTTTTTTTTTTTTTGCACATATTTCGCAAAAAAATATTGAGAATACACCTAAAAAATGACAAACAAGACATTTCATGTTAAAGCTCAGACTCTGCTGAAAAAAACTATATCATTTTCCTGGGAAATCCCTTCAAAAATCACATTTGATCATGGGGAGTGCAAAATAGTGCAAAATGGTCTGGCAACAAAGGGTGACAAAAACTCCAGGTAAGCTGGCACTTAAAGGGTTAATTATATTAAAACACATTTTTTGTACAAAACCTGCTTTGTGACTTGTCAATAATTAAAACCCAGAACCTATATGGTCCAAAATGTTTTTTTTTGGAGGGGTTATTAAAATCCAATTTAATGCCTTCTTTTGCTAAACAATTTGGACACCAACAACTAAAACACACTGTAAAGTTTGTCCCCAGCAGTGATTTCTTGTAACTGTAATGATGAAACTCTAACCAGCACCGGAAAAATACAGCACCAGAGATTTCAAGAAGGAAACATTTCATAAGTATGATGGTAAGCACGGTATGGGCCCTGTCTTGTGGGCGGAGGTGCACCGCCAATATGGTCGGGGCCCATTGGATGTGTGCACAAGCTTCCAGTGTAGGTTTACCCAGCATGGGAGTCTTTCCGACACTAGTTTAGATGTGCGCTGTGCTGACCACGGACAGGGAGGGGTCGCTCCTACCTCATTCTGGAGACAGGGCGGGCAAAGTGTTTTTGTTAGTGCGCATGCATGATTAAGGAGGCTTTCCTCTAAAACCTGTAGCAGCACCTTGTCTCTGTCTGTTGTCCCACCTTCTGTTGGATGATTATTCTAAGTATACAGCACGTCGTGTTCCATAAGATATTCCTTATTCTTGGGTAATACATCCAGTAGATGGCGCTGGACTGCAGAGACAGAAAAGTGGCTCCTCCCGGCCCCATATATTCCAGGGACCTCCCACAAATTCCCCAGTTCTTCTCTGCAGTCTGGGCTGCGATGACTAGAAGATGGCTCTTTCTACTCACAGGTGAGCTGGGCTTATTAGCCTGCGGCCCTGTAGGACTGTTCCCATCCGTTCTTTTTTCCTGCCCCCCAGCTTAGGCTGCGCTGGTCGGGTAATGGTAGGCAGCACCGCTGTTAGGTGCTAAGGAGCGCTGCTCCTACCGCAGTACCCCACCAAAAGGTAGGCGGTGCAGGCCTGTGGTGAGCCTTATGGGATGCCCCTCCCGCGGCCGTTTGCCTTCGCCCCCTGTCCCCTCAGTTAGGCTCCTCTTAGGTCGTCCACTGCTTCCCCTTCGCTCCCCCTGGGTAGATCTCGGGGGGGTGTATGTATTTACTATGTGTTTTGCCTTTGTTGCACTGTTTTTTTGATTATTGCCGCCGCTGCCGCGCGCTTGTACTCCGCTCCGCGGACGGCGGCGACATCGCATTGGCTGGCCTTGTCACGGGGGCGCGTTTTCGCGCTCTTCGGGAGGGGCGGGCCTTGCGGATGACGTTTTCCGCGGTCCGCCCCTCGAGGTATATGCGAGCGCCATTTTGGAACTCCTGTGCTGCGTGTCTGGCATCCCCCTATCGCAGTCCGTAAGTGGCCCTGCGGGCTGGCTTTTCTTTATTTTTCATTGTATTATGCTTACGGGTTCTTTGCTTTGTGTCTTACAGGCGGGTCAAACTTTTTTGTGGTTTCTCCCGGTCCTATCCCCTTTTAGCGTTAACTCCTTATTGGGGGGCTATTGTATATCTCCCACTTCCATAGCGGGCTATTGGGGCATCCCGTGTAGCCTTATTGGCGTCAATCCCAATTTTCCTTTTGTGCCACAATAATCACCATATGGAGGCTTCTCAGGATAATGTGCTTGGGGTTCCTTCGGGACAAGCCCGGCTGTGTGTGGCGTGTGGGGTATCCCTTATAAGTGACGATGCCAGGATGTGTGTACCCTGCGCCCAGCAGATGCTTGCGTTGCAGTTTGGGTTACCGGTGGCTGGACCTGCGCTCCCTCTGGCTTCGCCTACCCCCCACGCTTACATCTGACTCCTAGTGAGGTGCATACCAGTGGGGAGTCTCAACCTGATTTGGCTGCATGGGTGGCCAGCATTGAGAGACATATTGCTGGCTCTGGCCCGCGTAAGGCTTCTGCTAAGAAGCGGCATTTATCACCTGGTGTTTCCCGCTTTCCTATGGAAGCTGAGGAATTTTTTGACGTTACTGGTTATACCCCCCTCTGAGGAACAATCTAGGGTGTACGGTGCCGATTCTAGGTCTGACCCATGGGCTTCAGATGATACTGACAGGCTTTACTCTGTATCTCTCCTCCTGCCGTGGCTCCGCGGCAGCAGGGGGAGCTGTTTCATACTGTTAAACCATGCTTGGAGTTTCCTGAACAAACTCTTTTTAGTAATCTGGTGCTCAAAGAGTGGGAACGGCCTAGCCGGCTTCCCGGGGTGTCAAAGAGTTGGGATAACCGGTATCCCTTTCCCGTTGGTCATGTCCTCCCGAGGTGGATGCACCAGTTCTGGGGTTGTCCAACACATCCGTCATGCATACCCCTGACTCTACTACACTGAGGGATGGGGAAGACAGGTGCATAGATCAGCTGGCTTGCCATGCCTTTGCCTGTGTGGGGACCATGCTGCGTCCGGTCTGTGCCTCTGCCATTACGGCTGTTGCTATTAAGAGCCGGCTGTTGTGAGGAATCTGTTGCATATGTTCTCTCTGCCTTGGATGATACCATTAGAATGTGTGGCAGGGCATCTGCCTTGTTGGTGGTGATACGCCGCTCGGTCTGGCTGTGCCAGTGGGCAGCTGACAACGCTGCTAAGAAGGCTCTCATTGGTTTTCCCTTCAAGGGGCTGCGCCTCTTTTGTGAACGTCTGGACTTGTTTGCTAAGGGAGGCAAGTTACCTCAGCGTAGAAGCCAGCCCTGGTCCTTTCGGGGTTCAGTTGCCTTTCTTCCTTCCTTCCATGGCTCCAGAATTGGACGGGGAGCTTCCTTTGCTGGAGCCCGCAGAGATTTTTGGGGGAGGGGCAGAGGACGTGGCCGCTCTGGCCCCTCCTGGGGTCCCAAGCCTAAGTCCTCCCCCAAGCCCCCTCAGGCATGAAAAGGCGGGTGGGGGGGCGGCTTCCGCTCTTGGCTCATGTCTGGAGGCGTCATGTCTAAGACCGGTGGATTCAGGAGGTAGTGTCCTCCAGTTACAAGATAGAGTTTGCAGCCTGGCCGCCCCCAAGATTCATCAAATCCCGGTTAGCTCAAAACCCCCTGTCAGCTCAGGGTCTGTCCCTGGCTGTCCAAGGCCTTCTGGAACTGGGAAACATCTGCCGGGTGCCCTTGAGGGAAAGGGGCAAAGGCTATTATTCCAATCTTTTCATTGTTCCCAAAAAGGATGGGTCCATCAGAGGATTTAAAGCGCCTCAACAAATTTGTCAGATTCAGACACTTTTGCATGCAGACTCTTTCCTACGCCCAGGGGACTTCATGACCTCTGTAGACATCAAGGATGCTTACCTTCACATACCTATTTCTCCAGGTCATCAGAGATTCCTCAGGTTCGCTCTGGAGGATCAGCACTACCAATTTGTGGCCTTGCCCTTCAGTCTCACCTCGGCTCCCAGGGTATTCACCAAGGTGCTGGCAGGAGTGATGGCTCTGCTGTGATCTCAGGGAATTCGTATTCTTCCCTACTTGGACGACATGCTTATCGCTTCTCAGTCCTTCCATCAGGCAGAGCTGGATACTCAGCGGATGGTGTCCACTCTGGAGTCATTCGGCTGGGTGATCAACCACCCCAAATCTTCCCCGTCTCCTTCCATGGTGAAGTCCTTTCTGGGCATGATTCTGGATTCATCTCAGGTCAAGATCTTTCTTCCTCAGCAGAAGGTGGAGAGTCTTCAAGAGAAAGCTCAGCTCCTTCTGTCTTGTCCTCACCCGCTATCAGGCAGGGAATGCAGCTGGTGGGCCTGATGGTGTCCTGCTTCGAGGTGGTTCCATATGCTCAGTTCCATAGTAACATAGTAACATAGTATGTAAGGCTGAATAAAGACTTTAGTCCATCCAGTTCAGCCTGTTTAACTCCTTCCAGTGGTCTAGTAGCCATAGCCGGAAATGTTATTACATGCCAGAAAGGCATCAAGGCCACTTTTGAACATTTTTAATGTATCCCTCATTACTACCTCCTCTGGCAGCGAGTTCCATAGTCTCACTGCTCTTACAGAGAAGAATCCCCTCCTATGTCGGTGGAGAAAGCACCTTTCCTCTAACCTTAGTGGATGCCCCTGGGTTATGGTTACACTCCGGGGTATAAATAGATTGTGGGACAGATCCTTGTATTGACCCCGAATATATTTATACATAGTTATTAGATCACCCCTCAATCGTCTTTTTTCTAGACTAAATAAGCCTAACTTGGACAATCTTTCCGGGTACTCTAGCCCCCGCACTCCTTTTATTAACTTTGTTGCCCTTCTTTGAACGCGCTCCAGTTCTGATATGTCCTTTTTAAGCACAGGTGCCCAGAACTGTATACAGTATTCCATATGGGGTCTGACCAGTGACTTGTACAGGGGTAAAATGATGTTCTGGTCATGAGCACCTATGCCCCTCCTGATGCACCCCATGATCCTATTTGCCTTGGCAGCAGCTGCCTGGCATTGATTACTACAGTTGAGCTTATTGTCAACTAAAACCCCTAGGTCCTTTTCCATTGTTGCTTTACCAAGTGTTTCTTTATTTAGTGTGTAATCATGACACAGATTTCTCCTTCCCATGTGCATAACCTTACATTTATCTGTGTTAAACTTCAGTTTAACTGCCCATGCTTCCAATTTATCTAAATCTGTTTGTAGTTGCCTGTTGTCCTCCTTTGTTTTAATTACTTTACTCAGCTTAGTATCATCTGCAAAGATTGAGACTTTACTGTTTAATCCATTCCCAATGTCATTTATATATATATATTGAAGAGAATTGGTCCCAGAACTGACCCTTGTGGTACTCCACTAGTAACAGTGACCCAATCTGAGTGTGTGCCATTGATAACCACCCTCTGCTTCCACATGAGGCCTCTTCAGCTTCACCTCTTGTCAGTATGGGATCGGGACCCCGTGTCCTTGGATCAGGTTTTGTCCTGTCCCCTCTAGCCAGGCGGTCTCTATCGTGGTGGCTGGACTCAATGAACCTGCTGGGGGGCAGATGCTTTCTGGCCCCTTGTTGGGAGACCGTCACCATGGATGCCAGTCTGACAGGTTGGGGGGGGCTTTTGGAAGTCCCTGAAATTCCAGGGTCAGTGCGGCCCTCAGGAGGCCCATACCCCTATCAACATTCTGGAGTTGAGGGCGATCAGGTTGGTTCTCGCCCACTTAACCCCACACCTGTGGGGTCGGGCTGTTCAGGTCCACTCGGAGAACCAGACGGCGGATGCCTACATCAATCATCAGGGAGGGACTCGGAGCAAGAGGGCCCTCAAGGAAGTGTCCCTGCATCTCAGGTGTGTAGATTCCGGGGGTGGAGAATCTGGAGGCAGACTCCCTGAGCAGGGGGACCTCTCCTCTGGGAGAGTGGTCCCTCAGCAGCAGGGTGTTTCGCTCCCTGTGTCAGCCAGATGTGGATATGTTTGCATCCCGTCACAATCACAAGCTTCCAGTCTTTGTCTCTCTGTCTCTGGCCTTGGCCATGGATGCCCTGGCAATGTCTTGGACGGGGTTTCAGCTTCTGTATGTGTTTCCCCCTTTTCCCCTGCTGGGCAGGGTGCTGCGCAAGATAGCTCAGGAAAGGGTGCCAGCCATACTGGTGGCCCCCTGTTGGCCAAGAAGAATGTGGTTCGCAGACATCATGCAGCTGGCAGTAGATCATTACGCACTGCCCCGGGTTCCAGATCTGCTCACTCAGGGGCACCTACGCCACCTCAATTTACAAAAGCTGGTTGTGACGGCCTAGGTGTTAAAAACATCCATCTTGATGGAAAAAGAGCTGCCTGCCTCGGTGGTAAATACCATGATTAGGGCTAGGAAGAGGTCCTCTTCTTCCATCTACTACAGGGTTTGGCGTACTTACATTGACTGGTGCGAGTCTAACTCGCTTCCCTGTCGTGTGTCTTCCATTCCTAGGATTCTGGAGTTTCTGCAACATGGTTTGGATCTGGGTCTTCAGCTCAGTACTCTGAAAGGTCATGTTTCTGCCTTGGCTATTTTTTTCCAAAGATCCTTTGCTCAGCATCCCCTGGTCAAGAGCTTCTTCCAGGGGGTTACTCACGTGCATCCCCCACGTAAGCCTATGTTACCAGCCTGGGACTTGAACTTGGCCTTTCTGCCCTGCAGGGGTCTGCCTTTGAGCCCTTGCAAGAAGCCCCTTTGTCCATTCTTACGCTTAAGGTGGTCTTTTTGGTGGCTATCGCTTCTGTGAGGTGTGTTTCTGAGTTGGCGGCGCTTTCTAGCAAGCCCCCTTATTTTGAGAGACACCAGGACAAGGTGGTGTTTCGTTTTAAGCCAGATTTTCTGCCTAAGGTTGTTTCTGCCTTTCATCTCAATCAGGACATTGTTTTGCCTTCACTGTGTCCTAATCCTAGTACTTCTAAGGAGAGGGTTTTGCACTCTCTGGATGTGTCAGGTCTCTGAAGTTCTATCTGGTGGCTACTGAATCCTTCAGGAAGACTGACACTCTCTTTGTGCTCTCGTCTGGACCTAAGAAGGGTCTGGCTCTGGCTAAGTCCACTATCAGCAAGTGGATCCGTCAGGCTGTGATACAGTCCTACTCTGCTAAGGGGAAGGAGCCTTTTCAGGGCTTTTCAGCACCAAGCTTCTGTTGAACAAGTTTGCAAGGCCACCACTTGGGCTTCTGTTCATACTTTTTCTAAGTTTTACAAGGTTGATGTTAGGGCCTCAGCTGATGCTGCTTTTGGCCACAAAGTTCTGCAGGCGGCAGTGGTTTAAACTGTCTGTTGTTACTTTTGGGGATCCCACCCTACCTTACGGACACTGCTATTGGATGTCTCAAGAGTAAGGAATATCTTTTGGAACAGGACGTGCTGTATACTTAGAATAATACAATTCTGTGATTACTCACCTGTAGAATTGGTATTATATGTATACAGCACGTCCTGTCCCACCCCACCCTTGTTATCATTATCTTTAGTTACCTCTTTATGGTGATTGTTCTTATGTTCACATTTTTATATATTGGTTATAGTTCTCCCGGTCTCATTTAACTGCTTTTCAATCCTAGGGATTTTGTGGGAGGTCCCTGGTATATATGGGGCCGGGAGAAGCCACTTTTCTGTATCTGCAGTCCAGCGCCATCTACTGGATGTATAACCCAAGAGTAAGGAATATCTTCTGGAACAGGACGTGCTGTATACATATAATACCAATTCTACAGGTGAGTAATCACAGAATTGTATTTATTATTTCTCATATCTATATTATTTTGCCTTTTTTGGTTGTGGGTCTTGTCTCTCTTGAAACTTAATTTTTATGGAACCCATCAGGTTCCATGGGGCACTAATCAATGGGTGGGACCTGATTTTGGGACCCTACAGGGTAGCTATTAGGTGCATCCACACTTTATTTATTTTTGTATAAATGGGGCAAAGCTCAAAGTCTCATTCAAGCCCGGAAAAAGGGATGCCCCTAAGCGATAAATCCATCTCGTTTCGAGTTGGAGAGTACGTTTCTCCAAATCTCCTCCTCTAGGAAGGCTGTGTATCCGATCTAAACCTTGTACTTGTAGGCACTTGGATCTCACCACCTCCTCAGAAGTATCCCCTTTGGGGAATATCTTCGAGCGAGGCGTAATTGTACCCCATTAGAAGCATTTGAGGAAGAAGCGAAAACAATAAGGTCAAGACTCAGCGAAAGAGGGTACCAGCCAGTAGTATTGAAGACGGCATATAAGAAAGCCAAAAATTCAAACAGACAAGAACTATTATATAGGCCCCATAGAGTTAAGGACCAAAAAGGACCATCTTTTATTTTCACATACACAGAAGAAGATAAAAAGATACGGGCAATCTTACGAAATCATTGGCCAATTGTATTGAATGATAGACACCTGCAAACTTTCCTTCCCAGAGAGCCAAGAATAATCTTTAGGCGTCCCAAGAACCTCAAAGATAAACTGGTACATAGCCATTATATTGAAAACAAAAAAGAACAGTGCTGTAGGGTAAAAGGAGCCTTCTGTTGTGGTGGTTGCAATATGTGCAAATTTCTATAAACCGGATCCACCATCAAAACACCAAATAAAGGCATTTTCAAGGCACAGCACTATGTCAACTGCTTAACAACCAACGTGATATACCTTCTTACATGTGAATGTGGGAGGTTATACGTGGGGAAAACAAATCATGCTTTAAAAAACGAATTTATGAGCATCAGTATAATATCAAAACGGGTAATGTTAAAACGCCTGTGAGTCGGCACTTTTTGCACCACCACAATAGAGATCCAAGTGCCTTACAAGTACACGGTTTAGATCGGATACACAGCCTCCCTAGAGGAGGAAATTTGGAGAAACGTACTCTCCAACTCGAAACGAGATGGATTTATCGCTTAGGGGCATCCCTTTTTCCTGGCTTGAATGAGACTTTGAGCTTTGCCCCATTTATATAAAAATAAATCATAGGTGTGGATGCACCTAATAGCTAGCCTGTAGGGTCACCAAAAAATCAGGTCCCACCCATTGATTAGTGCCCCATGGAACCTGATGGGTTCCATAAAAATTAAGTTTCAGGATAGACAAGAACCACAACCAAAAAACGCATAAGGCAAAATAATATAGATATGAGAAATAAAAATAGGGGGCATCCTCAAAAAAATCAGGTTCCAAGATTGATAAGAAAGTAAATAGTAACACACAGGACATAACAACACAGACATGATAAATAACGGGGCATCCCAAAACACATGCCCAAGGAAAATAGAAAAATAAGGGTCATCATAAATGATTTGCTTGAGAAACCACCAATTTGTATAGAGGTCTAGGAGAGAGAATGTGGTTTCCTCCCGATTTGGGATTACATATAGGTATTCACACTCTATACAAATGTCCAATAGAGTAAGTACAGATATCTATCTGAAAGAGTAAGGTGGATTTCAATTTTGAGAATCCTAAAATGTCATAAAGCTGTTGTTTTTTTCGAAAGAGAATAATTATGTGTATATAGTGATATAGTATATAAACAACTCGAGTATAGGGTTATTGGCAGTTCTGGGATTGGTAAATACTAAAAAATATCTACGATGCATAAATGTATCATGGAAATAGGCATTAGAGAACATAGATAAAGTACTAATCTAACACTATAATGTAAGTATAATAGAATAGTTTAATATTATGCCAGACAAATGAAAAAATAAAGGTATCGTCATGTCAGTCTTCTACAAAATGGCGAGATGTGGGGACAGACATAACAAGCACAATCCCAGACTAGAACAGTGAGACGTTACTTCCGGCGGAAGGCCGGGTGACGTCGGTATGCGCTCCAGTAAATGGGAGGCATAAAACGCTGTTCCAGCGTGGCGGCGGAGTTGGTTGCTCCGCACTACAACAACGGCACTAAGAGAGGAGGCACAAAGCCAACACATATACATAGGAGGGATCGCTCCTTTCTGAGGACGGAACCCGCCACCATTAACGGCGTAGGAGCCACGGCTGCCAATTAACCCTTTATTCTAAGTATGTCACACACCCCGCTTCAAGATATTCATTACATGTGGGTAATACTGACCTGAAGAGGGCGAACTGCAGAGATGATAGGAAAAAAGAAGCCCCTCCCAGTCCCATAAATACCTGGGACCTCCCACTCACTACCCAGTGTTCATCTCTGCAGTCGGCGAGCAAGTCAGAAGATGATGTCTCCTCCTTGCACAGGGGGATTTCAGGTAGCCGGGATGACTCCCGGCCCGTTATTTATTTTCTATTTCCGTCCGGACCCTTTTTATCTGATACCAATACATGCCTCCCAGCCTTGGCTGCTGGTCCGGGTGAGGGTAAATTAGCACCTCTGGTGCTCAGGAGCAATGCTCCACCGCGAGACCCTATATTAGAGGGTAGGCGGCTACACCGGGATTGGTGACTCCGGTTTGGGATGCCCTGTCCCTTAGCCTAAGTTAATGGATGGCCCCTCTATGGAATCCCTTCTCCCTAGCGGGGGTGGGGGGGGTCATTTCTACATTTTGGTGTGATTTATGTTATTCATTTGTGTGTGTGTGTATGCTTTCACTTTAAGTATGTTTTTTTTTTTCTGTCTGGCGCCGCGGCCGCCATTACACTGCGGCGCCGGTTTTCATGAGGTAAAAATTAGCGGAGGGGAACTTTCCCCTCACGCACTGCAGTCGGGGGGCGGGCCGGGCTTTCGGCGCGAAGCCGCGGCCCGCCCCTCTTGTACTAGGCGCCGCTGAGTTATCTGTGCGGGAAGCGGGGTCGGGTGCTCCGCTGGTTGCGCCCGCACTCCCTCCCTTTATACTTCTTCTTGGCTTCTGCAGACCGACGCAGCGGCTGCATACTCGCCGCGGCGCCGGCCCTTGATACACTTTTATAGAGGGGAATTTCTCCCCTCACGAGTTTACTATCGGGGGCGGGGCCGGTATTTCGGCGCGTCGCCGCGGCCCGCCCCCTCCTACTACAGGCGCCGCTGAGGAGCTTACTGTTCAGTATCTGTGATCATAGGGAGGGGGGCGGAGCAAGGCGCTTCGCTCCGCGCTGGCCACGCCCCTCTTCTCCTCTCAGTCTATTGCTTCCCTCACGGGCTGAGGTCGCCATTGAACCCCGCTACCGTTGACACTGTGAGTGGCCCTGTGGGCCCCCCCCTTCTCTACTATTATCATTATAATGTATGTTGCTTGTGTCTGTGCCTCTTATACTCATTAGATCCCTTTGTGTCCTTCAGGCGGATCTACAGTGTTTTTTGGGGGTTTTCTCTCGGTCCTAGGTTCCCTGGGTATTCTAATTGGCTATTTACAAATCCTCCCATTCGGGACATTAAAAGGGCATCCCGGGTTGCTAATTAGCGTAATTCCCTCGGTCATAGCGACTTATTACAAGCTCACCTTATGGAGGCATCCCAGGATTCCGGGCTCCCATCGGGACAATCCCGGAAGTGTATGGGTTGTGGGGTATCCCTAACTGGGGATGACGTATTTTTATGTATTCCATGTGCACAGCAGACTATTTCACGGCAGTCCGGACCCCAGGCATCCGGGTCAGCACCGCCGGCTTCATCCCCTCCCCCTCCCACCTTGACCCGTGCCCCATGTGACGTTGTCATGGGTGGGGAGTCGCAATCTGATGTGTGTGCCAGATTGGCCAATATTGAAAAATTCATTTCTACCGCGGTTGCCAAAAAGGCACCGACTAAAAAAAAGCATTTATCACCGGTCACCCCGCCATTTGAATTTGATGATGATGTGGATTGTCTGGATTGGTCAGATTACTCCCCACTGGAGGAAGGGGAGTTATTTGAGGAATCGGATAACTCAGATGATCAGCAATTTGTTGGCGCTGATTCTAAGCGGGGGTCAGGGAGTTCTTCGGATACTCCTCACGTCCTGGCTCAGATGTTTGAGGTTCTGGCTATTTCCCCTCCAGAGGTTACTCCTCATCAACAAGGGGAGTTTTATGAGGAATCCAAGCCGCGATTGGAATTTCCTAATCAAAAGCATTTTGATAAGATTATTTCTAAGGAATGGGAGAGGCCTGCTCGGCTCCCGGGCATTCCTCAGAGTTGGGATTAAAGATATCCTTTCCCTTTGGATACAGTTAAGCGCTGGGCGTCCCCCCCCCCCCCCCCCCGAGGTTGACGCACCAATTCTAGGGTTATCCAATTCAGCTGTTTTGAATAACCCTGATGGCTCCTCTCTTAAAGATGGCGAAGATAAACGCATTGACCAGATGGCTTGTCATGGTTTTGCCAGTATTGGGGCAGCCATACGGCCTGTTTGTGCATCGTCGCTGTTAGCAGTGGCTACCAGGTCGGTGGTCAGGGACTTGTTGTCTTCTTCCGGTTTGAATCCGGATAGTAACGAATTCCTGGGACTTAAACGATGTGAGCTGTTTTTTGTCCTTCATGGTAACCGCCTTGGATGATTCTTTGACGATGTGTAGCAGGGCTTCTGCTCTGATGGTGACTATCAGGCGTTCAGTTTGGTTGCGCCAGTGGGCGGCTGATTTTGGGTCAAAGAAATCACTGACGTCTCTTCCTTTCGTGGGGTTAAGGCTTTTTGGAGAAAAATTGGACTCCGTAGCTAGAGGTGGTAGGTTACCTCAGCGCAAGAAGCAACGACGCCCTTTTCGATGTGCGGCTTCTTTCACCCCTTCCTTTCGAGGATCTAGAGCGGGAAGAGGTTTTGCCTTCCCTTCTACAAGAGGGGATTCCTGGAATAGGGGCAGAGGTCGTGCCCGTTCAGGATACATTTGGGGCACCAAGCCTAAACCCGCGGCCAAGCCAGCTCAGCAATGAGGGGGCGCCCTCACCCGAGCGGGTGGGGGGGACGGCTGCTACACTTCTCCCAGATCTGGTTTCGGGAGGTTTCGGACAAATGGATCCGGGAAGTGGTGTTTTCCGGCTACAAGCTGGAGTTCGGGTCCCGCCCTCCCCCGCATTTCTTCAGGTCTCGGGTGCCCCTGGACGCACAGGGGCTCCGGGCGACGGTTTTCAAGTCTTCTGGAAATGGCGGTCATTTCTCCAGTGCCCCCATCAGAACGGGGTCGGGGTTTTTACTCAAATCTGTTCACGGTCCCCAAAAAGGATGGTTCTATCCGACCCATTCTGGATTTGAAGATTCTCAACAGGTTTGTCAGACTGCGAAAATTTCGCATGGAAACGTTGCGTTCAGCTATCCACTTTCTTCGTCAGGGGGACTTCATGACGTCCATAGACATCAAGGACACTTACCTTCATGTGCCGATTTTTCCCGCACACCAGAGATTCCTCAGGTTCGTGGTGGAGGATCGACATTTTCAGTTTGTAGCACTTCCTCGATCTTCTCATCATGGCACCGTCATTCAGTCAAACGGAATTGGACACCAGGACGGTGATATCCACTCTGGAGAGGTTCGGCTGGGTGATCAACTATCCCAAGTCCTCCCTTTACCCATCCAGGATAGTGTCCTTTCTGGGAATGTCTCTGGATACAGATCAGGCCAGAGTGTTCCTTCCTCAATCCAATGTCCTTTTGGTTCAGGAGTTGATTCGGTTGCTTATGTCCATTCTTCGTCCGACCATCTGGCTAGGGATGAGACTGGTGGGGTTGATGGTAGCCTCCTTCGAGGCAGTCCCCTTTACTCAGTTTCACACTAGGACGCTACAACTCCATCTATTGACTGTCTGGGACAGGTCTCCTCTGTCGCTGGATCAATTCTTTTTGATGTCTCCCCGGGTTCGCCGCTCACTTCAGTGGTGGCTGAACTCAGCCAATCTGTTGAAGGGCAGATATTTTCAGACTCCTCGTTGGGAGCTGGTCACCACGGATGCCAGCCTTTCAGGATGGGGGGGGGCTTCTGGAAGGATCTGCAATTTCAAGGGTTGTGGGGTCCCCTGGAAGCCCACGAGCCTATCAATGTTCTGGAATTGAGAGCCATCAGAATGGTTCTCTTTCATTTGACTCATCACTTGCAGGGCCTGCCGGTTCAAGTCAGGTCGGACGATTGGACGGCGGTTGCCTACATCAATCACCAGACTCGCAGCAGGAGTACCCTCAGGGAAGTGTCTCTGATTCTGGACTGGGCGGAGAGCCACGTCCCGTGCATCTCGGCGGTTTACTTTCCGGGAGTGGAGAACAGAGGGAATGGTCTCTCAGTCCCAAGGTTTTTCACTCGATTTGTCTCAGGTGGGGGTCACCGGCGGTGGACCTCTTTGCCTCCCGTCACAATCACAAACTTCCGGCATTCGTGTCTCTGGCGAAAGACCCACTGGCTCTCGCAACAGACGCCATGTCTCTGAACTGGGGGGATCTGGGTTTTCTGTACCTGTTTCCTCCGCTCCCAATGGTGGCCAGAGTAGTGCGCAAGCTGGCTCTGGAAGGAGCGTCAGCAATTCTGGTGGCTCCAAGGTGGCCAAGACAGGTTTGGTTCGCAGACATGGTAAGGTTAGCAGAGGATCAGTTCGTTCTACCCCTGCTGCCGGATCTGCTCACTCAGGGTCATCTACGTTACCCCAATTTACCAACGCTGGCTTTGACGGCCTGGCTGCTGAAACCTCCATCTTGAAGGAGGAAGGTCTTTCTAATGCTGTGATTCAAACTCTTATTAGTGCTAGGAAGAGATCTTCTTCTTCCGTTTACTATAGGACTTGGAGGTCTTATATTGATTGGTGTGAGTCTAGGGCCTTACCCTGTAGGGAATTTTCTATTTCTAGAATCTTGGATTTCCTGCAGCACGGTTTGGATCTAGGGCTCCAACTCAGTACTATGAAGGGGCAGGTGTCTGCCCTGGCGGTGTTTTTCCAAAGATCGTTTGCGCTTCATATGTTGGTAGGGCTTTTTTCAAGGGGGTTACGCATGTGCGGCTTCCTAGGAAGCCTATGATTCCGGTTTGGGATTTGAACTTGGTTCTTTCTGCTCTTCAGGGTACTCCTTTTGAGCCTTTGCATGATATTGCCCTGTCTTCACTTATGCAGAAGGTGGCCTTTTTGGTAGCTATCACCTCCGTTCAGCGTGTTTCTGAGTTGGCGGCTCTGTCTATTCAAGCTCCGTATTTTGTAAGACATCTGGACAAGGTGGTTTTCCGTTTCAAGTCGGATTTCCTTCCTAAGGTGGTGTCTGCTTTTCATCTAAATCAGGATATTGTTCTGCCCTCTCTGTGTCCTAATCCCAAAAACAATAAGGAGAGGGCCCTGCACTCCTTGGATGTGGTTCGTGCTGTGAAGTACTATTTGGTAGTAACTTCTTCTTTTCGCAAGGCTGATAACTTCTTTGTGGTTCCTTCCGGGCCCAAGAAAGGATTGGCGCCCGCCAAGTCTTCCATCAGTAAATGGATTCGTCAGGCCATTGTTGGGGCCTATTCTGCTAAGGGGAGGAGTCCCCCCTTTTCGTGTTACTGCTCATTCTACTCGTGCGGTTGGGGCTTCCTGGGCTTTCCAGCACCAGGCCTCTGTTGAGCAAGTTTGTGAGGCCGCTACCTGGTCTTCTGTTCACACTTTTTCAAAGTTTTACAAGGTTGATGTTAGGGCCTCAGCGGATGCTGTTTTTGGCCGCAAAGTTCTGCAGGCTGCAGTGGTTTAGTTGTGCAGTTATGCCTTGTTTCGGATCCCCGCCCTTTATGGACACTGCTATTGGATGTCCCACATGTAATGAATATCTTGAAGCGGGGTGTGTGACATACTTAGAATAATACCATTTTGTGAATACTCACCTTGTAAAATGGGTATTATAAGTATGTCACACACCCCGCTTCACCCCGCCCTTTTATTTTCTGGATCCTTCATACTGTTAACTTTGCGTTGTTATGACTTATATTTGGCTCTTCCTGGTCCCTTACCTTACTGCTCTCTAGATACTGGGTAGTGAGTGGGAGGTCCCAGGTATTTATGGGACTGGGAGGGGCTTCTTTTTTCCTATCATCTCTGCAGTTCGCCCTCTTCAGGTCAGTATTACCCACATGTAATGAATATCTTGAAGCGGGGTGTGTGACATACTTATAATACCCATTTTACAAGGTGAGTATTCACAAAATGGTATTTTCATCCTGAAGGTAGGAGAATATGAATACTTCAATAATATTAACACCAATGCCAAAATAGACTTTTCAATTAAGATAGTATCTCTTTACTTATTTTTTAAGGGCGATATACATTAAGCCCCCAAAGCAATAATAAATTCAACAAATACATTATACAAGCTCTGCCCTCAACGGAAAACTGCTATTCTCTCTCTGAGGCCATAGGCAACACATAATATCAAAGAAACGTTTGAAGCCACAATATTAACGGGATAAAAAATGACAAGCAACAACTAAAAAGGTACAAATTTACAATATTTTAATAAGCAGCAAGGCATGATACAATTAAGGCACAGAATTTTTCCTATGGTATACATGATGGAGAGTGTTAATCTGAAATATTTTCACACACAGTGCATTGAGAAAGCCCGGAAGGGAGAAACATGTTTGCCCAATGTGAATGACCCATACAAAGATCAAGAAGTATTTGTGATGTATTAATTTTTTGTACACATTAGCTTTGGAAAATCATATGTAAAGTGCATTATAGTGAAAAAAATGTTAAATCATGTATACTACATATGTATGAAGAGATATGAAATGTTCAATCTTTTTATTAAACAGCAATTTAACCATATGAGTTAAGCTTTAACCATATGGGCAAATGTTTACAGTAGGGAAAGTGCAATATATGCATTATGCTGCTATTCCAAATCATGGACATGTAATTATATGAATGTATATATGATCAAACAGTAGAACAAATAACAAACAGGCTCAATATCCTTTTCATTGTATTTTATATATATCTTTAATAAACTTTTTCAAAGATTCTCAAAAAAAGTGTGGTCATACATAGAGCTAATTAAAAAATGGAGGCGGCCTAGCCCCAGCAACAAGTAGGATTCAATGAGGCTCATATATGTACTCACCAATTTTAAGCAGAATGTGAGACAGGGTCACCAAAAAATACAGTAGGGATAGGAGAATAAACCAATCCCGGAGAGTGTGCTTTGCATAGACAAAGCAGAGTTGGGGTCAGGGAAAGGACATCAATCCCAGAATGCAGAGCAACACAGTCAGAAGACACTTCCTGTTTGCAGGCTGCCTGATGCTCCATGAGCCGCCATCTTGGATGTTTAAAGGCTCATAACATGCAGTAGATGCAGGTAGGATAATTTTTAATGTGAGCAATCTGTATGTACAGGGTGTGGGAAACATATAAGATAGGCTCTTACTTAGGGTGAAGGTCCGGTTTAAAGATTCAGAACTCCCCTTCCCCAGGGCTTTCAGCAAGACATTGGGGTTGAGACAGCACCGTATTTTTCTTGCTTGCTTTTTTTGTGAGTAAACACTTTTTCTCATGAGTTTTTCGCTTGGTGAAATTCAGCATCATATTTAGCTTTGCTAAACATGATGATGTATTGATGTGAGGGAAAAAATGATGAATCATGAGAAAAAGTAAAAAAAGAAATACAACCCTATTATGGGAAAGCCAGTCTGGTTTTTCTTCACAGTTCTTCTCTGCAAACACAGAGCATCCATTAAAAGTGATTTGTCCAATGAATAAATGTGAGGTAAGAGCTTCAGTGCCATCCCAATATTTAAGACATTTTGGACTGATAATTATACTACAATAACCCATTACTCCAAATAATCTTTTTACGTCTCTGTGCAATCCAATGTACTCAGAAGCCGTTGAGTGTGCAATGCCAAGAATTAGGTTTAAATTTACACAGCCAAAGACTTTCCACTAGTGGACATGTGTTTCAAACTTTTGGCCCTAGGCCGGAAGTATCGGGTCAGCTATAGCTATGAATATATATATATATATATATATATATATATATATATATATATATAGCTATATATTGTTCTTTAAACAAGACAAGAATTTACTTTGATAACCATTACTACAAAATGACTTTTGGACTGGTTTCTGCAGTTAATAACACACTGTGATTTGGGCTTAATGCCTGGTGGGGGATCTACCAGTTACTAAATATATGTTTATTTTGCGTTTTCTGCCTTTAATTTTCTACATTACTTGGCCTAGAATAGGTGGATTCCTAGTGCAAGAATTTGCCAGCCCTTGCTGCCCTAGACAGCATCCTCTGCACACAAATTCTGGGCCACATCATGAGCCTCTTGAGGCTGAGCAGAGGCTCTATTGTAGGTGCAAATATAATTGCAAGATACCACCCGCAAGCCAGTACCACCAGGCAAACACAGCAAAGGTGTTACAAATTATAAAAAATAAACAAGCAATACATAGATCAGACCTAATCTGCTACTTGTATCAGTAAGACTAATTTTATCTTATACATTAGGGGAAGTAAAAAAATTAAGATGCAATGCAAGGTATGCTTTCCAAGAAACTGACATTTAATAAACACACGAATATCCATTTTTTCAGATGGAAGACTTCAGGGCTGGTATTGCACTGATGACATCACTTCCCCATCACACTGTCCCGACCAAGTGGAACATACAGCAACAACATTGTACCAAAGAAAAATGTCTCCAAAGAAGGGAAATTATTATTATTATTATGAATTAGTGAAGAAGAAAAAAAACAATAAAGTGCAACAAGCAACCTAGGAAAAGCCAAAGGAGGTCTTTGCATACGAATACTAAAGAACCTCAATAAAACATTATCTTACAGACCAAGAATAAAACCATCATTAGAGATGAGCGAATCGATTCTGATGAACCCGAATTCGTTACGAATTTCATGAAATATTCGATTTGTTACGATTCCGAATATCGCCGTGATTCGATCACTCAAATCGCTTTCTTAAAACTCCATTTACTGCTATACAGCCCATCTAAAATGGTGGATCCACATGTCAGGAAATGTCCCATGGGGCAAGGAATGGTAGGTGTCACATGCTACCTATCAGCAGACAGGCTTACCGATGATTTCACAGCCCCACATAAGCGGCGGCCATCTTGCGGAAGATCATTCTGACACTGTATTGCGACCAGAGCAGGTCAGCCAGGGATGGGCGAGGGACAGATAGACAGACAGACGGACAGACAGACAGATAGGTAGATAGACACAGCAAGGGAGAGATAGATAGAACAAAGAACAGAAGAAGCAGAGCGAGGGGCAGATAGAGAAGGAGAGAGCTGTGACAGTGACAGATAAAGACAGGGACAGTTGAAAGTGTTTGCACTAGCTTCCAAGCCTATTTAGTGTTAATAACACTCCTGCCTATTTAGCTTTTCCTTTACCTGGTATCATTCTTTAAAAAGCGTGCTAGCATTAATATTTCAAGACTGGTTGCATTTTGTAAGCAAAATCACTTGTCCACAATCAAAGGAGGCCACCTCTGTATGTGAGCAGGGGGCATCCCAAAAACTAGCATTAATATTTCAAGACTACCTGTCTAAAAACTGGTTGCATTTTGTAAGCAAAGTCACTTTTCCACAATCAAAGGAGGCCACCTCTGTATGTGAGCAGGGGGCATCCCAAACACTAGCATTAATATTTCAAGACTACCTGTCTAATAACTGCTTGCATTTTTTAAGCAATGTCACTTTTCCACAATCAAAGGAGGCCACCTCTGTATGTGAGCAGGGGGCATCCAAAACACTAGCATTAATATTTCAAGACTACCTGTGTACTAACTGCTTGCATTTTATAATCAACGTCACTTTTCCACAATCAAAGGAGGCCACCTATGTATGTGAGCAGGGGGCATCCCAAACACTAGCATTAATATTTCAAGACTACCTGTGTACTAACTGCTTGCATTTTATAATCAATGTCACTTTTCCACAATCAATGAGGCCACCTCTGTATGTGAGCAGGGGGCATCCCAAACACTAGCATTAATATTTCAAGACTACCTGTGTACTAACTGCTTGCATTTTGTAAGCAAAGTCACTTTTCCACAATCAAAGGAGGCCACCTCTGTATGTGAGCAGGGGGCATCCCAAACACTAGCATTAATATTTCAATGCTACCTGTCTAATAACTGCTTGCATTTTATAAGCAAAGTCACTTTTCCACAATCAAAGGAGGCCACCTCTGTATGTGAGCAGGGGGCATCCCAAACACTAGCATTAATATTTCAAGACTACTTGTCTAATAACTGCTTGCATTTTTTAAGCAATGTCACTTTTTCACAATCAAAGGAGGCCACCTCTGTATGTGAGCAGGGGGCATCCCAAACACTAGCATTAATATTTCAAGATTAGCTGTGTACTAACTGCTTGCATTTTATAATCAATGTCACTTTTCCACAATCAAATGAGGCCACCTCTGTATGTGAGCAGGGGGCATCCCAAACACTAGCATTAATATTTCAAGACTACCTGTGTACTAACTGCTTGCATTTTGTAAGCAAAGTCACTTTTCCACAATCAAAGGAGGCCACCTCTGTATGTGAGCAGGGGGCATCCCAAACACTAGCATTAATATTTCAATGCTACCTGTCTAATAACTGGTTGCATTTTTTAAGCAAAGTCACTTTTCCACAATCAAAGGAGGCCACCTCTGTATGTGAGCAGGGGGCATCCCAAACACTAGCATTAATATTTCAAGACTACCTGTCTAATAACTGGTTGCATTTTGTAAGCAACATCACTTTTCCACAATCAAAGGAGGCCACCTCTGTATGTGAGCAGGGGGCACCCCAAACACTAGCATTAATATTTCAAGACTACCTGTCTAATAACTGGTTGCATTTTGTAAGCAAAGTCACTTTTCCACAATCAAAGGCGGCCACATCTGTATGTGAGCAGGGGGCACCCCAAACACTAGCATTAATATTTCAAGACTACCTGTCTGCTAACTGGTTGCATTTTGTAAGCAAAGTCACTTTTCCACAATCAAAGGCGGCCACATCTGTATGTGAGCAGGGGGCATCCCAAACACTAGCATTAATATTTCAAGACTACCTGTCTAATAACTGGTTGCATTTTTTAAGCAAAGTCACTTTTCCACAATCAAAGGAGGCCACCTCTGTATGGGAGCAGGGGGCATCCCAAACACTAGCATTAATATTTCAAGACTACCTGTGTACTAACTGCTTGCATTTTATAATCAATGTCACTTTTCCACAATCAAATGAGGCCACCTCTGTATGTGAGCAGGGGGCATCCCAAACCCTAGCATTAATATTTCAAGACTTCCTGTGTACTAACTGCTTGCATTTTGTAAGCAAAGTCACTTTTCCACAATCAAAGGAGGCCACCTCTGTATGTGAGCATGGGGCATCCCAAACACTAGCATTAATAATTCAATGCTACCTGTCTAATAACTGGTTGCATTTTTTAAGCAAAGTCACTTTTCCACAATCAAAGGAGGCCACCTCTGTATGTGAGCAGGGGGCATCCCAAACACTAGCATTAATATTTCAATGCTACCTGTCTAATAACTGTTTGCATTTTTTAAGCAAAGTCACTTTTCCACAATCAAAGGAGGCCACCTCTGTATGTGAGCAGGGGGCATCCCAAACACTAGCATTAATATTTCAAGACTACCTGTCTAATAACTGGTTGCATTTTGTAAGCAAAGTCACTTTTCCACAATCAAAGGCGGACACATCTGTATGTGAGCAGGGGGCATCCCAAACACTAGCATTAATATTTTACGACTACCTGTCTAAAACTGGTTGCATTTTTTAAGCAAAGTCACTTTTCCACAATCAAAGGAGGCCACCTCTGTATGGGAGCAGGGGGCATCCCAAACACTAGCATTAATATTTCAAGACTACCTGTGTACTAACTGCTTGCATTTTATAATCAATGTCACTTTTCCACAATCAAATGAGGCCACCTCTCTATGGGAGCCGGGGGCATCCCAAACACTAGCATTAATATTTCAAGACTACCTGTGTATTAACTGCATGCATTTTATAAGCAAAGTCACTTTTCCACAATCAAAGGAGGCCACCTCTGTATGTGAGCAGGGGGCATCCCAAACTCTGGCATTATTATTTCAAGAGTACCTGTCTGCTAACTGGTTGGATTTTGTAAACAAAGTCACTTGTCCACTATAAAAGCAGCCAACCTATGTATTTGAAGAGAGGGCATTCCAAATACTAGCAAAAATATTTCAAGAGTACCTGTCTACTAACTGGTTGCATTTTGTAAAGAAAGTCATTTTTCCACTATAAAAGCAGCCAACCTATGTATTTAAAGAGGGAGCATCCCAAACACTAGCATTAATATTTCAATACTACCTGTCTAATAACTGGTTGCATTTTGTAAGCAAAGTCACTTTTCCACAATCAAAGGAGGCCACATCTGTATGTGAGCAGGGGGCATCCCAAACACTAGCATTAATATTTCATGACTACCTGTCTAATAACTGGTTGCATTTTGTAAGCAAAGTCACTTTTCCACAATCAAATGAGGCCACCTCTGTATGTGAGCAGGGGGCATCCCAAACACTAGCATTAATATTTTAAGACTACCTGTCTAATAACTGGTTGCATTTTGTAAGCAACGTCACTTTTCCACAATCAAAGGAGGCCACCTCTGTATGTGAGCAGGGGGCACCCCAAACACTAGCATTAATATTTCAAGACTACCTGTCTAATAACTGCTTGCATTTTGTAAGCAAAGTCACTTTTCCACAATCAAAGGCGGCCACATCTGTATGTGAGCATGGGGCATCCCAAACACTAGCATTAATATTTTAAGACTACCTGTCTAATAACTGGTTGCATTTTTTAAGCAAAGTCCCTTTTCCACAATCAAAGGAGGCCACCTCTGTATGGGAGCAGGGGGCATCCCAAACACTAGCATTAATATTTCAAGACTACCTGTGTACTAACTGCTTGCATTTTATAATCAATGTCACTTTTCCACAATCAAATGAGGCCACCTCTGTATGTGAGCAGGGGGCATCCCAAACACTAGCATTAATATTTCAAGACTTCCTGTGTACTAACTGCTTGCATTTTGTAAGCAAAGTCACTTTTCCACAATCAAAGGAGGCCACCTCTGTATGTGAGCATGGGGCATCCCAAACACTAGCATTAATATTTCAATGCTACCTGTCTAATAACTGTTTGCATTTTTTAAGCAAAGTCACTTTTCCACAATCAAAGGAGGCCACCTCTGTATGTGAGCAGGGGGCATCCCAAACACTAGCATTAATATTTCAAGACTACCTGTCTAATAACTGGTTGCATTTTGTAAGCAAAGTCACTTTTCCACAATCAAAGGCGGACACATCTGTATGTGAGCAGGGGGCATCCCAAACACTAGCATTAATATTTTACGACTACCTGTCTAAAACTGGTTGCATTTTTTAAGCAAAGTCACTTTTCCACAATCAAAGGAGGCCACCTCTGTATGGGAGCAGGGGGCATCCCAAACACTAGCATTAATATTTCAAGACTACCTGTGTACTAACTGCTTGCATTTTATAATCAATGTCACTTTTCCACAATCAAATGAGGCCACCTCTCTATGGGAGCCGGGGGCATCCCAAACACTAGCATTAATATTTCAAGACTACCTGTGTATTAACTGCATGCATTTTATAAGCAAAGTCACTTTTCCACAATCAAAGGAGGCCACCTCTGTATGTGAGCAGGGGGCATCCCAAACTCTGGCATTATTATTTCAAGAGTACCTGTCTGCTAACTGGTTGGATTTTGTAAACAAAGTCACTTGTCCACTATAAAAGCAGCCAACCTATGTATTTGAAGAGAGGGCATTCCAAATACTAGCAAAAATATTTCAAGAGTACCTGTCTACTAACTGGTTGCATTTTGTAAAGAAAGTCATTTTTCCACTCTAAAAGCAGCCAACCTATGTATTTAAAGAGGGAGCATCCCAAACACTAGCATTAATATTTCAATACTACCTGTCTAATAACTGGTTGCATTTTGTAAGCAAAGTCACTTTTCCACAATCAAAGGAGGCCACATCTGTATGTGAGCAGGGGGCATCCCAAACACTAGCATTAATATTTCATGACTACCTGTCTAATAACTGGTTGCATTTTGTAAGCAAAGTCACTTTTCCACAATCAAATGAGGCCACCTCTGTATGTGAGCAGGGGGCATCCCAAACACTAGCATTAATATTTCAAGACTACCTGTCTAATAACTGGTTGCATTTTTTAAGCAAAGTCACTTTTCCACAATCAAAGGAGGCCACCTCTGGATGTGAGCAGGGGGCATCCCAAACACTAGCATTAATATTTCAAGACTACCTGTGTACTAACTGCTTGCATTTTATAAGCAAAGTCACTTTTCCACAATCAAAGGAGGCCACCTCTGTATGTGAGCATGGGGCATCCCAAACTCTGGCATTAATATTTCAAGAGTACCTGTCTGCTAACTGGTTGCATTTTGTAAACAAAGTCACTTTTCCACTATAAAAGCAGCCAACCTATGTATTTGAAGAGGGAGCATCCCAAATACTAGCATAAATATTTTAAGAGTACCTGTCTACTAACTGGTTGCATTTTGTAAAGAAAGTCACCTTTCCACTATAAAAGCAGCCAACCTATGTATTTAAAGAGGGGGCATCCCAAACACTAGCATAAATATTTCAAGAGTACCTGTCTGCTAACTGGTTGCATTTTGTACAGAAAGTCACTTTTCCAATGTCAAAGCAGCCAGCCTATGTATTTGAAGAGGTGGCATCCCGAATACTAGCATAAATATTTCAAGAGTACCTGTCTGCTAACTGGTTGCATTTTGTAAAGAAAGTCACGTTGTCAAATTGCCAGCAGCCATTGCCTTTTACCGGGGGAGGGGCATCCCAAATATACTAGCATGTGTCTTTTAAGAGTACACACATTGGAGTTGGCAAGAGCAACATTAGGAGCCCATATATTGCCTGAAAGACACACATATGAGCTGGCAGCAGCAGCATAGGGAGCCCATATATTGCCTGAAAGACACACCCTGGAGTTGGCAGCAGCATAAGGAGCTACCACGCATCAGTTACTACCATGGATCAGCCATTGGTGGCTGGAAATCCTGGCTGAAGAAATGTAGCTTAGACCTGATAGCCTTAACCATTCAAGGTATCCAGGAGCAGCTTATCTCTTTGCAGAATTCGGTTAGCCACACAAAAGAAAAACTAGCCAATACTCTTTCCAGCTCTGACCTCCAGACCTACCTAGAATCCCTGGAGATCTCTCTAGAACAATATAAGAAAGAAACTATCACCACTAAATTAAATAAATACAGAAGAGACACCCTCGATTACGAGGAAAACCGGGTATATTCCTGGAGAGATTTTAGACGCCCAAGGTTCTTCCATAGAAGGGATCCCCAGAGGGCCAACCAAAGCGACTCGTGTAGATTCAAGTAGATCGTCTGAGGACCAGGAACCACAGCCTTTTTTAGATATAGCACAGAATCCCCAAGGCCTAAACCCAAGAAGACGAGGCGGGAAAGAAACGTCCAAGGTCTCCCGGGCCCGCAAAGAGTACTCCGGAGTCAGACCCAGGGACATCGCTCTAAGTGGTTAACTTGTCCTCTAGACCACTCAGCACAATTGAAATCAAGGTACTACTGAAGGGTCTTGGCTTTGTACCAACTCATCGGGGTAACCCACTTGAGTTGGATATTGATTTATATTGTTTTTTTCGTTCCATCAGGTTACGTTCACACTTTGATATCTCAGACATGTCTTACCCTACCACCTCATCTGAGCTTACATGGATGGGAGTAGACCTAAGCGCATGCCGCCCTCCGAGTAAGTGGCTTCCACTGACTATGCCTCATAGTGTTGAAACAGATATCAAAATGGTCCAAAGAGATATCGCCAATCTGAAGTGGCACCCCCAAGGCTCTTGCTTTATAAGCAACATGACAAAATTAGAAAGAGAAGCATTAGCCAACTTACACAATGACAAATCTATCATAAATAAAGCCGCTGACAAGGGGGGTGCCACTGTCATATTGGATTCCTCATATTACAATGAAACAGTACTGCAACAACTATCTGATTCACAGGTGTACGAACCATTGCCAGGTGACCCTTTACCCGAAATCCAAACCACCATATATCAAGTAGTAGAAAAAGCTTTTAATGAGGCCTTGATAGATCCGAGCCACCCTATGACGCCACTATTCTATATCTTACCAAAGATTCACAAGCACCCAACAAGACCACCAGGACGGCCCATAGTGGCCGGGACTAATTCAATATTTCAACCCATAGCCATCTTTCTTGACAAGATCTTGCAAACCAAGGTGCTTAAAATCCCCTCATTCCTTCGCAATACAGGAGACTTTCTGAATAAACTTGCAGCCCTAGGCCCCATTCCTCCACAAACCATTCTTTGCAGTATGGACGTGAACAGCCTGTACACGTCCATACCCCAAACACTTGGAATCTCTATAGTAAAGAAGAATTTAGATCAGATGCAACTCACCCCTGCATACAAGTCCTTCTGCATGACCCTACTTGAAATAATACTCACTTAGAGCTACTTCTGGTACAATTACAGATTTTTTCTACAAAAACAAGGCACTGCTATGGGCTCCAATGTGGCGCTGGCATACGCAAATCTCTTTATGGCCGAGTTCGAAGAATCCGTAGTATACTCTAACCCATTGTTTCAGGATCATGTCCTCATGTGGTATAGATACATTGGTGACGTGTTTTTTCTCTGGACAGGAGACCCAGATAACCTACAAATTTTCAAAAATGACTTGGACGGAGCCTGGCCCACAATCTCCTTTACTCTGGAAACCGACCCAGATAAGGTAAATTTTTTAGATGTTTGGGTTAGTAGCTCTAATAACATCCTACACACCGACCTCTATTCCAAGCCCACAGACCGCAACACATATCTGCATTCTAAACGCTTTCATCCTAAAAGACTCAAAGACGGCTTACCCTATAGCCAATTTATTCGCCTCAGACGTATCATAGATAATGACGATACCTTTCAAACCAGGGCCACCAAAATGGCTGATGACTTTGTAGAACGAGGATACTCCCCGATAATCATTAACAAAGCTCTGGAAAAAGCCTCAACTGTACCGAGATCATCCCCCTTACAGTATCGACCAAAACAACCCCAACCACCCATGTTCACCTACAAAAGGTCTAAAAACCTTAAGGATACTCTAATACATGCCGAAACCTCTCAGAAATTCTGGGAAGAAGTAAATAGGGACTGGCTGAGCACACTACCAAAACCCATGGGCAGGCACGCATGTGGAAATTGCGCGCAATGTAATTTGGTCATCAAATGCAACTCATTTAATCACCCCACCACAGGGAAGTCATATCAATTGCGTGGATTATTTAATTGTAACACTACGGAAGTAATTTACCTATTGAAATGCCCCTGTGGTATGGCCTATGTAGGGCAAACACAGCGGGCTGTCAAGAATCGTATCAGTGAACACAGGAGTGCCATTCATCGTTTTGACTTTAATTCCCCTGTTGCTCGGCACTTCGCAGAGGCCAATCACCAAGTGTGACAGCTTAGGTATCTAGTAATTGAAAAGGTCACCCCACACAAAAGAGGTGGTGACCTTGTCGATAGACTTCTGAAACGAGAGCTCTTTTGGATTTATGAACTGAGAACCAACATTCCTATGGGCATGAATGAGGATTGCGACTTGTCCCCCTTTTTTTGACTAGGGCTAGTGACTGATTGATCATAACACCCTGACTACACATACTCACCTAATCCCATTCATACATCTTGATCATAACAATGGAATTCACCATTCCCATCATACTCCTCTTTTGTCTCCAGTTTGCCATTTTTTGCAATAGTTGTATAGTACTGCTTTATTGATTTCACCTTATACTCTTTATATAGAAATCTCGTCCTCACCAGACAAAACAAGACTCCCCCTCATTTAAATTTGGCAACCATATCTTTGCTTGATGAAAACATAGAAGCATGTTCCTTTGGTAAGCAACCATTTTGTTTACGTTGGCTTTATATCCCCCTTATTCAATACAGAGGACCAAGTGATATGCAACAATTGGATTTTATTCCCTTTAAAGTTAAGGGACTAGACTTATATCCCCGTATATTCTATAACTATTCACTAGTTCCAGTGGTATATCTTCTACATTCTTTCCTAGGTTCGAGTTGTACTGAATGGTTAATGTGAACCTACTGTTATCTAACATTACCAGCTTTTATGTTAATATCCCTGCCAGTTGCAAACGCCTATAATATGTAAATAAACAGTAAACTTGTAATATCTGTATAACTTTATTTTCCTGCTGGTAACACTTGTGCTCTTTACTTTCAGACTTATCTACCGCATTGGAAATCCTCCACAATCAGCACCTACTCACCTTCACTTGCTCCGCTGATATCCGATGTGGCGGACGCCCCATGCGCCTGCGTACTGCCATCTTTCGGCTGGCAAATACAGCCGGCCGAGAGATGGAGGGCGGAAGGTCGGGGCGTCCGCTACCGGAAGTGATGCGCAGTGACGCGAATGGGCGTTCGCGTCACGGCGACGTCACAGGGCCGGCCCCAGGGGGATATGCGCACTTTAGGCCCATAAAGCAGCACGCATACTCACCAGCAGCAGGCACCACTCTCCGCATCACAGCTACGCTCTGAGGAAGGGACAATCACTCCCGAAACACGTGTCAGCAAGCAAGGACGCAACGGCAGCGAACCAGTGAGCACCCTCCATCCTGCTATAAGCCTCATGATTTCCTGATACCAGGACAACCTTTGGAAATTCCAAACAGCTGATAAACTATGCCTCATACGTGCGATTTAAAGGTATAGCCACACACCTAAAATGCTTGTACATTACTACTATGGTAATACCTTATTGAAGTGGCTCTATCAGTTATATAGCTATTGTTTTCTGCCTAATTTTGCTGCATCTTCCTACAATACGCATAGCCCTAACTAGGATGCAGTAATATTGCAAGCTTTGTATATTTTGTAAATAGTATATAGCATTGGATAATACGGTGGTGTAATTGTGATTTGGTGTCTTCACATTTGTTCTTCCCATGACATGGACATATTAGATATTCACTGTCCATGATACCTTTTGTACTGCTTTTCAGAAATCTCTCAATACAATTTATCTTTTTTGCAACAAAAACTTTTTTGTGTTAAGGTGTGCATTCATAGTTTTCTAGTTCTTGATGGAAATCCTGGCTGATCCATGCCTGATTCATCTTCACAAAGGTGAGTCTCTCCACATTTTTCGTGGACAGACTAATTCTCCTTGGCATGACTATGGCCCCCACCGCACTAAACACCTGCTCAGATGGCACGCTACTGGCCGGCCGGACAGCTTTCCCAGGGCAAACTCTGCCAGTTGCGGCCACAAGTCAATTTTGGCTGCCCAGAAGTCCAGCGGGTCCTCAAGGTGCGTTGGCATGGTCATGTCAAGGTATGACACTACCTGCTGGTTCAGGGCCTGCTCGAGGTCTTTCTGCTGCTCATGATTAGCCTCACTATGCGGGTGAAGAAAGCTTCTCATTAGCGACTGAAGACTCAGGCTGCTGCTGATGGAGCTGCTGCTGCTGCTCCTGCCACCCCTCCCAGCAGCCATGGCAGTGGAAGGTGAGCGCAGAGGTCCACCCGAGTCAGACCTGCGAGAATATGGACCATGGCGCAGATAGGCATTGGCACAACTGACTACGTAGAATGTCTCTGTAGTAGGTCAGTTTGTCCTCCCTCTCAGTGGGTGTAAAAAATGCCCCCATTTTGTGCCGATAGCAAGGGTCCAAAAAGGTGGAAAGCCAGAAGTCATCCCGCTGACAAATGGAGACAATTCTGCTGTCACTACGCAAGCACGTGAGCATGCATCGTGCCATTTGTGCAAGTGACTCGGAGGGACTACCTGTCTCCATCTCCACTGCATACTGCCATGGTGTGCCTGGGTCCTCTGTCTCGCCTTCCTCACAACCCTCTAGCTCCTCTGGCTGCTCCTGCTCCTGCCCTCCTGTCAGATGACTAGATAAAATGGACATTTTGTCAAACCTAAACTGTGCTTCGCTGTGCCCCACCCCCTCCTCCTCCACTTCAGCGCCCACAGGCTTCATGTGGCCAGGAAATGTAGGCGCCATGTCTCCAGTGCCCTGACCAGCTATGGTTTCCAACACATGTTGTAGTACATGAAGCAGTGGAATCACATCGTTCATCCCGTAGTCCTGGCGACTGACTAATAATTGGCTTCCTCAAAGGGCCTGAGCAAATGACAGGTGTCACATATGAGCTGCCACTGGTTTACATTGAAGTTACACAGGGGAGTCCCCCTATCCGCTTGGATCATCAACAAATCAGTGATGGCTTTTCTCTGTTCATATAGTCGATCCAACATATGGAGGGTGGAAACATCGCAAATCAGACTATGTTGGGGGATACCCACTTCCTGTAGCTCAAGAAGGGTGTGCTTGGCGATGTAGGAGTGGCTGAAGTGCATGCAAAGTTTCCTTCCCATTGTTAGGATGTCTTGCAGATGGGGGGAAGACTTCAGAAAATGCTTGACAACTAGGTTGAACATGTGTGGCATACAAGGTGCATGGCTCAGGCTTCCTTGTTGCAGCGCAGACAAGATGTTCTTCCCATTGTCAGTCACCATGGTTCCCATTTGCAGTTTTGGTGGAGATTTATGATTTTTAGCAGTTCCTCCCTTGTGTGACTCCGTGGCTCAAGGCAAACCATGCGAAGAACAGCATGAAACTGCCGTGTCCTGCACACATGGTAGGCTGGAAGGGCACTGAAAAAAATAAAAATACAGAAAAAAAAATATTTAGAAAAAACAAAAAAAAAAATAAAAATGAAAAAACAATTGTAAAAAAATATTAAATAAATATTAAATATGATAAATATTAAATAAATATAAAAAAGACAATGGAAAAAAAATATTAAAACAATACAAAAAAATTCAAAAAATCAAAAAATATATATTTTTTAAAAATACAAAATATTAAAAAGAAAAAGAAAATGAAAAAAAATACTAAATTAACCAAAAAAAAAATGGATAAATTTTATGTTATTATGTTATATGTTATTGTTATTATGTTATATGTTATTATATGTTATTATTATAAATGTGTTCAAATAAGATAAATGTTAACAATTAATATGTAATTGACAATTAGGCACTTTTTTCTGTGACACCATTACTAAGTACAAGTGCACTGTCACAGGCACAATGGCCTAGGAGCGTGGAGGCCACAGCGGAGGGACCTGTCCAAGTTGCTGTTGTGGTTGTGCAGGAACCACAATCACCCAGTGGGCCTTAAAGGATATGTATTGTCCCTGATCGTAGATACAGCTCCAGAAGTAGGCACTGCCGTGCACTTTGGTACACACTGACAGGCTAAAGGACTGGCCCACCTTCTGTTCAACAAAATTGTGCAAGGCTGGTACTGCCTTCTTCGCAAAAAAATGACAGCGTGGGACTCTCCACCTCGGCTCGGCACAAACCATCAGTTCTCTGAAAGGTCTACCACCTCAAAAAGGAGGGACTGCAGCACCAGCAACTTATACAGGAGCACATTTAGCTTCTGCGTGTTGGATGAGTGGGCACATACTGTTGTCTCTTGGACATGGCTTGGCCAATGGATTGCTGGCGGAATGACTGACTCGGATTAAGAGGAGGAGGAGCATCTGGAGCGACAGAGGGTGGGTATGAAACACAGGAGGTGGTGGAGCCTTGGCTGGCTGGAACAGGGAGCGGTGTGCCACTGGGTAATGCAGCAGGCTGGACCGCCACTTTGGAGCCAACTCTCCCAGACCGCTTTATGGTGACGCTGCAAATGTTGATGCAGGGCTGTGGGTCCAACATTGGGACCCTGGCCACAATTCGCCTTCTGCATACACATCATATAGCCATGTTAACCTCCTGCAGATGCTTAATGTAAAACTGGCACATCGCCGAGTAGCTGATTTTCCAACCAACAGTCCGCACTAATTCACTGCTGCTGCCGCCGCCGCCGCCGCCGCCGACTCCATGGACCCCCTTCCACTACCTCCTGGGAAGGTAGCCTGCCATGCAGCAAGTGGTCTACCCCAAGCACATTTGCCTCTATACTTTCCCCTTCTGCCACCATGCTGACCGCTAAATCTGTCACTCTCCATCACTCAAAGCCTTTAAAAGTGCCCTCAAAACCCACTGATGTCCTCCTCAGGTTCCTCAACAGTGTCTGCTTAAGAAGCCAAAACGCTTGCAACACCACCTCCCAAGCCACTCTCCTCATCACTACTTGACCGCCTAGTGGAAGAAGCGGCGAGTGTCTCCTCCACTTCTTGGCTGGGCAGTAGCTGCTGATTTTTCAGATTATCAGATCGTCCTCACTGAATAGCGGAGCTTAACCCAAAGCATAAGATATAACCGACAGTTGACTGGGAGTGTCAGATGTCACTTGTGATGAAGTGGATGATCGTGTTAACCAATCGATGACGGCAGATGGGTTGCTGGTCGAGACACGACCGCTAGCTGATACCGGTAGATCAGGCCTCTCACTGAGACTCCTGCTGCCACTCACCCCTAGTCTGCTGAGACCTCTGCTTGATGAATTTAGGCCTAATATGTTACTATGTTACTAATATGTTACTATGTTACTAATATGTTACTATGTTACTAATATGTTACTAATCTGTCACTCTCCATCACTCCAAGCCTTTAAAGTGCCCTCAAAACTCACTGATGTCCTCCTCAGGTTCCTCAACAGTGTCTGCTTAAGAAGCCAAAACGCTTGCAACACCACCTCCTACGCCACTCTCCTCATCACTACTTGACCGCCTAGTGGAAGAAGCGGTGAGTGTCTCCTCCACTTCTTGGCTGGGCAGTACCTGCTGATTTTTCAGATTATCAGATCGTCCTCACTGAATAGCGGAGCTTAACCCAAAGCATAAGATATAACTGACAGTTGACTGGGGGGTGTCAGATGTCACTTGTGATGAAGTGGATGATCGTGTTAACCAATCGATGACGGCAGATGGGTTGCTGGTCGAGACACGACCGCTAGCTGATACCGGGGGATCAGGCCTCTCACTGAGACTCCTGCTGCCACTCGACCCTAGTCTGCTGCAACCTCTGCTTGATGAATTTAGGCCTCTGCAACTTCTCTGTGCCCATCCTGGCACTTCTCTGCCTGACATACTTAGTGCGTATATGAGGGGAGTACAAAACACTACACTACACTTAAAACAGGATTTGTCGATAACAGCAGCAGGTGTGTAACTATCTATGGCCTTTATCTAAGTAGTAACTAGGCCCTGAAGACTTTAACAGGAACAAAGTGATGCAACTCTTAGATGTGCGTAAGTGATGCTCTGATGAGGGCAATTCAATGTGCTCCAGTACGCTTGAAAAAAGTTTTTTTGAGAGACTGTCCTGCGTGGAAATGAATCGGGCATGGATCAGCCAAGATTTCCACCCACCAATGCCTTATGCATCAAAGTAGATTGATCATGGTGCCAGAATAACACTAAAGAAATATGGATAGTGCAAAACAGATTTAAAGCGCTGCTCTCTAGTTACAGACATTCCTGCGCATCAGACCACAAGTAATTATTGAGGAAATGCTTTACGTTAATCGTAATTTTTATTAATATTCTTCGGATAAGATATATGTGCCCAAAATCTGTATATGTTCTCTTCATGCTGCTGCCAATTCCAGGGTGTGTCTTTCAGGCAATATATGGGCTCCCTATGCTGCTGCCAACACCTGGGTGTGTCTTTCAGGCAATATATGGGCTCCTAATGCTGCTGCCAAATCCAGTGTCTCTTTCAGTCAATATATGGGCTCCTAACGCTGCTGCTGCTGCCAACTCCTGGGTGTTTTTTTCAGGTAATATATGAGCTCCTAATGCTGCTGCCAACTCCTGGGTGTGTCTTTCGGGCAATATATGGGCTCCTCATACTGCTGCCAACTCCAGGGTGTGTCTTTCAGGCAATATATGAACTCCTAATGCTGCAGCCAACTCATGGGTGTGTCTTTCAGGCAATATATGGGCTCCTAATGCTGCTGCCAAGTCCAGAGTTTCTCTTTCAGTCAATATATAGGCTCCCTATGCTGCTGCCAACTCCTGGGTGTGTCTTTCAGGGAATATATGAGCTCCCTATGCTGCTGCTAAGTCCTGGGTGTGTCTTTCGGGCAATATATGGGCTCCCTATGCTGCTGCTGCTGCCAACTCCTGGGTGTGTCTTTCAGGCAATATATAAGCTCCCTATGCTGCTGCTAAGTCCTGGGTGTGTCTTTCAGGCAATATATGGGCTCCCTATGCTGCTGCCAACTCCTGGATGTGTCTTTCAGGCAATATATGGACTCCCTATGCTGCTGCCAAGTCCAGATTGTGTCTTTCAGGCAATATATGGGCTCTCTATGCTGCTGCCAAGTCCAGCGTGTCTTTCAGGCAATTAATTCAGATCCCTATGTTGCTGCCAAGTCCAGAGTGTGTCTTTCAGGCAATATATGGACTCCCTATGCTGCTGCCAAGTCCAGAGTGTGTCTTTCAGGCAATATATGGACTCCCTATGCTGCTGCCAAGTCCAGATTGTGTCTTTCAGGCAATATATGGGCTCCCTATGCTGCTGCCAACTCCTTGGTGTGTCTTTCAGGCAATATATGAGCTCTCTATGCTGCTGCCAACTCCAATGTGTTTTTCAGGCAATATATGGGCTCCCTATGCTGCTGCCAAGTCCAGGGTGTGTCTTTCAGGCAATATATGGGCTCCCTATGCGACTGCCAACTCCTGGGTGTGTCTTTCAGGCAATATATGAGCTCCTAATGCTGCTGCCAACTCCTGGGTGTGTCTTTCAGGCAATATATGAGCTCCCTATGCTGCTGCCAACTCCTGGGTGTGTCTTTCAGGCAATATATGAGCTCCTAATGCAGCTGCCAACTCCCGGGTGTGTCTTTCAGGCAATATATGAGCTCCTAATGCTGCTGCCAACTCCTGGTTGTGTCTTTCAGGCAATATATGAGCTCCCTATGCTGCTGCCAACTCCAATGTGTTTTTCAGGCAATATCTGGGCTCCCTATGCTTCTGCCAAGTCCAGAGTGTGTCTTTCAGGCAATATATGGGCTCCCTATGCTGCTGCCAACTCCTGGGTGTTTCTTTCAGGCAATATATGAGCTCCTAAGGCTGCTGCCAAGTCCTGGGTGTGTCTTTCAGGCAAGATATGAGCTCCCTATGCTGCTGCCAACTCCAATATGTTTTTTCAGGCAATATATGGGCTCCTAATGCTGCTGCCAACTTCTGGGTGTGTTTTTCAGGCAATATATGGGCTCCCTATGCTACTGCCAAGTCCAGAGTGTGTCTTTCAGGCATCTGGAGCGACAGAGGGTGGGTATGACACACAGGAGGTGGTGGAGCCTTGGCTGGCTGGAACAGGGAGCGGTGTGCCACTGGGTAATGCAGCAGGCTGGACCGCCACTTTGGAGCCAACTCTCCCAGGCCGCTTTATGGTGACGCTGAAAATGTTGATGCAGGGCTGTGGGTCCAACATTGGGACCCTGGCCACACTTCGCCTTCTGCCTACACATCATATAGCCATGTTAACCTCCTGCAGATGCTTGATGAAAAACTGGCACATCGCCGAGTAGCTGATTTTCCAACCAACAGTCCGCACTAATTCACTGCTGCTGCCGCCGCCGACGACTCCATGGACCCCCTTCTACTACCTCCTGGGAAGGTAGCCTGCCGTGCAGCAAGTGGTCTACCCCAAGCACATTTGCCTCTATTCTTTCCCCTTCTGCCACCCTGCTGACCGCTAAATCTGTCACTCTCCATCACTCAAAGCCTTTAACCCTTTCGCTGCCAGCCTACCTGGAGTTTTTGTCACCCTTGGTGCCAAACCGTTTTGCATTATTTTGCGCTCCCCATGTTCAAATGTGATTTTTGAAGGGATTTCCAGGGATTTCCCAGGGAAATGATATATTGTTTTTTTCAGCAGAGTCTGGGCTTTAACATGAAATGTCTTATTTGTAATTTTTTAGGGGTATTCTCAATATTTTTGGGTGAAATATGTGAAAAAAAAATAAAAAAAAAATACATTTTTACAATTTGTAGTTTTTTTTGTAATAAAAAATGTAAGTTTTTCAATAAAATCTTATTGCGTGTGAAATCCCAATTTCTCCCAGTTACAGCGATACCACATATATATAGGTAGACACCCTTTCCTGCCCAGGAGACTCCCCCAAACTGAAACAGCGCTTTAGGGAATTTTCAGATAAAATACAACTATGCTATGCAATATGCGCACCTTGCAGTTCTTCCAGAAAAACAACCCTTTACATTTGAAATACCCCCAACAAACTATATATTCTCTGGAAGTACACACCTCAAGCTTTCTAGGCGTACCAGGCTTGTTGATGTGCCCATAGTTTTCTGGAAGTAATCCCTCATTGTATTCTTTGGTTGCAAAGAGTTTCCCTAAAAAAAGGATAAAAAAGCAGAATCAAAGCCACATTTTCCTAAAAAAACTATGTGCAAACAAGAAAAAACAAGTTTAGTCTGAAAAAACAACATCCCCCGAACAGAACGATACCCAACATGCATAGGTTCTGTCAAGGGAAGAGTTGCCAAACACCCCAAAGTAAAGCATGTGCGTAACAGTGATTTTACTTGAAAATTTCAGCTCTGCAGACAAAGTGCGCACCTTGCGATTTTTCAACCAAAACAACCCTTTACATTTAGAATATCCCCCATAAACCATATATTACCTGAAAGTACACATGTTAAGCTTTCTAAGCGTACCCAACTTGTTGTAGTGGGCTCATCTTTCTGGAATTAATCCCTCAAAGAATTCTTTGGTTGCGCAGGGTTTCCCTAAAAAATGTATAAAAAAGCTGAATAAAAAACACCTTTTCCTAAAATATAAATATGCAAACCAGAAAAAACAAGCTAAGTCTGAAAGCGCAAGGTCCCCCGAACAGAACAATACCCAACATGCATAGCTACCTTTAACCATTTTAATTGCCAGCCTACTTGAGATTTTGTCACCCTCTGTTGACAGGTCATTTTTCCCCATTTTGCGCCATGTTTTGCGCCATGTTTTGCGCCATTTTTGCTGGAATTTTCAGGAAAATTATACATATATTTTCTGCAGCAGAGTTTAGGCTTTAACAAGAAATGTCTTGTTTGTAAATTTTATTTTGTTTTTTACAATATTATTAAGTAAAAAATAAATAAATAAAAATTTTTTTAGAAAATTGACTCCTTTATTTCAAATAAAAAATGTATTTTATTAAGGAAAATCATATTGCATGTGAAAGCCCCATTTCTACCGATTAGAACGGTACCACATATTTATCGGTAGCCCCCCGTTCCTGCCCAGGAGACCCCCCTAACTGAAACAAGTACTTTATAACATTTACAAATAAAATACAACTACCATCCACACTACAAAGGGTTAAATCGAGAAAAAAAAATGACATAGGGTCCCCCCTCCCAGGGGGGCGGACCCCATTTTTTTTGGGAATTTTAAGGGTTAAAAACCCTTAAAAATCCAAAAAAAAAATGAAATGGGGTCCCCCTTACCCATCATTACCAGCCCGGGACCAGCTATGGGGGCTTGTAGGCACAGAGTGGGGGGGCCAGCTTTTGTGGCCCCCCCACCCTGCAGCCTACGAGCCCACATAGCCTGTGTGGGCCCGGGCTCTTCTGCCCCCCCCTGGGCTTTGGGGAGGCAGGTAATTGGGGGTGCCGGGGGTTAATGGCAAGTCACCCGCTGCGGCAAGCGGGTGACATGCCATCCCCCCAGCCTTGTGAACTGGTATAGGGGTCATGGACCCCTTACCAGTTCACAAGGGGTTAAATGTAAAAAAAAAACACAGACACACAAAAGAGAAAAAAATATTTTATTAATTTTTTTTTTTACACTGTACTCACCTCCCATCCATACTGGAGCACTGTGTCCCTCGGCGATCACTGGCTTCTGCTCACCTGCTGGAAGCCTTTTATAGCTGCTGGATGACAGAACACAAAGAGTTTATTAAAAAAAAAATGACATAGGGTCCCCCCTCCCAGGGGGGCGGACCCCATTTTTTTTTGGAATTTTAAGGGTTAAAAGCCCTTAAAAATCCAAAAAAAAAATGAAATGGGGTCCCCCTTACCCATCATTACCAGCCCGGGACCAGCTATGGGGGCTTGTAGGCACAGAGTGGGGGGGCCAGCTTTTGTGGCCCCCCCACCCTGCAGCCTACGAGCCCACATACCCTATGTGGGCCCGGGCTCTTCTGCCCCCCCCTGGCCTTTGGGGAGGCAGGTAATTGGGGGTGCCGGGGGTTAATGGCAAGTCACCCGCTGCGGCAAGCGGGTGACATGCCATCCCCCAGCCTTGTGAACTGGTATAAGGGGTCTCATGGACCCCTTACCAGTTCACAAGGGGTTAAATGTTAAATAAAAAGACACAGAGACATAAGATATAAAAGATCTTTATTTTTTTTTTTTTTTTACTTTACTCACCTCCGATCCTGTGTCCCCCGGCGATCTCCGCTGACAGCCTGCTCGTGTGTTTGAAGGAGAGAGCCTGGGGAGGAGGGGGGGGGGGGCGATCTCAGCCCTCTCCTCCTCCCCATCTGCCCTCCTCCAGGCACACGAGCAGACTGATTGTCTGTCTCACGTCCCGGCAGTAAGAGGGCTGCTGGTGACATCATAAGATGTCACCTGGCCCCGCCCCCCAGGGGGCGGGGCTAGCAGACCCGTTCCAGGAAGTGGGGGGGGAGGGCAATTTCTGCCCTCTCCTCGCCACCGAAGAGGCTGGGGGGGCGATCGGAGGCCCCCCCAGTGAAGAGGACACCCATCGGGAGACAGCGCGGCCTCAGGTAAGGAAATGTCATTTTTTTTTTTTTTTTTTTTTTTACATTTAGCAGCTGCTGCTGCCGAAGCGGGGGGGGGGGGGGCTATTCCGGGGGCTCTCCTGGAGCCATCCGACCCCCCACGGGGGATCGGATGGCACCAAATTAAAGGGGAGACCCGGCCGGATCCAACGAGGGGTCAGGTGAGTATTTTTGATTTATATTTTTTTTACTGTCAGGGGGGAAAGTCAAGCCCGTAGATTCTACGTGCTTGGCACTTAAGTGGAGTGGAAGCGAGCACGTAGAATCTACGGGCTTGGCACTGAAAGGGTTAAAAGTGCCCTCAAAACCCACTGATGTCCTCCTCAGGTTCCTCAACAGTGTCTTCTTAAGAAGCCAAAACGCTTGCACCACCTCCCAAGCCACTCTCCTCATCACTACTTGCTGCTGCCAACTCCAATGTGTTTTTCAGGCAATATATGGGCTCCCCATGCTGCTGCCAACTCCTGGGTGTGTCTTTCAGGCAATATATGAGCTCCTAATGCTGCTGCCAACTCCAATGTGTTTTTCAGGCAATATATGGGCTCCCTATGCTGCTGCCAAGTCCAGAGTGTGTTTTTCAGACAATATATGGGCTCCCCATGCTGCTGCCAACTTCTGAGTGTGTCTTTAAGGCAATATATTAGCTCCTAATGCTGCTGCCATCTCCTGGGTGTGTCTTTCAGGCCATATATGAGCTCCCTATGCTGCTGCCAACTCCTGGGTGTGTTTTTCAGGCAATATCTGGGCTCCCTATGCTGCTGCCAAATTCAGGATGTGTTTTTCAGGCAATATATGGGCTCATCATGGTGATGCCACCTCAAGGCTCTGTAATTGTGCCGCTCTGCGACAGCGAATTGTGACATACTCTCTGCCTTTTGGATTTCACCACTATTCAATTGCCCACCGGGTCATTCATTGGATGCCCACTGTTCCTATTTCTATACGGACCGTGGGACCCTACTTGGGCATATTGGATTTTAAAGGCACTGTTTCTGCCCCTTGGACTTTACATAGATTCATTACTTTCATTTTCTTAAGCATGTTCCAGACAATGTCATTGTGTTGTTGATTGTGTTACAGACTGTCATTGTGTTGTTGATTGTGTTACAGACTGCCATTGTGTTGCTGATTGTGTTACCGGCAGAGTTGAGGGATTGTGTGGCCTGCTCCCATTGGTCTGTGCGTTTGTCATGCAGTTCTCCATCAGGTCCACAGGGGAGGTCCCCTTGCATGGAGACTTGCATATAAGGCCCAGGGTAGCACTAATTAAAAAAGGTCATCTTCATCCTCAATACTGAGTTCCGTCTCTTATTGGGGGAAACGCTATATCGCAATTCACTAGCCCCTGTTTTCCTCACGGATGACTCTGGAATTCCTGCAGCACCTCTCACCATTGGGAAAAGGACGTCTCTGGCGGGGAAGCCCTCCGGCGATAAAGGTTATCGCTACACGAATCTAATAGCGACGCCTATGATCTGCATGTCATACTTCTTTACAATAGTATTTCACTAACTCAGCATGCATCCTATGCATGTTACAGCCAAGCAAAACGTTCTGCTACCCTATGGAGGCTCTCGGACACCCAGAAATAGCCGTTTTTAATAGCGATTTGTCGTGAATAAATTTGGACCGAAACGATTTTTCCCGTAAAATTCTGCGAATCGGCCGAATCAAATGTTTCAAAAGTTCGCTCATCTCTAGCCATCACATAAAAGTGCACAAAAGAACATGGTAAATAATAAAAACATAGTGATGGGATGGGGTTTGTCCCACAACAGGGTATGGGGAAGTTAAGGGGGAGGCATAAGACACAATATCAAACTAATTCCTTCTGATTGTAACCCAATGAAGGGTAAACATTACATGGGGTACCAAAGGGGGAGCAAGTTCAGAAAAGCTCATCTAAATTAGCCCAGAAGGGGGGCAAACATGACTCCTTCATTGAGCCCTAATGGGGCTTTGGAGCCAAATAGGAAGATCCAGCAAAGCATCTTTTGTAACGATACACTTTTCAAATCACCACCTTGGCCCCCTACACGTACCCGCTCAAGGGCAACCACTCTTACGGAGCTAAAGCCACTTTGGTGGCACTCCAAAAAGTGCCAGGCCATACATACAGTATACACTGGGAGTCATGCAAATTTTTGATGATGTGTGTGTAAATCTGGGAGCACATTTGGATGTGAATTGCGAAAAAAAAATGTTTGTTCTAATTTTTCCCATAAAATCACCTGCACATGCGATGGGGCATTTTTACAGTCATTTTCGAACAATATAAGCATACTTTTTAAAAGTTTTGAAATTTGCACTTTTTCTGCATAGCCCATAAGATGTGGTTGTATTCCAAACTTGCAAAAATGATCTTTACCTAATTGGAAAAATGAAGTACCTGACCTGTAAAAATGCCCCATCGCATGTTCAGGTGTTTTTTTCAAGCAACATTAGAACAAATATTTTATTGCACTTTTTTGTGTGTTAAAATTAAAAAGCTCATCGAGATGCAGGCAACAATTCTCACCCAAATGTGCACCAGAGTTACACTTGCTTCACTAAATCTTTAGCATGACCCTGATTGTCAAGGGAATACACAAAATAATCTAAAAATGGCAAGACATTACTGACATGTTGTTTTATTTGAGCAACATGAAACCCTTGCTCTTAACACAACAGAGAGGTGTGATCAGAACCTTAGAACAAGGTGTAATACAATAATCATTTCTTTCTTACAAACAACGTTAGGTCATTGTTCATGTACAGCTGCCATCTTGTGGTCAAATATGCCAGTTGCAGGCTGTCGATTATTGTTTTGTGAATATTAGAATATTGATGTTGCGTTTTACTCCTTCAAGAGTGGCCTGTGTCACACATTTATAAGGTAACAATTTTATTTAGAGCCACAAGTTTAGGGTGGTTAAATTCTGACAGTTTAACAAATCACTGGGCTAATGTTGATAGCGACAACATTGTACGAGTAGTTAAGAAATATTGTTTTGCAGCTCACCTATAAGTCGTTCCACCATGTGTGGTCATTGCATGTAAGGGTGCTGAACCCCCAAGTAAGCAATAGTTCCAAGAAGTTCGGCAAGGTTACCACAGGCATAAAAAAAATAAGAAAAAACGTAACTTTTACAGCTACTTGTTAAAAAAAATCCATGGTTTCGGTCCAAGTACTAGCAGACAATGCATTTCAGGAGAGAACGCTCTAAAACTCTGAAGGCAGGACTTTTTTCACCCAGATAACACCAAGGGAGTGCTATTGCCTATGCAAATGGTACTATAGAAAACCATGTATAGTGTTTACAGGGTTATTGCTGGGCGATCAAAATTGCCCTAATATTGCATTGCATCGTTCCCGTGTGAACAGGGAATAAACTGTTTTGTCTACCTAAATATTTATATAGTTTCAAATTATTTCTATGTTGTTTTTCAAATAAAAAATATGGATTTAAAATTAAAAATAGTGTTTTATAAGTCTAAAAAAACGTGTTCATGTTCATGAAACCATAAAAACTTAGATACATTAGTATGTACAGTTTAATTTTTCCCTTAAATTGTATTTGGTTACCAATTAACAGACCATTAATTAGGTCATGTAGATTACACCACGTTGGATTTAAATGTCATATAGATGTAATTTTCTGTTTTCCAATTTTAGTAAACTCATGGATGTTATTGTGTCCCAAGGCTCTTTGGATCATGGATATCAATCTCAAACACTTTTGATAATGAATATGTTTGCCAGGTATTCCCAAGTAAAGGAAAACTACTCAAGAAGGATGTTCCACGTTATCCGGCAGGCCAAAGTATGAAAACCTTATATATTTCACATGATCCTTGTACTATAAAGTGATTTGTGGCAGATTCAGATCCCAGATAGATTTGTGCAGGAAAAGGCATAATGAGGAAGGTTCCTCCCACACAAATCATTCAAATTAAGAGAGCAGGTGCTAAAATGCCATTACAAAGCAGCAAACAGGTATTTGAAGCTACTAGTACCTCTGAAGCCCTGCAAACCACAAGGTGTAGAACCCTTCAGAAGCTTCCAATTGTGCATACAGTAGTTGCCCCTAACTAGTGCTCACAAGCAAAACAGTTGCAGTGGGTGCAGACATAAACAATAAGGGCCTGCTTTATCAAGCACCAGCCAGACAATGCCATTTCAGTGCAAATTAGAATAGTGCAAAATATGATTTCTAAATTACTCAGCATGTTGCTGCATTGCTAATGTTTTAGTAAATGTGTTTCTTGCAGTGCAGCAACATGGACAAGTGTGAAAAAAGAAATTATAAATTATATTTTTCACTGATGTGGCACTGTCTGACATAAGTGCTTGATAAATCGGGCCCCAATGTTAAAATAGTCTTGCTTACTAATGGCCCAGGTGGATGGTTGTTGGACAGCCACCATGTGCCTAATTGACTGTTGTCTGCAAGGAGGGGGTGTGTGAGTTCCTTCCATGGTACAAAAAGAAGAACAGTGCCTTGTGTACCAAAATCATCTTCATGCATGACAATGCACCATTCCATGCTGCAAAGAATACCTCCGAGTCATTGGTTGCTATAATACAACCAGGGCCGGATTAAGAGCATCCCGGGCCTGGTGCTGTAGATTTTGACGGGCCTATTTATCGAAGTATATAAAATGAAAACGCAACACAAAGCAATTTTGTTTAAGACAAAGTGCATTTGTCACATGTCTAATGTACATTAAATTACCAGGATAGCTGAATACATGTTAGTGTATGAAAAATTTGCATATCTTCATAGAGTTTGCCCTTTAGCTAAAAAAAAAAAAAAAAAAGAATCAACTCGCTTTTGGGGGGGCCTAGAGTGTCAAAGAGGTGTTGTAGAGGGTTCGCTATGCCCCCAGACTGTAACACCTATCTGATGTGACGTCACACCCGCAGCTTTTTTGGTTAACACACAGGGCTTGCTACAGGGCTGAAACACGAGAAGTGTTTCAGCCCTGTAGCACAGCACACTCAAGCACACCTATTTGACACTTAATGCACCCTTAAAAAATTTATTTTTGTTTAACAAAATAAAGAATCAAACAATATCTATGAATATATACAAAGTATCCATATACCATCTTTTTTGGCTACACTAGCAATTTAATATACATAAAACGTACGACAGATGCACTTTCAACAACTTTAATAACCAATAAAGTGCCATAACAGAAATCTATTATAAAAAGATTTCTCTTTTTGTAAACAATGGAAAACTGGTTAATTAAATAAAACCATAGTAAATACAACACTCACGACAACCATTTTTTTATAAATATAACATAAATCTGCTGATCATAGCTCAGCCATTATAGACAGACTGACTAAAAGCTATAGGTAAATCTGCCTAGAATAGCTGAGCTATAAGCAGATATGCCATTCAGGAGGCCAGAAAAGCTAGGTAACAATTTCTCACCTAGCTTTTCCATGGTCCTGAATGGCATGTCTGTTTATAATAGCTCTTATAAGCAAACATACCATTCAGGAGCATAGAAAAGCTAGCTGAGAATTGTCACCTAGCTTTCCTGTACAACTGAAAGGTAGACTCATGCTCCTACTGCCGCGGGACCTACGTCAAGTGGCAGACTGCTGGGGGGGAGGAGCCTCCTACGCGCCCCGACATCACATCTGGCACGCAGGTCACCGTGAGGCTACGTCTACGCCGGCCGGAACTGGGGGCCTAGGTAAGGAGACGGGCCGACCTGTGACAGCGCAGGGCCGGCCCTCTTCACTTGCTAAAGTGCCGCGTTTGCAGGCTGCTGGGCCTGTTTTAACGTAGGGGCCTGGAGCGGCAGCTCCCTCCACGCCTACGTTAATCCGGGCCTGAATATAACAAACTTTTACCGGGTGAGTAAAAAGTGGCCGTTACATTGGATGTTGCTGTAGCTGATAAGGGTTTTAACATTCTCTGCTCGTTGGAAGCAGAGGAGAATGTGTAATAAAAATATCTGGATCCCCATTGCCAGAAGAGGAAAAGATGATAGTTGTCCTTCAAGGTTCACAGGTCTTTGCAAAAATAGAATATACAGCACCTCCCCACTGTCCCTAATTTGGGAAGCTAAGTACCTTGGTGGTTCCATGTGTTAATGATCTAGTTTTCAAGTCCCAGAATTTTTTTTGTGCCACTGTGACAGGGAAACCCGGTGAAGTTTAGGTGTGCTGTGAGTCTGGGAGGGGACCCTCATGAAGGGCCAGTCTTGGATATGGGCTCTCCCTGGGCTAGGGGGAAGAGTAGGCGAGGCGCTGTGAAGTGCCCTGTTGACTTCAGTTTCACTTAAAAAAGGTAGGAAAATGTGAAGTTGGTTCAAGTTCAACAAATGGTCTTTATTCACTGGCAGTTATTTGCATATCAGTTCACAGTAGGCCCTTCCTTTTTCCAGTCCCTCCCAGCTTGCTTGGCTCGGTTTCTGGTTCTGTATTGGTGTTCTCCTAAAGGTGCGCAGGGAGTGAAAAAAATGCCCCTCCCGGGCCCTTCCATACTTCACACTACTCCTGCCCACTCTCTTGGACTCCAACTTCTCCTCCTCTATGCACCTGGCAAGCACAAGACCTCCTTCCAGAGGGTATACTACTCTGGCCAGCCAGTCCATATTGTCTCCAGGAGTCAGTCTAGTGGGATTCTCCAGACTTCTCAACCTGAATATATGCTTCATGGCCTCAAGAAGTGCACACATCAGCCATTTTTTCCTGTCCCATTTACTCCATACTTTGCCTAGGACTGGAACCAACCATCTAGTTCTGACTCGCTTTCCCTGCTATGGGCCCTAACACTTTTCCCTGTGTAGCAAGGGTGACATCTAGTGTTCAAATTCAAACTAAAACCTGTGGGAGACACTTGACAAACAAGTGTTTCCCCAAAACAAAGTAACTAATCTACTCTTAATTCTATCACCCTGTTACACCAGAAGATGTCCCTCTTTCATGTTGAACGGTATTGTAGAGAGAGTTTTTTTCCCACTGGTTAATTATGTCATAGACATTCTCAAATGAAACTAAAGGCAAGGTTTAGTTGAATGATTTATTAGGCCCATGATAATACAGTAGAGGTTTAACCAAACAGCCTTTACCCGAAATGAAATATTTATACTAATATACTAATACACTTTACACACAATTACACGTTATCGTACCCATATGAAAATATTTTTTAGAAATTCCACTTCAAGAATATTCAATTTCAAGATCATGATGGACTGCTTCCTCAATATTCTTAAGTTGCAAAATAACCCACTTCTTCCTTTTTAATTCCTGAAAAAAGAAACATGACTAAACAATACTTTTAATAGTAGTTTCAATAAATACTTGAATCTTCACATAAAAAAAAGACAGTGGGCTGCCATGGAAATGTTCTAAAGGTATACATGCATTCTTCAAAACATCCTCAAACCTCATGCATGCTATGTGGACATAATTATTGGGGGGATTTTGTTAATTTAGGGAGCCTCAGAAATTTGAGGAGGCTTGTAGACCCTTTCTAAAGTAAATTGGACCTGTGCCAGAAAGGGTCCTGGTCCAAAGAGAGAGTAAACATTCAGAGCTCAATTAAGCGTGGGCACCTCCCTGGAGGCCTCCACCACTGATGTATGATCCTTCAGACAAAGGCTGCTGGTGGTGAAATGGGGCAGTGAATTAGTAAGAGAATGTGGAAGTGGCAGGTATGGGCTTCCCAGGTTGGTGGTGTGCAGCAGGGCATCTGAAACCGTAGGTTGGGCTCAGTTCTACTGTCGGGCCCAGGGCACCCCAGTCTGACATGACCAACAGCCCTTTTTTGGCAGGGCTCCTGCACAGTCCCATCACACAAGATATTTGATATGCGGGAAGTAACTGGTAAACCAGCAGCACGAAAGGCCTAATCTTTATTATACCCACTGCTCTTACCAACTTGCCAGTGTCCTGACAGATAATGGCATGTAGGACACACACAGCCCAAACAGCACTGCTAAATTTAAAAGACTGCCAGGGGGGTCTCCACTAGAGTTTCTGCCCAAGTGTCTCCACCAAACTTAATACGGCCCTGTAAACTTTGATCAACCCCATCACACCTAAGCCAACCTTGCATTAGAGCAGGGGTCCCCAACCTTTCTTACACCGAAAGCCACATTTGGCACTAAGAGATGGTCTTGAGCCACATTTGGCGCAAATCCCCCACTCAAACTTGCCTCTTCACACGCGAATCATATATCTCCATAAAGGTTCAATAATTAAGTGTAAAAAGTGGTGTGGGGAGATGCTCCAACCTTTCAAACTCTTTATACAATTTATTTGGGGCCTGGGCTGTACACAGCAGAACAGCCCAGCTATTAAACCTCTCATTGCTATAAAATATTAAGCAAAACAGGCTTGTCAATCCTGTAAAGAAAGCAGAGGCATTCATTTGCATGCAAGCCCATTTCCCATTAAGACACCCCTTGTGTTGGGGACCCTACTCTTACTTTTGAGTCCCTAAAATGGCTTGCGGAGTGCCTGGGGTCAATCGGTTGGCCAGGCAGAGAAGTGTGGTGGCCTGTCTCTGTGGTTTCCAACAGGACACTTAATGGGAGGCTGGAAGCTGCAGGGTAAGTTAAACTGGCACAGGTCTGCCCAACTCACTGTCCCCAGGAAGTTTGCAAGCCACACTGCAAGCTACAGGTTGGGGACCAGTGCATTAGAGAGAGACCCACCTTTTCTCAGAGGAACTCCATCAAATGGGAACAGGAAACATATGCACACATTTGCAGCAGCGGCATCTCCTCCAAACGACCAGAGACCTGCAGCACTGTAGTGTGCAGCCATTTCAGGTTCCCTAATCATACAGAGCTTAATGAAGAAAAGGGGAATACTGTATGACTGTCATCTCGCAAGAGTAGGGCTCTCTTTGCTATTGTCTCCTGTTCTCACAATATTTGTCCTAAACCTTGTAGCATATAGTTTAATGATTCCTGTACAGTATCTTTTACCTTGTCTGTAAAAATACCTTGTTACAGCGCTACAGAAGAAAATGGCGCTATATAAATAAAAATAACAGTGATACTGATACCGATAATCAGATGATTAGCAAGCTACAGTGAAGAAGTCTCTGATATTGTATGTACTCAAAATCACCACTTTGGTGTACATTACTAACAAACACATTGTTGCTATGCATAACTGTTTTCTTTGATAACACATAGTTGCAAACAAATAGAAAATAAAAAAACAGATAAGCTTAGCACATCGAATACATAATTTTGGCATATAATAATGGAAACGTTAAAAAAATCCAATGAAAGTAGAATTACGCTTTAAGGGCCTTGCACTGTGTTCCTTGCAGAAATGTCTAGAGATTTCCAGGAAAAGATATATATTGTGTTTGGGCTACAACATGAAATGAAATGTAATTTCTCAGTACTTTCTAAATATTTTGAGTAAAATATGCATAGAAAAATAATATGTTTTGTTGTGTTTTTAGAAAATGTAAGTTTTCCAAGTTAATCATATTGCTTGTAAAATCCCAATTCCTCCCGGTTACAATGGTACCACATATGTATTGTTAGACACCCATTCCTGCCCAGGAGAAACCTGAATTGAAAAGAGCTCTTTATGGAGGTAGCAGCACCTTGCAGTTAACTTGCAAAAACTATTAGGGGGGGGGGGGGGGGGCACACACACACTTAAAAAAAAAAAAATTAAAGGGTTAAACACTAATATATATATATATATATATATTTTATCAGCGCAAGGTCCCCTCTCCAGCTAAACCAGCCCGGACCCCAGCTATATTGGCTGAGCTTGGAGGCCTGAAGGCTACCAGCCCACATGGTCTTTTATTATGAGTTGTTTATTCTAACTAGTACTTAGTCTGGATGCTTCCCCAGGCCTGTCAAGTGAACATTAAAGGATCTGTGTCTTCTGCCCTACTCCTGGCTTCCAACACTCACAGTTTGCTTCCACTGCTAACCCCTGCTGCGGGAAGGGGCCTTTTATACTGGTGGAGTAAGGTGGTTCTCTCATTCGACAGTATAATAAGCAAAGGCATAGCTAAGCTTTCTGGCACCCAGGGAAAAGATTCTAAATGGCGCCCCCCTGATCACGTGCCCCCCTAGTATGCCCCTGTAATAAGCCCCCCTTGCGTGGAGGAGCGTGCTGTCAAAAGCCAAGTGCGGAGTTCTCTGTCCAGCTAAGGGCCTCAGCCCCATGATCAGAGCCTGTCAGGGGATGAGTAGATTCCTGGCACTGGAAACTGGACCAAGGGGGGGGGGGGTTATTCTTTTGGCTCTAGACAGGGGAAAATGACAGCCACATGAAATTACGTGGCTGGTGGTTAAAGGATTAATACCAGCGACCTCCTACTCTCGCTGACACCCATTATTTTTTCTTTGCCAATAATGGCATCCCTTTGTCAACAGCCAAAATGCTGTACACATTGTTTCCCAGATATAGGCAATAGCACACTTCTAACAAGGCAATGTGAGGTGGCGCCATCTAGAGAAAAGCACTAGTTCAATGGCTATACCCTTTTACTGTGATGAAAGACTTGTCCTGACAAACAGCTGCCACCCGCACAGTATGCTTGCCGGCCAGCTTTTCCAGTGCACAGCAGGCATTCCCTCACTAAGAGTGAGTTGTCCTTTTTTTTGCAACAAAACTATAAACGATAAAAAGGCATATTTAGCAGAATCCCCCCACCCAAGACCCCAGTTTAAAAATTGCACTCTTATGTTGTGTCAGCTCTTTATGGGCTTCACAGAAATGAAGGAAATGTGGCATCAAACAATAAAAACTGCAATTTCTCCTGACCATGGCAATACCCCATATGTAGTGGGAAACTAGTTGGGGCATGTGAGTGGGCTGGGAAGGAAAGGAGCGCTATGGGGCCTTTGGAGTACAGATTTGACCAGAACACATTGCATGTTACATTTGCAAAGCCCTGGTGCCAAGTCCAAAGAAACCTCCTACAAATGGGTGGGTTTAGCATGCCCCACCTTGACACACGCCTTCCACTGCAATGAATGAAGTAGGCATGTGAAAACAAGGCCCCCAGGACACCACCATGCAAACCTTGCAGCGCTGGAAGATGGAATCGATGGATCCCCGCCTTCGGTAAGTATGAAGCAAGTATGGCACTGAATGCAGAAGTTGCGCAGGCTGGGGGTGTATAGGGTGAATAGGATTTTATTTTGCTTTAGCCTGGATAGGGACTTAAATGATACTGTTCTATACAGGTTGGTTCAAAGGCAGTTACATTTTAACCTGCCACCCCTGGATGTTCATTTTTCCTGTAAAGGAAACCAACAAGCTTGGTGGTATAGTAACCCCTCTTGACTTGACTTCTAGTATGTTTTACAGCTAATGCTACATTTTGTGATAGAGCTCCTTTAAAAGCAGACGTAAACTATTTTTCCATAATTTAATAGACCATAAAACGCAAACCCCATTATTACAGGGCTTACATTGTGTAGTGCTTTTAGCCTTCTTGCTGTATAATATTTCTTGATTGTTTTTGTGCTGGTTAATTCATCCATTGTTTCCCCAAGAGATACTTGTTCAGTCACTGCACTATATGTGTCTTCAATTAATGAAGTTTTCTCTTGAACCTTTTGCATTTTTAAAGATGTTTCTGTTAGCTGCAAGCTTGCTCCTGACAACTGCACACTTGTTTCAGGATCCACTGGTAACTCCGATATTGCACATGGTGGAAGATCTTTAAGATTTTTTGTTAGGCTAGAATTTTCATGAGAAGCGTCTTCTTCCCCTTCAATTAATGTTGATAAGCTGCTCATGTTTCTGGTTGTTAATGGTGTGTGGTTCACATTTCTCATTGTTAATGGTGTGCTGTGGTAAATCTTCCTAGAAGACCTTCTGATCTTTAGAAAAGAATACTCCTCGTCTGACATGTTAAACACAAGATCTTCCTGGGAAATACAACAATTATATACATTAAAGTTAGTAATGTTTGTCTACAGTGGTAAAAAGTAAAGATGTCCTACTCATTATGCCGAAGAAAAGGCAGGATATTGACAGACAGACATTTCCCTGGAATATTACAAGGAGACATTTGACCTTGCTCAAATCTATTATTAATGAACTTAAAGTAGCACTGTCATAAATTTGTGTAATATTAAAAACCCATATAAACACATCGGTGGCTAATGAGAAGAGAGGTCACTTATAAACACAAACTTAATGATACTCCTTGCTTGGGAACTACAAGATGTGTACCCGTGTTGTGTATTGTCCCCTTTAAAATATGTCCAGATGGTCCCTGCTCAGGGATTCCTATATTTTACGCGGGGTACCCTCACAGTGATCTAAAGAGGAGGTAAAATGTGTATATTTCTTTAAAATGTTGTTCCCATATGTGGACTTGTTATGTCAAGGTATATAAATACATACAAAAATGGTACCTCTATAAGTTGGGCTGTATCTGGTAGTCGCGGTGGCGGTCAGTTTTGGGACTTAAAAAATAAGCGCCCAATAGATCAACATCAAGGGTTTTCCGGGGGAGTTTAGGCTGGGACAGCCAGACCTGGAGCACGATTGGATTACTGACCGCCGCCGCGACTACCAGGTACCATTAGAGGTACCATTTTTGTATATATTTATATACCTTGACATAAGAAGTCCACATATGGGAACAACATTTTAAAGAAATATACACATTTTACCTCTTTTTAGATCACTGTGAGGGTACCCCGCGTAAAATATAGGAATCCCTGAGCAGGGACCATCTGGACATATTTTAAAGGGGACAATACACAACACAGGTACTACATGATAATAATGGATAGTACCTTATAGCTAATGGTGACATTTTTGATTCCTGCTCTAATGACCTCATATATGTTTTCCTGTACAATCATGGACATAAGAAAACTGGCGCTCCACCAACTCTCCTTGGGGGATACATAAGCTGTTTGAGCAAACGACTATATGAAAATTACTTCTGAATTCAGGTATTTTAATATCTTCCCAGTATTTCCTACCTCATATTATATTATACTCTATATATGCTATGACTAAATTACTAGCATACTATGATATATGTTTGTTACATGTGTAGGGCATTGAAAAAGCCAAATTTGGCGAAAAATATTACATGTCTGCCCCTTTAAGAGATGATGAAACATGAATGCATAAAGGTTATGTAACAAATTCAGATACGATATTGCAGCTAAATGCTTAAACACATGGATGTAAATGATATCATTGCAATACATTTTTAATGTTTATCAAATAAACATATGTTTTATAAATAAAAGGGTGTGGTCATAGTCCTAAGCCACAAAATCCAGAGGGGGCCTAGCCTCGGAAAAAAGTTGTAATTTTAATAAAACTCCCTCCAAGCTTGTGATTTATTCTCTCATGGCAGGAATAAAATCCAAGGTTTCGTCTATCAAAGGTGATGGAGCCTGTCACCCCTGACTTGCTCTTCCTTCCTTTAAAATAAAAAATAAAACAAGCCTGGCTGGATACTTCTTGATGCTGGGATTATAAGTGACCCCTTCTCCTACCATCCAACATATTTTTACGGATTTTTGTCATCGGACGATTTTTCAAAAACATGAATGGGGGCCTTTATATTTTCTGCCGATTTTTTTTTTTTATAGATAGTGGTGATGGGCTATGAAATCCAGGTCCGTAAACACCCATGGTCTTTGTCACTAAGCAGCCTACACTATTTGCTGTCAGAACTAGCATGGAAGGGTCCACCACCTATCATCACTCCAAGCCCGCTGCCCTTACCGCTGTGCTAATTGCTGTGGCGCTCATGTGTGTGTTTGCTGGATTTGCGTGGTTCTCTCCTGAGTCCTAAAGCTCCCTTGTTTTCCTTTAGCTGGCTCATGAGTGGAGAAGACCCCCTGGATCAGAGACCACAATTCCTGCTTTTGCAGGTCATTGATCCGATCTTCCTCAATATCAAGTTGTTCCAGGATTCCCCCCACCCCTCTGCGCTGGGCCTGAGCCACTGCACTGTGGATTCCTCAACCAGCACTGGACCCTGAAAGACCTCTATTTTTTCCAGGATGGTCCCATTGTCCACTCTCAAGCTGAGGTCGCATATATACCAACTGGACTGGGTTCAACTAATACCATAAGGCCCTGCAGTGGTTGGCTGGTTCTAATCTCCAAGGGCACCACCACCTCTCACTGAGCCGAGACTATGAAGGGTTCTTTCCGGAGAGCCCGCATGACTCCAGCTGGGGCCTCCCCCTGTTGAACAGCCCAAAGCCTGGGGAGGAGTCTTGGGGGTATATGCTCCCCAATCTCCTCACCCACTCTGCATCCAAATCAGGTATCGCATTCATCCCCACAAAAAGGGGTACCACTGAGGCTGGCTGTTGATGCACCACCACAACCCCCCTGGGGTGCAGGCACCACCATCTCAATGCTTAACCAGGCAAAACTGGCCACATCCAGGGGTGAGTTAGCGGAGGTCAGGGAGAGCCAGGGGACCTCAGTCTCTAATGGGTGAAAAATGCTGCTGGAAAAATGCTGCTGGAGGAAAAGGTTTTTCCATAGTTGTCACCTGTGAGCCAGTGTCAACCAGAGCTGGGTTGAACTCACTACAACCACCGGACTCTCCCCCCACTGAGGTGGCCGCCACTCCGGGGATAGATAGTGCAGCGCTACCCGGCGAACAGAAGGTCCATTGGAGCAGTCTCTGGAAAATGCCCCCTCTGCCAGTAGTTACAACAAACCATCTCTGCACGCTGCCCATTCCCTCTTCTCGCGTCAAGAGATTGGGACTCGTCCTCCAATTTAGGGACCTCAGTGGCGGGTGCTCTTTACATGGGCAGCCCCCCTGGGTGGGTGGGTGCTTGGCGTGTTAGACTTGATTCCATCAGCTGCGTCAGAGCAAAACTGGACATCTCCTTCTCAGCTGCCAGAGCCGAAATTCCCAGCTAGTGCTCCATCTTTTCCCGCAGGATATTCCCCACGTGCGAGCTGCAAAGTCCCAAAAAAAACGCATTACACAGCCTCCGGTCCAAGCGAGACATGGTGGCCTCAGCTGCAGGCTCCATTTTCTTAATGGCGGTCAAAATATCCTAAAGGGCATTAGCATATTAGTATATTTAGAGATAGACTCCCCCTTATTCTGCAGGCATCCATAAATCTCTTTCTCAGATCATGGGGATTTGTGAGGCAGCCACGAAAACAAATACCTGCCCTACAGTTTTGTTGCATGTTTTCATGTTTCTAGTTAGTCACTCAAGTGCCCAACCCATGTCCAGGGAGTTCCCAAACCTCCCAGAATGCCCAGTGACTTAGTTCCCAAACCTCCCAGAATGCCCAGTGACTTAGTTCCCAAACCTCCCAGAATGCCCAATGACTTAGTTCCCACCTAGATATGACACTAGCAATAGAAGAACTAGCAAGCAACACTGGTGTGCGTTAACACACACACCAATCACCTGCATTTGTTAGGAATCCCTAGATAGGCAGGAGCTGGGAGTTGCAGGAGCAGAGCTTACAATCTAGGTAGATTAGATGGAATATGAAGGTAGACTAGCTTAGGGGGCATAATAGCTTGGAATCTACATAGCTTATATAGGAATGCAGAGGAAGTCACCTGGGCAGCAGTAGCGAGTGTCCATTTAATTATCTTTCATTGATGTAAATGGAATTGTACAACATATAACACACCAGATTTGTGGGGAGAAATTGGTCTGCCTACTCATCATGCACCCACCAACCTGGGACCTGCCAAGCTGCTTATCAGTACCTAAAAGGAGGTTCCCGATAATTGGTACAAAAGTTTACAGTTCATTTTTTTGATGCATATTGATTCATAGACACAAATTGTATGGACTTTATCTAAAATTGTGACTGAACCATTTTGAACCCTTAAACTGCCAACCTACCTAGAGATGTTGCCACTATTTTGCACTATATATGTAACTGATTTTTGAAGGCATGTCCAGTGATTTCCCAGGAAAATTATACATTGTTTTTTTTCTGCATAGTTTGGGTTTTAACATGAAATGACTTGTCATTTCTTCATTGTTTTCTCGATATTTTTGGGTGAAATATGCAAAAAAAAAACATATTTGGTGTAAAAACCTCATGAAAAAAATAACAAGCTAAATCTGAAAGCACAAGGTCCCGCAAACAGAACAATACCAAATATGCATAGATACTTGGCAGCCTACCTGAGATTTTGTCACCATCTGTTGACAGGCCATTTTCACCAGGTTGTTTAAATGTGATTTTTGCAGGAATATCCAGGAAAATATGGCATATTGCCGTCTTGGCAGAGTTTGGGTTTTAACATGAATGGTCTTGTTTGTAATTTAACGTTTTATGAATATTTAAAAAAAAATGTGATTTTTTTCTAGAAAAGTGTGTGTGTGTGTGTGTGTGTGTGTGTGTGTGTGTGTGTGTGTGTGTGTATGCCCAATTTCTCCCGATTACAATGGTACAATATATGTATATCTGTAGACCCCTGTTCCTGCCCAGGAGACAACTCCAAACTGGAGTGCTTTATGACATTCGCAAATGAACTACAACTATCAAGGGTTAAAAAAAAAAATGCATGTCCCTCCTTCCCAGTAAAACTAGCCCAGGCACCAGCTGTGTAGAATTGCAGACCAGGGCACAGGGGCCAGCATACGTGTGCTATGTGGCCTTATAGCCTCCAGGGCCAACCCAGCCCTGAAGGCTACAAGCGCACATAGCCTCTGTGGGGTGGGGGCACTTCTGCCCTCCCCCTGAGCTTTGGGAAGGCACTTACCTCTACTTACGTGCAGGGGATCAGAGTCGCCTCACCTGCCCTCCACCAATCACTGCGAGGCTTCCGACAGCTCTCATGTGCCGGAAGCAGGCTTTTATACAAAAAAAGAGCAGGATGACATCATCCCGCTCCTCCAATAAAAGCCCCTCTCTGCGACGGCCTGCAGAGCAGTGAGAAGTGGGGGGTAAACGGGCATTCTCCTGCCTACTAAAGACCCTGAATCTTTCCAGGGGATCGAAGCCCCCCCCCCCCCCCCCGGGATAGAGTAGCAAAAAAAAAACAACAATGCTGTCTAACAGGGAGAAATGCCAGGTACATGAAATTCAAGTTACTAGCAGTTAGCGGTTGGAGAGACAGACACTTGAATTTCGCATGGCTGGTGTTTAAAGGGAAAAACTTGGTTTTTCATCATCATATAATTTGTCTCTAAAATCTGGTAAAAACAGAGGTCTCGGTTACCACACATCTACAGAAGTTGAGTCTGCACCACCAAATGCCAAAAGTGCCCTGAAGGTGCAGAGAGGAAAAAAAAAATACCTCTTGGAGAAGGAAATTCCCTATGGCTACAGCCAACCATCCACTACTCCCCACAACTCTAGCAGACAATGAGCAGGAACCAGCAGTGGCACCAGCAGCAACGTAAAATCAACTTACTAATAATTTTTCCAGCCTGTAGGTCGAGGCGGTAGCACTCACAGTCAAAGAGCACTTGTACAATATGTTCCAGGCTTCACTAGTGGCCAGAGCGTGCCACTTATGTGCTAAAAGTACTCACCTGCCCTGCTGCTAGTATGCTATCTGAAAGTGTATTCAGTGCAGCTACATTTCTCAGTCCAAACAAAATGTTGATTGCCTTTTATAAAAACAAACAAACAAACATGGATTGGCTATCACCCAGAACCTGCAGATTGCCTGGCCTACATAGCTGTAGCATCAGATACATTCTGCTGGTGCTACTGCTTGTGTCTTGTAAAAAGACATTACATTTCTATCCCACGCTTCTTTTAATGCATGAAAATGCCCTGCTGGCCTTGGAAGCAGCTACTTGACATTGCATGCTGTTATTTAGCCTGTGGTCTAGCAGTACCTCCAGATCCTTCTCAACAAGTGACTCTCCCCACTTTACTCCCTTTCCCCTATGCTGAAACTCTTTTCCTAGGGCTGGTTTCACACCAGGCAGATTGCAGAGCACTCGCATTTTTGGGTGAGCACCCCGCAGTCGCTGTGTGGAGGGCATTCAGCACTAGCGCTCTCCACTCAAACTCGCATATTGCTGTGCCCTCAGGACACTGCTTTTATCGAGTGCCCCGCAAATGCCCGAAGTACATGTGAAAGCACACATCGATCACTAGGGGCAGCTTTTCACAGTTGTGGGACACTTGGTATCTGTACCAGCCTTACAGAGCTTTATGCTGTGTGCATTCATATATAGAGCTGATTGGACGAAAGCTCTAAATTAGACCAAAACCCAGGATGGTCACAATTCCCAGTTTTGGTGAAATCGGTTTGCAGAAAATCACCAAAACAGCCTTCATGCCTCTTCAGCAGCCACTGCATGGAATGCCGATCAAATTTCCTGCGGCTTCATTGTCAGTGCACTGTCCTTTTCACAGGAGGAAGCACATGCTGCTGAGGACGGAAGTAATTAAAGTGAGAACTTTTTTCCCCACTATATAAAAATAACCGTTGTGCTGTCATATAGTACTAACAAGAACCTAGGGTTGTAGGGGGACTAAGTACCTACTTTTTGCTCATATTAAGAATACAAAAACATATGCCTTACTATGGGATTATCTTTAGGATATTAGAGGAGTAGTACAAAGATACACTGGATTGTTAACATGACAAACCATGACAGACATCATGTAGTATAAAAAAAACATAGAAACCTTGTACATAAAATCAAAAGGGAGAAGAAAACATATTCATAGGATTCCTGCAAAATTTTCTATTTTTATATTTATATACCCCTTTATGTCCCCTAAAACAGTTAATCTTCTAAAAGAAATATTAAAATCACAGTAATGCTAAGCAGCATTTTAACACCTTAAAGTAGACCACAATGCACGGAAAGCGGCCTGAGAAGAAAAGATTCCAGGGCCACGTGATTCCCTCCCCCCGAGGCATCCAAAACCAGGATTCCCTGCTGTGTGAAACCCCCCAGGTCACCCAGAAACTCACCTTTTTTCCCAGGCCAATGGCACATGTGCGAGCACAGGCCGCATCCCCGCGCCAGGCGTTTGTGAATGGCCAGCAGCGATACACTCCCTGTTAGAGGGTAGCGGGGGATGCAGCCACCAGTGTGCAAAACTTACATGATCCACATGGATGACTTACTAAGTTATATAATCACCATATATAGCTTATTGCCTTCAGCTGGCTGGAAGTAAGGGATTTGCAAATCAGAGGTTAAATTATCTGCATCATGCAGGTGATTAGAGATGAGCGAACTTTTGAAAAATTCGATTCGACTGATTCGCCGAATTTTCCGACAAAAATCGTTTCGACCCGAATAAATTCGCGACGAATCGCTATTAAAAACGGCTATTTCTGAGCCTCCTAGAGCCTCAATAGGGTTGTAAACCATTCTGCCTTGCTGTAACACGCACAGGATGCGTGCTGGGTTAGTTAAATAATACTTTGAATAAATATCACATGCAGATCAGAGGCATCTCTAATAGAATCGCAGAGCGGCACAATTGCAGAGAGTTGAAGTGGCATCACTATGAGGGGCAGGAGCCCAAACATTGCTTTAAAGAGACACTGGAGTTGGCAGCAGCAGGAGCCCAAAAATTGGATGAATCACACCCTGGAGTTGGCAGCAGCAGCAGCAGGAGCCCAAACATTGGCTGAAAGAGACACTGGGGTTGGCTTCAGGAGCCCCAAAATTGGATGAATCACACCCTGGAGTTGCAAGCAGCAGCAGGAGCCCAAATATTACTTTAAAGAGACACTGGAGTTGGCTTCAGGAGCCCAAAAATTGGATGAATCACACCCTGGAGTTGGCAGCAGCAGCAGCAGCAGGAGCCCAAACATTACTTTAAAGAGACACTGGAGTTGGCTTCAGGAGCCCAAAAATTGGATGAATCACACCCTGGAGTTGGCAGCAGCAGCAGGAGCAGCCCAAATATTACTTTAAAGAGACACTGGGGTTGGCTTCAGGAGGCCAAAAATTGGATGAATCACACCCTGGAGTTGGCAGCAGCAGCAGCAGGAGCCCAAATATTACTTTAAAGAGACACTGGGGTTGGCTTCAGGAGGCCAAACATTGGATGAATCACACCCTGGAGTTGGCAGCAGCAGCAGCAGGAGCCCAAATATTACTTTAAAGAGACACTGGGGTTGGCTTCAGGAGCCCAAAAATTGGATGAATCACACCCTGGAGTTGGCAGCAGCAGCAGGAGCAGCCCAAATATTACTTTAAAGAGACACTGGGGTTGGCTTCAGGAGTCCAAAAATTGGATGAATCACACCCTGGAGTTGGCAGCAGCAGCAGGAGCAGCCCAAACATTACTTTAAAGAGACACTGGGGTTGGCTTCAGGAGGCCAAAAATTGGATGAATCACACCCTGGAGTTGGCAGCAGCAGCAGGAGCCCAAATATTACTTTAAAGAGACACTGGGGTTGGCTTCAGGAGCCCAAAAATTGGATGAATCACACCCTGGAGTTGGCAGCAGCAGCAGCAGGAGCCCAAACATTACTTTAAAGAGACACTGGGGTTGGCTTCAGGAGCCCAAAAATTGGATGAATCACACCCTGGAGTTGGCAGCAGCAGCAGGAGCCCAAACATTACTTTAAAGAGACACTGGGGTTGGCTTCAGGAGCCCAAAAATTGGATGAATCACACCCTGGAGTTGGCAGCAGCAGCAGGAGCCCAAACATTACTTTAAAGAGACACTGGGGTTGGCTTCAGGAGCCCAAAAATTGGATGAATCACACCCTGGAGTTGGCAGCAGCAGCAGCAGGAGCCTAAACATTACTTTAAAGAGACACTGGGGTTGGCTTCAGGAGGCCAAAAATTGGATGAATCACACCCTGGAGTTGGCAGCAGCAGCAGCAGGAGCCCAAACATTGGCTGAAAGAGACACTGGGGTTGGCAGCAGGAGCCCAAAGATTGGATGAATCACATCCTGGAGTTGGCAGCAGCAGCAGCAGGAGCCCAAACATTACTTTAAAGAGACACTGGGGTTGGCTTCAGCAGCCCAAAAATTGGATGAATCACACCCTGGAGTTGGCAGCAGCAGCAGCAGGAGCCCAAACATTACTTTAAAGAGACCCTGGGGTTGGCTTCAGGAGCCCAAAAATTGGATGAATCACACCCTGTGGAGAGTCATGTGGAGAAAAAGTAGCTTAGTTAGTAATATCTACATAAAATTATGAATAAACAAATGCAAAAGTATTGCCAAAGTGAAGTTTTGTTTGAGGGTGTGTTTCCACCTTTTAATTAAATCAGAAACAAGAAGGTATCATTGCCTCTGACTAATTAGCCCTCAAAAATTCTTGGAATTTTTAATCTGGAATCATGTCTGATCCGTCTTATCCGAAGAATATTAATAAAAAGTAAGAGTAACGTAAAGGATTTTTTATCAATACTTACTTGTGGTCCGATGCGGAGGAATGTCTGTAACTGGAGAGCAGCGCCTTAAATCTGTTTTGCACGATCCATCTTTCTTTAGTGTAGGTCTGGCCCCGTCATCAATCTACTGGAATACATCAGGCATTGTTGGGAGGAAAGCTTGGATGATCCATGCGCCATTCATTTCCACGCAGGGCAGTCTCTGGGAAAAAAAAGTCTGTATAAACCAGGGTCTTTTTCATATAAAAACAAATGGTTATTCTTGCTTTTCAACCATATGTTCCACAGCTTTACCAGTCATTGTGTCAGCCAATGAAGCAACTTTGTCTCGAAGTGCTGCAAAAGCAGTCCACTGCATCACAAGTGGCATCTGACACCCCCAGTCAACTGTCTGTCTGTTATGCTTTGGGTTCAGCTCCACTATCCATTGATGAAGATCTGATAATCATAAAATTCAGCAGCTACTGCCCAGCCAAGAAGTGGAGGAGACACTCGCCTCTTCTTCCACTAGCCGGCAATTAGTGATGAGGAGAGTGTCGTGGGAGGAGGTGTTGCAAGCCGAGGTAGTGGAAGAGGGTCCCTGGAGTCTGCGGCGGTGGCGGCGGCAGCAGCAGCAGCAGTGAATTATTGCGGACTGTTGTTAGGAAAAATCAGCTACTCAGCGATGTGGCAGTGTTTCATGCAGCATCCTGTGGAGAAAAAGTAGGTTAGTTAGTGTATATACATAAAATTATGAATAGACAAATGCAATAGTATTGCCAAAGTGAAGTTTTGTTTGAGGGTGTGTTTCCACCTTGTAATTAAATCAGAAACAACTAGCTATCATTTGCCTCTGAATAATTAGCCCTCAAAAATTCTTGGAATTTTTAATCTTGATGTCTGAGGGATTTCTCCTCTCAGACAGCATCACCATAAGTCCAGCCTGCTGCATTACACTTGGAAGAACATCTTGTTTGCGCTGCGACAAGGAAGCCAGAGTCATGCGTCCTGACATGGCACACGTGTTCAGTCTAGTTTTGAAGTCTTGCCCCCATCTGAAAGATATCCGAACAACAGGAAAGAAAGTTAGCATGCACTTCTGGCACTCCTACACCACCAAGCACAACCTTATTGAGCCTCAGCGTCACAACGGTGTACCCCACCATAGTCTGATTCCACCCGTTGGAATTCCACCCTCCATATGCAGGATCCACTATAGCAGTGGTCCCCAACCCTGTCCTCAAGGCCCACCAACAGGCCAGGTTTTGCAGATCTCCACAAAGATGCACAGGTGGAGTAATTAGTGCAGCTGCAGAGCAATAGAGCTGGCTATTTGGAGATCCAAAAAACATGACATGTTGGTGGGCCTTGAGGACAGGGTTGAGGACCACTGCACTGTAGGAACAGAGAAAAGCCATCACGGATTTCTGGATGATCCAAACGGATAGGGGGACACCCCTGTGTAAATTCAATGTAAACCATTGGCAGCTCATACGTGACACCGACCGTTTGCTCAGGCCCTTTGAGGAAGCTACGTTATTAGTCAGTTGCCAGGACTATGAGATGAACGATGAGATTCCACTGCTTCATGTACTACAACACATGTTGGAAAGCATGGCTGGTCAGGGCACTGGAGACATGGCACATACATTTCACAGCCACATGAAGCCTGTGGGGGCTGAAGTGGAGGAGGAGGAGGGGGTGGGGCACAGCAAACCACAGTTTAGGTTTCACAAAATGACCATTTTATCTAGTCATCTGGAGAGGAGGAGCGGGAGCAGCCACAGGAGCTAGAGGGTTGTGAGGAAGGCGAGACAGAGGACCCAGACACACCGTGGCAGTTTACAGTGGAGATGGAGACAGGTAGTCCCTCCGAGTCACTTGCACAAATGGCACGATGCATGCTCACATGCTTGCGTACTAGTGAGCGCAGAATTGTCTCCATTTGTCAGCGGGAAGACTTCTGGCTCTCCAACTTATTGGACCCTCGCTTCCGGCACAAAATGGGGGCATTTTTTACGCCCACTGAGAGGGAGGACAAACTGACCTACTACAGAGACATCCCACGTAGTCAGTTGGGCGATGTCTATCTGCGCCATGGCCCATACTCCCGCAGGTCTGACTCGGGGGGACCTCTGCGATCACCTTCCACTGCCATGGCTGCTGGGGGGGTGGAAGGAGAAGCAGCAGCAGCTCCATCAGCAGCAGCCTCAGTCTTCAGTCGCTAGTGAGTAGCTTTCTACACCCGCATAGTGAGTCTACTCATGAGCAGCAGGAAGACCTGGAGCTGGACCTCAAACAGCAGGTCATGTCATACCTTGACATGACAATGCCAACACACCTTCAGGATCCACTGGATTTGCTGGGAAGCCAAACTTGACTTGTGTCCGCAACTAGCAGAGTTTGCCCTGGAAAAGCTGTACTGGCCGGACAGTAGTTGATTTAGATGGCAACTGGGCTGCTCTATATAACGAAGCAAAATGGCAAATTTACCTCACTATATAAGCTATTGCCCCTCAGATTTACACAGGGGCTGCTCTATATTATGCTGCAAAATGGCAAATTTACCTCACAATATAAGCTATTGCCCCTCAGATTTACACAGGGCCTGCTCTATATAACGAAGCAAAATGGGAAATTTACCTCACTATATAAGCTATTGCCCCTCAGATTTACACAGGGGCTGCTCTATATAACGAAGCAAAATGGCAAATTTACCGCACTATATAAGCTATTGCCCCTCAGATTTACACAGGGGCTGCTCTATATTATGCTGCAAAATGGCAAATTTACCTCACAATATAAGCTATTGCAGCTCTATATAAATAAAAATAAATAAATAAAAAAAAGGGCCCGTAGAAGCTTATTTAGTATAACAGATAGGGTGACATGTGCTGGTTTGGGATGCCCATATGGGCTAGTGTTTTGGCAGCAGTACAAAAACCAATGCAAAATGCAATAGCTTAATAAAGCTGATGCTGATCAACGCTTATTTAGTATAACAGATGGGGTGCAACATGCAGGTTTGGGATGCCCTGCGGCCTGGTGTATTTAAAGCAGACCAAAACCAATTCAAAATGCAATAACTTAATAAAGCTGAGGCTGTAGATGCTTATTTAGTATAAACAGGTAGGGTGCAAGGTGCAGCTTTGGGGTGCCCTGCGGCCTGGTTAAATGAAAGCAGTCAAAAAGGAAGTGCAAACTGAAGTAGCTTAATGAAGCTGATGCTGATCAACACTTATGTTGTATACCAGATAGGGTGCAAGGTGCAGCTTTGGGGTGCCCTGCGGCCTGGTTTATTAAAAGCAGTCAAAAACAAGTGCAAACTGAAGTAGCTTAATAAAGCAGCTGATGCTGATCAACGCTTATGTTGTATAACAGATAGGGTTAAAATAGCATGTGCCTTGGGATGCCCGTGTGGCCTGTTATATTTCAAGCTGAACAAAAAGTAACAATAATCCAAGTATGAGACATAATTTTGACCTTCTTTACAGCGCCATACTTTGAAAAAAAAACCTTAATTTCATGCCGATCAATCCAAAGGTCAATGCCCCTAACAAAAATAGTGTTCGGCATAAGTTTTCCTTCTGGAAGGACGTAACCTTTAGTTTACATGGATGGGGTAGGTTATCTTACAAATTGGGATACCCCAGGCAGCAGTGTCATTGAAAGAGACAGATTGTAATGCAGGCCATACGCAAGCAGAGAAACTCAGGCTGCAACAGGCCTATTTAGTTTACATGGTTGGGGTAGGTTATCTTACAAATTGGGATACCCCACTGTATATGAAACCGAATATAAATGCACACCCAAAAGTGGACAATCAGCCTCCAAGAGGCCTGCTTAGTTTAAATAAGAGAGCTGCTTAGCTTAAATAAGAGAGCTGCTTAGTGTAAATAAGAGGCATGCTTAGTTTAAATAAGAGAGCTGCTTAGTGTAAATAAGAGGCCTGCTTAGTTTAAATAAGAGAGCTGCTTAGTATGGTAGGTAGGTTATGTTATGTTACAGAATGGGATGCCCCAAAACTGACTTGAGATCAGTATATATGCACACAGCAGCAGTGTGTAAGCAGGCTCATACAGGCTAAATTTCTTTAAATAACTGTGCAGCTTACAGTAAATACAGAGGCTAATGGTATGTTACAGAATGGGATGCCCCAAAGCTGACTTGAGATCAGTATATATGCACACAGCAGCAGTGTGTTAGCAGGCTCATACAGGCCAAATTTCTTTAAATAACTGTGCAGCTTAGAGTAAATACAGAGGCTAATGGTATGTTACAGAATGGGATGCCCCAAAGCTGACTTGAGATCAGTATATATGCACACAGCAGCAGTGTGTTAGCAGGCTCATACAGGCCAAATTTCTTTAATTAACTGTGCAGCTTACAGTAAATACAGAGGCTAATGGTATGTTACAGAATGGGATGCCCCAAGCAGACTTGAGATCAGTATATATGCACACAGCAGCAGTGTGTAAGCAGGCTCATACAGGCCAAATTTCTTTAAATAACTGTGCAGCTTACAGTAAATGCAGAGGCTAATGGTATGTTACAGAATGGGATGCCCCAAGCAGACTTGAGATCAGTATATATGCACACAGCAGCAGTGTGTAAGCAGGCTCATACAGGCCAAATTTCTTTAAATAACTGTGCAGCTTAGAGTAAATACAGAGGCTAATGGTATGTTACAGAATGGGATGCCCCAAAGCTGACTTGAGATCAGTATATATGCACACAGCAGCAGTGTGTAAGCAGGCTCATACAGGCCAAATTTCTTTAAATAACTGTGCAGCTTAGAGTAAATACAGAGGCTAATGGTATGTTACAGAATGGGATGCCCCAAAAACCAGAGAGCACCTGGCAGGCAGCAGTAAGACTATGCACAGCAAAAGTGTCTTTATCAGGCCTAATTTCAATTAGAATAGGTGCAAATGGTTATATGGTCTTAAATAGAGGCTGGTGTAGTCACAGAATGGGATGCCACAACAGGAGTGCACCTGGCAGGCAGCAGTAAGAATATGCACAGCAAAAGTGTCTTTATCAGGCCTAATTTCAATTATAATAGGTGCAAATGGTTATATGGTCTTAAATAGAGGCTGGTGTAGTCACAGAATGGGATGCCCCAACAGGAGTGCACCTGGCAGGGACCAGTAGTGCTATGCACAGCAAAAGTGTCTTTATCAGGCCTATTTTCAATTAGAATAAGTGCAAATGGTTATATGGTCTTAAATAGAGGCTGGTGTAGTCACAGAATGGGATGCCCCAACAGGAGTGCACCTGGCAGGCAGCAGTAAGAATATGCACAGCAAAAGTGTCTTTATCAGGCCTAATTTCAATTAGAATAAGTGCAAATGGTTATATGGTCTTAAATAGAGGCTGCTGTAGTCACAGAATGGGATGCCCCAACAGGAGTGCACCGGGCAGGCAGCAGTAAGAATATGCACAGCAAAAGTGTCTTTATCAGGCCTAATTTCAATTATAATAAGTGCAAATGGTTATATGGTCTTAAACAGAGGCTGCTGTAGTCACAGAATGGGATGCCCTAAAAACCAGCAGTAAGTACACCTGGCAGGGTCCAGTAGTGCTATGCCCAGCAAAAGTGTCTTTATCAGGCCTAATTTCAATTATAATAAGTGCAAATGGTTATATGGTCTTAAACAGAGGCTGCTGTAGTCACAGAATGGGATGCCCCAAAAAAGAAGTGCACCTGGCAGGGTCCAGTAGTGCTATGCCCAGCAAAAGTGTCTTTATCAGGCCTAATTTCAATTATAATAAGTGCAAATGGTTATATGGTCTTAAACAGAGGCTGCTGTAGTCACAGAATGGAATGCCCTAAAAACCAGCAGTAAGTACACCTGGCAGGGTCCAGTAGTGCTATGCCCAGCAAAAGTGTCTTTATCAGGCCTAATTTCAATTATAATAAGTGCAAATGGTTATATGGTCTTAAACAGAGGCTGCTGTAGTCACAGAATGGGATGCCCCAAAAAAGAAGTGCACCTGGCAGGGTCCAGTAGTGCTATGCCCAGCAAAAGTGTCTTTATCAGGCCTAATTTCAATTATAATAAGTGCAAATGGTTATATGGTCTTAAACAAAGGCTGCTGTAGTCACAGAATGGGATGCCCTAAAAACCAGCAGTAAGTACACCTGGCAGGGTCCAGTAGTGCTATGCCCAGCAAAAGTGTCTTTATCAGGCCTAATTTCAATTATAATAAGTGCAAATGGTTATATGGTCTTAAACAGAGGCTGCTGTAGTCACAGAATGGGATGCCCTAAAAACCAGCAGTAAGTACACCTGGCAGGGTCCAGTAGTGCTATGCCCAGCAAAAGTGTCTTTATCAGGCCTAATTTCAATTATAATAAGTGCAAATGGTTATATGGTCTTAAACAGAGGCTGCTGTAGTCACAGAATGGGATGCCCCAAAAAAGAAGTGCACCTGGCAGGGTCCAGTAGTGCTATGCCCAGCAAAAGTGTCTTTATCAGGCCTAATTTCAATTAGAATAAGTGCAAATGGTTATATGGTCTTAAACAGAGGCTGGTGTAGTCACAGAATGGGATGCCTCACAGCAGACTTAAGATCAGTTCAGTATATATGCACAGTTAGTTAGTATAAGCAGCCTGAAAACGCTAACAAAGCCTGTCAGCCAGCTAGTAACACTCAGGCTGGATGAAAAAAAAAAAAAAAATCTCCCTGTGACAGCCTCCGATTTTTCCTACCTTTCCCTGTTTTTCGCTGACTTTCTGTCTGTCTCCTGTCTGTCTCCTGCCTGTCTCCAGCCTGTCCCTGTCTGTCCCTGCCTGTCTAACTGCCTCTCTCTCTCACTACAACGTTCTGTCTCTCACGAATGCAATAGAGAAATGAGGAAGGAAAAGCAAGATGGCCGACTTAAATAGCGCTGTGACGTCACCGGGCTTGCTGGCTGCTGATAGGCTGCATGTGACTGCCCCAGCTTGCACTGGCGCGGGATAGATGTCCAGACATGTCCCGTCCGCCATATTAGAATGCCTGTAAATGTAAATGAATGGATGTTAAAGGAAAACTTCGAGCGATCGAATCGCGGGGAAATTCGGATTTGATCCGAATCGAATTTTTCCTGAAATTCGGATCGAATCCGGGTTCGTCCGGATCGATTCGCTCATCCCTACAGGTGATATTAACAATGTAGTTAAACAGCCCACTTTTCTAATACAAAAAAAGCTGCCTTGTAGGGGGTACTTTCTATTTTAGTTTATTATTTTATTATGTTGAAAATAAGATGACAAGTGGCTAAGACTATGTTTATCCCAATGCATTGCAGTCCAGATCAAGTTTAGGCTTGGATTTTGCCTTTGCATTCTTTTGCATCACAGTTTAAATGTAGAATTGGAATATGGTTGGAAAACTAGAACGCAAGCAAAAATCGCAAAGGAGCACTATCGCGAAATTGGAAAACTACATATAATGAGGAGGAGTCACTTATACACCTGACCTGAATAAAACTTCCACCAAGCTTGTTGTTTTCTTCTCTTGGTAGGAAAAAAATCCAGGGGTGACAGGTGTAGCTTATCAGGGATGACAGAACCTGACACCCCTCATATCTTCTGTCATCCAGAATATTCATATGGATTTTTGTCATTGGACCTTTTTTCATGATAATGCTCCTTTAAGTAGCTTTGAGTGATTCAACAAAGCTGAATTAAATTTGCCCTGTCAAATAAGCTTGAAAATGTGGGTGTTAGTCTTACCGATAACTGTATTTCTAGGAGTCCTTCAGGATGACCACGGAGAGAGCAAGCTCCTCCCCCTATAGAGGAAACACAACTGGAACAAGTTTAAAAGCCCCACCCCTTCCCCCCAGTCCTCATTATTAAACAAGTATTAATAGGTGGTGAACCATAGGACCTAATGTATAGGGGGTGGTTATAAGAGCCGTCCCTGCAGGTCTCGTAGAAATACTGTTACCGGTAATGCTAAGTGGGATTTTCTCCCTCGTCCTTCCTTTAGAACTAGGGATGGGAAACTGCCTGTAAGACCCTTTGACCGAAGGCCTGGTCTTTGTCAGATAAATCTAGCCTGTAGAGTTTGAGGAAGGTGATGACCATATGGCTGCCTTGCCAATTTCCTCAATTGACGCCCCTGACTTCTCCTCTCATGATGTGGAGACTGCTCTAGTAGAGTGGTCTCTGATGTAAGGCAGGGTGGTATTCATGTATATGCTAGGGAGATTGGCTGTCTAATCCATCTGGCTAGGGAAGCCTTAGATGCTGCCAGGCCCCCATTCTTTCCTGAAAAGTATATAAAAATGTATCTGACCTACGGAAGTCATGTGTGCGTTCTATGTAGGCATCTTCGAACATCAATACCTTGTGTGGATTCTACTGGATTATATGGGTCTGGTAATAAGGAAGGGAGGGTTATGTCCTGGGAATGGTGAAAGGTAGAGGACATCTTAGGCAGGTATAGGGGATCATGCCTGAGAATGATTCCATCTGGAAAGATGGTGCAAAAAGGCTCTTGGATAGATAGAGCCTGTAAGTCACTAACCTGTCTGGTTGAAGTTAGGGTCAAAAGAAGTCCTGATTTGATTGTTAGGACCTTGTCCGAGGCCTTATCTAAGGGTTCAAAAGGAGGTTTAGTTAACCCTTTGAGGACCAGGACCAAGTCCCAGGAAGAACAATGGTTACAAAGTATTGGTTTCTTTCTGAGCTATAGAGATAAAGAGTCTGTTGATCAAAGAGTGTTTCCTTAGTCTTCTGTCTAGGAAGACCGCCAAGGCCTGGGTCTTTAGGGTACTTACTGCTAACCCCTGTTCAAAGCCCTCTTGTAGAAATGTAAGTACCATGGCAATTGTACCCCTTTTCAAACTGTTTGATTCACAGAATTAACTGAAATGCTTCCATACTTTAGTGTAGATTTTTCTGGTAGGCCACTAAACCTAGGCTCGATAAGACTTGTCCCTGTTTATAATCTACCCCAGACTCTGCAGCAGTAACTCACCAGGCTTCCCCATGAAATGCAGACCTCCGCTGGGTCTGTGTGAACTTGACTAGTTACCCCCTGGGACTGAATAGAGAGGTAAGAACCTTGGAAGAAGATGCTCTAGCCTTGATCATAGACCTACAGACCAAACAAGGGCAGAGTCCATGTTGGTTTGCATATTGCCCATCATCTATATAAAATAACTGGCTGCTTCGTTTTCCAACTTGTGTTCTAAGCAAGCCTTACAGAAGGATCTATTCCAAGAATCTGCCAGGATCATGGGGCAAGTTAGACAGAGTCTGACAGTTTTAATGTTCAACTTGGTATTTATTCTTTTCTTTCTCCTTCTCCCTTTTAGATGGAGAAGGCAAGAGATAATAGGTGAAAAGGAATCTGGATAAGTAAAACTCTGAGGGTGCTAAAAATATACAATAGGCACAATAAACCTGTGTATCCCACCAAAGCAGCAGAAAATATACACCTCACCGTCTTATGATGGGGCATCCTGGCAGGGAACACCACCCACTGCTGCCTGGCTGCCCCAGTCTGTCTCTGGCCAGGAAGTGTGTTTGAAACGCATCTAGTTCTAGGCGGAAGTGACCCCCGGCTCAGAAGTCATCACGGACAGTTCCCGATTGGTTCCGCCCCCCCATCCTCCCCGATCTTCCAGCAGTACAGACCCCCGGTGCTCTGCCCAGTGTTGTGGTGCTCAAGCAGACCCCCTGGCCACAGGTACACTGTCCTGTGGGGGTAAAGCTAGGGGGTTGGCAAGCACCTCCCCAGGATCTCCTGGGGTGTAAAAACAAAAAAAAAAATTGGCTATTGTTCCAGTGGTCCTCCTTTTAGGGAAGAAACAGAATACTGGAGGACTGGAGGGAAGGAGGGCTTTTAAACATGTTCCAGTTGTGTTTCACTCTATAGGGGAATATCTTTAGTAAGAAAAAAATCTGGAAAATTGGCTCTAATTTTTCAGCTGAAAAAGCTTTATTTATTTATTATAAAAAATAATCATGGCTCTTCCTCCAGATTACCAGACTGGTGCACCAGGCATAGTAACGCCAGGGTTAAAAAGCCAAATAGCCTGGCTCTGGCAAATTACCAGCCCCATGGCATTTGGCTAAGGTTACTTCTTTTCCTGGGTTGTCAGCATTAATATTTTATTAAAACAGTAATAGAAAAAAATAAATTAAAAGAGATGTATTGAAGTCAAGTCAACTGAACTTGTTGCTTTATTTTGCTCCACATGTTTTGTTATTCATCCCACTGGATTTATGTGTGAATTCAACATTGCCTATTGGGAAAGGTGGCTGGATGACTAGTGAAACATACTGAAGAAAAAAACACAGCTATTGCAGTTGTGTAGATCTATTCATGCAAACCTACTGGAGTTAACTTTTTACTTATTTATTTTTACTGTTTCAATTAAAATGAAAACAAATCTTGGTCCCTACCTCCAGATTACCAGGATGGTGCATCAATCTAGTCCTGACAACTCACTAGACCATTTATCCTTTGGCCCAGGTTAGGTGCTCTGCCTGGGGTGTGGGCAGTATTTTTTTAAAATTGAAATTTTTTAATACTGTATGTCTTTTACACTGATAAAAAAATATTGGCAATTGCTGTCTTGGCTTTTTAATTAAAAAACATTGTTCAAAAGAGTAGTGAAAACTAGTGTCAAATCAGTGCTGAATCACACTAATTTTAATAATTGTAAATTTAAGTTGTATTTTTTTCACTTTATGAGAAAAGACAAATGAAAAACATTGATGTAGAAAATGAAGCATGGTTTCTTCTTTCTTTCTGCTGAATCATAAGAATTTGAAAAAGCTAAAAATGTAGTATTTTTGTCACGTAAAACAGACTCATTTCTGGTTACAGTCTTTGTTGAATCGAGGCCTTTGTATCAAAATGGAGAGGTATAAAAGGGCCCATAAAGGATACATATTAGGTTTTTTTTTGCAGATTATTTGAAAACGAAGTACAAAGCCTGTAAGGTTGTTCTAGAATATTTTATGATGTTATGATGTTTTTAGAGATTGTTGTGTTAACTGGAAGCTTGTTCTTGACAACTGCACACTGGTAACTGCACACTTTGCCAGGGCCACCTTCAGGAATGTGTTTCCCATACAACCACAATGTCCAGCCCCCAGTAACCTATAAATCATGGATGGGCCCCTAGTTTGAACCTGACCTAGTTGAATCTGAACCCGTTATTACATATAAAGCAATGACTGGGCCTCTAGTATGAACTTATAGGCCCCCTCACTCTGCCCCCCCTAGCGCTGAAGCAGGGGGAGAGCTTACTTAAAAAAAACCTGCTTACCTGGCCCTCAATCCAGTGCTGATCATCGTCCAATTTCAGCCCTAGCGGCTTCAGACGCTCTTGCCTCTGGGAGTTCACCACGCTGTGCACACTCACACCTCTCTATTAACTTAAATGAACTTCCCGAAGCATGCGCGCTCTTGCCGGCACCCGGCGTCCAGGAGAATTGCCCAATTTTTTTATGGGGGAGGGGAACTAAAAGTTAAACTGGTGAAGATATCTGACTATTGTGTTGAAATTGAATAGCCTGGAATTTAAGGATAGGCTGTTATTCAGTGTTACCGACACCTGGTACGAAAAAAAATGCATTTTAGCTGGAAAAGTCCTAAGAATGAATATCACTGTTACTGAATTACCAGATAGGAAGACAATGAAAGTCAATTACACTTTTTACTACAGTGTAAAAAGTGTCATTGGCTTTTATTGTCTTCCTAGCTGGTGATTCATCAACAGGAGAAACCGCTTCACTTTAAGTGCAAACAGCCTCATCCCCAGCAGCATACAAGCTCCTGTCACAGCATATCGTAATGGCTGGGACGGGTGTACACACACAGGCGGAAAATGTGGAGATGTGCCCACTCAGTCACTGGGCTTGGCTATTTAGACAAAAGCATTATTGCTGACATGCTCTTACAGAACTCCCAACCCCCCCCCCCTTTGCTCCGGAAATTGTTTAAACTCCATGGCTACTTGTTTCATTGCCTTTGGCCGATTATAATTTTACATGCCCTGCTGTATGAAATAACCCAGGTTGCCTAGTATACTCACCAACGGCCACACTTCAAGGATGCATGCGTAAGCAGGGGACACTTCTTGCTATAACTTTAGCAGGGTATGCCATGGTACCAGTCATTTGAAAATGTCTGGAGGAGACACACTCACTGTTCCAGCTTAGCATGGATGTATCCACTGGCTTGTTGTAGCAAACTCAGGTATACTATACTCAACTGGACTGTAGCTGAGTCCTTAAACAACCCTAGACCAGTTTGCGTCTGGACCATTTATACGGATGAATGCATGGGAGGCCACGCATGCGCCATAAGAACGGGGGAAGGTACATGGGAGTGGTCGACTTTTGGGCATTTACACAGCAGGGCACCAAAATCCAGAATAGTCAAAATCCTGGGTTTTGGTTCATGTTAAAGTGTAAGCATAAGAATGGCGTACCATGAGGTTAAAGCTAGCAAAGAGCTGCACCCTGCACCCAAGGACACGTGATGCTATGTGATGCTATGTGAGCAAGCTTTGTATAGAAAACAATGGCCACATTTCTGCATTTAAGGAAACATTGTTTATTACAGGTCCCTGGCAATCCAACCAAACCCTCCCAAAAAAACAACATACATGCATCTTACAAATATTACTGTTTAATTAGTACTTCCACTACAGCATACCTTGCCTCTTTATTACATGTATCCACAATCTTAGCCACCTACACACAGCTACACAGGCAACTTAAAAAGTTGAAAAAAATGATGCATTTACATTTACCCATTAAAAAGCCTTACAACACCATGCAACAGTCAGAAAACAATACTAAACAATAGAAAAAAAAATTGAGTTTTTTTTACCAATAATTTTAGCTTGCGACAGCCTTTTTACGAGCATTTTGAACATTTTTCGAGCGATTCGAAAATGTTACGATCAGGGAACACCCCTGAGAAGCGAGCTGTGACCCTGTACACACAGATCACTGCTGCTGGCCTTGTGTAAGGAGTGAGCTCCCTCACCTCGGTAGTGGCCATATAAGCAGTGATCTGTGTGTACAGGACTCTCTTCTTGTAGACTTTAGTGTACAGTTGCCAATAGCAACAGACTGTAGGTAGAGAAAACTACTTCTTTCATAAAACACACATTTGCTAACATAAGATTAAAAAATGAAAGATTAAAGAAATACTAGATTAGTGCTTTAAGGACATTATTTTGATACACAAAAAAAACACTTTTACAAATTCCATTAAAAGTGGACGTTCCCTTTGAAGAGGTACAAAACTCTTTTGGTTTTGTTCCTCTATTCCTCTGATTTGGGATGCCCCACTGGATCACCTATAAACTCACCCTTTATACATTAATTCAAGGCATAACAGGTGGAATGAGGTGTTTCTCCAATTTAGAGTGGACCAAAAACACCCCAAAAAACTCAAATTCCTTCCAGTCCCACAGCACATGCATAGGCTCTCGTCCAATGCGCGCTGTATGCCACGTATGCATTCAGCTCTGTTTGTAACAGAGCCTGGCTTAGTGAAGAGGGAGAGGCCGCATCTCTGGCCTCCCTGTAATCTGCACCACACTCCCATCCCCTGCCTATCTAAGTGGTTTTGGAATGATCTAGGGGTTTCAGAAATATGTATGCCCCAAAATTATGGACCAAAATTAGATTGTCACAATCACATGTTTTGGTCCACTGGAAAGAGGAACACATCCCCCAAATGTCACTTTCTTCCCATTCCTCTATAGTTGGGCATAACAATTTGGGATGCCCCACTGTGTTTATTCCCCTAAAAACTCACCTCTTCCTGGCTCCCATGTGGTCCTCTCAGCCATTCAGCAGCATTTGTTCTATTTAAATGTCATTTGCTGTTTTAAACGGCAAGGAGATCTGAATCTAGCAAGAAATGAGGGGCAGATCTCTGTGGCATTTGCTTGTGAGCAGGGACCAGCTTGCAGGCCCCATGCATGGCCTCCAGTGTGATGTCTGCCCGCAGGAGGATGAGCTGTTGCACTGACCTGTAAAGCCAAGGATGAGGCAGTCGATATCAGGTATGAAACCCTCCTTTTGCACCCTGAAGTAGCCTCAGAAGCCCAGGAGGAAAATGTCCTCTGTGGTGAGCAGCAGCGTCTTGTGAGGCTCCAGGCTAAGGCTGCTCTATGCAAAGCTGCACATCAGCTGTCAGGTGCGAGGAGAGCTTGTAACAGCTTCCCAAGGCCTCGTAGCTTGCATGCCATTGGCTTCACAGCAAAGGGGTCCTCGGGTACACCTGTCTTTAGCTCAGTTCTGTCTTGGTAATTCCTATATATTATTTTCAGGCTGGAGAGTGAGGAGGAATAAGAAAACAGACCTGGCGGCAAGGAGAGCTGCCGATGCTAACAGCAGCAAAAACACCGGCAATTATAATTACTGGTACTGGCAGCCTACCAAAAATACCGTCTGTGCCAGTGAAATATAGTGAAAATAAGGTGGAAACTTTAGATAGAGGTGAGCTGGGGATCCGGCCACGCCACTGAGATGCAGCAAGGGAACAGGTAAGTGAAACCAGGTCGCACAGTGGGGCATCCCATTGAGAGGTAAGGCAACCCCTCAAGAGTCATATAAACTAGAGGGGGGTGTTGTTCCTCTTTGATGTGGATCAACCACCTGTTTCGGCAGCTCTGGAATATAGAAGACTCCAGTGCCGGGCAATCAAGCAACCGATTTGGGATGCCCTGCTTTGTGAGCCCCCAAAAGATCGCCCCTGATTCACTCACCTTTACAAGACTCCCACGCTGCTCATGGGCCATGGCCGCATGCCTGGCCTCCCTGCGGCTGGATTTGGGGGTTTTGCACAGCGAGGTATCCCAAATCAGGATGCCCCAGGGAGAGGGAATCAGACAGCCCAGGGGTCTTATAGATTCTAGGGTCACCCAAGATGGTGGAACACTGCTCTGAGGCGAGCACACTGTATCTCCATGCCACAGTTGCATCCCCAACATACCTGCTAGGGGCTGCTAGGGCCCCACTCCATTTAGTTTTCTTTTGCCACATTGAACAGTACGGCAAAAGAAATGTGAATGACAACCCACCCACAACCCACTAGGAAACCAGGAAGAGGTGAGTTTTCCAGAAATCTATGGGGATACAAAATGCAGGGTCCCCCAAATCAAAATGCCTCGCCAGGGAGGAACAGCTCCCAAGAGGGTAATTTTCTTGGGTGTTTTCCTAATTAAAGGCTTTCATTATGTTCCCACTTTTCCTTCTTTTATCCAGGCTTTACAATAGAGTTGAATGAAGGCTTAATGCCCATCTCCACAAACCGATAAATTGACAGTTTACTGAGCCGAATAGCTTGTATGCTAGTGGACGACTTGCATTTGGACATGAACAATTTGTTGGCTGGTTCGTTAGAGTGATCGTCATTAAGATCGTCCAAGGTATTTGGCCAGTCCTATTTCCATGTGCTGATGGCAACATGACAAACCAGAAATTGTATGTCCACCCAACCAACCCGAAGCTCGACCAACTAATGAATTCTTGTTGATCACAGCAGACATTTCCACAGATCAGTTATCATTTGATTCTTCATGTACTCAGTTATTGCACATCTGCACAGATACCAAATTTAATGTAAAAATCTCCTATTCATTTGGATATTTTTTTATTTTCTCTTTTTATTGGCGCAATAACAGAGAACAGACAGCAGAGGTCACTGCATTGCTGAGAACAAGAGATTGAGGAAGCATTTGTTCTTGATCAGATCATGAGTAGAAACTGAAGAGAAATACCAAAAACGAGAAATATTAAGTTGCATACGAGCTACCAAATCATTTTATAAAATATAGATTTTACTACATAAAATTATGATAAAGTGATCACTTTCTTTGTGTTTTAGAGAAACAACTTCCTATAAATGTGTAACAACCTGTATGCTATTGCTCAATGTACTAGAGTTGTGATATTGTCCTGGGTCCATTTTCAAAGCAATCTCACAACCACAATTAAAATAAATAAATAAATAAGGCAGCACATCTTTGCTCCTGAGGGAGAGAAGGCTTCCAACTGGTGATGCCCCTCTGTGCATGGTGCCACTGGAACCCTGACCCTCATGCTCTCCTCGCTGCTCCTTTGGGACGTGATAGGATAGCACATCAATTTGCCACCATCTGTGGGGTGGATGCAATTGGCCACTGGCAGTCATCTGGGTCCTGCAACCTGTGGCTGGTTGATGAGATTGGAAAAGTGGTATCTAGGCTCCGGGGGCTGGGCATGTAGGGCGGTCTATGGCACGGGTCAGGAGCAGAGATACTGCATCGAATGCAGTATTTAGAATAAATACAACACATAGTAACATAGTATGTAAGGATGAATAAAGACTTTAGTCCATCCAGTTCAACCTGTTTATCTCCTACTACAGTTGAGGTCCTTGCCTTAAGCTTATGGCCTAAGTCCCTGAAATCATTTTTAAGGACCTTCCATTGACTTCTTCTTATGTTATTAGTGCCAATATGCACCATGCTTGCTAGCCCCTCCTTATAATCCATCAGCCCAATCCGCAACATGCCAAACTCTTACCACAGGAAGGCAACACACTGTTCGGTGATCCTGGTCTTTGTGACAGATTGCCCTGTCTGTTCCCCTAATAATAGAGTCACCCACTACCAGCACCTGTCTTGCCTGCCCTGTTCTCCCATTTCCCTTCCCAGGACTGAAACCCATGCAGACTGCCCTCGGAGTCTAACAAAATGGGTGTTGTTTCCCTGTGCAGGGGAGCATCCAGACTGCCGGGCCTCCCCCTTGTGATCGAGTCCTGCAGCGTGCAGTTCAGCAGTGACCACTGTAATACGACTGCACACAGCATCCCTATTCACCAGCAAGCATTGTGGTTAAACTGCTCTGTCAGTCACATTGACCGGCCACACCCAGGATATTCACTGCAATGGACGTGGCCTAGGCCCCATGCATGAATGGTTGGAGCACATGTGGCGAGCAGGGGGGCCCTTTAAAGTGGACCAACACCCACCGCTGTTCAGCTCCCTGCCTGCGGGGCACCCCGATCGGTGAAACCCCCCAGTACGCCCGCAAATCCTACCTGTTCCTCGTTCCAACGGCGCATGCGCAGGCCACCGCCACCTCTCGCGCATCCCTCTCGCAGGGCGCGCACACGAGCCGGCCGTTTGTGAATGGCCGGCGCGGGCACGCTCCCTGTAAGAGGGACGCGCGAGAGGCGGGGGCGGCGGGCGCTCTCACCTTGTCCGTCAGCGGACCTTGCTTGTCCGTCGGCTGTGATTGGTGGAGCGAGTCACGTAAGAGCGGGGTCAGGTGAGTTTTTGTGGCTTTCTGGGGGGTTTCACACCCCCGATCGGGGTGCCCCGCGGAAGTGGACCAACACCCAGGATAATGAAAATCCTGGGTGCTGGTCCACTTTAACCACAGGGCTTGCTGGTGAGTGGGGATGCCGTGGGACTCCATCTGGTGATCTCAGTATGTTTTATTCATTCAGACTAGGATGGAAAGGCTGTCAGGGTGAAGTTAAGTATTAATTTTTTTATGTCAAGCCTGAAGAGGGACTTTAATTCCCTGTGTTTTTGTTGTAAAATGCTGATTGCTTTTACTCACATGACCAAAAGGTCAAACACGCTTCATGACGTAAGCACATAATATCTTATGGAAGCCCAAATGACTTCTGTGTTAAATAGTGACTTAACAGAGCCAGTATAGAACACAAAGTTAAGGCATGCAGCAGTGTTACGTCCTGTGCTCTATATTGCCATCGGCATTTGTGCTTAGTTACTTTTTTTTTCTAGTTCAACCTCTGTTAAGTATTACCATAAGACACCATATTGTCAGAAAAAGCAGGCAAAAAAAGAATGCCCCGGGGGTGAGGACCAAGACCTGGGATAGTAAATATCCTGGGTTTTGGTCTACTTTAACCCTTTAACCGCCAGCCTACCTTGGGATTTTGTCACCCTTTGTTGCCAGATCATTTTGCACTATTTTGCGCTCCCCATGTTCAACTGTGATTCTTGAAGGGATTTCCAGGGATTTCCCAGGAAATTGATATATTGTTTTTTTCAGCAGAGCCTGGGCTTTAACTTGAAATGTCTTGTTTGTCATTTTCTAAGTGTATTCTCAATATTTTTGGGCGAAAATTGTGCAAAGAAATTAAAAAAAAACTATTTTTTACAATTTGTAGTTTTTTTTGTAATAAAAAATGCAAGTTTGTCAATAAAATCTTATTGCGTGTGAAACCCCAATTTCTCCCGGTTACAGCGGTACCACATATGTATAGGTAGACACCATTTCCTGCCCAGGAGACTCCCCCAAACTGAAACAATGCTTTAGGAGATTTTCAGATAAAATTCAACTATGCTATGCAATATGCGCACCTTGCAGTTTTTCCTTTACATTTGAAATACCAACAAACTATATATGCACCTCAGGCTTTCTAGGCGTACCAGGCTTGTTGACATGGGTTCAGTTTTCTGGAAGTAATCCCTCAATGTATTCTTCGGTTGCACAGGGTTTCCCTAAAAATGAATAAAAAAGCAGAATCAAAACCACATTTTCCTAAAAAAAATATATGCAAACCAGAAAATAACTGAAAATCTGAAAAAGCAACATCCCCCAAACAGAACAATACCCAACCCCTTACCAGTTCACAAAGGGTTAACAGTATAAAAAAAAAAGTTTTCAAATATGTTTATTAAAAAAAAAAAAAAAAATTTACCTTTACTCACCTCCGATCTTCATATGCAGTGTCCTGCGGCGATCCGATGCAGGTGACGGCTGGGCAGAGAAGGGGGGAGGCAGGCGATCGGAGGATCGCCTACCTCCCTCCTTCTCTGCCCAGCCGTCACCGGCATCTGACAGCCGAACTACCGGGTGCCCAGACACCCGGCAGTGACGTCATCGGCCCCGCCCCGAAGGGGTGGGGCTAGAATTAAAGATGGCGGCGGCAATCGAGAAGATCCGAAGGAGGAGGGCTGTTAGGCCCTCCCCAAAAGACAGAAGAGTGGGGGGGTGATCGGAGCCCCCCCACCCCAAGAAGAGGAGGGTCGGCGGGAGCCAGCGCACACGCAGGTAAGTAAGTGTCATTTTTATTTTTAGATATTTTTTACAGGAAAGCCAGTGGCAGCTGAAACGGGGGGGGACCCTATTCCGGGCCCTCCCCTGCAGCCGGAGGAGGTCCGACAGACGATCAGAGCCCACCATGTTAAAGAGGAGACCCGGACAAATCAAACGAGGGGTCAGATAAGGGACTTTTTTTTTTACTTTTTATGCTATTAGTGGGGAAAGTCAGGCATGTAAAATTTACGTGGCTGGCAGTTAACTGCAGGGGAGGCAGCCACGTAAAATGGCTGACGTTTAAAGGGTTAAACCGGACCTTCAGCATGATTTAATGAAAAGCCCAAACCCTTAAAAAACTATTCCCTAGCATCTAAAATTAATATATTTTACGTTTTTAGTCACTTACTTATTATTCTTTCTCCCACCGGGCTGCAACTCTGTTCAGGACTCTAGGATACTGGCGCTGCCATCTTGCCTCAGAAGCATCACACATACTGAGGAGAGGAGAGCGGGATAATGTACAGGGGGTGGGGTTATAGCTGTGCTTTGCACAGACAGAGCAGAGCTGGGGTCAGGGAACGGTTAGCAATCCCAGAATGCAAAGTGACACAGTCAGAAGACACTTCCTGTTTGCAGGCTGCCTGATGATCCATGAGCCGCCATCTTGGATGTTTAAAGGCTCATAACATACATAACATACAGGGTGAGGGAAACATATAAGATTGGCTCTTATTCAGGGTGAAGGTCCGCTTTAAGGTCTGGTGAAACATGCTTATGTTTTTGTGTGCTTTCGGATGTGAACTGAAGTTAACATTTGAGTGAGCTTTTTTACTTGAACACACAAAACAAATCTATAAAGCATTTCTGTTCCAATACCCCTACCCCTGTAATGCAGCATTTTTACAGGTGAGGCACATCATTTTTCCAGTGAAACTTGTACATTAAAGCGGAGCAAAGATTCCAAGACCGGCCAATGGCTTTTCTCCGAGGCCATCCCACATCAGGATGCCCCATTGTGTGAAACCGCCCAGGAAGCCGCATCCCCATGTGCACATTCCCCTCCCAATCATTCAGATAGACTGGGACAGGAGCATGCGCACGGTTTGGGATGCGGCATGAAGAATTATGTAGTCACAGTAGGCGGCTCTCATTGGACGATAGCCTGCACATGCGCCATTGGGGCATGGAAAGGTGAGTTTTTGGGGGCTTCCTAGGGGGTATTGCACAGTGGGGGCATCCCGTTTGGAACAAAACCTGGAAAAATCTTCTTAAAAAGTGTTATCTATAATAGCAGGAGTTCCTCCACTAGTATGGGTACTTAATATTTGTAACAAAAAGAGGATTATCCCATCTGAGCCTCACTTGGTGGGGCACTCCTACAGCCATATTTGCTTAGAATAACACATGAAATGAAAGTCAGATACATTTGAGTACAGTTCCCATCAGTTTACTTGTGCAGAAACTTGCCTTCAAGTATCAATAAAATGAGAACCAATAAATGAGAAATACAAATGTATCAGGGTACAGTGTCATTTGTTAGTATAAAACAAACTTCAGAATGTCCATTTTAAGCACATCAGCTGGTATAAACATGTAGCTTCTTGCATTGCATTTCACAGGGTGCTTCTTCAGGGAAGATTATGCCCAGCTTAGGGCGTAAGATTCTGCAGGGATGTATACTCCAGCTGATGTTGCCCTTTGAGACTTTCTGGACCATAGAATGGTTACACTGCTGATTAACTTCACTTCTAGGCCCCAAATACACAGCAAGGTTTCTGCACAAGTAAACAGATGGGAACAGTCAAGTTTGTGACTTTTATGTGTTATTCTAAGCAAATCTGGTTGTAGACATCCCCCACTAAGTGAGGTTTCAGAAAGGGTAAGCCTTTTTTCTACAAATATTTTTTCCAGACTTAGAAACCACACATCCTTAAAGTGGACCAACACCCAGGATTTTCACTATCCTGGGTTTTGGTCTACTTCCGATGGGGTGCCCCGCTGCGTGAAACCCCCCAGAAAGCCTGATAAAACTAATCTCACCTCGCTCCTACGGTGCATGCGTGGCCGCTCGTCCAATCAGCGCGCTCGGAGCTGCTGTGGTATGCATGTACAAGCGGCGTCCATCCGAAGCGTCTCCAAGCACGCTGGCGGCCACATCTCGTGCTTCCCTCTAATAGGGAGTGCGCCCGCGCCGGCCATTCACAAATGCGCGCACGCGCCGTTGGGTAAGGTTTCCGGTAGAGATGAGCGAACTTCTTGAAAGTTCGATTCGGGCGATTCGCCGAATTTCCCCAAGAAATTCGGGTTCGCCCGAATCGAACTTTCACGAATCGCTCATCTGAAAAAAAAAATGCCGGCATGGTGGGAGCGTGGAGGCCGGCTACGCTGTCAGCTGTCATCAGAGGACGCATCATCAGAGGGCGCCTGAGAGCGGCGCCGGCCTCCACGCTCCGACCATGCAGGTAAGTGTTTGCTTTTTAAAAAAATGGCGGCATGGTGGAAGCGGGCAGGCCGGCTGCGCTGTCAGCGGGCCGGCTTTCGCCGCCCGCTGACAGCGTAGCCGGGCTGCCTGCTCCCACCATGCCGGCATTTTTTTTTTTTTATTTCAGGGAAAATTCGATCGGCACGAACCAAAAAAAATTCGGGTTCGTGCCGAATCGAATTTTCCCTGAAATTCGGAGCGAATTCCGGTTCGTCCGAACCGGTTCACTCATCCCTAGTTTCCGGGCGTCTGGGGGGTTTCACACAGCGCGGCATCCCGATTTTGGATGCCCCACGGGGAGGGATCGGATTGGCCCGGGAATCTTATAGCGCTTCGTAGTGCCACTTCAGCTTTTGAAGAGAGACTTGTTTGTTTTCTTTCCAATGTAGCTACCAACACAGGGAGCTAGCGCTGATGGGGAGGGCCAGAAATAATTTGTATTTAATATGTAAATGAACAGCGCCAGAGTTGTGAAACTACGGTACTCATGCATATAGGGCCATGTGCAATACAAAAAAAGTCTTTAATTGGGGATGACTGCACAGTGATCAAGCGAAAACACATGGAATGACATTGGGGACATACAAATGACATGACACATGATTGGCAGGCATGAAAACGCAAGTTAGCAGCGTGTAACCTAAGTACAATAATGAATGAAAAAAACATTCAGAACAGGCCAGGGATCACTCGATTGAGCCCAAAAAAAAAGTTTCAAAATTCTAACCAAAGTCCCCCCCCCAAAAAACTGGACTGTAATGGCCATTTTAAGATAATGGGAGAATGATTCTTAGCGCCTGATGTGATGTGGCGCTGTAGGTAACACGGTGCCAGCATTCTTGATATATGAAATGCTACATGGCACTAGGAGAGGCGCTAAATATTTTTTTGCATCATAAATATTGGTTGGTTGGTTGGTGGCGCTCTCAAAAAACACATACCACTTCGTGGCGTTAGCGTTTCATTACAGGCACAGTGTTCAAAGTTGTAATATATAAGGACCCCTTCTCCCTCACAAACCCTTATCTTTATAAACAATTCAAGAACTAATAAACTGCACTGTGCAAATGCATAGAAAATTGTGTTACTAAAAATCTTATATAAAATATAAATAACCCATTATCAAACAGCTGGAAAACACAGAGCTGAAAGTGTAAGTGCAAATATACTCCAAAGTGACAATGCAAATATAAATTAAAAATAAAACACTCTGCGAAGTGTGGAACTTTAGGGGTGGTCCTTGTGTCGAAAGTATTCTCCACTTTCCCTCCATACACTGTTTTATTGACAAGGATTATCTTATATCTATATCAGAGACGCCAACCTTGGGCATCATTTTACAGGCTGGTGGCTGTGGCAGGGTGTGGTATGGGGCATGGCTTATTTGCAGAATTTTTAAGATCAAGTGTTTATCCCCACCATGACAATTTGCAGGCATTAATTAAATTACATAGTAATACTGGCCATATATCACTTTTACAATAACTGACAAAAAAAACAAGCAAGCTCTCATTGTTTTTAATTGGAGCCTCTATGTACAAAAGATCCTTGTGTATGGAGGCACCCATTAAAATCAATATGAGTGCTCCATACTGTAGCCACACAAACCCTGATAAATCTAGCCAATCAGACACATAGGCCCTTATTTAAGAAGGGATAGCGTCAGGTAGTGGCTGGTTAATGAGAGGTAGCGACAGATAGCGACTGGTGAACGCCAGACACGGCACGCAATTACACATTTATCAAGCAGAATCTGTTTAGCGACTGGGATAGCGCCATGTAGCGTCTGATTCATCATTTTCACAGCCTCAGCGAACAGCGCCACCGTTCAGCCTTGCACAGCGCCAGGTATGACCTCTCGCTACCTGTCGCTCTCCCATACATTTCAATGGACGATCCTTTTCTTCTTTTTAAACGGGGTTTTTTTTTTTTTTTTCAAAAAAATCACAAATAATTCTGTGACGTCTTCTGGCATTGAAAAAGCAGTTTTTGTCACATTTTTTTCATGTTTTATATATTTCCTCAGAAGTGACATTACAGGTCTGGCATTAAAGTGTTCATGTTACAATGTTGTTACAATGTAATTCCATATGTTTTCGCTTTGTTACTAGTGGATAGATGCTTGAAAACACACTTTAAACACACCGCCTCCTGCGCTCTGGGCTTCAAACAAATATTTTTCAGCGCCAGAGATTTGTGAGGCTGTTTTTTTGCTGAATATGGTGTGAGTCGGTCGCTATGAGCAGTCGCTAACATGCGCTCCCATACAGCGCTGTACTGGTCAAATAGCGACTCCTCACAATGTATTCAACATTACTCAACAGCGACTGAGTCGCTATAAAGTAGCGACTCACGGCCGAGCACTGTGACTACTAGCGGGTGCTCTGAAAATGCCGCTACAGACGCTCATCTGTTGCTACCTGCCGCTAATGATGAATCAGCCTCTTAGAAGAGGTCAGAGGCAGCCAATAGAAAGGGGCTGGATGGACAGCCAAACATTTAATGGTGTTTGTTAGCCAATCGTGCATGGGTTGGAGATTACAGTCAGCTGAACAGCGAGGAGGAGGAAGAAATTCAAGATTTGTATGGCAACTGGTGACTCCCTAGAAAACAGGTTGACTTGGCAACTATATATTCACTCAGATCATTGAGGGTTAAATGGGATCAGTTAGTTAGATTTTTGGTTGTAGGACAGTAAGTTTTTTCAACTCTTTACGCCCTGGTTAACATAATCCTGAATCTCTGACCTGAGGGAAGACTCTGAAAGAAGGAATGACCAGGATGCAATGGGTCACTGATGATTTCTTCCACTCGTGATTTTGTTTTTAACAAGCTTTGGATGGAAGGCAAAGGGCAGCTTTACTGTGAAGGTAAACTTAATATACTGGAAAAAACTCAGCCAAGCCTGGTTCTTTCTTTTAATGGAAGGAAGAAAAATCAGTGATGCCAGGTTTCGAATGTGCTATTGCAATTTTTCTGATGTGTGTAAATGCTTTTACCCATCATGCATCATGCTTTGGGCAGATATTTAGAGTGGTTAATGTTAGTGGTTAATGGTTAACGTGGTAAATATTGAAAAAACTTTTCTAGTAGGGTAGCTATGTGTAATAACAGAGGTCTCTTTTAGGCAACTATTATTATTAGTGTATATGGATCTGTACAATGTAGAAATTACAGACAAATACAAAGGGTATTATGAATCAGATGTAAGAGAAATGCAACATATAGACATTTATACGGAAGTATATTAGGAGTGTGGTCCCTGCAAGTTTCAAATTTTGAAGGATTGGAATGGAATTGTGAGTACTAAGGCCCTTATTTAACAAGGGATAGCGCCAGGAAGCGAATGGTGAGCGAACGGTAATGACGCTCACTGCCACGAGAACGCCGGCTCCCCTCCGCAATCACACATTTATCAAGCCGATCCTGCTTAGCGACTGAGAGAGCACCAGATAGCGAATCATTCATCATTATTCCAGCCTCACCCCACAGCGCCAGCGTCCGACCTTGAACAGCGACAGGTATGACCTCTCGCGACCTGGCGCTCTCCAATGCATTTCAATGGAGCAATCTTTAAATATTCTTAATTAATTGCTATTAATGTTTTTTTTTTTTAAATGTCAAAAATTCTGTGACCACTTCTGCAATGTTAGATATTTTTTTAAGGTAAAAAAAAAAAAAAAATTTGTGCAGAATTGATATTACAGGTCTGATATAAATGTATTCATATTACAAAATGTTTTGAAAAACATGTTTTTTTTTTTTTTCAAAAATATGGTTGTTTGGGGGTTAAAAAACTACTTTTAACCCATCGCCGCCAGCGCTCTGGGGTTTAAACAAGCATTTCACAGCGCGAGAATTTTTTGAGCGTGATTTGTTAATGAATATGCTGGGAGCCGTTCGCTATGGCCATTTGCTGTCATGCGCTCCCATACAGCGCGGAACCTGTCAAACAGCGACTCCTAACCCCGTATTCAACATTACCGCACACTGACTGAGTTGCTGTCAACAGCCGAACAACGGCCAAGCACAGCGAATACTAGCGGGCGCTGTGAAAATGACGCTACTGTCGCTCATCTGTCGCTACCTGGCGCTATTAATGAATCGGCCTCTTAGTGTGGTAGTGGGTGTCAAAACTCTGAAGTGAATGGGTGCGTAAAAGAACATCACTGGAGGAGTGGTGAATTGTGGGAAGGGCATTCCAGAAGATTAGAGCAATGGATGTGAAGTTCTGAAGATGAGGTTCTGGGCAGGATACGGTCCTGGGAAGAGCAGAGGCTGTACCTCAGTTGTTATCATTTAGTTAGCAATTAAAGATAGGAAGTGCTTTGGCTGGATAAATCTTTGTAAGTTAAGGTTAGAAGCTTATCTGAATTCCTTCAGATATTGGCATCAACGAAGGGACTGACAAAGGAGAGCAGCATGGAAAACCAAAGAGAGAGGTGGGTAAGGAGTTTAAGTTCCTGTCCAAGCACACACTAACATTTTCCCACTCTATTCTTCATGGAACAGTGTCAAATGAGCCATTTCAAAGCATTTTAAAAACGCCAACAATTTCTAAGGTCTGTGTCTGCCAGGTTTCCCATCATATTGGGAAAATTAAGCAAACTTTTGCAGAAAGTTTCTGTTTTTTGTCAGCCCAAACCAGAGAAAATTAGCTCATACCAGTGTATCCTGGCACACACGTAAATCAAGCCCTACATTTAATTTAAGAATACCCCTGCAATTATCTACAAATAATTTCACTTAACAGAAATATAATACATGCTAGAGAAACGTCTTGATACATTTATAACGGGTATTTTCTTTTTTAAAGGTTAAAAAATGCATTTTCTCCATGCCCTTTATGATATAAAAATGAACACGGATAAGACTCCCAGTTGGGTGAACGTACCTGTCCTCAACATGTTGATACAGGGAGGTATATTAGATGTGGTTGTTAACACACTGGCACACTAGTGCCACAAAACTGTATTTGTGTATAAAAACACAAACCAGATGCAGTCTGCTGTTGGCCATATTGCTCTCTGTGCTTTCCAGTGATTCAAACGCAGCTCAGGACTGGGGGTCAGCCTTATCAGTTATAATAACTGCAATAAATCTGAAAGCTTGACAAGATCAACTGCCATTATGTGGCAGTTTATGTTGAAATTTAATGAATTCGCTTGTGGCACCCATTTAATATCACACTGCTCCCTGTTAGTGTTTTTATGAATATTGAGGTTTTAATAATAAAAAACACAGGCTCATTTGGGGCACTGGGCTTGGGATAAAAGGTAACCACATACATATCCTATCTAGGTATAGGTGCACTTTAAACCCACCTTATTCTAAGCCTGCCAGCATTTATTCTAAGCCAGCCAGGGAAATTGTTAATTAGTGGTTTTGTACACCTACCAAACTAGCCGATCAAGCCATTCAAATATTAGAATGTACCACTTTTTTGTAAAGAAGACAACACGGGCCATTGAACGCAAAAATGCACATGCAGCTTGTTTGTCATTTAGTACACTGTTATTATTGAGAAAATATCAAAAGGCAAACTGTTCAATCATTGACAAAATGTTGTTTTCATGTCAGAGTACACATATGTAAATTAACTTTCACATACTGACCCCACAAGATCCTTTGGTATTGACTAATCCTGTTGTTTTTGACAAGGACTTCTAACTGCACAACTCTTGCCCCAATCTACCAGCGTGGAGAAAAATTGAAAAACAATGGAAAGCATGGCCAATTTTGGCATGCAATCATATTCGTCTTGCATAAAAATCAAAAGGCAGTTTCAAATTAAAATAATGAAAAGCAGCCATGCAATAGTTTAAAAAAATGTCTGCTATATTTTCGACATATGTACAGACTACAACCTGTCTTTCTGCCAAACAACTATCCTAGTCTATCAATATGTCCAACAACTACCATGCAACCCGACTATCTGCCCAACAACTAATCTACAACTAGTTCATCTGCCCAACAACTAATCTACAACTAGTTCATCTGCCCAACAACTAACACAGAACCAGACCATCTGCCCAACAACTAATCTACAACTAGTTCATCTGCCCAACAACTAATCTACAACTAGTTCATCTGCCCAACAACTAACATAGAACCAGACCATCTTTCCAACAACTAATCTACAACTAGTTCATCTGCCCAACAACTAACATACAACTCGACCATCTGCCCAACAACCAACATACAACTCGACCATCTGCCCAACAACTAATCTCCATCTGTCCCGCCATTAACCTGCAGCCATTTTTACTTATACCAAAATGTAGCTAAAGCTTGTTATTTTAAAATACTGGCTCATAATCTGATGGCGCAGTCAGCAGGTACAGTACAAAGGCTCTACTTGGTTTCGGTCTTACCGTTGCTATTCATAACCATGGATCATCAGCAAAGCTGTTCCTGAGACACAATAAGGTCGATATAAGGCCAATATACATCCATTTTAGAGTTTCTTGTGCATTCTTTTCTTCGTATTAGCATTTTGTGGTGGCATCTAAGCCTTTTCATTAGCGTCTCTAATGTGTAATTGCTTCATTTTTTTTAGTGTTCATAAGTAAAAGCAGTGATTAGTGAGGGCTTGCTTGATTCAGAGCCTTGATTACGCCTGCCAGGAGGCTAATAAAACAGGATGTTCTCGCATCCACTTATAGGCTCTATTTCCTGGTGAATTTGTGCTTTCATGGATGTTGGCAAACAGAGTGGTGTGTGACGATGTGGTGGCGTGACCCTTGGCGAGCGTTTCTAGCATCCAGCGTTTTGGCCTGTTGCGACTTTGTGACTGCCATTTTTACTTATGAGAAGGAAAATTGCTGTATTGGAGTGGTGCTGGCTCCACTATAACACAGGCACTTCCACCTTCTTTTAAACACCCCCCCCAAAAATTGTAAATATTTTTTTCAAAAATGTTATTTTTAAATATATTTTTATAATTTTATATTTTCTTACATTTTTTTTAATTAATCATTAACAATCAACAAAATAATTATTATGAATAGAAAATTACAGAATTATGAATTAAATAACGTTGGGTTATCTTTCATTTAATATAATTAACAATCAGAGTAATGTTGACCTTATATCCATGTGGGTATCCCAAATATAAAACTAAGAAGAAGAAAAGAAGAATGCATGGCAAGCATGGCATCCTAAGTACTTTGTTACAGAAGAGACTCGGTACCGCAATAAGTAAGTAGTAAATAGGTTAGCAGGGCCAGTATATAGCAAACAGTTAAAAAAAAAATGTGTTCGCATATGCGTACAAGCCAGCAAACAAGCCAGCGCCACAAAAAGGAAAACATTACGGAATTTATGGGCCATATGAAGGGTAAAAACAGGTATTTTTTGTTGGGAACTAGTAGGATCTCGTTGGACACTGAAACATTTCATTGCAAGGTGCGTGAAAAAACGCTACAAACACGCTAAGGGATGAGCACTTCGCTTCAATGTATACAAAAGCGTCATCTGTGAAATAGGCCTTGAGAGCTGTAATCACAGAGGCTGATCCATCATTAGCGGCAGGTAGCGACAGATGAGCGCCTGTAGCAGGCATTTTCAGAGCGCCCGTTAGTAGTCGCAGTGCTCGGCCGTGAGTCGCTACTTTATAGCAACTCAGTCGCTGTTCAGTAATGTTGAATACATTGTGAGGAGTCGCTATTTGACCAGTACAGCGCTGTATGGGAGCGACTGCTCATAGCGACTGACTCACACCATATTCAGCAAAAAAACAGCTTCACACATCTCTGGCGCTGAAAAATACTTGTTTGAAGCTCAGAGAGCAGGAGGCGGTGTGTTTAAAGTCTGTTTTCAATCATCTATCAACTAGTAACAAAGCGAAAACATAAGGAATTACATTGTAACAACATTGTAACATGAACACTTTAATGCCAGACCTGTAATGTCATTTCTGAGGAAATGAAAAAAAAATTATGAAAAAAACTGCTATTTCAATGCCAGAAGAGGTCACAGAATTATTTGTGATTTTTTGGAAATAAAAAAAAAACCCGTTTAAAGAGAAGAAAAGGATCGTCCATTGAAATGTATGGGAGAGCATCAGGTAGCGAGACGTCATACCTGGCGCTGTGCAAGGCTGAACGCTGGAGCTGTTCGCTGAGGCTGTGAAAATGATGAATCAGACGCTACATGGCGCTATTCCAGTCGCTAAATAGATTCTGCTTGATAAATGTGTAATTTCGTGCCGTGTCCGGCGTTCACCAGTCACTACCTGTCATTAACCAGCCACTACCTGATGCTATCCCTTCTTAAATAAGGGCCACAGTGTTCTTGCCGGCTTACGCAGCTACAAGAGCAGTATGAAATACTCCCGATGGAGGCTCTGAATCATACGAACACACGTATACTAAACAAAAGCCATGTGTAATGTTCACATTTTGGAACAAAAATGAGATATTACATAGAAGGCTCTGAATCACCCCTAATGGCCGTGATTAATAGAGAGCCAAAGAATGCACTAAAACTGCGCAAAGGATCACATGTGCATAATGTGCAGGTGTTTTGTGTGTAAATTCCTGCCTATATCTCGATGAGATTTTTCATTTTAACACATACAAATATATGTTCGAATTTTTCCTAAAAAAATCACGTTCACATGTGATAAGGCATTTTTACAGGCATCATTTTCACAACAGAGTAAGAATCATTTTTTGAAAGGTCGGAATCTGCACCCTATGGGGCATGTAAAAAAAACAACAAATTCTTTAGCATAGTCCATAGGGTGCAGTTTCTGGAAGGGTGCTGTTGTTTCTTACATTTTTAACAATTATTCTTACTCCATTGGAAAAATGCCCCATCCCACGTGCAGGTGTTATTTTTAGGGCACATTGTAACAAACATCTTTTATTGCATATTTTTGTGTGTTAAAATGAAAAACCTCACCGAGATGCAGGCAGCAATTTACACCCAGAGTTCAACTTGCTTCATTTAATCTTTTATGAACCAGTCACCAGTTTTCTAACATTTTCGTTACTTTGTTGGCATAATGATCTTTCGTAGATTTTTTCAGTATGCAATAACGACACACACATTTTATAAAGGTCTCTTTGAAACTGGAAGAATTATAAAACAATAAAAGTGGCAGCATGTTTTAGTACAAGTAGACAGACTTTAATTATTTAGATTGCATCTTTTACAATGTAATAATGAGAAGTGCAAAACAAAATGTTCCAGAAAAGCAATTTAAATTTACCTGGTGATCATGAATAAGCACATTTTCATCAAATACTGTATAAACCAAGTGCTCATGTTTTAAATAGTGTTTCCTGATGGTAGTGGCCTTGAGGCACTGCGACCAGCAGCACTACATTTAAATGTTCCAGCAACAACGTGCCAGAGAGCAGGACAAACACGTCACAGAAAAATAACAGGTAAATACTGGCTGCCATATTTTGACACACTCAAAAAGAGCCTTAATAATAAAATACATTTACATGTTTCCTAAGAAAGTGTACCTATGCAAACCATGAATTAGCAAATGCTGTTCAAAAAGGCTATAGAAAAGTAACAATTCACTCCATGAGCAAAAAGCCAGAGAATGTCACTGTTGCTGAATCACCAGCTAGGAAAACAATGATAGTCAATGTTAGTAAAAAGAGAACTTTTTACACTGTAGTAAAAAGTGCCATTGACTTTCATTGTATTCCTAGCTGGTGATTCAGCAACAGTAAAATTCAGATGTTTTTTTTCTTATAAAGTGAATTTTTGACTACCATGAGATTTTTTTTTATCAACTCTCTATTTCATAGAGGCCACTATATTAAAAAAAATTCTTCCCCTGCATAGATTTTCCCACTTGGCGATTGAAAAAAGCAAAGTAATATGTCAGCAGAAAGTGACCAGGCTGAGTAGCCTGCCCCCTGGAGGGAGGACAAAAAAGCGACTTATTCTAGCTCACCCAATCCACCAGAAAAGCCAGGAAAAGGAGACCACATTGGTAGTCCTCCTCAGCTAAGATCAAGGGCAGTGAATTTCCCAGCTTGTCCCTTAAAAATTAACTTTTAATAGCAATTGTTTAAAAAACCCTCAAAAAAAGGTATTAAGGGTCACTCCAGGGCCGAAACGTGTCACATGGTTCCAGCAGCAGGACGGATGCGGCTCTGGGTCTCTCATCATTTCATCATTAATTATTTTTTTTTGGTATTTTGAAACTGTTTTCTATTAAAAGTTAATTTTTACGTGACAAGCTGGAAAAATTCTCTGCCATTGGGCAGCATGTGTCTGCAAAGCTTTCAACTACAGTGGTGGTGTCATGCAAATCACATGTGTTTCAATATGGTGCTTCTAATTTCATAAACATCTGTTCCCTGTGAAATGGCAGGCACACAACTGAAATGTATGATGGGACAGAGCTTATGATTAGTGCATTTTAGGACACAGCACTGATTTTGAAAGCTTTGTGAGCAAATAAATCCTGCCACCTTTAGCCCTGTCAATGCAGATTCATTTTTCAAACAACATGTGGATGATTTTTTTTAAGTATATTGGTGCAATATTTCTTTTTGTGTAGCCTGTCATATAAGAGTATCTCATTTTTATGTGTAAAGATAGTTGGAATTTAAAGCAAAAGTTAGCTCCAGTCTAGCTCACAAAGTTCAGTCGTTCAAGCTCCCTGTTTCTCACACTCCTTGGGCATCCCTGGGGCTAACTAATAGTCTTCTTTCCCTTTCCCCTCTTCATTACTGTGGTGCAACCACGGACTGCCACCAAACCCTACAGGTTCTTGGCTAGTTACATAGCCGACACAATAAATGTGGAAGCATGAAGAGGTAAGTACATTTTCTGGGGCACTGCAAGTGAATAGGACCAGCATGGGCATGTTTGAGGGGAATAGGATAGGTGTGTCTGAGGCATGTCCACTAAATTAGGAGAGTTTGTAAAGTAAATGTCCTGTCAATGTGTTGGGGTTAATTTAGCATGGACTGCAAAAGAAAAAAGGAAATTGTTGTCAGAGTAAAACCCACACATTAATGCTAATTGAGACAGCAGTTGAAAGCTCAAGGCATAAGATGAATAAAAGCTTGTAAGTTCTAGCTACTTTTTGAGCCCACAACAAGCAAGTGCCCCCCCCCCCAAGACAAATAGTTCAGTGCACTAGGCATAAGGCCAAACGGCCTGCCCTTGGCCCTGCTGGCTTGCCAGCCCCCATGCCCTTCATCACAGGGCCAGTGCTCTTCCAAGGGTACCCCAGGCTCCCCTGGAAGAACATCAGACCCATTCCGAGTGGCACCAGACTTGCAGGGGTTATGGGCAAGCCATCTGTTGGCACACTGGGTAGGTGCCTTGCCATCTAAGAATAATGCTTTTCATTTAATGTAACCATTCGTATCCCTTTGTGCCATCTGTCCATGGTCCAAAGGCTGTTTTGGGCCACTGGGATGAGGATGGAAGGTGACGATATAAACTTTCCTCTGAGTATAGGTGCACTTTAAGGGGGGGGGGTCCCAAGTCCTTCAACCTTGCCATTCCACCAAGGGTGATGCCAGGCAGCCAGAAGGTGAGCTTTTTTACTACGGAGGTGGGGCCTGTATGGAATCTTCCCATGTTACTCACTGTAGGGGAGGGGCATGGAAGAGGATACCCCAGGAAACCCTCCATGCCCTTGCAAAAAGAAGACTTTGGAGTAAAAAGAGCATTATAGGGTAAAAATGCACTGGGGCTACACCTCGCTACTTTGTACTGACATGTGACCGTCCTTTTTAGTAGGAATCTCCCCCACCTGTATGTGAAAGGGTCCCATAGATCTCCATGGGCAGTGCTTCATGGGTGATTGTGGGGCAATCACAAGCGATATGTAATCCTCAGTGCGGCCCAGTGTGGAACAAGCTTACATTTTTTGATGGATTTGATTGGGGGCCGCTGTATAAGTCAGCAATATTAAATTCAATACTATTACAATATTACATTAGTTTGGTATTGGACTTATCAGGTGATTGATAGTAAGCTGATAATAATATGCTTGATGCCCTGAAACGTAGGTTGTTGTTGGCGATTATCTCCATATCTCTAAGAGGGTATGTTTTATTTGACAAATGATTTGCACGTCATGATTACTGCTGTTTACCTCATGTAAAATGATCATTCTGTGTATACTCTCATCTATTGCTGGCACAATGGTATGGTGCTTTATTATGTATATTCCAGACCATTGTCTGCTGTTAATTTGTTGCATATTTGAACCTTTTGTTCCTAAACATACCACATACAGCCATCATTGGATCAGAGTGTCACCTTATGTAGTCTCTTCAGTAATCATTTTACTGTTATAGATGATTCATTCATGGCTAGAGGTTATTTTTCCCTTTTCAGAGACAAATGATGTGTATGAATTTTTTGCAATTCTAAACCTTGTCTTTTATGGTGTGCATACTTCACTATTATTTGATCAAAATGTTAATGGTAAAAAAATGTTTAAATGTTTACCGATTTCCCATAGCTCCAAAACTACTTCCTTAGTTGAGGCAGGATATAAAGTAGCCCAGCAATGGTACTTAGTACCAACCAGAGTGGCCAAAACATTTCCAGGTAGTGACAATACATGTTTTAGAGGATGCACAGTTCCAGGAGACATATTCCACATCTGGTGCCGTAACTTTTGGAACAAACTATAAACTAATTAATAGAATTACCCAGCTGAATTTACAACCAGATCCATGGGATGCGTTGCTGGGTTATCCTTCTATGATTAGAGATAGAAGCATCCAGAAGCTCGCCTAACAAATATTCCTGGTGGCCAAAATTGCTGTTGCTTCAGCGTAGAGAAGATCAATCATACAATTTCATACTGTTCTAACTAAAATACACTGGGTTACAATAAATGAGAAGCTACTCTCTTTACTACAAAACAACCAAACCCAATTTGAAAGAACATAGTGCCCTTGGCTGGAGTTTCCCAAAAGCTCACTGCTCACATCATGAACACAGTAACTTGTTTTGAAGGAAGTAAGTAGAGCCATCTTCATTTGCTTAGTCACCCAGGGAAGTTCGTGCTTGTCCCCTTTTCCTTCTTGTCTCTTTTCATTTTTTTTTTGTACTTTCATGTTGCCCTTTTCCCTTTCCCTTTTTTTAACCTAATATCTATAGTTATATGTGTGGTACAGGTTCTCAGACGAGACATGAATACAGAATTGTTCAGGAACACCGATTTTTTTGCTGTCCCTCTCTGAAGATTGCAGACTATCAGTCATTGCATAGGTGCAGCAATTACATCATTGCCATTCAAAGAAATGAATGGAGGAGGCTGGGCTTTACAGCTAAAACAACCACAGGGAGCAGGGAGCAGAGTAAAACAGGAGCAGGATTGCCAAATGTACTCCTCATGGGGGCAGGAATTCAGGGAATGCTAGTTAAGAATGTGGGTTTTGGTCCGCTTTAAATTTGATGTAGAATTAAATAGTTTTTTAAGAAGAAAATGAAACCAATAGTTAAACCAGATTTACTAAAATGGCTAAAAACAGCAGTGCTTAATTACTGCATACCAAACCCCATCTATCTTTACCTTGAATTGAGTAATTTCAATATTCACTTGTTCCTTGATCTGGAATAATGGATCTGTATGCTGCTGTCTTTCTGTCCTTTTAAGCAGTCAGCATCCCACTTCTCACCTGTCAATGAGAAGCTCATGAGTTTAATTAATCAAGTCTGGTACTTATCCTGTGTTGTGCCATGTCAAGTGGCCCAATTGTCCAGCAACCCCTGGCATTTTCTGGCATGGGATACACCCAATCCCATGTCTGCCACCTGATGTGTCTCTGGTGCTTGCCTACCATTAGGGAACACCAGCTGTGGTGTCTTAAGTGATTGAGAGGCAACTATTTGAAAGCCACACCCAGGACCAACACAGTACCATCTGTCTTTGCCATTGTCTTTGCCAGCTGCCCCTACTGATTACCCTGTTGTGACCCTGCCTGTCTGACCATGTGCACATGCCAAGCTTTGTTGCCAGACACTGCCTATCATTATTGCAAGACTCAGCACAGCTAGGTCAAGTGTCCAGGCATGAATCTGGGTACTTGGCCCATTTAATTGACGGTGACCTTGGTGTAGCATAACAGGATCCTTTTCTTTTTCTTAATATTTTTTTAAACTTGTTATGCATTATGACAAAGGCCCTGGCTAAGAAACAAGTTAAGGAACATACGGGACATGCCCACTCATAGAGAATTGGTTGTCAGTTTCTCCTTTCAGGGGAACTTGTGTTCGAGTGACAGTTGAGAATCAAGCAATGGCCAGCGTGGGTTGGTTTATTGTAGTTCTCAACAACAGTTTTTATGAAAATTGTATAATCTAAATTTGTACTGTTGGGAAATAATTATCGAGAACAAACATTTGTAAAAACTCAAGACAGGTCTATAGCACTACCTCTACACTTTCTCACTGACAAGAATATATGACTACAGTCAGCATGAGGAGAACATGAGACTGGTCCAGTATTATGATACAGTTTTACACGGGGTCCAGATTCATGTCTTTAGTCACCTTTTACTAGCACAGCTATTCATTCTAGGACATCTACTTTCTGGGTACAGCAAATGAGGCTATACACTGTTTATTACTCTAAAGTGACAGATGCCTATTTAAACCAGACCAGCAGCCTTGCACAGTTTAAAAGAATAAACTCCTCAAACTAACTTGTCCAATCTGCATGCATAATTCTGAATTATTCAGCATCATGCTAAAGATCTGGCGAAGCTAGTGTATCTCTGCGGGTGTTTTTTTGTGTGAACTGAAATTTATGCTCTGCGTGAGCTTTTTAACTTGAACACATTGAAAGGTCAAAACATGTGTTACCATTTCCTAAAAAATCTCCTACCCCTGTGTTCAGCAATTTTACAGGTGACAATTGGGTTGATTCAAAGAAACATGTAACAGCTTGGATTTGGCTCACGATCATCCTATTTTTCACGTCCGCTCGTGCGTTCGTATGAACTTGCGAGTGATTCAATAAGCAAATACGCTTCTATCCTAAAATATACGTCCGTTCGTATGGCAGTTCGGGAATCAGACCTATGTCAGTTTCCATCCTGAATTTTCCGTTTCATTTCTCAGGTTGCAACATTGGTTTTGCCCTTTTTCCTTTTTGGTCTGGACGTAAATCCTTCTGATCTTGCGGCCGCGCACTACAAACTTAGCTCATTAAAGTGCATTATAAATATTTGGTCTTATTTTTCTTTATTTCATTCATTTTGTAGAAACCAACCATTAATGAATGCATTTGCATAATAAAATCTTACTTTGTTTAATTTTTAGTTAACTTGCATTTTTTACTTGTGGATTTAATTTTAATATTTTGGCTTCAAATGGTACAACTTAAATTTTTGGTGTGTGGTTAGCCACACCCTCTACATACAGATTGCTCTCAAATATTACAAAACACCCAGCAACTTCTGCATGTTATGAGTATAGAAACAGCCAAGATGGCGGCTCAGGTATTCTCGGGCAGCCTGCAAACAGAAAGGGCCTTGTGACTGTCCGTGCCCCCAGCTCTGGGGGCAAAATACAGCAGTAACCCACATCCTGCACTTTATCCCGCTCTCCTCTCCTCAGTAAGTGTGATGCATCTGACCAAAGATGTGCTTAACTAATTAAACAAAGCAAAGGTAAACAACTAAAACAATAAATGCTATCTAAAAATATTATTCTAGTACATCAATTTAACAATAAATAACAAAGGACATAAGTTTCTTTAATTAACGCAAATATATTGCAAAATAAAGGTTTTCATGCAAAGGACTAATTAAGGTCCACATTAAAATGCTTTTATAAGGCATACATGGAAATGTATTAAATCAGGCATGCATTGCCATACAATTAATGGCCTCGGCCATGCTGATACATGCAGTTCATTGGAGCACAAGACGCCCAGACTCCTCCACATAGCCAAAAAACCTGTTCACGAACAGCAATCCGGCTGCTAAAAGGTGTCGGCTGTGGCTTTCTTTTAAAACGCGTTTACAGGTTTCTCTGAATCACACCTAAACACATCCAATTATCCTAAGTTTTACGTTTTGATCGTAAGTTTTAGGATTTGATCCTAAGTTTTACGTTTTGATCCTAAAATTTACGAACGCACTGCCGCTGATCGTAAGAGCATATACGCATTCGTACGTAGGCTCGTGCGAGTCGGGAATGGCCAAAAAAACAGGAAAAAATGACTAACACCCACCCAAACTTACGATTCTCGATACGAAATCAATTAACTTTTGCTCTTTGAATCGAGGGGAATATCTATAGGGAGTAATACTGCGCTGCTCAAAAAACAAAATAAATAGCTCAACGTGTAGTTAAGGGGATCCCTCGCCCCAAAAGGATACAACTAAAAACACATATAAGGTACACAGAGCTGATAAATGTCCAAAGTGTCCAAAGATCTTCACCTTGTGAAGATCACGTGTGGATTAACTTTCATAGTTAATCCACACGTGATCTTCACAAGGTGAGTAATCCACCACCAATAACAAAGGCTCCTTACCAGAAACCTGGTATGTAAACGCAGAATAATGGGTCTGTGTTGACAATTCCAGATAGAGGACTCCAATCCAAATTCACAGGTTCAAACCAAATCACAGCAACAATCAAGGATGGTGGGCCATGTGAAAAAAATATATTAAGATCTAGTGCAGATTGCTGTGCATTAATATATGCAGCTCTCTCATGCATGTCATTGCCTCAGACCTAGGGATGAGCGAATCGATCCGGACGAACCCGGATTCGATCCGAATTTCAGGAAAAATTCGATTCGGATCGAATCCGAATTTCCCCGCGATTCGATCACTCGAAGTTTTCCTTTAACATCCATTCATTTACATTTACAGGCATTCTAAGATGGCGGACGGGACATGTCTGGACATGTATCCCGCGCCAGTGCAAGCTGGGGCAGTCACATGCAGCCTATCAGCAGCCAGCAAGCCCGGTGACGTCACACAGCGGTATTTAACGGCGGCCATCTTGCTTTTCCTCATTTCTCTATTGCATTCGTGAGAGACAGAACGCTGTGTAGCTGAGGGACAGACAGGGACAGGCTGGAGACAGGCAGGAGACAGACAGGAGACAGACAGAAAGTCAGCGAAAAACAGGGAAAGGAAGGGAAAATCGGAGGCTGTCAGTTTTTTTTTTTTTTTCATCCAGCCTGACAGGCTTTGTTAGCGTTTTCAGGCTGCTTATACTAACTGTGCATATATACTGAACTGATCTTAAGTCTGCTGTGAGGCATCCCATTCTGTGACTACAGCAGCCTCTGTTTAAGACCATATAAGCATTTGCTCTTATCATATTTGAAATTAGGCCTGATAAAGACACTTTTGCTGGGCAAAGCACTACTGGACCCTGCCAGGTGCACTCCTATTTGGGGCATCCCATTCTGTGACTACAGCAGCCTCTGTTTAAGACCATATAAGCATTTGCTCTTATCATATTTGAAATTAGGCCTGATAAAGACACTTTTGCTGGGCAAAGCACTACTGGACCCTGCCAGGTGCACTCCTATTTGGGGCATCCCATTCTGTGACTACAGCAGCCTCTGTTTAAGACCATATAAGCATTTGCTCTTATCATATTTGAAATTAGGCCTGATAAAGACACTTTTGCTGGGCATAGCACTACTGGACCCTGCCAGGTGCACTCCTATTTGGGGCATCCCATTCTGTGACTACAGCAGCCTCTGTTTAAGACCATATAAGCATTTGTTCTTATCATATTTGAAATTAGGCCTGATAAAGACACTTTTGCTGGGCAAAGCACTACTGGACCCTGCCAGGTGCACTCCTATTTGGGGCATCCCATTCTGTGACTACAGCAGCCTCTGTTTAAGACCATATAAGCATTTGCTCTTATCATATTTGAAATTAGGCCTGATAAAGACACTTTTGCTGGGCATAGCACTACTGGACCCTGCCAGGTGCACTCCTATTTGGGGCATCCCATTCTGTGACTACAGCAGCCTCTGTTTAAGACCATATAAGCATTTGCTCTTATCATATTTGAAATTAGGCCTGATAAAGACACTTTTGCTGGGCAAAGCACTACTGGACCCTGCCATGTGCACTCCTATTTGGGGCATCCCATTCTGTGACTACAGCAGCCTCTGTTTAAGACCATATAAGCATTTGCTCTTATCATATTTGAAATTAGGCCTGATAAAGACACTTTTGCTGGGCAAAGCACTACTGGACCCTGCCAGGTGCACTCCTATTTGGGGCATCCCATTCTGTGACTACAGCAGCCTCTGTTTAAGACCATATAAGCATTTGCTCTTATCATATTTGAAATTAGGCCTGATAAAGACACTTTTGCTGGGCAAAGCACTACTGGACCCTGCCAGGTGCACTCCTATTTGGGGCATCCCATTCTGTGACTAAAGCAGCCTCTGTTTAAGACCATATAAGCATTTGCTCTTATCATATTTGAAATTAGGCCTGATAAAGACACTTTTGCTGGGCAAAGCACTACTGGACCCTGCCAGGTGCACTCCTATTTGGGGCATCCCATTCTGTGACTACAGCAGCCTCTGTTTAAGACCATATAAGCATTTGCTCTTATCATATTTGAAATTAGGCCTGATAAAGACACTTTTGCTGGGCAAAGCACTACTGGACCCTGCCAGGTGCACTCCTATTTGGGGCATCCCATTCTGTGACTACAGCAGCCTCTGTTTAAGACCATATAAGCATTTGCTCTTATCATATTTGAAATTAGGCCTGATAAAGACACTTTTGCTGGGCAAAGCACTACTGGACCCTGCCAGGTGCACTCCTATTTGGGGCATCCCATTCTGTGACTAAAGCAGCCTCTGTTTAAGACCATATAAGCATTTGCTCTTATCATATTTGAAATTAGGCCTGATAAAGACACTTTTGCTGGGCAAAGCACTACTGGACCCTGCCAGGTGCACTCCTATTTGGGGCATCCCATTCTGTGACTACAGCAGCCTCTGTTTAAGACCATATAAGCATTTGCTCTTATCATATTTGAAATTAGGCCTGATAAAGACACTTTTGCTGGGCAAAGCACTACTGGACCCTGCCAGGTGCACTCCTATTTGGGGCATCCCATTCTGTGACTACAGCAGCCTCTGTTTAAGACCATATAAGCATTTGCTCTTATCATATTTGAAATTAGGCCTGATAAAGACACTTTTGCTGGGCAAAGCACTACTGGACCCTGCCAGGTGCACTCCTATTTGGGGCATCCCATTCTGTGACTACAGCAGCCTCTGTTTAAGACCATATAAGCATTTGCTCTTATCATATTTGAAATTAGGCCTGATAAAGACACTTTTGCTGGGCAAAGCACTACTGGACCCTGCCAGGTGCACTCCTATTTGGGGCATCCCATTCTGTGACTAAAGCAGCCTCTGTTTAAGACCATATAAGCATTTGCTCTTATCATATTTGAAATTAGGCCTGATAAAGACACTTTTGCTGGGCAAAGCACTACTGGACCCTGCCAGGTGCACTCCTATTTGGGGCATCCCATTCTGTGACTACAGCAGCCTCTGTTTAAGACCATATAAGCATTTGCTCTTATCATATTTGAAATTAGGCCTGATAAAGACACTTTTGCTGGGCAAAGCACTACTGGACCCTGCCAGGTGCACTCCTATTTGGGGCATCCCATTCTGTGACTACAGCAGCCTCTGTTTAAGACCATATAAGCATTTGCTCTTATCATATTTGAAATTAGGCCTGATAAAGACACTTTTGCTGGGCAAAGCACTACTGGACCCTGCCAGGTGCACTCCTATTTGGGGCATCCCATTCTGTGACTACAGCAGCCTCTGTTTAAGACCATATAAGCATTTGCTCTTATCATATTTGAAATTAGGCCTGATAAAGACACTTTTGCTGGGCAAAGCACTACTGGACCCTGCCAGGTGCACTCCTATTTGGGGCATCCCATTCTGTGACTAAAGCAGCCTCTGTTTAAGACCATATAAGCATTTGCTCTTATCATATTTGAAATTAGGCCTGATAAAGACACTTTTGCTGGGCAAAGCACTACTGGACCCTGCCAGGTGCACTCCTATTTGGGGCATCCCATTCTGTGACTACAGCAGCCTCTGTTTAAGACCATATAAGCATTTGCTCTTATCATATTTGAAATTAGGCCTGATAAAGACACTTTTGCTGGGCATAGCACTACTGGACCCTGCCAGGTGCACTCCTATTTGGGGCATCCCATTCTGTGACTAAAGCAGCCTCTGTTTAAGACCATATAAGCATTTGCTCTTATCATATTTGAAATTAGGCCTGATAAAGACACTTTTGCTGGGCAAAGCACTACTGGACCCTGCCAGGTGCACTCCTATTTGGGGCATCCCATTCTGTGACTACAGCAGCCTCTGTTTAAGACCATATAAGCATTTGCTCTTATCATATTTGAAATTAGGCCTGATATAGACACTTTTGCTGGGCAAAGCACTACTGGACCCTGCCAGGTGCACTCCTATTTGGGGCATCCCATTCTGTGACTACAGCAGCCTCTGTTTAAGACCATATAAGCATTTGCTCTTATCATATTTGAAATTAGGCATGATAAAGACACTTTTGCTGGGCAAAGCACTACTGGACCCTGCCAGGTGCACTCCTATTTGGGGCATCCCATTCTGTGACTACAGCAGCCTCTGTTTAAGACCATATAAGCATTTGCTCTTATCATATTTGAAATTAGGCCTGATAAAGACACTTTTGCTGGGCAAAGCACTACTGGACCCTGCCAGGTGCACTCCTATTTGGGGCATCCCATTCTGTGACTAAAGCAGCCTCTGTTTAAGACCATATAAGCATTTGCTCTTATCATATTTGAAATTAGGCCTGATAAAGACACTTTTGCTGGGCAAAGCACTACTGGACCCTGCCAGGTGCACTCCTATTTGGGGCATCCCATTCTGTGACTACAGCAGCCTCTGTTTAAGACCATATAAGCATTTGCTCTTATCATATTTGAAATTAGGCCTGATAAAGACACTTTTGCTGGGCATAGCACTACTGGACCCTGCCAGGTGCACTCCTATTTGGGGCATCCCATTCTGTGACTAAAGCAGCCTCTGTTTAAGACCATATAAGCATTTGCTCTTATCATATTTGAAATTAGGCCTGATAAAGACACTTTTGCTGGGCAAAGCACTACTGGACCCTGCCAGGTGCACTCCTATTTGGGGCATCCCATTCTGTGACTACAGCAGCCTCTGTTTAAGACCATATAAGCATTTGCTCTTATCATATTTGAAATTAGGCCTGATAAAGACACTTTTGCTGGGCAAAGCACTACTGGACCCTGCCAGGTGCACTCCTATTTGGCGCATCCCATTCTGTGACTACAGCAGCCTCTGTTTAAGACCATATAAGCATTTGCTCTTATCATATTTGAAATTAGGCCTGATAAAGACACTTTTGCTGGGCAAAGCACTACTGGACCCTGCCAGGTGCACTCCTATTTGGGGCATCCCATTCTGTGACTAAAGCAGCCTCTGTTTAAGACCATATAAGCATTTGCTCTTATCATATTTGAAATTAGGCCTGATAAAGACACTTTTGCTGGGCAAAGCACTACTGGACCCTGCCAGGTGCACTCCTATTTGGGGCATCCCATTCTGTGACTACAGCAGCCTCTGTTTAAGACCATATAAGCATTTGCTCTTATCATATTTGAAATTAGGCCTGATAAAGACACTTTTGCTGGGCAAAGCACTACTGGACCCTGCCAGGTGCACTCCTATTTGGGGCATCCCATTCTGTGACTACAGCAGCCTCTGTTTAAGACCATATAAGCATTTGCTCTTATCATATTTGAAATTAGGCCTGATAAAGACACTTTTGCTGGGCAAAGCACTACTGGACCCTGCCAGGTGCACTCCTATTTGGGGCATCCCATTCTGTGACTACAGCAGCCTCTGTTTAAGACCATATAAGCATTTGCTCTTATCATATTTGAAATTAGGCCTGATAAAGACACTTTTGCTGGGCAAAGCACTACTGGACCCTGCCAGGTGCACTCCTATTTGGGGCATCCCATTCTGTGACTACAGCAGCCTCTGTTTAAGACCATATAAGCATTTGCTCTTATCATATTTGAAATTAGGCCTGATAAAGACACTTTTGCTGGGCATAGCACTACTGGACCCTGCCAGGTGCACTCCTATTTGGGGCATCCCATTCTGTGACTAAAGCAGCCTCTGTTTAAGACCATATAAGCATTTGCTCTTATCATATTTGAAATTAGGCCTGATAAAGACACTTTTGCTGGGCAAAGCACTACTGGACCCTGCCAGGTGCACTCCTATTTGGGGCATCCCATTCTGTGACTACAGCAGCCTCTGTTTAAGACCATATAAGCATTTGCTCTTATCATATTTGAAATTAGGCCTGATAAAGACACTTTTGCTGGGCATAGCACTACTGGACCCTGCCAGGTGCACTCCTATTTGGGGCATCCCATTCTGTGACTAAAGCAGCCTCTGTTTAAGACCATATAAGCATTTGCTCTTATCATATTTGAAATTAGGCCTGATAAAGACACTTTTGCTGGGCAAAGCACTACTGGACCCTGCCAGGTGCACTCCTATTTGGGGCATCCCATTCTGTGACTACAGCAGCCTCTGTTTAAGACCATATAAGCATTTGCTCTTATCATATTTGAAATTAGGCCTGATAAAGACACTTTTGCTGGGCAAAGCACTACTGGACCCTGCCAGGTGCACTCCTATTTGGGGCATCCCATTCTGTGACTAAAGCAGCCTCTGTTTAAGACCATATAAGCATTTGCTCTTATCATATTTGAAATTAGGCCTGATAAAGACACTTTTGCTGGGCAAAGCACTACTGGACCCTGCCAGGTGCACTCCTATTTGGGGCATCCCATTCTGTGACTAAAGCAGCCTCTGTTTAAGACCATATAAGCATTTGCTCTTATCATATTTGAAATTAGGCCTGATAAAGACACTTTTGCTGGGCAAAGCACTACTGGACCCTGCCAGGTGCACTCCTATTTGGGGCATCCCATTCTGTGACTAAAGCAGCCTCTGTTTAAGACCATATAAGCATTTGCTCTTATCATATTTGAAATTAGGCCTGATAAAGACACTTTTGCTGGGCAAAGCACTACTGGACCCTGCCAGGTGCACTCCTATTTGGGGCATCCCATTCTGTGACTACAGCAGCCTCTGTTTAAGACCATATAAGCATTTGCTCTTATCATATTTGAAATTAGGCCTGATAAAGACACTTTTGCTGGGCATAGCACTACTGGACCCTGCCAGGTGCACTCCTATTTGGGGCATCCCATTCTGTGACTAAAGCAGCCTCTGTTTAAGACCATATAAGCATTTGCTCTTATCATATTTGAAATTAGGCCTGATAAAGACACTTTTGCTGGGCAAAGCACTACTGGACCCTGCCAGGTGCACTCCTATTTGGGGCATCCCATTCTGTGACTACAGCAGCCTCTGTTTAAGACCATATAAGCATTTGCTCTTATCATATTTGAAATTAGGCCTGATAAAGACACTTTTGCTGGGCAAAGCACTACTGGACCCTGCCAGGTGCACTCCTATTTGGGGCATCCCATTCTGTGACTAAAGCAGCCTCTGTTTAAGACCATATAAGCATTTGCTCTTATCATATTTGAAATTAGGCCTGATAAAGACACTTTTGCTGGGCAAAGCACTACTGGACCCTGCCAGGTGCACTCCTATTTGGGGCATCCCATTCTGTGACTACAGCAGCCTCTGTTTAAGACCATATAAGCATTTGCTCTTATCATATTTGAAATTAGGCCTGATAAAGACACTTTTGCTGGGCATAGCACTACTGGACCCTGCCAGGTGCACTCCTATTTGGGGCATCCCATTCTGTGACTAAAGCAGCCTCTGTTTAAGACCATATAAGCATTTGCTCTTATCATATTTGAAATTAGACCTGATAAAGACACTTTTGCTGGGCAAAGCACTACTGGACCCTGCCAGGTGCACTCCTATTTGGGGCATCCCATTCTGTGACTACAGCAGCCTCTGTTTAAGACCATATAAGCATTTGCTCTTATCATATTTGAAATTAGGCCTGATAAAGACACTTTTGCTGGGCAAAGCACTACTGGACCCTGCCAGGTGCACTCCTATTTGGGGCATCCCATTCTGTGACTAAAGCAGCCTCTGTTTAAGACCATATAAGCATTTGCTCTTATCATATTTGAAATTAGGCCTGATAAAGACACTTTTGCTGGGCAAAGCACTACTGGACCCTGCCAGGTGCACTCCTATTTGGGGCATCCCATTCTGTGACTACAGCAGCCTCTGTTTAAGACCATATAAGCATTTGCTCTTATCATATTTGAAATTAGGCCTGATAAAGACACTTTTGCTGGGCAAAGCACTACTGGACCCTGCCAGGTGCACTCCTATTTGGCGCATCCCATTCTGTGACTACAGCAGCCTCTGTTTAAGACCATATAAGCATTTGCTCTTATCATATTTGAAATTAGGCCTGATAAAGACACTTTTGCTGGGCAAAGCACTACTGGACCCTGCCAGGTGCACTCCTATTTGGGGCATCCCATTCTGTGACTACAGCAGCCTCTGTTTAAGACCATATAAGCATTTGCTCTTATCATATTTGAAATTAGGCCTGATAAAGACACTTTTGCTGGGCAAAGCACTACTGGACCCTGCCAGGTGCACTCCTATTTGGGGCATCCCATTCTGTGACTACAGCAGCCTCTGTTTAAGACCATATAAGCATTTGCTCTTATCATATTTGAAATTAGGCCTGATAAAGACACTTTTGCTGGGCAAAGCACTACTGGACCCTGCCAGGTGCACTCCTATTTGGCGCATCCCATTCTGTGACTACAGCAGCCTCTGTTTAAGACCATATAAGCATTTGCTCTTATCATATTTGAAATTAGGCCTGATAAAGACACTTTTGCTGGGCAAAGCACTACTGGACCCTGCCAGGTGCACTCCTATTTGGGGCATCCCATTCTGTGACTAAAGCAGCCTCTGTTTAAGACCATATAAGCATTTGCTCTTATCATATTTGAAATTAGGCCTGATAAAGACACTTTTGCTGGGCAAAGCACTACTGGACCCTGCCAGGTGCACTCCTATTTGGGGCATCCCATTCTGTGACTACAGCAGCCTCTGTTTAAGACCATATAAGCATTTGCTCTTATCATATTTGAAATTAGGCCTGATAAAGACACTTTTGCTGGGCAAAGCACTACTGGACCCTGCCAGGTGCACTCCTATTTGGGGCATCCCATTCTGTGACTACAGCAGCCTCTGTTTAAGACCATATAAGCATTTGCTCTTATCATATTTGAAATTAGGCCTGATAAAGACACTTTTGCTGGGCAAAGCACTACTGGACCCTGCCAGGTGCACTCCTATTTGGGGCATCCCATTCTGTGACTACAGCAGCCTCTGTTTAAGACCATATAAGCATTTGCTCTTATCATATTTGAAATTAGGCCTGATAAAGACACTTTTGCTGGGCAAAGCACTACTGGACCCTGCCAGGTGCACTCCTATTTGGGGCATCCCATTCTGTGACTACAGCAGCCTCTGTTTAAGACCATATAAGCATTTGCTCTTATCATATTTGAAATTAGGCCTGATAAAGACACTTTTGCTGGGCATAGCACTACTGGACCCTGCCAGGTGCACTCCTATTTGGGGCATCCCATTCTGTGACTAAAGCAGCCTCTGTTTAAGACCATATAAGCATTTGCTCTTATCATATTTGAAATTAGGCCTGATAAAGACACTTTTGCTGGGCAAAGCACTACTGGACCCTGCCAGGTGCACTCCTATTTGGGGCATCCCATTCTGTGACTACAGCAGCCTCTGTTTAAGACCATATAAGCATTTGCTCTTATCATATTTGAAATTAGGCCTGATAAAGACACTTTTGCTGGGCATAGCACTACTGGACCCTGCCAGGTGCACTCCTATTTGGGGCATCCCATTCTGTGACTAAAGCAGCCTCTGTTTAAGACCATATAAGCATTTGCTCTTATCATATTTGAAATTAGGCCTGATAAAGACACTTTTGCTGGGCAAAGCACTACTGGACCCTGCCAGGTGCACTCCTATTTGGGGCATCCCATTCTGTGACTACAGCAGCCTCTGTTTAAGACCATATAAGCATTTGCTCTTATCATATTTGAAATTAGGCCTGATAAAGACACTTTTGCTGGGCAAAGCACTACTGGACCCTGCCAGGTGCACTCCTATTTGGGGCATCCCATTCTGTGACTAAAGCAGCCTCTGTTTAAGACCATATAAGCATTTGCTCTTATCATATTTGAAATTAGGCCTGATAAAGACACTTTTGCTGGGCAAAGCACTACTGGACCCTGCCAGGTGCACTCCTATTTGGGGCATCCCATTCTGTGACTAAAGCAGCCTCTGTTTAAGACCATATAAGCATTTGCTCTTATCATATTTGAAATTAGGCCTGATAAAGACACTTTTGCTGGGCAAAGCACTACTGGACCCTGCCAGGTGCACTCCTATTTGGGGCATCCCATTCTGTGACTAAAGCAGCCTCTGTTTAAGACCATATAAGCATTTGCTCTTATCATATTTGAAATTAGGCCTGATAAAGACACTTTTGCTGGGCAAAGCACTACTGGACCCTGCCAGGTGCACTCCTATTTGGGGCATCCCATTCTGTGACTACAGCAGCCTCTGTTTAAGACCATATAAGCATTTGCTCTTATCATATTTGAAATTAGGCCTGATAAAGACACTTTTGCTGGGCATAGCACTACTGGACCCTGCCAGGTGCACTCCTATTTGGGGCATCCCATTCTGTGACTAAAGCAGCCTCTGTTTAAGACCATATAAGCATTTGCTCTTATCATATTTGAAATTAGGCCTGATAAAGACACTTTTGCTGGGCAAAGCACTACTGGACCCTGCCAGGTGCACTCCTATTTGGGGCATCCCATTCTGTGACTACAGCAGCCTCTGTTTAAGACCATATAAGCATTTGCTCTTATCATATTTGAAATTAGGCCTGATAAAGACACTTTTGCTGGGCAAAGCACTACTGGACCCTGCCAGGTGCACTCCTATTTGGGGCATCCCATTCTGTGACTAAAGCAGCCTCTGTTTAAGACCATATAAGCATTTGCTCTTATCATATTTGAAATTAGGCCTGATAAAGACACTTTTGCTGGGCAAAGCACTACTGGACCCTGCCAGGTGCACTCCTATTTGGGGCATCCCATTCTGTGACTACAGCAGCCTCTGTTTAAGACCATATAAGCATTTGCTCTTATCATATTTGAAATTAGGCCTGATAAAGACACTTTTGCTGGGCATAGCACTACTGGACCCTGCCAGGTGCACTCCTATTTGGGGCATCCCATTCTGTGACTAAAGCAGCCTCTGTTTAAGACCATATAAGCATTTGCTCTTATCATATTTGAAATTAGACCTGATAAAGACACTTTTGCTGGGCAAAGCACTACTGGACCCTGCCAGGTGCACTCCTATTTGGGGCATCCCATTCTGTGACTACAGCAGCCTCTGTTTAAGACCATATAAGCATTTGCTCTTATCATATTTGAAATTAGGCCTGATAAAGACACTTTTGCTGGGCAAAGCACTACTGGACCCTGCCAGGTGCACTCCTATTTGGGGCATCCCATTCTGTGACTAAAGCAGCCTCTGTTTAAGACCATATAAGCATTTGCTCTTATCATATTTGAAATTAGGCCTGATAAAGACACTTTTGCTGGGCAAAGCACTACTGGACCCTGCCAGGTGCACTCCTATTTGGGGCATCCCATTCTGTGACTACAGCAGCCTCTGTTTAAGACCATATAAGCATTTGCTCTTATCATATTTGAAATTAGGCCTGATAAAGACACTTTTGCTGGGCAAAGCACTACTGGACCCTGCCAGGTGCACTCCTATTTGGGGCATCCCATTCTGTGACTACAGCAGCCTCTGTTTAAGACCATATAAGCATTTGCTCTTATCATATTTGAAATTAGGCCTGATAAAGACACTTTTGCTGGGCAAAGCACTACTGGACCCTGCCAGGTGCACTCCTATTTGGGGCATCCCATTCTGTGACTACAGCAGCCTCTGTTTAAGACCATATAAGCATTTGCTCTTATCATATTTGAAATTAGGCCTGATAAAGACACTTTTGCTGGGCAAAGCACTACTGGACCCTGCCAGGTGCACTCCTATTTGGGGCATCCCATTCTGTGACTAAAGCAGCCTCTGTTTAAGACCGTATAAGCATTTGCTCTTATCATATTTGAAATTAGCCTGATAAAGACACTTTTGCTGGGCATAGCACTACTTGTCCCTGCCAGGGCATCCCATTCTGTGACTAAAGCAGCCTCTGTTTAAGACCATATAAGCATTTGCTCTTATCATATTTGAAATTAGCCTGATAAAGACACTTTTGCTGGGCATAGTACTACTGGATCTTTTTTGGGGGCATCCCATTCTGTGACTAAAGCAGCCTCTGTTTAAGACCATATAAGCATTTGCTCTTATTATATTTATATTATAAGACACTTTTGCTGGGCATAGGCTTACTGCTGCCTGCCAGGTGCACTTCTGTTGAGGCATCCCATTCTGTAACATAGCATACCCCTCTTTATTTACACTAAGCAGCTCTCTTATTTACACTAAGCAGGCCTGTTGGAGGCTGAGTGTTACTGCTCACTTTTGGTGTGCATTATATTCTGTTTCATATAGACCCACCGCTGCCCGGGGGATCTTAAAATATCACCTACTCCCACGCCAGTTAGACTATGTCGGGCAGACAAGTGCCTGGAAGTGAAAAGAGGAGTGGCAGAGGCCAAGATTCCGCAGGCAGAGCTCGCATCAGACTGGGGGCCAGTAGCAGCAGGAGTCACGCTGAGAGACCTAATCTGCCAGTATCTGCTAGCGGTCGGGTCTCCACCAGTAACGCATCTGCCGTGGTAGATTGGTTGACGCGCTCATCAACAACATCATCACAACTTACGTCTGAGACCCCCAGTCTAGGGTCGGTAGGTTCCTCTGACACAACCCTGAGTTGGCATGCCCCGAGAGCAGTCCCTGTCCTCCCATTGCCTCTGTCCTACGCCGTTTCCTCCCCCAGCGACGTATCCTATGCTTTGGGTTCAGCTCCACTCTTTAGTGAGGAGGACCATCAGATAGAGGACAGTCAGCAGCTACTGCCCAGCCAAGAAATGGAGGTGGCTTCTCTAGCTAGGCAGACAGATAGTGATGTGGACAGTGTCGTGGGTGCTGCGAGCGTTCCAGCTCCTGCGCCAGACACTGTTGACGAATCCACGAACATCAGTGACGTACAGCCACAACTCGGTGATGATGATGATGACGATGAAGCCGATCGCACTTGGGAGCCGGGTGATGAAGGGGCTTCATCGTCATCATCAGGAGAAGAGGGGCGCAGGTTGCCCCGGAGTCAGCAGCTGAGGCAGCAAGGTGGTAGCAGTCAGCATGGGGGCACAATTCCAAAGGCTGGAGCCGGCCGGGGCCGGGGTAGAGCACCTGCTGTGCGGCAGTCTACCTTATCGGGAGGTAGTGGAGCAGGGGTTCCTGGAGTTGGCAACAGCAGCAGTGAATCAGTGAGGCCAGGGGGTGGGAAAAGTAGCTACTCGGCAGTGTGGCAGTTTTTCCTGAGGCATCCGCAGGAGGGTAACATGGCCACATGCAAGATATGTAGGCAAAAGGTGAAGCGTGGCCAGGGTCCAAATGTTGGCACCACGGCCCTGCGTCAACATATGATGCGTCACCATAAAACGACCTGGGAGAACCGAGGCTCCCAAGGGGTGGTCCAGTCTGCTTCCTCACCAAGTGAGCTCCCAATTTCTGCCAGCCAAGGCTCCAGCACCTCAGCCGAAGGCAGCTGTGCGTCATACCCATCCTCTGTCGCTCCTGCTCCTCCTCCTCCTCCTCCAAGTCATGCATCCCGCCAGCAATCCATCAGCGAAGCCATGTCCAAGAGACAGCAGTATGCGCCCACTCATCCTACGGCGCAGAAGCTGAATGTGCTCCTGTCCAAGTTGCTGGTGCTGCAGTCGCTCCCTTTTCAGGTGGTGGAATCTGCACCTTTCAGAGAACTGATGGCTTGTGCCGAGCCGAGGTGGAGAGTCCCAAGCCGTCATTTCTTTGCCAAGAAGGCAGTACCAGCGCTGCACACTTTTGTTGAACAGAAGGTGGGCCAGTCCTTGAGCCTGTCGGTGTGTAGCAAAATACATGGCAGCGCCGACATCTGGAGCTGTAACTACGGTCAGGGGCAGTACATGTCGTTTACGGCCCACTGGGTGAATGTGGTCCCTTTGCAGCAGCAACTTGGACAGGTCACGCCGCTTCGGCCTCCGCGCTCTCTGCCCATTGGGCCTGTGACACCGTGCGACTCGGCCTCCTCATCCTCCGCCATCTCCTCACCCTCCACTGTAGGCTCAAGTCTCAGCGCCCCTCCAGTCTACCATGTGTGCAGGGCACGGAGGTGTCACGCAGTGCTTCACATGGTTTGTCTTGGCGAACGGAGTCACACAGGGGAGGAACTGCTTAAATGTATTCATCAGGAAATCCAAACATGGCTTACTCTGAGAAAACTTAAAATGGGAATCATGGTTACCGACAATGGGAAGAACATTTTGTCTGCGCTGCGCCAAGGAAGCCTGACCCATGCCCCCTGCATGGCTCACGTCTTCAATCTGGTTGTCAAGCGGTTTCTGAAGTGTTCCCCCCATCTGCAGGACATCCTAACAACTTCACGGAAACTTTGCATGCACTTCAGCCACTCCTACACCGCCAAACACACCCTTCTTGAGCTACAGCGTCAGAATGGTATCCCCCAACATAGTCTGATTTGCGATGTTTCCACCCGTTGGAATTCCACCCTTCACATGTTGGACCGATTATATGAACAGAGAAAAGCCATCACGGATTTCCTGATGATCCAAGCAGATAGGGGGACTCCCCTGTGTAACTTCAATGTCAACCAGTGGCAGCTCATACGTGACACCTGCCGTTTGCTCAGGCCCTTTGAGGAAGCCACTTTATTTGTCAGTCGGCAGGATTACGGGATGAACGACGTGATTCCACTGCTTCATGTACTACAGCACATGTTGGAAACCATGGCTGGTCAGGGCACTGGAGACATGGCGTTTACATCTTACGGCCACATGAACCCCGTTGGAGCTGAACTGGAGGAAGAGGAGGAGGAGGAGTTGCCCAGCGAAACACAGTTTAGGCTTGGCGAAATGGCTGGTTTATCTAGTCAGCGGACAGGAGAGGAGGAGCAGGAGCAGCCAGAGGAGCTAGAGGTTTTTGAGGAAGGAGAGACAGAGGACCCGGGCACACCGTGGCAGTATGCAGTGGAGATGGAGACAGGTAGTCCATCCGAGTCACTTGCGCAAATGGCACGAAGCATGCTCACATGCTTGCGTAGTGACCCCAGAATTGTTTCCATCTGTTGGCGGGATGACTTCTGGCTGTCCACCTTATTGGACCCTCGCTTCCGGCACAAAATGGGGGCATTTTTTAAACCCACCGAGAGGGAGGACAAACTCAACTACTACAAAGACATTCTACGTAGGCAGTTGGCCGATGCCTATCTGCGCCATGGTCCATACTCTCGCAGGTCTGACTCGAGGGGACCTCTGCGCTCACCTTCCACTGCCATGGCCGCTGGGGGGGTTGGCAGCAGCAGCAGCAGAAGCTCCATCAGCAGCAGCAGCCAGCAGCCTCAGTCTTCAGTCGCTAATGAGTAGCTTTCTACACCCGCATAGTGAGGCTACTCATGAGCAGCAGGAAGACCTGGAGCAGGACCTGAACCAGCAGGTCATGTCATACTTTGACATGACCATGCCAACACACCTTGAGGATCCGCTGGACTTCTGGGCAGCCAAACTTGATTTGTGGCCGCAACTAGCAGAGTTTGCCCTGGAAAAGCTGTCCTGCCCGGCAAGTAGCGTGCCATCTGAGCGGGTGTTTAGTGCGGCGGGGGCCATAGTTACGGCGAGGAGAACTCGTCTGTCAACTAAAAATGTGGAGAGACTCACCTTTGTCAAAATGAATCAGGGATGGATCAGCCAGGATTTCCACCCACCAATGCCTGATGCATGCGACTAGATTCAGCATGGTGCCACATTTTACACTTTCCAAATGGTGCAAAACATATTTATGTCTTTAGGCCATTTTTTGGGCTCCTGCTGCTGCTACTGTCAACTCCTGCCAACTCCAGGGTGTGATTCATCCAATTTTTGGGCTCCTGAGGCCAACTCCAGTGTATATTTGGGCTCCTGCTGCTGCTGCTGCCAACTTCTGCCAACTCCAGGGTGTGATTCATCCAATTTTTGGGCTCCTGAAGCCAACTCCAGTGTATATTTGGGCTCCTGCTGCTGCTACTGTCAACTCCTGCCAACTCCAGGGTGTGATTCATCCAATTTTTGGGCTCCTGAAGCCAACTCCAGTGTATATTTGGGCTCCTGCTGCTGCTGCTGCCAACTTCTGCCAACTCCAGGGTGTGATTCATCCAATTTTTGGGCTCCTGAAGCCAACTCCAGTGTATATTTGGGCTCCTGCTGCTGCTACTGTCAACTCCTGCCAACTCCAGGGTGTGATTCATCCAATTTTTGGGCTCCTGAAGCCAACTCCAGTATATATTTGGGCTCCTGCTGCTGCTACTGTCAACTCCTGCCAACTCCAGGGTGTGATTCATCCAATTTTTGGGCTCCTGAAGCCAACTCCAGTGTATATTTGGGCTACTGCTGCTGCTGCTGCCAACTTCTGCCAACTCCAGGGTGTGATTCATCCAATTTTTGGGCTCCTGAGGCCAACTCCAGTGTATATTTGGGCTCCTGCTGCTGCTGCTGCCAACTTCTGCCAACTCCAGGGTGTGATTCATCCAATTTTTGGGCTCCTGAAGCCAACTCCAGTGTATATTTGGGCTCCTGCTGCTGCTGCTGCCAACTTCTGCCAACTCCAGGGTGTGATTCATCCAATTTTTGGGCTCCTGAAGCCAACTCCAGTATATATTTGGGCTCCTGCTGCTGCTGCTGCCAACTCCTGCCAACTCCAGGGTGTGATTCATCCAATTTTTGGGCTCCTGCTGCTGCTGCTGCCAACTTCTGCCAACTCCAGGGTGTGATTCATCCAATTTTTGGGCTCCTGAAGCCAACTCCAGTGTATATTTGGGCTCCTGCTGCTGCTACTGTCAACTCCTGCCAACTCCAGGGTGTGATTCATCCAATTTTTGGGCTCCTGAAGCCAACTCCAGTGTATATTTGGGCTCCTGCTGCTGTCAACTCCTGCCAACTCCAGGGTGTGATTCATCCAATTTTTGGGCTCCTGAAGCCAACTCCAGTGTATATTTGGGCTCCTGCTGCTGCTGCTGCCAACTTCTGCCAACTCCAGGGTGTGATTCATCCAATTTTTGGGCTCCTGAAGCAAACTCCAGTGTATATTTGGGCTCCTGCTGCTGCTACTGTCAACTCCTGCCAACTCCAGGGTGTGATTCATCCAATTTTTGGGCTCCTGAAGCCAACTCCAGTGTATATTTGGGCTCCTGCTGCTGCTACTGTCAACTCCTGCCAACTCCAGGGTGTGATTCATCCAATTTTTGGGCTCCTGAAGCCAACTCCAGTGTATAATTGGGCTCCTGCTGCTGCTGCTGCCAACTTCTGCCAACTCCAGGGTGTGATTCATCCAATTTTTGGGCTCCTGAAGCCAACTCCAGTGTATATTTGGGCTCCTGCTGCTGCTACTGTCAACTCCTGCCAACTCCAGGGTGTGATTCATCCAATTTTTGGGCTCCTGAGGCCAACTCCAGTGTATATTTGGGCTCCTGCTGCTGCTGCTGCCAACTTCTGCCAACTCCAGGGTGTGATTCATCCAATTTTTGGGCTCCTGAAGCCAACTCCAGTGTATATTTGGGCTCCTGCCGCTGCTACTGTCAACTCCTGCCAACTCCAGGGTGTGATTCATCCAATTTTTGGGCTCCTGAAGCCAACTCCAGTGTATATTTGGGCTCCTGCTGCTGCTGCTGCCAACTTCTGCCAACTCCAGGGTGTGATTCATCCAATTTTTGGGCTCCTGAAGCCAACTCCAGTGAATATTTGGGCTCCTGCTGCTGCTACTGTCAACTCCTGCCAACTCCAGGGTGTGATTCATCCAATTTTTGGGCTCCTGAAGCCAACTCCAGTATATATTTGGGCTCCTGCTGCTGCTGCTGCCAACTCCAGGGTGTGATTCATCCAATTTTTGGGCTCCTGCTGCTGCTGCTGCCAACTTCTGCCAACTCCAGGGTGTGATTCATCCAATTTTTGGGCTCCTGAAGCCAACTCCAGTGTATATTTGGGCTCCTGCTGCTGCTGCTGCCAACTTCTGCCAACTCCAGGGTGTGATTCATCCAATTTTTGGGCTCCTGAAGCCAACTCCAGTGTATATTTGGGCTCCTGCTGCTGCTGCTGCCAACTTCTGCCAACTCCAGGGTGTGATTCATCCAATTTTTGGGCTCCTGAAGCCAACTCCAGTGTATATTTGGGCTCCTGCTGCTGCTACTGTCAACTCCTGCCAACTCCAGGGTGTGATTCATCCAATTTTTGGGCTCCTGAGGCCAACTCCAGTGTATATTTGGGCTCCTGCTGCTGCTACTGTCAACTCCTGCCAACTCCAGGGTGTGATTCATCCAATTTTTGGGCTCCTGAAGCCAACTCCAGTGTATATTTGGGCTCCTGCTGCTACTGCTGCCAACTTTTGCCAACTCCAGGGTGTGATTCATCCAATTTTTGGGCTCCTGAAGCCAACTCCAGTGTATATTTGGGCTCCTGCTGCTGCTACTGTCAACTCCTGCCAACTCCAGGGTGTGATTCATCCAATTTTTGGGCTCCTGAAGCCAACTCCAGTGTATATTTGGGCTCCTGCTGCTGCTGCTGCCAACTTCTGCCAACTCCAGGGTGTGATTCATCCAATTTTTGGGCTCCTGAGGCCAACTCCAGTGTATATTTGGGCTCCTGCTGCTGCTGCTGCCAACTTCTGCCAACTCCAGGGTGTGATTCATCCAATTTTTGGGCTCCTGAAGCCAACTCCAGTGTATATTTGGGCTCCTGCTGCTGCTACTGTCAACTCCTGCCAACTCCAGGGTGTGATTCATCCAATTTTTGGGCTCCTGAGGCCAACTCCAGTGTATATTTGGGCTCCTGCTGCTGCTGCTGCCAACTTCTGCCAACTCCAGGGTGTGATTCATCCAATTTTTGGGCTCCTGAAGCCAACTCCAGTGTATATTTGGGCTCCTGCCGCTGCTACTGTCAACTCCTGCCAACTCCAGGGTGTGATTCATCCAATTTTTGGGCTCCTGAAGCCAACTCCAGTGTATATTTGGGCTCCTGCTGCTGCTGCTGCCAACTTCTGCCAACTCCAGGGTGGGATTCATCCAATTTTTGGGCTCCTGAAGCCAACTCCAGTGTATATTTGGGCTCCTGCTGCTGCTGCTGTCAACTCCTGCCAACTCCAGGGTGTGATTCATCCAATTTTTGGGCTCCTGAGGCCAACTCCAGTGTATATTTGGGCTCCTGCTGCTGCTACTGTCAACTCCTGCCAACTCCAGGGTGTGATTCATCCAATTTTTGGGCTCCTGAGGCCAACTCCAGTGTATATTTGGGCTCCTGCTGCTGCTACTGTCAACTCCTGCCAACTCCAGGGTGTGATTCATCCAATTTTTGGGCTCCTGAAGCCAACTCCAGTGTATATTTGGGCTCCTGCTGCTGCTGCTGCCAACTTCTGCCAACTCCAGGGTGTGATTCATCCAATTTTTGGGCTCCTGAAGCCAACTCCAGTGTATATTTGGGCTCCTGTTGCTGCTACTGTCAACTCCTGCCAACCCCAGGGTGTGATTCATCCAATTTTTGGGCTCCTGAAGCCAACTCCAGTGTATATTTGGGCTCCTGCTGCTGCTGCTGCCAACTTCTGCCAACTCCAGGGTGTGATTCATCCAATTTTTGGGCTCCTGAGGCCAACTCCAGTGTATATTTGGGCTCCTGCTGCTGCTGCTGCCAACTTCTGCCAACTCCAGGGTGTGATTCATCCAATTTTTGGGCTCCTGAAGCCAACTCCAGTGTATATTTGGGCTCCTGCTGCTGCTGCTGCCAACTTCTGCCAACTCCAGGGTGTGATTCATCCAATTTTTGGGCTCCTGAAGCCAACTCCAGTATATATTTGGGCTCCTGCTGCTGCTGCTGCCAACTCCTGCCAACTCCAGGGTGTGATTCATCCAATTTTTGGGCTCCTGCTGCTGCTGCTGCCAACTTCTGCCAACTCCAGGGTGTGATTCATCCAATTTTTGGGCTCCTGAAGCCAACTCCAGTGTATATTTGGGCTCCTGCTGCTGCTGCTGCCAACTTCTGCCAACTCCAGGGTGTGATTCATCCAATTTTTGGGCTCCTGAAGCCAACTCCAGTGTATATTTGGGCTCCTGCTGCTGCTACTGTCAACTCCTGCCAACTCCAGGGTGTGATTCATCCAATTTTTGGGCTCCTGAAGCCAACTCCAGTGTATATTTGGGCTCCTGCTGCTGCTGCTGCCAACTTCTGCCAACTCCAGGGTGTGATTCATCCAATTTTTGGGCTCCTGAGGCCAACTCCAGTGTATATTTGGGCTCCTGCTGCTGCTGCTGCCAACTTCTGCCAACTCCAGGGTGTGATTCATCCAATTTTTGGGCTCCTGAAGCCAACTCCAGTGTATATTTGGGCTCCTGCTGCTGCTACTGTCAACTCCTGCCAACTCCAGGGTGTGATTCATCCAATTTTTGGGCTCCTGAGGCCAACTCCAGTGTATATTTGGGCTCCTGCTGCTGCTGCTGCCAACTTCTGCCAACTCCAGGGTGTGATTCATCCAATTTTTGGGCTCCTGAAGCCAACTCCAGTGTATATTTGGGCTCCTGCTGCTGCTACTGTCAACTCCTGCCAACTCCAGGGTGTGATTCATCCAATTTTTGGGCTCCTGAGGCCAACTCCAGTGTATATTTGGGCTCCTGCTGCTGCTGCTGCCAACTTCTGCCAACTCCAGGGTGTGATTCATCCAATTTTTGGGCTCCTGAAGCCAACTCCAGTGTATATTTGGGCTCCTGCTGCTGCTGCTGTCAACTCCTGCCAACTCCAGGGTGTGATTCATCCAATTTTTGGGCTCCTGAGGCCAACTCCAGTGTATATTTGGGCTCCTGCTGCTGCTACTGTCAACTCCTGCCAACTCCAGGGTGTGATTCATCCAATTTTTGGGCTCCTGAGGCCAACTCCAGTGTATATTTGGGCTCCTGCTGCTGCTACTGTCAACTCCTGCCAACTCCAGGGTGTGATTCATCCAATTTTTGGGCTCCTGAAGCCAACTCCAGTGTATATTTGGGCTCCTGCTGCTGCTGCTGCCAACTTCTGCCAACTCCAGGGTGTGATTCATCCAATTTTTGGGCTCCTGAAGCCAACTCCAGTGTATATTTGGGCTCCTGCTGCTGCTACTGTCAACTCCTGCCAACTCCAGGGTGTGATTCATCCAATTTTTGGGCTCCTGAAGCCAACTCCAGTGTATATTTGGGCTCCTGCTGCTGCCAACTTCTGCCAACTCCAGGGTGTGATTCATCCAATTTTTGGGCTCCTGAGGCCAACTCCAGTGTATATTTGGGCTCCTGCTGCTGCTGCTGCCAACTTCTGCCAACTCCAGGGTGTGATTCATCCAATTTTTGGGCTCCTGAAGCCAACTCCAGTGTATATTTGGGCTCCTGCTGCTGCTGCTGCCAACTTCTGCCAACTCCAGGGTGTGATTCATCCAATTTTTGGGCTCCTGAAGCCAACTCCAGTGTATATTTGGGCTCCTGCTGCTGCTGCTGCCAACTCCTGCCAACTCCAGGGTGTGATTCATCCAATTTTTGGGCTCCTGCTGCTGCTGCTGCCAACTTCTGCCATCTCCAGGGTGTGATTCATCCAATTTTTGGGCTCCTGAAGCCAACTCCAGTGTATATTTGGGCTCCTGCTGCTGCTACTGTCAACTCCTGCCAACTCCAGGGTGTGATTCATCCAATTTTTGGGCTCCTGAAGCCAACTCCAGTGTATATTTGGGCTCCTGCTGCTGCTACTGTCAACTCCTGCCAACTCCAGGGTGTGATTCATCCAATTTTTGGGCTCCTGAAGCCAACTCCAGTGTATATTTGGGCTCCTGCTGCTGCTGCTGCCAACTTCTGCCAACTCCAGGGTGTGATTCATCCAATTTTTGGGCTCCTGAAGCCAACTCCAGTGTATATTTGGGCTCCTGCTGCTGCTACTGTCAACTCCTGCCAACTCCAGGGTGTGATTCATCCAATTTTTGGGCTCCTGAGGCCAACTCCAGTGTATATTTGGGCTCCTGCTGCTGCTACTGTCAACTCCTGCCAACTCCAGGGTGTGATTCATCCAATTTTTGGGCTCCTGAAGCCAACTCCAGTGTATATTTGGGCTCCTGCTGCTGCTGCTGCCAACTTCTGCCAACTCCAGGGTGTGATTCATCCAATTTTTGGGCTCCTGAAGCCAACTCCAGTGTATATTTGGGATCCTGCTGCTGCTACTGTCAACTCCTGCCAACTCCAGGGTGTGATTCATCCAATTTTTGGGCTCCTGAAGCCAACTCCAGTGTATATTTGGGCTCCTGCTGCTGCTGCTGCCAACTTCTGCCAACTCCAGGGTGTGATTCATCCAATTTTTGGGCTCCTGAGGCCAACTCCAGTGTATATTTGGGCTCCTGCTGCTGCTGCTGCCAACTTCTGCCAACTCCAGGGTGTGATTCATCCAATTTTTGGGCTCCTGAAGCCAACTCCAGTGTATATTTGGGCTCCTGCTGCTGCTACTGTCAACTCCTGCCAACTCCAGGGTGTGATTCATCCAATTTTTGGGCTCCTGAGGCCAACTCCAGTGTATATTTGGGCTCCTGCTGCTGCTGCTGCCAACTTCTGCCAACTCCAGGGTGTGATTCATCCAATTTTTGGGCTCCTGAAGCCAACTCCAGTGTATATTTGGGCTCCTGCCGCTGCTACTCTCAACTCCTGCCAACTCCAGGGTGTGATTCATCCAATTTTTGGGCTCCTGAAGCCAACTCCAGTGTATATTTGGGCTCCTGCTCCTGCTGCTGCTGCTGCCAACTTCTGCCAACTCCAGGGTGTGATTCATCCAATTTTTGGGCTCCTGAAGCCAACTCCAGTGTATATTTGGGCTCCTGCTGCTGCTACTGTCAACTCCTGCCAACTCCAGGGTGTGATTCATCCAATTTTTGGGCTCCTGAAGCCAACTCCAGTATATATTTGGGCTCCTGCTGCTGCTGCTGCCAACTTCTGCCAACTCCAGGGTGTGATTCATCCAATTTTTGGGCTCCTGCTGCTGCTGCTGCCAACTTCTGCCAACTCCAGGGTGTGATTCATCCAATTTTTGGGCTCCTGAAGCCAACTCCAGTGTATATTTGGGCTCCTGCTGCTGCTGCTGCCAACTTCTGCCAACTCCAGGGTGTGATTCATCCAATTTTTGGGCTCCTGAAGCCAACTCCAGTGTATATTTGGGCTCCTGCTGCTGCTGCTGCCAACTTCTGCCAACTCCAGGGTGTGATTCATCCAATTTTTGGGCTCCTGAGGCCAACTCCAGTGTATATTTGGGCTCCTTCTGCCCCTCATAGTGATGCCACTTCAACTCTCTGCAATTGTGCCGCTCTGCGATTCTATTAGCGATGCCTCTGATCTGCATGTGATATTTCTTCAAAGTATTATTTAACTAACCCAGCACGCATCCTGTGCGTGTTACAGCAAGGCTGAATGGTTTACAACCCTATTGAGGCTCTAGGAGGCTCAGAAATAGCCGTTTTTAATAGCGATTCGTCGCGAATTTATTCGGGTCGAAACGATTTTTGTCGGAAAATTCGGCGAATCAGTCGAATCGAATTTTTCAAAAGTTCGCTCATCTCTACTCAGACCTTTCCAATCTGGCGATCCCACCGCGCATGTGTGGGCTGTGGCTGCAGCTAATGCTATTCATGCAAACCCATTCAGATAGGCCTGTGTTGCATTAGTTGCAGCCACAGCCCACACATGCGCAGTGGGATCGCCAGATTGGAAAGGTCTGAGTAATGCTTGCACCACCACATGAGCTCTTTTTCTGCCATCAACATCATCAGCAAGAACCTGCAGCCAGTAATTAACAGAAGGCAATGACATGCATGAGAGAGCTGCATACATTAATGCACAGCAATCTGCACTAGATCTTTATATATTTTTTTCACATGGCCCACCATCCTTGATTGTTGCTGTGATTTGGTTTGAACCTGTGAATTTGGATTGGAGTCCTCTATCTGGAATTGTTTGTTGGAGATCAACACAGACCCATTATTCTGCGTTTACATACCAGATTTCTGGTAAGCAGCCTTTGTTATTGGTGGTGGATTACTCACCTTGTGAAGATCACGTGTGGATTAACTTTCATCACTTTGGACATTTATCAGCTCTGTGTACCTTATATGTGTTTTTAATTTTACAGGTGAGGTACATTATTTTTCCAATGAGATAGGGGATTTTATGTGGAAAAAAAACTGCACCCTATGGGCTATGCTAAATAATTAGCCAGATCGTTCTGCTTAGAAATAGAGTGCTGTTTCTAAACTTTGAACAAAATATACATACACACCATAAAAAATGAAATAATGATGTACTTCAGCTGTAAAAATGACCAATTAAAGGGGTAGGTGATTTTTTGGAAAATATTAGAACGGAAATGTTTTACAGATTTGATTTGTGTTTTTAAGTTAAAAAGCTCACTCAGATGTAAACTTCAGTTCACAGGTAAACTTGCTTCACTCGATTTTTAGCATATCAGCAGACTTTGAGCAAATTTGCTGCTACATCCATTCAAAGCTGAAATGTGGCTGATTTTCCCCTAGTTGAGAGCCCGGGAGGCTTCCTTTCCCAGCATCCCAGCCGTGCTGCTACCTGGATTTAATTGGAATAACCCACATTGATAAGCAGCAAGAAACACAGTAGCACTTCCTCTTTGCGGGCTACTGACAGCTACATAGGACGCCATGTGGAGGGGAGGGTCGACCACAGCAGGTTACAAAAAGTGAAATTAATTTTTATGTGCAGCAATCTGAATTGCCCTAGGGAGGCTGACTCTGTTAAGTGCTGCTTGGTAAGTGGTGAGTTAAAGCAGGAACTCCTGTGGTAAGCTTTGGGAAACTGGGCTCATTTGGTAAGTAAAATATTACAATCTATAGTTGGTTTATTTTTGTGAATCAGTGTGTTAATGCTGGCACAAATGTAAACAAAAAAAAACATTTTTTTCTCTCTCTCTCTCTCCTGGATTCCTGCTGAGGCCTAATTGAAGCAGGTGTGTTATAAGGCAGTATACATCTCTTGGAGCTTGCTCTGGAGGCTGACTCTGTTAAGTGCTGCTTGGTTAGTGGTGAGTTAGAGCAGGAGTTAAAAGTGGAAGTTACAAGCAGAAGTGCTGAAGCTGTAAGTATCTACCTTTGAATCCAGAGTGTTATTTTAAGTGTTGTAAATTCTTCCCTTAATAAAGGGATTGGATTTCCAACAAATTGATACAATGTGTTTCATGCCTAACAATGCTGTCCAGTGTACATCTTGTGCTATGTATGCACTTTTTGATCAATCGGTCGATGGTGTATACTTATGCTCTGGATGTGTGCGAATTGCAGATTTGGAAGCCGTCATTCACGATCTAAAGAAGCAATTGGCATAGGTATCATGGAAAAGAGTTTGGAGCTCACTGAGCTGGCACTCTCTGGGTCAGGGGAGGGGAAGGGTGTTAGGATGGGGGGAGAGGAAAACCAGGAAATGAGGCAGCTAGCTGGATAACAGTTAGAAGGCAGGGTAGGGGTAAAAGTTACAGGGAGGCTAGCCCTGAACAGGCACCTCCCAACAAGTTTTCCCGGTTGGCAGATGAGGAGGATGTTAGCTCAGGGATGGCACAGCTGCAGCAAGACGTGTAAACTGATGTGGATAAACAAAAAGGTTAAGGGGGCAATAAAGAACAAAAAAAGGCAGAAGAAAATAAACAATGTAGAACAATGTAAACAAGAGATAAGGGCAGCTAAGCTGGAGACAGAAAGATTGATCGCGAAAGAGAGTAAAACTAACCCCAAATTATTCTTTAGCTACATAAACCGTAAAAGGTACAAACCTGAGAGTGTGGGCCCCCTAAAAAGCAAGGAGGGGACACCTATAGAGGGGAATGAGGAGAAAGCAAATTTACTAAATTTACTAAACAACTTCTTTGCTTCTATATTCACAAAAGAATGTGACATGCCGAGTGAAATGCAAGTCCAGCCCTGGCCAGATGACATACATCCTCGTGTTTTTAGGGAGTTATGTACAGTAATAGACAAGGTGTTATTTCTAATATTTGTGGATTCAATAACTACAGGGGCTGTTCCGAGGGATTGGCGCTTGGCAAATGCGGTGCCAATATTCAAAAAGGGATCTAGGGGGGAACCTGAGAACTACAGACCGGTAAGCTTAACATCTGTGGTGGGCAAGCTGTTTGAAGGCTTCTTGAGGGATACTATCCTGGAGCACCTTATTACGCCATATCAGCATGGATTTATGAGGAATCGCTCCTGCCAGACAAACCTAATCAGCTTTTATGAGGAGGTAAGTTCAAGATTGGATCAGGGGGAGTCATTGGATATCATATATCTTGACTTTTCTAAAGCATTTGATACTGTACCACATAAAAGGCTGGTACAAAAAATGAGATTGCTTGGACTGGGGGAATACGTGTGCAGATTGGTGAGAAATCGGCTTAATGATCGGAAGCAGAGGGTGGTTATAAATGGTACACACTCAGATTGAGTCACTGTTACTAGTGGAGTACCACAAGGGTCAGTTCTGGGACCAGTTCTCTTCAATATACATTTAAATGGCATTTTAAGTTTAACACAGATAAATGTAAGGTAATGCACATGGGAAGGAGAAATCTGTGTCATGATTACATACTAAATAAAAAAAACACTTGGTAAAACAACAATGGAAAGGACCTAGGGGTTTTATTTAACAATAAGCTCAACTGTAGTAATCAATGTCAGGCAGCTGCTGCCAAAGCAAATAGGATCATGGGGTGCATCAAGAGGGGCATAGGTGCTCATGACCAGAGCATCATTTTACCCCTGTACAAGTCACTGGTCAGACCCCATATGGAGTACTGTGTACAGTTCTGGGCACCTGTGCTTAAAAGGACATATTAGAACTGTAGCACATTCAAGGAAGGACAACAAAGTTAATAAAAGGATTGCAGGGGGCTAGAGTACCCTGAAAGATTGTCATAGTTAGGTTTATTTAGTTTAGGAAAAAGAAGCTTGAGGGGTGATCTAATAACTATGTATAAATATATTTGGGGTCAATACAAAAGTCTGTCCCATAATCTATTTATACCCCGGAGTGTAACTTTAACCCAAGGGCATCCGCTAGGGTTAGAGGAAAGGTGCTTTCTCCACCGACATAGGAGGGGATTCTTCTCTGTAAGAGCAGTGAGACTATAGAACTTGCTGCCCGAGGAGGTAGTAATGATGGATACAGTAAAAACGATCAAAAGGGGCATGTAATAACATTTCCAGCTTTGGCTACTAGACCACTGGAAGGAGATAAATACGCTGAACTGGAAGGACTAAAGTCTTTATTCAGCCTTACATACTATGTTACTATATGAGCACTATTTCTTGTAAGGATGTTGATCTGGTTTAAGCATGTGCAACCATTAACATAATCATAACCATGGCTTCCTTTCTTTTTTCCTCAATAGCAAATAAAGCTGCAGATGTGCCCTACATGTTAACTGCTTACAAGATATATATATATAGGGAACTGGAATCTTTATTTCTTATTAGGATATACCTGATCAAGGTATATTATTGCTGTATGTCATACTTGGAGAGTGAAATGGTTTCACTTGGTCATTTCAGCAACCTCTGCAAATGTTCTTTAACTTGCCTAGAGTAAATGACAACATGTTTAGCATATATAATTATTATTATAATAGTAGAGCCAAGTTGGTGAATCTGTATAGTGTAATCATGTCTTATTGTAGTACATGAACCTTAATATTAAAAAAAATGAGGGTCAGAAAAACACATTGATCAGGCAGTTATCTAACAACACTAAACCAAAGTACACAATGATTAAATGACACAAGCTACTCTTTGATGTGGGTCACAGATAAGATACAGATGGAACACCCAGAAGCTACATTTGAGAGTTTCATACAAACATAAACTTTAAATCTTTCACATTCTTGCTGGGTTGCTTATCTTTTGTTTGTGTTCCGCTAAACTGGAATCAAGGTCAGGTGGGAGTTGTAGTATTACAGAAATTGTAACATGCCCACGCATTTTATCAAGGTTCAGTTGAAACAAAACAACTTGCCATTGCTCAGTCATTTACTTGGTTTCTTCTCTTGTAAATGAGTGAAATGAAAATCTAAAGCGGAAACAATTTTACTGATATATAGACATATCATAAAACAATTGAGTGCTTTGAAAATGACCTTACATTCTTTGAACATGATAGATAAGTAATTAATCTCACTTCTTGTGTAATGTGCAATATATATACTAATGAAATCCTTTGTACCTGGTGGGACTCCAGGGCTAGCCCACCTATAGGTCCACAAACACTAGCTGCACACTCCTATACTCATTAATACAATTTATTAGAAAATAGAGTACATACACATAATACTACATACAGACAATACTACATACAGACAGTCAAAAAACATATAATAAAAACCCAAAAAGTGGGGAGGAGCTTGGGGCTGTAAATATAGCCAATAGATTATTCAATAAAATATATATCCAAATATTAATACAATTCATACATCGTAATGTGCAATGGCGCTTATGAGAAGTGCAAAGTGCATAAAGTGCCTGGTGCCTACTATATAAGAGTGTCCTATCCAAAAGTGAAAAAAATTCACTGCTAAGAACTTGCAGTTATCAACATGGTTAAGTATCGTGCATATCATGCAAACCAATAACTCTAAAATAAAGTGCAACGTGCAAAACAGAAGATGTGCATCTACCCTATTACTAACCTATACAGTGCCCCTATAAAGTCCAATAAGCGCCATCCACAAACAATGTATTACACATTACTACAATAAGTCCGTATAAGATCTATATGCTCAGATCACAGGCCAAGCCCACTGTCCTCCCCACTTACCTCACCGACGCGCTGCGTGGTCCTCCACCACTTTATTATCCTGAACTCGCCTGTAAAATGTTGCCCATGTTAGCCCATGGGCACAGTCATGAAGGCGATTGCAGAATGGTTGCAAACACCCCGCAAAAGCCTTGGCACCAATTGCAGTTGCTTTCACAACTTTGCAATCATGATCGCTAATGTAGTAGTGATTTCCATAGAAAACCGATACCACATAAAATCACCATCGATGTGCACCGGGCCTAAATGCTACAAATGTGTGCATAACGAAATTAGGAATACGCTATATGAATATGCTATTCTTGCATTGAAGATAGTCCAAAAGACTCAGCACCCAGCATCGTACAAGAGCGATCATCTGCAGGAGACAAAAGGTGAGTCCAAAAGACTCACCTTTTGTCTCCTGCAGATGATCGCTCTTGTACGATGCTGGGTGCTTTACCTAATTAGTGTATCTGAGTCCTGCAGCACTTGGCCTAAGGTTGTGATCACAGAGTGCAAGAAAAATCCTTTTATTTGTTTAAAATAAATTCTGCAGGTGAAAGCATACCCCTGCCAGGCCTTTCTGAATGGTCAACGCGGGCCCGCCCACATTTACAGGCAAGCAGGGATGTGGCCAGTGGCACTTGCTGGATTCAGATCTCCCTGTCGCTCTGAGCTCTGCTGAACTTCTGCAGCGTTGCTGCTATATCGTCCTCTTGGCATATATGTCAGGCAGTATGTCATCATCATCTAAAATGTAGAACAAATACAAATTTAAAAAATGCATAATAATATAAATATTAAAAAGCAGGTTGTTACCAGGCCACACCCTCCAAAACTTTAGGTCTGCATTTGTGTATTTTGGAATCCTTGTTTTACAGATCTTATTGGGTGGTGTTATTAACACCTTGGCTGAACCCCCTGCTATCTGGCTGCCACACCCAGCTATGCACCTTGTCCCATGTGTGCACTAGCTTTCGCCTGTCAGTCACTGCATGTTGCCCGTGTGTGCACTAGCTTTTGCCTATGTTATTGTGCAAATAGCAGCGTTCTTTCCACCCTGCCTTCCTAGACACTTTGGCCCCAAAATTGCTATGTCCGATTGGCCTGACTGCCTATGCAATTGCGACCCTGATTAAGTAAACCTTTTCTTGTGCGGGGGCGTGGCCGGCGATGAGAGCGTGAAGAAGTGCACCTCCCGAGCTCCCTCCGGCCGACCTGTTTTACCAGCTTTTTTAAAGGCTTTTTCCCACCCATACCCTGTGCCAGGTGTTATGGCGAAGAGAAGGAAGGGGACGAAGAACAAATCGGCCCCTCTACATAGAAAAATTAGCTCCTACCTGGCCCGGGATCGCACAAGGGGCAGAGGAGAGGAGGCATCCAAGATGGCGGCGGTGGAAGATGGCAGGGTCGCGACCCGCAGCGAGAGTGGAGATACCCCTGATCAGGGGAGAAGAAAGAAGGCCCCGGCACCGGTGAGTGTCCTGGATAGAAGGGGGCCGCCCGGCCCTCGTCTGGTGGGTTGGGTCCCCCCATCAGAGGTGGGGAGAAGGACGCTGGGGAGCAACGCTGGCTCTCGCTGCCTGAGAAGGGAAGCGGTGGCGGCGGCTTGCCAGCGGCCACGGAGGAAGACGGAGAGGAGCGTCGCTCTGAATAGCGCTCCTCAGACAGATGCAGTTGCTCGGCTTCTGCGAGCCCACCCGTGCTCGGTGCTCCCCCCGCCGGCCGGAGAGAGGGGAAAGCCTGGGGACAGCGCTGCCGGCAAGGGGGGGGGGGCAAGACAGATATTGAAGTGTCACATCCAGACTTGGGGGGCCCGGGGTGGAAGAGCCCAGCCTTAAGGGGCCACACAGAGGATTCAATAAGGATGGGGGGTGCATCTGTGGAATCCCCCAGAGACCCGTCACTACAGCCTCTGGAGAGGGGACACATTTCACCAAGGGGGCCCCTGGGACGATGGGAGGGTGACTCGTTGCCACGGGGGACAGCTGTACCCCCTCACCGTGGGAGAAGCCCTGCCAAGCACTGGGGAGACCCATCCCCCACACCTTCTGGGAGCAGCGCTGAACCCTCCAGATGTAGAATTTCCTCCCCACCTAGCCCGGAGTCAATGGCAATGGCTGGGCCATCACTAAGCCCCCCCCCCCCCCCCAAGGAAAGGTTTACCCCCGAAGCCCGAAACAAGACACAGCGCTCCCCGCTGTGGCTTTCGCGAAGCAGCTCCGGGGGGCCTCCTGGTCCGGGGGCGGGGAAGGATGAGGAGCGAGTGTGGCAAGCCCTGCACGGGCATCCTGCGGGCCACAGAAGGCGAGCTGTGGCACGACCCCACAGGGGGTCACAGACGATAGAGTGGTACCGGTGGTCCGGCTGGATACCCTTCAGCTGGGGGGGGGGCCCTCACCCGGCAGGGGTCGGGTCGACATCCCTTGTGAAACACTAGCAGTTGATGGCGACCAGTTGATAGGTGGGTCTTTATCTCATCTACATAACTCATTCTCCCTTGACCCAATCCTGGTAGATATCAGAGCTGAACTCAAAGCCCTTCCAACCAAAGCAGACCTTGAATCCTTTATTTCAAGAGTAGAGAGCTCTTTCAAGAAAGATATTTCCGATCTGCAAAACTCGGTGGAGGGCTTGGATTCTAAAGTCGCCGGTCTAGAACAATCCCATCTTACGACTATACAAAGGATTGAAGCCCTGGAAAAGAATCTGTCGCTCCAACATGCTATATCTCAAGCCACGATCCTTCATCTGGACGATCTTGAAAATAGGAGCAGACACAACAATATCAGGGTGAGGGGCCTACCAGAGGCAACCGGCCAAGACCAACTTCTACACACGGTCATGGGCATCTTCAACGGGATCCTCAGCCGCCCGCCTAACACAGAAATTGTGATTGACCCCCTCCATAGGGCCTTAGGGCCACGAGCACCAGACCCCAACCGTCCGCGCGACGTGATCTGCCGCCTTCATTACTATTCAGTCAAGGAGGAGATCCTCAGACAAGCCTGGGACAGAGAGAATCATCTTCGATGGGGCAACGATCTAGGTGTTTCCGGACGTTTCAAGAAGAACACTCCAGATGCGCCGCTGCCTGAAGCCGCTTCTCCTCAGAATTCAGGAATGTGGAGCCTCCTACCGTTGGGGGTACCCCTTTCACCTGCTTATCCGCAGAAACCAGAGGGTGTTTGCCCTAAGATCCCATGCTGACCTCCCAGAACTGTTCACTTTCTTGGACTCTCCCCCAATAGAGGTGCAGGACTGGTTGGACCCCTCCCCTTTGCCCCCCCCAGGCCTTCTTGGGGAGCGGGCAATCGCAGAGGTCTCGACTGAGGAGAGCTGCAACTAGACAGCCCAGAAGACCTCCTGAGGGGACAGCTCCTCTGTCGGGTAGGCCCTGAAGGGGGACGCTGCCTCTGGTTATGCTTCTGGACTGTTTGGTCCCCTGATATCCTTTGCCTCTTCCTTCTTTGCCTGACATTTTGCATGCTTTTGTTCTGATGCCTCTTTACCATATGACTAACCAGTTCTTTTTCTATGTGCATCTCTCTTTGTAACATGCGCCCTTGGCGCTTTCCTGTGCGGCTTGGTGATCCTGCTCCCGCCACTAGTAGGGTTTTGTGGGTGGGCGTTGCCACAAGGGTGGGTTGGTGGGGTCTTTGGGGAGCTCACCACGTTTTGCTTGGGTTGGCTGGAGGGACTCCTTGTGCCTCTTTGACCCGTTCGGTCCCCACATTAGGCCGGAACCCCCCTGCACACCTTTGCGGTGCAGGGTGGGAGTTGTTATTGGGAAACAGCAATTTGTTCCCCAACCGGGTGGTGGCAATTTCTCTCCTCAATTTAAATAAGTGTTTCTCCCCCCCACTCCTCGTCTTATCCCCTGTTGTCTGTCTGTGCCTCTCCACCCTCCCCCTCTTCCCCCCAACCTACCCCATCCCCAACCTTGCATTTCCCGCCTGGCGTATAGAGCAGGGTTCCCACAGTACTACAGGAGGTGAAGGTGCAGAGGTCCCGATATGTCTAAGGTGAAGTGTACTTCCCTCAATGTGAAGGGACTCAACTCCCCTTTGAAGAGAGCTGTAGTCCTCAGGGAACTGAGGCGTTTACGCTTACAAGTTGCCTTCCTGCAGGAGACCCACCTCAAGTTAGGGAAGGCGCATAGTGTCACCAACCGCTACTGTAAGACCCAATACCACTCCCTCTCGCCAGACTCTAAATCTAGGGGGGTAGCTACCCTTCTAGCGGGATCCTTGCCATGGTCACACTTGGCGACACTCCAGGACCCGGAGGGTAGATTCCTGTTTGTACGGGGCACCCTCTTTGAAGGTGATGCGGCAACATGCTACTGCCCCAACACCAACCAATTCAAATTTATATGCTTCACTTTGAGAAAACTTGATGAGTTTGCGGAGGGGGTGACTTCAACACAGTTCTCGATCCGGCATGGGATACTTCCCGCGGGTCCTCCCATACCCCCTTCTCCTCCTTGAAAAAACTCAGAACACTGCTTTTCAGCACCAGCTGATGGATGCGTGGCAGATTCTTAATCCCAGGGGGAGAGATTATAAATTTTTCTCAGCACCCCATAACTCCTACTAGCGCATCGACTGGTTCTTAGTCCCCCACAAGTTCCTGCACCTCGTTGCTGATATGGATATTGGGCAGATCACTATCTCAGACCATGCTCCAGTTTCCCTGACCATCCATGACACGGTCCCCCTAAGAGGCCAATGGAGGTTGAATAGCTCCCTCTTACAGGACCCAGGGGTAAAAGCTGACATCCATAAGGCTATCGTAGAATATTTTGCAACTAATGACACAAGAGAGGTCTCGCTTATGTCTCTGTGGGAGGCCCACAAATGCGTGGTTAGGGGTGTGTTGATCAAGCATGGGGCTCGTCTCAAGAAAGAAAAGAATAAACAAATTGACCTTTTGACCCGAGAGATTTTTGAGACGGAGGCCTTGCACAAGCGTACCCTTGATGCGGCGTTAGGCGCCAAACTGACACGCCTTCGGGAGTCCCTCAGAGACGTTTGCCTTTCCGAAGCCAAAAGCTTGGCGGCTAGGTGTCGGCGATTTTTCTATGAATATAGCAATAAATGTGGTAAGGCCCTGGCTAGAGCCCTAAAAGCAGGGAGCCAGAAATTTCATCTCTCACATTCAAGACCAGGGGGATAGAAGGCTCCATTTAAAGGATATAGCGAGGTCGTTCAGGGAGTTTTACGAAAAGCTCTTTAATCTACAGTTAGGTCACCCAGCTCCCTCATCGAGCAACATAGAGAGATATATTAGGGAATCTGGACTTCCTCGACTTAAGCGCGAGGTGGCGGAGGCCCTTGAGGGGGACATAGAGTTGGGAGGAATTTCTGAGAGCCATCAAGAATACTAAGCTGGGAAAAGCTCCGGGCCCTGACGGATTCAGCCTAGATTACTACAAAGAGTTTGCTGGGATCCTCGGCCCTCAGTTCATCACATCATTTGGTTCTTTGAGGGACGGGAATCCCCCTCCTAGAGATACCTTGAGGGCGAACATTACCGTAATCCCTAAGCCTAGGAAAGACCCGGCGCAGTACAGGAGTTATAGACCTATCTCCTTGCTGAACTGCAATATCAAGCTGTTTAATAAGATAATAGCAGATAGGCTAGCCCCCCTTATCCCGTCCCTCATACACTGGGATCAGGTTGGCTTTGTTCCCTCAAGAGAGGGAAGAGATACCACCGCTAGGGTTATCAACCTGATTCACCAGGCACGTTCGGGGGGTCCGACTGCGATGCTCCTCTTGACGGACGCCGAGAAGGCTTTCGATAGGGTGAGCTGGGCCTTTATTTCTGCCACCCTTCGTCAGGTTGGCCTGGGAGAAAACATGACCCGATGGGTTATGGCTTCCTATTCGTGCCCCTCGGCGTCCGTCGTGGTAAACAGGATGGCATCAGTATAATTTGAGCTGGCTAACGGGACCCGCCAGGGATGCCCCCTCTCCCCCTTCATATTCATTCTGACACTTGAACCCTTCCTGCGATATGTGAGGAAAAACTGTGACATTGCTGGCATCGGGGTAGGGCGAGGGGAACACAAGGTCGCGGCCTACGCCGACGGCTTGATATTTTTTATCTCTAGACCTGAGACTCCCTCCCCATACTCTTAACAGAATTTAGAGCCTTCCAAACAGTATCCAATTATAAGATAAATTATCAAAAGTCTTCTGCCCTTAACATCAGCCTCCCCCCTAAAAGATTAAAGCAGATCTCCGAAAATTTCCCATTTAAGTGGGAACAGGAAGCTATAACATATCTGGGGACACAGATACCGGCCCTCCCCCAAAAACTATACAACATGAACTTCCCCCCTTTGCTGAGGAGAGTAAAGGAGGACTTTCTCTTCTCTTGGTTTGGCAGGTCCAACATAATTAAGATGAACATCCTGCCAAGGGTGTTATACCTCTTCCAGGCCCTCCCGATTGAGGTTCCACACACTTTTTTCAAACGCCTGACGGGGATTTGTTCTAGGTTTGTCTGGGCTAGGAGACCGCAATGGCTGGCGGCCCCCCTCCTCGTTCTCCCTAAGGGGGGAGGAGGACTGGGCCTCCCGGACTAGAGAGCATACCACGCGGCAGCTCCCTTGTCACGAGTGCTCGACTGGTGTAGACACTCCTCTCTGAAGCAGTGGACGCTTGTCGAACAGGAGGCCTCGGAGATCCCCCTGCCGGGGCTCCCTTGGATTGCGTTGGATCGGGCCCCCGCCCTGAACAAACACCCCACAATAGGCCCCACCCGAAAAATAGTGAGCAGATTCTTCCCGAAGTTGGGCATTCTACCTTCAGCTTCGCCAATGACCCCTGTACTTGGTCATCCGGACTTTCTGGCAGGCCTTTCTGATGTCACTTCCTGGGCGTGGGCAAAACAGGACCACTTTAGGGTCATGCATTTACGGGAAGGACCGGACTGGATTAGAGCAGAGGTCTTGGCGATGAGCCATATCCTATGCTTACTCCCTGCTGATCACCCCCCCCATCTCCTACAAATCCCTGTACGTCGAGGGCTGGGAGAGGGACCTGAATAGGAAATTCACGAAGGAGCAAACGCAGGCCATGCTACAGGTAGCCCACAAGTCACCAATGTCATGTAGATACCAAGAATGCTCTTATAAAGTTCTTTCATGCTGGTACCTGGTACCGTCTAGACTAGCGAAAATATTCCCCTCCTCTTCCCCATTGTGCTGGAGATGTTCGGGGGCTAGGGGCACTATGATCCACATCTTTTGGGAATGGGGTGCCCTGGTTGGGTTTTGGAGCAATGTCAGAAAGATAGTTCTGATGCTGACAGATATAGAATTAGTCGAAGATCGAAGTGCTACCTCCTTGGCTTAGCTCCCACATCTATCAGGAGGAAGTCCTTACTGGACTTGCATCCCGTCCTGTTGGAAATCAAATGTACCTCCCACGACAGCTATGTGGCTTACCCAGGTTGGCGATATTAGCAGGATGGAGGAGATGATGGCCTCGCTGAGAAGGAAGGTGGACGAGTGCAGAGAGAAGTGGCGGGAATGGGACGATTTACCTTCTCAGCAGAATACCTAAACTTTCTGCAGGAGTAGAAGTTAGTGCCTCGGCTGGGGTGTTGTCTCCTTTCAAGGTCTTAGCCTCCCCTCTTCCCTCCTCTCCCCCTTCTCCCATCCCTTGCCTTCCCCATCTTCCCCCTCACTCCCGCCTCACCTTTTGTCTGTCTCTATGTTGTCCCGTTTACCCTCCCCCTTCTGTTTCGGTTGTTTTTCATGTAGTTGATATATGTGAGTTAAATTCATGTTTATAAAAATCTTAGAGGGGTGATGTGCAGATTACACGCTTTATTTAAATTTGATGTTCATTAAGAATTAAGGTTAAAAATGGGCACCCCTCTAGTTTATAATCTTGTGGATTGAGGGGGATAGCCAGTTCCCAAGGACAACAGTCCTTTTTTTTTTTTGTATCACTGTTCCTCCTCATGGCCCCTGTCATTATCACCTTCTGCAAGCTAGACCGGGGCGCGTCGGGACCTGTGTCCTCGAAGTTACCCAGGGTGGCTTCTTTATCTTTTTGATGCGCCTGTATCCATTTTCACTGATGTTTAATTATGCTGAACGTGTTCTGTCATATTCCATGCTTCTGCAATAAAAATTTACAATTAAAAAAAAACCTTGTTGTGTGCAAATGCAGGCATTTGGTGTTCTTATGCTCATGATGGTCTCGTGCTGGTCACAGGTGAACAGCGAGGGTGCCATTGGGTCTCTGCATCATCTGACATGCCCCAGCAGATCCCAGAAGTTGGCATACATTCGAACTTGATATGCCTGATAGCACCCATTCCTGATATGCCTAGCACCCACGCCGCATAAAATCCCAACTTAACAGCATTCCTGCCTACTATGGTGTCAGGGAAATAGATGTATTTGTCCCCCAAGGTAGTCATATAATCAAAAAAAGTATTGAGGGTGCAGCTGAGTGTAGGCTGAGACATGCCCACTTAGAGGGTGCCCAGCCTCTGGAATGAGCCATTCGCAAAAAATTGAAGGCAGAAAACTAATTTAATCATACCCCCAATTGCATACCCCTTGCTTATGGTGGGGGCCAACACTATATACACTATGCAGATGCTCATACTCCACAAGGTATTCCTCAGAGGGCTCCATTACGCTTTCCCACGTAATACATCAAACATTGATATGCTAATGCAACATAATATTAAGTAATTTTGTATCAAGTAAAGTAAAAAAGAATTTCAAAAAATGCTGAAAACAAAACAGCAAAACAGCAAAGGTAAATAAAGCAATCCACTGAAGGATAGAGATGCAAAAGCATAAACCTGTCCTAGAATAGAGACTGCAGCCAATCAATAGGAGTGCATTACCCCTTGCGCACCATGGTCTCCTAAACCACTGCGAGGGATGAAGTGGGACAGGTTTATGATCTTGTATTGTTATCCTTCACTGGTTTGCTTTATTATTTTTTTATCATATGTATGCACTGCCACTGTTTTAATCTTTAACTCTTTGATTACCTGCCTGGTTGTATGTGTACTGCATTTATTTTAATTACTGCCATGCTAGCTATTTATGCTTTTTAATGTGTATGTCTTTTGTCACTTTTATGTTTTATATCCCTTTTGGTGATTCATATACAATAAAATAGATATTGTAATCTATATTTTCTGTGGCTGAGCGATTCCCGCAGCTGATTGACAGTTTTTCTGCTTACCAACACTGTTTCTTAAAAAAAAACAAAAAAACGAAATGGGATTTAAAAGTCCGACTGAAAGAATCTAAATGAACTAAGCCTAATAAGCAAGTAAGGACAGAAACCCCAAAGTGCTCATAGGTACCAACACCGGGTTTAAAGACAGGAACTCATTCCAGCAGCATTTGGAAGTAACAGGAAGGCCTCTGGAGCACAGACTAGGGAATTCCCTCCTTCAGAATGATAGAGGCCAACTAGCAAGGCTTGAAGGAGACCAGCAAACTGTAGAGAAGTGTGGAATAAATCTGGCAAATAGGTGTAGAGATGCAATAACAAAACCCTGCTGCTCTTTGTTTAGGCATGTGGCTGGTAAATATTATTCTCAACCAGGTGCATTAGAAAGCACACCTGCTGCTGGCCACTGGAACAGCAACTGCTCTGCAGGACACTATCAGGTTTCTTCCTATGTATAAGGGACTTGCCTAAAGACTGACCAAGGTGTGTCCTGGATAGTAGTTGCCTATTCAAATGGGCTGGATGTTACCATCTTGATGTTATGCTTATCTCTGTGTTATGATTGCAAGAGCTGAAGCAGCAGAATTTGTACCAATTTAACTTAGAGTACTTAAAGGGACCAAACCTAAAGGAGGCTAGGTAAATATAACTTTTTTTTTGCTTTTAGTTTCAGTAACTCTTTAACAAACATGGAATAACAAGAGATATTTTCGAACTCACAAGAGAACTCATCTTAGCTGTCGGAGACTCGGAGTAGTAAGAATGGTTGCATTGGTTTGTGCTGTAACAATGACAATTACGATGTAACAATAACAAAAGAAGATATGTAAGAATTGTTGGTGTCATTTAGCACCGATGGTTTGACCACTACCTCACTCTGTGCCTAATTTTATTTGAGTGTGACGATAAGCGTCAAGTAGAATGCCCTTGTGGGCCTACTGGCATAAAACAGGTAGGCCCTGGCAGAGTTGCGCAAACACAGGATTTTTATTCTCAGGAAAAGTCACCAGTTCCAGTTCAGCACTGCATCAAAAGTCGATTAAATAAATAAAGCTTTCTTAAGCAAGAAAAGTCAAACACATAATTCCAGAGCCTGCCCAGTAACAGGCTTTCAGGCAGATGCTGGCTCTCTCCAGCTCCTGTAATGCCAGCACCCACTGTGTTACCCTGGCATTGTTCTCTTTATTTCGGCTCATCCATTTTAACGGAGCAGATAATTCCTAAGAGCTTCGAGGCTCCATTTTAAAGCTCAGCACTCAAGTTCAACAATGGAATCGTTCTACTCACAAGATTCAAGTTTTCTACTTAATCACTGGATGTTCCTCCCCATTTATCTCCTGAGATATCACTGCACCTAAGCTCACATCTGAGGCATCTGTCTGTACAATAAACTCTTTGGAAAAGTCTGATGCTAACGACACAGGTTGGCTCCATAAAGACTTTTTGAGGTCCTGAAATGCTTTTTCTGCCTTAGCAGACCACTGAACCATAACAGGTTCAGTCTGTGGTGCTGCAATAGGGGCAAAGTTGGGCCCAAATCTCCAGTAGTAGCCAACAATCCCCAAAAATGCTTTCATCTGTTTCTTTGTAAGGGTCTGTGGCTAACTTTAGATTGCATTAGTTTTGTTCACCTGGGGTCTTATCACACCTCTACTCCCAATGTACCCCAAATACCAGGCCTCCTCTAAACCCAATAGAACATTTCTCTGGGTTTGCAGTAAAGCCAGCCTTCCTGACTCTCCCAATCAACACTGAAGATCACAATATCATCAAAGTGGGCAGAAGCATACCTAGAATGAGGCCTTAAAATCATATACATTCCTCATTGGAAGGTAGCTGGGGCCGCCTTTAATCCAAAAGGCATCTTAAGGTAGTAGAAGTGGTGGTCCGTGGTGGAGAAAGCAGTATTCTCTTTGGCCTCTTTTGACAGTGGGGTTTGCCAATTTCCTTTGGTGAGGTCCAAAGTAGAAATAAACCTGTCTGGCCTGCTAGCAGGCGTCTGTTGCACAGCAGGCTGTCTAACTCCATTTGCTACTTATTTCACTGATCTTTGTGTGTCTTTTTTGCCCTATTTTTGAGCTTTAATAAACATGGAATACCTTTTATCTTGATGTGGTGAGTGCAGACCTTTCTTTGTGCCTTTAGGGGCATCCCCAGAGCCCCTACTTTGCATGGTTTGGTTTGGCTTAATAGGCACGAGCTGGTTTAGCACCCCACACTGCTTTATTTACATTGGGCTGTGCTTATCCCTCCTTTCATTTCTGTAATTACATTTATGTGGTACAATTGGATGGGTTTTCTTTTCCCAGGCTGAAGTATCTTATAACTTACATCACTAACTTTTAAAATCACTACAAAAGGTCTCTGCCATTTGTCCAAGAATTTTCTTTACCAATCACCAGGGTTAAACTGTCTAACTCTGGCAGCTCTATTATATATTTGGCTCTGGGCTTCCTGGGCTGGTTTTCCCTTATAATCAGCAAGACCTTAGCCATTCGGTCCTGCATCTGCTCCACTTGTTCAATCATGCTTTATAGGGTGCAGTTTCACTTTCCCAGGCCTCCTTAGCAACATATAGCATTCTCCCAGAGCAGTCTCCCATACAATTCAAATGCGGAAAAAACTGTGGAAAACTGCGGGACTTCTCAAATGGCACACAACACATAAGGCAACAGAACATCCCAGTCTCGACCATCTTTTTCCCCCACTTTTTCAGCATTAGTATTTTGTTAAACCTTTCTACCTGACCGTCTGTTTGGGGATGATAGACAGAGGTCCTTAGTTTCTTAATCTTTAAGACTTTACACATTTCCCCCATCACTTTAGACAAGAAAGGTGTGCCCTGATAAGTTAAAATTTTGGTTGGCCGCCCAGCCTTAGAATATATTTGGATCAACTCCCGGGAAATACTTTTAGAGGAGGTATTCTATAGTGGGATAGCTTCAGGATATCTAGTAGCATAATCTAGTACTACCAAAATGTATTGGTGACAACGGGCAGATTTTACCAATGGGCTCACCAAATCCATCGCTATCCTTTCAAATGGAACCTCCGTTACTGGCAGAGGAACTAGAGGGCTCCTAAAGTGAGATATTAGGCCGTTAATTGACAAGTGGGGCAGGACTTGCAAAAAATGTAAATTTCTTTATGACACCCTGGCCAGTAAAACCACTGTAAGATTTGATTTGTGTTATTTCTGCACCCTGGTGAGCACCTGACACATGATAGTCAGCCATATCTAGGACCCTGTGTCTATAAGGTACTAAGGTAGCAGTTGTTCCACAATTTCATTTCGAAATTTTACCACCCAGTATAGCAAATCACTGTTAATAGCAAAATGTGGAAAACACTGATCAGCATTAGGAACTTGTGGCATGTCATTCATCACAGTTACATTTAACCACATCTCCATCAGTCAAGCATAAAATCCTTGCCAAAGATTTGGTATGCAGGTGCTGCACATACGTTGTGCGAGTTTGCTTGTTGCGGGTGTGCATTAAGTTGCTGTTGCTGTGCATTAGTTAGCTGCACTAGTTGCTTGATCAAATCCTCCAAGACCACTGTCTGGAGTGGCAAGGTAGTTGCACACTTTATCCAGGACATAAACAGTTAAGCATAAGCAGCAGCATTTGCTTCCTTTGTATGCTGTCACCCTTAGCAACCATGTGTTGCCCACATCCTTCACCATATGTGGAATGACTGGCATAAAACAGGCAGGCCCTGGCAGAGATCTTGTGCGAACACAGGTTTTTATTCTTAGAAACAGTCACCAGTTCCACTCCAGCATTGTTTCAAAAGTCGATCAAACATGATCCAATGATTTCAGCAAAAAATGGCAAACACATAAGGGTTGATTCAGAGAGACAAAAAAGACTTTTTTGGTGTCAATCTGCATTTTTTTTTTTAATTTTCCGGTTCCCGTATGAGTGTACGAGCGATTGTAAGCATGCATTGCAAGCCTTCTGTAAAGTCTTCGTCCGTTCGTATGCCAACGAGAATGTAATTTTCCAGCTTTCGTTTTCCATTTTTTTCTCATGTTACAACATCGGCTTTCGTTTTTGCCCTTTTTCCATTGTCTCCTCCCACGAATCCTTTAAGTTTCCCGTTAGATTCTGTTTTCCTTTTACAATTGATAATCATCCAGACAAAAATCCTTACGATCTTACGCCTGCGCACTACAAACTTAACTCATTAAAGTGCTCGCCTACATATTTGGTTCACTCACTTGTGCTACAATGCTTAGCTAAATCACTTCGCACTCTCATTCTTCTTCCATTTCTCACCCCTAAAACTTGCCAAAATCACTTCGCGCTTATGTTCTTCTATCATTTCTCACCCCTAAAACTTACCCAAATCACTTCGCGGTCATGTGAATCTTCATCTCTAAATATTTCTTGGCCCATTCGTTTTGTGTTAATGTATTTTGAAAATAAAATGACACTGAAACAGTTTTTTTGTGTTTGAATTGTAGAATTTTTTTTTTATTTATAGCATCTAAAACTGTAAAATTTTTAAAAATTGAAAAACTATAAACTTTAAAAACTATATACAAAGCAATGGCAGGCCCAGAACATTAGTCTTCTTCTGTGGTCCCCAACGAGTCACGCAGCTCCTGCATGTCGGCCACCAACTGAAGGACCCTTTCATTAATTGCTGCCACTCTGGCACGTGTGGTCCCTGTATAAAAAAGAAACAAACATCATTTGTTGGCAAATAAATGTTTCTCAGCTGTGGATGGAATGTTTTTTAGGTGGCAAGCTAACTCATGACGCCATATGTCATTATGCTAAGTAATTCATCTAAGGAAGAGGGCATATGTCATTATGCTAAGTAATTAATCTAAAGAAAAGGGCATATGTCATTATGCTAATTAATCTAAGAAAGAGGGCATATGTCATTATGCTAAGTAATTAATCTAAGGAAGAGGGCATATGTCGTTATTCTAATGCCATTGACTATGGCTTTAGGTATCTTGGTGAAAAAGAGATTAAGGGAATCAGCTTTTGTTTAAATAGCATGTATGTGTTTGCGGTTACATTGAGAGTTACATACCCGAGGCTAAGGGCTCCGTCGCTTACTATGACTCCCTGCCCACGCCGTGACGCCCCTCCTCTGTTGAGAGGTCCAGGGGCTGGTCGGGGCCCCTACAGAGGGGGGTAGGGCCGTCGCCCTGGAGATCCACCACCTTCACTTGGTGCTGCAGATTCATGCAGCACTGGTCGGCCTGTGCGCCTCCGGGTGCGTCAGATTCGAGCATTTATAAATAAAGGCCTACCTTCTGTATTAGTTACATCTACCATGCAATCGCTATGTACTTACTTGGGAAATGGAGCCTGAAAAATCGTCGCACCCGGGGCTTGTGGAGCCGTTTCAGGTCCGACCAATGCTGCGTGATCTGCGTGTGGGTGAAGGTGGTGTCCGTCCCGTGCTTGATCCTGGAAACAATCTCCAGGGCGACGGTCCTCTAAAAAACACAAAATAAACATAGTTGTTAGATCAAATGGCATACAAATATGATCAAAACAATTAGATCAGTTGACTAAATGACATTCCCAGACACATTTCTAGCCTCAAACTATCCTTCTAGATGTTAGTGAGTTGGTTCGCACATGTGCGCACTAACTTCTGTTTGCCACGGAGTTTTACAAACTTTTACACATAACTGTTTCTTCCTGCGCTTCCTTAAGGCCTAGGCATGCATTTAGATGACAAATCAAAGTCATTACAATACACTTACGAGCATAATCAGCTCTTCTTGTTGGCGGGTGAAGATCGTGGGCGCCATCCTTCTTCTTATCCGCAGCAGATAAGTAATGCGCCAGCTGTTTCCGGGTTCCGCATGGCCAGACGAACGGCCGTAAGCACGCGAACGCCCAAGTGTCATACCCAGGCATTAGTATTTAAAGGGTCCTGGACACACAGCTCATTCTCTTTGAGAGTCTCAACATGCCAGCCAAAAAAACAGTCGATAAGGCCAAACCAGGCAAGGAGGCCAGCAGCAAAATGCCACAGCGGCCTGAGGAGGCTTCTTCACGGCCGACCACTCGGTCACAAATACCAACGCTGAAGGTGGGGGAAACGCGCAGCCACAGTGGCCAGGCCAAGGCGACAATACCCACCAATTCCGCTAAGGCCAAAAGAACTAGCAAATCAAAGGAGGCAGCGGCGAAGAAGAAGACCACAACCAAGCAGGCAGGTACACCTGCAAGAAAAGGCACTAAGAGGGTGAGAAGCCCCAGCCCCCAAAAAACACCATCCCCTCCTCCCCGGCCTAGCACATCTGTTCTGAAAGAACGCTCCACTGGCAAGGCCAGTAAAAGCCACAGGCCCAGAAGCCCCAGCCCACCCAGCTTTGCATCTCCTGAGCCACGTGGGAAACACACCCATGGCCATGGAAAGAGCAAGAGCCACAGGCCCAGAAGCCCCAGCCCAGCCAGCTCTGCATGTAGTCAGCCACATGGGAAACACACCCATGGCCATGGAAAGAGCAAAAGCCACAGGCCCAGAAGGCCAAGCACAGCCAGCTCAGCATCTCCAGAACCATGTGGGAAACACACCCATGACCATGGAAAGAGCAAGAGCCACAGGCCCAGAAGCCCCAGCCCAACCAGCTCTGCATGTAGTCAGCCACATGGGAAACACACCCATGGCCATGGAAAGAGCCAAAGCCACAGGCCCAGAAGGCCAAGCACAGCCAGCTCAGCATCTCCAGAACCACGTGCAAGTACCTCCCAGGGGCATGGAACCACAAGTGGCAAGGGTACAAAGAGTCACAGGGCCAGAAGCACCACACCCTCAAGCACACCCTCTCCTCCTCGGTCACATTTGCCACCGGCACAGGTGGCAAGCAACTATCCATATGCCACATCGTCTGCAAGTTCAGTGGCCACCCAGGCAAGGACCCCAAGGCCATTTCCAAGTCCAGTCCATTCTTTATCCAGCCACCTGTCCAACATTTCAACACAACAGAGCCAGCCCAGAATGTCCCCCGAATTGCCTACAGAGATGAGCCCGAACAGCAAGCAATAGGCCGGACATTGCGGCGAGGACAGTTGAGTGGCAGGTTTGGTGAGGCCCAAACTCTGGCATTGGCAAGTGGGCTGACCCTACATTATGACGAGCTATATGGGTGAAAATCCTAAACTACAAGCAAATTGTGAAAAAATGAAATCTTGGAGGAGCTCACCAGACAGGTCAATGCAGCGGGGGAGGAGCTTAAAGATGTGGAGCAGATCCAGTGCAAAATTTCTGACCTATGTAAACCTATGAAGTATGGAGCACGGAAGAAAGAAAATAAACGGCGCAATTACAGGTACATATTTGAGTTGTGCATTTGTCTGCTTCTTGTATTGTCAACAATTTCCTAAATTTGCAAACCTATATTTTTCAGCTTACAAACTGGTGGAGGCTTCCCCTCAAAATTACAGTTTACCCGAGCTGAGGAGCTGGTGCTGGGGCTGATACATCCCGTGGCATTAGAGGGCCACTCGGGGCAACGGGACACGGACATCCCTACTATTCCTGCAGGTTAGTAATGTTAATGTGTATGTGAAATGTTTTAAACGTGTAAAATGAGGCTCACAGGCATATATGAACACATGCTCCTAGGGAGTGGCTTGTAGGGGAGGTTACAGTTTTAGCAGGGTGTGTAATGTCTGCGGAATGTTCATTTTCACATTTGCCAGCCCATACATGACCTTGGAGAGTATTTATGGTCACTAGTAAAGTCTTAATATTAGCAAAGCACTGCCTGTTATGTGATTCTACTCAATCATATCCAACACTTCCTTCTTTGTCTTTAGGCCACTTGAGTTTTAGCTGTGCTTTGGTCTCAAATACTTAATCTGGGTTCAGGGAAAGGTCTACATAGGAAGAATGCCCACCAGCATACTCCTAAGCCAAATGCTATTTGCAAGCTGAGTTTGGGTCCCTAATGGCCCTTTAGGGATGTGTGAAGCCTCATAACATGCAGTACATGCATGTTTGTATTATTTAAGGTGACCAATGTGTATGTACAGGGTGAGTCATACATATAACAGATAATGACATTCATAGTGAACGTCACCTTGGACCGTTGGGGGAGTTGCCATTCCTGCTTGCCCATGTGTTTTAGTGAAGCATATGTAGTAATAGAGATCATCAATGGATTTTTTGGTGTTTACGTGCCTTTTTATTTTAAACACAGCCCAGCATCAACCCGCAGCAAGTGTGGAAGCCTCATCCAGTTTGACCACGCCGTCAACTTCCGTGGTGCCTAGGAGTCAGGAGCAGATATATAAGGTAAATGTATTTTGCTGAATCTGCTGATGCATGTGAATGAACATGACTAATTAGCATAACTAAGATATTTATGGACCAAACTGAACCTTTTTTGCACATGTCCCAACAGACCCACACACTGATGGAGAAAATCCAGGAGATGGAGGATGATGGCACCTTGATGGGACCTTCACAACTAACCCCCCTGGAACAGAATCCGCCACGGTCCCAACATGCTACTGCAACAAATCCTCTGCAGCAGACTGAAGCTGGACATATGCTGCCAGCCCATCGTGGGCAGCAGGCTGAGACTGAACCTACAGTCCCCAGTGGTAGCTCTGCTGCAGAGGATTTGCCGAGCACATCTGCGGCTCTTGCTCGCCCTAGAGGTCCAGCATCTGCAGGCGCTCAAACCCGGGGAATTGGTAGACATAGTCAGCAACGCCGACCAGTTTCCCAGGGGAGGCGCGTGCCGATCCTGGAGTCAGCGTGGCACCATGAGAGACGTTTATTTCGCCAGGTGATTCAAAGAACCACAGAGCAGCTTCAATAAGACATTCACCTCCATGCTGACAGAATTTAGGACGAGCAACAGCCACATGGCCACCTTAACTAATAATTTTGGAACAGTGGCAGATTCTGAATGCCACACATGCCCAGGTGATGAGCCATCCCCAAGGCCCACCACCAGTGTTTTATGGGCAACACCCATTTTAATACGAATTTGCCCTGTATCTGCTCCACATCTTTCCTCTACATCCCCACTGTATTGACCTGTCTGGTGAGCGCTACCAAGATTGCCTTTTTTTATGGCTTTGCTTGTATGATTTGGATTTTCGCCCACATAGCTCATTAGAGTGCTGAGATACCCCACTAGCCAATGCCTGAGATAAAGCCTCACTGAACTTGTCGCTCAAGCTGCCACGCTGCAGGCTTTGGCCTAATGAAATTGTGTCTGGCTCATCCTATTTCTAGGCATGATTGGGGGACATTCTGGGCTGGCAAACTACTACCTTGAACCCTGGCAAACATTGGACTGGACTTGCATTTGGACTGGGGGTTATTGTTTGGGTTGGCCACTGACTTACAGGCGTGGATGTGGCATAGGTATGGCTGCTTTTCACCTGTGCCTGTGGCAAATGTGGCCAAGCAGGAGAGGGTGTGTATATGGCCCAATGTATTACTGGCCAAAGATTTGAATGCAAATGGTTGCTCCCTATGTATGTATATGTTATATGTTTCTATGTTTCTATTTGGCGTGGAAACTTTGGCCTGGAGTGCGTTACTTTACAACTCCTGGATGTGACCAATTGCTAGGTGCCATGAGTCTGCATTAATGTAAATACTTACATTAATTACCCAATCCAACAAAATTTTTTTGGGACAAGCGGTCGTTCCCCCTGACTAAGAGACTATCTTATATTTTTGCAACACCCTGTACATACAGATTGCTCACCTCAAAAAAGGGCCTAACACCATCTACTGCATGTTCTGAGCCTTTACACATTCAAGATGGCGGATGAGGGCAAATCAGGCAGACTGCAAACAGGAATTGGGTTAGGACTGTGCTGCTCAGCATTCTGGGATGTCTTACCTTTTCAGGACCCCAGATCTGCTTTGTCTGAGCCAAGCACAGCTCTAACCCGCCCCCTGCACTTTATCCCGCTCTCCTCTACTCAGTAAGTGTCATGCTTCTGAGCAAAGATGGCGCAGACCCTATCATAAAGTCAAGAACAGAATTGCAGCCGAGTGTGGGGAGGAATAATAAGTAATTTACTAGAAAGTAGAAATATATTATTTAGAAATGGTGGGAAATCAAAAAACAAAAAAAACAAAAAACATGTTGGGCAATACAAATAACACTATATAAGTACCTAAGTATTTTTTAGCCCAAAAAAGGATATGTATGTTGGATCAACTAAAGATTACCTTGAAAATGACTAATTAAGGTCCACATGAAAATGTTTGGCTTTGTCCGACATGAAAAACATTGATGAAGCTAAAGAAGGCCAAATGTATCACATGAACAATTTACAAGGAGGGATTAATAGATATACAGTGTAAGCTAATTCACAGGGACAATTTGCAAGGAGGGATTAATAGATATACAGTGTAAGCTATTTCACAGGGACAATTTACAAGGAGGGATTAACAGATATACAGTGTAAGATATTTCAAAGGGACAATTTACAAGGAGGGATTAACCCTTTAAGTGCCAGCCTACCTGGAATTTTTGTCACCCTTTGTTGCCAGACTATTTAGCACTATTATGCGCTCCCCATGTTCAAATTTGATTTTTGAAGGGATTTCCAGGGATTTCCCAGGAAAATGATATATTGTTTTTTCAGCAGAGTCTGGGCTTTAACATGAAATGTCTTGTTTGTCATTTTAGGTGTATTCTCAATATTTTTGGGTGAAATATGAGCAAAAAAACAAAAAAAAAAATCTATTTTTTACAATTTGTAGTGTTTTTTTGTAATAAAAATGTAAGTTTGTCAATAAAATCTTATTGCGTGTGAAATCCCAATTTCTCCCGGTTACAGCGATACCACATATGTATAGGTAGACACCCTTTCCTGCCCAGGAGACTCCCCCAAACTGAAACAGATTTTCAGATAAAATACAACTATGCTATGCAATATCCGCATCTTGCAGTTTTTCCAGAAAAACAACCCTTTACATTTGAAATACCCCCAACAAACTATATATTCTCTGGAAGTACACACCTCAAGCTTTCTAGGTGTACCAGGCTTGTTGATGTGGCCACATTTTTCTGGAAGTAATCTCTCAATGTATTCTTTGGTTGCAAAGAGTTTCCCTAAAAAATGGATAAAGAATGAGCAGAATCAAAGCCACATTTTCCTAAAAAAAAACTATATACAAACAAGAAAAACAAGTTTAATCTGAAAAAGCAACATCCCCTGAACAGAACGATACCCAACATGCATAGCTACTGTCAAGGGAAGAGTTGCCAAACACCCCAAAGTAAAGCGTGCGCATAACGGTAATTTTACTTGAAAATTTCAGTTCTGCAGACAAAGTGTGCACCTTGCGATTTTTCAACCAAAACAACCCTTTACATTTGGAATATCCCCCATAAACCATATATTCCCTGAAAGTACACATGTTAAGCTTTCTAAGCGTACCCAGCTTGTTGTAGTGGGCTCATCTTTCTGGAATTAATGCCTCAAAGAATTCTTTGGTTGCGCAGGGTTTCCCTAAAAAATTTATAAAAAAGCTGAAAGTCTGAAAGCACAAGGTCCCCCGAACAAAACAATACCCAACATGCATAGCTACTTTTAACCCTTGTAATTGCCAGCCTACTTGAGATTTTGTCACCCTCTGTTGACAGGTCATTTTTCCCCATTTTGCGCCATGTCTTGCGCCATTTTTGCTGGAATTTTCTGGAAAATTATATATATATATATTTTTTGCAGCATAGTTTAGGCTTTAACATGAAATGTCTTGTTTGTAAATTTTATTTAGTTTTTTACAATATTATTAAGTAAAAAAAAATAAATAAATAAAAATGTTTTTAGAAAATTGACTCCTTTATTTTAAATAAAAAATGTATTTTATTAAGGAAAACCATATTGCATGTTAAAGGCCCATTTCTACCGATTAGAACGGTACCACATATTTATCGGTAGCCCCCCGTTCCTGCCCAGGAGACCCCCCTAACTGAAACAAGTACTTTATAACATTTACAAATAAAATACAACTATCATCCACACTAAAAAAAAAATAAAAAATAAAAATGACATGGGGTCCCCCTTACCCAAAGTAACCAGCCTGGGACCAGCTATGCAGGTCTTGTAGAAACAGGGTGCAGGGGCCAGCTTTTGTGGCCCCTGGCCCTGCAGGCTACAAGCCCACATAGCCCGTGGGCCCGGGCCCTTCTGCCCCCCCCCTGGGCTTTGGGGAGGCAGGTAATGGGGGTGCTGGGGGTTAATGGCAAGTCACCCGCTAGTCGCAGGTGGCTTGCCATCCCCCCAGCCTTCTGAACTGGTATAGGGGTCATGGACCCCTTACCAGTTCACAAGGGGTTAAATGTAAAAAAAAAAGACACTGACACATAAGAAAAATAAATCTTTATTATTTATTTATTTATTTTTTACTGTACTCACCTCCGATCCTGCGTCCCTCATCGCTGTCCCACGCCTCTATCACTGACAGATGCCGGCCCGCCCTGCTCCGATCACCACCGGCATCTGACAGATGCCGGTGCTCGGAGGTATTAGAGGAAGAGCGGGATGACGTCATCCCGCTCCTCCCACAATGGGCAGGGCTAGGGGCGGCCATCGCTGCCATTACAAGAGGTGAGGACCCGGAAGAGGGTCCTCACCTAAAGCCTGCGCAGCCCAGGGGGGGGTCGGACCCCCCCCTGGTGAAGAGGAGACCCGGAAAGAAGGATCAGGCGCGGAGGTGAGTAAAGAAAAAAAAAGGGTTTTTTTTGTTTTTTTTACAGGCGAACTGTCAGCGCTGGAAACGGGGGGGGGGGGGGCGTTTCGGCCCCCCTCCTGAAGACGGAGGACGACGGGGGAGGAATCGGATGCTCCCCCAGGAAGAGGGGACCTCAAGCTTCACATGGATACCAGAGGTAAGTGGGGTTTTTTTCTATTTTTTAACTATTAGGGGGAAATGCCAGGCACGTAGTTTCTACTTGCTTGGCACTTAAGGGTAGGAGAAGCAACCACGTAGAAACTGCGTGCTTGCCATTTAAAGGGTTAATAGATATACAGTGTAAGCTATTTCACAGGGACAATTTACAAGGAGGGATTAAGAGATATACAGTGTAAGGAAAAAAAATAACAAACACACAAAAACATACACAGACAGCTACGGAAGTCCAGACGAATGTGTTTATGAATCGAGGCTATATAATTCCAGAGCTCACCCAGTAACAGGCTTTCAGGCAGATTCTGTCTCTCTCCACCTCCTGTAATGCCAGAAATCACTGTGTTACCCTGACATTGTTCTCTCTTCAGCATCCAGCAGAGCAGAGGAGTTAGCTCCCTCCTGCTGAGCAGTTGACATCTATTGTCTTCTCTGACATCCAGCAGCTTTTCCCTTAAAATCAACTCAGGTGCACACCAGCAATTTCTGAATCTTGCACTGGAGTAGGGGAGTGGCTATTCCCACCCAGACTCTAAAGCCACTCCTAAATCCCAGACCCAGAAGTCACATTTAAACAAAATGCTTGACAACCTAGCTGTTGCCAGCCAGTAGCTTACCAGGGGCTTATGCCACTGAAAGCCTCAGCCTCAGTGGCACCAACCCTGCTGTCGGCTTACACCCTATACAGGTTAACTTTTGACTTTTACCTTTTTCACAGTGAAGTTAGTGTGCTATTGTTGAACTGTTGAGCTATGCCATAAAAGGCCTGAGCTACCATAGAGCGCAAAGCAGGAAAAGTATTTTATAAATGTTTTATAATGAAAAAATTATGAAAAGAAGCGCAAAAACATAGATGTCGCAAACTATTGTTTACAAAATGTCTAAAATCACTTCCTGGTTTTAACACTAATGACTTCATCTAACCGTGATAACTAAAAATAGAATTAAACACACTAGTTTGCCGCAATCTCATCACAACAGTGTTTTAATACCATTTTAATTATATTAAAGCAACCAGCCCCTATAAGACCCACCACCAACCACTGTTCCGTGTTAAAAATGAGCAAACATGGCATAATTTCTGATCTAGTGCCCAAAGGAAAAGAGTATTGCACATTGGCACTTTTAAATCCAACATAAGTCTCCCCAGGTACTCAAATAGGCACTGAAACATGCTGGCCTATGGGGATAAACCTAGTGTGCCAATGCAAGAACAGACATTTTGACCTGCATCACTATTAAATTTACACCTCTGGAAAGATAACACAACTTATAAAATAGGACGAGAGGCAGACGCTATATATTAGCGTAAATTAAATTATTTCTGGCACTCCTATAGTACTCTAAAAGCGGAACTTTAGACAACTATGACCCTGCCCTGCCACCCTACCCTGGCACAGAAGCAGGACAGGGGGGATGGGTTACAAAGAAAAAAAAACATATCTTCTCCAGGGGCCAGCCCCACTCCTCTGGCGCACCGGATCCTGGGTGCTGCCATCTTGGATGAAAAGCATAGATCCACATTCTCTGGTGCAATGTGCGCTCACACCTACCCATTTGCTTAAATGGGTGGGAGCGCGCACATATCCGGAAGATGGAGCTTTGTGTCGTTCCCTGCGGTGTCCATGGGAGATAAGGACCCCCATCCTGCCTCAGCGCCAGGGTAGGGCGGCAGGATCAGGGTGGGTCAAAGTTTAACTCAAGTTCAAGTTTAAATATCATTACAATAATACTATATGGCCCTAAAATGTATTGACCACCCAAAAGTTAAAGCGAATCAACAGTCAAGAATGACTTAAACCAAACCAACACAACAAACAGTGCTCATATGCATCCCTCCCCAGGGCAATTTAGATTGCTGCTCATAAAAATTAATTTACCTTTTTCTAACTGCTGTAGTAAATTTTAAAAACAAAATGGCGGCTCATGAATCTGTAGGTCGTCTGCAAACAGGAAGTGCTGCTGGACTTCCTGTTACTGTGCATTGTAAGTTATGTCGGTGAAATCTAGGCAGCAGCATGGCTGAGATGCTGGTCTCCAAAGCTCCAAAATGGCAGCTACATTTCTATTCCATCTGTGCCGGGCTGTTGTTCCATTTAAAAAAAAAAGAACAATGCTCATTAAAAAAAAATGGCCTACACATTTACACCACATTCTCAACAAAGCCATATTAATTATAGTGATAAACAGGGATGCCACAAAACTTCGGTTCAGGTCCCTGGACTTGACTCAAACCCTGAACTTGAGGGCCTAAAAATGGCATAAAATAGGAGTAGCAAAGGTTAGAGGGCTGCAAATTGAGGGGAACACCAGGACCCTGCACAAAATGGGCTGGGGAAAGTAGTCAAAGTAATAACAGAAAACAAAAAAATAAAGGAATACACAAATGAATAAAAACAAAAATATTTTTTTTTTCGGGCGTGGGGGCCATATGGGGGGGGGGGGGGCACCTGGGAGATTTCCCTGCACAAAATGGACTTGGAAAAGTACTTAAATTAATAACTAAAAACTAAGAAATTGAAGAAATACATACATACATAAAATAAATTAAAAAAAGAGTTTTTTTAAGGGTGTTGGAGGCCAAATTATAAATACCGTATTTGCCGGCGTATAAGACGACTTTTTCCCCCTGTAAAACATGCCTCCAAGTGGGGGGTCGTCTTATACGCCAGGTGCACCTGGGTCACATACATATAAATGTACTTACCTTCACCAAGCTGGGCAGCACGATCGTCCTCCTCCTCCTCCTCCTGCAGAGCGATGCTCTTGCTCAGGCAGCACTAGTTGATCAGAGCAGGGAGAGACTGAGCAGGCCAGCAGGGCGAGCGCCGAGCAGATCAGCTTTCCTGCTCTCAGTCACTGTGTGGGCAGGCAGGGGGCTGGCTCCTGGCACGCACTCCTGACATCGCCCTCGCTGCTCCCCACTTTGAAGGGGGCTCTTCAGCATCTGATCTGAGGTGTGATTTATTTAAGATTTATTAAAAAAAAAAAAAGTTTCTATGGGGCATGCCCCAGAGTAAAACCCCCAACTGGCCCAGACCCCACACATTACACACTATGCCATTAGATGGGACACATTCTAAACAACCCAGGCATGTTCCCAGCTATAGGCGAGCAGGGATGTGGCCGCAGTGTGATGTGGTGTGGACTCTGGGAAACAGGGTCATTGGGGGAGTTTACACAGGGGGCACCCCAAATTGGGGGAGTTTACACAGGGGGCATCCCCACTTGGGGGAGTTTACACAGGGTTCACCCCAACTTGGGATGCCCCACTGGGTTTTGTTTCCTGCATCAGGGGCAGCAAAATGGAATGCCCCCCTGTCTGAATCCCCCGTTTGGCCTTTTTCCCAGACTCCACACCACATTACACTGCGGCCACATTCCTGCTCGCCTTTAGTTGGGGCCTGTGCTGGCTATTCAGAATGCGTCCAATCTAAAGGCAGAGTAGGGATGTGGCTGCAGTGTAATGTGGTTTGGGCTCTGGGAAAAGGGCCAGTTGGGGGGTTTCACACAGTAGAGGAAACCCAATTTGGCATGCCCCTGGAGTAGGGAACAAACCCACTGGGGCATTCCAATTCGGGATGCCCCACTGTAAAACCCTCCCTATTGGCCCTATTCCCAGAGCCAACACCACATTACCCTGCAGCTGCATCCCTACTATGCCTTTAGCTGGGACGCATTCTGAATAGCCAGCACCTAAAGGCGAGCAGGGATGCGGCTGCAGTGAAATCTGATGTGCGCTCTGGGAAAAAGGCCAGTCGGGGGTATTTCACACAGTGGGGATTCCAAATTTGGGAGGCCCCACTGGGTTTTGTTCCCTACTCCAGGGGTATCCCAAATTGTGATCCTCCACTGTGTGAAACCCCCCATCTGGCCCTTTTCCCAGAGCCCAAACCACATTATACTGCAGCTGCATCCCTACCATGCCTTTAGCTGGGACGCATTCTGAATAGCCAGTGTGGGCACATCCCAAACTAAAGGTGAGCAGGGATGCGGCTGCAGTGTAATCTGATGTTCTTTTACGTTTTATTTGGTGTGCGGAAGAGGGAGTAGTCTTATACGGCGAGTATATAACAAACTCTTTTTGAGTGGAAATGTTGGGGGGTCGTCTTATACGCCCAGTCGTCTTATACGCCGGCAAATACGGTAAATAAATATTAACATCAATACATTTATATACACATACATAGATATAAACATAAATAAATACATAAATAAATAAATTAATAACAATAATACATTTTTACAGGTGTCAGAGGTCTGGGGATGGGGGGGTGTTGGAGGTGAATATGGTGCTGTAAGCAAAACAGAAGGAAGAAATGGATGTGGCAGAGGAGAAGCTAGTAAAAACTTTAACCACTCAATCAGACAAGTCCCGTGGGATCCACTCCTTGTTCATCTTAAAGTGGACCAAAACCCAGGATTTTGACTATCCCAGGTTTTGGTCCACTCCCCCAGTACACCCCAAACCCCCCAGATCTCCCGCACCAACTCACCTCACCGCGGTCCAATCAGCCCGCTCAGAGCCGCTGAGCTATACACGTCTGAGCGATGCTGGAGGCTGCATCTTTTCGCGCTTCCCTCTCCCTCTAATTTGTGAATGACTGGCGCGGGCATGTGTCCTGTTAGAGGGATAGCGGGGATGCGGCCGCAGCCTGGGCATGCACCGTTGGACCAGGATTAAGGTAAGTGTAGCAGGTGACCTGGGGGGTTTCACACAGTGGGGCATCCCGATTTTGGATGCCCCGTGGGGAGGGAATGGATCAGATCCAGCTGGGTTTTGGTCCACTTTAAGGATGTAAGCATGTCCACGTTGGCTGTGGATAGACAGATCGTCCTATCTTTGATTTCGCCCCCTGTGCTGCTGAACATGCGTTCTGATAGGACACTTGCTGAAGGGCAGTCCAGCACCTCCAAGGTATAGAGGGCAAGCTCTGGCCACATGTCCAATTTAGCGACCCAGACATTTAACAGAGAGGGCCCATTGCTCAGTACCCGGAGATGTGTGGACAGGTATATTCATCCACCATGCCTCCTGGTACTATGGGCTGTATCCGATGGTGGTGGAATAAGTTGCTCCACATTGTGGCAATTCTCACCCTGCCCCGTGAGGTGTTGCCGGTGCCCCTGCTGGGACTTGCTACTCCTCCACATCAGCCTCGTGTCACCACTGAACACCACCGGAGTGCGTTTGTACTCTTATTTTGCTATACCACTCCAGTACTGGTATCAAGGAGGTGATGTTGTCTTTATCGCAGGTAAACCCCCAGTCTATCAAAACCCAATTCTAACTGATAACTTTAGTTATTTTGGCTGCAAAGCAGGTAAGAGCTTCAGCTTGGAAAAAACTATTTCTATTAATAAACCGGATCTTCACCATGATTTATTAAAAAGCCCAAACCCTTAAAAACTATTCCACAGCATCTAAAGTTCATATATTTTAAGTTTTTAGTCACTTACTTATTATTCTTTCCCCCACTGGGCTGCAACTTTGTTAAGGACTTTAGGATACGGGCGCTGCCATCTTGACTCAGAAGCATCACACTTACTGAGGAGAGGAGAGTGGGATAAAGTACAGGGGAGCGGGTTTAGCTGTGCTTTGCTCAGACAGAGCAGAGCTGGGGTCAGGAAAAGGTCAGCAATCCCCAAATGCAGAGCGGCACAGTCAGAAGGCACTTCCTGTTTGCAGGCTGCCTGATGTTACATGAGCCGCCATCTTGGATGTTTAAAGGCTCATAATATGCAGTAGATGCCGGTAGGATGATTTTTAATGTGAGCAATCTGTATGTACAGGGTGTGGGAAACATATAAGATAGACTCTTATTCAGAGTGAAGGTCTGCTTTATGTGAAGTTACTAATAGATTTAACGGGTTCTTTATTATTGAAAAATTAACTAGTACACTTAACGATTCTCACCAAATTTTCTTGCAGATATGGGAACCTTGGATGCAATATACCAATATACAACCTGATGTACACTAGTGTCGAAAAGATGCTTAAGTTGTGGTCATGAAGATTTATCTCCATCACTTAATATATTACAAATCTGGTGATTACCTAATATTATCTCTGTACATGTCTATATATTATGCATGTTGAGCATTCTGGACGCACTTTAAATGTATCTCAGAAACTGTTTATTTGATATCTCTTTATTCATTAATTAAAACATTAAAATATAAAAATATAATTTGCATAATCATTTGTAACGCAGGTAGATCATTTATTTATGTTTTTTAAACATACTCAGGTAGATCATGGCATATAAAATGGGGTACATGCACCAAACTAGCGAGAACATAAAATATGAAAGCGAAAAATGCAATTAGAATTACCTGACAGCTTAAAAACAATTTTCAGACAAATTAAAAAATACCATTTTGTGAATACTCACCAGTAAAATGGATATTATTGGTGTGTCACACACACCCCACTTCCTGTAGTAATAACGTTCGGGTAAACCATCACCAGATGCCATTGCAGAGAGAGAGATCTTGAAAACTGGCCCCTCCCAGTCTATATATACCTGGGACCTCCCACTTAATCCCCAGTGTAATTGAAAAGCAGTAAGACAAGGTACCAGGAAATTAACTCTTATCAAAATTGTAGCTTCACCAAATAGAGAAAACCAGGATACCAAAAAGGGCGGGTGAAGCGGGGTGTGTGTGACACACCAATAATATCCATTTTACTGGTGAGTATTCACAAAATGGTATTATTCTTTGTGTGTCACACACACCCCACTTCCTGTAGTAATAACGTTCGGGACATCCAAAAGCAGTGTCCCTAAAGGGTGGGTATCCAGCAGGAAAATGAAGCATAACTCAAACCACTACAGTTTGCAGAACTTTGCGGCCAAACACAGCGTCCGCTGAGGCTCGCACATCAACCTTATAAAACTTCGAAAAGGTATGAACCGAAGACCAAGTAGCCGCCTTACAAACTTGTTCAACAGAAGCCTGGTGCTGAAAAGCCCAGGACGCACCAATAGCGCGAGTAGAATGAGCAGTGATACGAAAAGGGGGAACTTTCCCCTTAGCCGAATAGGCACCGATAACGGCTTGACGAATCCATTTACTAATAGAAGATTTAGCCGGAGCCAAACCCTTCCTAGGCCCGCAAGGCACAACGAAAAAAGCATCAGTCTTACGAAAAGAAGACGTAGCACGCAAATAGTAATCAACACAGCGAACAACGCCCAAACAGTGCAAAACCCTCTCCTTGTCATTCTTAGGATTAGGACACAAGGAGGGAAGAACAATGTCCTGATTCAGATGAAAGGCAGAAACAACCTTAGGAAGAAAGTCCTATTTGAACCGAAAAACCACTTTATCTTGATGTCTCTCAAGGTAGGGCGCCTGAATAGACAAGGCCGCCAACTCAGAGACACGCCGAACAGAAGTGATAGCCACTAGAAAGACAACCTTCTGAGTCAAAGTGGAAAGAGCAATATCCGACAAAGGCTCAAAAGGAGGAGCCTGAAGAGCAGACAGAACCAGATTCAGGTCCCAAACAGGGAGCAAAGACTTCCTGGGAGGCCGCACATGCGTAACCCCCTGGAAAAAAGTCTTGACCAAAGGATGAAGCGCAAAAGCCTTCTGAAAGAAAATAGACAAGGCAGAAACCTGCCCCTTCAGGGTACTAAGCTGTAGACCAGCATCCAGTCCAGATTGAAGAAAATCCAAAACTCTGGAAACAGAAAAGACTCTGCAGGGCAAAGACCTAGCCTCGCACCAATTGATGTAAGAACGCCAGGTTCTATAATAGATAGCAGAAGAAGACCTCTTCCGAGCACAAATAAGAGTCTTAATAACTGAATCAGAAAGACCTTCCTCCTTCAAGATGGAGGTTTCAGCAGCCAAGCCGTCAAAGCCAGCATTGGTAAATTGGGGTAACGCAGCCGACCCTGAGTGAGAAGATCCGGCCGCAGAGGAAGTTCGAACTGGTCTACCGCCATCCGAACGATGTCCGCGAATCACATCCTTCTTGGCCACCTTGGAGCCACGAGAATAGCGGAGACCCCTTCCAGAATCAACTTTCTTAACACTCTTCCTAGCAAGGGAATCGGAGGGAACAGATACAGGAACCCCAGTTCCCCCCAGCTCAGAGACATGGCGTCCACCGCCAGAGCCAGGGGGTCCTGAGACATTGGCACAAAGGTCGGAAGTTTGTAATTGTGACGAGAAGCAAACAGGTCCACCTCCGGTGTTCCCCACCGGAGACACAGAGCCTGAAAAACCTGAGGATGGAGAGACCATTCCCCCAGACGGGAGGAACATCTGCTTAGAAGGTCCGCTTCCGTGTTTTCCACCCCCGGAATGTAAACTGCCGACAAGCAAGGAACATGGACCTCCGCCCAGGTCAGAATCAGGGAAACCTCTCTGAGAGCACCCAGACTGCGAGTCCCTCCCTGATGATTGATGTAGGCAACCGCCGTCCGGTTGTCCGAACGAACCTGAATCGGAAGGCCCCGGACATGCTGAGTCAGAAGAGAAAGAACCAGACGGATAGCTCTCAGCTCCAGAACATTGATGGGCAAGTGAGCCTCTCGAGGACCCCACTGCCCCTGGAACTGAAGATCCTTCCAGAAACCCCCCCAACCCGAAAGGCTGGCGTCCGTGGTGACAGTCTCCCAGAGAGGAGTCAGGAAGGACCTGCCCTTCAGGAGATTGTTCGAAACCAGCCACCATTGAAGGGACTGCCGGACCCTGGAGGACAACTGGAAGGGCTGGTCCAATGAACGTGGACAACGATCCCAAGACGCCAACAGATGAAGCTGAAGCGTCCGAGTGTGAAATTGAGCAAAGGGAACTGCCTCGAAGGAGGCTACCATCAATCCCACCAGCCTCATCCCCAGGCGGATGGACGGTCGAGGATTGGAAAGAAGAAGTCGAGCCAAATTCTAAATCAAAAGTATCTTCGACTGATGTAGAAAAACACTGTGCTGACAAGAGTCCAGTGTCATCCCCAGGAAGGACACCACCCTGGCCGGAGCTAGGGAGGACTTGGGATAGTTGATCACCCAACCGAAGCTTTCCAGCGTAGAAACCACCGTGCTGGTGTCCTTCTCCGCTTGGTTGAAGGAAGGAGCCATGATGAGAAGGTCGTCCAGATAAGGCAAAATTCGAATGCCTTGAGTTCTGAGAATGGCCATCACCCCCGCCAGTACCTTGGTGAATACCTTGGCGCCGAGGTGAGACCAAACGGAAGAGCCACAAATTGAAAATGCCGATCCTCCACCACGAACCGCAGAAAGCGCTGATGGACCGGGCAGATGGGAACATGCAGATAAGCATCCTTTATGTCTATGGACGTCATGAAGTCCCCCTGCTGAAGAGAAGTGATGGCAGAGCGCAGAGTTTCCATGCGAAACTTCCGTGGGCGAATGAACCTGTTGAGGAACTTCAGATCCAGGATAGGACGCACTGATCCGTCCCTTTTGGGTACCGTGAAGAGATTGGAATAGAAGCCGAGACCCAACTCCGAAGGTGGCACCGGATGGATGACCGCCAATTCCAGAAGATTCCTTACCGACACTCGGAGCTCTTGGGCGGCCAAAGGATCGGTAGGTATTCGGGACCTGAAAAACCTTGAGGGAGGACGGGACTGGAACTCCAGCTTGTAACCGGACGACACCACCTCCTGAATCCATCTGTCCGGGACCGCCTGGACCCAAACCTGGGAGAAGTGTCGCAACCGTCCCCCCACCCGCACGGGTGAGGGCGCCCCCTCACTGCTGAGCAGGATTGGGCGTGGACTTAGGCTTAGAGCCCCACGAATGACCGGAACGGCCGCGACCTCGCCCCCGGTTCCAGCTCGTGCCCCTGGTAGCAGGAAGGGAGGCCCCTCTGCCCGCCCTGGCTCCCCGAAAGGAAGGATTGAAAGAAGAGATTCCTTGAAATGGACGCCGTGGCTTCTTGCGCTGAGGCAACTTACCTCCCTTGGTGACTGAATCCAACTTGTCACCAAACAGACGCAAACCCAGAAAAGGTAGGGCTGTAAGCGATCTTTTAGCACCAACATCCGCCGTCCATTGGCGGAGCCACACTGACCGCCGAATAGCAACCAAAAGAGCTGATGTCCTGCCGCACATAGCCATAGCATCGTCTTGGGCGGCCAGAATGAAAGAAGCAAAAGACTCACACAATTGAAGAGAGGCAAACTCCTCACATTCCGGATCAAGATCCGCGTACAAATTTTTAATCATGGCCCTAAGAGCCAAAAGAACAATGGACGAAGCACAGACCGGTCGCAAGGTCGAACCAGCACTAATGAAACCATGACGAGCCAGTTGATCGATTCTACGATCCTCGACATCCTTAATTGAGGTAGTGTCTGGTGAATGTAGCACTGAAGTGTTAGAGAGCCCCAAAACCGGAGCATCCACATCCGGGGGACCCGTCCAAAGTTTGACCAACCACAGGTGAGCATCTGCATCATGTGTTATGCAGAAGTGGTGTGGAATCATGGACTCAGTGGCATAACAGCATAGTTAAGTTATTTTTGCCCAGCTCTTAGCTTGCTTTTTCATTTTTAACTGGCAGGGCATTCCTAAATCGGCAAGAATTTGGGGTAGTGAGTATGTATGTTTTAGTGAATATTAACTAGCAATATTAAAAGGACCAACTGCATAATGCCAAAATATCTTGCATTTAAATATATGCATATTTTACTATAAGAGGAGCATGCATTATTTCTTTTGCTGTACCTACATTGGTGCTGCATACAGTATGTCAACCACCTTCTGATGAAGTCATTTTGTGTGTCCCTGCATCTGGGAGTGTCTGCAAAGCAGTGCCTGGGTTTAGTCCATTTTATGGGGGTCCCATACTGTGTACAGTGCTAGGTCCCATGCTCATACAACAGACCGGGGACAGTGTGCCTGAGATATACTTCCCTGACAGGGTTCCTGGCAGAAGAGCAGACCTCATCCCCCCCTAAAGACCACAATACTTAGGCCCTTATTTATGAAGGAATAGCGACAGGTAGCGACTGGTGAGCGGCCGGTAATGACGGGCACCGCCACGAGAACGCGGGCTCCCCACCACAATCACACATTTATCAAGCCAATCCTGCTTAGCGACTGAGATAGCGCCAGATAGCCACTCATTCATCATTATTCCAGCCTCAGCCCACAGCGCCAGCGTCTGACCTTGAACAGCGACAGGTATGACCTCTCGCTACCTGCCGCGCTACAATGCATTTCAATGGAACAATCTTTAAATATTATTATTTTTTTTTTTAATTTAAATGTGAACATTTCTGTGACCACTTCTGCCATTTTAGATAATTTTTTAAGGCAAAAAAAAATAAAAATAAATTATAATTAATAATAATAAATTATAATTAATTAATACTAAATTGTACAGAATTGATATTACAGGTCTGATATTAATGTATTCATATTACTAAATTATTTAAAATAATTTTTTTGGGGTTTCCAAAAATATGGTGGTTTGGGGGTTAAAAACCTACTTTTAACACATCGCCTCCAGCGCTCTGGGGTTTAAACATGCATTTCACAGCGCTTCAATTTTTTGAGCATGATTTTTTGATGAATACGGTGGAAGCTGGTCGCTCTGACCAGCTGCTATCATGTGCTCCCATACATCGCGGAACCTGTCAAATAGCGACTCGTAACCTTGTATTCAACGTTACGCCACACCGACTGAGTCGCTGTCAACAACCGAACAATGGCCAAGCACAGCGACTACTAGCTGCGCTGTGAAAATACCGCTACAGTCGCTCAACTGTCGCTACATGTCGCTATTAATAAATCAGCCTCCCCATCTATGGTCAGAGGATCTCCATCTATTCTTGAGCTTTTACGCTTGTTTCCTATTTTTGTTCTTAGCTCACATAGACATATTGATATTAATGACATAATTTTCAAGAAACCATTTCTGATTAAACTGAATTAGACTCACTAATATTAATGTGTTGATCCAATGTCTATTTTAATTAATCGATTTGGATGCTGTATGTGTGTTGAGCCAAAGTGCATTTTAGATTTTCCCACCACAAAAATGATTCATCAAGTGTATACTATTTATATTTTAACTGTTAAATGCCACCACTGTTTTGACTGTATGTTTTGTTTTTTTAACACTTTTCTAAAGTATAGTAGTACTACTAGGATAAATATGTAGCACAATTAGTGCTACAGGAATTAGTGGTCCAGGAAGCCATCTTCATGCTTACATTTACTCATTTCCTGAAAAAGTTTCGGCAAGATCAAGCAAAGCAATTCCTTCCTTACAGAATTCAACAGGAACTAAGAGACTTTCTATGTCACTTGGGGAGTTGGGGATTTTGTTCCTTGAAATAACAACCCTGGAGACCTTTAAAGGATACACTGGCATTCAAATGCTTCTGTTTTTCAATATAAAATCCTTGTATTTTCCTTTATTTATCTATGGAATATTTAAACATGGCAGGAACATTTGCGTATTCCTGCAAGTAATACCTTGATCATCCCAATATAAGCTCAAAAGACTTTAGTTATGCTTTCACCCGCTTCTGTCATGTATGAATGCCAGATATGCCAGACCAATGAACATGCTTATGGTAGACTGTCAGACATTATCTGTAATGGAATGGGGACTGGATGCATGAATTCAGTAGCTGAGTAGTTCTGACTACTGCAAAAAAAATCCTCATGACATTCAGTCAGCCAAAAGATTTATAACTTTGAAGGGGAAATTGATTGCCTAAACAGAGTGCTATTTCTACTTTCAGGCTGATTCATTACTAACACCAGGTTCCGGCAGATGAGCACTTGTACAGCGGTCGCTCTGATTGGGCGTGAGTTGCTATTACAGAGCGCCTCAGTCGCTGTAGTAACATTGCCGGCATTGATGAATTTGATTTGGGAGTCGCTATAACACCAGTACAGAGCTATATGGGAGCGAACGGTAGCGTGGTTAGTGTGAGCAACTCAAACCATATTCATCAAAAAAACAGCCTCACACAGTGCCAGTGCTCAAAATTATGCCAGAAGCTGTGTGATTAAAGTCCGTTTTTGAACACATATCCACTAGTAACAAAGAAAAAACATATGGAATTACATTGTGACACTTTAATACCAGACCTGTAATGACAATTCTGCATAAAAATCTAAAGAGTTTTAAAAAATGTATTTAAATAGGCCAGGAGAGGTCACACAATGATTTGACACAAAACCAAAAAAAAAAATTATTAAAAGAAAACCCTGTTTAAACATAAGAAAAGAAATGTCCATTGAAATGTATGGGAGAGCGACAGGTAGCGACAGGTAATACCAGGCGCTCTGAAGCTAGAGCGCCGCCGGGATCTCTGAGCCGTCTGTGATGATGAATTGGTCGCTACGTGTCACTGTAAGAGGCGCTCACCAGTTTCGCTTTCATAAATGTGGTATTGCGTGCCACTGCTGGTGTTCACCTGCCGCTACCTGCTGTTTACAATGCACTACATGGCGCTATCCCTTGATGAATAAAGCCCTTTCTATTTAGCAAGACTCACATGTAAGTTACTGGCAACATCTCTAAAATAGACAATGGTTTCACTCACTGGTGGTGCCAAATGACTACTTCTCAACAAAAGCAGAGATTCAGGACATGCAGGTGTTATAACCGCATATGAGGCTCTTGTGGTCAAAGGGTCTGGCCCAAGAAACAAAACTATATTTGGTTTAAAAAGACAACAAAATAAAGCAGGCCCCACATTTTAACATACAAAAGAATTTACAATGTTATTTTTTAGTAGCATAAAACTTGGAACTTTTTATAGAGCTTAAAAGGAATTATTTTTGGCATTTTACACCGATACAGCACAATACAGAAAAATATACAAGGAATACAACAGGGCATGCAATGCTATTTATTTAGTTGCGGCTGATGCTAGGCCATGTGACAGCAACAGTCCTAGCAACGGTTTTTGCGCAAATGTCTTTGCAGCATGGTAACAACATTGCTAAGTGAGGGCTCCAGTGGAGGAACAGACTCTGTTACACCGGGCCAACAGCCTGACACAGTTGTGAAAGAAAACTCCCCAAAGCTCTCTGCATGCATGGTACTGAATCATTGTCAGCACTTACATTTGCTCTTGCATCCATTCAAAGCTGAAACACTGCCTCACAGATTTTCTAGGGGTTTGCAGCCTTTTTGGAGCTTCTTTTTCCAGCATCCCAACCATGTTGCTCCCTGGATTCAACATAATTGCCATTGCACACAGTTATGATCATGATCACTACCAAATAACAGATATAAAGTGCTATGTGCCTTTGTGCCAAAATATGGATCTATCTACCTAAATGACGCGTCTGACGTCACGGAACGCGTCGGCTGTGACGGCGGGGGTGAGACTGTTGCTGGCTGGGGGCTCGGTTGCTGCTTCTCTATCATGACTTAGTAAGTAGTTTTCACATGTTGTGGTTTGGTTCTTTTTCCTTCCCCTCTGGTTGGTCCTTCTGTTTTATTTAGTTTTCATTTAGGTAGATAGATCCATATTTTGGCACAAAGGCACATAGCACTTTATATCTGTTATTTGGTAGTGATCATGAATTCTGTTGCACTGTTTAGATACACCAGCTTTGTTGGGAGTGTGACACAAGCGTGTTCTTTATTTATTTTATTATTTAGTTATTAGTGGCAAATAGGGTCACGTATTAAATCATACTATAAAATATAATTATTAAATCACACACATAGACACTTTATTATTGCTGTAAGATTCTTATTTATGTTATACTTAGCGGCACCCTATATCTACATCCGTTATTACTTCTGTCCCCTGGTCCAGCCGCTGTTGGTATAGTCTCGCCCCTCCCCATACATGTTATATGTTTTTTAATTGATTTTATCGGCTTGTATTTATGTGTGTGAATATGTAATCAATAAACATTTTGTATTTTCGCATAGACTTATTGTAGTGGTGCCACTGAGTATATGAGGTTGGGAACTTTGGGGTGTGTGGGACCCCTATCTGTTTGCAATTTGGTCTCCGGAGGGGGGTTTCCTTTTCGGCCAACCTCTAGTGTTGCACACTAGTTTACTTTGCTTCTGACACAGAGTGCGGTCTTTTCTTCCATAGAGTATTGTATGTAGGGCATGAAAGTATGAGATATGAAAATGAAAAAAGGGCAGCAGAAACATTTAAAAGCCATATTTAAATACAGCATTTTAGGTAAATGTGTCAGACTCTGCCATTGGATTTTGAAAGGCACTGTTTTTGCATAGACCCATTACTTTCATTTTCTTGAGCATGTCCCAGACAGACTGCCATGGTGTTGTTGATTGTATTACAGACTGCTATTGTTATACTGATTGTGCTACAGACTGCTATTGTTCTACTGATTGTGTTACAGACTGCTATTGTTCTACTGATTGTGTTACCGGCAGAGTTGAGGGATTGTGTGCCCTGCTCCCATTGGTCCGTGTGTTTGTCATGCAGTTCTCCATCAGGTCCACGGGGGAGGTCCCCTTGCATGGAGCCTTGCATATAAGGCACAGTGTGGCACTAATAAAGTTAAGTTCATCTTCACCCTCAATACTGAGTTATGTCTCTTATTGGGGGAAACGCTATATTACAATTCACTAGCCCTTGTAAGGGCTGTTCCTGGTTCCTCACGGATGACTCTGGGATTCCTGCAGCACCTCTCACCATTGGGAAAAGGACGTCTCTGGCGGGGAAGTCCTCCGGCGTAAAGGGTTATCGCTACAGTAAACATAGACAAAGAGGTACACAAAGATTTGAAATCTATATTCTGTTTTTGTTACACAGCCAAACTTTGATCTCACTTCAAATAGTTACATTGATTATGAAAAAACCTTGATGTATTCTCTCACTTTAGGGCTGTATGGTATAGCTTCCATTCCATTTCATTATTTGTGTACATTGTTATAAAAGACCTTATACATGGTGATCATACATTCGCATGAATATTTCATATCTCTTTTCCTCAAAGTTTAATTTGCATTGTACTTTTATCTTTTTCATTTAAAGACCAACAGCCTGGCACAGTTAGAAAAGAAAGGTAGCAGCATCTCAGCATCTCAGCCATGCTGCTGCTTGGATTCAGCTGACATAACTGACAATGCACAGTAACAGGAAGCACAGCAGCACTTCCTATTTGCTGGTGCCACCATCTTGTTTTTAAAATTTACCACACCAAGAGTTAAAAAAGAGTAAATTAATTTTTAGGTACAGCAATCTAGATTGCCCTGAGGAGGGGTGGTGCATATGACCACTGTCTGTTGTGTGTTTGGTTGGGCAGGCTGATTCATTACTAGCGCCAGGTAATAGCAGATGAGCGTCTGTACTGCGGTGATAAGAGCGACCGCTAGTGGTCGCTCTGATTGGCCGGCAGTCGCTATTACAAAGCGCCTCAGACGCTATCGTAACCTGTGCGCCATTGATGAATTTGATGTTTTGCAGTCGCTATTAAGCCACTTTACACTCGCTCACCCAAATCTAATGGTGCATTTTTTAGAATGTGTTAACGCTAAAATTTTATGTAAATGTTATATTGTCAATGATAACATTGCCAATATAATGTTTTTTTTTTATTTGGTTATGTGTGTGTGTTGATGTAAATTACATTTTATAGAATAAAATACCGACACAAATGTTTTAAAAAAAACAATTAAATATTTACCGTATATACTCGAGTATAGGTCGACCCGAATATAAGCCGAGGCACCCAATTTTATCACAAAAAAACTGGAAAAGTTATTGACTCGAGTATAAGCCTAGGGTGGGAAATGCAGGTTCTGGGGGGCTGCGGGTGCAGGAGCTTGGTCTGTGCCTCTGGGAGCGTATGCATATTGAGATAGAGCTTGCAGTGTCCAATGCCTCTGGGCTACTGCAGAGTCATGTGCAGGAGCAGGATGCTGTGGGGTGTTGCATGCAAAGCCTTGCTACAGATATGAGATCAAGGGCAGTGTATGGGGAAACCAAGAAGTTTCACATAGCTGCATACGTCTAGGAGAAGGATGCCTAAACTTTTGAAGAGTGCAGGCCACTTAAAGAGGAACCGCAAGCTTTCCTGATCATCACAATCCTCCCCAATTCTGGCAGGGGGCTAGACTCTGAATGGCAAACATAGACCTGAGAGACAATTAAGCTTGAGTGAATGACTATTACACTGCTGCACAGAATTGGATGACAGACCTGCCAATCTGTGCATTCTCTCCAAGATGGCTGCACCCAGGACCAGAGATACTGGTGTAACATCGCTAGATCCCGGGCAAAGTAAGGCATTTATTTTTCTCCCCACTATGTCCTTCAGGATGGCCACAGAGAGGGAGAAAACACAAACTGGGACAAGTTTAAAAGCCTCCCCCTTTCCCCTCTCCTCAATTATACACGTCACCTTTAGAGCCGCTGCCTAATCTTGTATCATTGTGCTTTTCCAGCCATCTAAAAGCAAGGAAAAGAATAAAGCAAATGATAAGTAAGGGTGAGGGCTCCCTTTATACACCGCCTGGGGCCCGGGCTGCGCCGACATGACAAAGCGGTGCGCGTGTGCAGCCATCTTCATACACCCACCTCTGCCTGGGTGTAGGACGCTGCCTTCAGGGCTCCGATGCTGCTGCTGCGGCTCCTCTGCAGCATCCGCCGCCGGGCTCATGACAGGGGTCCCTCTGCCCCTCCGCTCATCCTCGGCCATGACATCCGACAAGCTGGTAAGACGGAGATCCTCTGCAGTGCTCTCCTCCTCGCTCTCCCGCATGGGCGCCATCTTGCCAGTCACCTCCTCCTCGCTTCTCATCCAGCTCGGCTAACTGCTTCCACTCCACATCACGGTCAGGACACGCCCCCCCGGCCCTTTTTTCTCCTCCATTTCGGCCACTGACTCGAGTATAAGCCGAGGCGGCTTTTTTCAGGCCAAAAAGTGGGCTGAAAAACTCGGCTTATACTCGAGTATATACGGTATTATACATTTTAAAATATGCCCAACATGGACGTTAAACTGGGGTTAAGCCGCAACTCTAATTCCCTCCACCCTATAACTTTTTCTTCTTCCCCAGCAGCATGAGTCTTGTCCTTCAGACTTCAGTCTGCGATGCTTGTTTCTGCAAGCTGTAGGGAAATAAAAATATATATGAGTGCAGCAGTACCCCAAAAATGGTACATACCTATGAAAGGGGTAAATGTTTAAAAAAAAAGTAATATGAATATAAACTTTTTCAACCCTTGAACAACACCCAAGTTCTTTTAAATATTATATGGGCCAAATCAAAAATAGGTCCACCATTCTAGATTATCCACCCTAGTCTCACATTATAATGTACCTTAACTAACCAAATAAGGGCTACTTAAGATGCAGAACACTGTAGTTCATCTTGTGCACAAATAAGCCTGCCCTTTTTTAATGTAAAATTCCTCACCTATGTATGTTTTCGTTTTTGAAGGTAAAATAGTAGGATTAATAGAAATCCATAACCTAATAAACAGCTGCCTATTTTATTTTTAAACAAGTTACATTAGCAGAGCCATCAAATTAGCATACTTACATGCAATTATCATTGATGTTTGCAAATATAGCATCTCCATGTTTAATAGTTAACAGCAGACTGTCTCTAACATTAGTTCATGTTAATGGACACAAGCATATTTTTTAAAAAATGTTTTTAACATAGAAATTGGTGGACTCACCATCGCAGCTGTGGCTTTGGCCCATGCTGCTGGAGGTTCCTGGAGCAGGGATGGGGAGAATTAGGATGGGGTCCGTCTGTGTGGAAACATCTGTTCAGATAAAAAACAAAACACAAATGATCATAAGGACAATGTATTTGTTGTAAAACCAGAAGTACACAAAGTGAAAGCAAAACCTTTGACCCTCCTCGCAAAATAAAAACGCAAAGAAACGCTAAATATACCGCTATGAAACGCAACTTTTATACTGCATACGCATAGCAATGTTCGGCGCTATAGGCACACACGCTTATACCATATTTAACAACTGTAGAGCGTTGCATGCTGCGAACGACAGCGACTGCTCAGTGCGACCGAATCTCAGCCAATCCAACCGTATTCATCAAAAACTGACAGTGAGCGAACGCAGGCGTTCTAGATTGTGTGGCTGGAGGAAATAGCGCCAGATGCTGTGTGATTAAAGTTCATTTTTAGGAAAAGCATTAATCAAGCAAAAACCCATGGATTAACATTTTTGGTGAGGTGTGACATTACCACTCCAGTTACTGACAAATACAGACATTTTTGCATAAATGTAGATTAAAAAAACATGCTTTTTAGGGCCAGAATGAATGTCTGAAAGTTTGCTTAACAAATAAAAAAAAAATTAAAAAATGGGACGAGGAAAGGGATTTAAGGATCTTCCATAGAAATGTATGGGAGAGGGCAAGGTAAGACATGGTGCTCTGCAAGGCTGAACGCAGGTGCTGTACGCTGAGGCTGGGATAATGATGAATCATAGGCTACATGGCGTTATCCCAGTCGCTCAACAGAATCGGCTTCTTAAATGTGGAATTGCGTGCTGTGGCCGGCGTTCTCATGCCGATACCTGCCACTACCTGTCGCTATCCCTTCATGAATAAGTGATGTTTGACTGTTGGTGTGCTTTAAGTGATACATACAGTATATAGATGCCAACCTGACCCATTACTGCAGGGTGATTTTTCTCCAGTCTTGCACTTCACAATGACCTTTTACCTCAGCACACCTGGGCTCAGCCAATGAACTGGGCTGAATACGACTTCTAATGAACTAAGTCCATGTGTGCTGAGGTAAATGGCCATTGTGACTTGTGACATCCCTGACAGTGGTCTCATAAGCCTGTTACCTTTTCAGGTTTATCTTAATCTGCCTGAGGGGGTTACGCACTATTGACATAAATGCATGTGTGCTCAGGTGTGGGTTTAGTGACGTCATTAAAGTTTTTACTTCACAATTGTTTTACCTTTGCACTTACTGCATAAGCTACAGCATTCCTGTCATTCCCAATTCAGCTTCAGGGCTCAACTAAAGAGCCATCCTTTCACTTGCCCCAGTCACATAGAGGGAGAAAGAGAAAGGAATGTCTTCACAGTGCAGTTAGTTCTAGATAACCCCTGTAGCTTTAAAATGTCTACATTTTTTCACCTATGGTTTCTGTACTTTTTTTTTTACAAATGGTGCTGAATCTTACCAAAAGTGGGTAAAAGATAAAAAAAAATAGGCCCCTCTGGATATTTATCTGTTTTCTTCTTTCTCTCATCTTTCACTCTGACCTCCCCGCACCCGTTTCCCTATACCCCAGATTTTAGAGAAAAGTGAAGAGCTTCTAAGATCTGAAATCAAAATTGTGATTACAGGCTACTACAATATATATATATATATATATATATATATATATATATATATATATATATATTTGAAAAGATTTAATTTTTTGGGGTGTTATAGTGAGACCTGACCAAAGGTTCATCTTCTGAAAGAAAACCTCATAATAGCATGGAAATTGCTTTTTGCATATGTATTAATAGGAGCATGCTATGCACTGTATGACATACATATATGGCCACCATCATGGAAGTACAAGAGATTAAAAGACTAAAATGGTGGTTCTGTCTTCCCTGAAGTCTCTGAGTTTAGTCTTCTTCATTAAAGGACCACTCCGACTCCCTCCTTCAAAATAAACCTAACCCCCGCCTCTTTCAAAAAGTGATTATACTGATCAAATAAAAGAAAAAAAAGACACCTTCACCCCGAATCCAGCACCCAAAGCCGCAGCGAACACCTGTCACCATGTTTCTGAAGTCCTGGCCGATGCTGGGAGCAGACATTCTCTGCATCTAAATATCAAGCAAGGGAAAGACAGAGATTTGGTTGCATATATCTGCAGATAAATGTGGAAGCCACACTGCCCCGACAAGGCACTCTGTGTTTAGTGTGGTCCCTACTCTTCATTTTGAGTCCCCAACCTTGGGACATGCAATGCAGACAAATATTTGAGAGCTACTCACCTGGGAAGCTGCCAGCCTCCCTTTAGAACACAGGGAGAAATCCATATTGACTGAATTCCTCCCTGCTTGTGCTCATGGCAATTCAAATGAATAAAGGGGAGCAGCTCAATCACTATTATTTATACAAAATTATTATTATTATTCAGGGCCTGGGAACTAATTTACCGCCCAGTTTAACCCTCTCTCTCATATGGATTTCTCCCTGTGAAGTGTTCTAAAGGGAGGCTGGCAGCTTCCCAGGTGAGTTCTCTGCATTGTCTTGTCGGGGCGGTGTGGCTTCCACATGTATCTGCAGATATATGCAACCAAATCTCTGCCTTTCCACACAGCTAGACATGTTTGTTGCTTGATATTTAGATGATGAGAGGATTAAACTGGGTGGTAAATTAGTTCCCAGGCCCTGAATAATAATAATAATTTTGTATAAATAATAGTGATTGAGCTACTCCCACCCCCCTTTATTCATTAGAGTCTATGGCCCTTATTTAACAAGGGATAGCGTCATGCAGTGCCTGGTTAGCGGGAGGTAGCGCCAAATAGCGACTGGTCAACGCCTGGTCAACGCCGGACACGGCACACAATAGCACATTTATCAACCAGAATCTGTGTAGCGACTGGAATAGCGACATGTAGCGGATGATTCATCAATTTCTCATCCTCAGCGAACAGCGCCAGTGTTGTGCCTTGCACAGCGCAAGGTATTACCTCTCGCTACCTGGCGCTCTCCCATACACTTCTATGGCAGACACATTTTTTTTTTTTTTGGCTTTTGTATATGTTTGTTTTTTTTTAAGAAATTAGTACATGCATTAAACATTAATTCTGATTTGTCTTGAATGTTTTGGAATTTTTTTTTTTTTTTTTTTAAATGTATTTCGGACTGTGTCACTTGGATGTCCAAATCACAGCCCTCTCCCAATGTCATTTCAGTTATTGTTAGCGTTTTCAAAGGTGTCAAACCCCCCAAATAATCTTTTTTTTTAAACCGTTACAGGCGCTCTGTGCCGCAGTCATCTAACAACAGCGCCCACACTCTATGATAGTAATCTCTTTGACGAATCCGTGGTGTTGCGGCGAGGCCCAGTCGCTATGCCGAGTCGCTATGTGTACCAGGCAGCGGCGCTGTGCTGATCATACATGTGTTTTTTTTTTTTTGGTCGCTATTTCACATGTTAAGCCCCCAGTCGCTGTTGATGAATACGCAGCAGACACGGGCGCAGCTGACTCGTCGCTATACGCTATTGTGATGTTGCGTATCCTAGCAAATTGATAAGCGTATTTTAGCGCATTTTAGCGATGCGTGTGTTTTTTTTTTTTCATTTTACTTTCGTTTTGCAAATTCCGGTTTCCACCTCTGAGGATTAGAGATGAGGCCCAGACGGCGAGCCATCCCCATCCTCAGCTACTCCTCTGAATCTTCCTCCCCAACCCCCCCCTCCTCCCCCTGTCTCCCCTTGTCCCTCAACATCCCCTGCCCCACCTCAAAAATTAAAGCGAAAGCGCGTAGATACGCGGGTGAACAGCCAGGTGGTCAAAGTAAGTATATGTTGCATTTATGCTGTGCAACCATATAGCTTGTTATTTATGGTTATTAGTCTATATAGATATGTATTGATGTTTGTTTTTAAAATGTGTTTTCTTATAGGATTTTTCGATGAGGGAATACGACTACTGCCCGTGGTGCAAAGAGGCGCATAGCGTTGGAGGTGAAGGCAACTGTGTCCCGGCGCCTCCAGACCCAGCTCACAGTCCGCTCCATCATACAGAAATGGTCGGACTTCAAGCGCCGGGACCCAGAGGGCGTTTATAGGCTCTATGATGCCTATGCTTCAGGTAAGTGTCAGCTCACAACATGTAAATCATTCCACTAATGTAGTATTATCAATAGTTTTCATGTTTTTTGGGGGTTTTAAAGATGTCCTTTTTTTCCCCCCTTTTACATAGATAAGCGTCCTCCCCTGGTCAAACGTGGGAAGGTTTTCCTCCCCCGCAGAAGAGTGGTGGGGTCGGATGAATCTGCGGGGGAGGGGCCCTCTCACCAGTCCTATCTTGAGGACCCAGGGGAGGAAGGGGATGACGCCCCAGAGGAGTGTGCTGCCTCAGCTCCTCACAATTGGACTCAGTTGAGTCCACAAACCCCGTGGGCCACTCTCAAGTGGGGAGTCCAAGTGGGGAGGTGGAGGTGGACTCACCCACACTCCCTCGAGGATCTGGGAGTGAGAGGGAGGAGGGTGGCCCATGTGGTTTAGGATCTTCTGGGCCGATTGTGAGGAGTCGAGGCTCCACGCCTCCTCCTCAGAGTCCTCCCTGGGATACCAGCGGCAGTTCATCCCCTGGTGAGGGCATTTCTAATTCTTGTTTGTCTGTTACAGGGGATCCTGGTGACTTAGCACTAATCCTGTGCCCTTGTTATCTGGTTTTTAGGGCATCATAGAGCCACCACCTCCAGCAGCTATGCGCCAGCCCTTACCCGCGGGCATAGTCGTGGTAAGTGTTTGTTGATATCCCTCACATGCCATATGTAATGACATTCCAAAAACATACACATGTTTACTGGTCCATAGTACAAGATTGTAGTGTCATTTTAATTAACCTCACAAACCCCACTCCAGTCCAATCCAACTGCCAACCACCCCAATGTTTCTGCGGACACCATGATGGTGGCTAGCAAACGTGTTCGTTTTGTAAGTTGTTCCTGCTAACACATGTTGCACACTCTACAATTAATATTCTACCCTCAACTTAAATTTATGCCTTAGCATTGCACTGTAAAGGATATTGGCACATTATATTGATGTGTCCATGTTGCACACATAAATAATTCCCATGACCTCACGGACCAGTAAATATGCTAATGTCTGACAACATGTGTGTAACCATGCAAACATTTTTTTGCAGACTCCCTAAACAGATGGATGTCAAATCTTAATGTGTAATTGGCAAACTAATTTTGTTTTTTGTTTTGCTTTCTCATGACAGATGTTTCCACGCAGACGGACCCTGTGACCATACTCCCCACCCCAGCTCCAGGGACGTCCAGCAGCATGGGCCCCAGCCACAGCTGCGATGGTGAGTACATCAACTTCATATGCCAAAATACTAAGGACACCTATGTCTTACTCTAAAATATATATTAATTGACAATGTCCCTGTGTCTTTTCTAAGCACACATCTAGGTTACATTTGCTTGTCCCATAATCCTAAATGCATGTCTGCATGCTTGATTGTTGGCTCACATTTTTGGTTTTTACCCGTATTGGTAAAATGTTTGCTTAAAACAAAAATATTTGCCTGCTAAGGTTGGGAACTCTAATATGCTTTTCACAAGCAGTTTAATCGTTAGGACTTTGGCCATGATGTTTGGCTGTAAATAACCCAATAAATGCCCACAATGGGACTTATCCCTTCATTTCTTCCAAAGAGTTCATACTAAATGTATGGTTTGGATGTTAAATGCACATGTAAGGCAGGCACTACTACTCATATAATGGTAACACATAAGGGCCCAGTTTACACCAATGTTAATATGTTGGTCAGCTAATTAGAGCAAATTACATAGCATTCCTACATCTGTGTATGTTGAGATCCCATTATATTTGTTTTAGTGTTTTTTTTTTACTCTCTACAGCTTGTGAAACAGAGCATCGCAGACTGTGGCAGTACGTCCGTCGGACGCGCCTTATGCTGCTGGGCAAGAAGAAACACCGTTAGGGTGGGGGGTATGGTTTTTTCCGCTGTGCGGATTAATGTTGCCCATGTTGGGCGCCTTGGAAGGCAATACATGTTTTCTATTTTTCTACTTTCAGTGTGTTGTGCCTTGTAAAGCATAGTTTAAGTGTCTAGCAACCCATTAGTTAGAACATGTTATCAAACATTGTTAGGCATTTAATGTGTTAACCATAGTAATGTATGGCAAACAATGTGTGTCATACATTTCTGCCTACATGTACATATCTAGATCTAGAGACTTATCCCTGACTGGGTTAGTGGCTATGTCTTCTCAAAAACACTAATTGGAGGTTGGGTTCAAACATTTATTACAAGAAAATAAAAACCTTAAAATTAATGCATTTCAAGGGAACAAGAAGTGCCACAATTATTCCCTGGGTGGCCTTGGAGGTTGGGATTCATTGCTAGGGGTGGTGTTGGGGGACAACAGTGCAGTAAAAAAAATAGACTGCTGTTGTATTAGCTGATGGATCAACAACAAAGTTTGTTCCTGGCGCTGTCCAGATTCCAGACATTTGTTGAATTGCCTGAGTAATTTGTGAGTGCTGGTGATTTTGCACTTCTCGCAGTTGTTGCTGCAGGTCCTGAATTTGTTGCCGATCCACCAGCGACTGATTTTCCAACGCCACAATGCGCTCATTAGTTCCAGCACGCGGCTGTTGTTGACTGTAGCCCTCCAGCATCCGGACCCCTAGCTGGTAAAAATCGGCACTTGTGGGTGCAGAAGTTCCAGTTGTAGGATGTTCAGCCTAAAACACCAAAAAAAAAGATTGTAGTGAAGCTGGAACAATGCAGGTAATCCCCTCCCAAACATTTCCCAAAAGGGTTCCATTGTAATGTACCGTTGCTTCAGCCTCTGTAGCCTGTCCACATGGCACTTGGGCAGAGGGCAGAGCCTGGGTTTCCATGTTGGACTCCTGCTAAACCACAAATATGTTGTATGTTACATGGTGGATCCTGTTGTACCCCCAAACATGTCAATGTGGTTACTGTTCAAACAAATCAGCCATGGTACCTCTGCTCCGGCCAAAGTAGTTCCGGTGTGTGGCTGCCAGAAAGGGGAAAATCCACATCTGAGTGATGGGGCAAGCTGGCATATGCTAAACAGGAAAGTCATGTTAGTAGGTCATTTGAGATTGTGGGACTATTTTTGGCCCACACTATCGAGGCCATACCTCTCCAAAGTAGGGGATTGCCCAATAGCAAAAATGTGTCATGGAACATCATATTCCAAACATGTATGTAAGCCGAAGAGGATGAAATCATTGTGGCAAACAATAACATAAGAACCGGCTCTCCTATCCAATAAGAGAGGAATAAATTATGGAGGATTTTTAATAAGGCACTAAAGCTTATTATTATCTGGTAAGAGTATTTTGAAGGAGGTGGTGGGCACGAGATTCTCATCAGCAATTTGCTGTTATATACACATGGTGGAATTTGCTACAGTGTTTTGAACATTCCTGTGATAGAAGGTCACTAAAATCCTTGGACTTAGAGAATACTCTCAGATTGGGGAACCACCCCAGAAGCTTGGACTTTTTTATATAATGTTTTAAGAGTTAAAGCTGACCTAAATTGTGTTGTTTTATCATTGATTGCTCTGTGTTTTTGGAATAATAATAACATACACACATTGCTCAAATTACACATACCCGCCATCTCACAGATGTCCCGACTTAGGCCCTCACTCGAGCTTTGACCTTAAAAAAACATGTTGAATAACAAGTTGGATTAATAATTCAAAAAAATTCCAAAAAACAGGTTAGCCAACATCCTTAGTAGAGAATAAAGCTAAACAAACTTACCCTCATCTCTAGCAGCCTCACGGTGAAGGGCCATTTCCAGACGGCCACTTCGTGTATTCCGGTCAACTAAAATACACAATGTAGATCAATATTACCAACACTAGTATAGTGTATGTTTGACTTTCGATTTTAAAACAACCAAAAAATGCAGGGAACACATATTTCTGATCATGTTGATGCACAATCCAGTGTCAATATCCATACTGAAGTTGTAATTGAAATCACGTTGAATTTTAGACTAACAAAATATACACATTGTTACTCAAACAGCAGAAAGGATACAGTGTGTTTGGAAATACACACCAACAGGGTCCGGTTGACCAGCAACACAGGAAGTGGTGCCCAAAGATGAAGCAGGGACTTGGCCTACAATGAAAATAGATGAATGAAAGACATGCCCTTGTGTTAAAGTAGCTAAAGCAAGGTTGACACATGCACTTACCGGCATCCAAAGAGTAGGTTGACTCCTGAGGAGATGCTGGTGCAAATGTCCGGGCAACTATCAGAAATAAAAGTAAGGATTTAGCCATTGGTAATGTGCGGCCCAAAATAACCACCAGCAAAATTACTTAAAAATACCTTCAATGGCCGACTGGGTTATGCTTGAGGTTGTGGGAAGGGCCGGATTTTGGGTGTCCTCCTCCCCAGAATCCTGGGCCTCACCATGTGCACCTATGCATAAAGCAAGAGACAGGCAAGTAACACATTAATGAGGTATAATGTACTACTTCACATGTCCTACTGTTAGTTTGGCAAAAAAATTAAAACAAAATAACATACATTACAACAACAAAATTGAAAAATTTCTAAACTAGGTACCTTCAGCCCAACCTGTGGCGTCATCCCCAGCATCAACACCCTGCAGCCAAATGAGCGGAATCTTGCACTTCAGCATCTCCTCATATGGCCTGTAGGTACTCTTTGGACCCTGGTTGGTCCCACTCTCTACAAGAAGATCATTCTTCATCTTTTGCATAAGGGCCCTTTTCAAAGTGTAGAAGCGTTTCTTGCAGGATGGGCCACTACATGGGTATTGAGCACTGCTAGTAAGCTCCTCACCAATGGCATCCCACAATTTGCTCCTATCTTGCTTGCCTAAACACTGACTTTGGGAGCCAAATAATAACTCCCATTTTGCCAGTGTCAGACACACAAGAGAATTGTTATCCGCCAAATTAAATTCTGGCTCCCTCTTGGCAAATGGACGCTTGGCCTTAGGTGCTGCCTCACCTTCGGCCTGTGCCCTTTTCCTTAGGGGAGGTCTGCGCACAACACCCAACACAGTCCTACTTGGTCCAGCTGTGGCCGGCAGATGCCCAGAATTTGGCTTTTGGCTCCATCCTGTAGCTGCACACACACCACTATACAACACCCAAGCACGCATGCAGACTACAAAATGGCAACAACTGCTGCTTGGGTGTGCCAGGTTTTATGTGCTCTAAGAACCAATCACAAACAGGTCCACTTAATTGCTTCACACATACTGGCCAGGTGTTTGTAGCGACATCTTCACTGCAATGACTGATGTTTCTGGCAACCATGTGTGGAAGACAATTAAATAATTAGAGAGCTCATTAAATAAACAACCCAACATAAGAAACCAATGTACTCAGGTCTGTTAAACGCATGTTAAATGAGGCTCTAAAAACGGCTATTTGAATTAAGACCAAACCTGACTGATGAACCATATCCGCTAAAGCACGCAAGTATCTGCTCACGTACGCTAGTATGCTTGAGGATTGATTTTGGGGCCTTTTGTGGTTTGTGCAGCAAATCCCCTCTTGGTTGTGCCTAACTTAGAAAGCAGACTTTCAGCAGTCTGGTGGTTCTGACCACTATACATCTGGTTTTGTGTTGAGCTGCATTGGTGTGATTGTGTGAGGAGTGTGCTTGTGTCTGTGGTGTGTTGGTTTTCTGTTTTTGGTTTGCCTTATTTTGTATCTATGGCAAGTGAGTGTGAGATGGATGAGAGGGTGATGTTTGGGTTATGGATGTATGGTTGTGGGAGACTACTGGAAGAACAGGAGGCCAGGGAGGAGGGTGCTGTGAGGCTTAGGGCACCCCGATCTTTTGGCATCCGTCTTTCAGTGTGGGATTTAAGTGACGAGCAGATCAGAAGCAGATTTCGTCTGAATCGTGCAGCACTACAGTCCCTATATGATCAGATTAAGACCAAAATCGATCCATCCACCAGACGCACCCAATCTATTCCAGGCATAGTTCGCCTATGTGCCACGCTTAATATTGTGGCACGAGGGAATTTCCAGGCAACCTCTGCCCTCCTCAGCGGGATCAGCCAGGCTACAATGAGCTACATATTTTACCAGGTAGTACTGGCTATTTGTGACCTTATCCCTGTTTATATCAAATTTCCTGAGGATGCGGATGAGGTTGCCCAAATAAAGCATGCGTTCTACCGCATGGGAGGGATTCCGAATGTGCTAGGGTGCGTGGATGGTACACATATCCCTTTCCACCCTCCCCGTGCACAGGAGCTGCATTATAGGAATAGAAAACAATTCCATTTCATCAATGTCATGGTGGTATGTGACCATGACATGAAGCTGCGGGCCGTGAGATCTGGCTTCCCCGGCTCATGCCACGATTCCTACGTGCTCCAGCAATCAGTCCTGTGCTGGAAGTTTGAGAACAATGAAATGCCACCTGGCTGGCTACTGGGTAAATAAATAACCATGACAAAGTATTTTGATAAAAATATGTGGCCTAGTAAGCTAAATTTAAAATATGACCAAAAATAACATGTACTATTACTAATTGCTGTCTCTCTCATTGTGTTTATTCCACAGCGGACAAGGGATATGGGCAGAGAACGTGGGTCATGACTCCCGTCAGAAACCCACAGACCTCTGCCCAACTACGCTACAATGCAGCACATCGCAAAACCAGATGCATTGTGGAAAGAACCATTGGACTGCGCTTTCTGTGTTTGGCACGCCCAGGAGGAGAAATGTTGTACAGTCCACAAAAGGTCTCCAAAATCATCCTCGCATGCTGTGTCCTACACAATATTTGCATATGCCACAGAATACAACCCCCTGAAGAAACAGCACTGGTGCTAGAAATCCCCAACATACCCGCAGAAACGACTGAGGACACCCAGACTGGCTTTGAGTTAAGGGAAAGCATGATTACGTAGTTTTTCTCGGTAAGCTAGCTCACCTTAACTATACTCAAAGTACTGGACTACAGGGCCCTTATTTTTGGGGTCCAAAAATAAGGGGTGGTGTGCAAGTTGACCCAAACCAGAATAAGGGGTGGTGTGCAAGTTGACCCAAATAAGAATAAGGGGTGGTGTGCAAGTTGACCCAAACCAGAATAAGGGGTGGTGTGCAAGTTGACCCAAACCAGATTAAGGGGTGGTGTGCAAGTTGACCCAAACCAGAATAAGGGGTGGTGTGCAAGTTGACCCAAACTAGAATAAGGGGTGGTGTGCAAGTTGACCCAAACCAGAATAAGGGGTGGTGTGCAAGTTGACCCAAATAAGAATAAGGGGTGGTGTGCAAGTTGACCCAAACCAGAATAAGGAGTGGTGTGCAAGTTGACCCAAATAAGAATAAGGGGTGGTGTGCAAGTTGACCCAAATAAGAATAAGGGGTGGTGTGCAAGTTGACCCAAACCAGAATTAGGGGTGGTGTGCAAGTTGACCCAAACCAGAATAAGGGGTGGTGTGCAAGTTGACCCAAATAAGAATAAGGGGTGGTGTGCAAGTTGACCCGAATAAGAATAAGGGGTGGTGTGCAAGTTGACCCAAATAAGAATAAGGGGTGGTGTGCAAGTTGACCCAAACCAGAATAAGGGGTGGTGTGCAAGTTGACCCAAATAAGAATAAGGGGTGGTGTGCAAGTTGACCCAAATAAGAATAAGGGGTGGTATGCAAGTTGACCCAAATAAGAATAAGGGGTGGTGTGCAAGTTGACCCAAATAAGAATAAGGGGTGGTGTGCAAGTTGACCCAAACCAGAATAAGGGGTGGTGTGCAAGTTGACCCAAACCAGAATAAGGGGTGGTGTGCAAGTTGACCCAAATAAGAATAAGGGGTGGTGTGCAAGTTGACCCAAATAAGAATAAGGGGTGGTGTGCAAGTTGACCCAAATAAGAATAAGGGGTGGTGTGCAAGTTGACCCAAATAAGAATAAGGGGTGGTGTGCAAGTTGACCCAAACCAGAATAAGGGGTGGTGTGCAAGTTGACCCAAATAAGAATAAGGGGTGGTGTGCAAGTTGACCAAAATTTTTTTTTAAAATGAGGCCTTGGTATGTAATTAAATGCTACAAACCAAAATTAGTAATAAAAACTAACTACACTTTTGTTTTGTTTTTTGGCACCATGAAGAGAAACCAACAATTGTAGGCATTTATTTCTAAAAAAAAACAAAAAAAAAATTTAAAACATTTTACCAAATAAACATGGTGCAATGTGTTTACTACAGAATGTTCTAACATTGATTTCAATCCAACAGCAAACAAACGCTCAGGCGCTGTCTTGAATACCGTGTGAAAAAATAACAGCGCCTATAAAGCTGATCTGAAACATCTCATTCACCAATGTATGCATTCTTCCCAACAACGGCAGATAGCGACTGAGGAGGCCTGCAATAGCGACTCACAGCCGTTCGTGGCGTACACTAGCAGTCGCTCATAGCTTTCCAGCTATACCCCTCTTCTGCATATACAAATGGGGAGCAGAGAGATACAGATCCTTTATTTTGTAGGCTGCATAAGTCATATATAGACACCAGGTATAACATACAACGCTTTCCAGTTACACCCCTCTTATACAGATAGAAACAGTCAACACAGAACCTTTATTTCATAGGCTATATAAGTCATATATACCAGGTATAACAAACAAAGGTCAACACAGAGCCTTTATTTTGTGGCTAAAAAGGGTTGTTCTATATGTGCAGGAGCCGTACCAGTGCAGCTTTATCTCTAAGAGGACCACATTTATAATCAACATCTGAAAAGGCTGTATATTAATATATACAATGTAGAGAGTAGATGTATGATCAGCGCAAATGGAAAATGTAAATGGGAAGCTGCACCTGCATAGGGAAACCTGTAATCCCAAAAGAAGTGTGGAGTTGATGTACTATTCTGTATCTAATAGGGGAGGAACCCTAAAGAGAAAAAGATTAGTAATAGGCGCGCCGGGGGAGGAAAAGGTTAGTATTACATCATAGTCTGGGTCCGGACCTGAAATTTAAAAGGTTAGAGACAAGATAAATATTAGTTGCTGTTGAGGGGTGCAAAAAGGACAATTATTAATTCATGTAACGGAAAACAATGAATGTAAAAAGCTATGTGTGGGTTACCAGACAATCCACCACAAAAATTTCGGCCAAAAGAATCTGCTGCACACTAAAAATGTTATATTAAATATCTATATTTTATTTAAATTAGGCACACGCTATGCACTACAAATATATATCACAAACATTAAAAATCAAATAAAAGCCCCATCTAGGGCTGGACAGATCTCTAATGCTAAAGTATCTTCAAGGATAATAGAAATGTTCCCTATTTCTAATAATTGTATATCTGTGCAAATAAATGATTCCAAGAATTCTTTCTATATGCTATTCAGTGCCTGATTATCATAAAAGTGACAGTGCTACACGAAAACTTTTTTCAAAAAGTGCTCAGTGCTAATATAAAGTGGCCAGTGCTAAGGGTGGTATGGCCGCTGGATGTGGTCAGAGGTGGAGCGCCGTTTTATTTGGTTTTGTGCGGTGGGCAGATACCATTTCTTATGGGCAGCTGTGCGGCTGTGTAAGTAAGGGCACACAAATGGTATACAGGAGGCTGAGAGGGGGGAGAGGTGAGGAGGCTCCTGGCTGCGGCGTCACAATTTCAGCCTGTTAGCCGCTCCAGCGGTGGTGTGTGGAGAGACGCTAGCTGACGCCCCGGGGGCGGTGTGTGGAGAGACGCTGGCTGGGGGTGTCAGCTGTTCGCAGAGAAGAGACTCACTGACGTGCGTTTCGTTGTACCCGATGTTGTCAAGGTGATTGTGGGGACGTGTAGTTCCCTTTTGTAGTTCTATCTTTCTTCTGTTCAGACGAGGGTATGGTGTATGCGCAAGAAGGAAGTGTTCATAGTTGTTACAATTGTAATTAATCATTATGCTGGTCAGCAACAGAGACAAGGTCCCTCTCAGCAAGTATTGCACGCGCCTAAGATGGAGGGTGGATTGGCACTGCCGGACTTCTTGGGATACTTCTTGGCAGGAAAACTGTCTTACTTAAATTAGTAACTTAACCCTAGCGGAGAAAATTCATGCACTACCCTTGCCACAGCCACCGTAGGCTCATATGAACCCCTTAGGCATCAAGAATATCGCTCCTCTAGTTGTAAATGTGATAGACACTACCCAATAGTAGTCTACTAGGCTTGGCACTTAGTTAAAAAGCTGGATATAGAAGTGAAAGATCTGTTTAACAAAGTTTAACCCAGTATTGAATGAACTAGTCACTTATGGGGATGTTACTGTATATGGTGGGGTAAAGCAGATATAAAATACCTTGGACAACTGTTAATAGTGAAATTGTTTTATTGTTATATTGTACTGTATATGGTTTGGCAAAATCTGGCGAACTGCCACGGCGGATTTGGTTTTGCAGATTAAAGAATCCTTGCTGAAAACACATTTTGCAGCTTACGTCCTCATGGTATGGGTCTCAGAATATATGTGTGGTAAAAGCATAATATATTTAATGTGTTAAGGGTTAGTTGTATTTAAAATACTAGTTATCTATCTATCTAGCTCAAAATTACCATTTATAGGTAGAAGAACAGCAGTAACCGTACCTATATTGCTCCCATAACTAATTTAACAAATACAGTTTATAAAAATGTAACTCTTTACGTTCCCATAACAAGATTTCAGCACCATGGAGAGGGCAATATAATTGCACTTTTTACCATTAAAGGGGATCTAAACCCTCCTTGACAATTTTATACCAAAGAGGCTTCTGGTTCAGAGGGACAGTAATCCAACCTAATTCACTCCTCATACGACCAATGAGCCCTGTGAGACATACACCTCTTTTCCTAGGTAGGTTCCATCTGATAAGGGACAAGAAACCAGCAGAAAACATGCTTTGCTCAAGTGTGTACATTTTAATTTAACTTTAAATGATTGCAATATGTGTATTAGTTTTATATTCCATATCCCCCCCTCATCTTTCTCTTTACTTTTCTTTTTAAATGAAACCTTCTATCACCGGTAAACTCACCTTTATCCGTGAATCCCACAATGCTGTCTTCGCCGACAGCCATATCCCGGTATCTATATTGATGTGGTGTGCTCCCATGTCCAGCCTATCATATGTTAGGTGCTGGAGCATGCACACTCTGCAGGGAAACTGGGTAGTCGGCTAGGTCAAGCTGAGGAGGTGGCCTCAGCGATGGAAAAACATCTGGACATTTTTTCTTTTGAAATCGGTCCACCACAGAGCCATCCGTAACGCTTCAGGTACTCGGGCAAGAAGGGTGGGTGATCTGGTGTGGGGGGGGGGGGGGTTGTGTGCTGTTTCAACTAGTGATTTGTGGTTGAACAATATTATACCTACAACAGGGTTTCTTCTAATCACTATTTGCCCAGGTTCTGCATTTAACGCTTATAAAATAAGGGTAGATAATTATATAAATCTGGCATTTGCCAGTTCAGTGAAGTCAAAGATAATAAGCCTGATTCACAGCCTCTTCCGTACGCATTCCTGCATGTGGAAGCTCGGATTTGGATGTTTTTTTGGCTTGTGCTATTCAGTTTAGTGGGTTTTGTACCAAGTTTGCTGTTTTCTGGGACTCTTCAGTTTGCATATGCGAAAACCAGTATTCAATGTATTAATATTTGTCAGACCAAGTTTATGCGTTCACGCTTTTGCAAGTTTGTTTTTTAAACCTGCGCTTGCACATTATTCTGAGCCCTGATTTTGGCAGGGCAATAAAAAACAGAGGTAACCTGGGTAAATGTGTGTATTTCATTTCTATTGTTAGCCTTGCATTTGCAATGTTGGATGTTGTTATCAATTGGGCCCCATAGTATGTATTTTTTGTTATTTTTAGTGTTTCCTATTAGTCTCCCTGCCCTCCCTCTGTAATTGTGTGCTCCTGTCCCTAGTTACAGTCCCTATTCCCCCCTGTTCCTAGTTTAACTACTATTAAATTTGGCCTGCAAACTGTCTGTCTAATGCCAATTAAACATTTTTACCTACTTGCAACTATGCCCCCTATCTCATCAGCTTCTCTTTTTGTTAGATATGCATTTATTTATTTGCCCATTTTTCCTTGTGGTTCCCTTTCATATTAGTTCTCTCTAGGGTTCATTCATGACCATACGTAATTTTTTAATCACGTTTTTTGGAGAGTAAACACTTTTCTTTTAATTTTTTTTTCCCTAAGTGCAGTTCAGCACCATATTGAGCTGTGCATTTTTTTAAGCATAAATGGTGCTGAATTGCACTTCATCATTGTTTTTTGACCCGTGGTGTTGGATATTGAAGAGCAGGTTTTGCTGCCTCTACTATACTGGAGGAGTGCTCCAGTATATACCCTAGAAGGTCGTAAAAATAATCTCCCTCCACAATTATGCCTTGTTGGAGAGGGTGCCGGCATATCTGGAGCAGGCAACCCATGCTGCAGCTCCAGAGGTGCCTGCCCATCTTTATTCGAGCACCCAGAGCCACACTGTCAGTTAGTCTGCCAGCACCTGGTTGACTCCTTCCTTTACTTAATTTGTGTCTGTTTTGTATTTGCTTTGTTTTGTATGTTCTTTGCTGCTGTACCCCCAGGGGCGTAACTTGAAGCGGTACAGGGGGTGCCACCATACTGGGTCCCAGAAGGTCAGGGGGGCCCCATCATTGTTGCTTCTCCACCTTATTTATTATATTTGTGCTCACTTGGCATCGTTTAGAGAAAGGAAGCAGGTATTTGTCTGCATTTGCTATTTCACTCTTTAGTTGTTTATCTGCATCCAAATTAAAAGACCGAAAAAAGTTTACTGCATGAATATGGGGCTGTGAATGGGCCCATTTAATGTTCACATCAGGGCCCTGTCCTGTTTAGTTACGCCACTGTGTAACTCACCTTGTTTTGGTTTTGAGTAAACAAACATACCAAAAAAATTGTGGAGCTACCACGCCGGGCCCCACAAATGGTGCTCATAGCTGCCAACACAGAAAAATTGTAACAAAAGCAAAATGGTTGGGCCCCATGTCAAAATAAAAGAAAAAGTCCACCATGCCAGATTAGGAAGAGGTTGCATGGTGCTCCCTGCTTGGTGTCTGACTGGCTTCCAGGAGGGCCAGCATTCTTTTAGTGTTAGTGATTTGCCACTTAATTTAGGGTATCGGTGCCACAAAATTCACATTGAGGGGCTGCTGCTCAGCCACCCTTGCACCCAGATCCTCATGAAACAGACTGGCAGTCCTCCGCACTACTTTAAAATACCTGATGGAATTACAGCAGAAAGTAGTGCTGTTGGCCCACCAGTTTGCCTCAATTATTTGTCAATGTTGTGACAAAGAGAGGTGGTGTCTGGCTGCAGGGCCTGGCTGGCTGCCTCATGGTCTCTTGGGGTTCCGGGGGCTGTCTGAGGACTGCCCACGGTCTGTGTTGTTGGAGCTGTGAGGCAGCCTGGGTTCTCGGGGTGGCAGAGTGGTTGCTGGTGTCTGTAGGAGATCAGGGGATATCTCCTAACTCTGCTGTCCCTGAGATTCCTCCAGGTCCCGGATTGCTTTCAGGAGAGGCGGGGTCTGTGTGGATAAAGGCAAACATTCGTTTTTGTTTGTTGCCACGGTCCCACACAGCAAATACATGACTTCATTCCATTAGCCTGAGCCCACCACACCTTTGCAAGTAATTAAATTGGCTGTTTGGCATGGCAATTGTAGGTAACCCTTTCTGGCCTCTAGCTTGGTCAACATGTGTGTCCCAGGCAAGCACTCCCTGTTACACAGTTACATAGTTAATATGGTTGAAAAAAGACATATGTTCATCAAGGTCAACCAAGGGTGTTGTGGTAGGAGGAGTTATTTTTTATTTTACTTCTTGTTTTTTTTCTTTTACTGATAACAGCTAAAATTAACTGTTAATATAATTTTCTTGTAAATAAGAATCTAATCCTTTTCTGAAGCTGTCAGCAGTTGATGCCGTAGCAAGCTTCTGTGGGAGGATATTCCACAGATTTGTAGTTCTTATGTTAAAAAATTATTGTCACCTCCGGAGATTGAACTCCTTTTTTTCTAGTTGAAGGAAGTGCCCCCTTATCTTTAGGGAGGAATTTACCTGAAATAGTGTTTCCCCATATGTATTGTATTGCCCAATTATATATTTATACAAGTTAATCATGTTGTCTCCTCTTAAGACTAAACAGATCATAATCTTTCCTCAAAACTAAGATCCTTCATTCCTCTTAGTTTGGTAGCTCTCCTCTGCACCCTTTCCATAGTCAGAGCATCCTTTCTATGAACTGGTGCCCAGAACTGGACGGCACATTCCAGGTGCCTTGTATAGAGGCAAAATTACATCCTTATCCTGTGATTCCATGCCTCTTTTAATGCATGACAATAGTTTGGTGGCATTGAAAGCAGCTGCTTGATATTGCAGTGATTCTCACAGTTTTGGCACTATACCAGTTGTTAGTGAGTCTTTAAATATTCGAGTGTGGTGAGATAACTGAGCTGAGTTCTTTAAGAACTCTTGGGTAAAGTCCATCTGGTCATGCAGTCTTACTCACATTTAAATTATGTAATATTCCTTGGATGATAACCATGTTTAGCGTGTTGAGTATTATACTTGGGCTATTGCTATCAGTGGCATATACTGTGTTGGCTCCTTGCACCTCTCTTGTGTACACAGCTAAAGAATCCATTTAACATCTCTGCCTTATCTTCATCCCCAGTGACCATTTCTCCATTATTAATTAGGGCACCTACCTGTTCTGATTTAGTTTTCTTTGAATTAATATATTTAAAAAAACTTTAAAAATGCCCTATTCTTGTCCTTTATTGCCCTTTTAACGGCAGGTGTCAGCCGTGAGGGGTTTTATTTTAACCGCATATATTTGTTACCAATAGGAATACATTTAGCCAGGTTAGTACTACATTTAAAAGCATTTGTCATCTTTATCTTTATTCCTCAACAGATGCTTCCAATTTATGTCCTGGAGTGCAACTCTGAGCCTGGGGAAGTTGGCATACCTAAAATTCAGTGTTTTTGCCCTCCCAGACAGTTTATGTTGAATACTAACTGTATTGTGGTCACTGTTACCAAGATTTTCATGGACTGTTACCATCCCTATCAGGTCATCATCATTTATGCTTTAAATTCTTGCTTTACATAGAGAAACACTCCGCCCCCTTTCCTATTTGCTCTGTCTTTCTGAAAAAGAGCAAAACCTTGAAGTTTGACAGTACAGTCCTGTGTAGAATACAGCCATGTTTCAGCCACATCAATAACATCAATATATTCTTCCAGTAACAGAGCTTTAAGCTACCCCACCTTACTTTCCAGACCCCTGGCATTTGTGAACATACACTTTAATTTCCTATCTAGTTTGACGTGTTGAGCTTTAGCATTAGATTCTGCAGTAATGCATCTGCCTAATTTTTTACTGCTCGTTCCTTATCCATCATAGCAGTCATTCCGCCTTATAATTCTCCACCCACCATCATATGCTTTCCCCTAGGTAACCTATCTTCCCCTTTGTTTTCTCTCTTTCCCTCCCCCACTCATCTATAGATTAAATACTCCTCCACCCCTTCTAGTACCCTCTTACCCAAAACAGCAGCCCCCTTCCATTCAGTTGCAAATTATCTGTAGAATACAGTTGTTACCCCAATGAAATGTCAACCCAGTGCTCTAGGAACCTAAATCCTTCTGCCCTGCATCAGGACTTGAACCATGTGTTTAACTCTCTAAGCTCCCACTATCGTTCATGTATAGCACATGGCACATGTAGTATTCTAGAGAATATAACCGTGGAAGTCCTTCTCTTCAACTTGATACCTAATTCCTTAAATGTATTCTTGAATAGAGATGAGCGAACTTTTGAAAAATTCGATTCGGCCGATTTGCCGAATTTTCCGGGAAAATCGTTTCGGTCCAAATTTATTTGCGACGAATCGCTATTAAAAAACGGCTATTTCTGGGCATCTGAGAGCCTCCATAGGGTTGTAGAACGTTTTGCTTGGCTGTAACATGCATAGGATGCATGCTGGGTTAGTGAAATACCATTGTAAAGAAGTATGACATGCAAATCAGAGGCGTCGCTATTAGATTCGCTGTCGCAGAGCGGCACAATTACAGAGCCTTGAGGTGGCATCAGCATGATGAGCCCATATATTGCCTGAAAACACACCCTGAACTTGGCAGCAGCATAGGGAGCCCATATATTGCCTAAAAGACACACCCAGGAGTTGGCAGCAGCATTAGGAGCCCATATATTGCCCGAAATACACACTCTGTACTTGGCAGCAGCATAGGGAGCTCATATATTGCCTGAAAGACACACCCAGGAGTTGTCAGCAGCATAGGGAGCTCATATATTGCCTGAAAGACACACCCAGGAGTTGGCAGCAGCAGCATAGGGAGCCCATATATTGCTTTAAAAACACATTGGAGTTGGGAGCAGCATAGGGAGCTCATATATTGCCGGAAAGACACACCCAGGATTTAGCAGCAGCATAAGGAGCTCATATATTGCCTGAAATACACACCCAGGATTTGGCAGCAGCATAGGAAGCCCATATATTGCCTGAAAGAGCAATAAAAATTAAGATTAACGTAAAGCATTTCCTCAATAATTACTTGTGGTCTGATGTGGAGGATTGTCTGTAACTGGAGAGCAGCGCTCTCCAGTATCTATATTTCTTTAGTGTTGGTCTGGCACCATGATCAATGTACTCTGATGCATCAGGCATTGGTGGGTGGAAATCTTGGCTGATCCATGCCCGATTAATTTCCACGCAGGCCAGTCTCTCATAAAAACATTTTTCAAGTGTACTGGAGCACATTGAATAGCCCTCATCAGAGCATCACATACGCACATCTAAGAGTTTAATCACTTTGTTCCTGTTAAAGTCTTCAGGGCCTAGTTACTTCTTAGTGAAAGGCCATAGATAGTTACACACCTGCTCCTGTTTTAAGTGTAGTGTCAGGCAGAGTAGTGCCAGGATGGGCACAGAGAAATTGCAGAGGCCTAAATTCATCAAGCAGAGGTTGCAGCAGACTAGGGGTGAGTGGCAGCAGGAGTCTCAGTGAGAGGCCTGATTTCCCGGTATCGGCTAGCGGTATCAGCTAGCGGTCATCCATTGGTTCACACGATCATCCACTTCATCACAAGTGACATCTGACACCCCCAGTCAACTGTCGGTTATATCTTATGCTTTGGGTTCAGCTCCGCTATTCAGTGAGGACGATCTGATAATCTGAAAAATCAGCAGCTACTGCCCAGCCAAGAAGTGGAGGAGACACTCGCCGCTTCTTCCACTAGGCGGGCAAGTAGTGATGAGGAAAGTGGCGTGGGGGGTGGTGTTGCAAGCGTTTTGGCTCCTTAAGCAAACACTGTTGAGGAACCTGAGGAGAACATCAGTGAGTTTTGAGGGCAATTTTAAAGGCTTGGAGTGATGGAGAGTGACAGATTTAGCGGTCAGCATGGTGACAGAAGGGGAAAGTATGGAGGCAAATGTGCTCGGGGTAGACCACTTGCTGCGCAGCAGGCTACCTTTCCAGGAGGTAGTGGAAGAGGGCCCTGGAGTCATCGGCGGCGGCGGCGGCAGCAGCAGTGAATTAGTGCGGACTGTTGGTAGGAAAATCAGCTACTCGGCGATGTGGCAGTTTTTCATCAAGCATGCGAAGGAGGTTAACATGGCTATATGAAAGATGTGTAGGCAGAAGGAGAAGTGTGGCCAGGGTCCCTGCGTCAATATTTGCAGCGTCACCATAAAGCGGCCTGGGAGAGTTGGCTCCAAAGTGGTGGTCCAGCCTGCTGGAACAGGGAGGGGCGTGCCACTGCCACCCAGTGGCACGCCGCTCCCTGTTCCAGCCAGCCAAGGCTCCACCACCTCCTGTGTGTCAAGCCATGTCCAAGAGACAACAGTATGTGCCCACTCATCCAACGTGCAGAAGCTAAATGTGCTCCTGTATAAGTTGCTGGTGCTGCAGTCCCTCCTTTTTGAGGTGGTGGACCTTTCAGAGAACTGATGGCTTGTGCCGAGCCGAGGTGGAGAGTCCCACGCTGTCATTTCTTTGTGAAGAAGGCAGTACCAGCCCTGTACAATTTTGTTGAACAGAAGGTGGGCAGTCCTTTAGCCTGTCAGTGTGTACCAAAGTGCATGGCAGTGCCTACGTCTGGAGCTGTAACTACGGTCAGGGACAATACATATCCTTTAAGGCCCACTGGGTGATTGTGGTTCCTGCACAACCACAACAGCAACTTGGACAGGTCCCTCCGCTGTGGCCTCCACACTCCTAGGCCGTTGTGCCTGTGACAGTGCACTTGCACTTAGCAATGGTGTCACAGAAAAAAGTGCCTAATTGTCAATTACATATTAATTGTTAACATTTATCTTATTTGAACACATTTATTATAATAACATATAATAACATATAACATAATAACAATAGCATATAGCATAATAACAATAACATATAAAATGTATCAATTTTTAGGGGGGGGGTAAATTTTATATTTTTTTTCCTTTTCTTTTTTTTTTAAATTATTTTGTATTTTTTAAAAATATATATTTATATATATATATATATATATATATATATATATATATATATATTTTTTTTTTTTTTTTTGTTTTTTTCTTTTTCCCATTGTCTTTTTTTAATATTTTGTTTCTTTTTTTTTTTTTTCAGTGCCCTTCCAGCCTACCATGTGTGCAGGACATGGCGGTTTCACGCTGTTCTTCTCCCAAACTGCCAATGGGAACCATGGTGACTGACAATGGGAAGAACATCTTGTCTGCGCTGCGACGAGGGAGCCTGAGCCATGCGCCCTGTATGGCACACGTGTTCAACCTAGTTGACAAGCATTTTCTGAAGTCTTCCCCCCATCTGCAAGACATCCTAACAACGGTAAGGAAACTTTGCATGCACTTAAACCACTCCTACACTGCCAAGCACACCCTTCTTGAGCTACAGCATCAGAACGGTATCCCCCAACATAGTCTGTTTTGCGATGTTTCCACCCTCCATATGTTGGATCGACTATACGAACTGAGAAAAGCCATCACTGATTTCTTGATGATCCAAGCGGATAGGGGGACTCCCCTGTGTAACTTCAATGTAAACCAGTGGCAGCTAATACGTGACACCTGTCGTTTGCTCAGGCCCTGTGAAGAAGCCATTTATTAGTCAGTCGCCAGGACTACGGGATGAAAGATGTGATTCCACTGCTTTATGTACTACAACACATGTTGGAAACCATGGCTGGTCAGGGCACTGGAGACATGGCGCCTACATTTCACGGCCACATTAAGCCTGTGGGGGCTGAAGTGGAGGAGGAGGAGGGGGTGGGGCACAGCGAAGCACAGTTTAGGTTTGACAAAATGCCCATTTTATCTAGTCATCTGACAGGAGAGGAGGAGCAGGAGCAGCCAGAGGAGCTAGAGGGTTGTGAGGAAGGCGAGACAGAGGATCCAGACACACCATGGCAGTATGCAGTGGAGATGGAGACCGGTAGTCCCTCCAAGTCACTTGCACAAATGGCACGATGCATGCTCACGTGCTTGCGTAGTGACCGCAGAATTATCTCCATTTGTCAGCGGAATGACTTCTGGCTCTCCACCTAATTGGACCCTCGCTACCGGCACAAAATGGGGGCATTTTTTACACCCACTGAGAGGGAGGACAAACTGACCTACTACAGAGACATTCTATATAGTCAGTTGGCCGATGCCTATTTGCGCCATGGTCCATACTGTGATGCCCAGCCGGACACCAGCCTTCTGTAAGCAGGCAACCCCCAATCTCCATCGCCGCTTCTGCCTATAGTCAAGCCCCAGTTTGCCGGGACGCTAGGTACGCCTCACCGGACACGGTAGCCCCCAGGTCTTAATAGGAGCAAAGGATGGCTGCTTACGGTGAAGGCCGATGAACCACAAGGGTATCCCGAAGCCGAGGTCGTTCACAGGTAGTCAATCCGGAGGGTGCGACAAGAGTACAGGGATGAGACAGGTGCGTAGTCAGGGGTAGCCAAAGGGTCAAGCCGGGAGGTCAGAGCGGGGTATCCAGAGGGGCAGGCAGGTTCCTGGTCAGACAAAGCAGAGGTCGGTACAGGCAGCAGACAGGAATGGTCAATCAAGCCGGGTCGGAATCAGATAACAACTAACAGAATCACACCCTAATCACAAGCGACCCGCATAGTGAGGCTAATCATGAGCAGCAGAAAGACCCGGAGTAGACCCTGAATCAGCATGTACTGTCATACCTTGACATGACCATGCCAACGCACCTTGAGGACCTGCTGGACTTATGGGCAGCCAAACTTGACTTTTGGCCGCAACTGGCAGAGTTGGCCCTGGGAAAGCTGTCCTGCCCAGCGAGTAGTGTGCCATCTGAACGGGTGTTTAGTGCAACGGGAGCCATAGTCATGCCAAGGAGAACTCGTCTGTCCTCGAAAAATGTGGAGAGACTCACCTTTAGAAAGATGAATCAGGCATGGATCAGCCAGGATTTCCAGCCACCAATGGCTGATCCATGGTAGTAGCTGATGCATGGTAGCTCCTTATGCTGCTGCCAACTCCAGTGTGTGTCTTTCAGGCAATATATGGGCTCCCTATGCTGCTGCCAACTCCTGGGTGTGTCTTTCAGGCAATATATGGACTCCCTATGCTGCTGCTGCCAGTTCATCTGTGTGTCTTTCAGGCAATATATGGGCTCCTAATGCTGCTGCTGCCAACTCCAATGTGAGCACTCTTAAAAGACACATGCTAGCATATTTGGGATGCCCCCCCGGTTAAAGGCAATGGCTGCTGGCAATTTGTCAACGTGACTTTCTTTACCAAATGCAACCAGTTAATAGACAGGTACTCTTGAAAAATTTTTGCTAGTGTTTGGGATGCCCCCCCCCCCCCCGGCGAAAGGCAAATTTTGCTTAAAAAGTGACTTTGCTTACAAAATGCAACCAGTTATTAGACAGGTAGTCTTGAAATATTATTGCTAGTGTTTGGGATGCCCCCTGCTCACATACAGAGGTGGCCTCCTTTGATTGTGGAAAAGTGACTTTGCTTATAAAATGCAACCAGTTGGTACACAGGTAGTCTTGAAATATTACTGCTAGTGCTTGGGATGCCCCCTGCTCACATACAGAGGTGGCCTTCTTTGATTGTGGAAAAGTTACTTTGCTTATAAAATGCAACCAGTTAGTACACAGGTAGTCTGGAAATATTACTGCTAGTGTTTGGGATGCCCCCTGCTCACATACAGAGGTGACCTCCCTTGATTGTGGAAAAGTGACGTTAATTATAAAATGCAAGCAGTTATTAGACAGGTAGTCTTGAAATATTAATGCTAGTGTTTGGGAGGCCCCCTGCTCACATACAGAGGTGGCCTCCCTTGATTGTGGAAAAGTGACGTTAATTATAAAATGCAAGCAGTTATTAGACAGGTAGTCTTGAAGTATTAATGCTAGTGTTTGGGATGCCCCCTTCTCACATACAGAGGTGGCCTCCCTTGATTGTGGAAAAGTGACGTTAATTATAAAATGCAAGCAGTTATTAGACAGGTAGTCTTGAAATATTAATGCTAGTGTTTGGGATGCCCCCTGCTCACATACAGAGGTGGCCTCCCTTGATTGTGGAAAAGTGACGTCAATTATAAAATGCAAGCAGTTATTAGACAGGTAGTCTTGAAATATTAATGCTAGTGTTTGTGATGCCCCCTGCTCAAATACAGAGGTGGCCTCCCTTGATTGTGGAAAAGTGACGTTAATTATAAAATGCAACCAGCTACACAGGTAGTCTTGAAATATTTATGCTAGTGTTTGTGATGCCCCCTTCTCACATACAGAGGTGGCCTCCCTTGATTGTGGAAAAGTGACGTTAATTATAAAATGCAAGCAGTTATTAGACAGGTAGTCTTGAAATATTAATGCTAGTGTTTGGGATGCCCCTTGCTTATATACAGAGGTGGCCTCCCTTGATTGTGGAAAAGTGACGTTAATTATAAAATGCAAGCAGTTATTAGACAGGTAGTCTTGAAATATTTATGCTAGTGTTTGGGATGCCCCCTGCTCACATACAGAGGTGGCCTCCCTTGATTGTGGAAAAGTGACGTTAATTATAAAATGCAAGCAGTTATTAGACAGGTAGTCTTAAAATATTAATGCTAGCACGCTTTTTAAAGAATGACACCAGGTAAAGGAAAAGCTAAATAGGCAGGTGTGTTATTAACACTAAATAGGCTTGAAAGCTAATGCTAACAGTTTAAACTATCCCTGTCTTTATCTGTCACTGTCACTGCCACAGGCTCTCTCCTTCTCTATCTGCCCCTCGCTCTGCTTCTTCTGTTCATTGTTCTATCTATCTATCTATCTATCTATCTATCTATCCCTCGCTCTCTCCCTGCCTGATCTGCTCTGGCCGCAATACAGTGTCAGAATGATCTTCCGCAAGACGGCCACCGTTTATATTGGGCTGTGACATCATCGGTAAGCCTGTCTGCTGATAGGTAGCATGTGGCACCTACCCAGCATTCCTTGCCCCATGGGACATGTCCTGACATGTGGATCCACCATTTTAGATGGGCTGTATAGCAGTAAATGGGGTTTTAAGGAAGCGATTTGTGCCCACTCTGGCCACTAAGTGGCCACTCCTAAGCCCAGAAGGAGTGGGGCGCAGGCTGGCAGGGGCACAAGCTCTGCTGCTGAGCCCTGGGCTCCGCTGTGGGCTCGGCATTGGGCTCCACAGTGGGGCCCGCACTGGGGTGCTTCCTGGGCTCCAGTGTTCAGACCGGTTACTGGAGCATGGTGGGGTGTAGAGTTACCCCTGTGTGTAGCTCTACCACTGCTGTCACACCACACTGCTGTGGGGGACCTGCTCAAAGTGCATAGTGTGAATGGTAGCAAGTAAGTGCCTGTGGCATGAGCGTTGGTGCTTGGAGCTGGGGGGCCTTGGCTGAGTGCTGCATTCCCATCTGCCATGCCTGGCCTCTGGGCTTTGGGGGCTGCAGTGGCGTCGAGCTTGTGGCATGGTTAATGCCAGGGTAAGCACTGCCATCAAAGGACTGGTGTCAGGTGTTTGCTTTTATATATAAGTGGGTAATTGGACACCAATTGAGACAGGTCAGCACAGGCATTTGCAACCTAGAGGCTACTACATCATGGGCATCTAAATGTCATCCAGGATTCGCTGGGGTACATTAGCGCAGGGGTGCGTCACACTGCTGGAAGAAGCCGGAGAAGGCCCTCTGCAACATGACACCATCCCTGTTCACCCACGAGCAGGAAGACATAATGCTGGTAAGTACCAATGCTATACCATGCTATGCTATGAAGGCATATAAACCAAGGCACATGGTGGCCTGCACAGTAATGGTGGAGGCCTGATTTGGGTAGACTTAAGAGCACAAAAATGTGCCAACAACAACCCTGTCTGCCTGTTGGAGGCCTAGACGTGAAACAGGCCACCACCGTTGGTATGCCACCCCACATGTGCCTTAGTAACCATGCCGCCAGTCATACGCTGTGGCCTCTGTAACATGTACCACCCTTTCCTGTTTGTAGCAGGACGCTGGGGGCTTAGATGTGTGTAGGCCAAGGGGTAGGGGATACCTGTTACAGTATAAGACAGGAGCAAGCCCCTAGACCTTCCAAACCGCCAGTAATGGAGGTCTGAAGAGCTGGGGCAACCACTTTGCGTAGGTGCATCAGCGAGTCCAATCTGCTACTAATGGCGGCCTGGAGAGCTGGGTCTGCCAGGTGGCCTAGGTGCATCTGCAAGGTCAATTCGCCAGTAAAGGTGGCCGGGAGAGCTGGGAGCAATTTGGAGATTCCTAGGCACATGCTGGTTTGGAGTAGCATCATGCACCTACTACTATGTGCATATGCACATACTGGCGAGGTCACTCTCAGCCCAAAGAGGTAGGCAACTAGAGAAGACCGACCAGTGCCACAGCAAAGACTGGGTGTATAGGTAAGGCGTCATCTCCAACCATTGCCAGTGTCCTCATCCTCCTCTTTGGACTCACCACCACACCACCGAAACCAGTTGAAGAGGAGGAGGCCCAGGTGTTGGGCTTGGAGTCAGACCAGGGCCGGCATCAGCGCACGGCAAGGCAGGGCAGCTGCTAGGTGGGCCCTGACCTCCAGGGGGGCCCACTGACAGGGCCGGCATCCAGATTTGGGTGATGTGATGTGACTCTTCACCACAAAGGGGCCCACTGAGAACATCCTGCCCAAGGTCCCACATAAACCTGGAGCCGGCCCAGCATGCATGTGGCTAGTTCTAACATCTCTTTTCATGTCCTTACAGACCCCAAGTAAGGCATTGAGGCGTGGAGTGGCTCCATAAAATTCCTACAGAGATGCACTAAGTATTGAGCATTTGTGGGCATTTACCAGAGATAATTGGCACACATGCGTTCAACCAGATGCTGAACCAGCAGGGAGAAGGTAAGTCACACTACAGGGATGCACACAAACATGGGATGCCCCCAAGGTGGGGTGCAACAAAAAACCCGTATGCATATGCCGGCATGGCAGTAAGATGGCCACAGAGCACTTGGATCTAAGGACTCCGCGGCAACATGCGGCTGGAAACAGGTATAAACTCGGCTTCCAATGCTAGTTCGCAGGCCGAAACAGTAACTGCTCGGCTAAAAATCTTGGGTCGCGGCTGAGAATAATACACACAACTTCCCAGTTTTCCTAGTTGGCTTTCGCAAAAAAACAAGCAATTACGGAGAGGCTTTAAATCAGACTTATTGAGATAAATGGCCCTACAATCACTGAGCTTTGCCCCTTTAAGTACACAATAATAGATACCATCTAGAACAGGTGACTTGTCTAGCTTTACCTTTTCCAGATGTATCCGGAATTCTGCTTGTGTAAGGCAAGGTCTGTTTTGATTTTTTTTCTTTTTTCCATCATACGATAAGATAATGGCAATTACCACTATGCCTTCTGTAATTACATTCCCTAGTACCTATTTTGTCACTCTTCTTGTTCCTTGCAGTTTGTATCATTATATTTAGAGATGGGCGAACCCAATCCACAGTTCTGTAAGGAACTTTTAGAGTTTAGGTTCCTAAATCCGAACACAGGCTTCAGCCAGTCCGTGTTAGAGTTCAACATCTGGATCAAAGATGAAAAAGCAGCCAATCAACCCGTTTCACCTAAGGGTGCAGCAGCAGGAAGCTGATAGAAATCATCTCAGCTGGAGCAACAAATAGATCGCCGCCAGCTCCCATGAGTGAAGACACTTTTAATGGCAGCACTGCAGCTGGTACTAGAAGTGTCCTCACTCATGGGAGCAGGTCATCGTATTGTAGCTCCGGCTGGGGCCAAATTCAAACAAACACAGCTGCCGCTGAGGAAGAGGATGGAGCTGAGGTGAATCAAAGCAGCATGCTTACTGCTGCAAATTCTGCACCCCCCCCCCCACCCTGCACCGCAGCCACCTCCAAAAGTTCGGGTCCCCAAGCCCAAACATTCAATCAAAGTTCAGACAGAACTTTCTGGACCCAAACTTTGTGGGGTTCGCCCATCCCTAATTATAACATATAATTAATAATAATATATTGGTTTTGCTATCTTGAGTAGAGATGTTAAAATGGTACAACTTGGATCAATTTCAATTTGGAATAAAATAATTTGGCAGTATTCATCAGTATTGACCTTTTCCAAATCCCAACATCATTTGTCATTTATTTTTAATCCTTTTTTTTACTGACATGATTAACATTTTACAATTTTCGATATTTCTGATTTTCTAATTTGTCAGTGGGGGTCATGCTAAATATTTGGTTAAACCAGTAAAAAAAAGTATTTTTCTACCTTTTTTCCCCCAAAGTTACCTGTGATGAGGCATTTTTTTTTTAATTCTTTATTTATTGGACTTTTGTATACAACATAGAAACTGAGAACAAAGTAAAATGTAGAAGAAAAAACAATTTCGTGCATTGTCTGATATTCTTAAATCACATTCAATAAAACAGTGAAGAGAATCGCACAGATATATAAACAAACTAGTATAAGAAAGTAAAACAATAAAGAAAGAAGGGAGGGTAAGGGGGGAGGGCGTCTACATCTAAGTACATCTACTCAAGCTTCCTGAAGCAGTGCCTTACATTCAACTGAGTCTGAGAAGACCATCCAACTGTACCAGGTCCTTGTGTATTTCTCGAACCCTCCCTCCTGGTTTAGCACTAGATCCTCGAAACGCATGGTTTCATTGACCTTCAGCACCCAACTGGCCAAGGAGTGGGGGGGGGGGGAGGTCTTTTTCCACATCAGAGGAATGCAGGTTTTGGCGGCATTGAGAAGGGGACACACGAGGGATCTCCTATAGTCTTTCAAGGGCATCTTCCCTAGGTGGAGTAAGCATATTCCTGGATCAGTGGGTACTGTTTCCCCAGTGACTGCCCCTATCACTCTCCTCACAGAGTCCCCAATAGTGCCGAAGTTTAGGGCAGGACCAGAATATATGAAGAAGGTCACCCCCCCGCAGCACCACACCTCCAACAGTTGTCCGGTTCGCAAGGGAACCATTTGTGCAGGGTTGCCGGAACTCTGTACCAACCGGTAAGAATTTTGTAACTACATTCTTGAGTCCGGGTACAAATGGAGGTCCTATGTGGCGCTGCGAGAAGTCTCCTTGGCTGCTCCAGCGTAAATGAAACCCCCAAGCTTCTTTCCCAATGTTTGACAAAATGGAAGCTTCCTGGGGGGGTAATCAACATTCTGTAAATAGATGAGAGCACGTGCCTCTCCACATTGGGACTGGAACAAAGCTCCTCAAACTGGGTCACTGGGCGCATACCCCCTGAGAAACCCTGTAAGGACTGAAGGAAATGTGTTAGCTGTGTTTGTTCCCATTTAGACCATCTCTGAACGGAGCCTTTCAGTGCCAAGTCATCGGTCTTAGCCCAACTTGCCTGCGCCCAGAAGTGCCTAGCTCTACACAATCCTGCCCTGCGCCACTCTCTCACCTTAGGGCCGCTACACCCGGGGGGGAATTGTGGGTTTCCCAACACTGGGAGCATTGGGGAGGGGGATGGGGAGATCCCAGAGAACTCATTAAACCTCCTAAAAATGCGTAAGGTGGCCCCAACAGTGGGGTGCTTTAGCGCCCCGGAAATGTCCTTCCCCTTTAGCCAAGGTAGGTTAGCCAACGGAAACTCCCCAGAGCCCTGTTCCAGCCCAACCCACTGTTTGTGTCCTGAGTGTATGCACCAATCCACCACTCTACCCAGATGAGTAGCAGCATAGTACAACACTGGGTCTGGAAATCCCAGCCCTCCCTCCACCTTGGATCTGGCCAAAATAGCTCTGCTCAATCTGGGTTTTTCCCCCTTCCATATGAACCTGGTAAATAGGGCTCTGACCTTCCGGAGGAAGGCCTGCAGAACCGCAACTGGCAGAGCTTGGAGTAAATAAAGAAGGCGGGGGAGAAGGTTCATCTTGACTGCATTTGTACGCCCAAACCAAGAGATCCCTCCCAAGGACCATCTAGCGATGTCGTCAGAGAATTTTTTCAAAAGGGGGGGGGGAGTTCATATTGAAGATCTTAGACAGATCGTTCCCAATCCTAGTTCCGATGTAAGTGACCCCCTCCTTAGCCCATCTGAAGGGGAATGCCTCCCTGACTCTCGCAAAGCGCTGTTCAGGATTTCGGATTTGGAAAATTTTATTTTGTATCCTGATAGATCACCGTATCTTTTAAGTTCTTGCATCAAATTGGGCAGCAAGACCTCTGGGGCGGACAGACAGAAGATTAAATCGTCAGCGCAGGCTGCAACTTTGTAGTGGGTTTTGGGGCCCTCCAAGCCTTTAATATCAAGGTCCTTGCGGATGGAGCACAACAGCGGCTCAAGTGTCAGCATAAAAACCAGGGTGGAGAGAGGACAACCCTGTCTCGTCCAGTTATTGATCATGAAGGGATCGGAGATTACTCCATTGACTTGCACCGATGCCGAGGGGGTTCTATAAAGGCTCGTAATCCAGTTCATAAGGTTTGAACCGAGTCCAATATGGCTAAGAGTAGCGTATATAAATTGCCAACTGACTCTGTCAAAAGCCTTCTCGGCATCGGTTGCGAGCAAGAGGGAGGGTTTATTGACTGGGCTAAGTGCACCAGGTTCAACACTTTGACAGTGTTGTCCCTAGCTTCCCTATGGGGCATGGACCCCACTTGGTCCAGGGCGATTACATTATGGAGTTGGGGGGCGATTCTTGATGCCAGGATCTTTGCAAATATCTTGACATCAAAAGTGAAATGGGCCGGTAGCTAGCACACTGTACGGGGTCTTTTCCTTCTTTGGGCAGAACTGTGATGTACGCTCTGAGAGAATCAGGGGGGAGGGCCTCACCATCTTTGAGCGAGTTAAGGACCTTAAGCAGGTTAGGGGTCAGGAGGGGGAACATTTTCTTATAATATTGGGAGGGGAAACCATCCGGTCCTGGAGCCTTTCCGCTAGCTGTCTCTGCTACCGCCTTCTGCAGTTCCAACGAGGAGATGGGGTCTTCCAACGTCTCCACCACCTCTGCCGGCAACTTTGGGAGCCCCGAGTCCTTTATATACTCTGAAATATGAGAGTCTATATCAAGCTTCCCTATTCCCTGGATGTTGTAAAGGGATTCATAGAATTTGCGGAAGGTTTCCGCTATTCTCTCTGTTAAGTGCTCACTACGATCCTCTTGATTTACAATCTTTGGGACATAAGATTTCACCCTTTCCACTCTAAGTGCCCTTGCCAGAAATTTCCCGCATTTGTCCCCCGCTTCATAGAACCTTTTCCTACATTTGGCCCACTGTGCCTTCACTCTATCACATCACAATGACTTGAGTTTCTCTCTCAGAGACATTAAGGTCGCCAAGTGGGCCACGGCAAGGGACATCTTATGTAACTTTTCTATTTTCCCTATCTCAGCAAGGAGGTCCTTGATTAGTTTTGCTTTTTCCCTCTTAATTCTAGATCCAATGCTGATTAGGGAACCTCTGATTACGCACTTATGCTTTTCCCAGAGGACCCCGGGGCTAATCTCCGGCGATGAGTTACAATCAAAGAATTTTTTAATTTCCTCTTGGAGCTCAGTTACAATTAGTTGGTCATCCAGGAGAGAGGAGTTTAGGTGCCAGGACCAGCTTCTAGGGATGGGACGGGGGAGGGAAACTGACAAAGAAACAGGGGCGTGATCTGATAATGTAATATTCCCAATAGAGGAGTCCACCACTCTAGAGAGTGAGGCGTGAGGCCCAAGAAATAGGTCGATTCTCGAATATGGCCTATGCGGGGGAGAGAAAAAGGTATAGTCCCTCTCAGAAGGGTGCTGAATACGCCAGGGGTCTATCAACTGGTATTGGGCTAGCACCTTTTTAAGTCGCCTCAATTTGGCATATTACTCGTGTGGTTATTGTGATGGGGCATTTTTACAGGTTAGGTACATCATGTTTCCAAGGAAGTAAAGGTATGTGTTTTTAAGTTTGGAAACAACAGAACCCTATGGGCTATTTGGTGACCCATAGGGTGCTGTTATATCCAAACTTAAAAATGTATCCTTACATCATTGGAAATTAATGTACCTAAACTGTAAAAATGTGCCATCACATGTACAGATGAGTTTTGGGGATAAAACATAGGACAAAGACTTTTTTTGCACTTTTTTGTGTGCTCATTACGGTACAAAACATTTTCAGGCATTAGATATACTATGGAACACAGTTAAGACATTACTAGGAACCTGGGGGCCTCGATACAGTAAGAGCTGAAAAAAATCTCATGGTAATAAAAACTTCACTTCATGAGAAGAAAACATGAGAACTTCATTGTTACTGAATCACCAGCTAGAAGACAAGGAAAACCAATGGCACTTTTTGCCACAGTGTAAAAAGGAGTAAACTGTTCACTGGTACAATACCATTGACTTTCATTGGGGCTGATTCAGAGCCTGCCTGTGAATGCTCGCTTTTTTTAGGAACTGATCTCGAAAACCGGGAAATGGTGAACGCTTGTATCATTCTGCGTTCCAAGAAAAGTTTGTTCATGTCTAAGCTGCTGTATTTGCTTTGCCTAGGCATATGTTTAGCCAAGCATTTAGGGTATTTGCAGCCAAAGTAGTCTTGGAAGCCGAGGACGTAACTTGGCATGGATCCCATTGCTCTCGGTGTGAGATGTTCTGCGGTGGCTTTCTTGCATATGCCTTTTTTAGTTTTTCCCAGCAATTTTAAGGTGGCCACCACAAGGTACGGACATAAATAAGATGGGGGAGTGGAACATTTTGAGCCCCAGTGTGGTCAGATTCCTGGCACCCAGTATGTTACGCTCCTGCCCTCTATAGTTAGGCACCTGGCCAGACCCGTGTTTTGGGATTATGAATACCTTTTAGGAACCTGGGGGTGTATGTATGTGTGTCAGACAACTGACTGTATCACACCAGAGTGTTATTCACATTAAAAATACACTTACCTAGCTACACTGGATGTCACAGACCTCTGGGGCTCAGAGAGACTACGTCTGCTATTATCCCCTCCCACTGGCTACCACTGGCCTTAGGGGCTTAGAGAGACTGCTTCTGCCACCCACCCTCCACTGGCTTTAACAAGCCTGCATTTATCACACCTGCAGTTCAGGCAGTCACTAGTGGGAGTCAGCAAAGTTGAATGGACATCAAAAATTACCCCTCATTTGCTGCACCATTGTCAAGCTCAGGGTATGTGGGGTGCACCCTCTGGTGCAGCAGGATTTTGTTTGTTAGATTGCTCTTCTGAAAGACAGCTGGTTCTTCAAGTCTCCTTCTGCATCCGGCAATGAGCAGGTTTCTTTCTGGATTTCCTGCTGGCTCTCTGTCCTGTGTCCTGGTGTTAGTCTGTACCCAGACCCTGCTTTGTGTTGCATCTGGGGCCCTGCTTTGAGTCTGCACCCAGGCCATGCTTTGAGTCTGCACCCAGGCCATGCTTTGAGTCTGCACCCAGGCCATGCTTTGAGTCTGCACCCTGGCCCTGCTTTGAATCTCCACCCAGGCCCTGTTTTGAATCTGCACGCAGGCCAGGTCTTGGATCTGCACCTGGGTTCCATTTTAAGTTTGCATCCAGTCTCATGTCCTGCCCAAAATGCAAGCCCTCACGGTTTCCTGCTTAATATTGCCTGTGACTTTTCTCCTCTGGCCCCATTTCCACATTGTACCCTTGAGGTGAAAAAAAACTGTATATTTGGACTAAAAACTAACATTCTGGACTTACCCCTGGTATTTTATAAAGGTGTTCAGAGCCTGCTCCTGATAGTCATGACTAAGAGCCTATGGGCTTGAAATGCGTTACGGGTGCTGTGTCCATGATTTTTGCATCAGGTTCTTTTTTTGCCTACATTTTTTTCCATGGCTATTTTAATGGGTTAATTAAAAGTTATATTTTATGGCGAGGCTGGATCAAATACTGTGTTCAGTAGGCTTCCTATCCTCTCTTGGAACTGTTGGCTCCCTGTCCTGTGTCCTGGGGTGAGTTGCGCCAGTTGCACCCTCTTGTTACTGGAATCCAATGTTCCTTTATTTGTGTTGTTGCCTGAATCCATGACCATTCTTTATATTGTCTTATGATAATAAACCCACATTTCATTTGTAACATTCTGTGTTTTTCATTTTGCTCTGGCCATATTCTCATATTTGGCGGAGAGTTCCTTCTGGGAAGCTTTCACGTCTGACAATAACATTGTTTTGGTCCCTAAATGTTATAAATGCATTTTTTAATTGTGTGCACCAGGCTACACCATTTGGATAAATAGTAATAATCAGCAGCATATACTGGTCTAGCCCATTTAAAAGCTCTTTAAAATGCCTAATTCAAATTTGGGACTGCCCATGGTGGCATGGTTTACCTGTTCCTCTATTGGTTACCCTTTTCAAACTCCTCAAATATATCATACACAAAGATTCATTACAATATCTTTAGTTGTACAAAGTATCAGTTAGAATTAGCATATACACAGTCTTGCTAATTAGTTTTCAATGTAATTGATAATTAGGGGTAAAAGAACTGTTGTCCCAACATGTTTTGATTGTCTTCCTTAGGGGACGTCTTGTCAAAATGCTATAACGTTGTTATAAATAGTGGTTTAGTATCCTTGTTCTACTCAGATGTCTTGTTATCTTTTTATAAAGCAGATGTTTCTTATTGCTATGTGAAGATATTGCTATGTGAGGACATGAGCACTGTAGCCCCTGGCCTGTAGTCTGGATCTGACGTTCGCAGCTTCAGATTTAAAATCTATGAGTGTGCTGCAATGGTGCATTTTCAATAAAAAAATAAAAAATAAAATAATTATTTCTAGTTCAATTAACTGCATTACAGTCCTTATCTAGGGGACCAACAAGTGTAGGAATGTTTGTGACCAGTATAATAAATCTCTTTTGTTGTTTCAAAATCAGGCCATGTAATATTACATAGGTTGTTGGTTTTTTTTTTCTGCAGCGATATGAATGGATTAATTACTTCTCATTGCAAAGCGCAATAAGCACGATGAGTGCCCTCCGTTCCCCATATTACATATTATTATATTAAGTAGATACGGCAGGTGAATGAGATGATCCGAGTGGAGTGTGACGTCGCCAATGTGAACAGAAAGATCCATGCGCTCCACAAAGGAGCACAGGACTTCCTGGTTCACATCTAATATCAGGGGTCTTTACCCAGGCCAGGTGCCACATAGAGACCGGCGCTCTAAAGAGAGTCAGAAGCACCGGAATCTTGGGCAACTGAGATGCAGCCATCATACGGCTTGTCACACAATGCTATTTGCGCTATTTTTATGTGAATAAACAGTTTCTATTGATTTCAATATATATCTGAACAGATCTAATTTTTTACAGTCCCATGAATTGGCCCATATTAGTTTAGTAGCGAGCCTTACAGTGACCATATTGATCACATTATGATAACAACTACAATGGAACTATTGGATCTCATCAGTGGGTCTCTTTTTACATAGATATTAGAGATATTATAATTACTATACATGCCATATATAGTAATTTATATATATAGATAACTCTAGAGCGCCCAGTTTTAGAGTGCCGGACGCTGGTTGTGTATAATTTTTTCTTAAATATGGACCTCTGCGCCAAGTGACGGATGCACTTAACTGGCGCTGCCTTTCATTCGCTGGAGCATTGTTCTGTTAGATGTAGTGTAGCCTTGGGCGCTTTGACTTCAGGACACCACCTAGCGTTCTTGATTAGGTCTGCAGTGAATCAGGGAGAGGCTTCTACAGGCTTCTACAGCGCTCACCAGACATCACATTCATCAATGCTAGACAGGATAGTACAGAGTCACTAAGCTAGGTCACATCCCAAGACATCTGCTTGCAGCCACCACTTGTGGGCGCGCTAAGTGCCGCTACATAGATGCTTACATGGCAATATGTGGCGCTAGTCTTAAATTAGCCTCCCCGATTGCTTGAAGAAGTCCCCTGAGTAAGACAATTCAAAACATGTTGGGACAACAGTTCTTTTACTTCTAATTATCAATTGCAATTAACCAATTAGCAAGACTGTGTATATGCTGATTCTAACCGCATTGATACTTTGTACAAGAAGGAACTGATATTCAATGTCCAGCACACAATTTAGGCAAAGTTGCCTTCTTTCATCCCTCTGTTAATATTTTGTATAATTTGTAATGAATCTTTGTGTATAATATGTTTGAGGAGTTTTAAAAGGTTGACCAATAGAGGAACAGGCAAACGCCGCCCCTGGTAGGTCCCAAATTGGGTTAATGATCTATTGGCATGTTCCAGGTTTCACCCTGCATTTTCTATTTGGTGTTTAAAATGCCTGCTTTCTGCTAGCCACACTACACCAGATACTTCATACTGTGGTGTGACAAAAATCCATACCAGCACACATGGTGATTCAAATGTTTGCTCTGGGCCTGCATTTTTATGGAAGGGCAGGTAGGCTTGGTAGTGGGACCTGCTGTTCCCCTCCTTCCGGGCCAGAGTTTACCTGTTCGCCTCAGCCCACACAGTTGGTTGAGATTAGCTCAATGCTGAGCTAGAAAAGGCTGCAGTCTGGGTGGAACCTGTGTGATGAGACTTTGGCCCTTATTTATGAAGGCATAGCGACAGGTATCGACTGGTGAGCGACCGGTAATGACGGGCACTGCCACGAGAACGCCGGTTCCCCACCACAATCACACATTTATCAAGCCAATCCTGCTTAGCGACTGAGATAGCGCCATATAGTCACTCATTCATCATTATTCCAGCCTCAGCCCACAGCGCCAGCGTCCGACCTTGAACAGCGACAGGTATGACCTCTCGCTACCTGGCACGCTCCAATGCATTTCAATGGAAACATCTTTAAATATTAATAATTAATTGTTATTAATTTTTTTTTTTTATGTGAAAAATTCTGTGACCACTTCTGCCATTTTAAGGGAAAAAAAAATTAAAAAAAATTGTACAGAATTGATATTACAGGTCTGATATTAATGTATTCATATTACAAAATTATTTAAAAAACTTGTTTTTTTTGGTTTCCAAAAATATGGTTGTTTGGGGGTTAAAAAACTACTTTTAACCCATCGCCGCCAGCGCTCTGGGGTTTAAACATGCATTTTACAGCGCGATAATTTTTTGAGCGTGATTTTTTAATGAATATGGTGGGAGCCGGTCGCTAGGGCCAGTCGCTATCATGCGCTCCCATACAGCGTGGAACCTGTCAAATAGCGACTCCTTACCCAATATTCAACATTACGGCAAACCGACTGAGTCGCTATCAACTACCGAACAACGGCCAAGCACAGCGACTACTAGCGGGCGCTCTGAAAATGCCGCTACAGTCGCTCAACTGTCGCTACCTGCCACTATTAATGAATCGTCCTCTTTGAGTCTTTAATACCACTCAGCGGCAATATTTTCGCCTCTTCATCACTCAGTATGTGATTTATCAAACACAAAACAGGCAGTGCCAATGCTGCTACCAGCCTGCATTTAATTTATCACTAGCGCCATATAGCTTGCTGTGACTGCCACTCTTGTTTAAGCTGTGGCGGATTTTAGTGGCGCTGTAGGTTAATACCCCATAGAACACAAAGGCCAGAGCTGTATGTGGAGGCTGATTTAAGACTAGCGCCCCGTATTGCCATTTGAGCGTCTATGTAGCGGCGCTTAGAGCATCTGCTAGTGGGTGCTGCAAGCGGCTGTGTGGCGCTATAACTTAGATTTGATGCTGGATAAGTGACGCTGTAGTATCCTGTCCAGCATCAATCCATGTGTAGTGCCCAGAGCAATGCCGCAGTGAGCGATAGGTAGCGGCAGTTAAGTGCGTCCGACACTTCATTGATGAAGCCCATATTTAAGGAAATCAAACACAAAACCAGCGACGCTGCTCTAAAACTGGGCGCTCTGATGTCGGGCGCGGGACGCTGTGTGAAAAAGGTCTGTTTCACAACACATATACACCAGCACCAGAGCGAAAACACATGGAATGACATTGTTTTAACACTGTAACAATGACACTGCAGTGGCAGATCTGCACATACAATTCTGCATAAAAAAATCAAAATAAAACAATATAAGTGTTTAGTTGCTGGGCGGGAAAGGTCACACAATCATTTGATCCTAAAATTGAAAAAAATAATTAATTAAAATTCTATTTATACACAAGGAAAAACACCTTTGAAATGTATGGGATAACGATGCTGAGCGACAGGTGCTACATGGAGAGGTGCTCACCAGATTGACTTTCATATATATGGCTTTCACATACTGCGCCCTGTGTTCAACTGATGCTATGGGGCTTATTTAAGAAGGGATAGCACCAGGTAGTGCCTCATAGCGGCAGGCAGCATCTGGTGAACGCTGCGCACTGCACACAAAACCACATTTAAAAAAGCAAATCTGGTAAGCACCTCTAATGGCACCATGTCGCGCCACATGTATTAATACAGGCGGCTCAGTGTATAGTGCCAGCGCTCTAGGCTCAGGAGCGCCATGTAATACCTGTCGCTCTGTAGCGCTCTCCTATAAATTTCAATGGGGCTTCATTAGTTGTGTATAAATAGCGTGTTTGGCAATTTAATATTTTTTTTTTTTTGCGCAAATCATTGTGTGACCTCTCCTGGCTGCAAACAAACATTTTTATAAATTTTTGTGACTTTTTAGATTTTTATGCAGAATTGTATTTACAGGTCTGGAACTAAAGTGTCATTGTCCCAGTGTTAAAACAATGTCATTCCATGTGTTTTCACTTTGTTACTGGTGGATATGTGTTCAAAAACAGACTTTGATCACACAGCGCCTTGCTAGAGCGCCCAGCTTTAGAGTGCCGATGCTGTGTGTCTAGAGTTTTGTTAAATATGGTGTGGAGCGCCGGGTGCCAGGCACACTGAGCTGGCGCTACCTCTCGCTCGCTGCAGCGCTATACTGTTGTTACAGCGCATAACACACAGCGCATTCATCAATGCCGGCCAGGTTACTACAGAAACAGAGACACTCTATTACAGTACCCAATACCCGCTTACAGCGTCTACTAGCGGCCGCTATAAGTGCCGCAATACAGACGCTCATCTGGCAATACCTGGCGTTAGTAGTGAATCAGACTCCACGTGGTACTATGTGGCGTTAGTGTTTCTTAAATAACCCCCATAGTAGAAACATAGAAACATAGAAGGTTGACGGCAGAAGGAGACCATACGGTCCATCTAGTCTGCCCTTATGTGTATACTGTATGTACTCTTTATCTTCGGATAGATGTGTGCTTATCCCAGGCATGTTTAAATTCAGTGACTGTTGATTTTTCAACTACCTCTGCTGGAAGTTTGTTCCAAGCATCTACTACTCTTTCTGTAAAATAATATTTTCTAACATTGCTCCTGATTTTCCCCCCGACTAGCTTCAGGTTGTGCCCCCTTGTTCTATCATTAAGCTTCTTCTTAAAAACACTTCCCTCCTGAACCTTATTCAGTCCTTTCACATATTTAAAGGTCTCAATCATGTCCCCCCTCTCCCTTCTTTCCTCCAGACTGTACAAATTAAGTTCTTTAAGTCTCTCCTGATAAGTTTTAAGTTTAAGTCCTTCCACCATTTTCGTTGCCCGCCTTTGGACCCGTTCTATTTGAATAATGTCTTTTTGCAGGTAAGGTCTCCAGAACTGCAACAATTTAACAAGAGAACGATGCAAAGGCACACTGGAGGTTTGGATGCAGGATCTGGGGCTGTCCCTGCCCCATACACAACAGGCAAAGAGGATCCGCAGGAGAGAGGATCCGCACTCCTAAAATCTTGAAGCTTTATTTCAATCAAGTAAAAACAACATCTTCAAAGTATCCACAGCAGCATAAAAGCAGTAAAGGACCCCGGCATATAAGATTACGCCACGTTCACTAACGCGTTTCGGACACCCACACACGGTCCTTAATCATAGATAACCTGTGACATAAGCAAGTGTACTTTTATAGAATATAGTGGACTTACCTCCCGCCATCTGCCGCCTGTGAGCGCGAGCGCGAGTTCCCCTGATGCCGCTGCCGTCGTCGCGGCGGAGTGACGTCATGCGCAATGCAGCGTTCAGTCAGACCAATCACAAGCAGGGAAACAAGGACCAATCACAGTGAGGAGGACCCGTCATCAAAGCGAGGGTTGCTCAGCAACCAGAATGCCGGAGGGCGACAGCAGAGAGGAAAATGATCGCGCTGGCAGATAATAAAGAGCAGGCAGCAGAGGATATCCATCATATAGAAAAAATCCACATTAAATAATTATTAATATTGTAATAATCCCAACACAAATCCATATCTCATACATATGTCTATATGGAGATCATTATAAAATTAATCTCTAAAATGCATCAAAGAACGAAGGGTGATCCATATATAATAATAATGAAATGGAATGAACTCCAACGGGATATAGAACAGGGATACTACTATAGAAATATATATCTATACAATCAATATAACAATTAATAATAAACAAAAAACAATGATACACTGGGGAGGGAAAAGGAATTAATTAGTAACCAGCAGTTATAATAACATCAAAATTAAAAGTATATACATATATATATCTCGGTACATGATGTCATGAGACAACCGACAATATAACATGGATTGTCCTTGTTAAAATTAATTAATATATATATTCTAATTAATCTGTAATAAAGGATAAATCCCATCTGTGATTAAGGCCTCGGGGAAAACGTGTGTTAAGGGTAAATATCCAATATGCCTCTCTCATAAGTAACTTCTTATAAATATCACCCCCTCTGGGCCCTGTGTACACCCTCTCTAAAGCATTAACTTTAATCATAGCGTTATTATCAGGATGTATCTGATTAAAATGTTTTGCCACATTTGAGTTTTTTATCATTCCTGGTCTACCCACGCCATAAAGATGTTCAGTAATGCGTGTCTTCAGTTTACGCTTAGTGCAGCCTACATATTGCTTTTCACAGAGTGCACACGTTATGAGGTATACCACCATTTTCGAATTACAATTGAGTAGGGCTTTAATTGGAAAACTCCTACCATTAGAGGTAGAAATGAAGCTATTGCCCTTGTCTACAAATCTACAAAGGCCGCAGCGTGGACCACCGCATGGGAAAAATCCCTTGGTAGCTAACCATGTATCATTGTCTGCTCTAGATGTTTGAAAAAAGCTGGGGGACAATGTACTGGACAAGCTTGGAGACTTACGACTAACTAGCCGCACTCCCTCGTCCAATATATCCTTAAGGAGGGGATCTGCCTTTAATATGGGTAAATTAGCCCGAATAATTTTACAGACCTCATTAAATTCCAAAGTATATGGAGTACTGAATGTAACCCCCTTGGACGACGTAGAGTTTTTGTTTCTATTCACATTTCTGTTTTTAGTGGGGTCTTTATAATCCCCCAAAATATTAGCCCTAGGTTTACTAAAAGCTATATCCCTAGCTCTTGTAAGCATCCAAGGTGGGTAGCCTCTATCCTTAAGTCTGGATTGGATCTCAATGGATTCTTCTAGAAAGGATTCCACACGAGAACAATTCCTTCGGCTCCGTATAATTTCTCCAACTGGAATGGATCTGATTGTATGAGCTGGATGACAACTGGATGCACGAAGGATATTGTTGCCCGCTGTGGGCTTGCGAAATGTCTTAGTCTGCAGAGTTTCATTTTCAATATCCAACATTAGTTTTAAATCCAAAAATTCTATTTCCCTAGAGTGCCTATGTGCTGTAAATTCCAGATTAAGGTCATTGTTGTTACAGTAGTCTATGAATTCAGTTAAATCAATCTCTGTACCCCGCCATAGTAACAGTAGATCATCAATATATCTAAAGTAGGCCTTAATGGAGGATCTCCATTTATTCCGATCACTGTATATGGAGTGGTGCTCCCACCACCCCATATACAGGTTGGCCAGAGAAGGTGAGAACGGGGCCCCCATAGATGCTCCCCTAACCTGGAGAAAAAAGGCCCCATCAAATGTGAAATAGTTGTGTTGTAATAAATATTCAGTTGTCATCACAATGAAAGTACAAAGATCTGAATCATAGTCTGAGTAGTGCATGAGATGAAATTTTAAGGCCTCAACAGCTAGATTCTGAGGAATCAACGAGTACAGGGATGAAACATCCATTGTACATAAAATTAAATTGGGTTCCCATGGTGTTTCAGAGAGAAGCTGTATCAAATGTCCTGTATCTCGCAGGAAACCCGGTAGTCTCTGCACCAAAGGCTGCAGCATTGTATCCAACCACTTGCCCAATGGTTCATGTAGACCCCCAATTCCTGCCACAATGGGTCTGCCCTTAGGAGGGCGGTCTTGTTTGTGTATCTTGGGCAAGTGGTGGAACAAGGGTACAATAGGGTAAGTAACCCTAAGTCGATCCGCTAATCTAGGTGATAAAACACCAAGTGAAAGGCCCTCATCTATCAGTGTGGAAAGCAAAGTCTGAAACTCCCTTGTGGGGTCTCCCAAGAGTTTCCTATATGTAGTTGAATCACTTAATTGTCTTATTGCTTCTTCTCTATAGGTGGTCCTATTTAAGATGACAACTTTGCCCCCTTTATCAGCCTGGTGTATAATGATCTGGTCATTCTTTTTAAGATCCACAAGAGCTTTAGACTCTTGGGGAGAAAGGTTATGCTTAACCCTTTGGAGACTGACTGGTTTCAAATTCATTAGATCCCGTTCCACAGAATCCTGGAACAGGTTGAGAACTTCCCCTCGTGAGTTAATCGGATAAAAATCCGGATTATTAAAACTAGGTGCTATGGGGGCACTAATATTGGAGAAGAGAGACTTGTGCCCCAACTCAATTTGCAATTGATCAATATCAGTATCCCTACACATTTGGGAAAAGGAAGAGGGGGATGAGGTATGTATTCCAGAATCCAATCCTTCAGGATCCCGTGATACAACATCACTGAGTTGTAGGGTAGGTAACTCACCTAATAGATCAGTCTCGCCTTTTGCATTAGAAAAATGTAGTTTTAAAGTAAGCGACCTGACAAATTTATTTATATCCAAAAGAGTATTAAAAGGATTAAAATGTGTATCAGGTACAAATGATAGTCCCTTAGACAATAAGGAAATCTCTGCTGATGATAGAGTGTAGTCAGACAAGTCAAAATATTGTCCATCTCTAGCGACGGGACCTGCGGGGGCTCCGTCTTTGCGCCGTGTCTACGTTTGCGGCTTGCCCTCCTGCACGGTCTCCTTGCTTTGAACGCGTTATCATCCTTGTAGATTGTCCATGGGTTCGGTCTCCTAAAAAAGGTACTTCATTTCTACTGTTACCTCCTCTAGTCGGTCTGTAAGGCATAGACCGAGAGTTGGTGACCACAGCGTTACCCCTGGCCTCAAATAAACTCTCTTGGTCAGATTGATCATTATATTCATATTGTTCAGAGTCAGAGTCTGATGTAAGAAAGGTGACCCGCTTAGGTCGAGGCCTGGAATACCTTTTCAAAATAGGCCTAGGGTTCTGTCTTTTTTGACTGAAAACATTCCAATCATACACTTGGTTGGCCATATAATCATTTGTGTCCCTCTGATACTTACGTTTTTTCACCGCTATGATGTTTGCTTCCAGCTTCTCCTGTGTTTCAAGCATCCTCTTATAGAGGGAATTGAAGCCAGGGACAGATTTCTTATTTTCCAAATCTGTTGTTGATTTTTCGAGGGAGGTTTGCAGATCATCGAGCCTTTGTCCCTGATACTCGACCAGAATAGACATCAGGGATAATGATGCTTCAGTGAGGACACTATTCCACCTGGTTTTAAAAACCTCTGGTAATTCAAATGTGGGAAACTTCTTAATGTGGAGGCCCCGGGGAACCATCCGGTCATCGATGTACTTTGATAATGTGGACATGTCCCACCATATTTTTGTTTCCTTGTGTAATAAATCTCCATGAAGCTTGAAAAGAGAATGTATATCCATATCCGGTCCTGCTGGATCACCAGAATCCTGGGATTTGTGCGAGAAAGCATCTAATTGGGCCAATCTCTTTCTTTTATCCGTGAAGAGGAAGTCCATGTCAGGAATATTGTCGGGGTTATCCTGTGATGCTGCCAATCTGGGAGTAGCCATAGTATAAGGTACTCTGTCGGAAGAAGCCAGGTGCTCTTTGTAATGGACGAAATAGTAACAATTTAACAAGAGAACGATGCAAAGGCACACTGGAGGTTTGGGTGCAGGATCTGGGGCTGTCCCTGCCCCATACACAACAGGCAAAAGGAAGGAGAGAGGATCCGCACTCCTAAAATCTTGAAGCTTTATTTCAATCAAGCTTCAAGATTTTAGGAGTGCGGATCCTCTCTCCTTCCTTTCTCCAGAACTGCACACAGTATTCTAGCTGTGGCCTCACCAGGGCTCTATACAGTGGCATCACAACCTCCCTCTTCCTACTGGTGATGTCTTGAGCTATGCAGCCGAGCATCCTGCTTGCTTTTCCCACTGCCTGGCTACACTGTCCACTCATCTTGCAGCTATCAGTAATCAGTAAACCTAAATCTCTCTCCTCCGAGGTCCTGGCTAACACAGTGCTGCCCATACGGTACTCAGAGCAGGGATTCCTTCTACCCAAGTGCATGATTTTACATTTAGAGACATTAAACTCTAGTTTCCACAGTTTTGACCATCTACCCAGTAAAGCTAAATCATTTTCCATGTTGCAGACACCTCCAGGAATATCCACCCTATTACTAACCTTTGTATCATCAGCAAACAGACAAACTTTTCCTACCAAGCCTTCTCCTATGTCATTTACAAATATATTAAAAAGAATGGGGCCCAGGACAGAGCCTTGCGGCACACCACTTGTAGCTCGCCTTTGTTCAGATTGCACACCATTTACAACAAAGCTCTGATACCGATCCCTCAGCCAACTGGAGATCCACTGAACTATCCAGGGATTGAGTCCTACCTTCAATAACTTATCTATGAGCTCCTTATGTGGTACAGTGTCAAAGGCTTTGCTAAAATCCAGATAGGCGACACCTTCATCTAACACTTTAGTGACATTGTCAAAGAAATCAATAAGATTGGTCTGACATGATCTTCCCTCAGTAAAGCCGTGCTGTTTTGGGTCCAATAGGTCATACATTTTTAGATGGGAAATTATCTGTTTTTTAAGAGTGTTTCCATTAATTTGACCACTATAGATGTTAAACTAACTGGCCTGTAATTACTGGCTTCTTCTCTACTCCCCTTTTTATGGATTGGTACGACATTGGCCATTCTCCAATCATCTGGAACCTCACCAGTTGAAAGGGAATGGTTAAGTAAATCAGTCAGAGGGGCTGCAATCACAAACCTAAGTTCCCTTAGAACTCTGGGGTGGATTCCATCTGAACCCATCGCCTTACTTACCTTTAGATGTGCCAGCTCGGATAGGACATCAGCCTCCAGAAACTCCGGAGCTGTGCCCTCCCAGCGGGATGCTGTGCTATGGCCATGCCTGCTACTATCTGAAAATACCGAACAAAAGTAGCTATTCAGATGGTTAGCCACAGCCTTACCTCTGTCAATATATTTATTTTCCCTATTTCTAATTTTTGAGACTGCATTGTTTTTCTTCTTTCTGTCACCAATATATCGGAAAAAGGTTTTATATCCCCTCTTCATAGATTTGGCCATTTCTTCCTCCTTTTGCCCTTTAGCAGTCCTTATAATCAAAAACTATTAGTAATGAGAACCCGCACTACAGTTTTTTTCCTTTCAATATCAGTTAATTTATCAAATGACTATAGCTGCTCCACGTGTTATAAACTCTTATCCCAAATATAAAGAGAGTAAATGACAATTGCAAATATTTAAACACAGAGCAAAAGAAATATGGTTATCAGTTCTCTTGTTGGGTGACACTGGCCCTTTAAATCGTCCTTATTTATAGTAGTAGGACTACAATTCTTCCTCTTCCATTCAAAGCCGTCCGTCCGCGTTTCACTGCCAGTGGCAGCTTTTTCAAGACTCGAGAGTCTTGAAAAAGCTGCCACTGGCAGTGAAACGCGGACGGCGAGCGGTATACAGATTACAAGAGGACATATTTGCGATAGCCAACCCGATTCCTTAAAGAGCAACACCAACGGCCGTGGTGATAGGAACAGGGTGAGAGCCTCGCCTATTTAAAAAACAAGCGATTTGTGAATTATTTTAAATGTGAGTGCGCATTTGTTAAGGTTGTACTTCATACTTTTATAATTAAAAAAGCGGGATTACACTAGATTCTTTCCCCTTTTCTTTTATTATATACCTCTACTATTTTGGGGAGCTGAAATCCATTGCAACCAGTACTCACAGCTTTTAACTGGATATCTATGTAAAGGAGAGACCCCAGAGGAATTAAAACAAAAGCTTCATATTATCTACCAGCTGGTAAGAGTACCCAGTATTGGTGATGGGCACGGTGGTGATGGCACAAGTCTATGATTATTGAAGATACTGCACTATGTCATAGCTGTGATAGCAGAACAAGAAAGCGCCATATTTTAATGTCCTACTACTATAAATAAGGACGATTTAAAGGGCCAGTGTCACCCGACAAGAGAACTGATAACCATATTTCTTTTGCTCTGTGTTTAAATATTTGCAATAGTCCTTATAATCAGTTTTGATTCCCTCTGTTTAATTTTATACGCCTCTCTGTCAGCTACACTTCCACTCACTTTATACTTCTTATAGGCAGACTTCTTATCTTTTATGATAGTGCTGACTTCCCTAGTAAACCATAATGGTTTCTTCTTCCTTTTATTCTTGCTAGTTTGTTTCACCTAGTCTAGTTAGTGTTAAGTGTAAAGTGTGTTATGTTTCTAATTAATATTACACACATTTTCTTTGTACAAAACCCGCATTGTGACTTGTCAATATTAACATTGGACCTAGATGTTGCCAAATGTCATTTTACAAAAATGCAGCCTAAATGCACTGTCAAATTTGTCCACTTTGTCCCCAGCAGAACAATCCTGTAAGTGTAATAATAAGCATGCCAAAAATGAATACACCGTGCAGTGCCTAAAAGATAGCGGTACAGTATACTGTGCACATTTTATACAGGGATAATGCAGTACATAAAGCTGGAGAGAGGATAACTAGAGGTTAAAGTAAAACAGTCTGTGTAGCCATGGTGAACTAGGAAGAGACACTTCCTAGAAAAAGTACTTTACTGCTGGGAATAAATAATTTCCCAGCACGTTTTCACAAAGAAGCCATGAAGGAAATGTGTTCATTTCTTGTTTATACAATATACCATTTTTTTTACAACTGAAGGAAATACTATAAAAGGAATTTGTCACATTTTGAGGATATGACACTGATATTACGGATGTTTTCTTTAAAAAAAAGCTTGAGCCATCGTGTTCAAAGAAAGTTTCTTTTCCTTGTTCATTTACCGGCTGTGTTTGGAAATGTCAAAGAAAAGGTTGGGTACTGTCCAAACCGAGTTTATTTAAAGAGTGCCTCTGCAGTTTGAATTTCTTTACATTCTTTACAACTTGCAATAGAGTAGGTCTATAAGAGAGGAGAATATTTTTTCTAATGATGATTACAGAAAGTTATATATAGTTTTTACTAAGATATTTGTTAACAACAGCATTTAGGGAGGTGCATTTTTAATTGTTCAAATACCCTATAGGCTGGTTTTATTTCTAAACTTGTGTTGAGTTTTTTGTCTCATATTTGTTCATGCTTTGTTGTTGAATTGAAAAGCCTCTCAAAACTCAGTACAATTTGTAGATACTCTCATTTGGATAATACCTCCATGTGTTAGACCAAAGTAGTGATGCCTTTCTAGGGCACTAATCCGCTACTGTTCCTGTACTGCTCGTCCCTCTCTGTGTCCCCTGTTCACCACCAATGCTATGTGTTTTTCTGCTTCTTACATGCTTTACCTATGCATTATACGTAATGCCTAGGAGTATTTTTATTAAAAATCTATACTCACCTTTTCTCCCCCGTAGCTCCTCCTCACAGTGCCACTGTTTTCATACCATCCGTTTGGTGGAGAATGAGCAATTCCACCCTTCAGGACCAGGCAGACATGGCTGTGTCCATCAGGAGGGCTTCACACCCTGTAACATGCCTACTTAAATCATTTCAATAGATGGTTCATGGTGATCCCACCTTGGCATGTCCCCTTTATTGGAATAAATAAAGTGGGCGTATGGGGGCGGAAACAAGGCACATGAAATGCCGCCAATGTAAGGCCGTGTGCCCAGAACATGCCTACTTAAATCATTTCAATAGATGGTTCATGGTGATCCCACCTTGGCATGTCCCCTTTATTGGAATAAATAAAGTGGGCGTATGGGGGCGGAAACAAGGCACATGAAATGCCGCCAATGTGAGGCCGTGTGCCCAGAAAAAGACAACCAAAAAGACAGCATGGAGGGATAAATAGAGCTTCCTTACTTTCTAAGAAACAGGTATTCTGATTGGTGGGTGCAGCTTACCTGCAGCTCAGGTAACAAAACGTTTGACATGCTTATAACAAAATTTAGCATTGCTAGGCAATGCTGGAACCTGGGTAAAAGACAAAAAAGCAAAGTGTCTGTATACTACTGATGTTGTGCAGTTACACTAGATGGTAAGCATGTATGCATTTATCATAACTCTGACAGAACAGTCAATGGACCAGGGTGCCCCTGCTAAGATTAGGCAGCCATGTCAGTTAGAAGGAAAGTCATCAGTCAACTTCCTTAATCCATGTACTCTGACCTAGTACAAGCCAAAGAAAAGAAAGACAGGGCATTGTGTGAATTGTACAGTACTGACCAGCAATAATTGATGTTGAAAGATTGCCTATGAGAAAACTGTGCTATGAGAAAAAAATCAAGCAGAATAATATTTCTTTTTTCTATTTCTTTCTTTCTATTTCTAGATTCCAGGGCAGGCCATGCTGGTCTTTATTCCATTTCAATGTTTTTTTTCTGTAAAATACCATATTGCTATTGTATTGGTCAGTTGGTCATATGAGCACATTATCATATGTCTGCATTTTCCTATGAAACTTAATTTATGATTGTCTACATTTAAACTTCCTAAAATGACAGTTTCTGCATACCCAGAATATGATTCCTCACTTCTAGCTAAGTTATAAAATGTAAAGTAACTATGAGCTAAGCAAGGAACTATTTGAGATTTGTTAAAAGCATTTTGTGTAGTAGCTTTAAGGCGGAAGGGATTACTTTACTTTTAATCACTGACATTTTGCTCATTTTGCTCAAGGGCACATTTTCTGATGAAACTTGGAAGCATCTCTCATACCTTGTGAACAACTCACTGTGGAGCAACTTGTTATAACTTGTGAATGGAGCATCCTAAATTAAGTTTCAGTTAAGTGTTTTATAATATGTTCCTTAGCTCCAAGGCTTGTGTTAACACACATTAAAATACTGCATGACCTGCTTGTATTTCAGTGTCAAGAGCCACCTTGCAGGTCCAAGTCTGCCATAAACAGCCCTGCTGTTTATTTTTTTATCCTGTTCTTTTGACCCAGGAGACCCAAAACAGAAGATGGGACTGACGATGATTCGGTGGAAGGTGCATCTTAGCACAAAGGAATGTAGGGTGGGGTTGTGTGCAATTAATTGGCAGATTAGTAAAGGCTAAACATCATGCTGCTCATGATGATGGTTCACCCACACGAGAATGAAGACCATGTGAGGTATGTTGCAACCCCTTCCTAAGGTGTTGCAGAGCTCTGATACAATGGACAGTTGGGAGCATTGGAAAAACTAAATGTGATGGGGCCCTTATATTGTCTTTTAACTCAGTTGGATGCAGCTAAACAATTAAAGACTGAAAAAACAGAGATAGAAACTGCTTCGTATTTCTAAAAGATGCTAAGTGAGCACAAATATGATAAATAAGGTGAATAATGGGGCCCCTACTGGGGCCTGATGCGGTCACACTCCCTCAAGTTATGCCCCAGGTCGGGAGACTGCTGAAGGTGGCAGGTTTTAGCTATGCTTTCTCCATGCAAGAGTCCCAAATTATCATATCCTGGTTTCTTTTTTTCACCAGGCACAGTAGCAGCCACGTTGGCTGATATTACTATGGCTTCTTATAGGGCCTTGTGCTGTATGCAGTAGTCCAAAGCACACGGCAATATACACAAAGATTGATTTAGTAGTTAAACATTTTATTTCAAGCCAAAAAGGCAATAATACAACGTGTATAGCTACTGTATGTACAAACCTTCTCTCTCTTCTTATTTGAATTCAGAGTATTCAAAGACATTCCTGTTTGGGGGCTAGTTTGCAGTCTAGTCTGTGGGTGGCTTAGTCCCAGTTACAAAGTGTCAGTAAGTTGTTGTACCGTGTTAGCCATCGATGTAAGCAGGAAATCCAAGGTTAAAGTAATACCATTTACTGGCTAACTATGCCTGAAGAAGAAACTTGAACCGCTTGGAAAGCTTTAATTTTCAATCTCATTGAGGTAGCCAATAAATGGTATTACCTTAACCTTGGATTCCCAGTTACAAAGAAATATATTCAAATATCTTAACCCCTTTATTTGTAATTAACAAAAACTGGAGGGAATACATTGATGTCTGAATTTCTGAGGAAATCTCAACTCAACTTTTTTACGCTGGATATTTTGGGGTTTGGTAAGATCAGTATAAGGGTATCCGCAAAGGCATGTAAGGGTATTTTTATGACTTCACTTACAATACATTAAATACAATACAGTATTTTAACCAATTTGCTTTTAACATTTTTCATTGGCTGTGGTGTTCTAGTTTGTTTGGTCAAACACTGCATACATTAGCAAGGTCCTCAGCAAGACCTAGAACTTAGTAACATATTACACAGTGTTTGTTATTTTATGTGGAAAAAGTAAAGACTACCTTAAGCTGTACAAAACTGCCCTTTACTGGATTTCATGTGTTGTAACCCGAAAGGTGACAATGATCATTATTTGTGTAATTATTTCACAGCTTCCTAGAAAATTGCTAGTAAAGTTAACTGAACTGTTTGCAAGTGATTTACAAAAGCTGCACAGCGAATTCTAAGGTAAGGAAGCTGGTTACTAGAGCTGAGAGTCAACACTTTGCATGCAACCTTTAGGATCCACATATACATGTGGATCCTAATGTCAATGACATTAGCATTTACATTTCAGGATTCCCTGCATATATACATTTACACTCCCCAATACTTCAAGCTTTCAAAAGTACTCACCCATCAGTGAAGCATCTGACCTGGGCTGGATAACCCTTATAAACTCCCCAGGGCACACGCTGCTAGACTCAATACCCACCACTTGTGACACAACTTGTGTTACCCTTTGTATTCACCCCTTATACTTTAGATAAGGACAGGACATTATTGTATCCCATTTTCATTGCATTCACTGTGTAGCATCTTGCATGTAATAGTCTATGTACTGTATGTTTTACCCTGCCTGTAATTTTTACTTGTGGTATATACAGCACTAAGGATGAAAACAGCAATATACAAAAAACAACAATAATAATACAATTATATTAACAGTAGCCGTTTTGTGCTAAGGTGGGCCCTAGTTCACAGGGGCACAAAAATAACCAACCCCCTCATGCCATCAGTGGGCCCTTTATTAGAGAGACACAGCTCATCCAATAGGAGACAAGCTTTACTGAAGTGCGCAGCTTTTTCCTAACCCCCCCCCCCCCCCACCATAATACCCGATTTTGGCTTCTGTAAATGCACAATGGACTACTAGTCCCAGAATTCTTCCAATCTAACAGGTGAGATAATCAGCAGCTTTGTCTAAGCAGCAATGACCTATCCAGGTGAGAACTCTGCCAGTAATCCATTGTGGAACACAAGGGTGTGATCCTTCCAAACTGAGGAAGTTGAATTTCAGCAGAATGGGTTAACCCTTTAAGTGCCAGCCTTCCTGGAGATTTCTTCACACTCTGTTGCCAGACCATTTTGCACTATTTTGCGCTCCCCATGTTCAACTGTGATTTTTGAAGGAATTTCCAGGGATTTCCCAGGAAAATGATATATTGTTTTTTTCAGAAGAGCTTGGGCTTTAACATGAAATGTCTTGTTTGTCATTTTCTAAGTGTATTCCCAATATTTTGGGGTGAAAATTGTGCAAAAAAAATAAAAAAAACTATTTTTTACAATTTGTAGTGTTTTTTTGTAATAAAAAATGTAAGTTTGTCAATAAAATCTTATTTTGTGTGAAACCCCAATTTCTCCCGGTTACAGCGGTACCACATATGTATAGGTAGACACCCTTTCCTGCCCAGGAGACTCCCCCAAATTGAAACAACGCTTTAGGAGATTTTGAGATAAGATACAACTATGCTTTGCAATATGCGCACCTTGCAGTTTTTCAAGAAAAACAACCCTTTACATTTGAAATACCCATACACCACAAACTATATATTCCCTAGAAGTGTACACCTCAGGCTTTCTAGGCGTACCAGGCTTGTTGACATAGGTGGCGTTTTCTGGAAGTAATCCCTCAATGTATTCTTTGGTTACAAAGGGTTTCCCTAAAAATTAATAAAAAAGCAGAATCAAAACCACATTTTCCTAAAAAAAAACTATATGCAAACCATAAAAAAACTGAAAATCTGAAAAAGCAACATCCCCCAAACAGAACGATACCCAACATGCATAGGTTCAGTCAAGGAGAGAGTTGCCAAACACACCAAAGTAAAGCATGTGCGTAACGGTAATTTTACTTCAAAATTTCAACTCTGCAGACAAAGTGCGCACCTTGTGCTTTTTCTACCAAAACAACCCTTTACATTTGGAATATCCCTGATAAACCATATATTCTCTGAAAGTACACATGTTAAGCTTTCTAATCGTACCCAGCTTGTTGTAGTGGGCTCATCTTTCTGGGAGTAATATCTCAAAGAATTCTTAGGTTGCACAGGGTTTCACAAAAAATTGTATAAAAAAGCAGAATAAAAAACACCTTTTCCTAAAATATCAATATGCAAATTAGAAAAAACAAGGTAAATCTGAAAGCGCAAGGTCTACCGAGCAGAACAATACCCAACATGCATAGGTACCTGTAACCTTTTAACTGCCAGCCTACTTGAGATTTTGTCACCCTCTGCTGACAGGTAATTTTTCACCATTTTGCGCCATGCTTAAGTGTGATTTTTGCAGGAATTTCCAAGAAAATGGCAAATTTTCTTTTTGTGGCAGAGTTTAGACTTTAACATGAAATGTCTTGTTTGTATTTTTTCTACTTTTTTAATATATTTTTTCTACTTTTTTTTATATATTTTTAAGTAAATAAGTAAAAAAAAAAATATATATATATTTTTTTTTTTAAATTGTCTCCCCATTTCTCCCGATTACAATGATACCACATATGTATTGGTAGCCCCCCGTTCCTGTCCAGGAGATCCCCTAAACTTAGAAGAGCACTTTATAACATTTACAAATAAAATACAACTACTATCCACATAATAAAGGGTTAAATAAAAAAAATTGGTGTGGGGTCCCCCTTCACAGGGGGGGGGGGGGGAACACCATTTCTTGGGGGAATATAAGGGTTTTTTTTGGAGGCAGGTAATGGGGGGTCTAGGGGTTAATGGCAAGTCACACACTAGCCGCAGGTGACTTGCCAGACCCCCAAGCCTTGTGAACTGGTATAGGGGTCACATGGACCCCTTACCAGTTCACAAAGGGTTAAAAGTAAAAAAAACACACAGACACACTTTTTTCAAAATAACTTTATTAACAAAAATATTTTTTTTTTTATTATTTTTTTTTAATACTTACCTCCCATCCATCCCTGTTTCCCACGCTGATCACTTAGGCTTCTGCTCTCCTGCTGGGTTACAGGTAACAAAGGGTTAATTTAAAAAAAAAATGACATAGGGTCCCCCTTTTTTGGGGGGATTTTTAAGGGTTAAAACGCAGGTGACTTGCCAGACCCCCGAGTCACATGGACCCCTTACCAGTTCACAAAGGGTTAAAAGTAAAAAAAAAACACACAGACACACTTTTTAAAAAATATCTTTATTAAAAAAAAATAAATGTTTTTTAATATTTTTTTTTAATACTTACCTCCCATCCATCCCTGTGTCCCACGCTGATCACTTAGGCTTCTGCTCTCCTGCTGCTGCTGGAAGCCTTTTATACCTACTGGGTTACAGGTAACAAAGGGTTAATTAAAAAAAAAATGACATAGGGTCCCCCCTCGAAGATGGCGTGAGGTCCCCCCTACCCAGTGTAACCAGCCTGTGACCAGCTATGGGGGCTTGTAGAACAGGGCGCAGGGGCCAGCTTTAGTGGCCCCTGGCCCTGCGGCTACAAGCCGTCATAGCCTAGGGCCACGGCTTTTCTGCCCCCTCCCCCCGGGCTTTGGGGAGGCAGGTAATTTGCGGGGGCCAGGGGTTAATGGCAAGTCACCCGCTTGCCACAGGTGACTTGCCAGACCCCCGAGCCCTGTGAACTGATATAAGGGGTCACATGGACCCCTTACCAGTTCACAAAGGGTTAACAGTATAAAAAATAAACACAGACACAGGTTTTTGTAAAAGTTTATTAGAAAAAAAAAAATGTTACCTTTACTCACCTCCGATGTTCAGATGCAGTGTCCCACGGCGATCTGATTCATACAGGTGACAGCTGGGCAGAGAAGGGGGGAGGCAGGCGATCGGAGGATCGCCTACCTCCCTCCTTCTCTGCCCAGCCGTCACCGGCATCTGACAGGAAAACTGCCGGGTGCCCCGATGACACCCGGCGGTGACGTCATTAGCGAAGGGGCGGGGCTAAAATACACGATGGCGGCCGCCATCGGAAGCTGCGGCGGAGGGAGGGCTGTTATGCCCCCCTCCAGAAGACAGAAGAGCCGGGGGGGGGTGATCGGAGCCCCCCCCCATGAAGAGGAAAGGCAGCGGGAGCGGAGGTAAGTAACTGTCATTTTTTTTTTTTTTTTTTAACAGACAATCCCGGCGGGTGCTGAAACGGGGGGGGGGGGGGCACCCTATTCCGGGCCCTCCCCTGCAGCCGGAGGAGCCCCGCTGGCTGAAGAGGAGACCCGGCCGGATCAAACAAGGGGTCAGGTAAGTGACTTTTTTTTAAACTTTTTTTAGTATGATTGGGGAATGCCAGGCACGTAAAATTTACGTGGCTGGCACTTAAGTGGCGGAGAGGCAACCACGTAAATTTTACGTGGCTGGCATTTAAAGGGTTAAACCTGTGTATAGTGGTGTACAAATCTCATTGAGAATAACCAGGATTGCAGGAGAGCAATCAGCGATGCAGCAGTGGGTGACAGGTACACAGGGAGCCTTGTGACCTCTGGTACCCCCTGACCTGAGGTCTGCCGGAAAACCCACAAAAGTGGACAATAGGCTGCATCGCTAGATGATACGATGTTGTATAGAGCTTTTGAGAGATTAAATAATGTATTAAACATAAAATGTTGAGAGTCTCTTTATTCTAAAGAATAAAGCCATGTGTCCTATTTTTCCTCAAATAATGGTCTGACCGACAACAATGGCCATACACTTGACCTGTAAACTATTGGAATCTACTCTATATCAAACCTTCATATGCCATTCTTACTTAATCTTGTTAAAGGGCCACCCCATCCCAGAATAAGAGATTTTTAAATACCCCTTGCCCTGCCACCCTCTGCTAGCGCTGAAGCAGAGAGGGGGCTAAAATAAGGAAGACACCTACCTGCACTTGGCAAAGTCAGCAATGCAGTTGATTCCACCTGATGCTCGCCTCAGGCATTCCGCATCTGTCTAACCATGTGAGCTCCCACCATCCATTCATTTGGGGCACTAGGGGAGGGTGGTAGGGCTTAACCTGGGCTGGAGTGGCCCTTTAAATTAACCCTCCCTTAGATTCTTGCTATCATGGCACAAATACTGTACATCAAGCAAATGCAGACAATACATTCCTGTAAAGGCACTTGATAACGTTCTCCCACAGTCCATTTAAGCAGGAAAGATCAGAAAAGGTCAATCAGGTGATATATATTCTTTTAGGCAATAGATGGTCTCCTCGTGCTGATGCTAATTCAAGGGTGTGTCTTTCAGGCAACATATGGTCTGGTAATGCTGCTGCTAACTCCAGGGTGTGTCTTTTACGCAATATATGGTCTCCTCATGCTGCTGCCAACTCCAGGGTGTATCTGTCAGGCACCATGTGGTCTCCTCATGCTGCTTCCAAATCCAGAGTGTGTTTTTCAGTCGATATATGGGCTCCGTATGCTGCTGCAGACTCCAGAGTGTGTCTTTCAGGCAAGATATGGGATCCTTATGATGCTGCCAACTGCAGGGTGTGTCTTTCAGGCAATATATGGTCTCCTCTTGCTGTTGCCTTCCAGGCTGTGTCTTTCTGGCACTATATGGTCTCCTCATGCTGCTGCCAACTCCAGGGTGTTTCTTTCTGGCACTGCGTGGTCTCCTCATGCTGCTGCCAACTCCAGGGTGTCTTTCCGACAATATATGGTCTCCTCATGCTGCTGCCAACTCCAGAGTGTCTTTCAGGCAATATATGTTCTCCTTATGCTGCTGCCTTCCAGGCTGTGTCTTTCAGGCACTATGTGGTCTCCTCATGCTGCTGCCAACTCCAGGGTGTGTCATTGAGCCACTATATGGTCTCTTCATGCTGCTGCCAAATGCAGGGTGTGTCTTTTAGGCAATATATGATCTCCTCAGGCTGCTACATTCCAGCGTGTGTTTTTCAGGCACTATGTGGTCTCCTCATACTGCTGCCAACTCCAGTGTGTGATTTTCAGGTGATATACGGGCTCCTTATGCTGCTGCCAACTCCAGGGTGAAAATTAGCACATAACTTGTGGAATTGATGTACTGCAAATTCCTGGCCAATTGCAGTGAAGCAACAAGCAGTTGCATAATGCATGAGTGCAAGAGTTTACCAGTGCTAGGCCACTTTTAGTGGTTTATTTAAGAAATGCTACGTAGTGCCAGATTAGTGTCAGGGTGCATGTCAGGTCCCGGTGCAAAAGGTGTATTAGTTAAAATGGCAGAGAGCCTGTGCCAGGTAGTGTCCCATCTATCAATGAGATGAGTGCCGGCGTTGTGTTCCCTACAATACCAGATATGATCAGGACTATGCACTATGTGTCCTTATCCCATACATTTTAATGGGCTGGAATGGTTATAATTATTTTGAACACTTTTTGTAATTTTTTAAAATTGTTTTGGCTGGTGCATGTGCCACGAGATCCATTGGCTGTTTGCAATTGTTCTTGGATGTATTTTATGCACTTTTGCCGACATGTGCAGGCACAGATAACAGTTCCTCCTAGCCGCTCATCTGGCGCCCGCTGAATTTTAAAATAAATAAGGCTGGCAATTGCAAAACAGGCATAAATCAGTTTCCTTACTAATTCATTATTAAATCAGTATTTATTTTCTATATGCTGTTTTTCATTGGGATGTTGGGGGTTGTTTTTCCACGCCAGGTGCTGCCATAGGGTGGCCGCAGACAGCCTCATTACATTATATCCAGTTATGCCCGCCATTATGTTCAGGGAATTTGATATAATAGTTTTTTTATTGTCTGTTTTGATAAATTAATAAACTACTTATTATATTATTTATATAGGCCAGTGGTGCTGGTGCCTTTATTACCCCAGCGAAGGCCCTGATATCTTCTTTACTTTGGACTCTTATTTGGGAGCACACAAACATTTTAACTATTGGTAGGTGATGCAATGTGTGAGAGTTTTGGCTCTGAATTGAATACAGGTAACATTCATTAAATAGAGGTACTCTTGACATCGTAGAATGCCTTTCAAAGTTTTAATAATAAATTCAAACTCTTCAGCATTTATGTTAATGTCTTTGATGATTATTATTGAAATATAGGCAGAAGCTTGAAAAAAGAAACATGTTTCAGTAAAAGATTAGTTGTGCAAGGATGATGAAATATTACTGCAATATTTAGACAAAGTATTATGAATGTTAATGAGTTTTCTACACACTGAACTGGCATTCAAGACGACTGGCGTTAAAGAGGAACTCAAAACTTTTTGTAACCCCACAGTCATCCTATACCCCCCTGTGCTAAGCCTGATTAAAATAATATAATTAAAATAATTCACCTGTCACTGCAATCCTCCCCTGTTTCTGTCGGGTGACAGGACTCTGAACGGCAGCCTTGGGCCAGAGTGATAGTTGGACTTGAGTGAATGACCTGTACCGTCACACTGCTGTACAGGGTTGGGCGACTGACTTGCCACTTAGCGTGTTCTGTTGAAGATGGCTTCGCCAGAACCAAAGGGGCTGGGGAAATGGTGAGGCAGGTGAGGCAAGGTAGGGCATTTATTATTACTCTGTCCTGCCTGAGTGCAAGGGGAGGAAGACAAGGAGGTGAAGTTACATACTTTAGAGACTGGACTTCCTCTTTAAGAGAAACAGGGGAGGGGGGAAGGATTTAGTACAATGCAATGATACTGTAGGCTTAAAGGCTAGAGACACCTCTAGAGAGATACACTCAGATTAGGCCACAAGTTACATAGTAACATAGTATGTAAGGCTGAATAAAGACTTTAGTCCATCCAGTTCAGTCTGTTATCTCTTTCCAGTGGTCTAGTAGCCATAGCTAGAAATGTTATTACATGCCAGGAAGGCATTCAGGCCACTTTTGAAAGTTTTTACTGTATCCTTCATTACTACCTCCTCTGGCAGCGAGTTCCATAGTCTCACTGCTCTTACAGGGAAGAATCCCTTCCTATGTCATATATACATTTATCTGTGTTAAACTTCATTTGCCATTTAACAGCCCTTGCTTCCAATTTATCTAAATCTGTTTGTAGCTGCCTGCTGTCCACTTTTGTGTTAATTACTTTACACAGTTAAGTATCATCTGCAAAGATTGAAACGTTACTGTTTAATCCGTACCCAATGTCATTAATATAGATATTGAAGAGAATTGGTCCCAGAACTGACCCATGTGGTACTCCACTAGTAACGGTAACCCAATCTGACCCAAGTTTTCACCCAGTCCAAGCATTCTCATCTTTTGTACCAGTCTTTTATATGGCACAGTATAAAATACTTTAATAAAGTCAAGATAAATGATATCCAATGACTCCCCCGATCCAATCTTGAACTTACCTCCTCATAAAAGCTGAGTAGGTTTGTCTGGCTGGAGCGATTCCTCATAAATCCATGCTGATGGAGTAATAAGGCAATTTTATCCAAGATACTCCAGGATAATATCCCTTAATAAACCTTCAAACAGCTTTCCCACCACAGATGTTAAACTTACCGGACTGTAGTTCCCAGGTTCCCCCCTAGATCCCTTTTTGAATATTGGCACCACATTTGCCAAGCGCCAATCCCTTGGAACAGCCCCTGTAATTATTGAATCCACAAATATTAGAAATAACGCATAAATAAGATAATTCTGTATTGGAGTGTCATCTGCATAGGAGCCAAATGAGAATATGAGTAGCCCAAGGGCATTAGTGTAGAGTGAACTGCACCAGTGCCCAAGAGATCGGGGGGGCCTTCATTGCTGCTCCTCCACCCTATTTATCAGTTTTATGCTTACTTAGGGCTTTATTCATCAAGGGATAGCGACAGGTAGTGCTTTGTAAACGCCAGGTAGCGGCAGGTAATACCACATTTATGAAGGCGATTCTGGTGAGCGCCTCTTACAGCAGCACGTAGCGATTCATCAACACAGAAGCTCAGAGGATCCCGGTGGAGATCTGGCTTCTACCTGTCACTACCTTTCGCTCTCCCATACATTTCAAATGGACGTTCCTTTTCTTCTGTTTAAACAGGGTTTTCTTTTAATAATTTTTTTTGTTTCCTATCAAATCATTGTGTGACCTCGCCTGGCCTATTTAAATACATTTTTGAAAACCTTTTGGATTTTTTATTTTTTTATGCAGAATTGTCATTACAGGTCTGGTATTAAAGTGTTAATATCACAATGTAATAACAATGTAATTCCATATGTTTTCGCTTTGTTACTAGTGGATATGTGTTCAAAAACGGACTTTAATCACACAGCTTCTGGCACTCTGGGCTACAGCGACACAATTTTGGGCGCCGGCGCTATGTGAGGCTGTTTTTTTGATAAATATGTTTTGAGTCACTCACACTGACCAGTCGCTACGGCAATGCCGGCAATGTTACTACAGCGGCTGAGGCGCTCTGTAATAGTGACTCACGGACGATCCACTAGCTGTCGCTCTTAGCGCTGCTGTACAGACGCTCATCTGCCATTACCTGGCACCAGTAATGAATCTGCCTGAAGCACCATTTGTTTCTCTGTTTCAGTCTTTAGTTATCTTGCTGCATCCAATTGCGTTAAAAGACAGAAAAAAGTTCTCTTACAGCAGCACGTAGCGATTCATCAACACAGAAGCTCAGAGGATCCCGGTGGAGATCTGGCTTCTACCTGTCACTACCTTTCGCTCTCCCATACATTTCAAATGGACGTTCCTTTTCTTCTGTTTAAACAGGGTTTTCTTTTAATAATTTTTTTTGTTTCCTATCAAATCATTGTGTGACCTCGCCTGGCCTATTTAAATACATTTTTGAAAACCTTTTGGATTTTTTATTTTTTTATGCAGAATTGTCATTACAGGTCTGGTATTAAAGTGTTAATATCACAATGTAATAACAATGTAATTCCATATGTTTTCGCTTTGTTACTAGTGGATATGTGTTCAAAAACGGACTTTAATCACACAGCTTCTGGCACTCTGGGCTACAGCGACACAATTTTGGGCGCCGGCGCTATGTGAGGCTGTTTTTTTGATAAATATGTTTTGAGTCACTCACACTGACCAGTCGCTACGGCAATGCCGGCAATGTTACTACAGCGGCTGAGGCGCTCTGTAATAGTGACTCACGGACGATCCACTAGCTGTCGCTCTTAGCGCTGCTGTACAGACGCTCATCTGCCATTACCTGGCACCAGTAATGAATCTGCCTGAAGCACCATTTGTTTCTCTGTTTCAGTCTTTAGTTATCTTGCTGCATCCAATTGCGTTAAAAGACAGAAAAAAGTTTACTGTAAGTGCCATTAACATTTTGTTATTCCATTGGTAGAATGGAATATTTACCATTTTTGAAGACAGAGGTTTGTTCAAGAGGAATGAGGATGGTGAAGTGGTCTTTAGATATGGTGGTTATTAACTCATGAGTGACTTTAATAAGGGAAGTTTCAGCAGAGTGATTAGGGCAGAATCCATATTGGAGGGGATCTAGTAAGAAGTTAGAAGAGATGCAAATAAAATACGCAAATGCAGAAAAAAATATTTAAGTGTTCTTACCAGTTCAAGTAGCGTAAAAATAAATACAACACCACACAAAATCAGACTTTATTAATCTAAAGCTTACTATACTTGCCTCTTTGGTGCCATCTGCCCCATGCTGGGTCTTCTTTTGATGCAGAGTAAATCTGAAGTAGAAACCCCGCTGCTATCCGTAGTAAAGGGGACACAGGTTGCCTGGGTTGGTTGGCACATTTTCTTTTTAACCCCCCAAAAATAATAAACAGTAAATCATGCTTTTGTTGAAAAAAATGGCAGTAATTTGCATGCTTATTTTACTGCAGCTGCCAAAGTAAAATGAGAAAAATTACATGTGAGATTCCACCATCTCTCACATGCAGAAAATAATGGAATGGTGCTCTGAATCACCAGACACCCAATATTTATGAACAAGAATGTGAGTATTTCTCTCTAACACTAAATAAAGCCTTATATGCTGAAGGATCACTGTTGGCCAGTAAACACATTATGGTGGCTGATTTTTAGTGAGAAGCATTAGGCTGCACAGGGGTTATCTTTGTTACATAATGAGAGACACTTTTGTTTTTGATTTATTTTTTTAGTTTTTTTTTATACTGTGATTAGAGCTATCAGTGGATGTTAAACATATATAAGCATGATTTTGATAATGATTTTAATGTTTTATAAAAATAATTTGAATTAGAAATTAGATAAAGGTGGAATAGTGCTAAACTACAAAATATAGTAGTTTAAATATGTGCCCCTAAAAAAGGAGGTAGAAGTATTTGATATGGTATGATATGGATGATACATCCGAGTCAATCAGTAAGTGGGATGATTTTAATGATTGCAGTCTTCAATTATTAGAAAGACTTATCTGTAAGAAAATGATGCAATTAGGGGAAGTGTCTAGAGTTAGGAGGCAATATAAGAATGTATGACTACTTTTTTTGGATTGATGAATATCCAGAAAAATATGGGATAAGGATGAAGGGTAAATTAAGAAACATAAAATATTTGTTATTGTAAAAGTAAAACGATTTTTGCTTGGTAAAAACATATGAACAAAAAGATGGAATAAAATAAATATTGTACAATGTGGATTTTAGTTATTAGAAAGACTCATCTGTAAGATTCAATTAGGAAAATTGTCTAGAGCTAGAGGGACATAAGAAAGATTTGAGCCCTTTTTTATTAGCACTGATACAGGAATCGCCTGGGGATATTAGTACTTTTTGTAAAATACTGTAGGATTCTTTTACTATAAGACATACTATAAAATATTTGTGCTTAAAAATTGCAACAGTAAAACCTCCTTTGTTTGACTAATTAGTATGCTAATGTGCACGAATTATGGCTGAAATTATGGTGTATTAAGCTGTTCCAATTCAGGTGTGGACCTAAAAGGAAAAAAAGATTAGCGTAGGTGCGCTGTGGATAAAATGGTTGGTTAGTAATGGCAGGCTGGAAGGGAGAATAAAACAAGGTTAAGGTTCTCTGCGATCCTATGAAAAAAATTAGCATATACAAAGGTAACTATATTGGTAACAATGTTAGCAATGATAAAGTTTTGTTTGAGGGGGGTGTTTCCACCTATTAATTAAATCAGAAACAACTAGGTATCATTGCCTCTGACTAATTAGACCTCAAAAATGTTGGAATTTTTTATCTTGCTGTCTGAGGAATTTCTCCTGTCAGATAGTGTTATACAGATTGGTCAGTGTTGGGTACAATATTGGCCCTGTATTTAAGTCCTTTTTCAGGTTGTAGTCTGTGGTGGACGGATCCTTGTTCTAGGTGAGGTAGGTTTATAGGTGGGTGGAACAATGTGGTTGCTGGATGCTGATGGTTTACAAGTTGAAATTTAGCGTAGGCGTAAAATGTGAGTAGTGATCCTGGGGCTCAGGTAAGTGGTGTAGGTTGAGGTAGACAATTGTTCTGAATGGTTGGCGAGACTTGGAGTGTAAGCAGAGGTTCTAGTGTGATGTGCAGATTAGTTGGTTAAGGTCTGCTTTATTGTCCTGATTGCAGATGTGTTGTGATAGTTGCAACCTTTGTAGAGAAAATGTGAGAGTCCTTTTAACCCTTTAAACGCCAGCCACGTAAATTTTACGTGGCTGCCTCTCCAACCGTTAAACGTCAGCCACGTAAAATTTACGTGCCTGGCTTTGCCCCCTGCTAGCGCCTGAAAAATGTAAAAAAAACACTTACCTGACCGCTCGTTCGAACCGACCAGCTGGCTTTTCCTGTTAAAATAAAAAAAAAATAAAAATGACATTTACTCACCTCCATGTGCGCTCGATCTCGCCGGCCCTCCTCTTCACCCGGGGGGCCTCCGATCCCCCCCCCCAGGGCTCTCTATCTTCAGGAGAGAGCCTGTCAGGCTCTCTCCCCTCTTCCTCCGACGGGCGCCGCCATCTTGCCACGAAGTCATGACAGCTCCAGGCCTCTCAGCTGTCAGATGCCGGTGATAAGTGGCCTGAGAAGGAGGGGACAGGAGATCCTCTGATCTCCTGCCTCCCCTCCTCCTCTGGCTGCCGATCACCGGCATCTGTCATCAGATCAGCGAGGGACAGAGGAGCTGACGATCGGAGGTGAGTAAAGAAAAAAAAACATTTTTTTTAATAAAATAATTTTTACTCTGTGTTTGTGTGTTTTATTTTACTCTTAACCCTTTGTGAACTGGTAAGAGGTCCATGAGACCCCTGTACCAGTTCACAAGGCTGGGGGCTGGCAAGTCACCTGCGGTAGCCGCAAGTGACTTGCCATTAATCCCCGGAACCCCTATTACCTGCCTCCCCAAAGCCCAGGGGGGGGGGGCAGAAGAGCATAGGCTATGTGGGCTTGTAGGCTGCAGGGTGGGGGGGCCACCAGAGCTGTCCCCATAGATGGTCCCGGGCTGGTTATGACGCGTAGGGGGGACCCTACGCCTTTTTTTATTTTTTATTTTAAGGGTTAGGGTTAGCCCTTAAGCTTAACATGTGTACTTTCAGGGAATATATGGGTTATGGGGGATTTTTCAAATGTAAAGGCTTGTTTTGGTAGAAAAAGCACAAGGTGTGCACTTTGTCTGCAGAGCTGAAATTTTGAAGTAAAATTATTGTTACGCACATGCTTTACTTTGGTGTGTTTGGCAACTCTTCCCTTGACAGTAGCTATGCATGCTGGGTATTGTTCTGTTCGGAGCATGTTGCTTTTTCAGATTCTCTGTGCAACCAAAAATTACATTGAGGGATTACTTCCAGAAAACTGCACCTATGTCAACAAACCTGGTACGCCTAGAAAGCCTGAGGTGTGTACTTCTAGGGAATATATCATTTGCCGGGGTATTTCAAATGTAAAGGATTGTTTTTCTTGAAAAACTGCAAGGTGCGCATATTGCATAGCATAGTTGTATTTTATTTCCTAAAGCGTTGTTTCAGTTTGGGGGAGTCTTCTGGGCAGGAAAGGGTGTCTACCAATACACATGTGGTACCGCTGTAACCAGGAGAAATTCGGGTTTCACACGAAATAAGATTTTATTGACAAACTTACATTTTTGATTACAAAAAAACACTACAAATTGTAAAAAAAATTTTTTGGGGTTTTTTTGCACATATTTCATCCAAAAATATTGAGAATACACCTAAAAATGACAAACAAGACATTTCATGTTAAATCCCAGACTCTGCTGAAAAAAGCAATATATCACTTTCCTGGGAAATCCCTGGAAATCCTTTCAAAAATCACAGTTGAACATGGGGAGTGCAAAATAGTGTGTGACAAAATCACAAGGTAGGCCGGCGGTTAAAGGGTTAATTAATGATAAAACTAATTTAAGGAGATTTTGTGTTTTTCAGTTTCAGTAAGTAAATCAAAATTGATAGAGCAATTAGTACAGTTTATGCTTGATGCGTTTTACTCACCGCCGCAGCCTGGATGGGCTGTGGTGTTACTTGTAGTGCAGAGGGTGCAGGCGGAAAAACGGATTACCGGTTTCTGCAAAGGGCGCAGGCAGGAGAAGCGCTGGGGTTTCTTCAGTGCTGGATTAGTTGTGTAAATGTAGGGGACGTTGTTCAGGCTGCCTTGAGTGGTCAGATCTGGGCTGGCGACCATGGGTAAGGTGGCGGCCGCACCGGCGAACAATTAAGCCATTTTGGGGCTTGTTTTAAAATTGAAGCCGCAGCAGCGGCTAAAAAGCTGTAAGGTTTCTTCTTGGTTATAATTAGAGATGAGCGAACTTCTCAAAAATTCGATTCGGGCGATTCGCCGAATTTCTCAAAGAAATTTGGGCTCGTCCGAATCGAACTTTAGCGAATCGCTCATCTCTGGTGGGAGCGGGGAGGCCGGCTGCGCTGTCAGCTGTCATCAGAGGACACGTCATCAGAGGAAGCCGGCTTCCTCTGATGACGCGTCCTCTGATGACAGCTGACAGCGCAGCCGGTCTCCCCGCTCCCTTCCTCTGATGACGCGTCCTCTGATGACAGCTGACAGCGCAGCCGGCCTCCCCGCTTCCACTATACAGCAAACACTTACCGGCATGGTGGGAGCGTGGAGGCCGGCTGCGCTGTCAGCTGTCATCAGAGGATGCGTCATCAGAGGAAGCCGGCTTCCTCTGATGACGCGTCCTCTGATGACAGCTGACAGCGCAGCCGGCCTCCACGCTCCCACCATGCCGGTAAGTATTTGCTGAAATAAAAAAATGCCGGCATGGTGGGAGCGGGGAGACCGGCTGCGCTGTCAGCGTGCGGCGGAAGCCGGCTTCCAACGCCCGCTGACAGCGCAGCTGGCCTCCCCGCTCCCACCATGCCGGCATTTTTTCTTTCCATTTCATGGCTTGGTGGGAGCGGGGAGGCCGGCTGCGCTGTCAGCGGGCGGCGGAAGCCGGCTTCCGCCGCCCGCTGACAGCGCAGCCGGTCTCCCCGCTCCCACCATGCCGCCATTTTTTTTTTTTACATTTCAGGGAAAATTCGGTCAGCACGAACCACTAAAAATTCGGGTTCGTGCTGAATCGAATTTTCCCTGAAATTCGGAGCGAATTCAGGTTCGTTAGAACCGATTCGCTCATCCCTAGTTATAATCCTTGTAAAATTAGTTCAAAAAACGATATAAATTTTGATTTATGGATGAAATTAACCCAATTAACTTTAAAATACATTTGGGTAATATAAATTATAATCATTATATAGGCCTTGCAATTGTTTTAACATGAGATGCTATTGTGATATCTGTGACCTCAGTTCATGTTTTAATATCAATTTAAAATAACTATATTGTATCTAAATATCCAATGGGGAATATTTTCATTTTTGCAGTTTATAGATAACTGATTGTATATCAATCTCCTTATTGCACTAAAAAAGCAAATTGTTTCAATTGTTTAAATTGGATCCTTACTTCAAACTCATAACAAATTGCTATACATCTACAAATACGCACAGCTTATCTGTGTTCCACCTCCAATCTGAGTTTTGAGAGGGCCTCCCCGCTCCCTTCCTCTGATGACGCGTCCTCTGATGACAGCTGACAGCGCAGCCGGCCTCCCCGCTTCCACTATACAGCAAACACTTACCGGCATGGTGGGAGCGTGGAGGCCGGCTGCGCTGTCAGCTGTCATCAGAGGACGCGTCATCAGAGGAAGCCGGCTTCCTCTGATGACGCGTCCTGTGATGACAGCTGACAGCGCAGCCGGCCTCCACGCTCCCACCATGCCGGTAAGTATTTGCTGAAATAAAAAAATGCCGGCATGGTGGGAGCGGGGAGACCGGCTGCGCTGTCAGCGTGCGGCGGAAGCCGGCTTCCAACGCCCGCTGACAGCGCAGCTGGCCTCCCCGCTCCCACCATGCCGGCATTTTTTCTTTCCATTTCATGGCTTGGTGGGAGCGGGGAGGCCGGCTGCGCTGTCAGCGGGCGGCGGAAGCCGGCTTCCGCCGCCCGCTGACAGCGCAGCCGGTCTCCCCGCTCCCACCATGCCGCCATGTTTTTTTTTTTACATTTCAGGGAAAATTCGGTCAGCACGAACCACTAAAAATTCGGGTTCGTGCTGAATCGAATTTTCCCTGAAATTCGGAGCGAATTCAGGTTCGTTAGAACCGATTCGCTCATCCCTAGTTATAATCCTTGTAAAATTAGTTCAAAAAACGATATATAGATTTTGATTTATGGATGAAATTAACCCAATTAACTTTAAAATACATTTGGGTAATATAAATTATAATAATTATATAGGCCTTTGTAATTGTTTTAACATGAGATGCTATTGTAATATCTGTGATCTCAGTTCATGATTTAATATCAATTTAAAATAACTATATTGTATCTAAATATCCAATGGGGAATATTTTTGCAGTTTATAGATAACTGATTGTATATCAATCTCCTTATTGCACTAAAAAAGCAAATTGTTTCAATCGTTTAAATTGGATCCTTACTTCAAACTCATAACAAATTGCTATACATCTACAAATACGCACAGCTTATCTGTGTTCCACCTCAAATCTGAGTTTGAGAAGACCTTGAACTATCTTTCTTTTATGTTCATGGGGAGGACTGACGTTGAGTGAAAGTAACAGTAGACCAAATACCTATGTTTGACACTGAATTGATGATGAAGTGTCATTATTTTTTGTAAATGTGGATGCAACCTCTTTTTTAATATGTTACAAAACAAATTAACTGTGTTAGTATCACCAAATATATGCATGTGGATAACTGAAACTGCTTTTCTAATTTTCAATTTTAACTGGTTGACAAATATTGGACATTCTGTTATTTATACAGTAGGCTACAAATACAGGGAAATACTACTTAGAAAATAAAAGAGATATCTAAACAGAGAATAAATAATGTTTTATACTAAAATGGCATGTTAAATCTAAAACCAAATAAATCAATATTATTTTATACTAAAACGGCATGTTAAATATAAGACACCCCAAATTATAAAAGATATACAACATAATAAACAATGAAATCAATGTAGCTAAAACTCTGAGACTGGTTGCCCCAGCTTACTGTCTGTCCCTTCAGCGAGGATCAATCAAGACACATTATTCATTTGTTGTAGACTTGTCTCCTATGTGATTTTGAAATGTGCATGTAATATATATATATATATATATATATATATATATATATATATATATATATTACTGTGGGCTACAATAAGCCATAAAAACACTTTTAATCTGTTCAAAGTATTTTCAGTTAGATGTCCAATACTAACATGTTTTGCCAAGAATTAAATAGTTACAATGGTCATGTAAAACTCAAAAAAGGAATAGTAGTATTAAATATTGATATTGATATAGAATAATATTTTATAAAAAAATATACTATTATTGTATAATATTATGATAAATTACATATATTGGTCTTTATATAATGTGTAAGGTATCTAGCTTTTTCTTTTTTTTTTTCTGACTTTAGGGGCACCTGCTTTTCTACCAGATCATGGCTATTACACATTAACACTTCAGTTACGCAGAAAGATTAGGAAAGAATTTGTAGTTGGCCAAAACAAGTTATTAAAGCCAATGAACGTCACATGTTTATTATCTATTCACGCCACTTCAAACACATCCTCTTTTTTTTTTTTGAAGAAAAGTTTAGTTTGAAATCAATGCCCTTTCTTATCTCAAGCTGATCTAACCCAGCATTGCCTGAAAAAAGGTGACTTTGGAACATTTCTAAAGGGAGACTAAGGGTGTTGGAATGTAATTTCCTTGTTATTCAGGAAGTTGTAAATCAAACTAAGTCTGTTATATTTTTTTTTCTCAGGCTTTGTTTTGACAACTGAACTTGCTGTGTGCAGAAATGGGCGGTTAGGCATCACTGTTAGGCAATAGAGTATAAAGGGAAGGTTACAGGGGGCGTAGTGACCACCCAAAGCAGACATTGTCGTAACAATCACACCGTGTTTTACAAATACTCCCTCAGGGCTAATGATTAATCAGAGGTAAAACATTAATGCCCATGCAATGCATTGTATATATGAAGAGCTGAGCTGACACACAAGTATTTAGGAAGCATTCTTGACAGTGTGTCAGATACTACTCATCACTTAGCTATTCTTCTGATCTCACATAGACTCTGCTAACTATACTGAGTGTCATTTCAAGCAGATAATGGCTGGGGTAAGGAAGCTTATTGCTGTGCTGCTACCAGCATCCCTGCTTTTTCCAACAGTTGTGATTGCATTGACAGAGCCTCTTCATTGTGCCGAGTGCACTGAGGAGAAATACGCTCTTTGCCCACAAGTGCCTGCTCATTGCAAAGAGCTAGCCCGGGAGTCTGGGTGTGGGTGCTGCCTGACCTGTGCACTGACACGCGGTGAGCTTTGTGGTGTGTACACTGCAAGATGTGGAAAAGCACTCAGATGTCGTGTGAAGCCAGATGAGCCCAAACCCATCCAGGCACTGACGAAAGGACAAGGAATCTGCATGGATGCTGAAGACATAGAGAAGCTGAGATCTAGTGATGTCACTGGTAAGTAAGCCTAAAAACGCTAAATAAAAACATGTTTTGTGCTTAGGGTTTATTTTTTGGAAGGTGCAGAATATGTTTTTTATTTTTTTGAACATGCATGCAAAAAAAAAAAAACTTTGGTAGAAAAAAATGATATTCCTATAAGAACATTATAGTTATGTGTAAATGTATGGATACAAGCTATTGCAAAGATCTTGACCATTCACAGGTGTAAAATAGACCTGGACTCACGAAACTAAATAGAAGTTTATACATTTAACAGTCTAAGGAACTGAAATGTACATTTTGCTTGGTGATATAACTCTATGTTCTTGATGCAGTAATCTTCCCTTAATATACAGTATATCATTAAAATTGGAACTGTTTCTTGCTTTATTTCAAAAAAAGGCATGAGATAAAATAAGGTGTTTTGGAATAGGGTAGGACATTAGAGAGCGATTTCCTCCTCTATCGAATGCCTTATTCTAAAATAAAGAATGAAATGGCTTTTATTTCTAAACTAAAAACTAGTTGGTGCATTTTTAAGCCTCTATTATCTTATTGAATACTTATGAACCAAATTTTTGCCTCCTCTACTCATCACTTAATATAACATGTCACATTTGCAAATAGTAGCAGGTTCTGGTGTATTCATTAAAATAATAAGAGCCTAAGATAACATCATTCCTTTAACCCATAATGTGCCCTTTACAAATTTATCAAACAACATCTGTGCCTCATTGGAAAAAATTCTTCATCTCACCTATGGAACTGCACCATTGCAGCACCCAATAATGTACTCAATAGAAATGGGAGACTCTTTATAAAATGTGCATAGCCTCTCCAAATCATTAAGAATTGGCCCCAAGATTTATACATACAGTTAAAGATAAAAAACACTAGCAGATCTTACACTGACATTTTTCTTTCATCATTTTTTTTATTGCAATATAAAGCTAAGAGAGTAGGTTTATTGTTATGCTACTCTCATATTAAAGGCATATTAAAGTGTTAAACATTTAGCTTTTGAGATAAGAAAGTTCTTTTATGTTTTACATCTATGGCATTTGTACTATCACCTGAGCACAGCTCACTTCTGTTTTCTTGCAAGTGATGCTTGTTTTTTGACCCACGTCCTACTTTCTTGCATCAGTGAGGTGAAAGATCAAAGTATCACAACAAGTCTCCTTTTACATCCACTGACCACATGACTGCATACACTTTCGAAGGGTTGTTTACAGTCTTTAATATATATATATTATATTATTTGAATTTTAGATAAAAACAGATTTAGATTTATGTCAGAAGCTTTTTTTTATTATGTTATACATTTACATGTGACATAGGTTCCTATTTGTTAAACTCTGTTGTCCATATTACGTGCTACTCCATGGAACCAGGGTGTAATCAACCTGCTGTGAGGATCATTTGACCTTCAAAGCACCTCCAGCATGAATATCACATACCCTTAACAAAGGAATCTCTGCATTTATATTTACAACACCTCCCTCAGGGATGGTTTAGGTCTACTTAACTTAACTGCACAGGCTCTGTAAATCTGAATTATCAAACAGTACTGACAACTTATTCCTATGTGTGATATCTCATTGTAGAAATAAAGGACTACTCAGAACAAGAGAATACTTCCCCAGAAGGACTTGAACTCACACAAGACCAGCTCCCGTCATTTCTCCGACTATTTCCTGAAGGCTTTGATAAAATTGATGTCTGGAATACTGTGTTTGAGCGCATCAAAGCAAAGAAAAGAAAGCAAAAGGACCCGGTAAGCCTATAATGTATTGAAGGACAAAAGCATTATGCGCATGGATGCCCAGAGAATATTCTGCAGCTGTGTTTACAGTGTTCTAATGACTCAAAATAGCAACGTAATGCTTACAGCAAATTGTAGTGGCAGGAGCACTCTTACCATAAGCGATCGTGGTGGGTGCAATGGCCAGCAGTGGTGCCACAAGATCCAAGAAGACAGAATAGCCAGCACTCCAATTTTAATTCCAAAAGTTCAAACATATAAACTGAATACTCCATTAAATGCGGGTTATTCAGACAGGACAAATTTATATCAAAGTCTAAATGCATATTAAATACTCAACACTTTGGGGCCGCATGTGCCCCTTCATCATGGAAGGATTACCAAACAAGTATCACGTTAGATTTAATATGGACTGTTGCATTTGGACTTTGGAATTGGACTCTTTGAATAAGCCTGCATTTAATGTAGTATTCAGTTTATATGTTTGAACTTTTGGAATTACAATTGGAGTGCTATCTTCTTAATGCTTACAGCAGATAGATGAGTGTTACTAATTCCGAAAAAAATACTGTGTATGCTAATGCATTTTGCATGGTGCACATGAGACAGCATATATGGAATACTGCATAGCAATAATGACAAAATCATACAATGGCACAGTTACAAAGCAAGCCAGTTCCCCTTCTTGCTCATACCTAGCAGCCACTCTTGGGAATACGCCAAAATGCTTGCTTTCCGGCAATTCGGTACATGAGGCCCTGTTCTCTGACTCCATTCACCGCAGCAGGATGGACCATTCCAGGCACTGCCTAAGTGCGCTTCCTCTGTACAAGGCAGCAGGTGCCCATCAGTGCCCTGCAAGACCTGATTGGACCTATATTAGGCAGCTGCAAAGAGGTGCTTTTGTATTAAATAACTGTATTGTAGGTTGGTAACTGTACATTAATAAAATGTGTTTTACCTTTTGGTTTTAGGGGCCATGTCAAAAAGAACTTTACAAAACCATGATAAAACTGCAACAACAAACTAGAGAAGATTTATATAGATTTCACATCCCCAACTGTAATAAACATGGATATTACCATACTAAACAGGTATACCTCCAGAAAATATATATTAAAACCTGTAAACAATATATAGTAGAACAACTTGTTTTGTGATTCAGTGATTTTCACTTTAACCTAATATGTAATTTGTGTGTGTTTTTTTTTTTCTCTAGTGCGAGACTTCTTTAGATGGAGAAAGGGGTAGATGCTGGTGTGTCAATACACAAACTGGAAAGAAAATTCCAGGTACCCCTGAGAAAAGAGGTGATCTGAACTGTCAGCAACATTCACAAGATTAGATGCACAGCACTACTGATCACATATATATATATATATATATATATATATATATATATATATATATATATTCATTTTGTGAGCCACTACTGAACTATTTATTCAACTATATATTTTCCTTCCCCCTTTTTATTATGTATTTTCATAACTATTTATGCAATAATATGGTCTATATATGTATCTTATTTTTTACAAAAATTTCCAAAATGCAAATCAAAACATTATTATTATTTAATGCATAAATTATATATTTACTATTGTATATTTCTAATTTTTTAATCACAATACTATTTTAATGAAAAAACTGCCAACCATATTTTTAAATATTCACACTCTTGATCATCTGTTTAAAATTGTAATTTTACATTTTAGTAAGACAGAAAAATGCCTACTGAAAGAATTCCATTTTAGCACATTTGTAAAAACCAACTCTATGTAGGGTATTCAAAATAAGTCCCTGAGGCTTAAGTAAATGCGCTTAGACCTGTGTGTACACACGCTTTCGATTAGACTTTGGAGAGGCTTTCAACATGTTATATAAATTACCTCTATACCCTGTAGTAGAGAGTCTAAACTATCAAAGGGGTTAGGCTATGGTAATTCAAATATTTCAGCAGCCGCTCTATTTAAGCAGCTCTATCAGGGAAAATGGTCTAATAATAAAAATGCACATAAATATTCTATGGGGGTTATTTAAGATTGGGAGTTGCTTATACACCCTGCATCAAAAATAAATCCAGCTAGCTTTACCTTTTTACCAGAACGAATTAGAATCAGGTGTGACAAGCATGTTTGTGCATGTACCATTCAACTTTTACAGGAATAGACTGCTCAGGCCTGTCCCTTGAGCCAGCCTGTGCTGGAATAGTGGCACTGCATTTCTGATGAGGTGTGTGGTTGCTTTTTCTCATCATGCTTTGCACACATATAGGAGTAGTAATTTCTGCTGTTTCCGTGTGTTATGTATTTCACCCCTGTGAAAGTGGAATGGTATGTTCAAAACCTGTAACCCCTGTTTATTTTCCTCTTGTAAAGGAAAACAACAAGTTTGGATAGATTTTTTGGTGCATATTTGTGCATATTTATAAGGATTTTACATGTAGTCAATGTTGTGACAGTGCTCATTTAAAGCCACGATGAATGAGAAGGTAATTTGCAATATGTTATCAAATAAATGTAAATTTATTTGTGGGCAGAGAGTAAAAAGTACTGTAGTTCATCTGGGATCTGCTGTGAAAAAATGGGTAGATGTTGTCTTTTAGGTTACATTCCTAGGCCATCCTCCTGCTGTCTCCTTCACTCCAATAAATTATGGCCATGTTCTGCTAAAAGCCCCTTGGCACCTTCACAAGCCAAATCTGTTCTCCGAACTCTCATAACAGGCCTGGACGGCAACACATTGTACCAGTGCAAGTTCACACACTGTGTATAAATATATAGATTAAATGTAGTAGTATACATATGTGTATGGACAGGGCACTTATACATTGATGTGGGCAGAGAAGGTGCACAAGCTGGAGTTCAGAGGCCCATGCAGGAGATGCCTGGTTGCATGGCCTAGGTAAACTATAACACAAATTCAAACTATTTTTTTACAGTGGACCACAGGAAAACGGCTGTACTGATGCTAATTTAAGTAGTATTACTTTTTACCCTAAACCCACAGGCTTTTTTAGGTTATTGACCACCCTTGTAGGTGATTTACTAGATGTCCTTGTAATAATGACCCCCTTATTACAAAATGAATTGTCATTAATCATTCATTATCATACATTTTTTACCCATCTCATGCACTGATTATATTTATTGGTTGTGTACTTGTGCATATATGCACATACAGGTATTTTAGGTTTATGTTAGGTTTGGAACACATTTAGGTTAGGTTTGGAACAAATGCTACTCCGTTCATTTAAAGTAAAACATGGTATATACACTCCCAGATACATAACACTTCCTACAGAATGTGATTGAAATTGTAAAGCTTCCATTTAATAGGTTTTGTAACCCAATTCAATTATGTGATTGTCTTTATTAAAAATATATTATTTTAATTTATTTTTTTTTATCTTCAAAAATACCTCTTTATATTACTATAAGACGTAATTATTTTACTCCATGTAGTTAAACGTTTTTTGTTTTTGCCATTTATAAAAAAAAAAAAAAAAGCTTTCATGCATATAAATATTGGGTATTGTATTTTGATATAACATTTATGTTGACCATGTCTTAGAAAAAAAAAAACAATGTCAATGTAAACATTTTTTGTTGCATATACATATTGGTTATCTGACATTTCATCAGGTAATGCATATTGCTGCTACTTGTCTCTGTTTTATCCATAAATGTGTATTTTATATTGACACAGTGCTGCTATTAATTTCTTATTCTCTTGTTAGTAAATTATTGTTACTTGTTTGATCACTGTATGTTTAATGTAATATAAGGCAATAAATATTTCACATAAAGATAAATGGCAAACTTTTCTTTATTGGTGTTGACACATATTGATTACAATTTATAACCTGTATTTATGAAGCACAGCAAAAAGCTTTGCTAAGATAGATTTGTGTGTGAAAAATATGTTATCAATGGGGGTCATTTCTAAAGATTTGGTAAATCAAGTTTATTTTTTTGTGCCATCTGAGTGAGAGTTTTTCCTTTACACATCAAGAAAACAAAAAACAAAAACATAGTTATTTTCATTTATCCCAAAAAATGACATACCCTTGTGACAGGAAAGGTGAATAGTTTTTCCAACAAGGTAAGGGTTTTTTGGAAACAATCAGCCTATAAGATATGCAAAAATTGTGGCACATTCTTTAGCATAGCCCATAGGGTTGCTTTTGTTTCCAACAAAAAACATCTTTACCTCACTGGAAAAATGTCCTATCACACGGCTAGGTGATTTCTTTGGGAGAAAATAAGCAAACATTTTTATAGAATGTTTTAGCGTATGCAACTTAAAAAAGTTTTACATTTCACACCCAAAGGTAAATTTGATTTACCCACATTTCAGCATGACCTAAACTGTGTGTTAATGGATGATCAAGGCAAATGTATTTGATCAGCAAGGATATCTTAAAGGAGCCACATTACTTAAAGGAGCAGTATCGCAAAATTTTCATTAAAAAAGATCTCCGCTGCTGATCTCCAATCTCCGCTGCTAGTTTCACCTATAGTCAAGCCCCCGTCTGCCGGGACGCTTTATACGCCTCACCGGGCACGGTTGCCCCCAGGACTTGGTAGCACAAAGGATGCTGACTTACGGGGAGGAAGGCGGATGAACCAGGAACAAGACTGGGCGAGGTCGGGCAAGCAGGGGTCATACACGGGAGATCAGTCCAATCAAGCGCGGCACCAAAGGATAAGACTGGAGAGTAGTCAAAGTCGAGCCAAGGGTCAAGCCGGGAGGTCACGGGTACGCAGTACAAGGGAGTAGGCAAAATCGTGGTCAGAAACAGGCAATGGTCGGTCCAGGCGGCAATCACGGGATGGTCAATACACAGCAAGAACAATAGCGGGAAAGTGCAGATATAGATAATCACACCCAGCAGCACGCTATCACGGGAAATGAACAACTGCGGGGAACAAAAACTTTATTTGGAAGGAGTTGACGGGATTGGACGGAAGGGAGTAGGATGATTGGTGCCACTATGAACTTTGGGCTGGTTGCTCAGTTTGATTAGAAAAGGACGTTTCTGCCCCAGTGAAGGTTGGACCTATTGGTCCACCTTAAATGTAAGGGCTCATTGGCCCAACTTAAACCAACCTCCGGCTGACGCGCTGACTGCAGCACCGCTGGAGGTTGGTTTAAGGTGGGCCAATGAGCCCTTACATTTAAGGTAAGACATAAGACAGCCGTGATCGCGCACGCAAGAGCTGTCAGTGAGGATAGAGGAGGCGAGGGGGCGTGTCTGCTCGTCCCCGCTCGCTCTGACGCAGCCCGCTTGAGACACGGCCGCCGAGTGGGGACGGAAGCAGACAGGCACCGGAGCCCGCGCCGCCTGCAGACGCCGTGGGACCAGCGGACAGGTGAGTTGTTCGTGACACTACCCCCTCTTCACAAGGGGCCTCAGGACCCTTCCTAGGTTTGTCAGGATTCTCTCTATGGAATCTCTTAATCAAAACATTGGCATGTACATCCCTAGCCGGAATCCAACATCTCTCCTCAGGACCAAAACCCTTCCAATCTATTAAATATTGTAACGAATTCCGGACCAATCGAGAGTCGAGAATTCTGTTAAGCTCGTACTCAGGTTCATCTTCCACCACGACTGGAGGGGGAGATGACACCTGAACATTCCTGGCAGATTTTAACAGGGAAGCGTGAAATGTACTTGGAATTTTCATGGACGGGGGAAGCTTAACTTCAAAGGTAACATTGCTCAGTCTATTAGTGATCGGAAAGGGACCGATATACTTAGGGCCCAACTTCAGCGAGGGTTGTCGAAGAGCAATGTTTCTAGTGGATACCCAGACCAAGTCTCCCACCTGAAACGGTGGTTCTTGTGACCTATGTCGATCGGCGAACACTTTATACCTCACCGAGGCTTTCCTAAGGTTCCCTTGTGCCTCAGACCATACATTCATGCTTTCTCGTAACCATTCCTCCAAGGCCGGCAAATTGGAGGAAGGGCCAGAGAGGAAAGAGGCCTTGGGATTCTTGCCATAGTTACAGAAAAACGGCGAAAATGTAGTCGATTCTCTAGGCGCATTATTAAAAGCGAATTCCGCCAACTCAATAAATTCCGCCCATTGTTCTTGACGATCCGACACAAAGCATGCAAGTATTGCTCCAAACACTGATTCACCCTCTCAGTCTGCCCGTCAGACTGGGGATGATAGGCTAAGGAAAGAGACACCTTAATACCCAACCGTGCACAAAACGCTTTCCAGAAGCGAGATGCAAACTGAACCCCCCGATCTGAAACTTTATTCTGGGGTATAGCATGGAGACGGAAAACGTGCTTAATGAACAGTTGCACCAGCTCCGGTGCAGATGGAAGCTTTGCCAGAGGAATAAAATGTGCCATCTTACTGAAGCGATCGACCACCACCCAGATTACAGTATTACCCTGAGACTGTGGCAGATCGACAATGAAATCCATGGATATCTGGGTCCAGGGTTCTCCGGGAATCTCCAAAGGTACTAACAATCCTGCTGGAGATCCATGGATTGCCTTATTACGACCACATACAGAACAAGCTTCGACAAAAGCGGTCACGTCGCGTCTGATGGTAGGCCACCATACATGACGCTTGGCGAGAGCCAGTGTTTTCCGAAACCCTAAATGACCAGCGGTCTTGGCATCATGAAATTCTTGTAGGACGGCGAGACGCAACTGAGGTGGAACAAACTGACATCCAGGGGGTTTCCCCGGAGGAACATCAACCTGATATGGAATCAACGAACTAGACAAATCAGGGAGAAGGGCACTGACTACACAGCCTAAAGGTAAATTTGGTTCTGTGGGATTGAATCGATCCTTACTTTCTCCGAAATTGCGTGATAAGGCGTCCGCTCTGGTATTCTTTTTTCCCGGTTTGAAGGTGATAATGAAATCAAAACGGGAGAAAAAGAGCGCCCAGTGAGCCTGACGACAATTGAGCCTTTTGGCGGAGACTATATACTCCAAGTTCTTGTGGTCGGAATATACAGTAATGGGATGCAGAGAGCCTTCCAGCCAATGTCGCCATTATTCAAAGGCCAGGTAAATACCCAACAGTTCCCTATTCCCAACATCATAATTTTGTTCAGCAGGAGAGAATTTTTGCGAAAAGAAGGCACAGGGATGTAGTCTCTCAGGATCACCTGAATACTGAGAGAGGACAGCTCCCACGCCAAGTTCGGCGGCGTCTACTTCCAAAAGAAATGGGAGATTGAGATTGGGGTGGACCAAAACTGGAGCCGATGTAAAAGTTTCTTTTAAATTCTGAAAGGCCCTTATTGCTGAGGGAGGCCACTCCTCAACAAAAGCACCCTTCCGAGTTAGGTCCGTTAAGGGCCCCACTATAGAAGAGAACCCTATTACAAACCGCCTATAGAAGTTAGCGAATCCTAGAAACCTCTGATGCGCTTTAAGGGTTCTTGGTTACTCCCACTCCAATACCGCGGACATCTTGGAGGGATCCATAACCAACCCACGCTTAGAGATCAGATACCCCAAAAACGGAATTTCAGAAACCTCAAATACACACTTTGGCATACAGACTGTTCTCCCGTAATCTTTGTAACACTGCCTTTACATGCTGGCTGTGTTCTAGCACCGAACGGGAGAAAATGAGTATATCGTCTAAATAGACCACCATAAATTGGCCCAAGCAATTACGAAATATATTGTTTACAAAATCCTGGAAGACCGCAGGAGCATTGCACATTGGTCTTCCATTCATCTCCCTGGCGTATGCGAATGAGGTTATACGCGCCTCTAAGATCAAGTTTAGAAAAAACCTGTGCCCCAGATACTTGATTAAAGAGATCGTCGATTAAAGGCAACGAATATCTATTCTTAACTGTGATCTTGTTTAGTCCCCAATAATCAATACAGGGACGTAAACCACCGTCCTTCTTTTCGACAAAGAAGAACCCAGCGGCAGCAGGGGAGGTAGAGGGACGGATGAATCCTTTCTTGAGTTTCTCCGTAATGTAATCTTTCATGGCTGTCTTGTGATCGGGTGAGATTGTATATTTTCCCCCTAGGGGGCATGGTACCTGGTAGCAGATTGATGGGACAATCGTAGGCCCTATGTGGAGGAAGAGAGTCAGCGGATTTTTCGGAGAAAACATCCGCCCAATCTGCATAGGCCGGCGGTAAGCCCTCAAGTGAGACATGAGTCGATCTTAGGGCGGTACAAAAACAATGATCCAAAAAAAATGGATTCCATTTAACCAGGTCCCCAGATGCCCAATTAACAACCGGGTTGTGGGCCCTAAATTCACAAAAGGGGTTTTATAGAAAACCAATCCCCCCACAATTGGTTCTTTATTGACAGCCAGGACCCGAAGTGAATTTTCTAAGGGGATCAACGGGATATTTAAAGTGGATGCAAGAGACCTATCCATGAAGTTGCCGGCCGCCCCACTATCAATGAAGGCAGTGACAGACATCTTGGAAAGGCCCCAAGAGACCATAGCAGGTAAAAGCAATCTATTTATGTGAGGGAGTGGTACCTGATCGCCTAGATGAGTTCCCTCAACCGGATCTAGGCGCTGTAATTTCCCGCCGCTGAAGCTTTGTTAGGGCAAAGGTATTTGGCGACTTTCCTGCGTAGCCACTCGTTGAGCCAGTTGATTGATGACTGTGGCCATAGCCTGCACCTGTTGCATTAGTTCTTCCATTTTTCTGGCCCGTGATAATGTCAGGTCCCGTGGGACACCCGCCTTCTGAGTAAGTCCGCAACCCCCAATCTCCGCTGCTAGTTTCACCTATAGTCAAGCCCCCGTCTACCGGGACGCTTTATACACCTCACCGGGCACGGTTGCCCCCAGGACTTCGTAGCACAAAGGATGCGGACTTACGGGAAGGAAGGCGGATGAACCAGGAACGAGACTGGGCGAGGTCGGGCAAGCAGGGGTAATACACGGGAGATCAGTCCAATCAAGCGCGGCACCAAAGGATGAGACGGAAGAGTAGTCGAATTCGAGTCAAGGGTCAAGCCGGGAGGTTACGGGTACGAATTACAAGGGAGTAGGCAAAATCGTAGTCAGAAACAGGCAATGGTCGATCCAGGCGGCAATCACGGGATGGTCAATGCACAGCAAGATCAATAACGGGAAAGTACAGACATAGATAATCACACCCAGCAGCACGCTATCTTGGGAAATGAACAACTACGGGGAACAAAAACTTTATTTGGAAGGAGTTGACGGGATTGGACGGAAGGAAGTGGGATGATTGGTGCCACTATGAACTTTGGGCTGATTGCCCAGTTTGATTACAAAAGGGCGTTTCCGCCCCAGTGAAGGTTGGACCTATTGGTCCACCTTAAATGTAAGGGCTCATTGGCCCACCTCAAACCAATCTCCGGCGGATGCGCTGACTGCAGCGCCGCCGGAGGACATAAGACAGCCGCGCTCACGCGCGGGCGAGCATGAGCTGACACAGCCAGCCGGAGACGCGCCCGCCGAGCGGGGATGGAAGCAGACAGGTGCCGGAGCCCGCGCCGCCTGCAGATGCCGCGGGACCGGCGGACAGGTGAATTGTTGAAATATCACAGCACCCCTGCACGGGTGCAGTCCTTACTCTAATCTATGAGAGTCCCCTTTCTGACATAAATACCAATTGATAAATTGGGAAAAGCTTACTTGAGGTTGCTCTATAACCTCCAGTGAAGTACTGGTCAAGACACCCCAACCCATGTTCTTGTACACAATCAAGAGATACAAATTAAAGGTGGCAGCCTTTGGGTGCATGTAGGGCAATTAGAATAGGCAAATCTTAAAGGGCCAGTCCAGCCAGATGGCCTGTTTTGAAAGTCCCTGCTGCCCTGCAATGCTCCCCTAGCTCTGAGGCAGGGTGGGTGGTTACCTAAAAAAACACGCTGGGCGCTGACACCTTTTCTCTGGTCACTCATGCCACCGAGAGCACTTTCCCTGCAGTGTGCACGCTCCCACCTGCCCATTCAAATGCTCTATGTGACATGAGTGACCAGAGGAATGATGGCTGCACCTGTCTGATCATCGATGCTGGATTTCAGTCAAGGTAAATTTTTTATGTAACCACCATGTGGAGGGTGGCAGGGAGGGGGGCTTTCAAAACAGGCCACTTGGTTGGACTAGCCCTTTATAGGAGTCACAACAGTGTAGCTGACAGAGAGGCCTATAAGATTAAACAGAGGGAAGCAAAACTGATTATAAGGGCTGCTAAAGGGCAAAAGGAGGAAGAAATGGCCAAATCTATGAAGAGGAGAGATAAAATCTTTTTCCGATATATTGGTGACAGAAAGAAGAAAAACAATGCAGTCTCAAAAATTTGAAATTGGGAAAATAATTATATTGACAACGATAAGGCTGTGGCTGACCATCTGAATAGCTACTTTTGTTCAGTATTTTCAGATAGTAGCAGGCATGGCCATAGCACAGCATCTAGCTGGGAGGGTACAGCTCCGGAGTTTCTGGAGGCTGATGTCTTAGCCGAACGGCACATCTAAAGGTAAGTAAGGTGATGGGTCCAGATGGAATCCGCAATAGAGTTCTAAGAGAGCTTAGATTTGTGATTGGCGCCCCCCTGACTGATTTACTTAACCATTACCTTTCAACTAGTGAGGTTCTAGATGATTGGAGAATGGCCAATGTCGTACCAATCCCTAAGAAGGGGAGTAGAGAAGAAGCCAGTAATTACATGCCTATTAGTTTAACATCTATAGTGGTCAAATTAATGAAAAACAATAATAATTTGATAATTTCCCATATAAAATGTAATGACCTGTTGGAACAAAAACAGCATGGCTTTACTGAGGGCCGATCATGTCAGATCAATCTTATTGATTTCTTTGACAATGTCACTAAAGTGTTAGATGAAGGTGGTGCTGTGGATATCGCCTATCTGGATTTTAGCAAACCCTTTGACACTGTACCGCATAAAGAGCTCATAGATAAGTTATTGAAGGTAGGACTCAATCCCTGGATAGTTCAGTGGATTTCCAGTTGGCTGAAGGATCGGTATGAGAGAGTTGTTGTTTATGGCGTGCAATCTGAACAAAGGCGAGTTACAAGTGGTGTGCCACAAGGCTCTGTGTAGCCCTCACGTACCGGGGTGTCCGACACGTGACGGCAGGGAGCAGGTTCTTCTGGGCCCAGGTGTCCGATGTGTGTGTGGTAAGCACTCACTGGTGCCGCTTGGAAAGATGTACAGCAGTCCAACTGTTGAAAGCAGAGTTCCTCTTTATATATTCCACAAGCAAACGGCAAACACGGAACAAGTACATGTCTTCCAGTTAAATCTCTGGTTCTGTCCAATATCAGGTACAATCATCAGCATTGCTTTCATAGAGAATAATGTCCTAGGTTGGAACCTCTCCTTTCTCTCTCTCTGTTAGAATCTGTGCTCCTGCTCCTTACAATTCAAATGGTTAAGAACCTAACACTGGGTTTGGGTTGAGGGCTTCCCTATATCCCTTTTCACTACCTTCCAGAACCTTCTATCACATGTTCGGCCTCATGTCAGACATCTGATTGGATTGTTGGTAAACCCTCTGACCAATCACTAGCTTTCAGTTGTAACGATGTTACTAGTCTATCTCCTGTTATGACTAACAACCCTTCTGACCTCTCCTTCTAGAATGTTCCCCATTCTAGTCTATTGACTATGTTAGTCTATGGCCTAAACCCACTACTGCCATCTGGTGTCTGTTTAGATTATGGCACTTCCAATGTACTTAAATGGGTAGAAACCATAAAAGTGAATGAATGTATGGTTAACTCTATTTAAAGGATTCTTATTAGTTGATTTAAGTGTGTCTAGTTATTAACAGGTCCCTACACCTGTCCTGGGCCCCATTCTTTTTAATATATTTGTAAGTGACATAGGATAAGGCTTGGTAGGAAAAGTTTGTCTGTTTGCTGATACAAAGGTTAGTAATAGGGTGGATATTCCTGGAGGTGTCTGCAACATGGAAGCTTATTTAGCTTTACTGGATAAATGGTCAAAACTGAGGAAACTGGAGTTTTAGGTCTCTAAATGTAAAATCATGCACTTGGGTAGAAGGAATCCCTGTTCTGAGTACCGTATGGGCAGTACTGTGTTAGCCAGGACCTCGGAGGAGAGAGATTTAGGGGTACTGATTACTGATAGCTGCAAAAGGAGATACTTAAAGAACTTAATTTGTACAGTCTGGAGGAAAGAGGGAGAGAGGGGACATGATTGAGACCTTTAAATATGTGAAAAGATTGAATAAGGTTCAGGAGGGAAGTGTTTTTAAGAAGAAGCTTAATGATAGAACAAGGGGGCACAACCTGAAGCTAGTTGGGGGGAAGATCAGGAGCAATGTTAGAAAATATTAATTTAGAGAAAGAGTAGTAGATGCTTGGAACAAACTTCCAGCAGAGGTAGTTGAAAAATCAACAGTCACTGAATTTACACATGCCTGGGATAAGCACAAATCTAACCTAAGATAAAGAGTACATACAGTATACACATAAGGGCAGACTAGATGGACCTTATGGTCTCCTTCTGCCGCCAACCTTCTATGTAACACTCAAACCTGTTAACTTGCAACCAATTCAATAAATCTAGTGAAAACTGAAGTCTCAGTTGGCACACATTTGCAGATGTACGTTAAAGTGGCAGCGCAAAATGCCATGGTGCTGCTTCTGTTTATGTGCAGTCCTAACACTAAACTCTTTGGGATATGTACAGCAATAGATACATTTGGAGCATCTTAGGTTGTCCTAGGATAGTCTCCCTCATAAAGCTAAACAACCCCCATGTGTTGAACAAAATTAAAAGATGCAAAAAATACAAAAGAAGCAGGAGACAGATTATAGAATTGGTTGCTAGCTAAGCTAACAGGGTTGAGCGTTGGTACTCTTTGTATATTTCAAGCACAAAAAAACACAGCCCTCCTCCCATCAAGGCTACCAGACATATGGGCTGATAGCCCAGGGCCAAGAGCAAGAGTGGCTCAGCCTCTGGCCCCTACTTTCAAGACCCTATGCCCTTTGGCATAGATCCATTTCTCTGTCTCTGCCCGCCCATGAAATAAAACTAGGCCCATGTTGATGCAGATGGCACATCTACACCCCTGGAGCCCAAGAGAAGGCGCAAGCCACCTTACACGTTGATCTTGTATGTGGGTCCCAAACAGTAACACGTTATGTGTTTGTGGGTCCATCAGTGTGGGTTCTCTTCTGTTGGTGGCAAGAGTGGAGGGGGGGGGGGGCTGGGTGAATGCCCTGCTGATGGGGAATAAAATGCTAACAAATACGCAAACTCATAATGGAACTCATGGCCCACAGAAGATGATTTACCTTTCTTATGTGGCAATTCCTTATGTGTATTCTGTAAATATTATGTCATTAATAACAGCCAAGGAATGTATTGCTGTATTGATATTTATTGTTTAATTATATATAATTCAATTTATATTTTTAAAATGCTCCCAATCCTTTGTGAAAATGGCAGCCATTTGTGAATGGCCGGCGCGGGCGCGCTCCCTGTAAGAGGGTCGCGCAAGAGGCGGCGGCGGGCGCTCTCACCTTGTCCGTCGACGGACCTCGCTTGTCCGTCGGCGGTGATTGGTGGAGCGAGTCACGTGGGAGCGGGGTCAGGTGAGTTTTTGGGGCTTTCTGGGGGGTTTCACACAGCGATCGGGGTGCCCCGCGGAAGTGGACCAGCACCCAGGATAGTGAAAATCCTGGATGTTGGTCCACTTAACCCAACGTCCCTGGAAGCTTATATCAGTATGATTTCCAAACCTGATAAAGACCATACTGATACACAAAAATATAGACCCATATCATTACTTAATGTTGATCTCAAAATCCTGGGGTAGGTCCTAGTCACCAGAATTAATGATTCTATAATAATCCTAGGCACCCTAATAAGCAAAGACCAGGTTGTTTTTTTTCTTTCAGACAGGCTCCAGATAAAATTCACAGCCTTCTTCTATCCCTAGATATGCAAAGAGAATTTTACACCCTATCATTGGAATACATGAACTTTGCTCTAAAAAGATGGGGTTTTGGGAACAATATTCTTGCATGGAAAGTCTTTCTTTATGCTTCTCTATCATCAATCTGACTAATTTCCTATCAGTGGGGGCACCCAACAAGGCTGTCCACTATCCCCAGTGCTTTTTATCTTAGCCTTAGAGTCTCTGTCTATTGCTATTTATGCAAACCACCCAGACTGGGGTCGGGGTGCCCCCTTATACAACAACTAGCTATAAGCACCATGGGGCTGTGAACACTGGGGTGATTGTGTCAATGCTTATACCACAACTAGCTCTAAGCTAGTGTGTTGCTGTAACTGCGGTTGAGTGTGTCGCTGTAACTGCAGGTGTCTAAAATGCAGAAAGCAGCAAATAAGGGACAGGGACTGTCACACTCCATAGCAGAAAAGACAAGCTGGCAAGCTGTACCAACAGTTGCTGAAGTGAGAGAAAACTGATAATCATCTCTGCACCTCGTGCATGACCAGGCAACTACAAGCAAAGCATGAGCTGCAGTGGCAGAACTACCAGAAAAACCTGCAAATACCTGAGTCTCCCTGTGTATCAGCCTGCAGTTCCACCTCCACAACCACAAGGCCACCTGTCTCCCCCCAAAAAGGGAGAATGTGGGACCCCCCACTTCCAGCAGCAGCAGCACCACGTGATCCCAGGGAAGCGTTCAGCTCTCCATCCCACAAACTTTGGGGAGAAAGCGAAAGTTGGGCCCATCTCAACCACGATCCCTGGCCCTGAAGTTACTGGCTTCAATTCTGCCTAGTGGAGATGAACAGTTTTAAAGATCTCATGATGGTGGCTGTCCCACAATATACTGTTTTCAGCCGCCACTACTTTTCTTGCTAGGCCATCCCAGCGCCGCACCAACAGCTTGTGAAAAAAATAAAATGTGCACTGGGCAATGCCATTAGTTTCATTGTCCACCTCACCATGGACACATAGACAAATAAGCATTGGCAGGGACGTTACATCTCTCTAACTATCCACTGTGTCAATTTAGTGGCGGCTGGGACTGAGCTGGGAAGCACTGTGGTGCAGATCCTTCACCACACAGAATTGCAGGACATCAGTCGGTGCCTCCTGTTGCCTCCTTCTCCTACTCTGCTTCCTCCTCAAGCAGTCAGCGCAGCCCCTGCACCCCCAGTTTAAGCACATGTGCTCAGCTTTGTGGTGCAGAGCTTCCAGGCCCATTATCCAGGGATGCCAGAGCTGCTGCATAAAGTGCGTAATGTGTGGTTGCACCTTGGGCATTCCCACCCTGCTGCTTCCCGTCTGTCTGGATTGCAGAGGAATTTCGTCCTTCCCACCCACCACCTCATATGTGACTTGCCCACCAGGTGGAATTCCACGTTGTACATACTGGAGAGGGTGTGAGAGCAGCAGCAGACAACAGTGGAGTTCCAGCAAAATGCTAAGTTGAGTAGAAGTGCAGACCAACAGCAGTTCACCACCTGTGAGTCGGCCGCCATGAGGGATATCTGCACAGTGCTGCAGTGCTTCCAGTACGTCACCAATATGGTCGGAGCGGATGACGCCATTGTCAGCGCTACCATCCCCATCCTCAGCCTGATGGAAAAAAACCTTCAGGAGGATGAGATGGAGGCAGAAGAGAGGAGTAGGAAAGTCCAATTTCCCCTCTGTCAGGGCAGTGCACACATGGCTCGCAGGGTGGGTTGCTGGGCTGACAGTGGGCGGGTACTCTAATGTCTGTGTGGATAATTAGGATTCAACCATTATCTCGATTGGTGTAACATTTAAAAGCGGCACATCTGAACTATCAACACTGGAATCATCACTTAAGTGAGAGAGCGATCAACCCTCAGAGGCCCAGGGCAGGTTTGGTAACCCCCGGGCCACAGCGGTGAGTGCCTCTTTCTGATTTGATTCTGAGGTAATACTGAGGAATTTTTTGGTTTATATGAAATGCTTGAACAATTATCTAAAAGGGAATTGATTTTAACTAATGCTTTCTTCCTGAACAGCCAATCATACACTAATCCAGAGTTCACTTAAAGAGACCGCAGCACTGTCTCTCTTGGCTGTGGTGTAGGTACTCTTGAACAAATTTGCGCGACCCAGCTTTCAGCTAATTATTTGCATCTATCTATATCAATGACCAGTTGTTAGTGAGCCAGCCACTCACGTAGGTCACGGCAATCACTTGTAAATCTTAGCACCACTCTCAAATTCACCTGTGCTGATTACTGGGTGGCCACCCTGCTTGGTCCCTGCTATAAGAACAACATCACCTTCTTGATTCCAGCACTGGAAAAGGATCCAAAAATTAGAGGTCAAACGCATTCTGGTGGAAGCGCTCAGTGATGGAACAAGGAAGCTCAGTGGTGGCACAAGGAGGAAGAGCAAGTAACCAACGCAGCAGGGGCACCGGTTGCACCTTAGAGGGGAGGGTGACAGTGTGGAACAACTTTCTCCATTATCTGCCACATCCACCACTATCGGATACTACGGCCCGTAGTACCTGGAGGCAGACTTTGACTCACATGGTGGCTGATTGCCTGTACATGCATCTCCTGGGAGTGTTGGGTCCTCTTCATTTAATAAATTGGACACCAGGCCAGAGCTTGCTATCCATGCCTTGGAGGTGCTGGCCTGCCCTGCGGCAAATGTCCTATCAGAACGTGTGTTCAGCTCTGCAGGGGGTGTCATCTATGACAAGGGATCTGCCTATCCACATCCTTACATTCCTTAAGATGAGCCAAGCGTGGATCCCACAGGACTTGGCTGTGCCAGCACCTGAGTGACTGTGATTGCTACCTCCTCCTCCTCTGCTTCTTGTGCTTAAACCGCCACATCCACCCCCCACGGACCTCTGACACCTGTAAAAAATTCAATATTTGAATTCCCCATATAGGCAGTGTGGCATTCCCCCCTCCGATCCCCAATTTAGGCAGTGTGGCATCCCACCTCCCATCCCCAATATAGGCAGTGTGGCATTCCACCTCCCATTCCCCATATAGGCAGTGTGGCATTCCCCCCTCCCATCCCCAATATAGGCAGCGTAGCACCCCCCCTCCCATACCCAATATAGGCAGCGTAGCACCCCCCCTCCCATACCCAATATAGGCAGTGTGACATTTCCCCCTCCCATCCCCAATATAGGCAGTGTGGCATCCCACCTCCCATCCCCAATATAGGCAGTGTGGCATTCCCCCTCCCATCCCCAGTATAGGCAGTGTGGCATCCAACCTCCTATTCCCCATATAGGCAGTGTGGCATTTCCCCCTCCCATCCCCAATATAGGCAGTGTAGCACCTCCCCTCCCATACCCCATATAGGCAGTGTGGCATTTCCCCCTCCCATCCCCAATATAGGCAGTGTAGCACCTCCCCTCCCATACCCCATATAGGCAGTGTGACATTTCCCCCTCCCATCCCCAATATTGGCAGTGTGGCATCCCACCTCCCATCCCCAATATAGGCAGTGTGGTATTCCACCTCCCATCCCCAATATACGCAGTGTGGCATCCCACCTAAAAAAAAGTAAACTCACATATCCATTGCTCCCGATGTCCCTGCTGTTCGCAGCATGCCATCCACATTGTCTTCTCCGCTCCCCGCTGCTTCTTCTTCAGCAAGGCCAGCACACACAGCGCAGACACCCGGCTCCGTTCAGCGGGTGGGCGTGGCTGATGATCAAGCATCGGCCATGCCCACCCGCTGAACGGAGCCAGGTGTGTACCCTGTGTGTGCAAGAGCTGCCAGAGAAGAAGCAGCGGTGGTGGAGGGGACAATGTGGTTGGTGGGATAACGCAAACGGCGGGGACCTTGGGAGCGATGAATGTGGATTTACTTTTTCTTTGTTGTTCATTGATGTATATTTATTTATGCATATATTTATTTTTGAGGTATATATGTATAGATTGATGCATATATTCGCATATACATTTATTGATGTATCTATGCATATATATATATATATATATATATATATATATATATATGGATATCGATTGATATTTTTTATTTTATTTTCTTTATTTGTCTATTTCTTCATTTTTTTCTGTTTTGTCTTGAGTACTTTCCCTAGCCCTTTTTGTGCAGGGCAATCACCCAGGTGCCCCCCCCCCCCCAATTTGGCTTCCAACACCCCTCAAAAAACTTTTTTTGTGCATTTCTTTAATTTTTTTTCGTTTTTGGTTATCGTTTTGAGTACATTATCTAGCCCATTTTGTGCATTTTTGGGCCCCAAAGTTTCAGTCCCCATTGACTTCAATGGGATTCGGACCTGAACTTTGGTGGCTCCGGACCTGAACTTTGGTGGCTAGTTTTGGCTAAACTCAGCGAATCCGAATTTCAACTGACCCGCTCATCACTAATTATGAAAATAATAAACACAATCATTTATGTCTTTCCCAGTATTATATTGAAAAACCTATGTTCAGAGTGCCATCTAGTGGCCAAGTCATCATCGTTTATGGTTAAAAATTGTACATAGTTAATGCGGTTCAAAAAATACATATGTCCATCAGTCTCAACCAAGGGATGAGATTGAGGTATGTTTTTTTTTTTTTTACAGATAGTAACTGTTAATGTTATTTTTTTTCTAAAACAAAAAAAAGCATTGAATCCTTTTTTGAAGCTGTCTGCTGCTGATGCTGTAACCAGCTTCTGTGGGAGGCTGTGCCACAGATTTATAGTTCTAGATCTTTTAATCTTTATTGATTAAATCTTTTTTAATCCAAGATAGAGGGAGTGCCCATTGCCTTTACAGAGAGTTTTACATGAAATAGCTTTTTACATATTTATTTACATATTTACAGTCATGTTGCCTCCTAGAAATCGCTTCTCAGGGCTAAATAAACAGGTATTTAAATATAATTATAAGGATTCAAGTTATTGATATTCGTGAAGTAGACTTGGGGTTGTGGTATATAACAAGTGTGGCTGCTTTTCTGTACATGATGCCATGTAAGCACAAAAAAACTATTTGAGGGAGCAACAATGATGGGCCTCAGTGACCATGGGCCCATTAGTCAACTGGAAAGCCAATAAAGCATCAATAACCCTTTAACTGCCAGCCGACCTAGACATTTTGTCACCCTCTGTTTCTATACCATTTTTCACTATTTTGCATTATACATGTTCAACTGTGATGTGGAGGCTGATTTACTACTAGCGCCACGTATCGCCATGTAAGTGTCTGTATAGCGGCGCTTAGAGAGCGGGTATCTGGCGCTGCAACCTAGCACTGCGGTCGCTGTAGTTACCTGGCTGGCATTGATGAATGTAATGTGTGTTGGGTGCTCTATCAACAGTATAACACTGCAGCGAGCGATAGGTAGTGCCAGCCCAGTGCGTCCGGCACTCGGCGCTCAACACCATACTTAAGAAAAAATGACACACACACAGCATCGGCGATCTAAAGCTGGGTGCTGTAACATAGAGCGCCAGACTCTGTGTGATCAAAGTCTGTTTTTGAACACATATCCACCTGTAACAAAGCAAAAACACATGGAGTGACATTTTTTTTTAACACTGTGACAATGACACTTTAGTGCCAGACCTGTAAATAGAATTCTGCATAAAAATATAAAAAGTAAAAAAAAAGTATAAAAGTGTTTGCAGCCGGGAGAGGTCACACAATAAGCTTGATTCAGAGAGACAAAAAAGACTTTCGTTTTTGTGCCGATCTGTTTTTTTTTTTTAATGTTCCCGCTCTCGTATGAGTGTGCAAGCGATTCTATGCATGCTTTGCAATCTTTCTGTAAAGTTTCCGTCCATTCGTACGGCAGAGTATGAGTTCGAGGATGTCATTTTCCAGCGTGACTTTTCCGTTTCATTTTCTCATGTTACAACGTAGGCTTTTGTTTTTGCCCTTTTCCCATCGTCTCCTCACACGAATCCTTTACGTTTCCCGATAGATTCTGTTTCCCATTTTCAATCAATAATCGTCCAGATGAAAATCCTTACGATCTTGCGCCTGCGCACTACAAACTTAACTCATTAAAGTGCTCGCCTACATATTTGCCACCCTCACTTCTACTACAATGTTTAGCTAAATCACTTAGCACTATCCTCCATCTTCCCTTTTGGACTCTTAAAGCTCACCCAAACCACTTAGCACTATCCTTCAACTTTCCTTTTGGAGCCTTAAAGCTCACCCCAACCACTTAGCACTATCCTCCATCTTCCCTTTTGGAGCCTTAAAGCTCACCCAAATCACTTAGCACTATCCTCCATCTTCCCTTTTGGACCCTTAAAGCTCACCCCAACCACTTAGCACTATCCTCCATCATCCCTTTTGGACCCTTAAAGCTCACCCCAACCACTTAGCACTATCATCCATCTTCCCTTTTGGAGCCTTAAAGCTCAACCCAACCACTTAGCACTATCCTCCAGCTTCGCTTTTGGACCCTTAAAACTTACCCCAACCACTTAGCACTATCATCCATCTTCCCTTTTGGAGCCTTAAAGCTCACCCCAACCACTTAGCACTATCCTCCATCTTCCCTTTTGGAGCCTTAAAGCTCACCCCAACCACTTAGCACTATCCTCCATCTTCCCTTTTGGACCCTTAAAACTTACCCAAACCACTTCCCGGTTAGGTTCTTCTTCCATTTTAGGCCCCTAAAACTTACCCAAACCACTTCCCGGTTAGGTTCTTCTTCCATTTTAGGCCCCTAAAACTTACCCAAACCACTTCCCGGTTAGGTTCTTCTTCCATTTTAGGCCCCTAAAACTAACCCAAACCACTTCCCAGTTAGGTTCTTCTTCCATTTTAGGCCCCTAAAACTTACCCAAACCACTTCCCGGTTAGGTTCTTCTTCCATTTTAGGCCCCTAAAACTTACCCAAACCACTTCCCGGTCATCTGAATCTTAATTTCTAAATATTAATTTCACCCTTCGTTTGGTGTTAATGTATTTGTGTAAAAAAATGACACTGAAACTTTTATTTTGGTTTTGTTTTTTTTTTAGTAGAAGCCCATTTTTTTTTGGACTTTTTAAAATGTTTTTTTTTTGTACGAATTTTTAAAAAACTTTAAAATTTACATAAAAAAACACACAGTGACAGGACCCAGAACACTATTCTTCTTCTGTTGTCCCCAACGAGTCAACCAGCTGCTCCATATCAGCCACCAACTCAAGGACCCTTCTATTCATTTCTTCAACTCTTGCCCGTGTGGTTCCTGTATAAAATAAAAAAAAAAAACATTATTTTGCGACAAATACATGTTTCTCACCTGTGGATGGAATGTTTGTTAGTTGCCAACCTAAATCATGATGACATATGTAAGTCTGCTAAGTCATTAATCTAAGGAAGTGGGCAGAGGTCATTCTGCTCAGTCATTAATCTAAGGAAGGGGGCAGAGGTCATTCTGCTAAGTCATTAATCTAAGGAAGAGGGCAGAGGTCATTCTGCTAATGCCATTGACTATGGCTTGATGTATCTGGGTGATCATGTCAAATACCACATACTGCAAAGAATGACATTACAACTTACTTGGTTGGTGGCCGACGGATGCCTCGTTGGGGACAACCCTCCGTCCTGGGCTCTGCCACTGCTGTGAAGTAGAGGTTGTAGAGACATGACAAATAGGGTCACTTATAATGTCTTAAAACAGATTAAGGGAATCAGCTTGGGTGGAAATTGCATGTATATGTGTGTGCAGTTACATGAAGAGTCACATACCAGAGGCTCCCTCCTGCGTCGCTGGGTATGACTCCCTGCCCACGCCGTGACGCCCCTCCTCTGTGGAAAGGTCCAGGGGCTGGTCGGAGGACCCAACAGAGGAGGGGTAGGACCGGCGCCCTGGAGAAACACCACCTTCACTTCCAGCTGCAGATTCATGCAGCACTGGTCGGCCTGTGCGCCTCCGGGTGCGGCGGATTTGGAACCCCATTTCCAACACTAGAAAAGAAAAGCAATTATAACTAAAGGCCTACCTTCTGTATTACTTACATCTAGCATGCAATTGCTATGTACTTACTAGGGAAATGGAGTCCGAAAAACCGTTGCACCCGGGGCATGTGCAGCCGTTTCAGGTCCGACCAATGCTGCATAATCTGAGTGTGGGTGAAGGTGGTGTCCGTTGGATTCTGGAAACTATCTCCAGGGCGATGGTCCGCTTCTCAAATGAGTTGGGCAGGTAGTCGTACCTGCGCTCCAGCATCGTCTACAAAACAAAAATTAAACATAGGATTTAGATCAAACTGCATACAAATATCTCTCACAAATCGATCATTTGACTAAATGACATTAACAGACACATTTCTAGCCTAATACAATCCTTGTAGCTGCCATAAGTCTTTGTTCGCACGTGTGGGCCCTAACTTCTGTTTGGCACAGAGTTTTAGACTCTTATTAAACAAACCGTTTATTCCTGCGCTTTCTTAAGGGCTAGGCATGCATTTAGATGGCAAATCAAATGCATTAAAAGACACATACAAGCATGATGATCTCTTCTTGTTGGGGGTGAAGATTGTGGGCGCCATCTTGCCTCTTGTCTGCAGCAGATAAGTAATGCCCCAGCGGTTTCCGGGTTCCAGACGACCGGACAAGCGGCCGTATGCACGCGTACGCAAATGCGTAAGCGTCAGACCCCGGCATTAGTATTTAAAGGGTCCTGGACCCACAGCTCATTCTGTTTCAGAGTCTCAACATTATGGCACCCAAAAAAGCCGCCGCTAAGGCCAAAGCAGCAAAGGAGGGCAGCAGCAAAAAGGCAGAGAAGTGTGAGGAGGCTTCTGCAGGCCCCACCACTGGCTCAAAAATGCCAAAGGCTAAGCTGCAGGAAGCCTGCAGTGGGCAGGCCAAGGCGACCACAAAGGCACTCACAAGCACCAAAACAAAGGAGCCAGCGCCAAAGAAGAAGGCCCAGGCCAGCAAGCACACAGGTATGCCCCCTAAAAAGCACACCAAGAGGGTGAGAAGCCCCAGCCCCCAGAGGTCAGCATCACCCCACCCACGTGGGCCAAGCTTCCATGCCAAGAGGCAAACCCACCGGGCTCGAAGCCCCAGCAGCCAGAGGTCACCATCACCCCACCCACGTGGGAAAAGCTCCCATGCCAAGAGGCCAACCCACCGGGCCTGAAGCCCCAGCAGCCAGAGCTCACCATCACCCCACCCACGTCCAACAACCTCCCAGGGGCATGAAAGTGTGAAGGCCACAGAGGCACAGGCCAAGAAGCCCAATATCATTCACCACACCCTCCGCGCCCACATTTGGCACCTGCACAGGTGGCAATGCACTCTCCATATGCCACAGCTACGCCTGCTAGTTCAGTGGCCACCCAGCCAAGAACCCCAAGTCCATATCCAAGTCCTGTTCAATCTCAGCCAGGGGTTAAGGTAGTAGTTTGCCAGCCCAGAATGTCCCACAATCATGCCTACAAACAGGAGGAGCCAGAACCAATGTAATTAGGCCCAAGCCTGCAGCGCAACAGCTTGAGTGGCAGGTTCATTGAGGCTTGACCTCCGGCATTGGCTAGTGGGCTACCACGGCACTCTAATGAGCTATATGGGCGCCAAATCTATCCAAAGCATACAAGCAAAGCCATACCAAAAGGGTATATTGGTAGGGCTCACCAGACAGGTCAATACAGTGGGGATGTAGAGCAAAGATGTTACAAAGTTACAGGCCAAATAGGCCTTAAAATGGGGGATGCCCATAAAACCCAGGTTGGGGCCCTTGGAGGTGGGCCCTCACCTGGGCCTGTGTGGCATTCAGAATCTGCAACTGTTCGAACATGTTTCTATTGGAAGTTCGAAATTCAGCCATCATGGCACTGAGTTTGTTAGATAAGGTGGCCATGTGGCTGTTGCTATTTCTAACTTCCTCAAGCATGGCACTGTAATAATTGGATAAGGTGGTCATGTGGCTGTTGTTGGACCTAAATTCAGTCAGCATGGAGTTTAAGGTGTTATTTAATGTCTCTAATTGGCCATAAAGATGCTAGTGGTTTCTTTGATTTTGTAGGCAAAATAACCACCTCTCATGGTGCCATGCTGACTCCATCATCGGCGCGCCCCTCCCCTGGGAAACTGGCCGACGTAGCTGACTACGCCTCCCAATTCTCCGGGTTGTGGGACGTGCAGATGATGGGCCTCTAGGTCCACCAACAGCCACAGGTCTGCTTGGCAAATCCTCAGCAGCAGAGCTAACACTGGGGACTGTAGGCTCAGTCTCTGCATGCTGCCCACAATGGGCTGGCAGCATGCAGCCAGCTTCATTCTGCTGCTGAGGATTTGGTGTAGAAACATGTTGGGACAGTTGGAGATTCTGTCCCAGGGGGGGCTGTTCAGAAGGTCCCATGAAGGTTCCATCCTCCTCCAGCTCCTGGATTTCCTCCATCAGTGTGTGGGTCTGTTGGGACATGTAAATAAAAAAGGTTCAGTTTGGGCAATACATATGTAATTCCGCAAAAAGAAACATGCCAAGTCACATGCATAAGCAAAATCAGAAAAAGACACTTACCGTATATATCGCATCCTGGGTCCAAGGCAGCACGGAAGTTGACGGCATGCTCAAACTGGCTGAGGCTTCACCACTAGCTGAGGGATGATGCTGGGCTGCATTGTTGAGAAAAAGGCATGTAAACACACAACTATGCATTGCTGATGTGTAATAAAACATATGCTTCACTAAAACACGTGGTCAAGCATGAATGGCAACTCCCCCAACGGACCAAGCTGACATTGACTATGAATGCCATTATCTGTTTGATGTATTATTCAACAAGTACATACACATTGGTCACCTTAACACAACTAAACATGCATGTACTGGCTATTCTGAGGCTTCACACACCCCTAAAAGCCCATTAGGGGACCACACTCAGCTTGGAAATAGCATTTGGCATCAGATTATGGTGGTTGCCATTCTTTCTAGGTCAACCTTTCACTCACCCCAGATCAAGCCTTTCAGACCAAAGCACAGCTCCAACACAAGTGGCCTACAGATAAAGATGGAAGTGCTGGATGTAATTGACTCTAAATACATAACAGGCAGTCCTTTGCTAATCTCAATAGTGTTCCTAAAGACTCTCAAAGCTCATGTGTGGGCAAGAAAATTAGGAAATGATGAGTCCACACACATAACACACCCTGTTTAAATTGTTACCTCCACTACAAGGCACACCCTAGGGGCATGTGTTAATATATGGCTTGGAGCATCATTTTACACGTAGCTCACATTTCACATACACACTAACATTACTATCCTGCAGGAATAGTCGGAATGTCCGTGTCCTGTCGGGCCGAGTGTCCCTCTAAGGCCACAGGATGTAGCAGGCCCAGCACCATCTCCTCAGCTCGGGAAAATTGCAGTTTAGTGGGGAATCCTCCACCAGTTTGTAAGCTGAAAAAGATAGTTGTACACATTTAGCAAAATGGTGCCAATACAAGAGGAAGAGCAATCCACAAAGTATATATGTACCTGTAATGACGCCGTTTATTTTCTTTCTTCCGTGCTGCATACTTGAGGTCCAATATTTTCCTTTGAATCTGCTCCACATTTTTTAGCTCTTCCCCCGCTGCATTGACCTGTCTGGTGAGCGCCTCAAAAATTTCTGCTTCGCTGTTTGCTGGTAGCTTTGGATCTGCGCCAATATAGATCATCATAATACAAGGTGAGCCCACTAGCCAATTCCAGAGTTTGGGCCTCCCCAAACCTGCCACTCAAGTGGCCTTGGCGCAATGTGTGCCCTGTTGCTTGACGTTCTGGCTCATCAGTGGTTGCAGGCAAATCGGGGGACATTCTGGCCTGGCTGTGTTGGGGAGAAATGTAGGACAGGTGGCTGGCTTCAGATTGAACTGGACTTGGATATGGACTTGGGGTTCATGGCTGGGTGGCCACTGAACTAGCTGGCGTAGCTGTGGCATATGGAGAGTGCATTGCCACCTGTGCCGGTGCCAAATGTGGGCGCGGAGGAGAGGGTGTGGTGGATGATGTTGGGCTTCTTGGCCTGTGCCTCTGTGGCCCCTTCGCACTTTCATGCCCCTGGGAGGTTGTTGGACGTGGGTGGGGTGATGGTGAGCTCTGGCTGCTGGGGCTTCAGGCCCGGTGGGTTGGCCTCTTGGCATGGTAGCTTTTCCCACGTGGGTGGGTTGATGGTGAGCTCTGGCTGCTGGGGCTTCGGGCCCGGTGGGTTTGCCTCTTGGTATGGTAGCTTTTCCCACGTGGGTGGGGTGATGGTGAGCTCTGGCTGCTGGGGCTTTGGGCCCGGTGGGTTGGCCTCTTCGCATGGGAGCTTGGCCCACGTGGGTGGGGTGATGCTGACCTCACCCTCTTGGTGTGCTTTTTAGGGGCCATACCTCTGTGCTTGCTGGCCTGGGCCTTCTTCTCTGGCGCTGGCTCCTTTGTTTTGGTGCTTGTGGGTGCCTTTGTGGTCGCCTTGGCCTGCCCACTGCGAGTTTCCCAACCAAGTAAGTTGTAATGTCATTCTTTGCAGTATGTGGTATTTGATATGATCACCCAGATCCATCAAGCCATAGTCAATGGCATTAGCAGAATGACCTATGCCCACTTCCTTAGATTAATGACTGAGCAGAATGACCTCTGCCCACTTCCTTAGATTAATGACTTAGCAGACTGACATATGTCGTCATGATTTTGGAACAAACATTCCATCCACAGGTGAGAAACATGTATTTGTCGCAAAATAATGTTTTTTTTTTAATTTTATACAGGGACCACACTGGCAACAGTTGAAGAAATGAATAGAAGGGTCCTTGAGTTGGTGGCCGATATGCAGCAGCTGGTTGACTCATTGGGGACAACAGAAGAAGAATAGTTTTCTGGGTCCTGTCACTGTGTGTTTTTTATGTAAATAGTTTTTTGTTTTTTTAAATTTTAAAAGTTTTTTTAAAAATTTGTACAAAAAAAACATTTTAAAAAGTCCAACAAAAATGGGCTTCTACTAAAAAACAAACAAAACCAAAATAAAAGTTTCAGTGTCATTTTTTTACACAAATACATTAACACCAAACGAAGGGTGAAATAAATATTTAGAGATGAAGATTCAGATGACGGGGAAGTGGTTTGGGTAAGTTTTAGGGGCCTAAAATGGAAGAAGAACCTAACCGGGAAGTGGTTTGGGTAAGTTTTAGGGGCCTAAAATGGAAGAAGAACCTAACCGGGAAGTGGTTTGGGTTAGTTTTAGGGGCCTAAAATGGAAGAAGAACCTAACCGGGAAGTGGTTTGGGTAAGTTTTAGGGGCCTAAAATGGAAGAAGAACCTAACCGGGAAGTGGTTTGGGTAAGTTTTAAAGGCCTAAAATGGAAGAAGAACCTAACCGGGAAGTGGTTTGGGTAAGTTTTAGGGGCCTAAAATGGAAGAAGAACCTAACCGGGAAGTGGTTTGGGTAAGTTTTAGGGGCCTAAAATGGAAGAAGAACCCTAACCGGGAAGTGGTTTGGGTAAGTTTTAGGGGCCTAAAATGGAAGAAGAACCTAACCGGGAAGTGGTTTGGGTAAGTTTTAGGGGGCTAAAATGGAAGAAGAACCTAACCGGGAAGTGTTTTGGGTAAGTTTTAAGGCTCCAAAAGGGAAGATGGAGGATAGTGCTAAGTGGTTGGGGTGAGCTTTAAGACTCCAAAAGGGAAGATGGAGGATAATGCTAAGTGGTTGGGGTGAGCTTTAAGGCTCCAAAAGGGAAGATGGAGGATAGTGCTAAGTGGTTGGGCTGAGCTTTAAGGCTCCAAAAGGGAAGATGGAGGATACCGCTAAGTGATTTAGCTAAACATTGTATTAGAAGTGAGGGTGGCAAATATGTAGGCGAGCACTTTAATGAGTTAAGTTTGTAGTGCGCAGGCGCTAGATCGTAAGGATTCTCGTCTGGATGATTATTTATTGAAAAACAAAAACAGAATCTAACGGGAAACGTAAAGGATTCGTGGGAGGAGACCCATCGTCCCATCGAAAAAGGAAAAAACGAAAGCCTACGTTGTAACATGAGAAAATGAAACGGAAAAGTCACGCTGGAAAATGACATCCTCGTACTCGTACTCTGCCGTACGAACAGACGAAAACTTTACAGAAGGGTAGCAATGCATGCACAGAATCGCTCACACACTCATACAAGAGCGGGAACATGAAAAAAGAAACGAAAGTCTTTTTTTGTCTCTCTAAATCGAGCCTATGGTCCCGTAAGGGGATCGCAAAGGAAACGGGTTTATAGGGTGGTGGTCCGTCGGCAGTCAGCTCTCTGAACGAGACGCAAGCCTATACCAATAACGTAAGTTATGTGAACAAACGAAAAATATCAGATTTTGTTGGGAAAATGATCCGAACTAACGCAAATGATCCGATTTGCTTTCGTTCATCGAAAGCGCATATACGCATTTGCCCGAACGTTCGTACGAATGAAAAATGAACGAAAAAAAAACAAAAAAATGACAAACACACACAAAAACTTTCACAAACAGCTACGGAAGTCCAGACGAATGTGCCTCTGAATCGAGCCTAATGATCTGAACAAAAAAAAAAATGCCAAACATGCTGAAAAGCCCAAATGAAAGCCCATTAAATGTATGGCAGAATGACACTGAGCAAAAGGTAAGATGTGGCGCTCTTAAACCTAGAGCACCGGCGCTATGCGCTGAGTCGCCTCTAGTAATACATGTGAATCTACATGGTGCTGTTAGAGGTGCTCACCAGATTTGCTTTCTTAAATGTGGTTTCTCATACAGCGCCCAGCGTTCACGGATGCTGCCTGCCGCTATGAAGCACTAACTGGCGCTATCCTTTCTTAAATTACCCCCATTGTTTTTTCAGCAGTGTCTGGGCTTTAAACCGGACCTTCACCATGATTTAATGAAAAGCCCAAACTCTTAAAAAACGGTTCCCCGGCATCTAAAATTAATATATTTTACGTTTTTAGTCACAAACTTATTATTCTTTCCCCCACTGGGCTGCAACTCTGTTCAGGAATTTAGGATACGGGTGCCGTCATCTTGACTCAGAAGCATCACACTTACTGAGGAGAGGAGAGTGGGATAAGGTACAGGGAGGCGGGTTATAGCTGTGCTTTGCTCAGACAGAGCAGAGCTGGGGTCAGGTAAAGGTCAGCAGTCCCAGAATGCAGAGCAGCACAGTCAGGAGGCACTTCCTGTTTGCAGGCTGCCTGATAAGATGGCGGCTTCCATAAGCCGCCATCTTGGATGTTTAAAGGCTCATAACATGCAGTAGATGCGGGTAGGATGATTTTTAATGTGGACAATCTGTATGTACAGGGTGTGGGAAACATATAAGATAGACTCCTATTCAGGGTGAAGGTCCGCTTTAACATAAAAAACCTTGTTTGTTATTTTGCTAGTGTGTTCTCAATATTTTTGGGTGAAATATGAGCAAAAAATTTAAATTTTCCCAAAAAATCATATTGTGTGTAAAAGCCCGATTTCTCCCGGTTACAGCGGTACCACATATGTATTCGTAGACACCCTTTCCTGCCCAGGAGACTCCCCAAACTGAAAGGATGCTTTATAACATTTACAAATGAAATACAACTGCTATCCGCACTATAAAGGGTTAAATTTAAAAAAAAATTGTGTGGGGCCCACCTCCCCGGGGAAAACCTCGAACCCCCCCCCAAAGAAATATATATAAACATGTTTTCTAATACTTACCTCCCATCCATCCCTAAACACTATGTCCCACGCCAACCACTCTGGCATCTGCTCTCCTGATGGAAGCCTTTTATACCTGCTGAGTGAAAGGAGACAAAGGGTTAATTTAAAAAAATCGACATAAGATCCCCCCTCCCATATGGGAGACTCCTTTTTTAGGATTTTTAAAGGTTAAAAACCTTTAAACCCGTTAAAACCCTACTGTCATTTAAGCCATGTATTCACCTCCACAAGCAAGATCCTTAATGACTCTATCCACCTTCTGTAGGTTGCCTTCAGGACATAGGCACAAAGTTTAGAATTTTCCATGTGGTACATGGCTGTGGCATCAATGGAGAGCCCTGGATATCCTTTATTTGCTTGCTAGATTGTTATTTAAATTGGATCATACACCTACCACTGATTCTTTCCAGGCCCCTCGCAGGAATTTGTTAAAACTAAATGTTACTAGGCCCTGGTGTGAACATTAAATGGAGTCTCATCATGGCTTCTACATTCAAGTTTTTACTGGCATTTCAACAAAATTGGATACAACTAGACAACTAAAGACAGGAAACAGCAGAGACATTTTTCTTCCTCTGCATATGATGCCAAGAAATCACAAATCTAATAAATACATAGGAGAAACAACAATAATGGGGCTTCCTGACCTTATGGGCCCTGGTGAAGCTGCAGCCTCTGCCACCCCCATAGTTATGCCCCTGCTTATTATCAAATGATGGCACCACCCTCAGTTACCTCAGACATCCTTTTATCTATAATCATTTTTTTTCTGGCAGTAACCAGTTTTTTTAATATGATCTCGTATGATCTCAACTTTTTTAAATATGATCGAAACTGTTTTACCCCTAACTGGGGTCTGAACATTTGTAACATGGCCATGGTAGGGGTAAATATATTTATGCATTTTCCTCTCTCCATGGCCTTGATTCTTCAAGAGTTGAAAAAAATCTCATGGTAGTAAAAAATTCACTTCATGAGAAAAAAGCCTGACAATCAGATCACTAGATAAGAAGACATTGAGAGCCTGTGGTACTTTTTTAATCCTAAGACTGTAGTAAAGAGTGCCATTGATTTTCATTGTCTTCCTATCTGGAGATTCAGTAACAGTGTATGTTTTACTACCATGATATTTTTTTTCAACTCTTGTTGAATCAAGGCCAATGTGTTGTGTGTCTTTGCATGACTCATTTGCAATGTTTCTAAATAGGGGGCACCCTGTGTCTCAGTACTTGCACCTTTCCCCTGCAATGTTTCCAGAATCACATTTCTGGTTCATTCAACAGTATAACTGGGTCATCCCTTGCTGCCACCCTTGTGAGAAACAATGTAGTCTGGCCCAGTGAGGAACAGATTTGGCATTGAAAATTGCCTGATTGCCAGGGGAACAAAATCTTACTTTAGTCAAAAATAGTGGGGGGATAGATATTTCCATTGTTGTAGAATTGACTTTCTGGTGCCTGCTGATATTATTAAAGCTAGTCTCCAAACTGACCTTGAGACCCTTCCACTGTCAAGTGACATGACTCCAAACATTACCGGCTCTGGTGTATAAGGGACATAATTTAGTGTAATTTAGTGCCTTTTGGCATCTGTGGCAAATGTGCGTGACAGTTCGACCCAATAGAAATACTTTGTAGGGTGAGATAAGGTGAGATGTAGGGTAATTTTCCTGTAACTTGAGAAAGGGAGTATTGACCACTCATTAAATTCCTTTAATAATTTAGGAATTTCTGTTTGAGTGAGCAGCTGTGTCCATGATACCAGTCCAGATTTTCTCAAATTACCACACTGATCCTAGCTGTTTGATGGTACAGCTCTGCTGCCTCTTCTAGCTGGGGCACACGTGAGCACCCAGGTCCATGCAGTAGGTGGGCGTGGGTGCAGTTCACACCTACCCGCTGCCCTGATCCGGATGTTCGACCGGGCCCCAGCCAGAAGAGGCAGCAGATCGAGGAGCGGCGTGTGCTGTCTCTGTCGCTGCCAGAAAAGACAGCAATAGCAGTGGCGGGGATGGAGACAGCTTACTGGTCGGCACATAGAGCTTGTGGGCGTGGCCTGCGTGACGCAGATGCAGTGCAGGCCACGCCCACCAAATTCAAGGAGCTGGCTGCTTGTCAGTGGAGCGGTGTCAGCAGAGAGGGGAGTATTACTTTTTTTTTTGCTTATGGGGGGTGCCACACTGCTTATGGGAATGGGGGGGGGGGCACATTGCCTATATGGGGAATGGGAGGGGGGGAATGACACACTGCCTATATGGGGATTGGGAGGGGGGGAATGCCCCGCTGCCTAAATGGGGAATGGGAGGGAGGGAATGCCACACTGCCTATATGGGGAATGGGAGGGGGGGAATGACACACTGCCTAAATGGGGAATGGGAGGGGGGGAATGACACACTGTCTATATGGGGAATAGGAGGGGGGGAATGCCACACTGCCTAAATGGGGAATGGGAGAGGGGGGAATGCCACACTGCCTATGGGAATAGGGGGCCACACTGCCCATATGGGGAATGGGAGGGGGGAAATGCAACACTGCCTATGATAATGGGGGGGGCACACTGCCTATGATAATGGGAAGGCACACTGCTTATGAGAATGGGGAATGAGAGGGGGGAATGCCACACTGCTTATATGGGGAATGGGAGGGGGGAATGCCACACTGCTTATATGGGGAACGGGAGGGGGGGGGAATGCCACACTGCTTATATGGGGAACGGGAGGGGGGGGAATGCCACACTGCCTATGATAATGGGGGGGCACACTGCCTATATGGGGAATGAGAGGGAGGGGAATGCCACACTGCTTATATGGGGAATGGGAGGGGGGATGCCACACTGCTTATATGGGGAATGGGAGGGAGATGCCACACTGCTTATATGAGGAATGGGAGGGGGGAATGCCACACTGCTTATATGGGGAATGGGAGGGGGGAATGCCACACTGCTTATATGGGGAATGGGGAGGAGGGAATGCTACACTGCTTATATGGGGAATGGGAGGGGGGAATGCCACACTGCTTATATGGGCAATGGGGTGGGGGGGAATGCCACACTGCTTATATGGGGAATGGGGTGGGGGGGGGGGAATACCACACTGCCTTTATGATGAATGGGAAGGGGGATGCCACACTGCTTATATGGGGAATGGGAGGGGGGAATGACACACTGCCTATATGGGGAATGGGAGGGGGGGAATGCCACACTGCCTAAATGGGGAATGGGAGGGAGGGAATGCCACACTGCCTAAATGGGGAATGGGAAGGGGGGAATGCCACACTGCCTAAATGGGGAATGGGAGGGGGGGAATGCCACACTGCCTATGGGAATAGGGGGCCACACTGCCCATATGGGGAATGGGAGGGGGGGAATGCAACACTGCCTATGATAATGGGAAGGCACACTGCCTATATGGGGAATGAGAGGGGGGAATGCCACACTGCTTATATGGGGAAGGGGAGGGGGGGGATGCCACACTGCCTATGATAATGGGGGGGCACACTGCCTATATGGGGAATGAGAGGGAGGGGAATGCCACACTGCTTATATGGGGAATGGGAGGGGGGATGCCACACTGCTTATATGGGGAATGGGAGGGGGGAATGCCACACTGCTTATATGGGGAATGGGAGGGGGGAATGCCACACTGCTTATATGGGGAATGGGAGGGGGGAATGCCACACTGCTTATATGGGGAATGGGAGGGGGGAATGCCACACTGCTTATATGGGAAATGGGAGGGGGGAATGCCACACTGATTATATGGGGAATGCAGTGGGGGGAATGCCACACTGCTTACATGGGGAATGGGGTGGGGGAGATGCCACACTGCCTTTATGGGGAATGGGAGGGGGGATGCCACACTGCTTATATGGGGAATGGGAGGAGGGAATGCCACACTGCTTATATGGGGAATGGGAGGGGGGAATGCCACACTGCTTATATGGGCAATGGGGGGGGGGGGTTCCACACTGCTTATATGGGGAATGGGGTGGGGGGGATGCCACACTGCCTTTATGGGGAATGGGAGGGGGTATGCCACACTGCTTATATGGGGAATGGGAGGGGGGAATGCCACAATGATTATATGGGGAATGGGGTGGGGGAAATGCCACACTGCCTATATGGGGAATGGGAGGGGGGGATGCCACACTGCTTATATGGGGAATGGGAGGGGAGAATGCCACACTGCTTATATGGGGAATGGGAGGGGGGAATGCCACACTGCTTATATGGGGAATGGGGAGGAGGGAATGCCACACTGCTTATATGGGGAATGGGAGGGGGGAATGCCACACTGCTTATATGGGCAATGGGGTGGGGGGGGATGCCACACTGCCTTTATGGGGAATGGGAGGGGGAATGCCACACTGCTTATATGGGGAATGGGGTGGGGGAAATGCCACACTGCCTATTTGGGGAATGGGAGGGGGGATGCCACACTGCTTATATGGGGAATGGGAAGGGGGATGCCACACTGCCTATGATAATGGGGGGGGGGGGCACACTGCCTTTATGGGGAATGGGAGGGAGGGGAATGGGAGGGGGGATGCCACATTGCTTATATGGGGAATGGGAGGGGGAAATGCCACACTGCCTATATGAGGAATAGGAGGTGGGATGCCACACTGCCTATATGGGAAATTGGAGGGGGGAATGCCACACTGCTTATATGGGGAATGGGGAGGGGGGAATACCACACTGCCCATATGGGGAATGGGAGGGGGGAATGCCACACTGCCTATGATAATGAGGGGGTACCCTACCTGTATGGGGAATAGGAGGGAGGGGAATACCACACTGCTTATATGGGGAATGGGGTCGGGGGAATACCACACTGCTTATATGGGGAATGGGGTCGGGGGAATGCCACACTGCCTATATGGGGAATGGGAGGGGGGAATGCCACATTGCTTATATAAGAAATAGGAGGGGGGATGCCACACTGTTTATATGGGGAATGGGAGGGGGGAATGCTACACTGCCTATAATAATGGGGGGGGGGCACACTGCCTATATGGGGAATGGGAGGGGGGAATGCCACACTGCCTATATGGGAAATGGGAGTGGGGAATGCCACACTGCTCATATGGGGAATGGGGGGGGGGATGCCACACTGCTTATATGGGGAATGGGAGGGGGGAATGCCACACTGCTTATATGGGGAATAGGGTGGGGGGGATGCCACACTGGGGAATGGGGTGGGGGGAATGCCACACTGCCTATATGGGGAATGGGGGGAATGCCACACTGCTTATATGGGGAATGGGGTGGGGGGGAATGCCACACTGCCTATGATAATGGGGGGGGGGGGCACACTGCCTATATGGGGAATGGGAGGGGGGGAATGCCACACTGCTTATATGGGGAATGGGGTGGGGGGAATGCCACACTGGGGAATGGGGTGGGGTGAATGCCACACTGCCTATATGGGGAATGGGGGGGGATGCCACACTGCTTATATGGGGAATGGGGGGGGGGGGGATGCCACACTGTTTATATGGGGAATGGGAGGGGGAAATGCTACACTGCCTATAATAATGGGGGGGGGGGCACACTGCCTATATGGGGAATGGGAGGGGGGAATGCCACACTGCCTATATGGGAAATGGGAGTGGGGAATGCCACACTGCCTATATGGGAAATGGGAGTGGGGAATGCCACACTGCTTATATGGGGAATGGGGGGGGGATGCCACACTGCTTATATGGGGAATGGGAGGGGGGAATGCCACACTGCTTATATGGGGAATAGGGTGGGGGGGATGCCACACTGGGGAATGGGGTGGGGGGAATGCCACACTGCCTATATGGGGAATGGGGGGAATGCCACACTGCTTATATGGGGAATGGGGTGGGGGGAATGCCACACTGCCTATGATAATGGGGGGGGGGCACACTGCCTATATGGGGAATGGGAGGGGGGGAATGCCACACTGCTTATATGGGGAATGGGGTGGGGGGAATGCCACACTGGGGAATGGGGTGGGGGGAATGCCACACTGCCTATATGGGGAATGGGGGGGGATGCCACACTGCTTATATGGGGAATGGGGGGGGGGAATGCCACACTGCTTATATGGGGAATGGGAGGGGGGGATGGCACACTGCTTATATGGGGAATAGGGTGGAGGAATGCCACACTGCTTATATGGGGAATGGGGTGGGGGGAATGCCACACTGCCTATGATAATGGGGGGGGGGGGGCACACTGCCTATATGGGGAATGGGAGGGGGGGAATGCCACACTGCTTATATGGGGAATGGGGTGGGGGGAATGCCACACTGGGGAATGGGGTGGGGGGAATGCCACACTGCCTATATGGGGAATGGGGGTGAATGCCACACTGCTTATATGGGGAATGGGAGGGGGGAATGCCACACTGCTTATATGGGGAATAGGGTGGAGGAATGCCACACTGCTTATATGGGGAATGGGGGGGGTGCCACACTGCTTATATGGGGAATGGGGTGGGGGGAATGCCACACTGCTTATATGGGGAATGGGAGTGGATGCCACACTGCCTATATAGGGAATGGGAGGGGGAATGCCATTTTGCCTATGGGAATGCCACACTGCCTATATGGGTAATGGGTGGGGGAATGCCACACTGCCTATATGGGGAATGGGGGGATGTCACACTGCCTATATGGGGAATGGGGGGATGCCACACTGCTTATATGGGGAATGGGAGGGGGGATGCCACACTGCCTATATGGGGAATGGGAGGGGGGCATCCCACACTGCCTATGGGAATGGGAGGGGGCATGCCACGCTGCCCATGAGGAATGGAATAGGGGAGGATGCCACAAATCCTAGGTGAGTCTTATGGGAAGGTGCATCTTATAGGATGAAAAATACAGTACTTACCCAAGGTGATTGGTCAATTATGAGTGAACTTTTTCAAGTTTTTTATGTTAATGTTGATAATTATGTCTTACAGCCAAGGAAAATCCAAAATTAATTATCTATTCATTATCTAAATTAGAATATTATAACTTTTGCATGAATGATTGCATCCATGCGGCGTGGCATGGAGGCGATTAGCCTGTGGCACTGCAGAGGTTTTTTGGTAGCCCAGAAAGCTGTGATAGCAGCCTTCAGCTCGTCAGCATTGTTGGGTCTGGAGTCTCTCATCTTCCTCTTGACAATACCCCATAGATTCTCTATGGCAAGAGTCCCCAACCCCTGGGCCGTGGCCCACTACCGGGCCGCAGCGTCCTGTCAGGTGCGCTGTGGCACCACACGGCATCAAGAGCTAGGTGAAATGAGGAACGTGGGGTCTTGTGCCCCAGGCGCAGTGCGGTGTGGTACAAGGCAGCGCTGGAGCAGACATCGGGGCTCTATACTCCCGACCCCACTGCTGCACTGTCTTAACTAGCAGATGCATGTGCCTGGTTTCCGGTGCCCAGCACCTGCCTTCCTCCTCCTTCCTCGTCCCTGTCTCATCCTCCCCTTATACCCCCCTTTCCCCTCTTCTTATCCTCCCCCTCTCCTCTGCCCACCGACTCTCACCCCTGTGGCTCTGTGTAAGGAGCTAGAGTGACGTGATTCCATTCACTGCATGCTGAACTGGCAGTGACTGAAAGCAGCAGGAAAAAAGTAAAAAAGAGAGTAACAAGGTAAGCAGCATTGTGAGTATGTGTCTGCATTGGCATTCACTCCTTTTTAAAGTAAAACCAAACCCGGGATTTTGACTATACTGGGTTTTGTTCCTTGCCTACCAGGCATCCCAATTTGGGATGCCCCACTGTGTGAAACCCCCCAGATCGCTCTGTTAACTAACCTCTTCCCAGTCCTATGGCACATGCGTGGGCTGTCGATCAGTCAGAGCCATCTGCTGTATGATATATGCACGGCAAATGGCTCTGACAGGACAAGAGCCCACGCATGCGCCAAAGGACCGGGAAGAGGTGAGTTAACAGAGCGTTCGTGGGGTTCACACAGTGGAACATTCCGAATTGAGAGGCCCCGGGAAGGGTCCAGCCCCAATCCCAAGCCCATCCCAACCCCAACCCCCCAAAATACACCCCACCCTGGCCCCAACCCCACCTCGCCTTGTAATAATTGACTCCAAGAAAAGTGGTTCCTAGTGCTAAAAAGCTCGGGACCCCTGCTCTATGGGGTTAAGGTCAGGTGAGTTTGATGGCCAATCAAGTACTGTGATACTGTGGTTATTAAACCAGGTCTTGGTCAGTGTGGGCAGGTGCCAAGTCCTGTTGGAAAATGAAAAATTCATCTCCAAAAGTGCTCTAGAATTTCCTGGTAGATGGCTGCGCTTACTTTGGTTTTGATAAAACACAGTGGACCAACACCAGTAGATGACATGGCTCCCCAAACCATCACTGAACACTTCACAATAGACCTCAAGCAGCTTGGATTGTGTGCCTCTCCACTCCAGACTATAGGACCTTCACTCTGTGAACAGCCAGATTCGTTAGCAATGACCTTTTGGTTCTTACCCTCCTTGTGGAGTGTGTCAATGACTTCTGGACATCTGTCAAGTCAGCAGTCTTACCCATGATTGTGTTGCCTACTGAAACAGCCTAAGGGGCCTTTTTAAATGCGTAGGAAGCCTTTGCAGCTGTTTTGGGATAATTATTCTAATTATCGAATTTTGGGTTTCCCTTGGCTGTAAGCCATAATCATTAACATTAACATAAGAAAACCACTTGAAAAAGTTCACAGTTTGTATTAACTCAATATAATGTATGAGAACATCATGTCATGATTGAGGAGTAGACTGTTGTGAGGAGCACTGCTCCTTCGGGGAGAGGTAATTTGTAAGTAAGGAAGGAAGTAAGTAAGGAAGTAATTTGTGGAATTCTGTTGGTAGGCCATCAGACTAGGTGTTTTGACCCTCCCTAAGCCTGAACCCGATCTCCGGCCCTCTGGTAATCTTAAGGAAGGATGAAGATGCCCTACATGCCTGTGGTTCTAAAACACCTTGGTTTACATAGAGATTTCTCCAGTTTGCCACTGGCTCAAAGAGACCTTGAAGGGTTTCCTGGAGTCGCAGGAAGGTCTGATTCTGGTTACCTTGGCTCTAAATTTAAGGGATTCAGTGGCATGGGTCCTGGTCTCAAGAGCCAAAATTGTGAAGGTCCCAGTCCCCCTGGGCACTGCCATGAAGGTCTCAGTACCCCCTGGGCGCTGCTGGGAAGGTCATGCCATGTGTCTTGGGCCTACAGCCTTTATTTTCATTCCTATAGCCTGCACTGGGACCCAGCTCTGCCATAGCCTGCACTAGGGCCCAGCTTTGCCATAGCTTGTACTGGGGCCCAGCTCCACTACAGCCCACATTGGGGCCCAGCTCCGCTACAACCTACAGTGGGGTCCAGATCATCTGTTCGTGTCTTGTGTACGTCTGTCCTGTGTTTCCCCTTCCCAGGTCTGTGACCACCAAGGGACTACTCAGGGCCTGTTCATCTCCACCTTCAGGGGTACTGCTGAAGTACTAGGAGGATTACGGGCTTCCCAAGTACCAGACCATCCACTTTAGTGGATGCCTCGCATGGAAGGCTTGGATCAACAGGGGAGTGCAGATGTTTCTTCGGGTTTTCCAAGAGTCCTCTTCCAGACCATAACCCTTTCAGTACACCAGATATTGGAAACCAAAACCACTTCTACTAGAATCCAGAATCTGGTTAACTCCATACTCCCTTTCCCCATCAATGGAAACAGGATCTAGAGGTTTGTCTGGAGGGTCCCAAAAGTTAGCTTTCTTCAGTAAGGAAACATGAAAGACTGGGTGTACCTTGAGGTGAAGAGGTAACTCCAGCCCGGCTTCATTAACAATCCTTTTTACTTTGAATGATCCAATATACTTTGGGGTGCAGCTTCCGTGGTGGACAACGGAGGTTGTCAGTGGAAAGACATGGTCCCCAACTGCAATGGTAGGAGCAAGAGAGTGATGAGCGTTGGCATGCCTCTTATAATGGTCCTGTGCCTTGGTATCTTGCAAGAGACAATGGGTGGTGGACATTTGTGACCCAAAGTTCCAGGCGGCTGGCACATTTACAGGAATACAGTTGTCTGGGAGAAGCTTAGGATCACATCCATAATTGTCTGAGAATGGAGACATGTTAACATACTTCCATTGGGTATATTCAAGGATCTTCAAAAACAATGATTAGTGGGTCATGGTAAAGGAGACTTCATGGCTAAATGCCTAGGTAGCCTACCAAGTGCAAGGATTTACCAAGATAAAAACACCCTTTCTTGGAAGATCACAATTTGGATAACAATAAATTCATATCCATGGTTACAGGTGGCTAGAGTCATTCCACAAAGGCTTGAGGAGTACAGAGACATTCTCATGATACCCCTTTTAGTTGTAGAGCTGTATGAGTTAATGCCTACAGGGCATAGACTGTAACAAAAAAAGGATAAATAAATAAAAATTAGAGACAGATTCAATCTTGAAAAATTCAAGTCTCTGTCCTATATTCATGGCAGCAATATATCTGTTGTTCCAACATCAGGATATACCATTCTCTACCCATTAGTGACTTGTAAATTGAGACAACTATCATTTAGTTCTAACTCTGTATCTCCAGTACCTAAAATCACAAGTCTCTATGCTAGAAGTGACATAGTAACATAGTATGTAAGGCTGAATAAAGACTTTAGTCTATCCAGTTCAGCCTGTTTATCTCCTTCCAGTGGTCTAGTAGCTGGAAGTAGCTTACATGCCAGGAAGGCATGCAGGCCACTTTTGAACGTGCATACTGTATCCTTCATAACTACCTTCTCTGGCAGCGAGTTCCATAGTGTCACTGCTCTTACAGAGAAGAATCCCTTCCTATGTCGGTTGAGAAAGCCCCTTTCCTCTAACCTTAGTAGACAATCTTTCAGGGTAAAAGAGACAAATGTATACAAGGAAACACCGTGCTATTAGCAAGAGAAGGTTAATTACAGCAACCAAAAAAACAAAACATGCTACAACATGCTGGACCAATTATTCCCCAAGTCCACAGACAAATGTTAGAAAAAAGCACAGAGCAAGAAGTCAGTCTTTCCACGGGTAGATGATTCCCAAATCCAGTAAGAAAGTGCAACGGTCCCACTGTGCATGCACAAGATCCACGCTGTGCCGTCACCTTTAAGAAATATTCTTACCAGATTGATGAAAAGAAACAAGCAGAATGGGGATCAAATCTCCTCCAGGGTATTTGTCATCAAAATCAAATGCTGAATCCAATCCAACGCTGCAAGAGTGATTGTAAGATGTAAAAGAGAGAACAGAGACCTCTAGTGCAACTCAGATAGACTAAAATAGCTAGTTTAATAAAACATAGATGCACTTACAAACGGATGCAATTGATAGCATAAAAAAGGCAACCTGAAATGTGTTCCCACAGGTCCCCTGCGCGGCCGCTCACAGGGAAATGGTCAGGGTCCCTCCAGAAGGTCAAAACAAATATCCCAGCACTCGTCCGCCTAACGCGTTTCGTTGACTAATTCAACTTTTTCAAAGGCCTGACCATTTCCCTGCGAGCGGCCGCGCAGGGGACCTGTGGGAACACCTTTCAGAGTGCCTTTTTTATGCTATCAATTGCATCCGTTTGTAAGTGCATCAAATACCCTGGAGGAGATTTGATCCCCATTCTGCTTGTTTCTTTTCATCAATCTGGTAAGAATCTTTCAGGGTACTGTAGTCCCCACACTTCTTTTATTAACTGCAAGGGACACAGAGCAGTGTGGGACACAGGTTCGGAGGTGATTTAAAGATAACGTTGATTTGCTCTGCTTTTACTGGGAAGGAGGGAGCCCCACAATTTTATCTTAAATGGTAATGTAACCCTTGATAGTTTGGATAATAGCTATATTTTATTTTAAAATGTCATAAAGCGCTCTTCTCAATTTGGGGAGTCTTCTGGGCAGGAACGGGAGGCTACGGATACATAGATACCTTTGTAAAAGAGAGGAATGGGGTTTTTCACGCAATATGATTTTATTTAAAAATAAATAGATAAAAATGCAACATTTAAAAAAATCTTTATTTTTTGAAAATGTTTACACAAAATTATTTTGAACACATTTTACGCTAAAACCCAAACTCTGCAGAAAAAAAATTCCTGAAAAAATCACAGTTAAACAAATAGTGAAAAATTACCTGCCTACAGGCGGCGACAAAATCTCAAATAGGATGGCAGTTAAAAAAGTTTAAACTACCTATGCATGTTGGGTATTGATCTGTTCGAGTACTTAGGGAAGGGAAACCCTGTGCAACTAAAGAGTATTTTAGAGCGATTATTTCCAGAAAGATGCGCCCAATACAACAAGCTGGGTATGCCTAGAAAGTGTGTACTTTCAGGGAATATATAGCTTGCGGTGTGGTATTTCAAAGGTAAAGGGTTGTTTTGTTTAAAAAAATGCAAGGTTTGCACTTTGCCGGCAGAGCTGAAATTCTTAAAGTGGGAAAACATGGAATTTTCACTATCCCGGGTTCTAGACCTTGCCCGGCTGCGTGAAACCCCCCAGAACGTCAGGCAGACTCACCTCTCCTTGAGCCCACGGCGCAGGCGCAGCTGCTACTCCTATATAATAATGTGCAGCTAGAGAATCTGAATGGACATCCTAGTCACACAAACCAGCAGCATGAGACATCTCTCACTCCCTTCGGCTGTGCGCAGCCCCGCAAAGCCATTCAGTTGTGGTGGATGGGGCCATGCAAAGCGTGAAGGTATGCGAGTGATGCCGGCGCTAGACGAGCCTCATAGACTCCAGGGTGGGTCCACTAAGTTAAATTATTCTTACATGCATGTTTTACTTGGGTGTTTTCCACCCTTCCCTTGACAGTACCTATGCATGTTGGGTATTGTTCTGTTCATGGGGCCTTGCTGTTTCAGATTTAACTTTTTCTTTTTGTTTGCATATTGTTTTCTTTAGGAAATTGTGGCTTTGATTCTGCTTTTGTATTTTTTTAGGTAAACCCTGGGCAACCAAAGAATTAATCAATGAACTACATCCATAAAGATGCCCACTACAACAAGCTGGCATAAAAAGCTTAACTTGTGTTCTTTCAGGGACTATATAGTTTGTGGGGAGTATTTCAAATGTAAAGGGTTGATTTTGGTAAAAAGTGTAAGGTGTGCACTTTGTCTACAGAGCTGAAATTTTTAAATAAAATGTGAGAGGATGCTTGCAGTGTGAGCTCTCATATACATTAATCCAAGGTTAGGGGATGGAGGGCAGAGGGTGCGGAAGGGGACTCCCCAGAGAGGTTCATAGAAAACTGGATACTAAAAGAATTTGACCCTGGGGAACTGTCATCAGTATTTGCGGTGGAGCGGCCCATCACGTTCCATCAAAAAGATCACCCTCACCACCATTTACGGCGTGCATCAAGAACAGCTGAGACAGACATAAGATCCTTTGCATGGCCGGGTAGAAAAACGCATTTAAGCTTGACAATGCCAACATCTCACCGTTTCCAGATCTTTCAGTGGATCTACTTGTTTTTAGTTCTGCATAGTTGCACATCCGAGTCAGCCTGTGATGACAAGGGGTAACAATATCTCTTTCCTTTCTTGGAATGGGGATTAAATGACCCGATTTACACAAAGATCAGTCATATATGCACACTAGATGTATAAGTGATGATTACCTCAATGGGTAAATATTTTGGGTTCTAACTGTATGCCACCACACCCAGGGTGGCTACGAAATTCCAAAATAGAAAGAGAAAAGCCGACATACCTGAATTGTTATTAAATTTCAAAAAGTGTATTAGAAAATCACAGGAGGAGGTTACAGTACAGAGATATGGCTTCATATACCTGGTAAATAAAGTGTACAATTAGAAAACATGGAAGCCTGTAATATTATACTGCGGCCACTAGAGGTCGCCTTGCTTCTTAGTAGACAGTAGTAGGTATTATATATAGCAAGTGGACCATTAATTGGCATATATAGCAGATGCAGCATAGTGGCAATGGCTAAGAAGCCCAGATATATAGCAGGAATAATATACTGAAGTATAAAAATGATGGCAAAACCTGGTGTCAAGATTAACTCTATACCCTTTATGCAATGTCAGAACAAAAGATGCAAGGGGTTGTATATAGAAGGATATCAAGAATGTAGCCAACTTTATCTACAAAATATAAATCCCATGTATAACACACTTCATGACATAGGTATAGTCAAAAAACGAACAAAGCGAGCAAGATCCTTGCATGTTGACAAAGCAGAGGTCCCCCTACTTTGGATGAAATGACCCGATAAAACGGGATATGGTTATTAAACATATCAGGAAAATTGACCCAATGTAATATGTATACAAGAGACTCACCTACAGCCATCCTCAGCTGGTAAACTGCACAAACCTTGGATTGGGTGGGCCATAGCTGGAGTGTTGGAGAATGTACTGTACATGCTAGTAAACGTATATAACCCCCTCATGCAAATTCAGCTATACTCCAACAAATATTTCAATTTACACTGGAACATAAGGGTTGATTCAGAGAGACAAAAAAAGACTTTTGTTATTGTGTCGATCTGTATTTTTTTTTAAACGTTCCCACTCTCGTATGAGTGTACGAGCGATTCTATGCATGCATTGCAAGCCTTCTGTAAAGTCTTCGTACGTTCGTATGCCAACGAGAATGTCATTTTCCAGTTTTCGTTTTACGGGTTTTTTTTCTCATGTTACGTTGGCTTTCGTTTTTGCCCTTTTTCCATCGTCTCCTCCCACAAATCCTTTACGTTTCCCGTTAGATTCTGTTTTCCTATTACAATAAAAAATCGTCCAGACAAAAATACTTACGATCTTATGCCTGCACACTACAAACTTAACTCATTAAAGTGCTCGCCTACATATTTGGTTCACTCACTTGTGCTACAATGCTTAACTAAATCACAATCATTCTTCTTCCATTTCTCACCCCTAAAACTTACCCAAATCACTTCGCGGTTATGTTCTTCTTCCATTTCTCACCCCTGAAACTTATCCAAATGAGGGCATATGTCATTATGCTAATGGAATTGACTATGGTTTTAGGTATCTTGGTGATCATGTCAATTACCACATACTCAAAAGAATGACATTACAACTTACTTCGTTGGTGGCCGACGTGTGCGTCGGGGACCATCCTGGGTCCTGGGACCTGCCACTACTGGGAGGTTGAGGCTGTAGAGACATGTCAAATAGGGTCACTTCTAATGTCTGAGTCAACAGTAAGCAAATGGCAATTTGAATGTGTGTGTGACATCACCCTGGGCATGATCTGCTGCAGTCCCTGCTCCAGATCCTTCACCCGCTAACGAATCATCTAGAAAAAGAGATGAATGGAATCAGCTTTTGTTTAAATAGCATGTATGTGTTTGCGGATACATTGAGAGTCACATACCCGAGGCTAAGGGCTCCGCTGCTTGGTACGACTCCCTGCCCACGCCGTGACGCCCCTCCTCTGTTGAGAGGTCCAGGGGCTGGTTGGAGGCCCCTACAGAGGTAGGACCGTCGCCCTGGAGATCCACCACCTTCACTTGGTGCTGCAGGTTCATGCAGCACTGGTCGGCCTGTGCGCCTCCGGGTGCGTCGTATTCGGTACTCCATTTCCAGCACTAGAAAAGAAAAGCATTTATAAATAAAGGCCTACCTTCTGTATTAGTTACATCTACCATGCAATCGCTATGTACTTACTTGGGAAATGGAGCCTGAAAAATCGCCGCGCCCGGGGCATGTGGAGCCGTTTCAGGTCCGACCAATGCTGCATGATCTGCGTGTGGGTGAAGGTGGTGTCCGTCTCATGCTGGATTCTGGAAACGATCTCTAGGGCGACGGTCCTATTCTCAAAAGAGTTGGGCAGGTAGTCGTACCTGCGCTGAAGCATCGTCTAAAAAACACAAAATAAACATATTTTTTAGACCAAACTGCATACAAGTATCTGTCACAATTAGATCAGTTGAATAAATGACATTCCCAGACAAATTTCTAGCCTCAAACTATCCTTCTAGATGTTAGTGAGTTGGTTCGCATATGTGCGCACTAACTTCTGTTTGCCACGGAGTTTTACAAACTTTTACACATAACTGTTTCTTCCTGCGCTTCCTTAAGGCCTAGGCATGCATTTAGATGTCAAATCAAAGTCATTACAATACACTTACGAGCATAATCAGCTCTTCTTGTTGGCGGGTGAAGATCGTGGGCGCCATATTTCTTCTTGTCCGCAGCAGATAAGTAATGCCCCAGCGGTTTCCAGGTTCCGCACGGCCGGACGAACGGCCGGACGCATGCGCATGCGAACACATAAGCGTCATACCCAGGCATTAGTATTTAAAGGGTCCTGGACACACAGCTCAGTCTCTTTGAGAGTCTCGACATGCCAGCCAAAAAAACAGTCGGGAAGGCCAAACCAGGCAATGAGGCCAGCAGCAAAATGCCACAGCGGCCTGAGGAGGCTTCTTCACGGCGACCACTCAGTCACAACTACCAACGCCAAAGGTGTGGGAAACGCGCAGCCACAGTAGCCAGGCCAAGGCGACAATACCCACCAAGTCTGCTAAACCCAAAACAACCAGCAAAGCAAAGGAGACAGCGGCGAAGAAGAAGACCACAACCAAGCAGGCAGGTACGCCCACAAAAAAGGCCACTAAGAGGGTGAGAAGCCCCAGCCCCCAAAAAACACCCTCCCCTCCTCCCCGGCCTAGCACATCCATTCTGAAAGAACGCTCCACTGGCAAGGCCAGTAAAAGCCACAGGCCCAGAAGCCCCAGCCCACCCAGCTCAGCATCTCCTGAGCCACGTGGGAAACGCAGCCATGGAACCACCAAGAGCCACAGGCCCAGAAGCCCCAGCCCAGCCAGCTCTGCATGTAGTCAGCCACGTGGGAAACACACCCATGCACATGGAAAGAGCAAAAGCCACAGGCCCAGAAGGCCAAACACAGCCAGCTCAGCATCCCCAGAACCACGTGGGAAACACACCCATGGCCATGGAAAGAGCAAGAGCCACAGGCCCAGAAGCCCCAGCCCAGCCAGCTCAGCATGTAGTCAGCCACGTGGGAAATACACTCATGTGCATGGAAACAGCAAGACCCACAGGCCCAGAAGGCCAAGCACAACCAGCTCTGCATCTCAAGAACCACGTGCAAGTACCTGCCAGGGGCATGGAACCACAAGTGGCAAGGGCACAAAGAGGCACAGGGCCAGAAGCACCATACCCTCAAGCACACCCTCTCCTCCTCGCCGGCCTAGCACATCCATTCTGAAAGAACGCTCCACTGGCAAGGCCAGTAAAAGCCACAGGCCCAGAAGCCCCAGCCCACCCAGCTCAGCATCTCCTGAGCCACGTGGGAAACGCAGCCATGGAACCACCAAGAGCCACAGGCCCAGAAGCCCCAGCCCAGCCAGCTCTGCATGTAGTCAGCCACGTGGGAAACACACCCATGCACATGGAAAGAGCAAAAGCCACAGGCCCAGAAGGCCAAACACAGCCAGCTCAGCATCCCCAGAACCACGTGGGAAACACATCCATGGCCATGGAAAGAGCAAGAGCCACAGGCCCAGAAGCCCCAGCCCAGCCAGCTCAGCATGCAGTCAGCCACGTGGGAAATACACTCATGTGCATGGAAAGAGCAAGACCCACAGGCCCAGAAGGCCAAGCACAACCAGCTCTGCATCTCAAGAACCACGTGCAAGTACCTGCCAGGGGCATGGAACCACAAGTGGCAAGGGCACAAAGAGGCACAGGGCCAGAAGCACCATACCCTCAAGCACACCCTCTCCTCCTCGGTCACATTTGCCACCGGCACAGGTGGCAAGCAACTATCCATATGCCACATCCACGCCTGCAAGTTCAGTGGCCACCCAGGCAAGGACCCCCAGTCCATTTCCAAGCCCACTCCATTCTTTATCCAGCCACCTGTCCAACATTTCAACACAACAGAGCCAGCCCAGAATGTCCCCCGAATTGCCTACATCCAGAGATGAGCAGAAACAGCAAGCAATAGGCCGGACATTGCGGCGAGAACAGTTGAGTGGCAGGTTTGGTGAGGCCCAAACTCTTGCATTGACAAGGGGGCTGACCCTACATTATGACAAGCTATATGGGCGAAAATCCAAATCTACAGGCAAATTGCGAAAAAATGAAATCCTGGAGGAGCTCACTAGACAGGTCAATGCAGCGGGGGAGGAGCTTAAAGATGTGGAGCAGATCCAGTGCAAAATTTCTGACCTGAAGTATGCAGCACGGAAGAAAGAAAATAAACGGCGCAATTACAGGTACATATTTGAGTTGTGCATTTGTCTGCTTCTTGTATTGTGCCCAATTTCCTAAATTTGTCAACCTATATTTTTCAGCTTACAAACTTGCGGAGGCTTCCCCACAAAATTACAGTTTACCCAAGCTGAGGAGATGGTGCTGGGGCTGATACATCCCGTGTCATTAGAGGGCCACCGGACACGGACATCCCTACTATTCCTGCAGGTTAGTAATGTTAGTGTGTATGTGAAATGTTTTAAACGTGTAAAATGAGGCTCACAGGCATATATGAACACATGCCTCTAGGGAGTGCCTTGTAGGGGAGGTTACAGTTTTAGCAGGGTGTGTAATGTCTGCGGAATGTTCATTTTCACATTTGCCAGGCCATACACGACCTTGGAGAGTATATATGGTCACTATTAAAGTCTTAATATCAGCAAAGCACTGCCTGTTATGTGATTCTACTCAATCATATCCAACACCTTCTTTGTCTTTAGGCCACTTGGGTTTTAGCTGTGCTTTGGTCTCAAATACTTGATCTGGGGTCAGGGAAAGGTCTACATAGGAAGAATGCCCACCAGCATACTCTTAAGCCAAATGCTATTTGCAAGCTGAGTGTGGGTCCCTAATGGCCCTTTAGGGATGTGTGACGCCTCATAACATGCAGTACATGAATGTTTGTATTATTTAAGGTGACCAATGTGTATGTACAGGGTGACTCATACATATAACAAAAAATTACATTTACGCATAATGAACTAGAAACTCTCTGGGTTACCATGCAGACTAAGGAGGGAGCTGTGGTCAGAATTGGTGTGATATATAGGCCCCCTGGACAATCTGAGGATCTAGATAACCTGTTAATAGATGAAATCAGTGGAATAGCAGAGAAGGGGGACATTGTAATTGCAGGTGACTTCAACATGCCTGACGTGGACTGGAATATCCCAAGTGCATCGACATGCAAGAGCAGGACTATATTAGAGGCACTTAATGGAGTGTCTCTAAAACAACTTGTGACATTGCCAACTAGAGGAGATAACATTCTGGACTTAGTTCTGACCAATGGGGATCTGGTGTCCGAGGTCAGGGTTGAAGAAAATCTGGGTTCCAGTGACCATCAATGCTTATGGTTCAGAATAAAAACAGACATTGTGCAATCACACACCAGAACCAAAGTGCTAGACTTTAGGAAGACAAACTTTAAGGAAATGGCGGAGTATGTAGAAAGAAAATTAGGGGAGTGGAACAGAGTAGCAGAAGTGAGTGCCCAGTGGTCACTATTAAAAATGGCCATCTTAAAGGCAACTAAGCAATATGTGAAACAAACTAGCAAGATTAAAAGGAAGAAGAAACCATTATGGTTTACTAAGGAAGTCAGCACTATCATTAAAGATAATAAGTCTGCCTATAAGAAGTATAAAGTAAGTTGAAGTGTAGCTGACAGAGAGGCGTATAAAACTAAACAGAGGGAAGCAAAACTGATTATAAGGACTGCTAAAGGGCAAAAGGAGGAAGAAATGGCCAAATCTATGAAGAGGTGGAGATAAAACCTTTTTCCGATATATTGCTGACAGAAAGAAGAAAAACAATGCAGTCTCAAAAATTAGAAATAGGGAAAATAAATATATTGACGGAGATAAGGCTGTGGCTGACCATCTGAATAGCTACTTTTGTTCGGTATTTTCAGATAGTAGCAGGCATGGCAATAGCACAGCATCCAGCTGGGAGGGCACAGCTCCGGAGTTTCTGGAGGCTGATGTCTTAGCCGAGCTGGCACATCTAAAGGTATGTAAGGCGATGGGTCCAGATGGAATCCATCCCAGAGTTCTAAGGGAACTTAGGTTTGTGATTGCAGCCCCTCTGACTAATTTACTTAACCATTACAGGCCAGTAAGTTTAACATCTATAGTGGTCAAATTAATGGAAACACTCTTAAAAAAACAGATAATTTCCCATCTAAAAATTAATGACCTATTGGACCCAAAACAGCACGGCTTTACTGAGGGCAGATCATGTCAGACCAATCTTATTGATTTCTTTGACAATGTCACTAAAGTGTTAGATGAAGGTGGTGCTGTGGATATCGCCTATCTGGATTTTAGCAAAGCCTTTGACACTGTACCGCATACAGAGTTCATAGATAAGTTATTGAAGGTAGGACTCAATCCCTGGATAGTTCAGTGGATTTCTAGTTGGCTGAGGGATCGGTATCAGAGTGTTGTTGTAAATGGTGTGCAATCTGAACAAAGGCGAGTTACAAGTGGTGTGCCACAGGGCTCTGTCCTGGGCCCAATTCTTTTTAATATATTTGTAAGTGACATAGGAGAAGGCTTGGTAGGAAAAGTTTGTCTGTTTGCCGATGATACAAAGGTTAGTAATAGGGTGGATATTCCTGGAGGTGTCTGCAACATGGAAAATGATTTAGCTTTACTGGATAGATGGTCAAAACTGTGGAAACTAGAGTTTAATGCCTCTAAATGTAAAATCATGCACTTGGGTAGAAGGAATCCCTGCCCTGAATACCGTATGGGCCGTACTGTGTTAGCCAGGACCTCGGAGGAAAGAGATTTAGGGGTACTGATTACTGATAGCTGCAAGATGAGTGGACAGTGTAGCCACTGCCTAGCTCGAGGCATCACCTGTAGGAAGAGGGAGGTTGTGATGCCGCTCTAAAGAGCCCTGGTAAGGCCACAGCTAGAATATTGTGTGCAGTTCTGGAGACCTTACCTTCAAAAAGACATTATTCAAATAGAATGTGTCCAAAGGCGGGCAACAAAAATGATGGAAGGACTTAAACTTAAAACTTATCAGGAGAGACTTAAAGTACTTAATTTGTACAGTCTGGAGGAAAGAAGGGAGACGGGGGACATGGCTGAGACCTTTAAATATGTGAAAGGATTGAATAAGGTTCAGGAGGGAAGTGTTTTTAAGAAGAAGCTTAATGATAGAACAAGGGGGCACAACCTGAAGCTAGTCGGGGGGGGGGGGGGAGGGAGATCAGGAGCAATGTTAGAAAATATTATTTTACAGAAAGAGTAGTAGATGCTTGGAACAAACTTCCAGCAGAGGTAATTGAAAAATCAACAGTCACTGAATTTAAACATGCCTGGGATAAGCACACATCTATCCTAAGATAAAGAGTACATACAGTATACACATAAGGGCAGACTAGATGGACCGTATGGTCTCCTTCTGCCGTCAACCTTCTATGTTTCTATGTTTCTAGTGAAGGTCACCTTGGACCGTTGGGGGAGTTGCCATTCCTGCTTGCCCAGGTGTTTTATTGAAGCATATGTAGTAATCCCGATCATCAATGGATATTTGGGTGTTTACGTGCCTTTTTATTTACACAGCCAGCATCAACCCGCAGCAAGTGTGGAAGCCTCATCCATTCGGACCACGCCGTCAACTTCCGTGCTGCCTAGGAGCCAGAAGCAGATATATACAGTAAGTGTATTTTGATGATTCTGCTGATGCATGTGAATGAACATGACTAATTTGCATAACTAATATATTTAGGGACCAAACGTAACCTTTTTTGCACATGCCCCAGACCCACACACTGATGATGGAGGAAATCCAGGAGATGGAGGAGGATGCCCCCTTGATGGGACCTTCACAACTGACCCCCCTGGAACATAATCTGCCACGGTCCCAACATGCTACTGCACCAAATCCTCTGCAGCAGAGTGAAGCTGGACGCATGCTGCCAGCCCATTGTGGTCAGCATGCAGAGACTGAGCCTACAGTGCCCAGTGGTAGCTCTGCTGCAGAGGATTTGCCGAGCACATCTGCGACTCTTGCTCGCCCAAGAGGTCCAGCATCTGCAGGCGCTCAAACCCGGGGAATTTGGAGACGTAGTCAGCAACGTCGACCAGTTTCCCAGCGCGTGCCGATCCTGGAGTCAGCGTGGCACCAGTCAGCGAGAGGCGTTTATTTCGCCAGGTGACTCAAAGAACCACAGAGCAGCTTACTGCACAATTAGATACATTAAATAATACATTCACCTCCATGCTGACAGAATTTAGGATGAGCAACAGCCACATGGCCACCTTAATTAATAATTTGACAGGCATGCTCGAGGAAGTTAGAAATAGCAATAGACTCATGTTGGAACAGTGGCAGATTCTGAATGCCACACGTGCCCAGGTGATGGGCCATCCCCAAGGCACACCACCAGGGTTTTATGGGCAACACCCATTTTAACAGCTATTTGCCCTGTATCTGCTCCACATCTTTCCTCTACATCCCCACTGTATTGACCTGTCTGGTGAGCGCTACCAAGATTGCCTTTTTTATGGCTTTGCTTGTATGATTTGGATTTTCGCCCATATAGCTCATTAGAGTGCTGAGATACCCCACTAGCCAATGCCTGAGATAAAGCCTCACTGAACCTGCCGCTCAAGCTGCCACGCTGCAGGCTTTGGCCTAATGAAATTGTGTCTGGCTCATCCTGTTTCTAGGCATGATTGGGGGACATTCTGGCCTGGCAAACATTGGACTGGACTTGCATTTGGACTGGGGGTTATTGTTTGGGTGGGCCACTGACTTACAGGCGTGGATGTGGCATAGGTATGGCTGCTTTCCACCTGTGCCTGTGGCAAATGTGGCCAAGCAGGAGAGGGTGTGTATGTGGCCCTATGTATTACTGGCCAAATATTGACATGCAAATGCTTGCTCCCTATGTCTGTTTATTTTATTTGTTATTTAAACTTCGGCCTGGAGTGCGTTACTTTAAAACTCCTGGATGTGGCCAATTGCTAGGTGCCCTGATTCAGCACCAATGTATATTTTTGTTGTACTATGTATGTAAATGAAGTCTGCGAGTGCCCTTCAACTCCAATTTATCATATTTCCAAAAAAATATATTGAATGTGACTTTAGCTGTTGTTGACGCATTAATGTTTGGGTTATTTTGACATTACTGAAGGTTTTTCAAAACAAACAGGGCCCAAAAAAATGCATGAGTCTCAGAACTCATTACTATTTGATACAAAAAAACAATACTAAAGCATTCACAAAGCCAAATTATAGTATAAAACAAGAATTACATGCAACAAACAAACACAGGACAAACAAATTAGGCAAAATGGGTATTAATCAAACTGGCCCGAACAGCTTGGCCAGAGGCACTAGGTGTGCCACGGTAGTTCTCTTCTGGGTCCTGGCTGGGTGGAGAGGGGGCAGATCCACATACCGGGGGACACGCTGCATGATGGCAAAGTTATGTAGGACACAGCAGGCCAGTATGATATCGATGACCTTGTTGGGGTCATACTGGAGTGCCCCCCCGGTATGGTCCAAACACCGGAAGCGTGTTTTTAACAGGCCAAAGGCCCTCTCCACAATGGCCCGGGTCTTCCGATGGGCCCGATTGTAGGCGTCCTGTGCCGCATTCTGTGGCCAAAGGACGGGCGTCATCAGCCAGGGAAGTAGCGGATAGCCGGAATCCCCTGAAAGAATAAGAAAATAATAACATAAATTACACATTACAACAAAAAATTTGGAGAAAAGCGGTCGTTCCCCCTGACTAAGAGCCTATCTTATATTTTAGACACACCCTGTACATACAGATTGCTCTGCTAAAAAAACAGCCTAACACCATCTACTGCATGTTCTGACCCTTTAAACATCCAAGATGGCGGATGAGGGCAAATCAGGCAGACTGCAAACAGGAATTGGGTTAGGACTGTGCTGCTCAGCATTCTTGGATGTCTTACCTTTTCAGAAACCCAGATCTGCTTTGTCTGAGCCAAGCACAGCTCTAACCTGCCCCCTGCACTTTATCCCACTCCCCTCTACTCAGTAAGTGTCATGCATCTGAGCAAAGATGGCGCAGACCCTATCGTAAAGTCAAGAACGGAGTTACAGCCGAGTGTTTGGAGGAATAATAAGTAATTTACTAGAAAGTAGAAATATATTATTTTTAAATGGTGGCAAATCATTTTTTAAGGGTGTGTGCTTTGCTGAAGATCATGGTTAAGGTCTGGTTTAACATGTCATCAAGGGGTAAAAACAGCCATAGGTTCAGACATGGGTCATCAACTATATTGATAGGCATACATTGAAAAGTGAATGACGTTATTTGCGGCAACTTACCAAGGAGCCATCCACCGGAGAATTCTCCAGACTCAAACCGACAGTACAAACCAGATTGTCGCAATATGTACACGTCATGGGATGAGCCTGGAAACCCGGCGAGAACACTAAGGAACCATATGCCCATTTTGCAGTTCCTGGGAAAAAAGAAAAACAACAAAAATGATCAAGGCAAGGTAAACTACTCAAACACTAACTCCTAACACCCTCCAAAAAAACATGTTGGGCCATACAAATAACACTAACTAAGTACCTAAGTATCTTTTAGCCCAAAAAAGGATATGTATGTTGGATCAACTAAAGATTAACTTTAAAATGACTAATTAAGGTCCACATGAAAATGTTTGGCTTTGGCCGACATGAAAAACATTGATGAAGCTAAAGAGGGCCATATGTATCACAGGGACAATTTACAAGGAGGGATTAATGGTGGAATCAGATATACAGGGTAAGCTATTTCACAGGGACAATTTACAAGGAGGGATTAATAGATAGTTAAAATACAATTTATGTAAACTATATAAAAATTGACCGATTGAACTTACCTATAGATGTACTCGTCGGCTACCGGAGGGACCAATGCAACGTGGGTGCAATCAATGGCACCCATGACATTGGGCGTGTCGGCGATATTTTTTTTTTTTTTATAAATTTTCATTTATGCTTTTAAATTGTACAGTAAAATAATATAATTACACGTATTACCACTATTATACTACAAGTACCATTACAATTATAACCACCCACAACAACATACGCACATACACCAGCCATTATACACACCACATTCACTCTCAGTCTCACCTGCTTAAATTGAGCTCATGTTGTGGAGGATAAATTATAGCCCTGGAGGGTGAGCCACCGGTAGTCTCTAGCCACTAGTGGAGTTAGGGGCATTAAGCCACATTCCCCAAACTCGCTCAAACTTGTCCGGACATCCCCTAGCCTGGTAGGTCATCTTATATAGAATCAGTTTACCATTTATTAAACTCTTCCAACCTGAGAGACTCGGTTTGTTTGGGTGCTTCCAGTTTAAAAGAAGGCATTTCCTTGCATAAAACATTAGTAAGCGCAGCAGGATTTTTTGCGGGCCATCGTCCAACATGGGTTCTACCACACTCAATAGACAGAGGGACGCTGACTTCCTCACAGGGAGACCCATGGAGATCGAAATAAAGTTGGACACCCCATCCCGAAATGCAGAAATAATCGGACACTCCCAGATCATATGCAGCAAAGAGCCGATGCCGGTGTTGCACCTAGGGCAAAGGTCTGTTTCTGCCAGACCCATCCTTTTCAACTTAACTCGGGTCATATATACCTGGTGAAGCCATTTGGCCTGGATCAGCCTATCTCTGGCATCTATAACAGAGGAGTATAGGTTATCCACCGCTTCTTCCCAATCCTCCTGGTCCACACCTGGGATCAATTCCTCTCATTTCCTCTGCGTTTTTTCTAAAGGGGATGGTTGGCTTAGAAGTAGGGCATTATATAGCGTAGAGGTGGGTTTGCTTACGTCCGCAGATCGTATCAGGGACTCAATCGGTGATTCCACCAGCTGCAGTCCCACTACAGGAAACTGGGATCTTAGGGCGTGCCGGAGCTGTAGGTACCGGAAGAAGTCCCTGGGTGACTGTGCAAACGCATGGCACAGCTGCTCGTAGGTCATCAGAGTCCCCCCAGTGAATAGTTGCGCCAAGGAGATTATTCCCCGCTTTTTCCAAAAAATCGTGTCAGGAAGGGCCCTCAGTTCTGGTAGATTAGGGTTATCCCAGAGAGGGGTATTAGGAGACCACTCAGAAGGGGATCGGGGGGTCTCCTCATAGCCTGAACCCTCTGCCACACATATAACGTCGCTCTCATACATATATGGGTTGATTCAAAGAAACATGTAACAGCTTGGATTTGGCTCACGATCATCCTATTTTTCACGTCCGCTCGTGCGTTCGTATGAACTTGCGAGTGATTCAATAAGCAAATACGTTTCTATCCTAAAATATACGTCCGTTCGTATGGCAGTTCGGGAATCAGACCTATGTCAGTTTCCATCCTGAATTTTCCGTTTCATTTCTCAGGTTGCAACATTGGTTTTGCCCTTTTTCCTTTTTTGTCTGGACGTAAATCCTTCTGATCTTGCGGCTGCGCACTACAAACTTACCTCATTAAAGTGCATTCTAAATATTTGGTCTTTTATTTTTCTTTATTTCATTCATTTTTTAGTAACCAACCATTAATGAATGCATTTGCATAAGTAAATCTTACTTTGTTTAATTTTTACTTAACTTGCATTTTTTACTTGTGGATTTAATTTTAATATTTATGCTTCAAATGGTACAACTTTAAATTTTTAGTGTGGTTACCCACACCCTCTACATACAGATTGCTCACAAATATTAAAAAACACCCAGCAACTTCTGCATGTTATGAGCCTAGAAACAGCCAAGATGGCGGCTCAGGTATTATCGGGCAGCCTGCAAACAGAAAGGGCCTTGTGACTGTGTTGCTCTGGATTCTTTGATTTCTGACCTTTCCATGCCCCCAGCTCTGCTGTGTCTGTGCAAAATACAGCAGTAACCCACATCCTGCACTTTATCCCGCTCTCCTCTCCTCAGTAAGTGTGATGCATCTGACCAAAGATGTGCTTAAATAATTAAACAAAGCAAAGGTAAACAACTACACCAATAAATGCAATCTAAAAATATTATTCTAGTACCTCAATTTTAAAATAAATAACAACGGACATAAGTTTCTTTAATTAACGCAAATATATTGCAAAATAAAGGTTTACATGCAAAGGACTAATTAAGGTCCACATTAAAATGCTTTTATAAGGCATACATGAATCAGGTATGCATTGCCATACAATTTATGGCCTCGGCCATGCTGATACATGCAGTTCATTGGAGCACAAGACGCGCAGACTCCTCAACATAGCCAAAAAACCTGTTCACGAACAGCAATCCGGCTGCTAAAAGGTGTCGGCTGTGGCTTTCTTTTAAAACGCGTTTAGAGGTTTCTCTGAATCACACCTAAACACATCCAATTAACCTAAGTTTTACGTTTTGATCGTAAGTTTTACGTTTTGATCCTAAGTTTTACGTTTTGATCCTAAAATTTAGGAACGAACTTCCGCTGATCGTAAGAGCATATACGCATTCGTACGTAGGCTCGTGCGAGTCGTAAATGGCCAAAAAAACAGGAAAAAATGACTAACACCCACCCAAACTTACGATTCTCGATACGAAATCAATTAACTTTTGCTCTTTGAATCGAGGGGATAGTGGCGCGCGGTAGACCCTTCGTCCCCCTGTACACCAGATTCTGCAGAGGGAGCACTGGGCCCAACAGAGAGGACTCAAGAGCCACCACCGGGTTACCAACGGGGGGGTTCATCCACCATGTAGTGTATACCAACTGTGCAGCATAAAAATACAGCATCATGTGCGGTGCAGCCAAGCCACCCAATCCCGACGGGGCTTTAAGGATGGTCCTGTTCATTCTGGGGGGAGAGACCCCCCATATGAACCGGAATATGATGGAATCTAAAAGTCGAAAGTGTGAGGCCGGCAGCACCACAGGCGACGCCTGGTACAAATATAGGAACTTGGGGAGAAAAATCATTTTAATTATGTTAATGCGTCCAATGGCTGATAGAGGAAGAGCCGCCCACTGGGCCACTTTTCTCCTTAGGGCGCCAACCATTGGGCAGATATTAAGTTTGATAAATTTAGAAGGGTCCGCATGCATGACAACTCCCAAATATTTAAAGTTGTCCACTCTCCGAAGCGAGGAGACGGGGAGATTTGGGCCCCCCCGGTTCATCCACCACATTTAAGCTGGACTTCTCCCACTTGATTTTAAGGCCTGAGAATGAACCAAATTTTGTTATTAATTCTAGTAGCGCCTCAAGAGAGTCCCTAGCATCAGCCAGGTAAACTAAAGTATTGTCTGCATACATGGAGACCTTCTCGATCACCCGTCCCAGTCTCCACCCCTGAATCTCAGCAGAGTCTTGAATTAGTGACGCCAGGGGCTCAATAGCCAGCGCAAACAGCAGTGGGGAGAGTGGGCATCCCTGTCGCGTACCCCGACCCAAGGCCAACTCAGCCGTTATGACTCCGTTTACTCTGATCCTTGCCTTAGGATTCCTATAAAGCAATTGGACGTATTTGACATAGGTTGGGGGGGAGGCCAAATTTCATTAACACTGCCCACAAATAGTGCCACTCGACAGAGTCGAAGGCCTTTTCATTATCAAGTGAGACCACCACTCTACTCCCCGCATTGTCATGCCCAATTTGCAGATTGCTAAACAGCCGTCTTAGATTAATGCTTGTCGTTCGGCCTGGCATAAAGCCCGACTGGTCATTTCCAATGAGAGAGAGTATCACCTTATTTAAGCGGAGTGCCAGTATTTTGGCGAGAATCTTGGCATCTTGATTTAAGAGAGAAATCGGTCTATAAGAACTGCAGGCATCCGGGGGCTTCCCATCTTTATATATAAGGGTGATAGTCGCCTGTGCGAAGGTTTCAGGAAGACGCTCTGATTGCAGGGCCCCCAAGAAGACCTCCAGCAGCCTTGGCGCAATGGTTTCACTATTTTTCTTGTACCACTCGGAGGGAAGTCCATCTGGCCCAGGGGCCTTCCGGTTAGACATTAGGGCTATTGCCATCACTACTTCATCATAGGTTATTGGACTATCCAGCATTTCCCTGTCTGACTCCGAAAGAGAAGGGAGAGTTATAGGAGCAAGATAAAAATCCAACTCTTCTAGATCGTAACTGACCTTAGAGGAGTAGAGGTAGCTGTAGTAATCATAGAATTGTCTAGAAATTCCCTCCGAGTCAGTGATAAATTGGGTCTGATTGGTGATACCCGCAACCAGTGTTTGTGGGCTTTCTGCTCTGGAGAGGTACGCCAAGGTTCTCCCATTTTTATCCCCTTTCTCAAAAATTATTTGCTGTTTAAATAATAAGCTCTTTCTTGTGGACTCTGCTAGGGCCAGATTATACTCCCTCTGCAGGGCGTTAAGTAGATCATGATCTGAGGGGCTAGTCGTCTCCACAAACCTCTCCTCCGCTCTGGCTATTTTCTCTTCCAGCTCTCGGACGGTCCTCCCTCTTCTAACCCTGACCCCCTTTATGGCGCTGATGGCGCTGCCTCTAACCACCGCCTTGAAAGCGTCCCATCGTATGTTAGTTGAGGTCTCCCCCCCATTGCACTGCCAGTATCTTCCCTGTTCACTAAGCATTGTACCATAAACCTCTTCATCCTCCAACCATAGGGGGTTTAATGTCCAGGGCCTCAGACCCTCCCGATTCCCAGACATGCAAATTGTCACCATCAGCGGTGAGTGGTCCGAGACACCCCGCGGTAGGTACTCACAGGCCACCACTCTGGCCAGTAGGCACTTAGACCCGAAGGCCATATCTATGCGTGAGAGGGACTTATGGGGGATCCAGTGGCAGGAGAAAGCCCTCTCCGCAGGGTGTTTCCACCTCCAGATTTCGATTAGGCCCAGGGCCTCCGCCCATCCCACTAGTGGAGTAGGCGGGCCTGTCCCAGGCAACAACCGGTCTAGAGCTCTATCAAGGATCATGTTAAAATCACCGGTCAGCAATAGGGGATCTGGCGGGAAGGTAGCCACTCTTTCCATGATCTCTCGGAGGATCCCAATGTCAAATGGGGGCGGGATGTACAATCCCACCATAAGAATCTTAACATCATATATATTTGCGTGTATGATAACAAATCAGCCTTTAGAGTCAGAGTGCATTGAGAGAAGAGCGAAGGGCAGATGTTTGGCCACTAGCACTGAAACGCCCCTGGCATAATTAGAGTAGTGAGAATGAAATAAATGCGAGACCCATGTTTTTTTTAAGGACATTGATTTCTGCCCCAGTAGGTGGGTCTCTTGCAGAATCATAATACTGGGTTTATGCTTTTTCAAAAATTGGAGAACGGAGGATCTCTTAATCTTGTCGTTGAGACCACGCACGTTCCACGAGATCACTTTACACTCCATACCAATTTAGTCTGAAACTCATATATGCCAGGTACACGCCCAGGGCCCAGTGGCTCACCCCCCCTCCAAGAGCTTTAGAGCAGCAGGTCGCACCATTCACTCCATCACACACATCCCAGTAACACATACAGCCAAACCACATATATAATTGAACATTAACCATTAATCTTACCCCTGTTCCGAGCAACAGCCCGTACTGGAGCAGCACTCCCACCCAAGAAAAGAACACTAGATACGGTTAACGGCCGTACCGGAATAACTCTACCCTACCCTCCCACAAAACTTTATTAAACCTTACCCAATCCCACCCTGCGCACCTAACCCAAACTGTGCTGAGCCTATTCCCTAAACCAAACTAGTAACTCTTAACACCGGTTAATCTTAGTGTTACAAGACGTGTTCCCTGGAGGCAGGCACCATGGGGCATGTGTCAGATGCGTGTACCCCAGAGAGTCTGACCAATCCAACTTAGTAGGAGACCGGGGAAAGGAGGGGATGGGACCCGGGAGTAGGCAGAGGGGGGAGGAACGGGCAGCACGGAAGGGACCCACCGCCAATCCCCGGCCAGCCCCCTCCGTCAAAATAGTATAACATTCCCATAGATAAATCCCCACCCGGGCAATGCCCCCCCGGCAGTCCCAGTCCCGCCAAGCTATTGGAGACAGGCGTTCAAACGCATGGGACCCCGGCCCAAACAGAGTCAAGAGGGAAAATCAGGTCGCCGGAAGTGAGTCGATCCAGCTGCTGGCATCTTCTGCCTTGAGAAAGAATCTTGTGGTGTTTCCATCTTGTACCAGCAACTTGGCAGGAAATAGCATGGCGTATTTGATATTATGCTTCCTAAGGCGCGCTCTCACATCATTGAAGGAACGACGCTGCTTCTGTACTTCAGATGTAAAGTCCGGAAAGAAAGACAGCCTTGCACCATTATACAGGATGTCTTGCTGTCTCCGGGAAGCCACCAGAACAGTGTCCCGGTCTCTGAAGTTCATTAGTTTCAGGATAAAGGGACGCGGGGGGGGCTCCCGGAGGCGGGGGCCGAAATGGAATTTGATGCGCCCGCTCCACCACAAAGAAGGACGACAGACCATCTGGCGCCAGAACATTCCGGATAAGAGTTTCGGCAAAGATTTCTGGGGTATCACCCTCCGTCCTCTCTGGGATCCCCAAGATTCTGATATTATTCCAGCGGTTCCGGTTCTCTGAATCCTCCGCCCGGTCCGTGAGGATCTTCACCTGCCGTTTTAGGAATTCGACCGCAGAGGCGACCGACGACAGGTTATCCTCCGCCTCACCAATACGCCTCTCTGATTCAGATGCCCTATCCCGCACCTTATCAAGGTCATGTCTGAAGTGATTGAGCTGCTCTTGCAGGTTATCAAACTTCGCCATAAGGACACTTTGACAGTTATTTATAGCTGCCATTATTGCAGCATTATCAGGAATAGCAGTAGTAGAGGTTGAGCTCCCTTCCGACGTCTCGGCCATGGTTTGTGTGCTGCAGTGTAACACCACTGTGCGCCTTTTTTTTGCTGCCTTTCATATAGGAATACAGGTATTCAGGACAGTCACCCACACTGCCCCTCAATTTCCAGAATGGCTGCAGCAACCACCTCAGGTAAACAGGATCAGAGGCCACCAGGGAAGTCCCTTCATACACTGACAGAGGGTTGGCAAGATGGGGGGGGGGAAGCCGCCCACGTGGTCTTGTCACAGCACTGTGGATGTGGTTACAGCAGCGAAGCTCCCTGTCAGATCAGCCCTGTCTCCCCTTCTGTACTGATGACGATAGGCAGGGAACAGGGGACAGTTCCTGCAGCCCCAGACCCCTGGCACTAGATAGGGGTAGCCCCCCCCGGGTGGGGCGTTCCGGATAGGGTGAGGTGCTCGGGGTGAGATGTTCAGGGCGAGGTGTTCAGGGCAGGGTGGGCCGTCGACCGAGCCTCCCTTGCTGGGGCCACTCACCCCCGCACCGCTCGCAAATGAAGTCGCCGGCTAAAGCACCAGCAAGCCCCGGAGAGTGACGTCTGCCTGGAGGGGGAGATCAGGCCGGCGGGGGACGCCGACAGTCTTTAATGCAGCCGGAGGATCGGGCGGGTCAGTCACCGCTCTGGGCGGGTGGGTCAGTCACCGCTCTGGGCGGGTGGGTCAGTCACCGCTCCGGGCGTGTGGGTCAGTCACCACTCTGGGCGGATGGGTAAGCCTCCGACGCTTCCCGCTCAGTTGCTCCCTTACTCAGATGGGGCGGCCAGAGCCGCAGCGAGCACGCACCTCAGGGAACCGGCAGGATGCTTCTCAGCGTTCCCCTCCTCATCAGCAATGGCGCCGAGGCAAGTTCTGACGGAGGCCCCCGGAAACACCAGGGGCTCTGGACAAGCCGGATCCACACAGCAGTCACCACCAGGTACTCCGGACACCAATGTAAAGGGTCCCTCTCTCCTGGGTCAGCAAATTCGGTTCTCTGTGGGGTTTTTCAGGATTTTATTGCAGGAGCCCTTGTGCCACACGTCCTGTCCGCTCTACTACATAGCCACGCCCCGACGGCGATATTATAAAATGCCAGCTTAAGCACGTTCCAGGCTACTATGTCGTCAGGAAAATAAATATATTTCTGACTAATGGTAGCCATGCCTTCCAAAAACGTGGATAGCGCGCGGCTCAGCCCCACGGAGAGGGCACCCAGCCTCTGGAACGAGTCATTCGCCAAAAGTTGCAGGCAGCCAAGTATCTTGGTCATGCCTGAAATTGCTTGCCCCTTCCTTGTGGTGCGGGCTAACCATGGGCGCAGCTCACTATACAACTTATGGAGAGACGCGCAATTAAGTCTGGTCAGCTCAAACAACTCAACGTCATGCATGCCATCAATATGCATGCATCGCCAGTGCAATCTGGCCTCGGCCCTGCTGATACATTCAATGCCCATTAGCTGGAGCTAGTGATGTTCCTCCACAAAGGCACACAACTGGTTCATTGCAAGGGTATCCGAGGTCAAAATGGTACCGTAAGGGGATCGCAAATGAAACGGTTTTATAGGGTGGTGGTCCCTCGGCAATCAGCTCTCTGAATGAGACGCAAGCACATACCAATAACGTAAGTTATCTGAACGAACGCAAAATATCAGATTTAGATGGGAAAATGATCAGAACTAACGCAAAAGATCCGATTTGCTTTCGTTCATCGAAAGCGCCTATACGCATGAGCTCGAAGGAACGTACGAATGAAAATGCAACAGAAAAGCCTAAAAAAATGACAAACACACACAAAAACATACACAGACAGCTACGGAAGTCCAGACGAATGTGTCTATGAATCGAGGCTACACTGCTGCTGGAGTGATCTGCAGGGAGGACTTTAATATGGTAATGTTGCCGGCCATGACAGAGTGAGCATGAGAGAGAAAAAAAGTATCTTTGTGTTGCCTGAATTGGCCCCTAAGGTAAACCAGATCAGACATATGCCCCAGGAAATATCTGATCACACACCTATTCTCTTCAGTATACGAGGGGAGGGGGAACTTAGTGGAGATTGAACCCCTTCTGGTTATCACTGCTGCTGGACGCTGACCCAATTCCAGAGATACTCTCACAAGCAATTGAACTAAATAAGAGGGAGGTATCACAAGCCACATTATGGGAAACCCTGAAAGCCTACTTGCGAGGCAGCTTCAACTCTGATATCAAAAAGAACTCTAGACAGGAAGAAATGGTAGTAGCTAGTAAACTCAAGGAAGCAGAGGTGTTAATGATTAATGAACCCTCCGTAATAAACAAAAGAGATTGTCAAAAGCTTTTCTGAACACAGTGACCAATCTGCCAAATTGCTGACAAAATGGATGGGGCAGTCAAGTAGTGTTGGCAGTGAAGGACCCGGTAAATGGGGGGGGGGGGGGGGTATATTGCAAGGTGCTTCACTACTTATTTAATCTATATTGATCACAATCAAAGACAGATGTCCAAGACATTTTGAAATATCTGGCCGACGTGGACTTCTGCTGCCACATGCAAGCAGAGACATGTTAGATCTCTGCATTACACTAGATGAAATACAGAAAGCAATCTAGACATCAGGTGGAATCCTGATAGAGATATGGTGGGGTACTAGCTCCACGGATTCTTAAAATGTTGGAGTCAGTGCAACTAGGACACCTGTAGCCATTGTCTTACAATGCCAATATAATTATTCTGTTAAAAGAGGGTAAGAACCCTAAGAAATGTTCATCCTATAGAATAATATTGCTCCTAAATCCTGACTATAAGGTCATGGCCAAACTGTTGACAAATAGGTTGCAAAAATATATTCAAGAAATCAAAAACTTGGATCAGAAGAGTTTTATGCTCATTAATACGCAGGTTGATCATGACAACACTGGACACAAAATTTTGGCATTGTGGGATGCAGCCAAAGCATTTGATTCAATAGAATGGTAGTTCTTATGGGCCTGTATACATAAGTTTGGGGGACACTTTTATATCTCATGTAAACCTACTATATCAAGGACCCAAAGCAACTATCAGGGTGAATGGGATGAATTCCGCTCCATTTGTTCTTGGCCAGGGAACAAGGCAGTGGAGCTGTAATCCAGATAGACAGTGGTATAACAGACACTGGCTTTGCAGGAACATTAATGCAGCAAGAGAATGTCACTTCATGGTTCATAACACAGAAGAGAAAAGAAGTATCAGTCATAGAGATCAAAGCTCAATTTACAGGAGATACAACACAGCAAGGAATGTACAATAGGGGCTACATATGGTAACAGTGCCATCTACTGTCATAAATGTAGACAAACTGTAAGCTGTTGCACAGTTTCTCCAACACCCCTTCTCAACAGCTGAGGCTTAGTCTTTTAAACTCATCCTCTTTTTAAACATCGCTGTCTTTCAGCAGCCAGGGGCTTGTTATAAATATCTGCTGTCAAATCCTCAGTAGGGCAATAAAGTAACTGAAGAAGTCCCTGTTTGAGAAGGTCCTGATTGCGGAGGAGGCTGCTCCTGTCTCTCGAGTCTAGGGGCCTTATTCATGAAGGGATAGCATCAGGTAGTGGCTGGTTAATGAGAGGTAGTGACAGGTAGCGACTGGTGAACGCCGGACACGGCACGCAATGACACATTTATGAAGCAGAATCTGTTTAGCATCTGGGATACGCCATGTAGCATCTGATTCATCATTTTCCCAGCCTCAGCGAACAGCGCCGGCGTTCAGCCTTGCACAGCACCAGGTATGACCTCTCGCTACCTGGCGCTCTGCCATAAATTTCAATGGACGATCCTTTCCTTCTCTTTAAACTTTGTTTTTGTTTTTCTTTTTTTTTAAATCTCAAATATTTCTGTGACCTCACCTGGCATTGAATAAGCAGTTTTTTCAATTTTTTTTTTATTTTTTATATATTCCTTCAGAAATGACATTACAGGTTTGCCATTAAAGTGTTCATGTTACAATGCTGCTACAATGTAATTCCACAGTGACTACTAACGGGCTCTCTGAAAATGCCTGCTACAGACGCTCATCTGTCGCTACCTGGCGTTAGTGATGAATCAGCCTGCCCATCTCCCTAAGGATGGGAACAGGGTTTCCTAGACAGCAAAGAACAAGAGGGCCAGTCCATAGTTAAGTAGTTGGCAGGCAGGCTGGAAAGAAGCTCAAAAGGAGCTGGGCCTTGTTGACGGAGCAATGGAGTATTGGTTAGGTGGAACAAAATCCTGAGTGGAGTAAAAAGTTCGGGGATTGGCAGAAGCAGGGAATGAATGGGAAATGCAAGAACAGTTCAGGACATGGAGACAGATCAGGCGTGGTCAGGGACAGTCCGGGTTGGCAGCGTATGCAGAGATCAAGAGAAACCAAGTCCAGAACCAAGTTGGCAACAGGGGAGTGCAAACTGAGAAAAACAAAGTCCAGTCCAGGTCAGCAAAAAGAGTTCAAGCAGGCAAGCGTATAACCCAAAGGAGATGATGGGAGCATAGTTGAGAGGCAGATCCGGGTCAGTAGCAGTGGTCTTAAAGTTCCCAGTAACAGGAAGGCCAGTGCTGAAGATCAGATAGTCTTGTGTTTGCTGTCAGCATAGTTTAAATAGGGTCTCTGGAGCGCAGCTGGGCATGAGTGCACACATGTGTGCACCGCTAATCATGAGCCAGCGTCTAGAAGCGCATGCTCACGGACCGGGTTCTTTCACACTTGGTCTCAAACTGCTGACTTAGGGTTTGTATTATTTCTGTCTCAACCCCTTCTTACTCAAAACAAAATCAGAATTTTATCCACATAAATGAGCACATAGATTCATCTGTTTGACAATTAGTTTCTGTATAAGCTGGGGTCTGCTTTGCTCCACTGAAAGCACTGCATTTATTTTCATATTCCATGCTCTGGCGGCTTGCTTTAGACCATATATACTCCTCTGAAGATTGCATACTTGGTTTGGCCTTTGTTCATCTTTTAATCCCTGTGGTTGCTCAATGTAGATGTCTTCTTTTAACTCGCCATGTAGAAATGCTGTTTTTCACATAAAAGTGTTTCACTTGTATTTCTCCTCTCCATATTTTTGAGAATATCCTTTGGCTATGAGTCTTGCTTTGTATCGCTTCACTAGGCCATCTGCATTGTACTTCACTTTACAAGTCAGTTTACAGCCTATGGCTTTCCTTCCAGGTGGTAGTTCTGTAAGTGGCCATGTTTGAGTGGCATGCATGGATTTTAACTCTTCCTTTGCAACCTTTATCCATTTACTGGCTTCTTCTTCTGAAAGCTGAGATATGTCTTTTCAAGTTGCAGGACCATTGGTACTGGCAATGCTTCCCTTGTATGAAAGACATACAGGTGGTTTACCTTTGTTTTCTCTTGTGCATTGTCTTAGTTTGTGTTTGAGCATGCTTGTGTATGCTCTTCAGGTCCTGGTTCAGGTCCACCATACATAGGGCTAAGAGCTCATCGACGCGTTGCATGGGCGTGAACCCGCCCACTTCCTCAGGATGCCAAGATATAATTATTTTATTAATTTGGTTTGTGCGGCCTTTCTGTTTCACGTGGAGCTGGTGCTGGCAGCTCACTGTGTATAGTACTTGTGTAACTTGGTGAAACCAGGAGGATCTCCTGTGTCCATCCCGGAAAACATGCTGGCACAATATGTTAGGGGACAGCTGATGTGAGGGCCATCCACATGTTTGCACAAACTGGCGTGAAGTGTATGGTGAGCTGTGCTAAAATTATTGGGGGCGATGCAATAACACACTGCACACTGCTATGGCACACAAGTGAATTTAGACAGCTTCAGCTCTTCCATGGAATGGAGCAAACTGTGTATGACAAGTCTGGGGAAAATAGAGGATAAAGGAAGTATTGTTCCTTTCCCTGATCTGAAAGAAAGATTAAATATATACAACTCATACTTGAACATAACTGAATGCACAATTTAGGGGGGGGGCACCTACCATAACTAGTCATCCTGGGATTCACGCCCCGTGGGAACTGGAAGCTAGAGGGGAGATGTCAAATGTGGAAAGATATGGTTAATAGTGTATTTCCTTTTTATAAAGTGGTATACAAAAATAGAAGATGCCCACATAAATATGATAGCATGTGGGGAATATGGTAGGAAAACTCAGATACTTGCTAGAACAGAGCAGATTGGGAAGGCCGCACACTACAGCATATAAAAAACAGGGGCATGTCTGTGTCGGACCATGTCTTCCCCATTGAGAACTCCTTACTAAACATATGGCCTCGGGGCATATGGGTGCCAACTGAATTGTGGATCATATATTTGGCAAGGGTGGATGGACATTTAAATATGTGTTGCAGTTACGTTAAGTTTAACCTTTATCATTTTCCTTTCCGTAGAATATGTGTAATTTACTGATGCCTACTGCATGATCTATGACATACTCTGGCTTATGTTCTGGGCAAGAAACAAGAAATACTCATGTGTCCCCCTCCCATAGGCAGTGCCGCATTCCCCTCTTCCTACTCCCCATAGGCAGTGTGGCATCCCCCCATCCCATTCCCCATATAGTCAGTGTGGCATCCCCCTCCCATATAGGCAGTGTGGCATTCCCCCTCCCATTCCCATATAGGCAGAGTGGCATCCCCCCTCCCATTGCCATATAGGCAGTGTGGTATTCCCCTATAGGTAGTGTGGCATTCTCCCCCCTCCATTCCCCATATAGGCAGTGTGGCACCCCCCTTCATTCCCCATATAGGCAGTGTGGCACCCCCCTCCATTCCCCATATAGGCAGTGTGACACCCCCCTCCCATTCCCCAGTTAGGCAGTGTGGCATCCCCCTTCCCATTCCCTGTATAGGTAGTGTGATATCCTGCCCTCTTCCATTCCCTGTATAGGTAGTGTGGCATCCCCCCTCTTCCATCCGCCTATAGGTAGTGAGGCATCCCCCCCTCTTCCATCCCCGTATAGGTAGTGTGGCATCCACCCCTCTTCCATCCCCTTATAGGTAATGTGGCATCCCCCCCTCTTCCATCCCCGTATAGGTATTGTGGCATCCACCCATCTTCCATCCCCTTATAGGTAGTGTGGCATTCCCCCTCTTCCACCCCCGTATAGGTAGTGTAGCATCCCACCCTCTTCCATCCCCGTATAGGTAGTGTGGCATCCCCCCTCTTCCATCCCCGTATAGGTAGTGTGGCATCCCCCCCTCTTTCATCCCCGTATAGGTAGTGTGGCATCCCCCCCTCTTCCATCCCCTTATAAGTAGTGTTGCATCCCCCCCTCTTCCATCCCTGTATAGGTAGTGTGGCATCCCCCCCTCTTCCATCCCCGTATAGGTAGTGTGGCATCCACCCCTCTTCCATCCCCGTATAGGTAGTGTTGCATCCCCCCCTCTTCCATCCCTGTATAGGTAGTGTGGCATCCCCCCCTCTTCCATCCCCGTATAGGTAGTGTGGCATCCACCCCTCTTCCATCCCCTTATAGGTAGTGTGGCATCCCCCCCCTCTTCCATCCCTGTATAGGTAGTGTGGTATCCCCCCTTTCCATCCCCGTATAGGTAGTGTGGCATCCCCCCCTTCCATCCCCATATAGGTAGTGTGGCATCCCCCCCTTCCATCGCTGTATAGGTAGTGTGGCATCCCCCCTTCCATCCCTGTATAGGTAGTGTGGCATCCCCCCCTTCCATCCCTGTATAGGTAGTGTGGCATCCCCCCCTTCCATCCCTGTATAGGTAGTGTGGCATCCCCCTCTTCCATCCCTGTTTAGGTAGTGTGGTATCCCCCCTTCCATCCCTGTATAGGTAGTGTGGTTTCCCCCCTACCATCCCTGCCGTCTTCACACACAGACACATACAGCGGTGGGCGTGGCCAATGCTGGAGCATCGGCCACGCCCACCGCTGTATAGTCCGGGTGTCTCTGTCTGCTGGGGCCATTGAGAAGTGACATGGACAGTGCGAGCGGCAGAGGTATCGCCGCTCGCACTGTCCCTGTCACTTCTCCACGGCCCCAGCAGATAGAGACACCTGGACTATACAGTGGTGGGCGTGGCCAACGCTCGAGCGTCGGCCACACCCACCGCTGCATAAGGCCGTGTGTCAGAGAGGAAGCGATGGAGGCAGCTGTACCTGCCGCCTCCTCCGCAGCGCCAGCACATACAGGCGCCGTGGAGGAGGCGGCAGATACAGCTGCCTCCACCGCTTCCTCGCTCTGCGACGCCAGCACACACAGTGAACACCCGGCCTTGGGCGTGGCCGATGCTCGAGCATCGGCCACGCCCACCACTATAACAGGCCGGTGTCTGTGTGTGCTGGCGCCGCTGCCTCCGCCGCTTCCGGGACAGTGCGAGCGATGGAGAGGTGAGTAAACTTTTCCCTTTTTATTTATTTTTTTCCAGCATTCGCCCAATAAGAAGCACTGACATTTCCCCCCCCCCCCCCCCACACTTTTGGGGGAAAATAAGTGCGTCTTATAGGGCGAAAAATACGGTAGGTATGTACAATCAGATGCATGGGAAGTATGTTTACTCTGTGAACCCTCGGTATATATGCTTGTATGCCTTGTATGTAAACGCTTACAAAGCATAATAAACTGAGCTTAAAAAAAAATTACCCTTACGTACATGCTTTTCTTTGCTGTGTTTGACAACCCTACCCTTGACATAACCTACGCATGTTGGGTGTTGTTCGAGGGACTTTGCTGTTTGCGTTTATTATTATTTTAGAAAACCCCTGTACACCCAAAGAATTAATTGAGGGATTACCTCCAGAAAATTGTGCCCGCATTAACAAGGTATGCCTAGAAAGCTTGTGGTGTGAGGAGTAGGCCATGTTCCTTTTGACATCAAGATCAGGACATACGCTGACATCCTAACAGCTTGAGCTAATGGCAGTATTACACCTCATACAAGCAGGTCCTCAGAAAAGGGTTGAGCCTCAGAGCACTTAAAGTGCACATGTTAGCCATTCAATCTTCAACGGTAATGGTATGCGCTGCACTGTGCCTCTATCTTAGCAACAGACAGTGCACCTACCATGACTATACCCAATTATGGGAGGATGAGGTGCCCGTTTTATTGCCTGCACCACTAACCCTGACTCATCTGCACAAAACAGGATAGCTGGGATAATAGCACCCCCAATTGCCTTGGTGCCCAGGGGATTACCTGCTCATCCTCCCTTAGGACAGCTTACAACAGTCCAATGGCCTTGCAGCTTTCACCATAAATTAATAAATCTATACATAAATATATACATATATACATGAATGAATAAATACTAACATCAATAAATAAACATCCGGGAAGCAGACGCCAGGGTTTGCAGCGTTTTCTCGTAGGCTCCAATACCAGTGCCAGAATGGTGAGGCCTAGAACAAGTTAGGGTAGTTGCAGATTATATACAGAGTTCTCCACCTCATATCACTTAAAATCAGCAAGGCCATCCCAGCCTCAGGTCATGGAGTCACTAATGCTCTATGATGATGGTTGCAGACATAGGGGGTTCCCAGATGCACAACAACTTGTTTTGGAGGATGAGGACAAAACCCAAGTGCCAACTGCTGTGGCTTTCAGCAATGTGGAGGCTGAGAAGGAGGATAATGGGGAGGTATGGGTGGAAGACAGCCGAGGGGAGATTATGAAGCCCTAGACCCAATGTGAACTGAAGGCATTTAGATTTCGGAAGAAGAGGTGGTGGCCATGCAGTCCTAGACAGCCAGCACAAGAGGGGGAAGGGTGCCAACCATCAGAGATCAGCCATTGCTACTACTACCCACCACACCCAGGTACTTAGCACTTAAAAATCTGGCTCAAAGGATCTTACTCAGCATGGCATTTTTTCAAGCAGTGCACTGATGACAAGACATGGGTCATTTGCACGCTGTGCCACCAGTCCATGAGCCACAACCTGCACCACATCTATGGCCAGGCACCTGCAAATCAAACAAAAATGTAAAAAAAAAAATTATTTATATTATTAAAAATGTAAAAATATTAAATAATGAAAAAACAAGAAGGCCAATTTTCTCAGGTGGCTGGCTACTTCACACGTGGCTTACAGGGTGGGTTACTGGACTGACAGCAGAAGCCAAGGAAGAGTTTTGGAGCTTCAGAGGAAATGCCTCACAGCTGGGTGGCAACCAATACAGTTCATGGAATGTGGCTGAGGGGATGCGAAGGAGGAGACACCTCCCACTGAGGACAGATTCTCTTTGACTCAGGGCAGCCTGGTTCACATGAGCCACTACATGCTCCAAAGTTACCCACCTAGTCAACAGCACAATTTACTGGGTGGCCACCCTGCTGGACCCCGCCCTAAGAATATCATCACTTTCTTGATTCCAGCATCGGAGCAGGATAGAAACATGAGAGTACAAATGCACCCTGGTGGAAGCACTATTGGTGGCATTTCTGGCTGAATTTGAGGGCTCAGTGGCGGCATGAGGCTCAGGTGGAGGAGGGGGAAGACATGCATCATTTGCTTGCTTTGCCACCAGTCACTGAAGCTAGGGAAATTTGTGCACGATGTTCATCACCAAGGACCTGCAAAGCAACCGAAAAAACATTAGCATTTAGTTGTTAATTTTGTTATTCTTCTTATTATATCTAGTATTAGTTATTGTTAGCTTTATTATTATATATTTTTTCTTTTTTTTCGACCCCCCTTATTTTTGTTTCCCCCCACAAGGCAGGATGTGAGACCACCACCACCAAGCCTGCCCACACCATCCTAGGGCAGCGTTCAGCTCTCTGTTCCCCAAACAATGGACAAAAAGTGGAGGTTTGGCCCATTTTACCCACAACTCCCGATCTTGAATGCAAGCATTATTAAATTGCTTGCTTTTAAAATGTTCCCATTCCGGCCATTTGGGCTGGAGAGCTTTAAAAAAAATAGGGTGAGGGGGGATGGTTATTTCAGTTAGTTAGAGTGTGGTGCTAATAAAAAACATATGACTGTGACTGCCCCACAATACATCATTCCCAGACGCCACAACTTTTCTCGGCAGGCCATCCCTGCACTGCACCAACAGGTTGTGTTGAAAATGAGATCTGCACTGCACAATGCTATATGTTGCAAGGTCCACATCACAACTGACATGCGGACAACTCAGCATGGGCAAGGATGTTACATCTCTTTAACTGCCCTCTGGGTTAATGTAGTGGTGGCCGGGCCTTGCCGCATACACTTCCTCCAGCCAGGATGGACGGCCATAACTTGCCTCCAACTCCGCTTCCTCCTATCCTGCTGAAAATCATCTGTCTGTGCGACCATACACAGCCCAGAAGGTGTGGACTGCAATCTAGGAGCAGACATGTGAGTGGTTGCTGCCGCTGCAGCCCGGCTAGGTGGTATGCGAAAACTAGCAGAACCTAGTAGCAGCCTTGGGCAAAGCTTGGTTGAGGCACATCAGTTGGTGGGTGCATGTGCTCAACTTGGTGGTGGAAAGCTTCTCGGACCATTATCCAGACATACCGGAGCTGCTGCATAAAGTGCATACATATGTGCACACTTTTGGCATTAACACCCTGCTGCTCTGCACCGCAGAGGAACTTTGCCTTCCCACCCACCACCTCAAGTGATTTGCCAACAAGGTGGAATTTCACTTTACATACTGTATGTTGGAAAGGGTGTATGTGCTACCACAGCAGCAGCATCAGGCAATAGTGAAGATCCACCAGACAAGTCAATAAATTGGACACTTGGCAATAGTTTGCCCTCTATGCCTTGGAGGTGCTGACCTGCCTTGCGGAAAGTGCCCTATCAGAAAGTGTGTTCAGCACAACAGGACATCCTTACATTTGTGAAGATAAACCAGATGTGGATACCACAGGACGTTGCTGTTCCAGCACCTGAGTGAGAGGTTGAAGTATTGGCTACCTCCATCTCTTCCACCTACACCACCACATCCACCTCCCCAACATGTGAGTAGCTTTTTCTAATCCCTAGTAAGCAGAATGCAATGGTTGCTAACAACTGAGTAGTGTTTTCTAAGCCCCAGTAAGCAGGATGCAGGTGGTGCCCACAGATGAGCTGATGTAAATGCCCAGATGTGCCCCAGCAGCTGCCCATCTTCAGGGTGTGAGGAGAACAGGCAGATGTACCTCCCTAGCTGTACCTCACTGATGCCGTCTAATCTCCCTACCTAGGTGCCTGAACAAGTGGACTATTTGTTATTAAACCATATAGAGCCTGATGTGAACCAGTGGACACTCAATTACTATTTGTTAGCAGCAATGACACACATGGGCCCCGAGCATGCTGTGCCCCCAGTACTGTGATTTACTTATCAGCATGCTGTTTCCAAGGTTCCTATATCCCTGTGTGTCTGCGATGCTAAGATGGGAGTGTTTTTTTCTTCTAACACAAATGTTTATATTACATTCCAGAAGAGGAAAACAATAAGACAGAACACCCAAAATCTGACAAAAAGGGAGTTTTCCTTTAAGCAAATAGTATAAAAGTGGAGTACTGACACATAACCCAGTGTGTAGAGCAAATTGTAGTATAACAGGTTATACCTCAGTGCTTAGACCAAGTTGTGGTATAACTTAAATGAAAAGTGGGTTAAGGGGCCACACACAAAACCCCAGTGCTTAAATGAAAAGGTGGGTTGAGGCCGCACACAAAAGACAGTGCTTAAATTAAAAGGTGGGTTAAGGCCACACACAAAACCCCGGTGCTTATAGCTTCTTGTAGGAAAAGGGGATACACCCCAATGCTTAGAGGATGTTGTGGGATCACAGTATACACAACAACCAGTGCTTAAATGAAAAGCTGGCTTAAGGCCACACAAACACAGTGCTTAAATGAAAAGGTGGGTTAAGGGGCCACACACAAACACCCAGTGCTTAAATTAAAAGGTGGATTAAGGGGTACACAAAACACAGTGCTTTAAGGAAGATGTAGGATAAGGGGGCACCCAGACCCCAGAAGTAACAAGCCAGTGGTATCAGTGTAGTGATAGTAGTAGTGAGTCCAACCCTACTCCAGCCATCATTCCAGATGTTATACCTGACTATAGCTTGTTCTGAAAGGGGCAATTTTTTTTAACCATCACAACCACAATGCATTCCTGTCAGGCCTGATTGAGTCCATCCTTGCCCATTACTTTTTCTTCTACAATGGGCATCTTTACCACCAGGCACAGGGCATGGCGATGGGGACTGCCTATGCCCATCATGTGCCAAACTGTACCTGGGTGGTTGGGATAGGAGGATGTGGGGCAGGGATGACCCCCAAATATATGTGATTTTGTGTCACAGATATAGATGACATCCTTCATTTTTGGACTGGCAACCGGACCCCCTAACAGAATTAATGGAAATCCTATGTTGTTAGATCTGTCCATCTCAAACAACTCAGAGGGAGAAATCACAACAAATTTATATAAAAAAAACATGGCTGGCAATACTATACTTGGTCACTTATCCGCAGCAATCGATACGAGGTATATCTGCAAGCAAAGTGTAGCTGCACATTTTAAGAAAATTCTTAACAATCGGCACAGGAGATTCGTTCCCGCCTGAGACACAGAGACTTTAGTGAAAATATTCTGAAAAATGCTTATAAGAAAACAAAACGCTCAGCAGTGATCAAATTCTTTATAAAAGACAATATAAGAAAGAAAAGACAACAAACATTGGACCTGCTCTAATTCTAACATATACCAACAAACAGAATGTTCGCCAAGTTCTACAGAATTACTGGTACATATTGAAAAGGGATCATATCTTAGGACCCTTAATATCAGACAGGCTGCAACTGACCTTTAGGAAAGCATGTAGCCTAAGGGATAGGTTAGTGACAAGTCATTATACAGGCACTGAGCAAAAAAAATGGTTGCCATGTCCCCGGAACTTATTCCTGTGGAGGTTGCAGTACCTGTAAATATTTAAAAACTGGAAAAAGCACCCATCTGCACACGGGGACAATCAAACGAGCGGAATACTACATTAGCTGCAATATTGAGCCGATTATATACCTCGTAACTTGCCCATGTGGAAGATTCTATGAGGGAAAGACAGCCCAAAGGTTCCATACTCGCATATATGAACTCATCTACAGTATTAGAAAGCAAAAAACATCTACTTCTATAGGCTGCCACTTTAAAATCAAGTGTCCGTCTGGCCTCACCTGCATACATCCCACCATCAGGATGTGGAGGCGTGGAACCTGAGAAGCAAGGCCAGATCAATCTACAACTTAAAGCGTCTATTCCCCTTGGTCTAAGTGAGCATATTCGTTTTGTTCCTCTTTTAAAGTGGACCAAAACCCAGGATTCTGACTATCCTGGGTTTTGGTCCACTTCCCTGGGGCACCCTGCTATGTGAAACCCCCTAGAACGGCCAGATCAACTCACCTCACCCCGCTCCTACGGCGCATGCATGGCCGCTAGCCCAATCAGCGCTCGGAGCCGCTGAGCTATGCGCGTCAAGCAACGTCTTAGCTCAGCGGCTCCAAACACGCTGGCGGCCGCATCTCACGCTTCCCTGTAACAGGGAGCACACCCGCAATTCTCAAATGACCGTCGCGGGCACGCGCCCTGCTAGAGAGAAATGCGAGATGCGGGCCCATGCATGCGCTGTTGGACCTGGATTCAGGTAAGATTTGTGGGCGTCCTGGGGGGTTTAACACAGTGGGGCATCCCGATTTTGGATGCCCCACGGGGAGGGAATGGATCTATAAGATTCCTGGGCCGATCCTGCTGGGTTTTGGTCCACTTTAAAGAAATACAACATTTCAGAAAAGTTTCAACAAAAGAACAAAAATATTTTTCTATATAATAAATATGTTAAAACTAACTACTATTAGTACCATCATAATAAATTGAGTAATGAAATGTTACCAAGCTAAATATATATATTCCCTTCTCTCCTAGTAAAGAGCCTGAACATCTAAAGGGTTGTTGTGGATGCGCGGTGCAGCCATACACTGGCCGCCTCGCATCCGGTCTTGCTTCAAAACCCCACCCAGGCTTGAGGCCTGTGCCTGAACAACGTTTGTGTTACTTAGGCTTCTGGAATCAAGCTTTGTCAGTCCAGGGACTTGGTTCCCCTGCCTTGCATCCATTTTCTGGTCCTGCATTTCTCTCCAGCTGTGGCTATTGGTTCAGTAATTGGCCTTCCGTTCCTGCTGTGTATCAAACCCCGGGGACATCCGTCTTCTTTGTGAGCCTACAACCCCCAATCTCCGCAGCCAGTTTCACCTTTAGCCAAGCCCCCATTTGCCGGTGTGCTTTAAACGCCTTGCCGGACATGATGGCCCCCAGAACTTATTAGCGCAAAGGATGTAAGCTCGTAAGACAGGGGAACCAAAGGTCAGACTCGGTGAAAACAGGCAGTAGGTAAGTTCTGGAAACAGTTTGGCTGCACCAGCGGAGAATTCAATCGAGGTCAGAAGTCACTCCGAGGGTGAAACCAGGAGGTCAGAGAGCTTCACAGCATCAAAGGTCAGGCAGATTCATAGTCGTAATACAGGCTGAGGTTGTTACAGGCGGAGGTCAAACAAGCAAGATCGGCAATGGGAATCAACACAGAAAATCTCAGGCTAAACACACCCAGCTAAACGCTATCACGGCACTGACACACTGAAGAGGTAATCTCTTTACAGGACTGAACCCGACAGGATTGGACAAAGGGAGTGTGTTAGTGATTGGTGCAGTTTTGAAACTCTGGGCTGATTGCCCAATTTGAACTTTGAGGGGCACCCAGGACACAGTTTGGAGGGATTGGTCCCTTGCGGGAGCGAGCGGAGGAGGAGGCAGCAGCCACACCTGGCGCCGCTTCGAGCCGACGCTGCCTGAGCCGATGCTCGGCGTGGCGACCGGGCGAGAAGAGTCCCGGCCAGGCGCCCGGAGACACCGCGGGATAGGAGCCCAGGTAAGTTTACCGTGACACTCTGCTGTGTTGTGAAGTCATCCAGAAATCCTGCCGTGTGGCATCCTTCTTCACTGGACAAGTGCTCCTATTTTCCATCAGCACACCTCTGTCCTGGAAATCCTGGTGGTCATGACCACTATACCAGTTATCATGGCTCAGGGTCTGGCAAGTCACCTGCGGCTAGCTGGTGACTTTCCATTAAGCCCCAGCCACCCCATAACCTACATCCCCAAAGCACGGGGGCAGAAGATCCTAGGCCACAACGGCTACGCATGCTTGTAGCCTTCAGGGCCAGGGGCCACAGAGGCTGGCCTCTGTGCCTTGTTCTACAACCCTAAGGGTTTTAACCCTTAAAAATATGGGAACCCTATGCCAATTTTTTGATTTAACCCTTTATAGTGTAGATAGTGGTTGTAGTTTACTTGTGAATGTTATAAAGTGCTATTTTCAATTTTTTTTTGTTTTGATTATTTTATACATTTTTAGGGAAACCCTGTGCAAATATCTCAAAGAATTATTTATTTATCTTCCGTAAAGATGCTCCAACTACAACAAGCTGGGTACATCTACAAAGCTTAATGTGTATACTTTATGGTTTGTAGGGGGTATTTCAAGGGTAAAGGATTGTTTTGGATGAAAATGCGTAAGGTGTGCACTTTGTTTGCAGAGTGTCACGAACCCTGTACAGAACCTGAGACACTCACCTGTCCTTCGGTCCCACGTCGGCGGCTCCCGCTCGGCCAGCGTGCGGGCTGGGCAGTGTCTCTGCCAGGCGGCGGCTCGGCGTCTCCTCTCCCCGGCCGCCGCTCGGCTGTTTCCGCCCCGAGCTGCCGCTCGGCTCTTTCCGTCGCGAGCGGCTGCTCGGGCGGTCTCCTCTCCGGCGGCTTCGGGAGCGGCCGCGCCACGGCCGTCTCGGCGCGCTCCCGGCGCGCAGCTCGGTACACGCGTGCGCGCGTCACTTGCTGGTGTTTATGCCCTCCGGCGGCGCTGCACACAGGGTGTCCCAATTAGATTGGGCCAATGAGCCCAGTGCTTGGCAATTTGAATAGGGCAATCAGCCTCAGGTTCCTAATGTTGCACCAATCAAATCCCCTTTCCTGTCCCATCACTCCTATAAAGCTGCTCACTCTGCACTTGTTCCTTGCCCGTGATAGCGTGCTGCTGGGTGTGATTGTGATTGCTATTTTCCTTACGATTCCTTACGATTCTGCCGTGTATGACCATTCCTGATTGCCGCCTGGACCGACCTTGCCTGTTTTTGACCACGATTCCTGCCTGCTCCTCTGTACCGCGTATCTCTGACCTCTTGGTGTGACCTTTGGCTAGCCCTGACCATTCTTCCGTCTCAATCCTTTTGTACCGTGCTTCCTTGGACTGATCACCTGTGTATGACCTCTGCCCGTTTGTCTTACCAGTCTTGTTCCTGGTTCATCCACCTTCCCCTGCATAAGTCAGCATCCTTTGTGCTAACAAGTCCTGGGGGCAACCGTGTCCGGTGAGGCATATCCTGCGTCCCGGCAAACGGGGGCTTGGCTATAGGCGAAGAAAGCAGCGGAGATTGGGGGTTGCTGACTTATTGGAAGGAAGACGTCCCACGGGACCTGACATTATCACGGGCCTTAAATATATCAACGTAGATGGAAGAATTAATGCAACAAGTGCAAGCCATGGCCACCGCCATCAATCAGCTGGCCCAGCGGGTGGCTACGCAGGAGAGTCGCCTAATACCTGCACCTTTGGATCCGGGGCCTTCAATCGAGCCAAAGGTTCCTCTACCCGAGAAGTTTCTGGGGGACCGGACGAAGTTTTCAAACTTTAAAAATTCCTGTGAACTTTATTTTCGTCTGCGGCCCCACTCCACTGGAACTGAGTCTCAACGGGTGGGCCTGGTCATCTCGCTTCTTCAGGGTGACCCTCAGACCTGGGCTTTTGGTTTATCACCCTCTGATGAGGCCCTGCAATCGGTCTCCTCTTTTTTCTCCGCCATGGAACTTTTATACGCCGATCCTGATCGGGCTTCTACTGCTGATTCCAAATTACGGAATCTTAGGCAGGCTAAACGCTCTGCGGAGGAGTACAGCGCAGAATTTCGGCGATGGGCTATTGATTCCAAATGGAATGATCCTGCTTTGTGCAGCCAATTTAGGATTGGACTTTCTGAGAGCATAAAAGATGCTCTGGTTAATTACCCTCAACCCAAGAATCTGGATGACTACATGCAATTAGCCATTAAAGTAGACAGACGTCTCAGAGAGAGGCGTCAGGAGAAAAGCAAGGATCAACCGTGGGTACACTCACGCCAAGAATCAAGTTCTAGGGGTGCAGCTGCTTCTCCTTCTCCGGCACTTGAAGAACCTATGCAACTGGGAGTAACCCGTTTATCTCAGGCTGAGAACGTTCGGCGCAGAACTCAAGGCCTCTGCCTTTACTGCGGAGATTCGGGCCACTTCGCCAAGAATTGCCCAAATAAGTCTCCAGTGGCGGAAAACTACGGCGCCTAAATCCTGCTGAGGGACTTCATCTAGGCGGTCAGGTATCATTCCCTCTAGTTAATCGGTTACTCCTACCGTTATGCTTTCTTGGGGGTCATCCAAGACATTTGCCTCCGCTTTTATAGATAGTGGAGCGGCTGGCAATTTTTTGGATAAGGCATTAGCCGCCACCCTTGATATACCGTTAATTCCATTAAAGAATTCCCTTCGGGTCCTGGCGATCAATAACAAGCCTATTGAGGGTGGGTTGGTCTCTTTAAAGACTCCCCTGGTTAAGTTAATGGTGGGTTCGGCTCATTCTGAAGAAATAGAATTTTTCATAATTGAGAGTCCCATGTCCCCTATTGTTTTAGGGTTTCCTTGGTTAAAGACCCATAATCCTGTGATAGATTGGAAAACTGGGGACCTTGTAAAATGGAGCCCTTTTTGTTACGACCACTGCTTCCCTATAACCCTTGGGGCCTCACCGGTCACCCTGGATGGGTTGCCTCCAGCTTATGTTGGTTGGGCAGATGTGTTCTCAGAGAAATCCGCCGATGTTCTTCCCCCACATAGGACCTACGATTGCCCTATCGATCTACTCCCTGGGACAATGCCCCCTAGAGGGAAAATTTATAACCTTACACGATCCGAAGAACAGGCCATGAGGGATTATATTTCAGAAAACCTCAAGAAGGGGTTTATCCGTCCCTCCACCTCACCTGCCGGTGCAGGTTTCTTTTTCGTGGAAAAGAAGGACGGTGGGCTACGTCCTTGTATAGATTATCGGGGGTTAAACAAGGTTACTGTTAAGAATAGGTATCCTCTACCTTTGATCAACGATTTATTTAATCAGGTTTCGGGCGCTCAGATCTTCTCCAAATTGGACCTTAGAGGGGCCTATAACTTAATCCGCATTCGTCAGGGGGACGAATGGAAGACTGCCTTCAACGTAAAGGATGGGCATTATGAATATTTGGTGATGCCTTTTGGTTTGTGCAATGCCCCTGCAGTGTTTCAGGATTTTGTAAATGATATATTCCGTGATTTCCTGGGTAAATTTTTAGTGGTTTACTTAGATGACATACTCATCTTTTCCCGTTCCCTGTCGGAACACCGTCAGCATGTCAAAGCGGTGTTGCAGAGGTTACGGGAGAATCATCTGTATGCCAAGATCTCCAAATGTGTGTTTGAAGTATCTGAAATTCCATTCCTGGGTTATATAATCTCTAAGCATGGGTTGGTTATGGATCCCTCCAAAGTGTCTGCTATAATGGAGTGGGAGCAACCTAGAACCCTTAAAGCGCTCCAGAGATTTTTGGGATTTGCGACTTTCTATAGACAATTTATAAGAGGTTTCTCCGCTATTGTGAGTCCCTTAACTGATCTTACCCGGAAGGGTGCTTTTGTTGAGGAGTGGCCTCCCTCAGCAATAAACGCCTTCCAATTACTGAAGGAAACTTTTACTTCAGCTCCAGTTTTGGTACACCCCAATACTAAGCTCCCCTTTGTATTAGAAGTTGATGCATCTGAACTAGGGGTAGGGGCAGTCCTCTCCCAATATTCAGGCAATCCAGAGAAGTTGCATCCCTGTGCGTTCTTTTCTCGTAAATTTTCTCCTGCCGAACGCAACTATGATGTTGGGAATAGGGAATTATTGGGTATTAAACTGGCTTTTGAAGAATGGCGTCATTGGTTAGAAGGCTCTCTACACCCCATTACGGTATACACTGATCATAAGAATCTTGAATATTTAGAGTCCGCCAAGAGACTCAACTCCCGTCAGGCGCGCTGGGCTCTCTTCTTCTCTCGCTTCAATTTCATTATTACCTATAAACCTGGGAAGAAGAATGCCAAAGCAGATGCCCTGTCTCGGAACTTTGGGGATTGTAAGGATCAAGTAGGTACTGCTGAACCTATTTTGCCCTTTGGGTGTGTAGTAGGTGCTCTTCTTCCTGACTTGTCTCACTCGTTAACGCCATTTCAGGTTGATTCCCCTCCTGGTAAACCACTTGAGTGTTTATTTGTTCCACCTCATCTACGTCTTGCCGTCTTACAGGAATTACATGATGCCAAAACCGCCGGTCATTGTGGTATTCGAAAAACCTTGGCCATCGCCAAACGCCATGTCTGGTGGCCTACTCTCAGACGCGATATCACCGCCTTTGTCGAAGCATGTCCTATATGCGCCCGAAGTAAGACCACACATGGCTCGCCAGCGGGATTACTGGTTCCTCTAGAAATTCCCAAAGAGCCCTGGTCACACATATCCATGGATTTTATTGTTGACCTACCCCCATCGCAGGGAAATACGGTAATCTGGGTTGTGGTGGATCGCTTCAGCAAAATGGCTCACTTTATCCCTCTAACGAAACTTCCGTCGGCACCAGATTTAGTACAACTATTTATTAACCATATTTTCCGCCTCCACGGTTTACCACAAAATATTGTTTCTGACAGGGGGGTCCAATTTGTATCTCGTTTCTGGAAGGCCTTTTGTAATCGCTTAGGTATTAAAGTTTCGCTTTCTACAGCTTACCACCCCCAGTCTAACGGTCAGACTGAACGGGTGAATCAGAGTCTAGAGCAATACTTGCGCTGCTTTGTGTCCGACCGCCAAGAGCAATGGGCGGAATTTATCGACTTCGCAGAATTCGCCTTTAACAATGCGCCCAGTGAGTCGACTAAATTTTCGCCGTTTTTTTGTAATTATGGTAAGAATCCTAAGGCAACATCCTTCTCTGGTCCTTCCTCCAACTTGCCGGCCTTGGAGGAATGGCTACGTGAAAGAAGTAAAGTATGGTCTGACATACAGACAAACCTTAAGAAGGCCTCCAGAAGTTATAAGAATTTTGCAGATCGACATAGGTCGCAAGAACCACCATTTCAGGTGGGTGGCTGGGTTTGGGTATCTACTAGAAATATTGCCCTTAGACAACCTTCGGCTAAGTTAGGCCCTAAGTACATCGGTCCTTTTCCCATTACTAACAAACTGAGCAATGTTACTTTTAAGGTCAAGCTACCTTTATCTATGAAAATTCCGTCGACCTTCCATGTTTCTTTATTAAAATCGGCTCAGGTTTCGTCTCCTCCTCCAGTCATAGTGGGAGATGAGCCTGAGTATGAAATTAATAGAATACTCGATGCCCGGGTAGTTCAAAATTCATTACAGTATTTAATCGATTGGAAGGGATTTGGCCCTGAGGAAAGGTGTTGGGTACCCGCTAGAGACGTCCATGCCAGAGCCTTGGTTAATAGATTCCATCGTGAGAATCCGGATAAACCGGGTAAGGGTCCTGAGGCCCCTCATGAAGGGGGGGGGTAGTGTCACGAGCCCTGTACAGAACCCGAGACACTCACCTGTCCTTCGGTCCCACGTCGGCGGCTCCCGCTCGGCCAGCGGCGGCGTCTCTGCCAGGCGGCGGCTCGGCGTCTCCTCTCCCCGGCCGCCGCTCGGCTGTTTCCGCCCCGAGCTGCCGCTCGGCTCTTTCCGTCGCGAGCGGCTGCTCTGGCGGTCTCCTCTCCGGCGGCTTCGGGAGCGGCAGCGCCACGGCCGTCTCGGCGCGCTCCCGGCGCGCAGCTCCGTACACGCGCGCGCGCGTCACTTGCTGGTGTTTATGCCCTCCGGCGGCGCTGCACACAGGGCGCCCGCCGGAGGTAATTAGATTGGGCCAATGAGCCCAGTGCTTGGCAATTTGAATAGGGCAATCAGCCTCAGGTTCCTAATGTTGCACCAATCAAATCCCCTTTCCTGTCCCATCACTCCTATAAAGCTGCTCACTCTGCACTTGTTCCTTGCCCGTGATAGCGTGCTGCTGGGTGTGATTGTGATTGCTATTTTCCTTACGATTCTGCCGTGTATGACCATTCCTGATTGCCGCCTGGACCGACCTTGCCTGTTTTTGACCACGATTCCTGCCTGCTCCTCTGTACCGCGTATCTCTGACCTCTTGGTGTGACCTTTGGCTAGCCCTGACCATTCTTCCTTCTCAATCCTTTTGTACCGTGCTTCCTTGGACTGATCACCTGTGTATGACCTCTGCCCGTTTGTCTTACCAGTCTTGTTCCTGGTTCGTCCACCTTCCCCTGCATAAGTCAGCATCCTTTGTGCTAACAAGTCCTGGGGGCAACCGTGTCCGGTGAGGCGTATCCTGCGTCCCGGCAAACGGGGGCTTGGCTATAGGCGAAGAAAGCAGCGGAGATTGGGGGTTGCTGACTTATTGGAAGGAAGACGTCCCACGGGACCTGACACAGAGCTGAAATTTTCAAGTAAAAATATTGTTACGCACATGCTTTACTTTGGAGTGTTTGGCAATCCTACCCTTTACAGTACCTATGCATGTTGGGTATTGTTCTGTTCAGGGGACCTGACTTTTTCAGATTTAATTATCTTTTTCTTGTTTGCATATTGTTTTTTTTATGAAAATGTGGTTTTGATTCTGCTTTTTTATTCTTTTTTTTAGGGAAACCCTGTGCACCCAAAGAATTAATCGAGGGATTACTTTTAGGAAACTGCATCAACAAGCCTGGTATGCCTAGAAAGCTTGAAGTGTGTACTTCCAGAGAATATATATAGTTTGTTGGGGGTATTTTAAATGTAAATGGTTGTTTTTCTTGAAAACTGCAAGGTGTGCATAGCAGTTGAATTTTATCTAAAAATCTCCTAAAGCGCTGTTTTATTTTGGGAGTCTCCTGGGCAGGGGTGTCTACCAGGGGTGTCTACCAATAAATATGTGGTACTGTTGTAACCAGAAGAAATGGGGCTTTTGCAGGCAATATGATTTTATTGAAAAAGTACATTTTTTATTACATAAAAACACTACAAATTGTAAAAAATTGATTTTTTTATTACTTTGTGCATATTTCACCCAAAAATATTGAGAACAGAATACACTAAAACAAGGCATTACATTACATAACATTTTATGTTAATGTCTAGACTCTGCTGAAAAAACAATTTATAATTTTACTGGGAAATCCCTGGAAATCCCTTCATAAATCACGGTTGAACATGTACAGCACAAAATATTGAAAAATAGTCTGGTAACAGAGGATGACAAAATCTACAGGTAGGCTGACAGTTAAAGGATTAAAGCAGATGTCCCATCCACTATTGTCACCCCTGGAGCATGGCTACAAGGCTTACCTAAACCAATTGGTATGTTTCCATGCAGACATTGCACTCAATGCAGCTATTTTGCCAAAGGGACACATTTCACTCACCCAAAAAAAAAAAGTTCCTGATCAAACACTTTTTTCAAAGATTCATGAAAATGGACATATATTTACTTAAATGCATTTGTGGGAAAGGGTATGCTGGCCAAACCACCAGGGAGATAAGGCAGTGCATTTCTGAACACAGGAGTTCCATTAGGAGAGGAGTGGCTAGACATAGAGAGACTTATTGGATTAATATCCTTCAGATTTTATTCCCTGATGGCATGGGTGAGGACTGCAATCCAGGGGCCTGGGTCTAAAGCATTCAGTGAATTCGGTTAACAGGATCAATACTTTTCTACTAAATGGCTATAGCTGCATACACATCTACTGTAATTATGTTCTAGATTAAATAGTTAAATACACTCATGTAGATAAGAGAACCTGCTTATAATATAGTAGCCTTCATAAGCTATGGTCATAATCACACTAATTAACAGCAGTGTGCAACACTACACAGACCAATACCCATAGAGGTATATTGTATCCAACTAGCTTTGATTTGTATATGCCGTATATGTTTCCTTGTATAAACTTTGATTTTCTGCAATCAATACATTCCCTAGAAGGACGATTTAAGTATATTCTGATGTGTGTGTCTTTCTATATAATTTTGGTTAATGCAAGCGTGTAAAAGACCAGTTAAAAAAAAATAGCAGTTACACGCACAGATAAAACTAAATATCTACAAACTCTAACAAAATGTAAGTTATTATGTTAGCCTCCATTATTGCCATATTTTTTGTGTGTGCTGTTATTTCTACTGCCATTATTCTCGTCCCTAAGGGGTTTATTCATCAATGGATAGCAGCAGGTAGCGTCTGGTGAACGCCGGGTGCTGTACGCAACACCACATTTATGAAGCCGATTCTGGTGTGCGCCTCTTACAGCATCACGTAGCGACCAATTCATCATCACAGACATCTCAACGGATCCCGGCGGCGCTGTGGCTTCCAGAGTGCCTGGTATTACCTGTCACTACCTGTCGCTCTCCCATACATTTCAATCGACGTTCCTTTTCTTCTATTTAAACAGTGTTTTGTTTTTTAATGAAATTATTGTGTGACCTCTCCTGCCCCTTTAAAAGTCATTTTTGAAAACTTTTTTGATTTTTAATATTTTTATGCGGAATTGTCATTAAAGGTCTGGCATTAAAGTGTTAATGTCACAATGTTATAACAATGTCATTCCATATGTTTTTGTTAAGAGTGGATACACGTTATAAAACAGCGACCCAATTTTGAGCGCCGGCATTCTGTGAGTGTGTATTTTTGATGAATTTGATGTGAGTCGCTGATAGTCTGTTGCACTGAGCAGTAGCTGCCGTTCACTCCCTGCAGCGCTCTACTGTTCTTAAATGTGGTATAGGCGTGTCGCTATTGCGCGGAACACTGCCTTGCTTACGCTGTGCCAAATAGGACAATAGTATAAATGTTGGGTTAGATATTAGCCTATTATTTAGCCTATTCTTACAGTAAATGAAATACATAATGTGAATTTTAAATATAAACAGTTGTACAATCTATATAACATGCCAAACATTGCTCTAGAAATTTTTTAAAATATTTTTTAATATTTTGAGGCTGTAGCCTGTTATGTTTACGCTATAGTACGCAACAAGAACATACATAAGATATTGGGCGTTTCATAGCGTTTGTACCTTGCGAGGGGGGTTAAAGGTTTTGCTTTTGCTTTTGTTTTATGCACCGGTTTTCGGCTTGTGCCATGCCACCCAGACGGCCAGCACAACATCTCCCCAGCTCCTCTTCATCTGAATCAGATGTCCCCCCCTGCCCCCCCAAGAGACAGCACATGGATCCCAGGGTCAATGGGCAAGTTGTGAAAGTAAGTGTTAACATGAAATGTGTATTAATGCATTATGTACTCTAGTGGCCTTCTTTCAATGTGTTATTGTTTCCTGCTGCTTTAAATGTTTAATGCTTAATAGTTTTTAAAACCATTTTCATATCTTTCACAATATAGAAAAGTTTTAAGTATATGTGTTGTGTTAATGTAAATATGTTAAAATTTAATTTTCATTTTTTTTTTCTTTTTAAATAAAATTTTAATAATATCCATGGACATTCCAAAAGTTTTTTTTTTGGATATATAACCACTTTTTACATTTTCTATATTGTGAAATCCACAAGCCCTTTATGGCAGGTTAATGGAGTCAATTTTTTTTATTTTGTCTACATCTAGGATTACTGCGATGAATACGACATTAAAGAATACGACTATGCCCTGAGTGCTAAGAGCAGCATAGTGGAGGAGGTGAGGGCCACCGTGTCCCGGCGCTTCAACACCAAACTCACCCCCGAGCCATAATACAGAAGTGGTCAGATTTCAAAAGTCGGGGACAATGAGGGCATGTATAGGCTCTATGATGCCTACGCATCTAGTAAGTACAACACACATACACAGGCACTATTTTTACATATATCCACATTAATCTGCTGATGTCTTACCATTTCTCCATTGTTATTTTTGCCTATCTACAGATAAGGGTGCTCCCCTGGGTAAACATGGGAAGGGTATCCTCCCCCGCAGATGTGTGGTCGGATGAGTCTGTGGCGGAGGGTCCCTCTCGCCGATCTCACATCGAGGACCCAGGGGAGGAAGGGGATGACACCCCAGTGGAGTGTACTGCTGGGGTGAGGGCAGTGTGGAGCCTCAGCTCCTCACAATCGGACTCAGCAGAGTCCCAAACCCCATGTGGCCACTCCCAAGTGGGGAGTCCCAGTGGGGAGGAGGCAAGGGACTCCACCACACTCCCTGAAGGATCAGGGAGTGAGAGGGAGAAGGGTGGCCCTTCGAGTCTGGGCTCTGCTGGGACCATTGGGCACCTCGCCTTCACCTCATAGCCCTCACTGGGATACAAGCAGCAGCTCATCCCCTGGTGAGTGGACTTCTTAGTTTGGCTTGGTAGTTCCATTGTTACATTGTTATTACAATTTTTCTTTCCATTTCTAAATGTTTTTCAGGGCATCATAGAGCCGGCACCTCCATCACATATACTGCGGATGTGGCACTCAGGCATAGTCGAGGTATGAATTGCTTTAGTTTGAATAATAAAATATATGCATACAGTGTTTTATGCCTATATCATTTTAGGAATATATGAAACCTGAGTGCGCATGCGCACGTGAAGCTGATGGCAGCCTGCTAGTTTGGCTCCGTGCCCGCCGAGTGGAAGGGGTGTTATAGAAGCGAGTGGCACTCACCACAGCATCCAGGCAGAGAGGTGAGAGTAAGGGGACATCGGAAGAGTCCCTCCCTCATTTTAGTGTATCAGCCCCGAGCAAAGAAGGCGGCTTAATGCTGACAGGAATCAAAGATGGCCACCAGCTAAACTAGCTCCGCACACGCTGAACAGAGTAAGAGTTCCTAAGACTATATTTCTGTGGCAAAGCGGGAATAAAGGGGCCCAAGGAGAAATCTTACCGCAGACTATTCACCAGCTTCTCAAGCCTTAAAGGGGTACAAAGCGCAGCACACCTCAGCGCCTTAGCATAGCATGAAGTTTAAGATGGCTGCCAGCTAAACTAGAATAAACAGAGTAAGAGCTCCTGAGACTATATTTCTGTGGTAAAGCGGGAATCAAGGGGCCCAAGGAGAAATTTTTCCTCAGACTATTCCCCAGCTTCTCAAGCCTTAAAAGGGTACACAGCGCAGCACACCTCAGCGCCTCAGCATAGCATGTTTAAGATGGCCGCCAGTTTCAGTGAGACTGAAATGCTTGAGGTGGTGGGAAGTGAGGCATCAGTGGCCGGGTAATGTGAACCAGCATGCAAGGGGCCCTGACCTGGTAGATAAATTTGTCAATATACTTCAGAGTGCACTTTCTGCCAATACCAAGACTATTATTGATCATCTTACTAAGGAAATTGAGAAAGTGACAAGGAGCTTGGGAGCCCTGGAGAGGAAATTAGGAGATGTTATATCCACTCAGGAATCTCATGCTGCCGAAATTAATCAGCTGCGGTAAGATAATAGTGCTCTGCATGCTAAGCTTGAGGATATGGAAAACAGGGATAGAAGGTCAAATCTGCGTTTCAGGGGGTTACCTGAAATCTTTGGTCACTGCTCTATGCCAAGAACTGCTCCCGAGAAATGCTACTGAACGCGTCGAGCTGGACCGTGGAGCACTGGGGCCTCGAAAGCCACCTGAGGAACCTCCACGGGACATTCTAGCGAAGTTTCACTTTTACAATACTAAAGAACAAGTGCGGGCTGCTCGGGACACTGTTAACCTGTCATTTCAAGGCCACAAATTCCAGGTGTTCTCTGATCTTTCACCTGCGACATTGGCAAGACGGAGGGAGATGAAGCCATTTCTAAAAATTCTACAGGACAGCAAAGTTGCCTATAAATGGGGTTTCCCATTCCGTATATCTTTTTCCTATAGGGGCGATTCCTTTACGGCGGTATCTGTCGAGGAGTTACAAAGGCATCTGGTTTTGGCAGCTCTCCTACAGGACGCAAGGCAGAACACCTCCATCACATATACTGCGGATGTGGCACTCAGGCATAGTCGAGGTATGAATTGCTTTAGTTTGAATAATAAAATATATGCATACAGTGTTTTATGCCTATATCATTTTAGGAATATATGAAACCTGAGTGCGCATGCGCACGTGAAGCTGATGGCAGCCTGCTAGTTTGGCTCCGTGCCCGCCGAGTGGAAGGGGTGTTATAGAAGCGAGTGGCACTCACCACAGCATCCAGGCAGAGAGGTGAGAGTAAGGGGACATCGGAAGAGTCCCTCCCTCATTTTAGTGTATCAGCCCCGAGCAAAGAAGGCGGCTTAATGCTGACAGGAATCAAAGATGGCCACCAGCTAAACTAGCTCCGCACACGCTGAACAGAGTAAGAGTTCCTAAGACTATATTTCTGTGGCAAAGCGGGAATAAAGGGGCCCAAGGAGAAATCTTACCGCAGACTATTCACCAGCTTCTCAAGCCTTAAAGGGGTACAAAGCGCAGCACACCTCAGCGCCTTAGCATAGCATGAAGTTTAAGATGGCTGCCAGCTAAACTAGAATAAACAGAGTAAGAGCTCCTGAGACTATATTTCTGTGGTAAAGCGGGAATCAAGGGGCCCAAGGAGAAATTTTTCCTCAGACTATTCCCCAGCTTCTCAAGCCTTAAAAGGGTACACAGCGCAGCACACCTCAGCGCCTCAGCATAGCATGTTTAAGATGGCCGCCAGTTTCAGTGAGACTGAAATGCTTGAGGTGGTGGGAAGTGAGGCATCAGTGGCCGGGTAATGTGAACCAGCATGCAAGGGGCCCTGACCTGGTAGATAAATTTGTCAATATACTTCAGAGTGCACTTTCTGCCAATACCAAGACTATTATTGATCATCTTACTAAGGAAATTGAGAAAGTGACAAGGAGCTTGGGAGCCCTGGAGAGGAAATTAGGAGATGTTATATCCACTCAGGAATCTCATGCTGCCGAAATTAATCAGCTGCGGAAAGATAATAGTGCTCTGCATGCTAAGCTTGAGGATATGGAAAACAGGGATAGAAGGTCAAATCTGCGTTTCAGGGGGTTACCTGAAATCTTTGGTCACTGCTCTATGCCAAGAACTGCTCCCGAGAAATGCTACTGAACGCGTCGAGCTGGACCGTGGAGCACTGGGGCCTCGAAAGCCACCTGAGGAACCTCCACGGGACATTCTAGCGAAGTTTCACTTTTACAATACTAAAGAACAAGTGCGGGCTGCTCGGGACACTGTTAACCTGTCATTTCAAGGCCACAAATTCCAGGTGTTCTCTGATCTTTCACCTGCGACATTGGCAAGGCGGAGGGAGATGAAGCCATTTCTAAAAATTCTACAGGACAGCAAAGTTGCCTATAAATGGGGTTTCCCATTCCGTATATCTTTTTCCTATAGGGGCGATTCCTTTACGGCGGTATCTGTCGAGGAGTTACAAAGGCATCTGGTTTTGGCAGCTCTCCTACAGGACGCAAGGCAGAACAACTCCATGAAATCTCCCAGAACCAGAGATGACTCCTTCAAGATACAACGGGCAGGGAAAAGACCAAGGCATAGAGCACAAGCGGTGCTCATCTCATACCTCCAGAGTAACTACTAAATCGTGAGGTGATCCCACGTTGAGGTTCTTGGTTTCTCTCGTCACTGTTGCCTGCGGCTGAAATTAAATATATGATTGCTACTTTGTCAGTGGTTCATCTGGAAGAACCGAACTAGCTGTTGGAGAGGGAAGGGAAGGAGATTTTTTTTCTTCCTTTTCTCTGACCGATTTGATCGGTTGTTGTAGGATTTTTTTTTGTAAATTGTTGCGAAAAATCAGAGGGGTCCTGAGAAGGGGAGCGGCGACGCGATATTGTGGCTCCCTTTTTCAGGACTCATATGTGTTTAAGTTAGTTAGCTCACAGTTATAGCCTTTAGTGGTCAAGACCCTCTGCTTGGCTGCATTCACATGCTGCGCTCATATCTATCTGGGAGACTTAGTCTGGCAGATAGACATATATTTCCTTTTTTATTAGCTCTCGGTTAATCAAACTTGTTCCGGGGACATTGTTCTATCCCAGGGTACAGCGGAGAAGAATCCCACCAGTACTTATAGAGTCTGAGGGAATTTTTCTCCCAATCTAAAAGCTATTTAATTGCATTCCTAAGTTCTTGGTTTCTTTTCTTCTTCTCCTCTCTTTTCGCTCCATCTCCTTTTCATTCATTCCTTCCTTCCTTCCCCTCCCTTCCTTATTTATTTATTTTCTCTTTCTATTCTTTATTCTTCTCTCCACTCCTTTTTCCCTTTTCTTTTAATATCAAGTTACAAGTTAAACAATGGTTACTGTATTCTCACTCAATGTACAAGGGTTTAATTCACCACAGAAAAGAAGTTTAGCATTAGCAGTAAAATTAGATCATTGCATCCTGATATACTGTGTCTCCAGGACACGCATTTCTCGAACAGCTCCAAGCCCAAATTCTTTGACTCCTCATATCCCCAAATTTTCTTGGCATGTGTTGACACAAAACAAAAGGGCATCCTAATAGGGTTTAGGAGGGCTCCCAATTCCTTTGCAAAAAAGAAATTAGTGATCCGGAAAGGGCGATTTCTGATTTTAGTTGGTTCCCTGCAGGATGTGGACGTAACAGTTTTTTGATGAAGTGGTGGCAGTAGCACAAGGCACAACCATAATCTGTGGGGATTCAAATATGGTTTTAAACACCCATATAGACAGGCAGTCCCGGTCTGGTTCTCTAGTAACCGCCCATATGATGACGAGTGCTAGATCTTTTCGAAAGTTGTTGGATAGATGTTGGCTGGCAGACTGCTGGAGAAAGGCACACCCGGGAACGCAAAATTTCACACATTACTCCCATCCACATGAAGTTTATACGAGAATTGATCATATCTTCTTACCGCAGAGATCTTTAGTGCTTATGAGATCAGCTAAAATTATTCCCATTTCATGGTCTGATCATGATGGCTTGCTGCTAAAACTGGGCTCCCTGATCAGCAGACCATCAGAATTTTACTGGTCTCTTAATGAGTCGCTGTTATCAGATGACGCAATTGTTACAACTCTTAAGGAAGCGTTGCTTGATTACTTTGCAGTGAATGAAACCCCTGAGATATCGGCAACATTATGTTGGGAGGCCCATAAAGCTACGGTTAGAGGGAAGCTGATTCAGGTGGTGGCTAGGAAGAAAAGAGATAGGAACGCGTATATTGACAGGCTAGAAAAAGAATATCTTCAGGTTTCAGAGGCAGCTAAGTGGGGCATGACTCCAGAATTGCGAGTCAAACTTCATAGAACGTCACAGGAGTTGAATCTGGCGCTAGCAGGAAGAGCAGAGAAAGCTTTGTGTTGGTTGAAGCATAAATATTATTGTAAAGTGAATAAACCAAGCTCACTATTAGCTAAAAAATTAAAAGCTCCACCACAAAGTTACTGCCCGATTAGATTAAACGATGAGAGAGGGTTTGTCACAAGTAATACAACTAAGGCAGTAAAATTGTTCAAACAACAGTTGCAGAAGTTGTACTCTAATCCTTCACCGCCAAGCTTGGAGACATTGGAGAGATTTTTTAGGGAAATCGACCTACCCAGCCTACCCGAAAATCTGAAAGAAATTTTAGATGATGAAATTCAGCAAAGGGAAGTTCAACAGATAGTGAAGAATCTGAAACGTAATAAGAGACCGGGCCCAGATGGCTTCTCAGCCTTGTTATTATAAAAAGTTTAGTGAAGTGTTAACTCCTAAGCTGACTGCAATGTTTAATAATATCAGAAATGGGGGTACTTTTACAGGAGAGTCCCTCAGGGCTTCTATCAGTATGATCCCAAAACCAGATACAGATCACTTTCTTTGGTCTAACTTTAGACCCATTTCCCTAATTAATTTGGACGTCAAAATCCTAGCTAAGGTGCTAGCGGACAGGCTCTCGGGATTTTTACCAAAACTGATAAAAAATGACCAGGTGGGCTTTATACCGGGGTGACAGGCAGGGGACAATATTAGAAGGATTGTACAGTTGTCCCATATAGCAAGAGAGCAACAGATTCCAGCTATGCTATTGTCCCTAGACATTAAGAAAGCATTTGATTTGGTCTCCTGGGAGTATCTGTTTTTCCTTTTGGAGAGATGGGGGTTCGGACCAGTATTTATTAATGTCTTAAAGACTCTCTACTATAGTATAGTCTGAACCCTTTAAACTTTCTAGAGGGACAAGGCCTCTTGTTCGCCCTGGTTGTGGAACCTCTAGCCCAATTGATTAGATAATTGGAGAACATATCGGGTCTGGAAGTAGCGGGTAAGCACCCCAAATTGTGTCTGTTTGCGGATGATGTCCTTTTATTCATTACTAAGCCAATGGTCTCTCTCTCTAATGTGCTCCAAATTATGGGTACGTTTGCGACTGTATCTGGGCTTCAGGTGAACACGGCAAAATCTAAAGCGCTGAATATCACAATACCAAGGGAGTCCTGGACTCTAATTAAGACATCATTTGATTTTAGTTGGGAGGAAAAAACATCAACTATCTTGGGATATATTTAACTGGCTCGTATGACTCCCTGGCTTCAGCAAATTAAACACCCCTCTTTCAGAAACTCTATAAGTTGTTAGAGCAATGGAAAGACTACAATGTCATGGCTGGGGAGGATTGCGGCAGTAAAAATACAACTCTGTGAAGTACTCACCAGTAGAGTTGATATTATACGCATACAGCACGTCCTGCTCCAGATATAGTAATAACATGTGGGTAATCCCCCGCCTTCGGCGCCGTGCACTGCAGACATGTAGAAAACAAGCTCCTCCCGGCCCTACATATACCGAGGGACCTCCCACAAATCCCCAGTATTGACAAGCAGTGAGAAGAGAAGCCAGGAGGAAACAACCACCCAGAGACTAGCAATAATCTCAATATAATAATCACCATACAGAACAAGGTGAACCAGGGTGGGGTGGAACAGGAAGTGCTGTATGCGTATAATATCAACTCTACAGGTGAGTACTTCACAGATTTGTATTATTCTAAGCATACAGCACGTCCTGCTCCAGATACAGTAATAACATGTGGGACATCCAATAGCAGTGTCCATAAAGTAGGGTGGGATCCCCATGAGAAATGGCACAGCCAACAGTAACAGCGCTGTCACCCGCAACCTTGCTAACAAGAGCAACGTGAGCAATGCTCTAACTCAACTTACGAACCTTACAAAGGCTGAGTGAAACACAAGCAGCGAACTAGTCAGCCTGCTCAACAAAACCGAGTGCTGAAGGCCCAAGCCAAGCACAAGTAGAGGAGAACAAAACCTAAGAGAGAAAAATGAATCTCCCCCAAACAAATAGGCCAGAGTAACAGCCTAACCACGCTACTACAACAACAGGGCAGTCATGGCAACCTTAGAACCTTCCCCGTCAAGGAATACGAAGCCTGGTCTAAGCGACCAGCGGCATACTGAAAAAAAAACAACGCTAACAAGGCTCAACAAAGGCCGGAACGTTCACTTTAGGCTCGGAAGGACAACCCAACCGAGCAAGACCAATCCAAAAGGGCTCCTACACCCGTGTAGGCAGGCAGAACCTGTTGCATAAGGATGGAAACGCCTATGAGCCCCAAGGGGCACAGTCCCAACCATGGACAGGGAACAGCCCAGGAGTCCCCAATGCCTGCTGAGGGATACAGATCCCGTTAAGCGCAGAGTAAACAAGACGCCAGCCCAGAGGCCGGAAGGTCTGGAAAAAAGGAGAATAAAAACTCCGCCTGGACCCAAACTCGGTGTAAGGCGGGACCTCCTCACCTAAAGGTGCACAGATAAGAAACATATATGTATGTACATACAGTGACTAGGCTAACAGAGCCGTCCCCTATGGCATACTTCTGAATGAAGTAATCGCCCCGGAAGAATGATGAGAGGGAAGGAACAGTTCAGACAAGAACCTGAATAAGACCCAGGGGAACCCTTAGCAGGGCATCAGGATAAGTAACCCCCCACAGGGAGCTTAGAAATGCCTGGGGAATGCACCCGAGCAACCCCTGAGAAATGCTCAACACAGAGCCCTGAAACCCCCCAGAGCACTGAGTTGAGGAACCAACCTCAGCCCTGCTGTAAGGACTCTAGGAACCAGGGATAAGGCAACATCCCGCAGGAGAGAGCGCCAGCCAAGGCACGCAAGTAGAGCGACATCTCCCAACAGAGCCGCAGAGAAGGGAGAAGAATAAGAGGAGGGAGCTAGGTCTAACCCTCCAAAAAGGAAAAGACACCCAGAAAGATCCATTTCCAATAGGGTGAAGAACAACCTTCCAATCCCTGTAGATAGGGGCGACGTAGTAAGGAGCCTGAATAGGCAGAACAGCCCTCGTGGGAGGGAACACAGTACAACTGTCGTCAGCAGAATCTGGGAACCGCACCCCACTGGGCCACCCAGGGCCCCCAGCGTAACGGTCCACCCTTGCTACAGCAATCTTGTGCAGAAACCCACCTAGCGGGGTGAAGAAGGTAAGACATATAGGGAATAATGTCCTGACAGAGCCATACTAGGTCCCCATGACCAAGGCCAGAGAGTCCTGGGACAATAACCCCGAACAATAGACCAGGACAATAACCAAGACAATAACCAGGACAATCACCAGGACAGAGTCCCTGTAATATCCACGAGGCCCCACGGGGCCACCAGTAGGGGTTCAGCAGAACACTAGAACAGGCCCTCCTAGCACAGTAGGGCAGCCAACAAGCCAATACTAATGAGGTGCAAGCAATGTAAACCCCCACTTAGATCAGAACTAGACCCCTCTTGAAGGGTCACCTTGTTCAAAGCCTTAACAGATAAAAAAGGACAGGCCACTGTAATCAGACTGACCGAGAGTCCCCAAAGAGACAAGTCCTGAAGGGAAGTAGTCCAGCAATTTAGGGCCCAAAGGGGCTCAATGTGATAACCGAAGGACAGTATGAAATTGGACCTCCTAAGGGGATCCCCCTTTTGGAACCGCGGGGGCAGTTCAGAAGAAAGAGAACCCCCTAGTCCACCTGCCTGGCATGGTCCCCATGGTGACCATCTACAGGGATAGGCAAGAAGGAAGGGATGGTCCCTGACAGCTTCCTTGAATTTACAAACTCAAAAAGGAACCCCCTCACAAAAAGGGAGGGGCGTACTGAACTATTTCCAGGGGTGTTGGAACCCCGTCCAGGATAAATAACCCAAGGTGTCGCATGGCCCAAGGGCGTTGGTAAATAAAGGACAGCGTCCGGGCCGCCACCAACAGGCCCACCAGCTGCAAGGTGAAGGTAGTGTGACCACAAGGAGGGCAAGGCCCCTTCATACTAAGGCCACACTAGCAGAATGGAAGGTTTTAACCTGAACCCATCTAAATGCCGCCCCGTAGGGAGATACTGAACCAGGGTACACTAAGAAGGTGATATGCCTGAGCACCAATCAAAAAGGACTCCCAAGGAGCCCCAAGTCCACAGCCAACGCGGCCTGATGTAAAATTGGAAAAGAATGACAATCAAGTAGAACCTAGCGCGGACGTCACAGGTGCACGTCCAAGACAACACTCCCATACTCGCCTTGGTGAGCCGCCTGGGAGCAGGGGAGGGACCCAAAACAAGACCCTAATCCGCAGAATTGGTCCTGTAACACTGGCTGGAATAGCCTAGGTGTCCTAAGGGATAAGGGACTAAAAAGGGGATACAGATCCTCGCAGGCATCAAGAGGTCCACTGGACAAGGGCACCCGTGGCCCAACAGGTGGATACCATGAAGGAACTGCCTGTGAAAACTATAACTGCTAGGTCCTGAATGCTGGTCCTGGTCAGACTGCTTCATCCCAGAGGGAAAGGTAATGTGGATGCAGTCACCAGCCAAGGGCCAACCTGTAAGAGAGACCAGACCCAGCCCGCCAAACTCGGCCTGCGTCAACTCCCGAAGGGAGAAAACAGGGACTATAGGATCCCCGACAACCTCAGAAAGGGACCGCCCAGCAAACTCCGTTCTGCATCCAGGGGGACTATCTCCTGTAACCACCTGAACAAAGCATGGCGCCCTGCGATAGAAGCCAAGTGCTGCGGCAGCCCCATCGCCCAACAGGGCGAGGGCGTCCCTTCATGCTTGTGTGGTTTTGGCGGACTTTGGTCTTGCCCTGCCGGAGGTCCCAGGGCATTGCCTGCCCCCCCTGGGGCGGGCCTCCACTCCAAAAGGTTGAAAGCACACTTCTGGTTCCCGCTTGACACTAACGTAGGGAGGAGGAGGGGTGTCTCTGCCCCTGGGCGGCCGGGACGGTCTTCTGCACGAGGGTGCCTTACCCTTTCTTCCAAAAAGATCCAGCCGGGCCCCGAATAAACGTCGTCCTCTAAAGGGAAGACCAGCAAGAGCCTTTTTAGTCTCATTGTCAGCCCCCCACTGTCGCAGCCAAAGCAGGCGGCGAATAGCCACCACAAGAACCGAGGTTCTAGCACACATTTTAATAGTGTCATCCATCACTGAGAGAATAAACCTCACAAAGGCATCACAATCAGACAGTGCATTAAAGACCTCGCAAGGGAGAACCTCCGATTGTTGGTCAAGTATCTTCCTGAAAAGGGTCCTGGCGGCCACCGCGGTGACAGCCGCAGCACAGACCGGGCGCAGTGCCGTCCCTGCACTCGAAAAGGCGTGGGAAGCCAATCTGTCAATACGCCGGTCCTCAGCATCCCGAAGGGTACGAGGAGTAGAAGCTGCCATGAAGGGAGGGTTAGCAACCCCAATAATAGGCGCATCCACCTCGGGGGAACTGACCATCGATCAACCAAATCATGGGGAAAAGGGTACTTCCAGTCCCAGACCCCCGGAACCCCTGTAAGTTTACAAGGTGATTCCCATTCCTTAGATATAAGAGTCTGGAAATGATCCTGTTCCAGAAATTCCAGGCGTGGCGTCGCCGTGTGGAAACTCTCCCTCTTGGGCGACTCTCCCGGAGGAGAGACGGACAGTACTTCAAAGATCCTTATAAGTAACTCATCAGTGTCACACAGGCCCCAAGACCCCGGGCCAGAGCTGTCCCAGCTCCAAGACATCTCGTCTGAGGAACTGGAACCTGAGAACAGTTCACCTTCATCAGAAGGATCAAGGTCCTGCATAGCGGCAGACTCCTCAGTTTCAGTGGGAAACCTAGAACTAGGGGGCGTCAGGGACCATTTCTTTCCAGCGCCCAAGCGCTCCGCCAAACCAGACATCACCTGCTCCGCCGTGGGTAACCTGTGCGGCACCACCTGCTGGTCATCCCCGCTAGAGTGCGACTCATCCGGAGTGAGATTTAAGCACAGGGAGACAGGAGTATTGAAGCGAGGTGCAGCGTGGGGTTGTCCACACATAGTACACAGCCGGTCTTGTCCCCATGGGACCCCGGACACATAATTCTGAGATGCCTCCATATGGTGATTAATCTAGGTAATATGCCAGTAGGGATTTATGCTGTAAGCAACCCTGGATGCCCCAAAACCCGCTGGGAATGTGGGAGAATTTAAATATAAACCCGCTAAGATATATATATCTGTCCGGGAAAAGCCACTGGAAGCTTGGCGTCTGAAAGACATAAGGAGAAGAGAGGGTGCCATGTGCAGCATAGGAAGAAAAAGATAACCAAAAACGCCCGTGAGGGCACTTACAGTAACCAAGGAAGGAGGAGGATCGTGACCACGCGCGTGTGGGAAGACCGACAAAATGGCGCCAAGCGAACCTCGAAAGGGCGGGCCAGAGCTACAGATGACGCGGAACGTGCCAAACCAGACCACGCCCCCCCCGGAGAGCGCGAAGCTCTAAGCGCGGAACAAGACAGAAAAAGAGACAGAAATAACGCCATCGTTTTGCGAAACCGAGCCGCCGTACGTGCCAGGTCAAAATACATTAAAGGCGCTGCGGCCAACGTTAACATAATGTTTGAAGTGCGGCTCTGACCCCCGTAACCAATAAAGGCTATAAGCATGCAGTGTAATAGGGCAAGGTTAGGCCAACGTACACAACCCCCCCTCTTTTTCCCCCCACTAACGGGGGGAACTAAGGAGGAAGGTGACCCAGCACTCGGGGTTCACCGCTACACGGGGCGTGGGGCAATGATGCGGGAGGGGCATCCACTAGAGGCTCACCATTAGCCTTGACCGCCTACCCTATGGTGGGGGATTGCGGTGGAGCGTGGCTCCGTTAAGCACACAAGGTGCTGCCTACCTTAACCCGACCCACGCAGCCCAGGCTGGGAGGCAGTTCTTCACAAAGAGGACGGGTGGAAATAGTCCCGCAGGGCCTCGGGCTGTAAAGCCCTGCTCGCCTGCGAGAGCGTGATACTTCATGTCTTCGCAGTTCCAGCACTTCAGAGAAATCTGGGGATTTGTGGGAGGTCCCTCGGTATATGTAGGGCCGGAAGGAGCTTGTTTTCTGCATGTCTGCAGTGCACAGTGCCGAAGGCGGAGGATTACCCACATGTTATTACTATATCTGGAGCAGGACGTGCTGTATGCTTAGAATAATGACGTTGTTGCCTAAGTTTCTGTATGTCGCCAGAGTCCTCCCAACTAGCGTCCCTCCACAACAGCTAAAAACATTACAAAGCAAGGTCAAGGTAGGAGACCTAGGGTCCCAAGGGGGTCATGCTTAGATCTAGGAAGGAGGGCGGGCTGGGGGTGCCACATTTTGCAAAGTATTACCAAGCAGCTCAAATTGCACAACTACTTGCCCTCCATTCCACTTCAGATGTACCAAGCTGGGTGCAGATTGAATCAGATGTATGTGTGCCAATTTCAGTGGATTACGGCTAAATTTAGATGGTTATTACGAAACCCCATAGTTAGACATTCACTCCAAGTGTGGGATGATGTTAAATACTCGGGCAGACTGGTGTCCCCATACCTCCTTTCTTTGTGGAACAATCCAATGTTTCCCCCAGGGGCAGAGGACCCTGGTAGATTTAATACATGGAAGGAGGCGGGCATACGGCGAGTTTCAGATTGTCTGCAATCTTCAGAGGCAGTACATTTCAACAGATGAGGGATAAATTTCACCTGCCATCAAATGAGCTTTTACGTTTTCTGCAAGTTCGCCATTTTGTGAGACCCACGGTGGGGAATTGGCAGGAGTTTGAAAAACTAACTTTTTTTGAGACGCGCTGCTGTAGGGATCCCAGAGGCAGAGGAGAAATCTCAGAGATATATCCTAACTTGGCCTCAAGGGGTACGGATATATGCCCATCCTATACCAAAAAATGGCACCATGAACTGGGTGGAGAGATGGATCAAGAAAAATGGCGGAGGATGTGGAACGCTTCCTTTGGCTGCTCGGCGTCTGTGACTTTAATCGAGGCTAACGTAAAACAAATGGCAAGATGGTATATGGTCCCAGAGAGAATGAAACACTTTCCACTGAGTCCCAGGGGAACTGCTTTTGGGGGTGCCTCTCTCCGGGGTCGTACCGGCATGTGTGGTGGGATTGCCCAGTAGTTAGGGAATTTTGGTCAAGAATCTTTAGAGTTCTCAGCAAGGTATGTGGTAGATATATGGTCAGAGACCCTTGGGTAGTTCTCAACGCCCCAATCCCCCACAGTTCTAGACTGAAAAAGTGGTTGATGTATTATATCCTATCAGGGGCAAAGCTGGTGATAGCTGGGGCTTGGAGGTCTCCCACATTGAGCTTCAACACCTTTAAAAACAAGGTTAACTGCATTATGGCCATGGAAAAAATGTCCGCCATTCACAATGGAACTTTGGAGCTGTTCATGGAGGTGTGGAAACCTTGGGTTCGGAATTTTCTCCCTTCAGATTTTGATGTACACCTAATGAGCATCTGATCCTTCCTTGACCCCTTCTTTTACTCCCCCCCCCTCATAGGGGTTGTTATTTTTTTTTATTTATTTGAATTGAACTTTTTTAGTAACTCTTGAATCGATTTTCTTGTATGCAGTGAATAAGCTTCTGACTTTAATCTTTAAATTCTGTGTATGAACAGTATTATGCTAATAAATTGATGTTCAGAATATACACAATAAAAAGATTGATAAAGGAATATATGAAACCTGATATGGTTGTGAAGTGGCCATGTGGCCTCTATCACAGTAGCCTCTCTTCTGGTGTACCCCTACTTTAAAAGATTATGTGGCTTGATCATGTGTTAGCCAAAGTAGTATTGTTTTAGCTAACACATGGCCAAGTGTGTAACCAAAATTACTCATAACAGATGTTTCCATGCAGACATACCCAGTGGTAATTCTCCCCACCCCATCTCCAGGACCCTCCAGCAGCATGGGCCCAAGCCACAGCTGTGATAGTGAGTACTGTGATTTGTTACTATAACCTTGTAAACATGCATATGTATGTGTTCATGACCATGTACACATTAGTGGCAGTCTATAGTTTACTATCATTCATGGAGATCCTCTTTTTGCAATCATCATTCATAATTGAAATTAAGCATGCTAGTTTGGCGCCCCTGCTAATGTTACTTGACCCTACATGATAAAGGCAGCAGTTGTTTATGTGGTGGGTTTAAATTCCTGCTACTACTGTAACTCCCCATTCACTAATTTTAATATCCAATCATTCTTTACATTTAGATCATATAGCCTCAGGAGTAATTGACCACTACATGAAGTACATTCTTCCGGTAGTCAAGTAGGCCTTATTTGGTTAGGTTATGTAGCTTATGATGTTAGACTAGGGTGGTTATGTAGAATGGATACACAGGTTTTTTTTTTAGCCATCTATTATTTTTAAAGATTTCCCTGCTGTGTAAGGTTTCTAAGATTCTGAATGATTAATTTTTAAACTAACATGTTTTCAAACTTTCATAGGTATATACTGTATATTTTGAGCTTTGGTACTTAATTGTGTCTTTTCTTTCCAACAGCTTGCACACAGGAGCATCACAGACTGTGGCAGTACGTGCGGAGATCCAGGAAAATGCTGCTGGAGTTGAAGAATTAGCGTCAGGTTGGAAGGAATTAGGGTTTCCGCTGTGCGGCTGTTAGAACTTTTGCCCATGTTGGGCTGTTTTTTTAAAACATAATAAATATTTATAGTTTTTGACTTACATTTGTTTTTCTTTACATTTCTTTACATAAAATATACAATGCATTAAAAAAAAATACAATGCATTTAAAAAAAAGAAAAAATATATACAATGCATTAAAAAAAAGAAAAAAATATACAATGCATTAAAAAAAAAAAGAAAAAATATACAATGCATTTAAAAAAAAAAGAAAAAAAATTGTGTTTTTAAAAATATACATTGTTTTGAATTTTATCTTGCCAATGTTATCATTGGCAATATTAAATTCTAAACTTTTGTGGTGTTAGAGCAGCATAGGAACGCTCAGACGCTGCATTGAATTTGGCTGATTGACTGTACAGTGCCTTTATAGCGACTCACAACAACCAAATTCATCAATGCCGGCCATGTTACTACAACGACATAGGCGCTCTGTAATAGCGACTCATGGCCGATCAAAGCAACCACTAGCGGTCGCTCTTAGCGCCGCTGTACAGACGCTCATCTGCCGTTACCTGGCACTAGTAATAAATCAACCTGCTAGAGTATATCGCACCAACATATCTAAACAGATGAAACCAACATTGAACATCCAGCATTAAATTTAATTTTCATTTTATTACAAGCAAATTAAAATAATTACATTATCTCACCACATCCAAACTCTGCATCAGGCATTGATAAATTCCATAAAACAATAACAATTTTAAGACTAAATACAATCTTTGTTTAAGAGTGTTTTCTGTGTATTTTTGTAGCCTTTTATTGCATTTAATAAGTGAACATATTTAAACATAAAAAAGTAAAATAAAGTCATCTACATATTTAATTTACTTAGCTCTCCTTAGTAAGCAATAAACAAATTACATACAGAATCAATTATTTGTGAAATCACAATTAATGTTTCCACTCATGTCTGTGTCATTTTTGTCATATTATTGCTATTAGGACATAACACTTAAGAAAGCCATGTTTTCCTATGATTGTGTTTACTTTATTAATTGATCATGCATTATATAGGGATCATTGGGCCTGATTTACCAACGATGCATTGGTCTGGCATAAGCTTGATGCAGCTATGTGGCCAACAGACAACACAGATATTCACTAAACTGATTACCCTTTAGCTCACGCTTGTGAGAAAAAAACATGTTTTCTATGGTTTTGCTTACATCTGGATGCAAGCTGGCAAGACAATCTCCTTTCAGTTGAACCACCACAACTGAATGGTTTTAAAGCACATACCTAGATTTGCAGTTTTCTGTAGCCAAAATTCTTTTACATTTAACTTAATATGTGTATAGATAGTTTTGTTAGTGCTCATAAAGGGTATTTATCTTTACTTATTATTTAATATCAGCTACTTTATTTCCTTGTTTTTTAGCAAACTAATGATGCCATCTTGAGAACAAACCCTATGCAAAGCATGGTGCCTTCCTTTCAGCTATATTAACTACTATGATACTAAATTACCCTTACCATCTCCTCCCTTAAAGTGGACCAACACCCAGGATTTTCACTATCCTGGGTGTTGGTCCACTTCCGCGGGGCACCCCGATCGGACAAGAATATAGAACGGACAAGAAGAGCGTGCCCGCCGCCGCCTCTCGCGCTTCCCTCTAACAGGTAGCGCACCCGCGCCGACCAATCACAAACGGCGGGTGCGCGCCCTGCTAGAGGGAAGCGCGAGAGGCGGCAGCGGCCCGCGCATGCGCCATTGGAATGAGGAAAAGGTAGGATTTTTGGGGGTCCTGGGGGGTTTCACACAGCGGGGCACCCCTGATCGGGGTGCCCCGTGGGCAGGGAGCTGATCGGCCCGGGAATCTTAGCAGTGGGTGTTGGTCCACTTTAAGCATGAAAAGGGGTTTCACCATTTAACAGAATGACATGTTCAAAACCATTGCTTATATGCAGCAATGAGGGAATGGATGGGGTTAATCTGAAATTGACTGGACTGGATGAATATTCTGGCAGGGAGACACAGAGCATGGGGAGATGCAGTAGAAAATATTTTAACAACCCTCTTGTGGGGAAATCATGGCCCAGAGGTAGTGAATCAGCCAAGTGCCCAAAGGGTAGCAGGTTCGATTCCCGGGAGATGACTAAGGTGCCTTTCAGTAAGGCCTGCAGCTCAGAGCTCCGGGCACATGTGCACTTCACTGCCTCTTAGTGTGAATATTTACTAATATAGTGTTTATCCACACATGCACAGGAAGAAATGCAGAGTTTCCAAGTGTGCATAAGCACATGATGGCCATTATTAATTTTTCAGTTTTTCTCCCTTACAATTAAAATGCTTTGTTTTTATCTTTAAAGGCCATTTGTGGCCTATCCTTCACAAATCTGCCCCTGGGTCCACCTCCCCAACTCTGGTATCTGAATATTTTTATTTTTTTTAGTCAATGCTTGATTATTTGCTTTTTACTGCAGCCTAATCTTTCTAAGATGATCTATGTGCTCAGACAGCCTTGATTCATTGTGTGTCCTGTGCTCTCACTCTCTCCTGTGCTGGTTACTCAGGAGCACCACCCCAGCTCTTCGATGCTGTGTGCTGACTATTCCTGCTAACCCCTTCCCCATAAGCTCTGCTCTCCCCACCTTCCCTCCACCTTTCCCTGTGGATCAATGCAGGTCACCACTGGCTGTAATGGAACATAGAGCCCTAGCCCACACTACTGCTCTGGTCTCATATACTGGTCTTATTCAGTACCACGAGTTCAACTCTGTCCCTGCCAACATCAGTCCAACCTTACCTAGGTCTTACTAGGAGTATTGGTTCCAGACACCAAGTACAGCCCTGGTAAAATGTGAAATGTACATTTTTCCTGAAAACTAAGAATGTGCAAATATACTGGGGGTGGGAGTAAGCAGGCATATTAACTGTCATTAGGAGATCCAGGTTGACCCTGTATCTGGCTGCTTTCTCTACCTGTGTTGATGCACTTCGTAAATCAGGTCCTTTGCGGAACATGCTAATGGCATTTTATATGTTTTTCGTATCCATGACAGCAAGCATGAGTGGCATGCAGAGTAGCAAATGCAACCACTTTCAAAGAATAAAACAAATATCCATGCATAAGTAAAACTTTGAATACAAAATTATTTTTCTAAAAAGTGATTTGAATATGCATTAATATTATTGTACAAGTGTACATGCAATAGCCCCTCAAAAGCTAAGTTTATTTACAAAAAAACTATTACAAGTATTTGTATTATATGTCAAAGGCCAAAAATGTATAACACTGTATAAAGTCAAAAATAAATAAGGCAGTTTCATCACATCTTAAAAACTAGGGACATTTTAGTAAACTTATATAAAAATATGAAATAATATGGCTAAAAGACTCCTGAATTGTTATGATACAAGTTTAAACTAAACTGATTTGATGATCATTTTAAATAATCTGAATACCCAAAATAATGTACACTTACAAAGTATAGTTATCACAATTTACAACATTGCAAAATTGATATGGTTTCATAGTTTGTAAATTAGGTGTATTAATAAAAAGATGTAGGTTCATGCATCATAGCAGATTGTCCAATGACACAACAGTACAGCATATAGAACTGACATAAGTGTAATGATTCTATATAGACTAGATAGACTAGTCAAACTAGTAGGCAAAATGTATAAACACAATTGTATTAACCGATTTAATCTCATTGACCGCATGCATTGAACCTGATTCAACAGCAAATAGAATATTTATATCATAATGAGTAGTTGAATGTGCAAATTTGTATCAAACATTGTGCTTTATATCAAAACACGCCATCACACTAGCTTAACCTACACGCCGAAAAGTCATTTGTAATAGAAATCTTTTTATTTATAAAAGGAATTGAGTAGCTCTACTTAGATGCATCTCAACTGACTATAATGAAAGGTGTAGAAAAATATGTTGATTGGGAAAGTGTGCATAGTAAAACAAACACCATAGGGTATAACCCACCAATTTTTCAACTCACTCATTAATCTTTATGGACATATTAAAATGAGATAAAATATACATTGTGATTTGGAAGTATTGTAAAATATCTATGTAGGTTATCAAAATGTATACACACAGGACATGATGTTGCCTTCTCTTATGTCATACAAAATTACAGGTTTAGAAGTTCATAAGAAGATAAAGGAAGATTTCTTATTGCTTGTCTACTATCATCAGAGGAACCTGAAGACTTAGTAGAAATATGGAGACTGGTCACCAACACAGTTTTGTATCTTGCTTGTAATACAGGTATAGATGTAAAGAATGATGGTTCTTATTCTTAATCAAATAGCCCAGCTTTCTGGTATTAATTAAAGAAAATTGCAAAGTTACAGAATCAAACAATGTTTGTGATGTCATTTTTCTAATACATATATGTTTTCTAACAAGCCACTCATACTACAGTAGCCCTTGGGGCTGGCAGGATTCCTAAATCCTCAATCATCCCTAACAAACATAGTTTATCTGCAGGAATCCCAATGGAAAGCAAAAAAATCAGACATTGTGACCCACCCTGTATGTACTCTAATGCCTTGCAGGATCACCAGTGGGTTCCATTCTTCCCTCACACAATGCTGCTGTATGTACCCATTTATTTGCTACTTAATTCAGAGATCTACCTAGACTCTGTTTTACACATGCTCCAGCCTCCTCGTCAAGGGACACCAACAAGCAAGGTTTTGCAGATCTCCAAACTGATGCACAAGTGATATAATTAGTGCTCAGATATAGCTAACGATCTGTCAATCAGTGTAGAGATCTGCATAACCTAAACTGTTGGTGGCCCTCAAAAAGAGCGTTGAGCACCATTGCTCTATTCATTCTGGGGGCCTAAAGATTTTTCTCATTTATTTTCGGATCTGCTAGGTTCACCTGAAATGTATCCATTATGTATGGGGTCTGTGGGTTCAAGTTGCTTAAAACAATTCAGGTATAAGGCATCTGGGGATTTAATTAATTTAATAATATTAAAGTTTTTACTAACAAGTAATCCCATTCTATAACTAACCCACATAATATTAACACTTTATAATATTAGTCCATTTACTAAAGTGAGAGGGCATATGAGATTTGTGTTGATTAGGATTGAGCAAAGGAATGTTCAGGGAAGACTTTTATGAATCATGGAGCTTTTTGACTTGAAGAACTTCTACACATTACAATTAATTCAGTTGGATGTTGAGGTGGCAAAATCTTTTGACTGCAGTAAATATGTTTTTCTCAAAAGTAGGGGAGCTGTGTGCTTCAGTACCCACCACAGCCACTTACTTATCACAGTATCAGATGTGATAGGGCTTATCCTTATAATTACTGTAATTTAAAGACTGGGCTAACTCTTAACACCAGAACATAGTGATGTGCAAAGCAGTCGGGTGAACCTAACAGGCTGGTGGTGGCCATGTGGTGTGTGGAAGGCAGATGTGGGGGGTATCTTGGGGCAGGATGTGCAGCAGGGACATCCCCTCCTGCTGTGAGCAAGAAGAAATCCAGTCAGCTTTGACTAGACATCCTTTGTAAAATATCTAGGCAAAGGCAATTATAAACAACATCATTTTGCATTTCAGTAAATCATCACCAACATTACCATAATGTTTTATGTTAACAATACATAATTTGGGGAAATAAACCAATGGTTTCACTCATTCATTTTGATGTATCAGTACATAAATCAAATGAATAGTAAACAGCTCTTAAAACTTCAAATTCTTAAATAGCCCTACATATTTTGTATATGATTTTAACATTTCATATTGTATGATTGTCAATCTATAATATTAAACATTTTCTCATCACATTTCACACTTATGTACTACTATCTATTTCAACTTTCATCAGAAGGAAATCCATTGTGTACGGCCCCACCAGAGAACTGGTTGCACATATTTCTGTAGTGCAGTGGAGTAGATCAAGGATACTTTAAATTGGCCCCTCTCTTCTGAAATGCTGGCAACTCAGAAAAGCTTTACATTTTAAAGTGGGCCAGTGGGGGATGGGGGTACTGATGGGGTTAAAGAAACTCCCGAAGCAGTGAAAGCAGATCTGCTACACTTCATATATATAGCTGAGAAAACAATGACAAAGATCGGCTCCACTTTCTGTTTTAGGTAGAATGTTCCCTTTAACATCCAAGGACTGGTGAGATCACATTTTACTGAGAAACAGTGCCATATGTTCTCTGCATAAAAATGTGGAAAATAAAAAATCATTTCATAATCCCTTTCTTTGTAATTCATACATTTAATGTTAAAAGAAAACTAAAGCAGCAACTCTTAGTGGAAGTACCCCCAATTCATTACTAATGCATATATAATAAAAGCCACATCTTGTAACTTCCAACCTCATGTTTATGTATTGTTCTGGTTACCCATAGTCTGCCCACCACTTCCTTAAAACAACTCATGCTAAGGAGGCATTGATCTGGAAGAATAGTGTTTAAATTGAGAGGCTTGAAGTGGTCTTCTGCATGCTCCATTCACTGAGGCCTGACCCCCTAGAATCTCTCTAGAGATTGATGAAATGAGGCAATGAGACCCAAGCCCTCTACACACCTGAGGCTCTCGTGATGCAACAATCAGCCATAGGCGAATATGTGGTCAAGTTTTGGCTGCTACACACAGAGGGACAACCAGCATGTAATGGTCAGATTCCTGTATGTTTTACCATCCCTCCTGGATATTAAAGTACACAGGCATTCAGGATCAGAATGCTAAGCTTGGGGGATAATGGGTCCCTGAAGGCTGGCTTAATCTATAGGCATACTTTAAACCCTTAGTAAATCTAATATGGAAGTGCATAAAATTACATATTCAAAAGATAAGTATGAAATCCAACAGGTTTTATCTTTGTGAAATAAAACATTAGAAATTAATATTTAAATAAAGTGCGCAACCTAGTTGGTTTTAAGAAATAACTAAAACATACAATGAATCTAGGATGCCGAAGGTCTGTAAATATTCACCACATGGTTTTGCTGACACAAACACATTATAGATTGTATGCAATAGAGGGTGGAATATGAAACTAGTACAGAAATAGAAGTTTGAGAGCCAGCATTGAGCAGTAGATACCAGGCCAACTCCGTTACCCCCCCCCCCCCCACACACCAGTCGTAATTTCCTTTTCCGAAGGAGTCAAACAAGCTTATTGATTGTAGTAGGGGCCTACCTGCTGTTGCATACACAGATACTTAACTGAAACAGATATTAGTTAAGTATAAAGTGACTACAGCTCGAGGTTTTTGCTGTGCTAACATAGACCTATTTATTCAATTTTGGGCCAACAGGGCTCTACACAGTTTATGCTTCTCTTATATTTTAAGACCCTCGTTAATGTTACAACCTGGTTGTCCAGCCTTACTGGAATTTGGCAGACTGTATACTGACTGTATACTGTATACTGTCCTTAGCAGGTAAATACTATAAACCACATTGAGAGATGTAAGGGGCATGTTAGTCAATGAATGCAATGCTCCAGTGGTGTTTCTTAATGGTGTTTCAAAATTGCTTCACTGCATATAATTGCAACAATTAACATTAATATTTACAGTGTTGCTGAATACAGTACAATACCAACATGCTGCTGGGAAGCCCTAGGACCTGGAGTATATTACATGCACTTTACCTGAGTTTTCCTTGTGCCAACATCATATAAAAACACAGTAAGTAAAGATGAATTCACTCAAGCCCTGTCCAGGCAAAAAAATAACATTATCACTCTCCTTTTCTCCCCCCCCCCCCCCACCCCCACAGCCTTTCCATCCTAGTCCATTTGAATAAAACTTACAAAGTCTCCAGATTGAGTCCCACGGTGTCATTGCTCACCTGCATGCACTGTGACAAATAGCACAGAGTACTGCAGTGGAGGGGGTGTGCTGAGGCCTGGCATGCTCTCTCCATTGCAGTGAATAGAGTAAGTGGCTTGCAATCACTGTAAGGCATGGTGGTCGCAGCTGATCATATTTTTGCTAATAAGTTATAGTCAATCTGACTAGGGTGTAAAGGCTGTTGGGGAGAATAGGTGAGTATTAATGTTTTCACAATTTTTCTTTAATTGTCCCTTTAAATAAAACAATCATTCCATGTATTACTTTAACAGTTTCAGTCTGACACAATATAAATAACACTAAAACTCTATATGTTTAGCAAGAAAGATGCTGTTATGTATTTTTAACATGCCAAATTCTACATTATGTTAACAGCTGTGTTACCAGGGTGCCCCGGTTATAAAGTAAAAATTGGCACATAATTGGCACATACAGTAGTTTGTTAGGTTAGCTGAACAGTCACTAGCCCTGTTTTCATTACTTTTGCAACGTAACATGCATTCAACTTCAAAGTACCATGCCAGTAATAATCCTCTGCTTTGTGGCTGGGGGAAGGTGTGTAAAAAAAGAATGTCCAGTTATGAAAATATAAGTAATGCAATATAGTAGGTAGTTACTTCTATTATACAGAACTCTTTTTTCTGTCTAAGACGATAAGAACTGACTCTGCCCTCTAACAAAATTAGCTTTTTATTTTATATAGTAATTTATACTTTAGTATGTAATGATCTGTGCCATGGAGTTAGAAAAAAGTACACATTCCTGCATCTACTTAACTTTCTGGGAAGGAAGCATATTTTGCAGAGATGGATATTAAAGTAGGTGCAAATGGCCAGGGTAGGGAATATTAGTTTGCATCACAGGGTTGAGGTAGGTTAGATATATTAAACTCTAAATTAAGACCCTGGCTGTCTTTTTGTATTAGACATAAAAAAAAATAATGGCACAAACACTAGTATTATGCTAAAATGTGAGCTGCTCACTGATGATTTTGAAAGAGGTAGTGACAGAATAATGGAAAAGTGACACTGTGAGGTTTTCCAGTACGGTAAGGTTTTCCCACAGTTAATTAAATACAACATAAGTGTAACCTGTATTGCCAACTACTTATGACCAAAGAAGAGCTAGACTCACACTGTGGATTTTTAAAGTAAATAATATCACGTGCAAGGACAAATGTATGAATGTTAGATGTAACATCATGTCACATCAACGTCATGTCAAATGCTTTCCCTTTGCGGGATCATCTAGAGGTCTCTATTGTTCCATCTTCCATTTTGAGTCTGAACTCGCGCTGTTCAATCTACAGATGTAAAGAACCTTGACCAAGTTGACCTAATCCTGATTAGAGATGCCCAGACTGTGAAATCCACCTGGGTTCCACTATTACTCACTTTGATTCTCGATCCCACATTACATGTGAAGGCAGGATATCCCAAATTAGGATCTCCTAGGTAAATCTCTTAAACATGACCCAATTCCTTTATATGAGTTTTGGTCCACTAGAACTCGACACTGATAACTTGTGGCATTATGTTGGCATAAACAATTTCAATATGTTTAATATAATGCTCTTGGGTAATTTTTAATATTATTTGTGAAAAATGTAATCTCTGTAAATAAATATGTTACTATTTAAGCTGCCTGTTTAATAAGGAGTAGGTGAGTGGAACAGTCAGGACCTGCTCTTTTGTAACCTTTGAGTAGTATTTACCTCTTAGCTGCCTTGATTACGACCCTGATTGTTGGAGAATAACTGATCAGGTTCATAGTGGATGTCCAAGTCTAGATGATGCATGATGTAGTGTCTTCAGGTTTATATTAGGATATATCTATATGCTTCAGGCTAATATGATTGTGGGGGTAAAGCTGCACCTTAATGTGAAGTGCTACTACCTGTTTTTGTATTCAATTTAGTGCACTAAGGGTGCTACTATCCTTTCCCGTGGCAGGGGGGGGGGGGGCACATAGGCATATCAGCACTGTAGCAGGTATACTTAGTCATTTAGAGGTGTATTTAATTTTAGGATGAAGTACCACGTAGCAGGATATCATTATGGCGCTGCATTTGGTATAAACAATTGGTTCATTAGATTGGGGCAAGCAGTTCTACATCTGAAGAGCTCAGGCTGTGAACTTATGGTTGGAAGTGGCTTATGTTACATTACAATACAATCCTCAGTAATTCTTTAGCTCACTGCACAAATGTTTGCATTGAAATGTATGTTTTTTGTGATTCATATTTAGTATACTACATTTATTTAAGTGTCTATGTTAAGCAGCATAATATGAGGTGGTTTGGGGCATGTATTATAGCCCAGGCTGTTTGTGTCTAAAGGCCCTAAATCTGGCCCTGGTAGTCTTTAAAGTATTAATAAATGATATTATTAATCTTTATTAAAATTCATTGTATTTTTAATAACTAACATGTGCATTATTTTCAAAAACACTTTTAATATTGTGCAGGTGTCTTTGCTTGTAATATTAATATATTGGCAATATTATAACAGTAAGTAGTGTAAACGCTTTTCAGTTTTCTGTACAACCCCTGAGTCCAGTCTCTGATTTCCTCATTTGCTGCTGTAAATGTATAATATATATTTCCATGCAAATGCATGTATAGATTTATTACTGACATAATCAGTCTATATCTGGGCAAAACATAATCAAAGCTTTGTCCAAAATGATCCAGTATTAAACATTATAAATTATGTAACTTTCAAATATTAGCACCTTCAAAAATGTAACTCCTAACGACTCAGAAATGGAAGTCTTAGGGAAGTTCTACCAAAACTTACCTACAAAAGTGTAGATATTAACATAAGGATTACATTCAGGAAGGGCAGTAATTTATCCCAAAAGACGAAAGGTAGCTGTCTCTTAAAACTCATATGCGTTTTTATCTTATTTGAAATAAATAAATACCTTAAATGAATGTATCCCTAATGTATACCTCAAAGGTTTTGTATAACAGACACACTCATCTTTCATTACGCAATCTACGAGTTTGGTTGTCTCAAATCCCATTAGAATTTGGAACATACATTTGTTCCCTGATCACCTAATACAATTGTTAGCCCTTGAATTTTCCAATCTTACAGTTCCCATAGTTCTCTTTGGTAGGAAAGGTTTTACATGGTTTCTTGACATCTCTTGATCCCTTATTTCAAGAACAGGCAATTGCATTAAGCTTACTGTAGATGGTGCAAACAAGCTTTCATTTTCTTTTTTTATGCCTCTTCAACTGCAGGCACAGAAGGAAGGAAATGTAGAGTCTGGTTTGCATGAGATGTTGTAGCTTGTATTCCCACAACTGGGCTAGAAAAACTTGTTGAAGATGACACAGAGGGACAACTAGTTCCCAGCTTAGTTTGAATATTTGTTCTACCATAAGGGTACATTTTGCGTTCCAAATTTAGCGATCGAGTTTGTGCATTTATGCCATCAGTTTTTCCCTCAAGGAAATATGTTAACATCTCCCCTTTTCCTTTAACGCTGACTTTACCTCTGCAAATAAATTCATAATTGCATCTCTTTAAAATTCTGTGGACATCCTCAGTTACCTGAAAGAAAAATTAATTGTTCAGTTAAATTATACTGATGGAATAATAACGGCAATACATACACTTGTGAGATTTGGTCTCTTTTTTTCCTTAGCGCAGTCCAGCACATTTTTAAGCTGTGCAATTTATTTAAGATATTTATTTAAGATAAATGGTGCTGTATTGTACTAAGGAAATAAATAATTATAAAAAAAAAATTCACAGAAAAAGTGCTGAATCAGCCCTTTAGTATTTTTAATTCACACTTTTTTTTTTTGGTCTACAAACGATCAGCAGTCAATTTGCTCCACATCATCGGGATATTCCATCATCACAATGGTCTCCCATGACGTCTAGAGTTTAGTTGCATCATAGTTTGTATAGTACATAAAGATTATAAATCTATTAATAGCAGATGCCACTTAGTTCAGGATATACTTTAGGCAAAACAAATAATCTCACTTCTTCTATTTCCATGCTACATAGGAGAATAATACTGTCTAGTTAAACCTATTGTTTCTGTATAAGTTAGCAAACAAGATTAGCCAATGAGCCCCGTTGTCAAACTAGACAAAGAAAATTGCAAAATTGACCACAATCAGATGGGAATGGATCCAAGAAAATGTGCATTGAAATTGAGCGATTAAATGAGAATTATCTCATTTAATATTATACTCTGTTCGATGGTCGAGGGTCGTAGCATATTGGTTTTCTTTTAGAATCCAGGCCAGGTGCCGGTGGGTTTTCCTGCTCTATTAGGACTAATACTCTCTCAAAGCAACTAGGCTCTCTAAAGACAGCTTTGCTGCAGGTAAGAGGTCTGCATCAGATTGAGATATGCAACCAGAAGTGAGGTTTGATGTATCCACCAGATTACCCGTTACTGCTTGTTTTTTCATCATATGTGCAGCCTTAGGGGAAGCCTTTGCAAACAGAGCATCACTCAGGTATTTGTTTAATAGGCAGAGTTTTGTGGCGTTGACAGTGACAGTACTGCTCCTTGAAAGGCCAATGGGGACATTTGAGGACATGAAACTTGGCCAGGACCTTGCTGTTTGAGTTGCAATATCTGCCAGAGAGTAATGCAAAAATGAAGCCTTACTCATGACATAAAAATGACTCCCACAGGAGGTGCAGATCTCAATGTGGCCCTTAACATGATGCCTATGCTAGCTTAGAGAATTAGACATGCTAACCCAAGATACAAACAGTCTGGTGATTAACACCAGGCTACATGTGGTTGTCCTACAGTAGTTTTTTCCTGAGCCAAAAATTTCCCTATAGGGACCACAGTCTACACCTGAGTTATAGTCATGGACACTTTGGGGTTGGGACACTTCTGAAGGTGATCTTCGAGACACATTTCATCCCACCATTTAGTCAGACAACATCCCAGACACAAGAGAACCTAAAAGGAAGTTACAGACATGGCAGGGCTACATAACTGCCTGCAGATACATGGGGGCAAATGAGGGGTCAGACAAAATCAACTTGAAAATCTACTTTCCCCCACCAAGAAACTCTCACAGTCGCCTCACAAATCATGTTCCTTATCAATCACTGACTGTCCCTTACAGGGTGACAAATAATGAGTCAATGAAGGTGCCAGCTCTAAGACTCTCCTAACAGAAGTAATTGTGATAAGAAAGCAAACACTGCAAAAAAAGTGATTTCTGCCAATGAATCAAAGCGGGGTCCCTGCAATGTGGAGAGCATCAAACTCATTCCTTCAGAGAAGGAGGAGCACTCATCTGACAGCAGGCTGGCACTCACATAATATCCCTATGCGTTTCGTGGTGAAGCACACCACTGTCTCAGGAATGAAGTCCATAATGTGTAACCGGCCTATCTAGGGAGATTTCCAAATCCAATGCTCACAAAAATTGAAAACTTATATAATGATAAGAGGCGGGCAGAATGTCAAGTTCCCAGCCCTATGTATTAGTGGATAGAAAGAAACGGCTATGAAGGAGGTTAGGCCCAACACAAAGCCCCAACTCACTTATCCCTATCAGCATGATAAGGCCTACTTCACCCATACAAGGTGGAAGGACATAGACTTGAATACTATGTAATATGGCCAGAATCAGGCAATGAAGCTCGCACTCTTTATGCACCTCAGCGCCGCTCCCCGTGCCCATGTGACCATTGGTGGCTAGTGGGGTTTTTCGAGCAAACCCTATTGGCTGCCAGGGAATACAAAGCTAGAAGTCCCAGCTACAGCACACACAGGACACCACAACAACATTGTATGTACGTTTCCTGCCCATTACATTTTTTAAGGGTAATTTAGGTGGATTGACATATTAAAATGAGGATGACCAAGGAGTGGGGGTGGGGGAAACCACATGTGTATATGTCTCATGTGTGACACTATCTTGGGGCATGCAGCTTACACATAAGTTTGCAAATGTGTGTAACCAAGGCCCCTGTTATTAACTACAATTTAATGACAGTAGGGCTTGTTGCAGATGTCAAGTTTTTTACTCATCTGTATAGGTTCACAAAAAAACTAAAGAAAATGAATTAAGTGCATTAACTTTTACTGAGATCAATGGAAAACCAATGATGGTATTTATATAAAAAAAAAAAACAGATTCTGATAACAATGAATAACATCTTACCTGGATTTTTCCCTGTACCCCAGTACTATCCATTCTACTAGCAACATTGACCGTATTTCCCCAAATGTCATACTGAGGACGTCGGGCACCAATGACTCCAGCCACTACAGGACCAACATTAATGCCTGTAACAGGGAATAATATTTTCTTTAAGTGGACCTTGGAAGAAAAAAACATTCACACTGCTTTTACTTACTCAAACTTCTGTCTACCTGTTCAGCGAGCACTAAACTGCTAAGAGGTTAGAACTAATTTCTGGGTTTGTTGGTTGAATGATATGTGATTGGAGAACCTCACCCAGTCTTGTATGATCTTTTTAAATATATGCTAGATTCTAGGAAGTTTAAAACATTCTGAGGTTTGCCTTTCACAATAATTTCAATGGAAGAGAGCTACAGGAGATTACACATATCATCCAAAGATAATTAATATAATCTAGATACATTCTTTAAAGAATTACAAAATCCTCTGAATACATATGTTTCTTTGAATTAATAAAGTTTAACATTTTTCATTCACTCGTGTCTGCCAGCTACATATGCTTGTCACTATTCACTAAGAATATTGATCGTTCAAAACACTGACCCAAATTAATTCCCCACTGTAATTGCAATTAATACCAGACACAAAAAATTAGGCAGTGTCTCCATAGTTAGTAACACATGCAAACATTTAATAATATTTATATTAATTTTATAACTGGGAAAGGCATTGTGTTGTATATAAAAAGTGTCTTACTAATTGGAAAACATCTCTTCCAGGGCACTTTCTTACTTATAAGTAAACCCACAGTGATTAAAAATGTAGTCAGTCATTGCTGACCTTCAGGTTTGCACACACAGCACCCCATGCTTGATTGAAGCGCCATCTCAAACTGGGATGCCCGATCAGGTCATTTTTGACTATAGGCTCAATCTAAGGTGAGGGCTCTCTAATACAGTTTAAGAGGATCTTCATTCATCTTCCATGCGACAGATCAATCTATTTGGTGTGCGGCAAAATTCCTGATCTATTTCCATGCTACAGTCCCACTTTCTCTTTTTATTCACATAACCTTGCATTCCTATAATCATTATTGCTAGTTTGCCTAAAAATACCATTTTGTGATTACTCACCTTTAAAATGGGTATTATAAGTATGTCACACACCCCGCTTCCACTATTCATGACATATGGGTTATGGTCCAGTAGAGGGCGAACTTCTGCAGAGATGAAAGCAAAAAAGAAGCCCCTCCCGGTCCATAAATTCCTGGGACCTCCCACACATTCCCCAGTATATGACAGCAGTAAGGGGACCAGGAAGAGCTAATAAAACATTCTTAACCATAAAAAGGTTCACCATATAAAGGATCCAGAATACAAAAAGGGCGGGATGAAGCGGGGTGTGTGACATACTTATAATACCCATTTTAAAGGTGAGTAATCACAAAATAGTATTATTCCAAGTATGTCACACACCCCGCTTCCACTATTCATGACATATGGGACATCCAATAGCAGTGTCCGTAATGGGTGGGGATCCAAATACAGCAAAAAATACACCAATTTAAACCACTGCAGCTTGCAGAACCTTGCGGCCAAAAACAGCATCCTCTGAGGCCCGCACATCAACCTTATAAAACTTTGAAAAAGTATGAACGGAAGACCAAGTAGCAGCCTTACAAACTTGTTCAACAGAAGCCTGGTGCTGAAAGGCCCAGGAAGCCCCAACAGCACGAGTAGAATAAGCAGTGATCTTAAAAGGAGGAACCCTCCCCTTAGCGGAATAGGCCCCAACAATGGCCTGACATATCCATTTACTAATGGTAGACTTGGCGGGCGCCAAACCTTTTCTGGGCCCAGAAGGCACCACGAACAAGGCGTCCATCTTACGAAAAGGAGAAGTAGCAACCAAATAGTACTTCACACAACGAACCACATCCAAAGAGTGCAAAACCCTCTCCTTGTCATTGCTAGGCTTAGGACACAAGGAAGGGAGAACTACATCCTGATTGAGACGGAAGGCAGAAACCACCTTAGGAAGGAAATCTGGTTTAAAGCGAAAAACCACCTTATCCTGGTGTCTCTCAAAGTAAGGAGCCTGAATAGACAGAGCCACCAACTCAGAGACAAGCCGGACAGAGGTAATAGCCACCAAAAAGCCAACCTTTTGAGTGAGCACAGAAATAGCCACATCCTGCATCGGCTCAAAGGGAGGCCCCTGGAGGGCTGACAGAACCAAATTTAAGTCCCAAACGGGAACCAAAGGCTTTCTAGGGGGCCGAACATGAGTGACCCCTTGGAAAAAAGTCTTGACCAGATGATGCAAAGCAAAAGACCTTTGAAAAAAGACAGCCAGGGCAGAAACCTGACCCTTCAAAGTACTGAGCTGGAACCCCAGATCCAGACCGTGTTGAAGAAACTCCAAAATCCTAGGAATCGAAAACACCCTGCAAGGTAAGGCCCTAGCCTCACACCAATCAATATAGGACCGCCAAGTCCTATAGTAAATGGTAGAGGAAGACCTCTTCCTAGCTCTAATCAAAGTTTGAATAACCGCCTCAGACAAACCTTCCTCCCTCAGGATGAAGGTTTCAGCAGCCACGCCGTCAAAGCAAGCGTTTGTAAATTGGGGTAACGTAGTTGACCCTGAGAGATCAGATCCGGAGACAGGGGCAGCCTGTACTGATCTACTGCCAATCTTACGACGTCTGCGAACCAAACCTGTCTTGGCCACCTTGGGGCCACCAGAATTGCTGGTGCCCCCTCTAGCCCCAGCTTGTGCACTACCTTGCCCTCCAAGGAGAAGGGGGGAAACAGGTACAGAAACCCCAGATCCCTCCAGGCAAGGGACAAGGCATCCACTGCCAGGGCCAGAGGATCCTGAGACAGAGATACAAAGAATGGAAGCTTGTGATTGTGCAGAGAGGCAAAAAGATCCACCTCCGGAGTCCCCCACTTGTGACACAGGGCCCGAAACACCTTGTGGTTGAGAGACCATTCCCCTCGGCGAGAGAATCCCCTGCTCAGGGAGTCCGCCTCCGTGTTCTCCACTCCCGGAATGTATACTGCCGAGATGCAAGGAACATTGCTCTCCGCCCATGTCAGAATCAGAGAGACTTCCCTGAGGGCACTCCTGCTGCGAGTCCCTCCTTGGTGATTCATGTAAGCTAACGCAGTACGATTGTCTGATCGAACCTGAACCGGTAAACCCTGTAGGTGAAGTGTCAGACGCAACAGAACCAAGAGGATAGCTCTGAGCTCCAAGACATTGATGGGGTTGTGAGCCTCCTGAGGACCCCACAACCCCTGTAACTGATGATCTTTCCAGAAACCTCCCCAGCCCGACAGGCTGGCATCCGTGGTAACCGTCTCCCAATGAGGGGCCAGGAACGATCTGCCCCTCATCAGATTGCTTGATTCCAGCCACCACTGAAGGGACTGCCGAACCCTGGGAGACATCAGAAATGACTGATCCAAGGACTGTGGACATCTGTCCCATTTCAGTAATAGATGGAGTTGTAGCGACCTCATGTGGAATTGAGCAAAGGGGACTGCCTCGAAGGAGGCCACCATCAAACCCACCAGAGTCATCCCTAGCCAAATGGAAGGGCGAGGGTTGGTCAGGAGAACACGTATCAGATCCTGAACCCTCTGCACCTTTGGCTGAGGTAGGAACACTCTGGCCTGACTGGTATCCAGATTCATGCCCAGAAAGGAGATCTCCCTTGATGGGGAGAGAGAAGACTTGGGGTGGTTGATCACCCATCCGAACCTTTCCAGCGTCGCCACCACAATCCTGGTGTCCAACTCCGCCTGGCAGAGGGAGGAAGCTGTAATGAGTAGGTCGTCCAAATACGGCACAATGCGAATGCCCTGGGCTCTGAGCAGTGCCATTATGCCCGCCAGAACCTTGGTAAACCCCCTCGGTGCCAAGGTCAGCCCAAATGGGAGGGCCACAAACTGAAAATGCTGATCTCCCACCACGAACCTGAGAAAACTCTGGTGTGCTGGGAAAATTGGTACATGAAGGTAAGCATCCTCGATGTCTATGGACGTCATGAAATCCCCCTGACGAAGGGAACCGATGGCTGAACGCAGAGTCTCCATGCGGAACTTCTTGGTTCTGATGAACCTGTTGAGAAGCTTCAAATCTAGGATGGGCCTTATGGAGCCATCCTTTTTGGGAACCGTGAAGAGGTTGGAATAATAGCCCCGGCCTCTCTCTGAAAAAGGCATCGGGCATATGACCGCCATGTCCAGGAGATTCTTTACAGCCAACAGGAGCCCCTGCACCGCCCGAGGATCCGATGGCACCCGAGACCTTAGGAATCTGGGAGGAGGCCGGGACTCGAACTCCAGTTTTTACCCTGACGAGACCACTTCCAATATCCACTTGTCTGTGACCTCCTGGGCCCAGACCTGGAAGAAGAGCCGCAGCCGTCCCCCCACCCGCAAGGGTGAGGCGCCTCCTCATTGTTGAGCTGGCTTGGCAGCGGGGCTTGGACCTGGAACCCCAGGTAGAGGCTGTACGGGCACATCCTCTACCTCTGCTCCAGGAATCACCTCTAAAGCCAGAGTAGGCAAGACCTCTGCCCCCTCTGGCACCGCGAAAGGAAGGATTGAAGGAGCTTGCCCCCCGAAAGGAGCGACGCAGCTTCTTACGCTGAGCTAGCTTCCCACCCTTCGCCACAGAATCCAATTTGTCTCCAAACAGCCGCGTTCCCAAAAAGGGCAAAGCTGTAAGTGACTTCTTGGCCGCAATGTCCGCTGCCCACTGGCGCAGCCAGACTGATCGGCGTATGGCCACCAACAGGGCCGAAGTTCTACTACACATGGTAATAGTGTCGTCCATAGCCGACAAAACAAAAGTCATGAACAATTCACACCTCTTAAGGGTTGTGAATTCAACGCTGTCCAGGTTGAGCTGGGACCCATTTAACATGTCCCTGATCTCCGACCTGGTGGCCAGAGCCACGAGTGCCGATGCACAGACAGGTCGCAAGGCAGAACCCACACTGGCAAAGGCATGACATGCCATCTGATCAATGCGCTTGTCCTCGCCATCCTTAAGGGTAGTGGCGTCAGGAGTATGTACAACGGAGGTGTTGGATAATCCAAAAATGGGTGCGTCAACCTCGGGAGGGGAAGACCAGCGCTTCACCGCGTCCACCGGAAAGGGATACTTCCTATCCCATCCCCGAGGAACACTGTGAAGGCGACTCGGTTTCTCCCATTCTCTAAGAATCATGCTGTCAAAATGATCCTGATTTGGAAACTCCAAGGGGGGCTTAGAGAACCCAAAGAATTCCCCCTTCTTCGGAGGGGCCTCCGCTGGTGGGGAAATATCCAGAAGCTCTAACAGATGGGTCAGGACCTTGGGGGTATCCACAGCATCTCCCAACGCCTGCCCGGCATCAGAACTGCAATTCCTCAATCTCAGATTCCTCAAACAATTCCCCCTCCTCAAGCGGGGAATAATCCGTCCAGTCAGGAGATTCATAACCATCAAAATCAATTACCGGCGTAGCCGGTGACAGATGCCTTTTCTTAGCAGTGGCCTTTCTGCCCACTGAGCTAGAAATAATTTTCTCGAGGTTGGCCAGCCTGGCACATACATCCGAGTGCGACTCCCCACTAATGACCGTGTCACTTGGGGTACGGTTGATGCGGAGTGGGGTAGGAGAGGCGGGCGGCACTGACCCAGACGCCTGGGGTCCCGACTGCCGCGTTATGGCCTGTTGCGCACATGGTATGCAAATAAGTACATTCTCCCCCGTAAGGGGTACCCCACAACCCACACATAGCCGGGATTGTCCCGAAGGGAGCCCAAGCCCGGTATCCTGTGGAGCCTCCATATGGTGATTTTAAGGTAGTCGCAATGACCCGAGGGAATTACGCTGGTAAGCAAACCGGGATGCCCCTTTTAAGTCCCAAGTGGGAGGATTTATAATTGCCCCAAATTTTTGCTAGGGACCCTAGGACCGGGAGAACCCCCTTTTAAGCAATTGGCACAGGGAGTCCTCCTGAAAGACACAAGGGATGTCCATAAGCACATGCACACACACAACTGCATAATAAAAACATGTAAAAGGGACATAAAAAGCAGAGAGGTCAGCGCTGCCCCAAGCGCGACTGGGGCATTAAGCCTAGTAAGAATGGGGGGAAGCCCGACAGGGCACTCACAGACACATAAAATGGCGTCCAGCTAATCCGCAGCTCCTGAGAGAGAGAGAGAGAGAGGGAGGAAGAAGAAGGGGCGTGCCAGCGCGGATCGCGTGCCGCGCCTGGCCCCGCCCCCTTCCCTCCGAGTCCAGCAATGCGGTTCCCAGCCAGAAGATGGGCCCGCAATGGCGGCAAACAGAAGGGGGCGGGCCACGGCAACGCAAGCGCCCGGCCCCGCCCCCTTACAAACTCCTACAGACCCCTGAGGGGGAGAAGCTCCCCGGACTGCATGCAGAGCGCAAGGCAGCAACGTGATAAGCACACAAGCATACTCACACACACACATGTCAAGTGAAAGAAATATGCAGAACAAAGTCATCCTCCCTCCCCCCCCCCACGGAGGGCTAGTGGAGGGGACCCGGAAGGGGGAGAACCCTTCACCGTAAAGTGTAAGGGAAGTAAATGGGGACAGGACATCCCAAACCGGGATCACCAACCTGGATACCGCCTACCCCCTTGTGTGCGGTCTCACGGGGGAGCATGGCTCCCTAGGCACCTATAAAGGTGATTCCTACCCTCACCCGGACCTGCATCCGAGGCTGGGAGGCTAGTAAAGGGCTTAAAATATAAAGGTCTGGGCAGAAACAGGGCAAAAAATGGCCGGGTGCAAGCCCGGCTTACCTGCAAGGATGAGCAGCATACATCTTCTGACTTGCTTGCCGTCCTGCAGAGAAGGAACTGGGGAATGTGTGGGAGGTCCCAGGTATTTATGGACCGGGAGGGGCTTCTTTTTTGCTTTCATCTCTGCAGAAGTTCGCCCTCTACTGGACCATAACCCATATGTCATGAATAGTGGAAGCGGGGTGTGTGACATACTTTGAATAAACCTGGAAATGTTTTCAATGCATTGATTATAGAATGTCATTATTAGTAATGAGCGTCACATTCAAGTCTCAGCCAGACCCGAATAGCATCAACAATCGGGGCAAGCTTTTCTTCTATTAACTTTTAATATTTTTGCTGTGGCAGCATCCCAGCCCACATGAAAAACACAGGGACCCAATGCCCAGAAGGAGGGGTGCATGTTATCAGTGATACTGTCAAGCCACCCACTACAGTTAGTTGGCTTGCTTACCTCGCTACCCTTTGAACTGAAGGGTCCTTGGTTTTTCAAAAGTTGGCTGTGTTAGTCATTGCCTCTGATCTTGGTAATAAGTTGTTCACACATCACTGAGTTTATTTTTTTTTTGCAACTAAGTTCTTTGTGTATCTTCCCCTGTTGGCTTCATCCATACTCATCTTATAATTACTGCTCAATCACTGACTTTTTTTAATAGCACAATGCTTCTGAAAGCTAAAAAGCTAAACCCAAATTTTTCCCTCACTGTTCTGAATGGTATCTGGATGCAGGTGGTGCAAAATCAGAACATTCCAAAATATTAGTCCAAAAAACTGAAAAAGAACCAATGTGAGGCATATTTTAGCAGCACTTAATAATTAATTAATTCTTTTCTTGCTGTTGTCTTTTGTATATTTGCCCCCCGAGTGTTTTGAACTTTATCATATATATTTTTTTTCTATTTGTGTCAAAATATTTCAATGCACTGTTTTTTACGGATGTGGAATTAAGTTGACACTTACCCACTCTAAGAACAAAGTCATTGTAAGACTGATAGTTGATTTCATCAAGAACATCAAACATTTCAATGGAAAAATCTGCAAGTGTGCTTAGATGAGAATGAATTGATTTTTTAGCCTGTGATTAAAACAATGTGCAAGTTTAAATCAACATCATATTATAGATTATACATAATAATAATGTTAGTATAAATTGATTTCTTTGCCGTGAGCAAAACAATTACTGTATTTTTCACCCCAAAAGTGGGGGGAAATGTGCATGTGCCTTATCTGGCGAATGTAAAAATAAAAAAAGATAGCCAACTCACATGTCCCGGTGCTACCGTGATGCTAAATACGGCTGCCACACGCAAACACCGGGCTCCACGGAGTGGGTGGGCATGGCCTGCACTGAGTAATTGGGGGATTCTGCACCATGCCTATTAATTGGTTCACATAATTTGTTTCAGAATATTATATTCCTCCTACAAATCCTAGGTGCTTCTTATGGGCAGGTACGTCTTATAGGGCGAATAATATGGTAACATGTTTAACCCTTTAAGTGCCAGCCTACCTGGAGTTTTTGTCACCCTTTGTTGCCAGACTATTTTGCACTATTATGCACTCCCCATGTTCAAATGTGATTTTTGGAGGGTTGAAGAGTCTGGGCTTTAACATGAAATGTCTTGTTTGTCATTGTTTAGGTGTATTCTCAATATTTTGGGGTGAAAAATGTGCAAAAAAAAAAAATCTATTTTTTACAATTTGTAGTGTTTTTTTGTAATAAAAAATATAAGTTTGTCAATAAAATCTTATTGCATGTAAAATCCCAATTTCTCCCGGTCACAGTGGTACCACATATGTATAGGTAGACACCCTTTCCTGCCCAGGAGACTCCCCCAAAATGAAACAGCGCTTTAGGGGATTTTCAGAAAAAATACAACTATGCTATGCGCTATGCAGTTTTTCCAGAAAACAACCCTTTACATTTGAAATACCCCCAACAAACGATATATTCTCTGGAAGTACACACCTCAAGCTTTCTAGGTGTACCAGGCTTGTTGATGTGCCCATAGTTTTCTGGAAGTAATCCCTCAATGTATTCTTTGGTTGCAAAGAGTTTCCCTAAAAAAGGATAAAAAACCAGAATCAAAGCCACATTTTCCTAAAAAAAACTATATACAAACAAGAAAAAAAGCAACATCCCCCGAACAGAACGATACCCAACATGCATAGCTACTGTCAAGGGAAGAGTTGCCAATCACTCCAAAGTAAAGCATGTGCGTAATGGTAATTTTACTTGAAAATTTCAGCTCTGCAGACAAAGTGCGCACCTTGAGTTTTTTCAACCAAAACAACCCTTTACTTTTGGAATATCCCCCATAAACAATATATTCCCTGAAAGTACACGTTAAGCTTTCTAAGTGTACCCAGCTTGTTGTAGTGGGCTCATCTTTCTGGAATAAATCCCTCAAAGAATTCTTTGGTTGCGCAGGGTTTCCCTAAAAAATTTATAAAAAAGCTGAATAAAAAACAACTTTTCCTAAAATATAAATATGCAAACCAGAAAAAACAAGCTAAGTCTGAAAGCGCAAGGTCCCCCAAACAGAACAATACCCAACATGCATAGCTACTTTTAACTCTTTTAATTGCCAGCCTACTTTTGCAGCAGAGTTTAGGCTTTAACATGAAATGTCTTGTTTGTAAATTTTATTTAGTTTTTTACAATATTATTTAAAAAAAATTTTTTTTAGAAAATTGACTCTTTTATTTTAAATAAAAAATGTATTTTATTAAATAAAACCATATTGCATGTGAAAGCCCCATTTCTACCAATTTGAACGGTACCACATATTTATCGGTAGCCCCCAGTTCCTGCCCAGGAGACCCCCCTAACTGAAACAAGTACTTTATAACATTTACAAATAAAATACAACTACCATCCACACTACAAAGGGTTAAATCGAGAAAAAAATGACATAGGGGACCCCATTTTTGGGGGGATTTTTAAGGGTTAAAAATAAAAAATAAAAATATAAAAAATGTAAAAATGACATGGGGTCCCCTTACCCAAAGTAACCAGCTATGCAGGGATTGTAGAAACAGGGCGCAGGGGCCAGCTTTTGTGGCCCTGCAGGCTGCAAGCCCGCATAGCGCGTGGCCACAGGCTCTCCTGCCCCCCCCGGGCTTTGGGGAGGCAGATAATGGGGGTGCTGGTGGGTTAATGGCAAGTCACCCGCTAGCCGCAGGTGACTTGCCATCCCACAGCCTTGTGAACTAGTATAGGGGTAATGGACCCCTTACCAGTTCACAAGGGGTTAAATGTAAAAAAATAAAGACACACACAAAGAGAAAAAAAATGATCTTTATTATTTTTTTTTTTACTGTACTCACCTCCGATCCTGCGTCCCTCTCTGCTGTCTCGCGCCGCTGTCATCTGATGACAGATGCCGATAGTGATCGGAGCAGAGCGGGTGAGAGGCTCACACCCGCCCTGCTCAGCGGTGGAAATGGGGGGGGGGCGGACGGTTTCGGGCCCCCTCCTGAAGACGGGAGACTATGGGGGGGGGGGATCGGATGCCCCCCCCCAGTAAGAGGAGACCTGCAGCTTCACATGGGTACCAGAGGTAAGTGTTTTTTTTTCTATTTTTAAACTAGCAGGGGGAAATGCCAGGCACGTAGTTTCTACGTGCTTGGCACTTAACGGTAGGAGAAGCAACCGCGTAGGAACTACGTGCTTGGCATTTAGAGGGTTAAAGGAGCACTAATGCACATTTTTTACAGAAACTTAGAATTAAATGGTACTTGGAATGAAGGTAAATGGTGGAGTGAGCAGTAAATGTGTGGTTAAAAAGTAATTCTATATTGTGCAGCTGTAGAGTGGCAGCTGCTGCAAATGCCGGCTGGGTGACGGGGCCGTTACCTGGGAGCAAACCAAATGGAATTGTGAGGGAGAACATCTCCCCGGAGCTGTGTGTGGAGATGAGCCATGCAAATTAATGGAGGGAAGGGGGGCAGAGGAGGGGGATGTGCAGAGTAAGGGGCGGAGTTTCAGTGACAGGCAGTGGGAACTTTGATAGCAAGGAGACAGCCAGAGGCAGTGGGGACTTGTTTATTGATAGCAAGGGGAGAGGCAGTCGGGACTTGTGTATTGATAAAGAGGAGACAGCCAGAGGCAGTGGGGACTTGTTTATTGATAGTAAGAGAGGCAGTCGGGACTTGTGTATTGATAAAGAGGAGACAGCCAGAGGCAGTGGGGACTTGTTTATTGATAGTAAGTAGAGAGGCAGTCGGGACTTGTGTATTGATAGAGAGGAGACAGCCAGAGGCAGAGGGGACTTGTGTATTGATAGTAAGTAGAGAGGCAGTCGGGACTGGTGTATTGATAGAGAGGAGACAGCCAGAGGCAGTGGGGACTTGTTTATTGATAGCAAGGGGAGAGGCAGTCGAGACTTGTGTATTGATAAAGAGGAGACAGCCAGAGGCAGTGGGGACTTGTTTATTGACAGAAGGGAGAGAGGCAGTGGGGACTTGTGTATTGATAGCCAGAGGCAGTGGGGACTTGTTTGTGGATAACAAGGGGAGAGGGAGTCGGGACTTGTGTATTGATAAAGAGGAGACAGCAAGAGGCAGTGGGGACTTGTTTATTGATAGTAAGTAGAGAGGCAGTGGGGACTTGTGTATTGATAGAGAGGAGACAGCCAGAGGCAGTGGGGACTTGTTTATTGATAGTAAGTAGAGAGGCAGTCCGGACTTGTGTATTGATAGAGAGGAGACAGCCAGAGGCAGTGGGGACTTGTTTATTGATAGTAAGTAGAGAGGCAGTTGGGACTTGTGTATTGATAGAGAGGAGACAGCCAGAGGCAGTGGGGACTTGTTTATTGATAGTAAGTAGAGAGGCAGTCGGGACTTGTGTATTGATAGAGAGGAGACAGCCAGAGGCAGTGGGGACTTGTTTATTGATAGTAAGTAGAGAGGCAGTTGGGACTTGTGTATTGATAGAGAGGAGACAGCCAGAGGCAGTGGGGACTTGTTTATTGATAGCAAGGGGAGAGGCAGTCGGGACTTGTGTATTGATAAAGAGGAGACAGCCAGAGGCAGTGGGGACTTGTTTATTGATAGTAAGTAGAGAGGAAGTTGGGACTTGTGTATTGATAGAGAGGAGACAGCCAGAGGCAGTGGGGACTTGTTTATTGATAGCAAGGGGAGAGGCAGTCGGGACTTGTGTATTGATAAAGAGGAGACAGCCAGAGGCAGTGGGGACTTGTTTATTGATAGTAAGTAGATAGGCAGTTGGGACTTGTGTATTGATAGAGAGGAGACAGCCAGAGGCAGTGGGGACTTGTTTATTGATAGCAAGGGGAGAGGCAGTCGGGACTTGTGTATTGATAAAGAGGAGACAGCCAGAGGCAGTGGGGACTTGTTTATTGATAGTAAGTAGATAGGCAGTTGGGACTTGTGTATTGATAGAGAGGAGACAGCCAGAGGCAGTGGGGACTTGTTTATTGATAGCAAGGGGAGAGGCAGTCGGGACTTGTGTATTGATAAAGAGGAGACAGCCAGAGGCAGTGGGGACTTGTTTATTGATAGCAAGGGGAGAGGCAGTCGGGACTTGTGTATTTATAAAGAGGAGACGGCCAGAGGCAGTGGGGACTTGTTTATTGATAGCAAGGGGAGAGGCAGTCGGGACTTGTGTATTGATAAAGAGGAGACAGCCAGAGGCAGTGGGGACTAGTTTATTCATAGTAAGTAGAGAGGCAGTTGGGACTTGTGTATTGATAGAGAGGAGACAGCCAGAGGCAGTGGGGACTTGTTTATTGATAGCAAGGGGAGAGGCAGTCGGGACTTGTGTATTGATAAAGAGGAGACAGCCAGAGGCAGTGGGGACTTGTTTATTGATAGCAAGGGGAGAGGCAGTCAGGACTTGTGTATTGATAAAGAGGAGACAGCCAGAGGCAGTGGGGACTTGTTTATTGATAGTAAGTAGATAGGCAGTTGGGACTTGTGTATTGATAAAGAGGAGACAGCCAGAGGCAGTGGGGACTTGTTTATTGATAGCAAGGGGAGAGGCAGTCAGGACTTGTGTATTGATAAAGAGGAGACAGCCAGAGGCAGTGGGGACTTGTTTATTGATAGTAAGTAGATAGGCATTTGGGACTTGTGTATTGATAGAGAGGAGACAGCCAGAGGCAGTGGGGACTTGTTTATTGATAGCAAGGGGAGAGGCAGTCGGGACTTGTGTATTGATAAAGAGGAGACAGCCAGAGGCAGTGGGGACTTGTTTATTGATAGCAAGGGGAGAGGCAGTCGGGACTTGTGTATTGATAAAGAGGAGACGGCCAGAGGCAGTGGGGACTTGTTTATTGATAGCAAGGGGAGAGGCAGTCGGGACTTGTGTATTGATAAAGAGGAGACAGCCAGAGGCAGTGGGGACTAGTTTATTCATAGTAAGTAGAGAGGCAGTTGGGACTTGTGTATTGATAGAGAGGAGACAGCCAGAGGCAGTGGGGACTTGTTTATTGATAGCAAGGGGAGAGGCAGTCGGGACTTGTGTATTGATAAAGAGGAGACAGCCAGAGGCAGTGGGGACTTGTTTATTGATAGCAAGGGGAGAGGCAGTCAGGACTTGTGTATTGATAAAGAGGAGACAGCCAGAGGCAGTGGGGACTTGAATTCCAATCTGTGGGAGTGCGCCTCATACCAGAGATGCTGAAGATGCAGTCACAGCTATTTACATCGCCATGAAAGACAAGAAAAAGGTGGGTTTTGTGGTGATCTGGGTGGCGTTTCACACAGTGGGGCATCCCGATTTGGGATTGAGGTCTTTTAGACTACAGGGTCGGCCCTCAGGGTTTTGTGCTGCTTTAATACCTCTATAAATACCTGCACAGTTTAGATTTTTTTTCAGTCAGTTTAGTTTATTTTGTAGAGATTATATATATTTAAGAAGTCACCTGGTGGTCTCATTACAGAAGCAGCTCACACACACACTCAGCTGTTACCGCCGGGTACAGCACCTGACTGAAAAAAGCTGCAGCAAGTTTACTGCAGCTGTTCCTAGGAGACCAGTGGGCTAAATTCTGCAGCTGTCTGCTCACTGAAAAAAAGCAGATCCCCCTATTCAGCAACTGGACTGAGCTATTTTGATTTTATAATTTAAAATGAAGGCATACATTTTTTCTTTTTCTATTGCCATATTATTTATATACGTATATGCTAGAAGTTATTGTGCAGCTTTTTTATTATTTATCTTTTTTAATGCAAATTTTTGCGATAGTACTTCTTAAAGTTACCATCATATTGTAGATTTTACATAATAATAACAATAATAATAATAATAATCTTGCTATACAGTATGCACAGTACTTGATATTTTTTGCTTTAACCATATATGTTTTGCTGTTAGACCTAGAGGTAGCTGTGTTCTGTGATAGCAAGCAGTGACCTATGGATTAGGCTATAATATTTGTTGTGTTTCTAAATATGTTAACATTTTACATTTTTAATACATATTTAAACCAGACAAAGAAATAATTTACAAAAAGTTATGGACAGTAATTTCTTTTAAGGTGCATGAGTCAAGAGAGGCAGCACACATTTGGCTTGATTCAGAGCCTCCCCCGATCTGACCTTGTTTTGTTCCGTTTTTCATAAGTCCCATTTTGATTCCGTTTGTCCCTGGGTTCACACATGATTCAGAGCCGCCGTCGGGAGACTTCCGTTAATGATCCGTTTCTGTGTCTTCAATCGGGAAGTGTTTTTTCCCCTCTCGGGTGCTTTCCGTGTCGTTGTGGGTTCCGTGCCCGTTCACAATGACGTTCCGTTTTTGGGTCCTTTTTACTGCGTTTTCCAATGTAGCTTCTTCCCATCTGTTTCCGTTTCCAGCCTGATTCTGAATGTTTTTCAAAGTATACTTACATTTCCACGGATTTCCTGTTGACAATCTGGGTCCACGCAAGCGCACATCCCTAGTCCTCCCTCAAGCTTTCCCTATCCAACAAACTGTCACTTTTAGCTCCACCAAAACTTCCCTTCAAATTATATTCTTCTTCTTCTTCCCTGTCTTTAATGCTTACCTTAATGTCTTCTCCTTCTTCTTCTTCCTAATCCTTGTCCCATATACTTACCTTTTGGGACATGTAACTGTATGGTCATGTTGTCCTAATGTACAAGTGCCATGAAAGAGAAGACACCACTCCAGTGTGTATGTTTTTTTTTAAAGACATTTTTAACAGAAAACAAAAATAAAAACTTGGCACATTTGTGGCTGTCACCCAGAAGGCTCTTCTTAATCTTGTTGCCCCAGTGAATATGCGATCTCCTGGATGTCGCCCACCAGCCTTCTCAAATGGGCCGTTGTCTTGCAGCTGTGAAGGTAAAACATCATGAGTTTAGCCTTGTAAGTCTTTATTGCTTAGCTAGGTGTTTGGGTTGGGGCCATTTTTAGGTTTAAGGTGGGCCTAAGTTTGTGAATTAATGTGTCTTGGCCCATGTTTTTGGGGTTTTGGGCAGGAGTTTTAACTACATGTATGATTTCAAAAAACAACTTACAAGGCTGGTGGCCAACAGGGCGTCTGGGGCGCAACCTCCTCCCTGGGTCCAGCCACTCGTCCACCTGTGAAGCTGTTTTGATCAAAAACACAAGGTTATTTACTCTTTGGCCCTCCTGAATGGCAGATTAGTTTAAGCTTGTATGCATCAAATCACTCACCTTCCCCAGGCACCTCTGGAGCTTGGCCTTGGCCCTCCACCATTCATGTTTATGGTCCTGCGACGTCATCATCTAAAAATAAAAATTGTGCACATTAGTATAGGTCTGTAGTGCATGTATCTGGACATGGGTAGGTTTGAGAGTCTTACCGGAGTCAGGTGGGAGTTGTGGCTGGTCGGACTCCCTGCCGTACGACTGTGCCCCCCCTGTACTGTCAGGTCCAGTGGCTGGTCGGAGTCACTGGCAGAGGAGGGGGTGGGCGTTGGCACTGGCGTGGCACCACCTATACTTTCCCCAGTACCTCCCAACACTGGGCTGTGTCTTCTGGTCCGGGTGGGGCGGAACCTATAACTCCATTCCTGCACTGCAATATAAACACAATCAGAAACACAGGCCCAGCCATGGCTAGTGTGAGTAGTGCATGTCATGTACCAAGACTTACCTGGGAAGTGCTGGACAAAGAACCGCCTCACCCGGGGCCTATGCCTCCTTTTCAAATCGGACTAGTGCTGGGTGATCTGGGTAAAAGTGTAGGTGGTGCCAGTCTTCCGGGCTATGGCTTCCACCACCACCAGTGGCAACGTCCTCTTCTCAAAGTCGCACGGCAGGTAGTCATAACGGTTGCGCAGCATCATCTGTCCAGAAAAGCACAATGGCAGAGCATTAGTGACACTACTAGATTACACACTCTCATCCACTATCTAAATCAAGTTTCTGAGCCTCATTGCTACTCACATGGGACTACTTAGTCTATCTGCCTCTAGGCTAGTGTGCTGCTGCGCACATGGCTCAAACTAACCTGTTCTAGTTGGTGCGGTTTGCAAGACAGTTTGTCCTCACTAATCTGGCCCTGCCATGGCTAATCTTTGTTGAGCGGCTTGTGTGCGCAAATAATCACACGCTCGCCTACTCACCTCCATAATGATTTTGTCCTGCTCCTCGGTGTATGTCGCAGGCGACATGTTTGGTTGTCTTCCTGATCAGGTTATGACGTGCCGCGCACGCCCTCTCGGGCAAACTATTTAAAGGTCAATGCACTCAGCTCTGTGTTGGTTACCATATGTTACCATATGTTGGTTACCATATCACTATGCCCAGGCCAAAAGGGAGCCGTCATACCCCAAAAAGCCCAGAGCAACATGCTCGCCGCACAGAGAGCCATCAGGAACAAAGAAGTCAAAGGGGGGATAAGCCAGCCACACAGGCTGCTCGGTCCAAACGCAGCAGCAAGGAGCCCTTGGCCCAGTCACCCCCACCTGCTAAATCATCCAGGGCTCACAAGGGCCACAAATCTCGAGCCACCCTGCAGCCTCCACCTCCTCCACCCAGAAAGCATGTGGGTAGCTCCAGTCACACCCCTAAGGGGAAGCGTAGGGCCCAAACCACTAGCCCACCCAGGCCAACCACCCCTCATCCTCGCCACTATGTCTCCCCAACTACCACCAGCCCGGAGTCAATTGGGAGCTCCACAGGTGACAGCTCGACAGGCACCCTGCCATTATCACCTAGCACCCCCCACAGTCCATCACAGTCACCCATCAGCCCAAGAAAACGAAACTACTCCCCAGACAGCCAGCCATCAATGTCGTCTGCTCCCGGGGAGACCAGACACCCATGTGGGCGGCAGATGCGACGTGGCTCACTTACAGCCCGTATCTGTGATGTTCAAAGCATGGCTGTAGCCACTGGTGTTTGTGAGCACTATGATGCCCTATTTGGGCGTCATTCAAAGTCAACCCCAAAGCATGCCAAGCAGGAGATTTGGGAGAACATCTGCCGGCAAGTGAATAGTGTTGGGTCTGTGAGGAGGGATGTGGAGCAAATTAAACGTAAGATTGGGGACCTTAAATATTATGGGAAAAAAAAAAAGACATGCGCCGCCAGCAGAGGTAACGCCGATTTAGAGTGTAAATGATTGGACAGGCTGCTTTGTAGCATGATGTAACACTTATTATGTGTGCTTTACTCTTCCCCAGCCTGCAGACAGGGGGTGGTATCCCTACTAAAATCCTCCTTACCCCAGCGGAGGAGCATGTGTTGACACAGACAGGAATGCCAGGTCCGGAGGTGAGTATAGTTTGACATTGTGACTTTGGAATGTGGACCAAAACATTTGTAGACTCCTTACAACATTCTGCTGCAGCCAAGGCCACGAGACCCTGTGGGCCAACATCCAACACACCAGCCCCAGCAAGTGCAGCCCCTGCTCTCCCCTACACATACCTCAGGGGCCCAAACCTATGCTGGCGTGGACAGTGGGCGCTCAACAGACTCTGCGGCCAGGCAGCCACCTGTAGCCCCTCCATCAGTACCAGACGCACCCACCCGTGCCAGTGGCGGCACCCAGCAACATCGCCATATCAGCCAGAGGAGGCATCTGCAGCTAAAGGAGGAAGCATGGCACCACGAGAACGTGGAGTTCGCGGCAAACACACAGAGGTATAATGAGACAGTGTGTTCCAAAGTAACCTCGATGTCACAACAACTAGAGGTTTTGAATCAAAATGTGTCCTGCCTGCTTGACGAAACCAGAGAACAAAGCAGGCAGATGGCGGAAATGGTCCAGCAATGGCAGTTAATCAATCAGAGCCTTGCTCATATTGCTGCTAACATGCAGCACCCCCATCCATCTACTTCCTCCTCCTACTCTACCTACCACTGAAGGCATGTGTTTAGGTAGGGATCCTGAGGAGCAGGACACACCACTACCCTAACCCAAAACACATGCCCTTCCACCAACCCACATTAACAGGCAAAAAAATAATCAACAATGTTTGTCACATTAGATTTAAATGTTTGAATCACAAAATAAAAAAGGCACACATTGTCCAAAAACAATGAAAAAACATTGTCCACAAGCTAGGACCGACCCACTTTGGGGGCCAGAGTAGGGAGGTGTGTAAACTTCAGAAATGGCTACAGCGTCATCAGGCAGGTCAGTGTATCTGGGAACCCGGCTACGGATGGCGAGGTTGTGCAGGACCACAATTATTTTGATAACCTTGGCCGGGTCATACTGAAGGGCCCCCCCAGTCTGGTCCAGACAACGGAAGCGTGTCTTCCACAAGCCAAAGGCACGTTCCACCACTGAGTGAGTCCTCCTATGTGCTGTGTTATACCGGTCCTGGGCCTGCGAGGATGGGTGGAGGATGGGGGGTGAGTGACCAGGGGAGCAAGGGATAGCCAGAATCACCTTAAAAAAAAAACACAGACAAAACAAATTAAGGACACAGCATAATCCAAACATACCCTGACAAATGGGCCACATATGTAGTGGCAGTCCCCATAACTAGCCTAGACATACAAACCTAAACACCAAAGCTATAAAGTGTATCTAAACAAGTACCATCCTGCTACTAACGAAGAGCCACAAGTACGTTACATGCTACTTACAAATACTGCATGTTAGGTTAATTAAAACAGGCAAGAACAGGGAGCAACAGACAGAGGGCTTAGGGGAAGTGGCTCATTAATGTGCTGCTTAGCATTCCAGCATTGTTGAACAGGGCCATAGGTCAGCTGTGCAGTATCAGTGCTAAGCACAGTTCTGATGAGGCACCATGCACATCCCCCCCAGCACACGCCTCTACAATGACTCTGGGATGCAACATAGCTAAGATGGCGCGGTTAGAAAGGTATAGTGGAGAATCACAAGCAAACCCATAGGAGGAAATACTGGTAAGTAATTGAGTGGAAACTTCTACTGTTTCATTGGAGTGTCTAACAGATTAGTGGGTACAGGCACAGACCAATCAGAAAATTCATGCTGGACGGCCACACCAATTTGTTAGCACTTACCCAGTAGCCATCCGCCAGACATATCTCCAGATTGAAAGCGAACAAAGAGGCTGGAGTTCCTCAAAATGTGCGAGTCGTGTGTGGACCCAGGGAAGGCAGCAAATATACTCAAAAATTGCAGGTCTGGCCCGGACACTGCCTGCACATTGATCGAGTGTCCCATCTTCCTGTTCCTGCAATAGCACAATATAACAGGAATTAGTGGCCCAAAAAGGGCCAACACAATAAAAAAGATGCATTCACATAAGCAATATTTAAAACCACTGGATGTTTGGCATACACAGGATGTAGGTCTGCTTTCAGCCATTGAAACCTACTCCACATTGGCCAAATGTAAATGTATGTGCTACATGGCAGACACATGCTGACCTAAACCACATACCTGAACAGATATTCCTGCGCAGCTGGCGGCACCAACGCAACGTGTATACAATCAATGGCACCCATGACGTTGGGCATGTTGGCTATATTATAAAAGCCCAGCTTAACTGCATTCCAGGCTACCACTGTGTCAGGGAAAAAGATGTATTTTGGAGCCAGGGTAGCCATGCCATCCAAAAACTTGTTAAGGCTGCGGCTCAGCGTAGACTGGGACATCCACACGGAGAAGGCACCCAGTCTCTGGAACGAGCCGTTTGCCAAAAACTGCAGGCAGCCAACCAATTTGGTCATACCTGCAATTGCATGCCCCTTCCTTGTGGTGCGGGCTAACCATGGCCGCAGCTGCCTATACAAGTCCTGGAGAGAAACACGGTTAAGGCGGGTGAGCTTGAATAGCTCCACGTCATGCATGCCATCGATGTCCAGACGTGTGCGGTGCAGCCTGGTTTCTGCCAGGCTCAAGAGAACCAGGCCGTGTAGCTGTCGGCGTTGATGATCGCGCACAGCAGACTGCATGACTGAGAGACGGGATGCATATACGGCTGCTAACACTGGCCAGTTGAGCGCCCACACCCTCGTTATATTGGGCTGATTTCAATCGGAAATCAAGGCTCGGAATCAGTTAAAAAAACGGACCAATCACGGACAAGTCCGTTTGCACGGAGTCCGGCCTCTTGCGAGCCGACATACGAAAGGCGCATGCCGGAACATGCGCAAACACGCACACAAAAAGCAACGGAGCACCCTTTAATTCCCCGACCACAGCCCAAAACCAACGGCAAAACGTACGGGATATTTATATGAGGAAGGGCACAGGATGTTGCCTGAAATGCGTAATATGTGAACTTTTATTCTTGGAATGGAAACCATGTAACTTTTAACTTGACCAATAAACTGAGAAATTTTGAAGGAACACTTGAGTGCTGGACAATGGAAATTTTTCATGTATATGGACCTTGCTGGTGAGTCCTGAGCCCCAGTGCATCTGTGGAAGCTGCAGTGGGATTGAGCTGGCCGTCTACACTTTCAAAAACGTACGGGATAGCTGAACGAGGAGGCTCTGCATCAGGCCAATTGTGCAGACACTTTCTAAATGTTGAAACCAGACCAAATTTCATATCTGGCATGGTTATCATGATTCCTAAGGTGCATCCTGTTTTGGGATGCTTCACAGTCGGAACAAGCTAGCCTAAACTGTCCAGATGCATGGAACAGTCACACTGTAAGGCATTGTGTCCCACTGTTCCTCTAAAACCTCCGGGACACCTAAATGTCTGACTTTGCTAACTTTATGGGGAAAAATGTCCCACCAAATCTTGTCAATTTACAGTCCAGACCATTAGCTGAAAAGCATTGTGGAATATATCGATTGGCTGAGCACTAGGTCAATCACCAGCATCCATAACAAACCAGAGAAATCCAAGTTAGGTCTCTAGGGGCAGGGATACACCTACTTACACACAGAGACGCTGCTTAGAATTCAGCAGAAATTTGTTTCTCAAAAGACTGTGGATAAGCCACACCCCCAAATCACATCGCCACCACATATTATCTTGTAAATGGTCAGTTGCAAACTTTGAGTAACTTTTGAGAATGTTAATACCCTGTTTTGGATTTGGTCCTTCAAAATAAGCAGTTTTCAGTTTTTGGTTGAGCAGGCTGCTCATCCATTTTTGGATGTTTTGAACATTTTTTATTTCTATTTTACTAGGTAGGACAGTTAGGGCTAGACCCCCACTTGAGCAGCATACCCACCTAGCCACGATCCACCACTGAAGTCAAAGGCCCTTTTGGCCTAAATACCGATAAGGACAACTATATTGTTTCTTATCAGTTATTGTACTCCCACAAAGAATATTTCTCCTGTTTGGTTATTGGTGACAGGAAGTATACGGAAAATTAATTGACTCAGAATATAGATTTTCTGTAGTAGTAACACACGACTTGTCAATGTGATTAATGGTGGTTTTGCTTGGTTAATATCTCTGCTAAAGTAGAGATTCCTATTAAGTAGAGTGACAGCTCTGTTTCTTAGTAAAATATTCAGGAATCAGTATACATACTACATAATAAGCACAGTAAAAATTATAATAAATATAAATTGTCTTAACCTACCTTAGTCCCTGTTGTTGGAACCAGCCCTACTGCTCCCATGTATGTGCTCCCAATCGTTTTAATTTTTTCAATATCTCTATAGCATTCCTTTTCCATGAGCTGTAGCAAAATAAACCTACATTAAAACATCATGATGCTAATAAAATGTTAATTTACATGTAAAATAACTGTTGACTCATTCATGGAAAAATTGTATTCTACTCTTTAAATGAAGTCAAAGTATGTCACTTACTGGCCTAATATTAAAGTATCATCTTTATAATTTATAGAAAAGAGATATCCCTGGCCAGTCCTGTTTCTGCCTTTCACTCAAGGCAAGCGATAATAGTGTTCTGCACTAGTGGCGCAAAAACAAGTTGAAACCTGTTTTACCCAAGAAATATGATCACAGAGTAATAGACATACACATTTGGCAGAATAACGCTACCTGGGGCTTCTTCAGATTTCCTGGGGTTAGCACTTCCCTGATTACACAGCGAGCAAGTAAAAAACATGAATAACGTAAAATACAACTGGTTAACTGTGGGGCTGGCACTTTAAAAGACACACAGCAAATGTTTCTGCCAAACAACACAACAATTCTTGGAAGTATTGCACAAACCCTGTGGCACATTAGAAACCCAAGTACCCCAAATGTAAATCCACACTGTTATGTAAAAGCTAAAAAAACGGGGGCCCCATGCACACCATACACCCCAACAAACACAAACACACAGCTGCTGCTGGCCAGCCAGTAAAGTCCCTGAATTTTAACAATTCTCGGTTCCTTGAGATTGTCTTCAAATCTTATGTGACTTGAACCTTCACCATAAAGTGCTCCAATCTGGCTGTAAACTGCAGTATGTCTATCCGAAGCAAATGTATACAGAACCAGGCCTGTATGGTCTCACATCAACATAGGGCCAGCGTGTCCACTGGATGGACGGCCTGACCATGACCCCCTTCACATGCTGACTCCAGCAGCTTTGAATCTCGCCACACCGATGGTCTGCAGTCACGCTGCCAGTTTACACATACACTAAGGCCTGTGCCGGTGATCAATTAGAGAGCAATGGTAGAGTGGAGGTGGCAGGGCGGGCACTGGGCCTTCCCTATGTGGATGTGTGGCCATTCAGGCCTTGCTCTGCAAACATTTGCGTTGGACAGAGATACTGCACTTTAAAGCCAGATTATGACACATTGTGGTGAAGGTTCAAGTCACTTTACAACCTCGGGTTCAGTTCAGTGTCTCTACTGGCCAGCCAGGAGCAGCGATATGTGTGTGTGTGGGGAGGGGGAGGTGTGCATCGGAGGCCCCCATTAGCTTTTACACAAAGTTGTGGTTTTATATTTGGGGTACTTGTGTTTGTAATGTGCACAGGGTTTGTGCAATACTTCAATTTAATTGTGTTTTTTGGCAGAAACATTTGCCATGTGCAAGCCCCACAGTTAACCAGTTGTCTTCTACGTTATTCATGTATGCTATTGTGGTTAGTGTGTCGCACGGATGGTTTTTAGTGCAGTGCACATAACCTGAGAAGTGGGATCTTCCATTTTTTTAATTAACATTCATGAAACATGTAAAACACACTTTCTTAGATATTGCACTGTAATTCAACTTCAATCAATGTTTTGGGTCAAATGGTGCTACTTCACTGTTCACAGGCAGAGTGGCCTTACCCTTCAGTTTAGTCATAGGAAAATTAAAATCAATGGACAGAAATCAGAAAGTATTATTATGACTTAAATAGTTACAAAATACAGGGTTCCTGTGTTAGTAATACCATTGTTTTCTGTGACACCTATTGGTTTTGTCACATCAGACAAGAAATGAGGCTACAGTGTCACAACTGGACTGCAAACTATTTACCACTCTATTTAAACTAAAGATATGCTTGAGTAGAACCAGGATCACAGGTATGTATCACAGGACTGGTTTCACCAAAACGTGACTTATTTTACTACCTCACTTCATACTTAGACTCATTTAGTATTTAATATAGTATGGGTAACTTCTACTTTAAATCAACATATAATAAAGTGTGAACAAATTATTATTTTTTAAATCATATTAAAATTGAGGTTGGACACTATTATATAGAGCTGTTCACCCTTGCTCTTTATATGCCCTACAAGTCAGTATTACATAAGTCTCACAGTATGATTTAAACTCCTGGTCCCATGCCTAAATCTAAAAGAAAGAACAAGCAATCACAACAAACTGTGCACTATGTCCCAGAATGTACTTATATGGAGGGTGCATAAAAATCCATTTTTGTAATTGTAAATTTTTCCCACAACCCTTAATTATAGGATAGAAGTGTGAAGAATGTAGGGCAAGACACTCAAAACAGTATCTGTCCAAAAGCATGGGGGAACTAGAGGGAAAAGTAGAAACTTCTTCCACTATGAAAGAAAACAGTGGTCTAGATAAGAATGTCTTATCTTGCTAATAGGGTGGTGACTAGAGATGAGCGAACTTTTGAAACATTCGATTCGACTGATTCGCCGAATTTTCCGACAAAAATCGTTTCGACCCGAATTTATTCGCGACGAATCGCTATTAAAAACGGCTATTTCTGAGCCTCCTAGAGCCTCAATAGGGTTGTAAACCATTCTGCCTTGCTGTAACACGCATAGGATGCGTGCTGGGTTAGTTAAATAATACTTTAAATAAATATCACATGCAGATCAGAGGCATCGCTAATAGAATCGCAGAGCGGCACAATTGCAGAGAGTTGAAGTGGCATCACTATGAGGGGCAGGAGCCCAAACATTGCTTTAAAGAGACACTGGAGTTGGCTGCAGGAGGCCAAAAATTGGATGAATCACACCCTGGAGTTGCAAGCAGCAGCAGGAGCCCAAACATTGCTTTAAAGGGACACTGGAGTTGGCTGCAGCAGGAGCCCAAAAATTGACTGACACACCCTGGAGTTTCAAGCAGCAGCAGCAGCAGCAGCAGCAGGAGCCCAAACATAGCTTGAAAGAGACACTGGAGTTGGCTGCAGGAGCCCAAAGATTGGATGAATCACACCCTGGAGCTGCAAGCAGCAGCAGCAGGAGCCCAAACATAGCTTGAAAGAGACACTGGATTTGGCAGCAGGAGCCCAAAATTGGATGAATCACACCCTGGAGTTGGCAGCAGCAGCAGCAGGAGCCCAAACATTACTTTAAAGAGACACTGGAGTTGGCAGCAGGAGCCCAAAAATTGACTGACACACCCTGGAGTTGGCAGCAGCAGCAGCAGGAGCCCAAACATTGCTTTAAAGAGACACTGGAGTTGGCTGCAGGAGGCCTAAAATTGGATGAATCACACCCTGGAGTTGCAAGCAGCAGCAGGAGCCCAAATTGGCTGAAAGAGACACTGGAGTTGGCAGCAGCAGGAGCCCAAAAATTGACTGACACACCCTGGAGTTTCAAGCAGCAGCAGCAGAAGCCCAAACATAGCTTGAAAGAGACACTGGAGTTGGCTGCAGGAGCCCAAAGATTGGATGAATCACACCCTGGAGTTGCAAGCAGCAGCAGCAGGAGCCCAAACATAGCTTGAAAGAGACACTGGATTTGTCAGCAGGAGCCCAAAATTGGATGAATCACACCCTGGAGTTGGCAGCAGCAGCAGCAGGAGCCCAAACATTACTTTAAAGAGACACTGGAGTTGGCAGCAGGAGCCCAAAAATTGACTGACACACCCTGGAGTTGGCAGCAGCAGCAGGAGCCCAAACATTACTTTAAAGAGACACTGGAGTTGGCAGCAGGAGCCCAAAAATTGGATGAATCACACCCTGGAGTTGGCAGCAGCAGCAGAAGCCCAAACATTACTTTAAAGAGACACTGGAGTTGGCAGCAGGAGCCCAAAAATTGGATGAATCACACCCTGGAGTTGCAAGCAGCAGCAGCAGCCCAAACATTATTTTAAAGAGACACTGGAGTTGGCAGCAGGAGCCCAAAAATTGAATGAATCACACCCTGGAGTTACAAGCAGCAGCAGGAGCCCAAACATTACTTTAAAGAGACACTGGGGTTGGCTTTTGGAGCCCAAAAATTGGATGAATCACACCCTGGAGTTGGCAGCAGCAGCAGGAGCCCAAACATTACTTTAAAGAGACACTGGAGTTGGCAGCAGGAGCACAAAAATTGAATGAATCACACCCTGGAGTTGCAAGCAGCAGCAGCAGGAGCCCAAACATTACTTTAAAGAGACACTGGAGTTGGCAGCAGGAGCCCAAAAATTGGATGAATCACACCCTGGAGTTGCAAGCAGCAGCAGGAGCCCAAACATTACTTTAAAGAGACACTGGAGTTGGCAGCAGAAGCCCAAAAATTGGATGAATCACACCCTGGAGTTGCAAGCAGCAGCAGGAGCCCAAACATTACTTTAAAGAGACACTGGGGTTGGCAGCAGGAGCCCAAACATTACTTTAAAGAGACACTGGAGTTGGCAGCAGCAGCAGCAGGAGCCCAACTCAGGGTTGTGTCAGAGGAACCTACCGACCCTAGAGTGGGGGTCTCAGACGTAACTTGTGATGATGTTGTTGATGAGCGCGTTAACCAATCTACCTGCAGATGCATTACTGGTGGAGACACGACCGCTAGCAGATACTGGCAGACCAGGTCTCTCACCGTGACTCCTGCTGCCACTCGCCCCTAGTCTGCTGCGACCTCTGCCTGCTGAATCTTGGCCTCTGCCACTCCTCTTTGAACATCCTGGCACTTGTCTGCCTGACATTTTTATGTATTTGCTTATTTAGTATAAACAGATAGGGTTCAATGTGCAGTTTTGCGGTGCCCTGCGGCCTGGTTTATTAAAAGCAGTCAAAAACAAATGGGATGCCCCCACAGCAGACCTGAGATCAGTATATATGCACAGCAACAGTGTCTAAGCAGGCTCATACAGGCCAAATTACTTTAAATAAGTTTGCAGCTTAGAGTAAATACAGAGGCTAATGGTATGTTACAGAATGGGATGCCTCACAGCAGACTTGAGATCAGTATATATGCACACAGCAACAGTGTCTAAGCAGGCTCATACAGGCCAAATTACTTTAAATAAGTGTGCAGCTTACAGAAAATACAGAGGCTAATGTGATGTTACAGAATGAAATGCCCCCAAGCAGGCTTTAGAACAGTATATATGAACAGTAAAAGTGGATAAGCAGGCTCCAACAGGCCAAATTACTTTAAATAAATGTGCAGCTTAGAGTAAATACAGAGGCTAATGTGATGTTACAGAATGGGATGCCCCCAAGCAGGCTTTAGAACAGTATATATGCACAGTAAAAGTGGATAATCAGACTCATACAAAAGTATGAACGGAAGACCAAGTAGCAGCCTTACAAACTTGTTCAACAGAAGCCTGGTGCTGAAAAGCCCAGGATGCACCAACAGCACGAGTAGAATGCGCAGTGACCCTAAAAGGGGAGTCCTCCCCTTAGCAGAATAGGCCCCAACAATGGCCTGGCGAATTCATTTACTAATGGTAGACTTGGCGGGCGCCAAACCTTTCCTGGGCCCGCAGGGCACCACGAAAAAGGCATCCGTCTTGCGGAAAGAAGAAGTAGTCACCAAATAGTACTTAACACAGCGAACCACATCCAAATTGTGCAAAACCCTCTCCTTGTCATTGCTAGGCTTAGGACACAAGGAAGGGAGAACAATATCCTGATTGAGGTGGAAAGCAGAAACCACCTTAGGAAGGAAATCTGGCTTAAAGCGAAAGACCACCTTGTCCTGGTGTCTTTCAAAGTAAGGGGCCTGAATCGACAGAGCCGCCAACTCAGAGACACGCCGAACAGAGGTAATAGCCACCAAGAAGGCAACCTTCTGAGTGAAAACAGAAAGAGCAATAACCTGTAACGGCTCAAAAGGAGGACCCTGGAGAGCCGAAAGAACCAAATTCAAATCCCAAACAGGAACCATAGCCTTACGAGGGTGTCGAACATGAGTGACCCCCTGGAAAAAAGTCTTAACCAGCGGGTTTTTCTTTGGAAGAAAACAGACAGAGCAGAGACCTGCCCTTTCAAGGTACTAAGCTGGAACCCAAGATCCAGACCGTGCTGAAGAAACTCCAAAATCCTAGGGATCGAAAACACCCTGCAAGGCAAGGCCCTAGCCTCACACCAGTCAATATAGGACCGCCAAGTCCTATAGAAAATGCCAGAAGAGGACCGCTTCCTAGCTCTAATCAAGGTCTGAACCACAACCTCAGACAAACCTTCCTCCTTCAGAATGAAGGTTTCAGCAGCCAAGCCGCCAAAGCCAGCGTTGGAAAATTGTGATAAAGTAGTTGACCCTGAGATAACAGATCCGGAAACATGGAAAGCCGGTACTGATCCACCGCCAGCCTTACAACGTCTGCGTACCAAACCCTTCTTGGCCACCTTGGAGCCACCAGAATTGCTGGTGCCCCTTCCAGAGCCAGTTTGCAAACTGAGTGGTTGGGAGACCACTCTCCTTGGCGAGAGGACCCCCTGCTCAGGGAGTCCGCCTCCGTGTTCTCCACTCCCGGAATGTAGATTGCCAAAATGCAAGGAACATTGCTCTCCGCCCAATGCAGGACCAGAGAGACTTCCCTGAGGGCACTCCTGCTGCGAGTCCCTCCTTGGTGATTGATGTAGGCAACCGCCGTCCGATTGTCTGATCGAATCTGAACCGGAAGACCCTGTAAGTGTGACGTAAGCCGTGATAGGACAAGCCGGATGGGGTTGTGAGCCTCCTGAGGACCCCACACCCCGCTGAACTAATGACTTATCCAGAAACCTCCCCAGCCCGACAGGCTGGCATCCGTGGTAACCGCCTCCCAGCCAGAAAGGAACCAGAAAGGACCTGCCCCTCAACAGGTTGCTCGACTCCAGCCACCACCGAAGGGACTGCCGAACCCTGGGAGACATCCTGAATGGCTGATCCAATGACAGCGGACACCTGTCCCAATGCGTCAATAGATGAAGTTGAAGAGATCTCATGTGAAACTGCGCAAACGGGACCGCCTCGAAGGAGGCCACCATCAATCCCACCAGTTTCATCCCCTGTCGGATAGAGGGGCAAGGATTGGCCAGAAGAAGATCCTGAATCCCCTGCACCTTGGTCTGGGGTAGAAACACTCTGGCCTGAATGGTATCCAGATTCATGCCCAGGAATGAAATCACCCATGATGGCGAGAGAGAGGATTTGGGGCGGTTGATCACCCACCCGAACCTCTCCGGGGTCGACACCACCTGGTGGGTGTCCAGCTCCGCCTGACGGAGGGAAGAAGCTGAAATCAATAGGTCGTCCAGATACGGCACAATGCGAATTCCTTGAGCTCTGAATAGGGCCATTATGCCCGTCAGAACCTTGGTGAAGACCCTCGGGCTACAAACTGAAAATGTTGATCGTCCACCGCGAACCTGAGGAATCTCTGATGCGCTGGAAAAATTGGAACATGCAAATACGCATCCTTGATGTCTATGGATGTCATGAAATCCCCTTGACGAAGGGAATTGATGGCCGAGTGCAGAGTCTTCATGCGGAACTTCTTGGTTCTGATGAATCTGTTGAGGACCTTGAGGTCCAGAATGGGTCTTACAGAACCTTCTTTTTTGGGGACCGTGAAAAGATTGGAGTAGAAACCCCTGCCTCTCTCCAACGGAGGCAGCGGGCATACAACTCCCATGTCCAGAAGGTTTTTCACTGCTAACAGGAGCCCCTGTGCAGCCTGAGGGTCCAAGGGCACCCGAGACCTTAAAAATCTTGGAGGAGGCCAGTACTCGAACTCCAGTTTGTACCCGGAGGAGACCACTTCCAAGATCCAATTGTCTGTGACCTCCCGGGCCCAGACCTGGAAGAAGAGCCGCAGCCGTCCCCCCATCCGTGCGGGTGAGGGCGCCCCTTCATTGCTGAGCTGGTTTACCCGCAGGCTTGGGCATGGAACCCCAGGCAGAAGCGGGACGGGCCCGACCTATGCCCCTGTTCCAGGAAGAGCCTCTGACACCCGAGAAGACCAAACCTCTGCCAGCTCTGGCACCTCGAAAGGAAGGATTGAAAGAGCCTGCCCCCCGAAAGGGACGGCGCTGTTTCTTCCGCTGAGGTAACTTACCTCCCTTTGCCACAGCATCCAACTTATCTCCAAACAGCCGCGTACCCAAGAAGGGAAGAGCTGTGAGCGATTTCTTGGCCGCAAAGTCCACCGTCCACTGACGGAGCCAAACCGATCGGCGTATGGCCACCAATAAGGCTGAAGTCCTACTACACATAACAATAGTGTCTTCCATAGCAGCCAAGACAAAATCCATGAACAATTCAAATCTTTTAAGCGTAGTGAACTCAGCGCTGGCCAGATCAAGGTGAGCGTCATTTAACCAGTCCCTAATCAGAGACCTAGCAGCCACCGACACTAGCGCAGATGCACAAATAGGCCGCAAGGCAGAGTCAACACTGGCAAAGGCATGGCATGCCATCTGATCAAGGCGCCTATCCTCACCATCCTTTAGGGAAGTGAAGTCTGGGGTGTGAAGCCGGAGGAGTTGGTCAACCCCAAAACTGGCGCATCGACCTCGGGAGGAGAAGCCCAGCGCTTAACCGCTTCCACCGGGAAAGGATACTTCTTATCCCATCCCTGAGGAACGCCGGGAAGCCGACTAGGTTTCTCCCATTCCCTAAGGATCAGTGCATCAAAATGACCCTGGGTAGGGAACTCCAAACGAGGCTTGTGGGCCCCAAAAAATTCCCCCTTCTTGAGAGGGGGCGCCTCAGGCGGCGCAATATCCAAAACCTCCAAGAGATGTGACAAAACCGTGGCCGTGTCAACAGCATCCCCCAGCGCCTGCCCAACATCAGCCTCGCCAAACCGTACATCGTCAGCCTCTGACTCCTCATACAATTCCCCATCCTCTAACAGGGATAATCCGACATATCAAATGAATCATCATCAATATCCCAAGACGCCTGGACCGACGACAAATGTCTCTTTTTAGCCTGGGCCTTCTTGCCCACCGCGCTAACCATAAATTTCTAGATGCTGGCCAACCTAGCACAAACATCAGAATGCGACTCCCCGCTGGCACCAATGGCACTTGGGGTACGGATAAGGCGGGGAGGGGAAGGCGATGAAGCGGGGGGCACCAACCCAGAAGGCTGGGCACCCGACTGCCGAGATATGGCCTTTTGTGCAAATGGTATACAAATAAGCACATTCTCACCCGTAAGGGGTGCCCCACAACCCACACATGGCCGGGATTGTCCCAGAGGGAGCCCGAGCCGGGTATCCTGCGGAGCCTCCATATGGTGATTCTTAAGCAATAAGCAACCTGGGATGCCCCTTAAAAGTCCCAGTAGGAGGATTTGTGGTGATCTATTTTAAGACTAGGGACCCCAGGACCAGGAGGATCCCCTTATCATGCACATATACGATGCAATCTGTAACACACAATGAAGGCATCATAAGTCACAATCACCTCAAAATATATATAAAATTACATATATCTCCATATATACCTATATACACACATGCGAGAAAAAAGGAGGCCCCCCTGCTAAAGAGGGGCCGCCGCATAAGCTAAGGAAGTGGCCAACAGGCCCTTACCGGCCAGGAGCACGCAGGATCAGCCACAGCAGCACCAAGATGGCCCCCGGAGAAGAGCTTCATGAGAAGAGGAGGAAGAGAAGGGGGGGGGCCAGCGCAGAACGCGCACTCGCCAGGCCACGCCCCCCTCCCAGCAACGCAGATCCCAGCCATGGGCTGGCCCGCAGCATTGCGTCAAACGAGGGGGCGGGGCTACCGCGGCCGGGCCGAGAGCCCGGCCCCTCCCCCTCCCCGAACAAAGCCTGAGGGGGAGAAGCTCCCCAGGCTGAATGTAGGAGGCCAGTACAGTTATGGCCCCATGTACAAGGCAAACACCTGTCAGCACCAACACAAGTGAAAACACTCACATACACACAGTGTCACACACACATAAGACCATCCGAGTATAAAGGCCAGCCAGCCCCCCCCTAGAGGGAAGTAAGGGACCCGGAAGGTGGGAATCCCAGCCAGAATCTGGCCATAGGAATGAAAGGGACAGGACATCCCACACCGGGATCACCAAACCCGGGCAACCGCCTACCCCTTGTAATGGGGTCTCACGGTAGAGCAAGGCCCCTTGTACACCCATAAGGTGCTACCTACCCTCACCAGGACCCGCAGCCAAGGCTGGGAGGCTCAAATAGGGATCATTTAGGAAAGGTCCTGGCAGCAATAGGGACGAAAATGGCCGGGCGCGAGCCCGGCTTACCTGCAAGTAAGAGACGTCTTCATCTTCTGTCTTGCTCGCCTTCCTGCAGAGAAGAAACTGGGAATTGGTGGGAGGTCCCAGGTATTTATGGACTGGGAGGAGCTCCTTTTTTGCATTCATCTCTGCAGAAGTTCGCTACTCTACTGGAGAATAACCCAAATGTCATGAGGAGTTGAAGCGGAGTGTATGTCACACTTGGAATATAAACATATTTGCAATTTATATTTAAGAGCAAACATACAGGGAGCTGTATCTCAGGAATAAATTAATTGCCATAAATAATAAACAGACATAATAATACTAAAACCTGAGTAATTTATAATAATACAATTCTGTGATTACTCACCTGTAGAATTGGTATTATATGTATACAGCACATCCTGTTCCAGAAGATATTCCTTACACTTGGGTTATACCTCCAGTAGATGGTGCTGGACTGCAGAGACAGAAAAGTGGCTCCTCCCGGCCCCATATATACCAGGGACCTCCCACAAAATCCCCAGTATTGAAAAGCAGTTAAAATGAGACCGGGAGAACTATAACCATTATATGAAAATGTGAACATAAGAACAATCACCATAAAGAGGTAAGTAAAGATAATGATAACAAGGGTGGGGTGGAACAGGACATGCTGTATACATATAATACCAATTCTACAGGCGAGTAATCACAGAATTGTATTATTCTAAGTATACAGCACGTACTGTTCCAGAAGATATTCCTTACACTTGGGACATCCAATAGCAGTGTCCATAAGGTAGGGTGGGATCCCCAAAAGTAACAGCAGACAGTTTAAACCACTGCCGCCTGCAGAACCTTGCAGCCAAAAGCAGCATCAGCTGAGGCCCTAACATCAACCTTGTAAAACTTTGAAAAAGTATGAACAGAAGACCAAGTAGCGGCCTTGCAAACTTGTTCAACAGAAGCCTGGTGCTGAAAAGCCCAAGAGGCACCAATAGCACGAGTAGAATGAGCAGTAAGGCGGAAGGGAGGCTCCATCCCCTTAGCACAGTAGGCCTGTATCACAGCCTGACGTATCCACGTACTGATAGTGGACTTAGCTGGAGCCAGACCTTTCTTAGGTCCAGACGGAAGCACAAAAAGAGCATCAGTCTTCCTGAAGGATTCAGTAGCCACCAAATAGAACTTCAGAGTTCTGACTACGTCCAAAGAATGTAAAACCCTCTACTTTGGGTTACTGGGATTAGGACACAGAGAAGGCAAAACAATGTCCTGATTGAGATGAAAGGCAGAAACAACCTTAGGCAGAAAATCTGGCTTAAAACGAAACACCACCTTGTCCTGGTGTCTCTCAAAATAAGGAGGATTGATGGAAAGCAAAAAGACCACCTTAAGCGTGAGAAAGGACAAAGGAGCCCCTTGCAATGGCTCAAAGGGAGACCCCTGCAGGGCAGATAAGACCAAGTTCAAGTCCCAGACTGGTAAAATAGGCTTACGTAGGGGACGCACGTGAGTAACCCCCTGGAAAAAGGTCTTGACCAGGGGATGCTGAGCAAAGGATCTTTGGAAAAAAATAACCAAAGCGGAAACATGGCCTTTCAGAGTACTGAGCTGAAGACCCAGATCCAAACCATGTTGCAGAAACTCTAGAATCCTAGGAATGGAAAACACACGACAGGGAAACGAGTTAAACTCGCTCCAGTCAATGTAAGTACGCCAAACCCTGTAGTAGATGGAAGAAGAGGACCTCTTCCTAGCCCTGATCATGGTGTTTACAGGTAGCCCTTTCTCCATCAAGATGGAGGTTTCAACAGCCAGGCCGTCAAAGCCAGCGTTTGTAAATTGGGGTGGCGTAGGTGTTCCTGAGTGAGCAGATCTGAAACCCGTGGCAGGGCGTACTGATCTACTGCCAACTGCACGATGTCTGCAAACCACACTCTTCTTGGCCAACAGGGGGCCACCAGGATGGTTGGCACCCCTTCCTGAACTATCTTGCGCAGCACCCTGCCCAGCAGTGGAAACGGGGGAAACACATACAGGAGCTGGAACCTCGTCCAAGACATTGCCAGGGCATCCGTGGCCAAGGCCAGAGGATCCTGGGACAGAGAGACAAAAACTGGAAGCTTGTGATTGTGACGGGACGCAAACAGATCCACATCCGGCTGACCCCAGCGGTGGCACAGGGAGCGAAATACCCTGCTGTTGAGGGACCATTCTACCAGACGAGAGAGTCTGCGTCCAGATTCTCCACCCCCGGGATGTACACAGCTGAGATGCAGGGAACATTTTCCTCCACCCAGGACAGTATCAGGGACACTTCCTTGAGGGCCCTCTTGCTCCGGGTCCCTCCCTGATGACTGATGTAGGCAACCGCCGTCCTGTTGTCCGAGCGGACCTGAACAGCCCGACCCCTCAGGTGTGGGGTTAAGTGGGCGAGAACCAACCTGATCGCCCTCAATTCCAGAATGTTGATAGGGGCATGGGCCTCCTGAGGGCCCCACTGACCCTGGAATTTCAGGGACTTCCAGAATCCCCCCTAACCTGTCAGACTGGCATCCGTGGTGACAGTCTCCCAGCAGGGGGCTAGAAAAGACCCACCCCCCAGCAGGTTCTTTGAGTCCAGCCACCACACTAGAGACTGCCTGACCAGAGGGGACAAGACAAACACCCGATCCAGGGACACAGGGTCCCGATCCTATACTGACAAGAGGTGAAGCTGGAGAGGCCTCATGTGGAACTGAGCATATGGAACCGCATATGGAACCGCCTCGAAGTAGGACACCATCAGGCCCACCAGCTGCATTCCCTGCCTGATGGATGGATGAGGACAAGACAGCAGGAGCTGAGCTTTCTCTTGAAGGACCTCCACCTTCTGCTAAGGAAGAAAGATCTTGACCTGAGCTGAATCCAGAATCATGCCCAGAAAAGACTTCACCATGGAAGGAGACAGGGAAGATTTGGGGTGATTGATCACCCAGCCGAATGATTCCAGTGTGGACACCACCCGCTGAGTGTCCAGCTCTGCCTGATGGAAGGACTGAGAAGCGATAGGCATGTCGTCCAGGTAGGGAAGAATGCGAATGCCCTGAGATCTCAGCAGAGCCATCACTCCTGCCAGCACCTTGGTGAATACCCTGGGAGCCGAGGTGAGACCGAAGGGCAAGGCCACAAATTGGTAGTGCTAATCCTCCAGAGCGAACCTGAGCAATTTCTGATGACCTGGAAAAATAGGTACGTGACGGTAAGCATCCTTGATGTCTACAGAGGTCATGAAGTCCCCCGGACGTAGGAAAGTCACAGCTGAGCGCAGAGTCTCCATGCGAAAGTGTCTGAATCTGACAAATTTGTTGAGAAGCTTTAAATCCAGGATAGGTCTAATGGACCCATCCTTTTTGGGCACAATGAAAAGATTGGAATAATAGCCTTTGCCTCTTTCCTTCAAGGGCACCCGGCAGATGACACCTAGATCTAGAAGACCTTGTACAGCCAAGGAGAGACACTGAGCTGACAAGGGGTTTTGAGCTAACCGAGATTTGATGAATCTTGGGGGTGGCCAGGCTGCAAACTCTATCTTGTAACCGGAGGATACTACCTCCTGAATCCACCGGTCTGAGACATGACGCCTCCAGACATGAGCCAAGAGCCGAAGCCGTCCCCCCACCCAGATGGGTGGGGGCGCCCCTTCATGCCTGAGGGGGTTTGGGGGAGGACTTAGTCTTGGGGCCCCAGGAGGGGCCAGGGCGGCCACGTCCTCTGCCCCTGCCCCAAAAATCTCCACGGGCTCCAGCAAAGCTCCCCGTCCAATTCTGGAGCCCCTGAAGGACGGAGAAAAGGCACCTGAACCCCTAAAGGACCGGGGCTGCCTTCTACGCTGAGGTAACTGGCCTCATTTAGCAAACAAGTCCAAACGTTCCCCAAAGAGGCGCAGCCCCTTGAAGGGAAACCCAGTGAGAGCCTTTTTGGCAGCGTTTGCCAGACCGAGCGGCGTACTGCCACCAATAAGGCAGAAGCCCTGCCACACATTCTAATAGTATCATCCAAGGCAGAGAGAACGTATGCAACAAATTCCTCACAACGCAGAAGAGCTCTATACTCTTCACTACCAGCATCGTCAGGGGCCCCATCTAAGAGACCCCTGAGCAGGCTTTTAATAGCAACAGCCGTAATAGCAGAGGCACAGACCGGACAGAGCGCGGTCCCCACACAGGCAAAGGCATGGCAAGCCAGCTGATCAATGCGCCTGTCCTCCCCATCCCTCAATGTAGTAGAGTCAGGGGAATGCATGACGGATGTGTTAAGACAACCCCAGAACTGGTGCATCCACCTCGGGAGGACATGACCAATGTTTAACCATCTCAGCAGAAAAAAGGATACCTCTTATCCCAACTTTTTGGTTCCCACGGGAAGCCGGCTAGGCCATTCCCACTCTTTGAGCACCAGATTATTAAAGTGAGTTTGTTCAGGAAACTCCAAACGTGGTTTAACAGTATGAAACAGCTCCCCCTGCTGCCGCGGGGCCACGGCAGGAGGAGAGATACAGAGCACTTCAAAAATGTGAGCCAAAAGTCTGTCAGTATCATCTGAAGCCCATGGGTCAGACCCAGACTCAGCATAGCCCCTAGGCTGATCCTCAGATGATTCTGAATCAGAGAATAATTCCCGTTCTTCCAGGGGGGTATATCCAGTAATATCAAAAAACTCCTCAGCTTCCACAGGAAAGAGAGTAACACCGGGTGCCAGATGCCGCCGCTTGGCAGGAGCCTTACGCAGACCAGACCCGGCAATATGCTTTCAATGCTGGTTACCCGGGCAGCCAAATCAAATTGAGACTCCCCACTGGTATGCACCTCACTGGGAGTCAGATGTAAGCGTGGGGGGGTAGGCGAAGCCAGAGGGGGCGCAGCACTAGGCCCAGCCGCAGGTAACCCAGACTGCAGCGCAAGCGTCTGCTGGGCGCAGGGTACACATACCCTGACATCATCATTATAGGGGATACCCCACACGTCACACACAGCCGGGCTTGTCCCGAAGGAACCCCAAGCACATTATCATGAGAAGCCTCCATATGGTGATTATCACGGCACAACAGGCCAATAGGGATTGACGCTAATAATAGCAACCCGGGATGCCCCAATAACCGCTAGGGAAGTGGGACTAAAGGAATATAATAGCCCTCCAATAAGATTAACAACAAAGAGGGGATAGGACCGGGAGAAACCACAAAGTTTGACCCGCCTGCAAGACATAAGCAAAAGGATCCCATAAGCAATATGCAATAAGGAGAAATTCAAAATAATTCAGCCCGCAGGGGCACTTACGGACCACGATAGGGAGACGCCAGACACACGCAGCAGAGAACTAAAATGGCGCCAGCATATACCTCGAGGGGCCGCGGAGACAGTGATGCAGAACGCGTCAGCCGCAAGGCCCGCCCCCGCCCGAAAAGCGCAAAAACGCGCCCACCTGACAAGGCCAGCCAATGATGGCACAGCAGCCCCTGAGGTGACGTCGCCGCCGACCGCGGAGCATAGTACAAGCCCGCGGCGGCAGCAAAAGAAACAGTGCTATCAAATCAAAGGGGATCAAAACACAACAAATAATAAAGACATGCACCCCCCCCGAGATCTACCAGGGAGAGCGAAGGGGAAGCGACGGCCAGCCTAAAGGGAGTCTCTGCGGGGACAGGGGCATAAGACGCGGGAGGGGCATCCCATAAGGCTCACCATGGGCCTATACCGCCTACCCTTGGGTGGGGGACTGCAGTTGGAGCAGCACTCCTTAGCACCTGACAGCGGTGCTGCCTACCTTCACCCGAACCAGAGCAGCCTGAGCTGGGAGGCAGTAAAAGGAAACAGGTGGGAACAGTCCTACAGGGCCGCAGGCTAATAGCCCCGCTCACCTGTGAGTAGAGAGAGAGCCATCTTCTAGTCATCACAGCCAGGACTGCAGAGAAGAACTGGGGATTTTGTGGGAGGTCCCTGGTATATATGGGGCTGGGAGGAGCCACTTTTCTGTCTCTGCAGTCCAGCGGCATCTACTGGAGGTATAACCCAAGTGTAAGGAATATCTTCTGGAACAGAACGTGCTGTATACTTAGAATATATATATAATATATAAACATGCAACATTATAATAATATCATAAATACATTAACACCCATAAATATTCAAACATTATTTGTATATACAAAATATAATGTTCTGTAATAAAGGCACTATAACAGAACTCTATATTAAAGTAGACCAAAATCCAGGATTTTCACTGTCTCTGGTTTTGGTCCCCTCCCGGGGATGCCCTGCTGTGTGAAACCCCCCAAAATGCCAAGCTAACCTCAAGCCCATGGCGCAGACACAGCAGATTGTCCAATCATCTTCTCCTGCCATGCATATTAATGCACTTCTAGAGAAGCTGAATGGAATTCCGTGTGTGGAATCACATCCTTCCTTCAGCTGTGCGTGCCCATTCCGTTGAAGTGGATGGGGCTGCGCACAGCCGAGAAGGAAGGCGAATGATTCTGACACCAGCTGCGCTGTGGGCTTGGGGATAAGGTGAGTTTACTCAGCGCCATGGGGGATTTCACACAGTAGGGCATCCCAGTTTGGGAAGCCCTGGGGCGTGGGAGTAATCCTGCCCTGGAGTCTCATAGACTAGTCCACTTTAAATTATTACATTTTGCTGAAAAATTATTTCGGGATATGTGTTAACTATTATCATATCACAAAGTACGGCTAGTCTAGAAGTTAGTGCTTAGGGACACATCACATGCTAGGCTCCTGCCCTTTGGGATTCTTTGACTCCCTCTGAGTCAGCAGGATCAGGGCATTACCTTTTATTCTCAGTAATTCTCCTAGCAAAATGTCTTATTTAATGCCTTTTAGGTGTGAGCTGGCAGTATGTAATATGCTATTGCCTGCTACTGCTTTTCTGTAGTTTTATATAGTTCACATGAACATGTATAAGTCTCCAGTGGTAAATATTTCTGTAGATTTAAGAGCATCCCACCAGGTTATATGTTAAATATATTTGTAGCACTAGGATAATTTTACTAAACTCTCACAGCCTCCATATATAACAACGTGCATCATATATTTTTGCAAACAATATCACTATCTATGGTTTCTGACCTTGGCCCCTATACTTTAACCAGACCAACAGCCTGGCACAGTTGTAAAAGAAAGGTAATGGCCATTTTGGATCTTCCTCTCCCAGCATTTCAGCTATGCTGCTGTCTGGACATAACTGACAATGCACAGTAACAGGAAATCCAACAGCACTACCTGTTTGCAGGTGGCCTGCAAATGCATGATCCGCCATTTTGTTTCTAAAATTTACCACAAAAGGGGTTAGAAAAAGGTAAATACATTTTTATGTGCAGCAATCTAAATTGCCCTGGTGAATGATTCATATGAGCACTGTTTATTGTGTTGGTCTGGTTTAAGTAATTTTTGAATGTTTGTCCGCTTTAATGCTAACAGTAAGCACACTCCTGCTTGGAAGACATGCAGTATATACGTAGATAGCAAATCATATAGCACCTTTACCTCAACACCAGCAACTATGCATTTACACTGTATATGTCATAGCATCAGAAAAGCATCATAAAAATTGGCAATAAGAATTCCTTGTACTTGCGTACTTGGTAAATAAAGTATCCTTGTATAATCTCACCTCATCAAAGTCTGCAATAATTTCATTTAAAAGTCGTAAACATTCCACTCCCATATTATTGCCATCAAGTTCAATGTAAAAATCATTAAAATTAGGAATGGAAGCAAACATCACACCAACTTGTGAATAAGACTGATAATAAAGATCCTAAACAAAAGGAAACATTTTGAACAATAATTAAACTTCAGGCCAGTAAAACATTGCACAGTCACAATTGCACAATCACAAGTATGTTGACCACACAAACTATTCTAACTCGCAGAAAATACCAACACTGAATAGGGTGGGCAAAAAACAAAAAAGGAGATACTAACCTCTGATCCACCCCAAACATATTAGCTCCAGGTCAAGTTACTTACCCATCTGGCATGCAGCTTCATGTACAGTTTATATGGTATATTTATTGGTATGCTCCCCCTGTATTAGGTAATGGAGAGCACATGTGGAGCCAGAGATTCAGGGAAGAGTGAGAAAGTATTGAAGATCCAGCCCAGGATCTGCACAAGCACAAAATGACAATCATGCTTTTACCACATTAAAGAATTGGCCACAGATATTTTCTAGCAAGCCTTATAATCTATGTATATTTCAATGAATGTCTTATCATAGTTTGAATACAAATTATTAGTTTACTAGGTACTTCTAATATTTGCAATAGATAGTTTGATTAGTATCATAACAAGGGAAAGCTGTAAATAAACTCTTTTCCTTCGCTGGTGGTAACAGTTATCTCTGGTTACTGAGTTTCTTCTGTGCTTCCGTAGATAATTACAATGTATTTGAGTAACTCCGTAAATAGCTATTAGAAATAAAAGCTGTTTAAAATGCCAAGTTATAAACAGGGGATTAGCCATTGTAATCAGCCATTCACTGTAAATGATTTATTTCCTTGTACAGATACTCATTTAAATAGCTGTTTTACACCATCAACCACATTTTTATTGAAAAAGTTTTTTTTCATATTTTGACCTCATTTAATTAAATGAAAAACATTCTGTGTTTTTTAACCCTTTTAGTGAGTCCCACATAGCTGTCTCTCCTACTGTTAAGTGGCAGCTACATGAGACCCATGAATAAAAAAAAAAAAAATAAAGATACAGACTCACCTCTGCCTACGATCGATCTGGCTGGGTCTTCTCTTTACCCGGAGGGCCTCAGATCCGAGTCTCCTGCTTCCCACCAATCTATACCATCTGTCATCTATTATTGGTGTGGGATAATGACTGGCGCAGAAGAGGCCGCGGCCTACTAGGGCTATGTGGGCTTGTAGTCCTTAACCCTTAAAAATAAAGAAGCCTGCCCCCCCTCTCGGGGGGGGGGGGGGGGGGGCCTTACTTAATTAAAAAAAAAAATTAACCCTTGATGTCCTGTCACTCAGCTGGTATTAAAGTGGACCAACACCCAGGATTTTGACTATCCTGGGTTTTGGTCCACTTCGGTGGGGCAGCCCCGCTGTGTGAAACCCCCCAGAAAGCCCCAAAAACTCACCTCTCCCCGCTCCCACATGACCGCTGCAGCCAATCCCCGCCGGCGGACAAGCGGGAGGCAGCAACGGACAAGAGAGCACGCCCGCCGCCGCCTCCCGCGCGTCACTCTTACAGGTATTAAAGTGGACCAACACCCAGGATTTTGACTATCCTGGGTTTTGGTCCACTTCGGTGGGGCAGCCCCGCTGTGTGAAACCCCCCAGAAAGCCCCAAAAACTCACCTCTCCCCGCTCCCACATGACCGCTGCAGCCAATCCCCGCCGGCGGACAAGCGGGAGGCAGCGACGGACAAGAGAGCACGCCCGCCGCCGCCTCCCGCGCGTCACTCTTACAGGGCGCGCGCCCGTGCCGGCCATTCACAAACGGCCAGCGCGGGTGCGCGTCCTGCTAGAGGGACGCGCGGGAGGTGGCGGCGGGCGCCGCTGGATCGAGGAGCAGGTAGGGATTTAGGGGTTTCTGGGGGGTTTCACACAGCGGGGCACCCCCGATCGGGTCAGGGGAGCTGATCGGTCCGGGAATCTTATAGATTCCCGGGCCGATCATGGGAGGGTGTTGGTCCACTTTAAAGGTTTCCAGCAGCAGCATTGAAAGCAGATGCCAGAGTGATCAGCATGGGACACAGTGCTTGGATCAGTGGTAAGTATTAAGAAATAAAATAATAAAATACTATCTTCTCTGTGTGACTTGCTATTAACCCCCGATTCCCATTATATGCCTCCTCAAAGCACGGGGGGCAGAAAAGCCCATGAGGGCTATGTGGGCTTGTAACCTTCAGGGCTAGGGGCCACAGAGGCTGGTCTCTGTGTCCTGGCCTACAAGCTCACATACAGTAGCTGGGCCCAGGCTGGTTTTATTGGGAAGGGGGCCGGGGGCTTCATGCAGTTTATTTTTAATTTATAAGGGTTTTAACCAAAAGAGGGGGGGTCCTACATACATTTTTGTTAAATGTAACCCTTGGTAGCGCAGATAGTAGTCATATTTTAGTTTAATCTGTTTTTATTGAGAAAAATCAAATGAAGAGAAAAAACAAAAACACATACAGAATGTTATACATGAAATAATGTTACATCCATCAGGAAGCTCAATATCATATCAGCTCTGTCCAATGCCACAGGGATTCACTTGTGTCTGCGATTCCGCCTATGAGCATCCGAGGGTACTCACAGCTTGTGCACCACGCCGCGAGTATCCATCCTGCATCACGGGAAACCAGAGCCCCATATACAGCCCCACAGCTCTCCAGAGATGAGAGGGCCCAGAGCACAACCGTCGGCAAACAGGGGAAAGGTTCCCCTATCTGATCATTGATCCGAAAAACCCGCCGAAAATCAGCCCCCGGACCCCCCACCCCAGCCTGATCACAAACCCATCTCACAGAACCCAGCACACCACCCCCGCACCCCGAGAAGTGGATCCTCCTGCATATCGCGCAGCGGAAGTTTATCAGAGAGAATGCAACAAAACGTAACAGTAACCAGGACATAAGAGACAGTATAAGATACCTACTGACAAGGGAAAAAGAAACAAAAAAAAGGGGGGAAGAGAAGAAGGGGAGGAAAGGGGGGAGAGGGAGATACCCTGAGCTGGATCGGGAGTATAACTCCTTTTTGCCGCGAGAATCCTATCTCACATTCGAGCTAGGGCACGGTCGAATGACCACGCCGTCCACTGTTCATCACTGGATCAACGTTCGGAAACAGTCCCGAAGATCGATCCAGCAGGCCCAGGTTATGATGTACTTTTCTACTAAGCCTTTATCGCTGAGAATGAGTTCTTCCATACGTCTGATACGTTCAAGCTCCACAACCCACTCCGCTAAGGTAGGGGCCTCTTGGGACTTCCAGTGTCTGGGTATGACAGCCTGCGCTGCCGTTAGGAAATGCTGGAGTAAGCCCCTTTTGTATTGAGATATAGAGACCTCTACTAGGGAGAGAAGGGTTAATTGAGGTAAGTTATTTACTATAGTGCCCGTTGTCTCTGTGTATATGCTTAGAACTTTATCCCAAAAAGATTTAACAACCGAGCACCCCCACCAAATGTGCGTCATGGTTCCTTCCTCCGCTAGGCACCGCCAGCTACTGCTTGAGGTCTGGGGTGCGTATTTATGAATGTCCGTTGGACATCTGTACCATCTCGAGATAATCTTAAAACTTCTCTCCTGCGCCGCCCCCTCCACAGCCGATTTATACGTCAAGCTGAACATTTTAGATAGGTCTTTCTCTGAGAAGGACCGACCCAACTCGTTTTCCCATCCGGTTATGTACCCAAGAGGGTTCGAGTGAATACTGTTCATCAAGGTATGATACAGTACAGAGAGGGCGTGGGGTACAGGCGTCACAGAAGAGAGAAGCCCTTCAAGATCAGATAACGGGCAGCTCCTCGCTTCACCCAGGCAATGGGAGGATATATAGTTAGTCAGCTGTCTGTGAAGGAACCATGACACAAGCACCCCAGGAAACTGCGCTCTAATTTCCTCTAGCTTTGGCAGACCCGATTCTCCCATGATGTGTCGTAGACGCGGGTCTGACGCTGCCTGCCAACCCAGAAAGGACGATACCCCCACTCCAGGTGCAAAGTCCGGATTCCCGATAATCGGGGTCAAAGGTCCCGGGCGTTGGGCTATCACAAATTTTGAGGTCAATCGGCCCCAGACTGTGAAAAGGTGCTGCGTCAGAAAAGGTAAGGTTCTAAGAACGTGTCTGGGTTGAGGTCCCACCCAAGGTAGAGAGACCAAGGGGAGGGGAGATAGCCCTTTCTCGACAGTGACCCAGATCTTGCTCAAAGTATGGTGAGCCCAGTCTAAGGCCCTCATGAGGACCGCCGCTGAATGGTAGAGTTTTAGGTCAGGTAATCCCACACCTCCCTTAGCTTTGCTACGAGACAGTGTTTCGTGGCGAATGCGAGGCTTAGAAACTCCCCAGACAAATTTGAGGAACGCGGACTTCAGAATCTTAAAGAAGCTGTTGGGGGGAACTATAGGGGCTGTTTGAAAAATGTATAAAAAGCGGGGCAGTATATCCATTTTAAATACTCCTATTCGTCCGAACCAGGACAAGGACTTTCTATCATAGTTTTTTAGGTCGCTAAGCGTCTTGTTCATCAGAACAGCGTAATTCAGTTCGTATATTTTAGCTAGATCATTTGGGATCTGTATCCCTAGATATTTGATTGCGGCCGACTGGCATTTAAAGGAGAAATTACTTTTGAGTCTGTCTATTTCTCTGATCGGCAATGTTAGGTTAAGGGCTTCCGATTTCGCATAGTTTACTTTAAAGTTGCTTACCATCTCAAATTGTTCGAACTCTTTTAGTACTCAGGGGAAGGAGATAGCAGGGGAGGTTAAGTGGAGCAGTAAGTCATCAGCATATAGAGACAATTTATATTGCTTATTATCAACCTCTATCCCCTTTATGTCCGGATTGTTTCGTATGGCGATGGCCAGATGCTCCATGGTAAGAATGTATAAGAGAGGTGACAGTGGGCATCCTTGACGAGTTCCGTTACCTATGAGGAAAGGAGCTGACATCACACCATTAGTTCTCACTGAGGCCGAGGGGTTTTTGTAAAGGGCCAAAATCTTACCCAGGAGGGGGTTAACAGGGGACCTAGTGTCTTGTAGAACCTTGGGGTATAACCGTCGGGTCCCGGGCTTTTTCCCTCCGGGGTGTTGTGTATGGCCTTCTCTACCTCCTGAGTTCCAAAAGGAGCCTCAAGGGACTCAACGTCTGCCTGGGAGATTCTAGGGAGAGGTCCTATGTATGCCCGCACTGTCTCCAAGGGTAAGTGTGCAGCAGATGGAGCAGAGTTCGTTGTAAAGGGTATTGCAGTAGTCCCTAAAGGACTTCCCTATATCGTTCGGATTAGAAGTCTTGTTATTCTCTCGCGTTTTTATGCTAGGAATATAAATGGCAGAGCTCCTAGGGTGTAGCGATCTCGCTAACATCCTACCTGGTTAGTTGGCATGCTCATAGAACATCCCCTTTAGCCGATCTCTATGCCACAGAAATACTTGGTTGAACAGGCTCTTTAGGTCATCTCTAGCTTTTTCTAACTTGATCAAGGTCTCGTTAGTGGGCATACGTTTATGCGTGAGCTCCAATGTTTTAATTTGGCTAATTGTTTTTTCTATTAGGGAGGATCTTTCCCGTTTAAGCCTGGTACCATGTTGAATGAAGATCCCCCTCATTACACACTTAAGCACTTCCCATTGTACAGGGAGGGGTGTCTCGTCACTGCGGTGGTCCGCTAAGAAGTGTCCTATGCTCTCCCGCACTGCTGCTAAACAGGCCTCGTCTTTAAGCAGATTATCATTTAAACGCCAATCCCATCTCCTCGGATACTGTCCGGGCACATCTACAGACAGAAAAATTGGGGCGTGGTCCGACCACACTATACTCCCTATGCTCGCTTCTGGGTTCCAGGACATGGCGTGATGGCTTAGTAGGATGTAGTCAATACGGCTGTATGAGTTATTGGCGTTAGAGTAAAAGGTGAAGTCTTTGTCCCTCTTGTGTAGCGCCCGCCAAACATCCACTAATTGCAATTCTAATAGTTGTTTCTTCAGATTTTTAAGCCCTGCCATTGAGATCCCCGATCTACCAGAGGAGGTGTCAATCTGTGGGTTGAGAGGTAAGTTAAGATCTCCCCCACATACAATAATGCCCTCTGCAAAGCTAGCTAGCTGTTTTAGTAACGAACAGCAGTAAGGGGCTGAGTCCTGATTGGGGCTGTAGATGTTCACTACCGTGTAAGTCTTTGTGAATAGTGTCAGTTTTAAGAATATAAATCTACCTTCAGGATCAATTCTGGTGTCCAGAATTCTATGGGGAAGGGACCGGTGCAAAGCTATGGACACCCCTTTTGACTTCGCTTCTGGGTTTGGGGCATATATCCATGAGGTGAAGTGGCGGTCTCAAATTATTAGTACGTGACCCTCCTTAAAATGAGTTTCCTGTAGTAGAGCTATTTTAACCTAATTTTTATGGAGCTCAGAGAGGATTTTAGATCTTTTTTTACGGAACGTTTAGACCCTTCGTGTTGTAGGAGCAAATGGCAATACTCGACATGGTCTATTCAACAGCGTCAAGATGTGGAGGGATAAACGGGAGAGTGGGAAGGGCAGGAGATTAGAAAGGGAGAGGAAAGAAGAAGGGGATAAGAAGAAAAAAGGAAGGGGGGGGGGAGACTATGGGGAGCTAGGAGTTAGGGGAGAAAGAACACACCAGGAACAGAAGGCGCTTTCACGCGCTCCCTCCGGATAAGCTATCCCAAACACTTTCTGGGAGAGCTCAGGAGGTTATGCAATGGGGGAAGTGGAAAGTGGCAGCCGACATAAGGCGCCCCGTCCAAGAACTGAGAGGTTATCCTGAGGCCCGGGCCTAACATAGACCTAGGCCTGGAGATAAGCCCATTATTAACAAAACATTGCTCTTATAATTCCTAAACTTCGTCAGCTAAGTGCCCAAGTAGTTAGGTTGCTAAACAACTGAAACAGATAAAACAGTATTAACATTGAGAAGGTTTTAGAATAACAATAATGAGGTCTCTGTTTTCGACTGGTCCGGACGGGATTGTCCCGAGGCCCGGACCCCCTAGAGGCCCAGTCCAGGGGGGGAAGCCCATCGCAGACAAGGCATTGTGCCCACCATTCCCTCACTCCGTCAACTGAATGACCGAGTAGTTATATTTAAATCTGTAAAAGCGGAATTAACAGTATGAACAATAAGGAACAGTAAGAAACAATAAGAACGTGTCACGTACTCTTCTCAAGGCAGTATTATTAAGGTCAGCAACCCATTGTGCAAATTCAACCTGACTAGATCAGCGGTAAGCCAGTCAGACAAAACCTTGTTTATTGCCAATCATTGGCGCCGTTGTGGACTCTGGGTCTGACCCCCTACCATTTTTGTTGCCTGTCTTTGGACCCGTTCAATTTAAAGTGGACCTTCGGCATCATTTAATGAAAAGCCCAAACCCTTAAAAAACTGTTCCCCAGCATCTAAAATAAATATATTTAAAGTTTTGAATCACTTACTTATTATTCTTTCCCCCACTGGGCTGCAACTCTGTTCAGCATTCTAGGATACGGGCGCCGCCATCTTGGCTCAGTAGCATCACATACTGAGGAGAGGGGTCATAAGTGCAGGGGAGTGGGGTTATAGCTGTGCTTTGCAGAGACAGAACAGAGCTGGGGTCAGGAAAAGGTCAGCAATCCCAGAATGCAGAGCGACAGTCAGAAGACACTTCCTGTTTGCAGGCTGCCTGCACCTCCATGGGCCACCATCTTGGATGTTTAAAGTCTCAGAAAATGCAATAGATGCAGGTAGGAAGATTTTTAAGGTGGCCAATCTGTATGTACAGCATGTATGTACAGCTTGTTGTAGTGGGCTCATCTTTCTGGAATCCCTCAAATAATTCTTCGATTGCACAGGGTTTCCCTAACAAATATATATACAAAAGCAGAATAAAAAACACCTTTTCCTAAAATATCAATATACAAACAAGAAAGAACAAGGTAAATCTGAAAGCGCAAGGTCCTCCGAGCAGAACATTACCCAACATGCATAGGTACTTTCAATCCTTTTATTTCCCAGCTTACTTGAGATTTTGTCACCCTCTGTTGACAGGTCATTTTTCACCATTTTTCCCCATGTTTAACCGGGATTTTTTCAGGAATTTCCAGGAAAATTCGATATATTTTTTTTTTGTGGCAGAGTTTAGGCTTTAACATGAAATGTCTTGTTTGCAATTTTTTTACTGTTTTTTTAAAATATTTTTAAGTCAAAAAACTAAAAAAATAAAAAATTATTTCTTTAAAATTGTTATTTTAAATAAACAATTTATTTTACTACAGAAAACCATATTGCATGTGAAAACCCCATTTTTTCTGTGTACAATGGACACATATGTATCAGCAGCCCCCCGTTACTGCCCAGGAGACCATCCAAACTAAAAAGAGCACTTTATAACATTTACTATCCACACTATAAAGGGTTAAATTAAAAAAAAATTATTGTGGGGTCCCCCTTCCCAGTGGAGGGGGACCCATTTTTTTGGGGGGGGGGAATTTTAAGGGTTAAAAACCATGAGGTCCCCACTACCCAGCATAACCAGCTATGGGGGCATGTACAAAGCACAGGGGCCAACTTTGGTGGCCCCTGGCCCTGCAGGCTACAAGCCGGCATAGCCTATGGCCACGGGCTCTTCTGCCCCCCCCCTGGGCTTTGGGGAGGCAGGTAATGGTGGGGCTCAGAGTTAATGGCATGTCACTCGCTAGCCGCAGGTGACTTGCCAGACCCAGATCCTTGTGAACTGGTATGGGGTCACAGAGATCCCTTACAGTTTACAAAGGGTTAAATGTAAACAAAACCCACACACAGAGTAAAAAAAAAATTTTTTTAATACTTACCTCCCATCCATCCGGGAGCACCGTGTCCCACGCTGATCACTTTGGATTCAGCGCTCCTGCTGCTGAACCCCATTTTGGGAATTTTAAGGGTTAAAAACCCTTATAAATCCCCATAAAAATGGCGTGAGGTCCCCCCTACCCAGCATAACCGGCCTAAGGCCAGCTATGGGGGGCTTGTAGAACAGGGCGCAGGGGTCAGCTTTGTCGGCCCCTGGCCCTGCAGGCTACAAGCCCACATAGCCTTTGTGAGGCCCGGGCCTTTCTGCCCCCCCTGGCCTTTGGGGAGGCAGGTAATTTGGGGTGCCGGGGGTTAATGGCAAGTCGCCCGCTAGCTGCAGGTGACTTGCCAGCCCCCAGCCTTGTGAACTGGTATAGGGATCTCATGGATCCCTTACCAGTTCACAAAGGGTTAACAGTAAAAAAAACACACACAATTAAAAATGACTTTATTAAAAAAATAAACTTTTTTTTTTACTTTACTCACGATCGTCCGCTCCTGTGTCCCTCGATGTGATGACAGATGCGATCATCGCTGGCCACAGGAGCAGAGGGGCAGGCGATGATCTGATCACCTGCCCCTCTGCTCTGTATGTACAGCAACAAACATAGAAGATAAACTCTTATTTAGGGTGAAGGTCCGCTTTAAATAATGTATTTTTGCAGGTAAGGTCTCCAAAACTGGTGAATGACCTGCCTGTCAACAGGGGTTGAAAATCTCAAGTAGCAGTTAAAAGAGTTAAAAGAATGTTGGGTATGGTTCTGTTCGGGGGACCTTGCACTTTCAGATTTAGTTTTGGTTTTCTTGTTAACATATTGATATTTCAGGAAATGAGGTTTTTATTCTGCTTTTTATATACCCACATATCTGCTCTACTCCCCATATTTGCCCTGTTCCCCACTTCTGAGATCTACTTTGTCATTAACCCTTTCGCTGCCAGTCTATCTGGAGATTTTGTCACCCTTGTTGCCAGACCATTTTGCACTATTTTGCGCTCCATATGTTCAACTGTGATTTTTTAAGGGATTTCCAGTGATTTCCTAGGGAAATTATATATTGTTTTTTTTCAGCAGAGTCTGGGCTTTAACAGGAAATGTCTTGTTTGTCATTTTTTAGGTGTATTCCCAATCTTTTTGGGTAAAATATGTGCAAAAAATTTTTTTTTACAATTTGAAGTGTTTTGTTGTAATGAAAAATGTAAGTTTATCAATAAAATCTTATTGCATGTAAAAGCCCCATTTCTCCTGGTTACAGCGGTACCACATATGTATTGGTAGACACCCTTTCCTGCCCAGAAGACTCTCCCAAACTGAAACAGCGCTTTAGGAGATTTTCAGATAAAATACACCTGTGCTAGGCGCTATGCGCACATTGCAGTTTTTCAAGTAAAACAACCCTTTACATTTGAAATACCCCCACATATATTCTCTGGAAGTACACGCCTCAAGCTTTCTAGGCGTACCAGGCTTGTTGACATGAGTGCAGTTTTCTGGAAGTAATCCCTCAATGAATTATTTGGTTGCACAGGGATCCCCTAAAAAAAGAATTAAAAAACAGAATCAAATGAACTTTTTCCTAAAAAACTATATGCAAACAAGAAAAAACAAGTTAAATCTGAAAAAGCAACACCCCAGAACAAAACAATACCCAATATGCATAGCTACAATCAAGGGAAGAGTTGGCAAACACCCCAAAGTAAAGCGTGTGTGTAAGAATAATTTTACTTGAAAATTTCAGCTCTGCAGACAAAGTGCTCACCGTGAGCTTTTTCTACTAAAACAAACCCTTTACATTTAGAATACCCCCCACAAACCACATATTCCCTGAAAGTACACATGTTAAGCTTTCTAAGTGTACACAGCTTGTTGTAGTGGGCTCATCTTTCTGGAATCCCTCAAATAATTCTTCGATTGCACAGGGTTTCCCTAACAAATATATATACAAAAGCAGAATAAAAAACACCTTTTCCTAAAATATCAATATACAAACAAGAAAGAACAAGGTAAATCTGAAAGCGCAAGGTCCTCCGAGCAGAACATTACCCAACATGCATAGGTACTTTCAATCCTTTTATTTCCCAGCTTACTTGAGATTTTGTCACCCTCTGTTGACAGGTCATTTTTCACCATTTTTCCCCATGTTTAACCGGGATTTTTTCAGGAATTTCCAGGAAAATTCGATATATTTTTTTTTTGTGGCAGAGTTTAGGCTTTAACATGAAATGTCTTGTTTGCAATTTTTTTACTGTTTTTTTAAAATATTTTTAAGTCAAAAAACTAAAAAAATAAAAAATTATTTCTTTAAAATTGTTATTTTAAATAAACAATTTATTTTACTACAGAAAACCATATTGCATGTGAAAACCCCATTTTTTCTGTGTACAATGGACACATATGTATCAGCAGCCCCCCGTTACTGCCCAGGAGACCATCCAAACTAAAAAGAGCACTTTATAACATTTACTATCCACACTATAAAGGGTTAAATTAAAAAAAAATTATTGTGGGGTCCCCCTTCCCAGTGGAGGGGGACCCATTTTTTTGGGGGGGGAATTTTAAGGGTTAAAAACCATGAGGTCCCCACTACCCAGCATAACCAGCTATGGGGGCATGTACAAAGCACAGGGGCCAACTTTGGTGGCCCCTGGCCCTGCAGGCTACAAGCCGGCATAGCCTATGGCCACGGGCTCTTCTGCCCCCCCCCCTGGGCTTTGGGGAGGCAGGTAATGGTGGGGCTCAGAGTTAATGGCATGTCACTCGCTAGCCGCAGGTGACTTGCCAGACCCAGATCCTTGTGAACTGGTATGGGGTCACAGAGATCCCTTACAGTTTACAAAGGGTTAAATGTAAACAAAACCCACACACAGAGTAAAAAAAAAATTTTTTTTTAATACTTACCTCCCATCCATCCGGGAGCACCGTGTCCCACGCTGATCACTTTGGATTCAGCGCTCCTGCTGCTGAACCCCATTTTGGGAATTTTAAGGGTTAAAAACCCTTATAAATCCCCATAAAAATGGCGTGAGGTCCCCCCTACCCAGCATAACCGGCCTAAGGCCAGCTATGGGGGGCTTGTAGAACAGGGCGCAGGGGTCAGCTTTGTCGGCCCCTGGCCCTGCAGGCTACAAGCCCACATAGCCTTTGTGAGGCCCGGGCCTTTCTGCCCCCCCTGGCCTTTGGGGAGGCAGGTAATTTGGGGTGCCGGGGGTTAATGGCAAGTCGCCCGCTAGCTGCAGGTGACTTGCCAGCCCCCAGCCTTGTGAACTGGTATAGGGATCTCATGGATCCCTTACCAGTTCACAAAGGGTTAACAGTAAAAAAAACACACACAATTAAAAATGACTTTATTAAAAAAATAAACTTTTTTTTTTACTTTACTCACGATCGTCCGCTCCTGTGTCCCTCGATGTGATGACAGATGCGATCATCGCTGGCCACAGGAGCAGAGGGGCAGGCGATGATCTGATCACCTGCCCCTCTGCTCCTGTGGCCAGCATGATCGCATCTGAAAGAAAATCAGCCTGGAGCCAGGACGACACCCGGTGAGTGACGTCATACGCCCCGCCCCCAAAGGGGTGGGGCTTAGCAGCAAGATGGTGGCGCCCATCGGGAGAAGAGGGGGAGAGGCCTGTCAGGCTCTCCCCTGAAGCTGAAGAGCCAGGGGGGAGGGGGCGATCAGAGGCCCCCCTGGCGAAGAGGAGACCCGGCGGGAGCGATCAGACACTGAGGTGAGTAAATGTCATTTTTATTTATTTATTTATGTATTTTTTTACAGGTAATTCCGGCGGGGGGGGGTTGGGTGGCTATTCCGGGCATTCCCCTGCACCCGGGGGGGCCTGGGTGGGGGATCGAGCCCCCCCGGATGAAGAGGAGACCCAGCCGGATCGAACAAGGGGTCAGGTACGCATAATACAGTACGTCCTGCTCCACATATAATACTTACACGTGGGTTATCCTCCGCCAGAGGGCGCTATGGCACTGCAGATATGCAAAAACAGGCTCCTCCCGGCCCTTCATATACCCAGGGACCTCCCACAAATCACCAGCATTGAAAAGCAGTGAGAAAAAGAAGCCGGGAGAAACCAACCACCAAAACTGGTAATAATGATAACAATGATAACAATCACCATACAGGGGATCCAGAACAAAGTGAAACCAGGGTGGGGTGGAGCAGGACGTACTGTATGCATATAATACCAATTCTACAGGTGAGTATTTCACAGAATTGTATTATTCTAAGCATACAGTACGTCCTGCTCCATATATAATACTTACATGTGGGACATCCAATAGCAGTGTCCATAAAGTAGGGTGGGATCCCCAACAAAAAAGGCAATGGCACGTAGCTTAGACTACAACCGCCTGCAAAACCTTGCGGCCAAAAGCAGCATCAGCTGAGGCCCGAACATCAACCTTGTAAAACTTTGAAAAGGTGTGAACAGAAGACCAAGTAGCGGCCTTGCAAACTTGTTCAACAGAGGCCTGGTGCTGAAAAGCCCAAGAGGCACCAATAGCACGAGTGGAATGAGCAGTAGGACGGAAAGGGGGAGTCCTCCCCTTAGTAGAATAGGCCTGAATCACAGCCTGACGAATCCATTTGCTGATGGTAGACTTGCCGGGAGCCAAACCTCTCCTAGGCCCGGAAGGCACAACAAAGAGAGCATCAGTTTTCCTGAAGGCCTTAGTGAAAACCAGGTAATACTTCAAGCACCTGACTACGTCCAAAGAATGCAGAACCCTCTCCTTGTCGTTGCTAGGATTGGGACACAGAACGAAGAACAATATCCTGGTTCAAATGAAATGCAGACACAACTTTAGGCAGAAAATCCGGTTTGAAGCGGAACACCACCTTGTCCTGGTGTCTCTCATAGTAAGGAGACTGAATAGATAGAGCGGCCAGCTCAGATACACGCCTAACCGAAGTAATAGCCACCAAGAAGACAACCTTGAGAGTGAGAACAGCAAGAGCAGCATCCTCAATAGGCTCGAAGGGAGCACCCTGCAAGGCAGACAAAACCAAGTTTAAATCCCAGACAGGGACCATAGGTTTTCGAGGGGGACGCACGTGAGTGACCCCCTGAAAGAAGGTCTTAATCAGGTGATGTTGGGCAAAGGTCTTCTGAAAGAAGATAGACAGGGCAGAAACCTGACCCTTCAGAGTACTAAGTTTGAGACCTAAGTCCAGACCATGCTGTAAAAACTCCAGAACCCTAGGGACGGAGAATTCCCGGCAGGGAAGAGACCTGGACTCACACCAGTCAATGTAGGAACGCCATACTCTATAATAGATAGCAGAAGAAGTCTTCTTCCTGGCCTGCACCATAGTAGCCACCACAGAGGCAGACAAACCCTTCTCCATCAAGATGGAGGTTTCAGCAGCCAGGCCGTCAAAGCCAGAGTTTGTAAATTGGGATGGCGTAAGGACCCTTGAGTTAGCAGATCTGGCACCCTTGGCAGATCAAACTGATCTACTGCCATTTGAACCACGTCTGCGAACCACACTCTTCTTGGCCACCTGGGGGCCACTAGAATCACAGGTACCCCTTCCAGAGCAATCTTGCGCAGAACCCTGCCCAGAAGGGGGAATGGTGGAAACACATACAGGAGTCGGAACTCCCTCCAAGACATGGACAGGGCATCCGTGGCCAAGGCCAGAGGATCATGAGACAGGGATACGAAGGCCGGGAGCTTGTGATTGTGACGGGAAGCAAACAGATCCACATCCGGTAGGCCCCAGCGGTGACACAGGGACTGGAATACCTTCTTGCAGAGGGATCCCTCCCCCTGACGGGACATCCCCCTTCTCAGGGCGTCTGCCAGCAGGTTCTCCGCCCCCGAAATGTAGACAGCCGAAAAGCATTGGACATTGGCCTCCGCCCATGTCAGAATCTGAGACACCTCCCGGAGAGCACCCTTGCTCCGGGTCCCTCCCTGATGGTTGATGTAGGCAACCGCCGTTCTGTTGTCTGAGCGTACCTGGACCGACAGACCCCTCAGGTTTTGGGTCAATCGCTCCAGTACCAACCTGACTGCCCGTAATTCCAGAATGTTGATGTGTAAATGGGCCTCCTGAGGACCCCACGTCCCCTGGAAACACAGGGACTTCCAGAATCCCCCCCAACCTGACAGACTGGCATCCGTTGTGACCGTCTCCCAGGAGGGGGCCAGAAAAGACCTGCCCCCTATCAGGTTCCTGTGGTCCAGCCACCACGCAAAGGACTGTCTGACCGAGGGGGGAAGCACACAGACCCCGTCCAAGGACGCTGGGTTCTTGTCCCATACTGACAGAAGGTGAAGCTGCAGAGGTCTCAAATGGAACTGGGCAAAGGGCACTGCCTCGAAGCTCGCCACCATCAGGCCCACCAACTGCATTCCCTGCCGGATGGAGAGCTGTGGGCTCGAGAGCAGGAACCTCGCCTGCGCTGTCAGAGCTTCCACCTTCTGTTGAGGAAGGAATATCCTTGACTGAACCGTATCCAGAATCATTCCCAGGAACGGAGTCACGGAGGAGGGGGACAGAGAGGACTTGGGGTAATTGATCACCCAGCCGAAGGACTCCAAGGTGGACACTACCAGCCGAGTGTCCAACTCTGCCTGCCGCAGAGACTGAGAGGTGATGAGAATATCGCCCAGGTAGGGCAGCACACGTATGCCCCTTAGCCTTAACAGGGACATCACCCCTGCCAGCACCTTGGTAAACACCCTGGGAGCCGAGTGAGGCCGAATGGCAAGGCCACAAATTGGTAATGCTGATCTTTCAGTGCAAATCTGAGAAATCTTTGGTGTCCTGGGAAAACAGGGACGTGAAGGTAAGCGTCCTTTATATCTACGGACGTCATAAAGTCCCCTGGGCACAGAGAGCCAATGGCCGAGCGCAGAGTTTGTTTTTGAAAAATTTGTTGAGGATTTTTAAATCCAGGATGGGCCTGACTGACCCATCCTTCTTGGGTACTGTGAAAAGGTTGGAATAGAACCCCATGCCCCTGTCCCCTAAGGGGACCTTGCAAATGACCCCTAGGTCCAGGAGGCCCTGCACAGCCAGCAACAAGACCTGAGCTGATGCAGGATCCTGTGGGATCCGGGACCCAACAAATCTGGTGGGGGTCGTACAGCAAATTCTATCTTGTAGCCGGAGGACACTACCTCCTGAATCCACCGGTCTGAGACGTGGCGCCTCCAGACATGCTCGAAGTGCTGCAGACGTCCCCCCACCCTGACGGGCGAGGGCGCCCCTTCATGCCTGGGGGTCTTGGGCGGGGCCTTAGACTTGGGTCCCCAGGAGGAACCGGGACGGCGTCCTCTGTTCCTGTGCCAGGAATCTGAGCGGGCCCCGGCGAAGGACACCCCTCTACCTTGTTTAGTCCCATGGTAGGCGGTCGATAGGGAGCCTTGGCCACGAAAGGGCCGAATCTGCCGCCTGCGCTGGGGTAACTTGCCTCCCTTGGCGAAGAGGTCTAATCGATCCCCAAAAAGGCGCAGCCCCTTAAATGGAAGCCCCGTAAGGGCTTTCTTGGCGGCATTGTCTCCGGCCGACTGGCGCAACCAGACCGTGTGGCGTATAGCTACCACCAGGGCAGATGACCTGGCACACATCTTAATAGCATCGTCCGATGCAGACAGGATAAAGTTCACAAACGCATCCCAGCTGGACAGAGCATTGACAGTATCAGAAGGCAACTCATCTGTGCCATCGAGAGCACTCCTAACCACGGCCCTGAGCGCTACTGCCGTAATGGCTAAGGCGCAAACCGGGCGCAGAGTCGCTCCCCCAAATGCAAAGGCATGACATGCCAGTTGGTCAACACGCCGGTCCTCAGAGTCCAGCAGCGTAGTAGTGTCAGGAGAGTGCATAATAGAGGTGTTGGACAACCCTAGAATAGGAGCATCGACCTCAGGTGGCGATGACCAGCACTTAACCAAGTCAGCAGGGAAGGGATATTTCCTATCCACACTCTTAGGGACCCCATGAGGTCTGCTGGGATGTTCCCATTCTTTAAGCACGAGGCTATTGAAATGGGTTTGCTCGGGAAATTCCAAGCAAGCTTCAGCGGTATGAAAAAGATCACCCCTTTGCCGGGGAGCCGCAGCAGGGGGAGAGAGGGACAAAACCTCAAAGATCTGAACCAGCAGTCTATCAATATCATCCGAGGACCAATGCTCGGAGCCAGACTCTTCCTGACCCCTGGACTTATCGTCATATGACCCTGAGTCAGAGAACAGTTCCCCTTCCTCTGAGGGGATATGGGCATAGGAATGCAACAAATCATCAGGTTCTATGGGGAAGAGAGCCGAGTCAGGGTTCAAATGCCGCCTCTTGGCGGTGGCTTTACGCACTAAGGAATTAGCAAGCAAGTTTTCAACACTAGCCAGTCTAGTGGCCAAATCAGGATGAGAATCCCCGCTGGTATTGGGGGTTAGACTCAGACTTGGGGGAGTAGGTGAAGTGAGGTGGGGTGCAGGCCCAGCCTCAGAGAAGAGGGAAAGCACCGATAGCGCCTGCTGTGCACAAGGAACACAGATCTGTGCATTGTCGCCGCTGCTAGGTAAGACCCCACAAGCTACACACAGCCGGGCTTGTCCCAAAGGAACCCCGTTCACAAAATCCTGAGATGCCTCCATATGGTGATTTAATCGGCACAATATGCCAGTAGGGATTGGCGCTGTAAGCTACCCTGGATGCCCCAATAACCCACGGGGAAGTGGGAGTAATTTTTAATGGTCACAACCGGGAGCTACACTGGGCCGGGAGAAGCCACCGAAATCCACGGTCTGAAAGACATAAGGGGGAACAAGGATGTCAGAGCCATGCGCAAGGGAGCATAAAAACTAATGAAGAGTCGCCCATGAGGGCACTTACAGACAGAGAGGAGAGGACGGTCTTCATCACGCGCGCGTGGTAAGAAATGGCGCCAAGCGAACCTCGAAGGGCGGGCCTGAGCCGACCGCGACGCGGAACGCGCCAAACCAGAACCACGCCCCTCCCCAGCGAGCGCGAAGCTCGAAAAGCGTAGCCAATCAGGACAGTAATGAAGGAATTGACGTGAATCACCTCAGAAGAGCCACTACAGGCTAAGAAGAAGAAGGAAAGAAAGGAAGGAAGAAAAAGACGCTGTGGCGTCCGCAAAACCGCCGCCGTACATGCGATGCAAGAAGAAACATAAAATAAAGGTGCTGCGGCTAACAGTACAGATAAAATAAAAGCGCGGCTCTGACCCCCGTTCCCAGTAAAGCACAAAACCAAGCCATAGGCGTGTAATAGGATACACTGGAGGCCGCCATACACACAAACCCCTCCCCCCCTTTCTTTTCCCCCTGGCTAAGGGGGGAACGAGGGAGGAAGGCGACCCGTTATATAGGGTCCACCGCTACACGGGGCGTGGGGCAATGATGCGGGAGGGGCATCCCCTGAAGGCTCACCATCAGCCTTGACCGCCTACCCTATGGTGGGGGATTGCGGTGGAGCATGGCTCCGTAAGCACACATGGTGCTGCCTACCTTCACCTGACCAGCGCAGCCCAGGCTGGGAGGCATATCACACAGAGGAGGGGTGGAAATAGTCCCACAGGGCCGCAGGCTGTAATAGCCCCGCTCACCTGCGAGAGAGTGATACTTCATGTCTTCGCAGTCAGCACTGCAGAGAAATCTGGGGATTTGTGGGAGGTCCCTGGGTATATGAAGGGCCGGGAGGAGCCTGTTTTTGCATGTCTGCAGTGCCACAGCGCCCTCTGGCGGAGGATAACCCACGTGTAAGTATTATATGTGGAGCAGGACGTACTGTATGCTTAGAATAATCCATATAAATATGCTGGATGGCGAATGGAGGGGTCACATTTACACCCGGCATCAGGAAATATCCAGCCAGGCTTGTTTTTTTTTTTTTTTTTTCTATTTCAATCTTTTTATTGAGTTTTCCTTGTTGCAGCAAAACTTTCTTACAGAAGAAAAATAAAACTTGCCATACATACAGAGTGTTGTTGACATCTTTAGCATATTGTGTACAGCGTCTCGCCGGCCTTATCAAGACCGGTTAATAAAGATAATACACTCAAAAAGGAGATAACTTAGGGATGAGCTCCCTTTCTACCTCCACTTAACCTTTAACACTGCACCTATATAGTAAAAAGAAACTCACTGGGGAAGGCTAATAGAGTTAAAGGGGAATGGGTGTGGGAAGGGGGGAGGGGGTAGTGGTGGTCCCTGATCTGTCCTGTCTTCGGCTCAGTCCATATTAATTCAGTGCTAGTGGTAAAAGATTTGGGGTGGCATACTTACTCCAAGGTTCCCAAATGTTACAGAAGAGGTCTTGTTTAACATTTAGTATGCTGGTGAGCTTTTCATTTATAAAAGAAACCATTGGTTTTAGATTTTACCTGAGATGAAGACAAATAGCTGCTTCCAGGCCCTTGCAAAGGTCTGTTTAGCAGCCATCGTAATGAATGTAAATAGTTTATTTTGTATGTAAGCTCTGGTGTTTTGTGCCACAGCAGCGCTAACTAAGGGTCTCAACGGGGTATAATTCTCATGATATTCCCTATCATCCTAAAGACCTGCTGCCATAGCCGTGCGACCATTGAGCACCCCCTGAATGCCTGGGGTATGTCGGATAAATTTTGGTTAAGCCCATCTGGTACCAGGGGAGGAGTACTTTATAGGCTCATTCCACTGTGAGGGAGTTGATTGAACAGCCTGATGTCGATATCCACACCTTAAGCTATCCCTCCTGCTCTCTGGTTATCCCCAAATCTTTATCCCATTCCCTGACATATCTATGGTCTAGGTGCCTTGGTAAATCATTTAACGAAGAGTACAACAGGGTGATTAATCCCGGCCTGTTTGGCCCTTTAGTGCATAAGGATTTCAATTTAGATCATTTTCTGTATGGGGAGGTTCGGATTATCGTAGGTCTGAGCCAGTGACACAGTTGTGAGTAATGGAACCATTCGGTGTCTCTGTCTCAGGTCCTCAAGTGCCGAAGGCCTCTGTCATCTAGTAGGTGATGTACTTTAGAAGAAGGAGGGCCTGCTGTGGAGTCCTGGTGGGAAAAGTGGATTACCCCACAGGTTCTACAGTGGAGAGTGTGGGGACATTAAGTTTGAGACATTAGAGTTGGGACATTAAGTTCGAGGAGTCCCATACCTTAAGGGAGTGTTTCATTAGAGGGCTCAATTTTCTGGGTCTATGTGCAAGGACCATCCACAGCAGGGAATCCAGTGGGATACCCTCCAGATCTGGGAGATCCAGGAGTGCCCACAATGGGAGATTCCTGTCAGCATGTATTAAGGAGAGCTGGGTAATTTGTGCTGTATAATAGTGACTGATGTTTGGAACTCCCAGCCCCCCTTGATTCTTATGGGCAAACATGGTGCGTCTTGCCACTCTAGGTTTGGCTGACCGCTAGATAAAATGTAATACCCGTCTTTGCATTATACGTAGCATATAGGTTGGTACTTGCACGGTTAAGACTCTGAAATAGAATTCCATTTGTGTCCCTAGACTTCTTAAAAGGGGTGAGTAATTGAAGGCAAATAATCCCCCATAAGTGGGTGACAGGTGTATTCCCAGGTATGGTAAACCACTAGGCCAGGAGAGCGTCATCTGCAAATAAAGATATTATTTTGCAATGTATGCCTGCTATTTCTACTACGGAGGCGCGTAGTTTGAAGAGCCGGACAGCATGGCTGACAGCCATCGGCACCCGTTACCGCTGAATAGATACCAACATTGCGCCTGTATCTACATCCACACTTAAGGTAAGTCCTCTATTTCAATTGATCACATCATATTTCAATTGATCACATCATTGTCATCTTTGCCAGCTCTGAAGCACTTTCCTATATACTTGGACACATTTGAATCTGGAAGCTATGGCATAGATAATAGATATATGTATAGCCTACCACGCAAAATAAAAAGTCACTCCATCTTTGATGGGCACCTATGTAACTCTTTTCCTGCACTGGTACCATCCCTCACCATCAGGTCTTCCCTAGGAGCACTGCTTAAAGCGGACCTTCACTCTGAATAAGAGTCTATCTTATATGTTTCTCACACCCTGTACATACAGATTGGCCACATTAAAAATCATCCTACCTGCATCTACTGCATGTTATGAGCCTTTAAACATCCAAGATGGTGGCTTATGGAAGCCGCCATCTTATCAGGCAGCCTGCAAACAGGAAGTGCCTCCTGACTGTGCTACTCTGCATTCTGGGACTGCTGACCGTTACCTGATCCCAACTCTGCTCTGTCTGAGCAAAGCACAGCTATAACCCGCCCCCCTGTACCTTATCCTACTCTCCTCTCCTCAGTAAGTGTGATGCTTCTGAGTCAAGATGGCGGCGCCCGTATCCTAAATTCCTGAACAGAGTTGCAGCCCAGTGGGGGAAAGAATAATAAGTTAGTGACTAAAAACGTAAAATATATTAATTTTAGATGCTGGGCAACCGTTTTTTAAGAGTTTGAGCTTTTCATTAAATCACGCTGAAGGTCCGGTTTAAGAGCAGAGCCCTCTTTCCTAATAAGTAATTATTTTTTCCCATGCAACCAAAAAATCTTTTTTCTTAGAATGAAACTAAATATAATGCCAATGATATGACTTCAAGTGCAAAGCAGAAATAATTGATCAAGCTTAACAGTCCACTTTGGCTTTTCATACGGGGAGCAACTGCCATCCATATGCAGGTATTTTATATGAACAATTAGTCGATTTTCTTTTGCATTGTCTTGTTATCATTGTATCTTGGTGAAGTGACATTATATTCCTTTGTATCACTTATGGTAGATTATGCCAGTCCTAAATGGGCACTGAGGAAGCCTAATATGGCGAAAAATGTTTCAAGACAAAACATATATATGTATTTTATGTTGTAAATTTCAATAAAAATGTGATTTTATCTATTTTCTATGCATATGATGCACTTTATATTGTGGCGAGGTTGACATAGTCCTCTGAGCCCCATTTAAACCTTATAGGACCGGGGAGAAGGTCCAAAACTCCCCCGCCCTCAAAAAATTAGAGTGCTATTTCTACTACCTTGATGTTTTTTTGGCTCTGATTTTCAGTGCTAGGGGTTCCATGGCCAGGATAAATAAATAAAAACCCTTGACTGGTGCCTTTCTAAAGAATCAAATTTGTCTGCGGAGGAATAAAGGGTGTTAATCCATTGCAGGAATCTTCACCGAATCCCCATTTCACCAATGTTTTGTTTATGTATTTGAAGGAGATGGTATCAAATGCCTTGTATATATCGAGGGATAACAGGAAGGCCGGGATCTTTCTGTCTTAAATACAATGTAAGTGGGCTATCCGTCTTACACTATCACTTGCTTGTCTAGAGGGGACAAAGCCTGTTTGGTCTCAGTTGTATTATGGCGCTAAGACAGGAGTTGAGGTGTGTCGCCAGGATTTTGGCTAGTAACTTAATATCTTGGTTAAGTTGGGAGATGGGCCTGTAGTTGGATATTTGCAGGGGGTCTTGGTTTGGTTATCATGCTTATGTCGGCCATTAAAGATGCAGGGTTGAGGTGGGAGCCTGTTCTAAGTGAATTAAAGAGGTCCACTAGGTAAGGGCCCAGGGTTGCAGCAAATTTTTTATAATACAGTCCTGTATAGCCATCAGGGCCTCGGGCCTTTCCTGGCTTAATGGTCTTTATGGAGTCTATCACTTCTTGGAGTGTAATGGGTTCCTCTATGAATCTGAGAGGAAGGATCTAAAAGCTTGAAGGACCTTTTGTGGGTCTGCTGTAATACTGCCCTGCAGCATTAGTTCTGCTGCTAGCTGTATAATGCACCCTCACATCACCACCTTGTTGGCCTCTCATAATGTGACTGGGGATTCCACTGAGTGGCGATGCAGAGAGATAGTCTGTCAGGTTTATTTGGAGCTTATCAAGGGTATTTTAGGTTGTCAGCAGCATTTCGTTCAGTCGCCAGGTGTGTGTTTTTTTATTTCAATGGACGAAAAAGGAAATCATGAAAGGCTCTGTCACCCCTCATAGACTAAACCTATCACGCCTGGATTTTATACCTACCAGGAGAAGAAAACTACAAGCTTGGTCGAATTCAGTTCCTGTGTATACGTGACCCCTCCCCTGATTAGCCAAGGTATTTATATTTTTAATATTACATAATTTTGCAATAGTGCTCCTTCAAGGCCCAGTGTCGCAACATACTCACCTAAATGCGTGATTCTGTTCTGTTCAAATGTGGCAAGGAGTAACGGCATCCCCATCCCTCCACTATGCTCCCCCCCCCCCCCAGAAGACCAACAACAAGCAGAGATACTGCTGCCCCTCTGTTTTATGTTGCATTTGAATGGTGTAGGATCCCAAAATAAGATGTATATGTGATTCTGACTAAGGGGGGTTCATAGTGTTTTGGAATGTGGGGTGTCCCTAATCAAGATGCCCCCTAGAATGCATTCTAATGCTATCCCTATCTAGGGCCTGGAGAAGCCGCAGCGGATAGGCGGAACACGTGGGGGTCTCCTGCCTTCAATCCACTGCCTGATGATTAGTCACGTTTGACCACAAGGACAGTATGATATTTTTCTTTCCAGTGATTTACTAATGCTTTACTTGAATATAGCCTCCTTATCTAGCATTTGCACTTTAGATTTGATTGACTGCACAGGTTTAAGATCTTGATGAATTATTTGTAGTAATTACCTTTTAATACTTGTATTTTTTTGCACAAAGTGGAGTAATTGAACACTCACTTGAGTAATTAGAAATATATAAAAAATATATACATAATTATTTTTTTTCTTGGGCAATTTGTGGAGGTATTTAATACTGACTTCTATTTGTACTTTTTGATACCTTGTGGTCTTCTATAATATGGATTGCAAAGTATTTTAGCATCCCAGGAATAGTGTATGAATTGATTTTAACAGTGTCTTTGTGTTGCATGTGTGTTTTTATTTTTGCTATAGTGTAACATTTAACAAAATATTATTATTTTTTGGTATTTGTGGAGTTGTGCCCCTTTCTTATGACCCTTGTCAATTTGGTTTGGCCCATGTTCTAGTAGCATGATGGGTCGGGCAGCACGCTCAGTTATCAATATTAAAAGCTGTGCCTGCTATTTTGTATAAGTAGTACCCCTGCTGCTATCCTCTACGACTCACGAAAGCCCCTCCACCCCCGCTGCTGTCCTCTACCACTCACCTAACCCTTTCAATCCCTGTTGCTGTCCTCTACAAGTCACCTAACCCCTCCACACCCTGCTGCTGTCCCTTACCACTCACCTAACCCCTTTATGTTCCCTGTGGACCAGGACCCCTCCCTCATCCAGAGGTCTTGGCCTGTTGGAACCTAAGATGCACCTCGCTACCCCCCTTCAGTCATCTGCGAGCCTGGCATTAGGTAGACACTTACCTTTTCCTTTCATGATCCGTATACAAAGGCACTATGTAGTTCCAGGTCCTCTTGGAGTTAGGGGTTAGGAGCAGAGCCATCACTTGAGGGGGTGCGAGCACACCGGGGCACAGGAGGTAAGTGGGCCTCATCATTGTTGCTCTTTATTTATCATAGTTGTGCTCAATTGGCATCATTTAGCGAAAGGAAGCATTATCTGTCTAGCTACATCCAATCAAAAAGTTAAAAGTCTGACAAGGACAGAAAAAATGTTACAGTATGAGCATTGAAAGTGCCCCATTTAACGTTCACACCAGGCCCTGGTACATTTAGTTACACCACTAGTTAGGGGTGTGGCATGGGCGTGACTGGGGGACATAGCTTAAAAGCAAAAAATACAATTCTGTGATTACTCACCTGTAGAATTGATTTTACTGTGTACAGCACGGCCTGTTTCATTCAATCATTACTTCTGGGTATTCCGCCACAAGGTGGCGCAGTTGACTGCAGAAGACTTGTGGCTCCTCCTGGCCCTATAAAAAGCCAGTAATCACCAATAGACCCCCAGTGTTGAAAAGCAGTTATGCAAGAAGCCGGGAGATAAACCATGATCAAAGAATACACAGCCTAAAAAGGCTAACTTGAAACCAATCACCATAAAGAGGCAACCAAGGGCAACGATAACAAGGGAGGGATGAAACAGGCTGTGCTGTACACAGTAAAATCAATTCTACAGGTGAGTAATCACAGAATTGTATTTTTCCAAGTGTACAGCACGGCCTGTTTCATTCAATCATTACTTCTGGGACATCCAATAGCAGTGTCCGTAAGTAGGGTAGGATCCCCAGTGAGTCACGGCAAGCAGTTCAGACCACTACTGCCTGAAGCACCTTGCGGCCAAAAACAGCATCAGCTGAGGCCCTAACATCAACCTTGTAAAACTTGGAAAAAGTATGAACAGAAGACCACGTAGCGGCCTTACAAACTTGTTCAGCAGAAGCCTGGTGCTGAAAAGCCCAAGAGGCACCAATAGCCCTAGTAGAATGAGCAGTAACACGGAAGGGAGGTTCCTTCCCTTTGGCAGAATAAGCACGCCCCACCGCCTGTCTAATCCACTTGCTGATAGTAGATTTAGCCGGAGGCAAGCCCTTCCTAGGACCGGAAGGAAGAACAAAAAGAGAATCAGACTTCCTAAAAGGCTCAGTGGCGACCAAATAATACTTGAGCGCCCTGACCACATCCAGAGAATGAAGGTTCCGTTCCTTGGAATTAGCAGGGGCAGGACAATAGGAAGGTAAGACAATGTCCTCATTGAAAAGCAGATACAACCTTGGGCAAATATTCCGGGTTAAGACGGAACACCACCTTATCCTGATGCCTCTCAAAAAAGGAGGTTTAATGGAAAGTGCCGCCAGCTCAGAGACTCAACGCATCGAAGTAATAGCGACCAAAAAGGCCACTTTAAGAGTCAATATGGACAGCACATTAGGGCCCAAAGGGAGGACCCTGTAGAGCAGACAACACCAAGTTTAAGTCCCAAACCGGTAGCAGAGGCTTACGCGGTGGACGCACATGAGTAACTCCCTGAAAGAAGGTCTAAACAAGCCTGTGATTAGTAAAGGATCTTTGGAAAAAAATTGCCAGAGCCGAAACCTGTCCCTTGAGACTAAGTTGAAGGCCCGAATACAGACCATGCTGTAAAAACTCCAGAATCCTGGGAATGTAAAATTCCAGACAAAAAAGAGACTTGGACTCGCACCAAGCAATGTAAGCATGCCAGACCCTGTAGTAGATAAAAGATGAGGATTTCTTCCGAGCCTGAATCAAGGTATCGACCACAGAGGCCGGCAAACCCTTGCACACCAAGACAGAGGTTTCAGCAGCCAAGCCGTTAAAGGCAGCATTTGTAAATTGGGATGGCGCAGCTGTCCCTGCGTGAGAAGCTCTGGATCGTCGGGCAAGACGAACCGATCTACTGCCATCTGTACGACGTCCGCGAACCATACCCTCCTCGGCCAGCGGGGGGCAACCAGAATGGCCGGTACCCCCTCCTGGGCTATCTTGCGCAGCACCCAACCCAGCAGAGGAAAGGGAGGAAATACATAGAGGAGCCGAAACTCCATCCAAGGAATTGCTAGCGCGTCCGTAGCGAAGGCCAGAGGGTCCTTTGACAGGGAGACAAATTTTGGAAGCTTGTGATTTTGACGGGACGCAAACAAGTCCACGTCCGGCTCACCCCAGTGGTGACACAGGGCATGAAAGATCTTGATGCTGAGGGACCATTCTCCCAGGTGAGACGTCCCCCCTGCTCAGGGAGTCCGCCTCCTGATTCTCCACCCCTGGAATGTAAGCCGCCGAGATGCAGGGAACATTCTCCTCCGCCCAAGACAAGATCAGAGACACTTCCTTGAGGGCCCGCTTGCTCCAGGTCCCTCCCTGATGATTGATGTAGGCAACCGTCGTCTGATTGTCTGAGCAGACCTGTACAGCACGACCCCGAAGGTGGGGGGTCAACTGGGAGAGAACCAACCTGATTGCCCGCAGCTCTAAGATATTGATGGGCGCTTGGGCCTCCTGGGGACCCCACTGACCCTGGAACTTCAGAGACTGCCAAACTCCCCCCCCCCAGCCGGTCAGACTGGCATCCGTGGTGACAATCTCCCAGCGCGGAGGCAGAAAGGACCTGCCCACTAGAAGATTCCTCGAGTTCAGCCACCAGGAGAGAGACTGCCTGACCGGAGGGGACAGAGCAAGCTCCTGATCCAGGGACTCCTGATTCCGATCCCAAACCGACAAGAGATGCAACTGAAGAGGTCTCATGAACTGAGCAAAGGGAACCACCTCGAAGCAAGACACCATGAGGTCCACCAACTGCATCCCCTGCCGAATGGAGGGGTGAGGACACGACAGCAGGGCCCGTGCCTGCATCTGAATGCCCTCCACCTTCTGCAGAGGGAGAAATACCTTGACCTGAGAAGTATCCAGCGTCATGCCCAGGAAGGACCTCGCCAAAGACAGAGATAGTGAAGACTTGGAATAGTTGATCACCCAGCTGAAGGACTAAAAAGTGGACGTCACCACCCGAGTATCCCTCTCGGCCTGATGAAGAGATTGAGCAGCAATCAGAATGTCATCCAGGTAAGGAAGGATGCGAATGCCCTGATTCTTCAGGAGAGCCATGACGCCAGCCAGCACCTTGGTGAAAACCCGAGGAGCCGAACAGCAAGGCCACAAACTGGTAGTGTTGATCACCCAGAGCGAACCTCAGGAACCTCTGGTGACCTGGGAAAATTGGCACGTGGCATCCTTGATGTCCACCCTGGTCATGAAGTCGCCCGGCGGAAGAGAACTTACGGCCGAGCGTAAAGTCTCCATGCGAAAGTGCTTGAACCTGACAAACTTGTTGAGACCCTTTAAGTCCAGGATGGGCCTCAGGGAGCTGTCCTTCTTGGGCACCGTGAACAGGTTGGAGTAGTATCCCCGACCCTGTTCCTGAATAGGTACCTGAGTAATGACACCTGACCCCAGAAGACATTGGACGGCCAGACGACGCAGTCCCTGAGCCGACACAAGTTTTTGGGAAATCCGGGATCAGAGGAATCTTGGGTGCCAGGCTGCAAACTCTTGTAACCTTGTAACCGGAGGACACCACCTCCTGAATCCACCGGTCTGAGATGCGAAGCCTCCAGACGTGAGCAAAAAGCCGAAGCCGCCCCCCCACCCGGTCGGGTGAGGGCGCCTCCTCATGCCTGAGGGGCCTTGGGAGTGTGTTTGGGCTTGGTCCCCCAAGAGAGACCGGGGCGACCGCGAGATCTGCTTCGGCCCCAAGAGTCTCTGCGACTACCTGAGAAAGGGGGGCCACTTGAAGGATGAAAGGAGGAGGAGCCCCGAAAGGGCCGAGCCTGCTTTCTACGCTGGGGGAGCCTACCATCCTTGGCCAGAGTATCCAGACGCTCACCAAAAAGACGGAGACCCGTGAAGGGAAGCCCAGTGAGAGCCTTCTTAGCGGCAGTGTCAGCAGCCCACTGACGCAACCAAACTGACCGACGCATAGCCACCAACAGGGCTGAGGCCCTACCGCCAAGCCAGACGGCATCGTCCATGGCAGCCAGCACAAACGCAATAAAATCAGAGCAAAGCAAGAGGTCCTTATAATCCTCCCTATTCTTACCAGACCGGGCGGCCTCAGCAAGACGTCTGACCTTCTTTTTAATGGCGATAGCCACAATGGCCGTGGCGCAGACCGGGAGCAAACCGCCCCCCTACAAAGGTAAAGGCATGACAAGCCAACTGATCCATACACCGGTCCGCGCTATCACGCAGCGTTGAAGTGTCAGGGGATGGCATGACCGACGTGTTAGATAGCCCCAGGACCGGAGCGTCCACCTCAGGAGGGCACTACCAGCGCTTAACCAAATCTGGCGAAAACGGATACCTTCTATTCAACCCCTTGGGCACCGAGGGTAACCTATTAGGACGTTCCCACTCCTTCAGAACCATATTTGAGAAATGGCCCTGGTCCGGGAACTCCAAGCGTTGCTTGCCAGGGCGGAAGAGCTCGCCCTGCTTCTTCTTCGCCGCCGTGGGGGGGGGGGGCGATGTGTAATGTATCGAAAACCGCCAATAAGAGGCTATCGGTATCATCCGGGAGCCAAGTATCCTCATGAGAGTAGGACCCTAGGTCACTATCATAACCATCCTGGCGATCCCCAGAGGAGTCCGAGTCACGGAAAAGCTCCCCCTCCTCCGGGGAGTCACGGCCGCCATACACATCAAGGCCCTCATCCTCCTCGGCAAATAGGGACAACGCAGCGTCAAGGTGTCACCTCTTGCTAGAGGCCTTGCCCGCCGCCGGACGGGCTAATTGCCGCTCAATGCTGGCCACGCGCAGCGCCAGATCTGATTGCGACCCCCAGCTAGTATCCCCCTCACTGGGGGCTAAATGCAGGCACGGAGGGGCAGGAGACGCCGTAGGGAACGCAGGACTGGAAAGAGAAGCGCTCGGCCCAGCCTGATCCGCAATAATACGCACGGCACACAAACCGCCCCACCACCACTCAAAGGGGATGCCCCACACACGACACATAGCCGAGGCTGCCCCGAGGGGCCCGCAAGCTCGCTATCCCCAGAAGCCTCCATATGGTGATTATCGAAAAAGGGCACAGTCAGCCCACCTGGAATAAAGGCCAAAACAGAGCCCACCCGGGATGCCCCCAAGGGATACCCCACAGCGCCGGGAAAGGTGGCAGGGGGGCCGGGGGAGGGAGGGGACGGAGAGATTGGACCGGGAGAAACCACAAGTTGTTACCCCGTCTGCAAGACATAAGCAAGACAATCATGAGCATCCCACAGCACATGCACCCAATAAAACCCACCGTCGGATCAACTCACGGACCAGCTGAGCAGCACCGCAGCATGCGCAGGAGCCAGAAGACCGCAAGAAGATCCCCAAGCGATGACGGGAGAGGGATAAGGCAGGCGGAGAGAGCCCCAGCAGCAGCGTGGACCCCTCAAAATGGCGCCGGCGAAGATCCTCGAGGGGCGGGCCGCAAGGGGATGACGCGAAAAGCGTCATCCCGTGGCCCTGCCCCCAGCTAACAGGAGCGAGACGCCGGCGCCCACACCAGCAATGGCGCCGACGTCAGAGCAAAGGCCGGATCCCCAAACGTCTCAAGGCGGCGGGATAGAGAAAGCCACAATCGGCGGAGTGCTCGCGCACACCCGACAGCCCTTCCCCCCGCAAGTCTGCGTCAGAACCGAGGGATAGGGAAACGGGAGGCGAGGGAGGGGGGGGGGAGAATGCACAGCGTGTGGGAGCCACCGGTATAAGGTGGAAGAGAGGGGGGGAAGGGGGAGGGAAGAGAGTCCCCCACATGACAACCCCCAATAAAACTCACCCCCAAGAAATGCACAACACCAAGGGCAGCAGTGGTTCCTCCGTCCCCCTAGGCTCACCATATGCCTATGGACCGGCTACCCTTCAGCAATAGGGTCTGCGGTCTGGAGCAAAGCTCACCGAGCACCTTGACCCAGGCACTCCCCTACCATCACCCGATCCGTCAGCCGAGGCTGGGAGGCAAGAGGGTCCGGAAGCGTGTGGAAATAGGCTTGCAGGGCCGCAGGCTTGGTTGCCCCGCTCGCCTGCGAAAACATAGAGAGCCATCTTCTGGTCTTCCCAGTCATGACTGCAGAGAAACACTGGGGGTCTATTGGTGATTCCTGGCTTTTTATAGGGCCGGGAGGAGCCACAAGTCTTCTGCAGTCAACTGCGCCACCTTGTGGCGGAATACCCAGAAGTAATGATTGAATGAAACAGGCCGTGCTGTACACTTGGAAAAATGTAGGTGCGTTGTGCTCTTATTCTCTCCCCCCCCCTCCTCATCATCTTCAAAAGTTTACAGATATGCTTCTCACAAAGTAACACGCCTCTTCCAGGCCACGTCCCCCTACCCCAACTGGACCACCAGGACAAAATCCTTTGTGCGCTACTGGCTGAACCCTGTACTATGCGCCTTTATGGGTGAAGGCTTGGGCTGAGTGATAGTGGTGGGCCCCAGGTGGCAGTCCAGTTGGTGGGGCACGGAAGAGTCTCTGGCTGGCAGTGTAAAGCTTTATGCAACTGAGGGGCTTAAACAGGGGGTGTGAAAAGGCATATGGTAGCATTCATAACATACTGCAGAGCACGCAATGAAAGAAGCCAGCGGCACCATTTGGTGGCATTCATAATATACTGCAGAGTGGACACTGGAAGCAGGAGGCGTTCATAATATACACACACTGAAAGCGACCGCAGCAGCGGGGTATTATTGTTAAACTGTTATTGGCCCACAAGACTCCTGCAGCATCCTCAGCTGGTTCTGCTATTTGCACCACCCCGTGGTGCCCTCCTGCACTCACTGCACAATCCCCGTCTGCAGAATAGAAACCATTAGCTGTAAAAATAAAAAAGGCATAGTACAAGCCAGGTTTTTGCAGGGTAATTGCAACCGCTGATATATGAGGAGGCACATGGGTTAATATGGGCAGTTTTTCACAACAATTTTGGGGCAATTGCAAGCGAACCGTGATCCGAAAATGCTCTGGTGAAAAAGGTAGCCTCAGAGAAAATATGCATTCTTGAAAACATTCTGAGTAAAGCTGGTCATAAAATATTTCTTTCTACCTACTGCAAAGAATTATGAAGGTTTTTAATCATCTGATTCAGTGCTTGCATGGGCTGGTGGCATAGGTGGACTGGCCATATGGAGCACAGGGAGAATTCCCGATGGGCCACACTGCTTTGGGGCAAACTGAACTAGTACCTCACCCAGACCAATCTCTTTTCCTCGGCTACCTCCCAACCCACGGTATCTGCCCCTTCACTACCATAATTTAAGAGCGACCACGTCTACCACTATCCTAGATCTGTCCCTTAGTGCTATAGCCTCAGGTGCACTCATCGAATGGCTCGCAGGCACCCTGGGGTTGTAACTGATCAGTAGCTTCAGGGTTTGCCATGGGCTGGACTGGGCCAATAAACGGCCAGGCTTTTTTTTTTTTACCCCAGTCCGTTCCTGGGTGGAAGTTATAGGCACTAAGACCATTACAATATTGGTTAAGAGGCTCTCTGCATCATTGTGGGGGGGTCTCTCCCATGTTGCAAACTGCGCACTACAATTTAATACATTTGGGAGAGTTTCTCCAGCTCAATACAAAATAAGGTGCAAAGACATTTTTGTTGGTACTCTAGGAAAGAGTGAAGGTCAATTTCTCTAGTTGAGGATTAGACGTTGCCGAAGAAGAGACATTTTTCACACATTTGTAAAAAAATTGGATAGCCAGTAATGTAGAGTGCTTGGTAACGTTACACACATATTAACACAATGATATATCTGACCTAGTGACTGGCTTACTGTAAAAAAAGAAGTAAATGTTTCATTTGTATAGAAAGATATCAGTAATACCAATAATAGCAAAGTCATAATATTATGGATCAAAAAGCTTTAAATTAACCTACCATATTTCTTGGATTGGACAAAAGAAAGTGCTGTGCAACATGCGCTGGCAGGAGATTGAAGAGAATTCTTTTGTTATCCAGCTTGACTCTTTCCATGTCATCTCTCTCTTCCTCTGCCTATTAAAAAATGCACAAAAATGTTTAATTCCTAAATATTTTTTGAATGTTCTTTGGGTAACTGTTAATTGGTAGACTGTGGTATTCTTTTCAGGGATTTACTTTATTTACAAGTATGTTTACTCAATATAAACATTTTGCATACAATAACATGAATTTGAACTCAAGCTGCTAGGGAAATGTAAGCTAAACACGTGGGTATAGTTTCGTATCAGTCTTTATTTTCTTTCTTTGCCTCCCATTAGTATCCATGAAAGTGGGTAAAACTGAATGAAGAGGCTTTTTTCTGTCAGACTGAGTTGGGGGCATTGCTAGGGGGTGCTGTTGCAAAGCGAAGTGTGCTCTGCATTGCCAAAGCACTCTGTTCCCGCTGCCCTGCACACCTCCACAGAGTGGTCAAAGAACACAGGATTGGGCTACCGTGTATGAGAGATGCATGTTGTGGGATTAAGGAAAAGGTGATTATAAAGTGAGTAGGTAGCAAGTTACAATTAGTATGCTAGGGTAGGTAGACAGATTTCAAAGTGAAGATAGCTACCCTACATTTTGCAACATGAAAAGAGAGAGCATTTATTAGTACCTCCTTCATGCAGACAAGCAGATGAATAGTAAAAGACAATTCTGTGAGTACTCACCTGTAGAATTGCTTTTACTATGCATGGCACGGCCTGCTTCAAGAAGTCCTTACGTATGGGATATTCCGCCACAAGGTGGCGCAGTGTACTGCAGAAGAGTTGTGGCTCCTCCCGGCACCCTATAAAAACCGGATCACCAATAGACCTCTCCAGCGTTGACAAGCAGTTTTACAAGAAGCCGGGAGATAATAAAGGTAAAAAAGAGTAACAACCCCAACTAACTTGGAACAATCACCATAAAGAGGCAACCAAGAATAACGCTAACAAGGGTGGGGTGAAGCAGGCCGTGCCATGCATAGTAAAAGCAATTCTACAGGTGAGTACTCACAGAATTGTCTTTTTCCTATTGCATGGCACAGCCTGCTTCAAGAAGTCCTTACGTATGGGACATCCAATAGCAGTGTCCGTAAGGTAGGGTGGGATCCCCAAAAGGTAACAGCAGGTTGTTCAAACCACTACCGCCTGAAGTACCTTGCGGCCAAAAGCAGCGTCAGCCGAGGCCTTAACATCAACCTTGTAAAACTTGGAAAAGGTATGAACAGAAGACCAAGTTGCGGCCTTACAAACTTGTTCAACAGAAGCTTGGTGCTGAAAAGCCCAAGAAGCACCAATAGCACGAGTGGAATGAACAGTAATCCGGAAAGGGGGAACCTTCCCTTTAGCAGAATAGGCCTGAACCACCGCCTGATGAATCCACTTGCTGATAGTGGATTTAGCCAGAGGCAAACCCTTCCTAGGTCCAGCAGGAAGAACAAAAAGAGCATCAGATTTCCTGAAAGACTCAGTAGCAACCAAATAAAACTTCAGAGCCCTGACAACATCCAGAGAATGAAGGGTCCGCTCCTTGGAATTAGCAGGGTTAGGACACAAAGAAGGCAAAACAATGTCCTGATTGAGATGAAAAGCAGACACAACCTTAGGCAAGAAATCCGGCAACAGCCAAAACACCACCTTATCCCGCTCAAAATAAGGAGGTTGATGGAAAGCGCCGCCAGCTCAGAAACTCGCCTGACAAAAGTAATAGTCACCAAAAAGGCCATCTTAAGAGTCAGAATGGGCAACGCAGCCCCACGAATAGGCTCAAAGGGAAGACCCTGTAGAGCAGACAACACCAGATTCAAGTCCCAAACCGGTAGCATAGGCTTACGTGGCGGACGCACACGAGTAACTCCCTGGTAAAAAGTCTTAACCAACCGGTGATTGGCAAAGGATCTTTGGAAAAAAATTGCCAGAGCTGACACCTGTCCCTTGAGGGTACTAAGTTGATGGCCCGAATCCAAACCATGTTGGAAAAATTCCAGAATCCTGGGGATAGAAAACACCCGACAAGGAAAAGACTTGGACTCACACCAGGCAATGTAAGCATGCCAGACCCTGTAGTAGATAAAGGACGAGGACTTCTTCCTTGGCCGAATCATAGTATCAACAACAGAGGCGGCAATCCCTTATCCATCAAAATGGAGGTTTCAGCAGCCAAGCCGTTAATGCCAGCGTTTGTAAATTGGGATGGCGCAGCTGTCCCTGAGTGAGAAGATCTGGATCCTTGGGCAAGACGTACCGATCTACTGCCAACTGCACGACGTCTGCGAACCACACCCTCCTTGGCCAACAGGGGGCCACCAGGATGGCTGGTACCCCCTCCTGGACTATCTTGCGCAGCACCCTGCCACGCAGAGGAAAAGGAGGGAACACATAGAGGAGCCAAAACTCCGTCCAAGGCATTGCTAGCGCATCTGTGGCGAGGGCCAGAGGATCCTGCGACAGGGAGACAAATCTGGGAAGCTTGTGATTGTGGCGGGACGCAAACAGATCCACATCCGGCTGACCCCAGCAGAGACACAGGGAGTGAAATACCTTGTTGCTGAGAGACCATTCCCCCAACCGAGACGCCCCCCCTGCTCAGGGAGTCTGCCTCCTGGTGCTCAACCCCCAGAATGTAGACCGCCGAGATGCAAGGGACATTCTCTTCCACCCAAGACAGTATAGGAGACACTTCCTTGAGGACTCGCTTGCTCCGAGTCCCTCCCTGATGATTGGTATAGGCAACCGTCTGGGTATCCGAGCGGATCTGAACAGCCCGACCCCGAAGGTGTGTGGTCAGCTGGAAAAGAACCAACCTGATCGCCCTCAGTTACAGGACATTGATGGGAGCAAGGGCCTCCTGGGGGTCCCACTGATCCTGGAACTGCAGAGATTTCCAAAAGTCCCCCCAACCGGTCAGACTGTCATCTGTGGAGACAGTCTCCCAGCACTGGGGCAGAAAGGTCCTGCCCACTAGAAGGTTCCTTCAGTCCAACCACCACAAGAGGGTCTGTCTGGCCAGGGGGGGCAGAGCAAATTCCTGGTCCAGGGACACAGGGTCCCGATCCCAAACCAACAAGAGGTGCAACTGAAGAGGTCTCATGTGAAACTGAGCAAAGGGGACCGCCTCGAAGCAGGACACCATCAGGCCCACCAATTGCATCCCTTGCCGGATGGAGGGATGGGGACACAAGAGCAGAGCCCGTGCCTGCTTCTGAAGGCCCTCCACTTTCTGCTGAGGCAGGAATACCTTGACCTGAGAGGTATCCAGAGTCATGCCCAGAAAGGACCTCACCAAAGACAGAGACAGTGAGGACTTGGGAAAGTTGATCACCCAGCCGAAGGACTCGAGAGTGGAGGTGACAACCTGAGTGTCCTTCTCAGCCTGACGAAGAGACTGAGCCGCAATCAGAATGTCGTCCAGGTAAGGGAGGATGCGAATGCCCTGGTTCCGCAACAGAGCCATCACGCCCGCCAGCACCTTGGTGAACACCCGAGGCACCGAGGTGATACCAAACTGTAAGGCCACAAACTGGTAATGCTGATCCTCTAGAGCGAACCTCAGGAATCTGATGACCTGGAAAGATTGGCACGTGAAGATAGGCATCCTTGATGTCCATGGTGGTCATGAAGTCGCACGGGCGAAGGGTACTGACAGCCGAGCGTAGCGTCCCCATGTGAAAGTGCTTGAACCTGACAAACTTGTTGAGACCCTTCAAGTCCAGGTTGGGCCTCAAAGACCCGTACTTTTTGGGAACCGTGAAAAGATTGGAGTAGAACCCCTGACCCTGTTCCTGGGAAGGCGCCAGGCAAATGACTCCTGACTCCAACAGACGTTGAACCGCAAGACGCAAACCCTGAGCTGACAGAGGGTATTAAGACATTCGGGATCTGAGGAATCATGGGGGCGGCCAGGCTGCAAACTCTATCTTGTAACCGCAGAACACTACCTCCACTACCTAGCCTCCAGGCGTGAGCAAAGAGCCGAAGCCGACCCCCACCCGGATGGGTGAGGGCGCCTCCTCATGCCTGAGAGGGCTTGGGAGGAGGTTTGGGCTTGGAACCCCAGGAGAGACCGGGACGACCACGGGATCTGCCACGACCCCAAGAATCTCTGCGGCTACCTGAGAAGAGGGAGCCACGGCCTCCTCTGGGAGCACGAAAGGAGTGGAGGGAGGCGGAGGGCCCCCGAAAGGGCCGGGGCTGCCTCCTACGCTGAGGCAACCTACCATCCTTGGCTAGAACATCCAGATTCTCACCAAAGAGCCGCAGCCCCGCAAAGGGGAGCCCAGTGAGAGCCTTCTTAGCAGCAGCGTCAGCTGCCCACTGGCGCAACCAGAGCGGCGCATAGCCACCAAAAGGGCAGAGGCCCTACCACTCAGCCATACCGCATCATCCATGGCAGTAAGGACAAAGGCAACAAAATCAGATCAAAGCAAGAGGGCCCTATAATCCTCCCCCCTCCTACCAACAGTAGTGCCATCAAGGAGACGCTCAAGCTGTTTCTTAAGAGCAATAGCTGTAATGGCAGCGGCGCAGACCGGACACAGCCCAGCCCCCACAAATTTAAAGGCATGGCAGGCCAGCTGATCCATAAGCCGGTCCTCGCTGTCCCGCAGTGTAAGGGAAGGCATGACCGAGGTGTTGGACAGCCCTAGAACGGGAGCGTCCACCTCAGGGGGACTCGACCATCGCCCAACCAGGTCAGCAGGAAAGGGATACTTCTTATCCAACCCTTTGGGCACCGCGGGCAATCTACTAGGACGTTCCCACTCCTTGAGCACCATATTAGTGAAATGGCTCTGCTCAGGAAACTCGAGACGCTGCTTATCAGGACGAAAGAGCTCACCCTGCTTCCTCTTAGCCACCTCAGGGGAGACAATGTGCAAAATTTCAAAAATGTGAGACAACAGACTATCAGTGTCATCGGGGAACCATGAATCCTCCCCAGACTCAGACCTAGGGTCACTGTCGCAGGCCACCTGCTGGTGCCCAGAGGAGTCAGAGCCCGGGAAAAGCTCCCCCTCCTCTAGGGAGTAACGGTCACCAAAAGCATCAATTTCCTCATACTCCTCAGTAAAGACGTAGGGCGTGGGAACCAGGTGCCAATTCTTGCTAGAGGCCTTATGTGGAACAGGCCTGGCAAGCTGCCTTTCAATGCTGGCCACAGGAAGTTCCAGATCAGATTGTGACCCCCTGCTAGTATTCCCCCCACTGGGGGCTAAATGCAGGTGCGGAGGGGTAGGCGATGCCTAAGGGGGGCGCAGAACTGGGGAGAGAAGCAGGCAGCCCAGCCTGGGCCGCATTGATACCTTGGGCGCACGGCACGCACACCGTGGCACTGTTACTCAAAGGGGATACCCCGCACATGGAACACAGCCGGGATTGACCCGAAGGACCCCCAAGCACGCTATCCCCAGAAGCCTCCATATGGTGATTAACACAGGCGCAATAGGCCAGCACAGGGTAAGGGCTAATAAAAAGCCACCCAGGATGCCCCCCCCAGGGATGCCCCCAAAAGTCAGGAAACAGGAGATGAGGTAGGGTAAGGAGCAGGACCGGGAGAAACCACAACCACAACCCACAGTTGTCCCGCCTGAAAGACATAAGTAAAACACATAAGCATCCCGCAGCCCATGCCCCAAGGATACAAAACCCCCAAAGGGGACTCACGGACCAAGCAGGCCAAAGGATCAGACCACAGGAGGAAGCGACACAGGCAGAGATCACCGCCGCAGTTCAGGGAGGAAGAGGGGCCCCAGAGGAACCTTGAGGGGCAGGCCGCTGGAGGACGATGCCATATGCGTCATCCTCCGGCCCCACCCCCCCCCGAAGAGCGCGAAAAACGGCGCTCACGTGACCGCGCCGGCGTCATTACAAAACAGCAAAAACTCCTCACAGTTATAGCGTCGCCCACCCCCCCCAAACACACGTCGGGGAGGGGGGGAGCGAGCAGGCAGCGGCGAGAGCCCAGGCCAGGGATGGGGGGGGACCCCAAACACCACAAATAAAAGGCACATAATCCCCAAAACACTCACCCCGTCAGAAGCTAGGATAGGAACTCCGCATCCCTAGTAGGCTCACCATAAAGCCTATGGCCGGATACCCTTTGTGGTACAGGGTCTGCGGCCAGGAGCAGCGCTCCTTGAGCACCTGACCTTAGTGCTCCTCTACCCTCACCCGATCCGACAGCAGAGGCTGGGAGGCACAGAGGGTCCGGAAACGGGTGGAAATAGACATGCAGGGCCGCAGGCTTGGTTGCCCCGCTCACCTGCGCAATAATACAATTCTGTGAGTACTCACCTGTAGAATTGGTATTATAAGTATAAAGCACGTCCTGTTCCAGAATATTCCTTACACATGGGTTATACATCCACAAGATGGCGCTGGACTGCAGAAAAAACATGTGACCACTCCCGGTCCCTTAAATAGCCAGGAACCTCCAACCAATTCCCAGTGTTGACAAGCAGTTATACAAGAAGCCGGGAGAATAATAAACACAAAATGAACAATCACCATACAGAGGTAACCAAAAATAATGATAACAAGGGTGGGATGGAACAGGACGTGCTGTATACTTATAATACCAATTCTACAGGTGAGTACTCACAGAATTGTATTATTCCAAGTATACAGCACGTCCTGTTCCAGAATATTCCCCAAAAGTAACAGCGGGCAGTTTAAACCACTGCCGCCTGCAGAACTTTGCGGCCAAAAGCAGCATCAGCTGAGGCCCTAACATCAACCTTATAAAACGTAGAAAAGGTATGAACAGAAGACCAAGTAGCGGACTTGCAAACTTGTTCAACAGAAGCTTGGTGCTGAAAAGCCCAAGAAGCACCAATAGCACAAGTAGAATGAGCAGTAAGGCGGAAGGGAGGCTCCTTCCCCTTAGCAGAATAGGCTTGCACCACTGCCTGACGGATCCACTTGCTGATAGTGGATTTAGACGGAGGCAAACCCTTCCTAGGTCCAGAAGGGAGAACAAAAAGAGCATCAGTCTTCCTGAAGGATTCAGTAGCTACCAAATAAAACTTCAAAGTCCTAACCACATCCAGAGAATGTAAGACCCTCTCCTTAGGGTTACTAGGATTAGGACACAGAGAAGGCAAGATGATGTCCTGATTGAGATGAAAAGCAGACACAACCTTAGGCAGAAAATCTGGCTTAAACCGAGACACCACCTCGTCCTGGTGTCTCTCAAAATAAGGAGGTTTGATGGAAAGCGCCGCCAACTCAGAAACACGCCAAACAGAAGTGATAGCCACCAAAAATGCTACCTTAAGCATCAAGATAGACAAAGGGGCCTTACGCAGAGGCTCAAAAGGAGGACCCTGCATAGCGGATAAGACCAAATTCAAATCCCAGACTGGTAACATAGGCTTACGTGGAGGTCGCACGTGAGTATCCCCTTGGAGGAAGGTCCTAACCAAACGTTGGTTGGCAAAGGATCTTTGGAAGAAAACAGCCAAGGCTGAAACATGACCTTTGAGGGTACTGAGTTGAAGACCCAAGTCCAAACCATGTTGCAGGAATTCCAGGATCCTGGGAACAGTAAACACCCGACAGGGAAGGGACTTAGACTCACACCAGGCAATGAAAGCATGTCATACCCTATAGTAGATGAAGGATAAGGACTTCTTCCTAGCCCTAATCATGGTATCAACTACAGAAGCACGCAGCCCCTTCTCCATCAAGATGGAGGTTTCAGCAGCCAGGCCCTTAAAGCCAGCGTTTGTAAATTAGGATGGCGTAGCTGCCCCTGAGTGAGCAGGTCTGGATCCTTGGGCAGGGCATACTGATCTACTGCCAACTGCACGACGTCTGCGAACCACACCCTTCTTGGCCAACAGGGGGCCACAAGAATGGTTGGCACCCCTTCCTTGCGCAGCACCCTGCCCAGCAGGGGAAACTGAGGGAATACATAGAGGAACTGAAAGCTCTTCAAAAGACATTGCTAATGCATCCATGGCCAAGGCCAGAGGGTCCTGCGACAGAGAGACAAAGACTGGAAGCTTGTGATTGTGATGGGACACAAACAGATCCACATCCGGCTGACCACAGCGGTGGCACAGGGAGCGAAACACCCTGCTCCTGAGGGACCATTCTCCCTGCTCAGAGAGTCTGCCTCCAGATTCTCCACCCCCGGGATGTACACAGCTGAGATGCAGGGAACACTCTCCTCTGCCCAAGACAGTATCAGGGACACTTCCTTGAGGGCCCTCTTGCTCCGGGTCCCTCCCTGATGATTGATGTAGGCAACCGCTGTCTGGTTGTCCGAGCGGATCTGAACAGCCCGACCCCGAAGGTGTGGAGTCAATTGGGCGAGAACCAACCTTATCGCCCTCAGTTCCAGGACGTTGATAGGGGTATGAGCCTCCTGAGGGCCCCACTGATCCTGGAATTTCAAAGACTTCCAGAAGACCCCCAGCATGTCAGACCGGCATCCGTGGTGACAGTCTCCCAGCAAGGGGACAGAAAGGTCCTGCCCACCAAGAGGTTCCTTGAGTCCAGCCACCACGAGAGAGACCGCCTGGCCAGAGGGGACAGAACAAACACCTGATCTAGGGTCCCGATCCCATACTGACAAAAGGTGTAGCTGAAGAGGTCTCATGTGAAACTGAGCATAAGGTAACGCCTCGAAGCAAGACACCATCAGTCCCACCAGCTGCATCCCCTGCTGGATGGAGGGATGAGGACAAGACAGCAGAAACTGGGCCTGAGCTTGAAGACTCTCCACCTTCTGCTGAGGGAGAAAAACCTTGACCTGAGATGTATCCAGAGTCATGCCCAGAAAGGACCTCACCCGTGACGGGGGCAGGGAAGACTTGGGATGGTTAATCACCCAGCCGAAGGACTCTAGTGTGGACACCACCATCTGGGTATCCATCTCAGCCTGATGGTAGGACTGAGATGTGATGAGAATGTCATCCAGATAAGGAAGGATGCGAATGCCCTGAGGTCTCAGCAGAGCCATCACGCCCGCCAGCACCTTGACACAGAAGGAGAGGTGGCCCCAGCATGTGTGCATGAACAGCACATCCTCAGAACACTGTTTAGATGTGGGGTTCACAGTAAGAACATTGCAGAGTGCTTGTGGTCCTGCATAACTCCAGGATGACCAGTGCTGCAATAATAGCATAGGTGACATTAAGCTCCCCAAACAGGGTCTCCCCAGCCATGGCACGAAACTGTTTTAACAAGTTACAGATAAGAAACCTGTGTAGCTGGCTTCAACAATGAGACATGAAAGGCATTAGGAAAGCTGGAAATCATAAAAAATAATACCCATAATAACTACAGGGACCCATGTAACGAGGTGCTAACTTTATACACCCTCGGGTGAAAATGTCAAGTGGAGAGCTAAACTTTGTCTTCGGGTTTAAAGATTTGCCTTTAATACTGCTCTGCAAAGTTTGTGATAAGAGACTGATGTCTAAGAAAGCACCGTATGACGTGCATTACACAAATCTGGAAAAGTTTGCAAAAAAAGTGTAAAATGTGGACAGTAGCAATGAGACGGAAGTCAATAGACTGGGCAGTGAGGGGTACAAATGGGTCCGAAAGAAATAAGGGAAAATGGGGCTAACCGTTTGAGAACTGTCAAGTTCGGTGGAGGAAGACTGGTGATATAGGGTTGTTTTACAGCCAAAGGCGTTGGATACTTTACCAGTATCGATGGTGGTCTCAATGCTGAGCTATATGCGAGTATCCTACAAAAGGAGTTACTTCATTGATACCAGGGCCTGGTATTTTCTGTTTATATGGCTATAAAGTTTTGGTTATCACTATGTTTTGTGTGGGTCCTGGTAACACGATTGTGTCTTGTGCAATATATATCTGCCGAAAATAATGGTTTACAAAAAGGACATAAGACCTGTATATTTTGTCGCCAAAAGGAGTATCAACATTTCCTATTTTAATGTCATAAATGTGTTCATACATTCTTTTTTTAGTGGTATGTTAGTCTTTCCAATATAGTACTGGTTGCATGGACATGAGAGGAGGTAAATTACATCTGAAGTGTGCCAATTTACAAAATGTTTAGCTTCTTGGGATGGTTGATTTTGTATTGTTATTAGCTTGCGAGATTTGATATATCTGCACATACTGCAGCCTCCCCAGGGGTATTTCCCCTTCGTCTTGCAGCATTCCCCTTTGGGGGTGTCGTTGTGGTGGCTATGTACTAGTCTATCGCGGAGATTCCTTGATCTCCTAAATGTCACTTGTGTGATATTTGGCAGGAAGGACTTTATGTGGGTGTCTCCTAATACCTAATGCCTTCTGCAGCTTTTTCAAAGCTCTCATCATTGGAGCAGTTTCTCCTGGCCCTTACGTACTCCCCGTAGGAAATGCTGTTGAGCAAGGGCTTTAAGTGTGAGCTAGTTGACTGCAATATAGTATTTGCTGCAGCCAGATGCCTTACAAGGTGTGTTTCTATATGTTTAACAAATTCCTTATAAAGAATAAAACGCACAGCTATTGCAAAACAGCAATATTTTTTACAAAAGCACATTTTATGTTTTAATAGCATTTAATATACGGTACTCAGGACAAAGGGAGTTGAGGAACCCAAAAAGAAAGTGAAACATGTCCACTCAGATTTGCTAAAACCCACATGAAATAGCTTTTTTCACATATACCTGTATGAGGGACTGATTTATAGACTATACTAAGGGACACAGCTGAGACTCTTTTTAAACCTTTCTGAATAAAACATGTATATTTTAATAATACAATTCTGTGAAATACTCACCTGTAGAATTGGTATTATACGCATACAGTACGTCCTGCTCCAATATAATACTTACACGTGGGGTAATCCTCCGCCAGAGGGCGCTGTTCACTGCAGACATGCAAAAACAGGCTCCTCCCGGCCCTTCATATACCCAGGGACCTCCCACAAATCCCCAGTATTGAAAAGCAGTGAGAAAAGAACAATAGTAATAACAATCACTATACAGGGGATCCAGAAAATGTAAAACCAGGGTGGGTGGAGCAGGACGTACTGTATGCGTATAATACCAACTCTACAGGTGAGTATTTCACAGAATTGTATTATTCTAAGCATACAGTACGTCCTGCTCCAATATAATACTTACACATGGGACATCCAATAGCAGTGTCCATAAAGTAGGGTGGGATCCCCAACAAAAAAGGCACAGCAGACAGTAAAGGTGCTGTCACCTGCAAAACTTTGCTACCAAGTACGACATGAGCAAAGGCTTTAACGTCAATCTCATAACAAAACCTTTGAAGAGGTATGAACAGACACAAGCAGCGGTCTAGCAACTTATTCAACAGAAAACCTAGTGCTGAAGGGCCAAAGGTACCCAAACACCAATGGAACGGAATAAAAAGAGAGGGAGATTCTTCCCCCTTAAAGGAATAGGCCAGTGTAACGGCCTAACCAGCCCAAGGGCAACAGAAGCCTCGGTTAAACTTAGAACTCTCCCCAACGGGGAATTGAGAACTGGTCTCCCGCCAGACAGGCGGGACAAGGATCAGCAAGAACCGAAACCTTTACTCAGGACCAGGAAGGCAAACCACCCAAGTAAGATCAGTCCAAAGGGCGCATAGGCCCTGGCAGCAAACGAGATCAGGCGCATACCAATGGAGGCGCCCGCAGACCCCAAAGGGCATCAGTCCCCCTAAGGGACAAGAAAACAACCAGGAAAATTTCAAGACCTGTTGAGGGAATGTAGACCCCTTACTTCAGCATTATTAAGAATAAGGCTCATAGGCATACTAAAAAGACCTAAATAATGATCATAAAACACCACCTTGGACAAAAGGGTCCGGCGTAAGGCGGAATACCACCGCATCCTGGTGTGCATATATATACATATAATGAACGAGGGCTAAGTAATCAGAGCCACTTTCGCATGCACACATCTGACTGAAGCAACAGCCCCCGGAAGGGCGACTTGAACTACAAAAACAGCTCAGACAGCATCCAGGATAAGTCCCAAGGGAACAATCCGCAGGGCAAACAGAATGAAAATTGATCCCAACAGGGACCATAGGACTACTTGGGAGATGCCCCTGAGCAATCCCCAATAGAACTCCTAACAAGGAAGACTGAACCAGACTTCTACAGGAAGGCAGACAGTACAGAACCTGAGCCTGCAGAGTACCTAGATGGGGAGCCAACCCCAACCTATGCTGTAAAAACTCTAGAACCCTGGGAACCGAGAAACATCCCACAGGAGAGAGACCAAGACTCACGCCAATCAATATGGGTACACCATAACCCACAATAGACGGAGGAAGAAGAAGCCAGGGAAGCTTGCCCCTAGCCCCCCCATAGACCAAGTCACCCAGAAGACACCCGTCTCCAAGGGGGTGAATGAATCAGCTGTCAAGCCCTCAGACTAGAGTCTGTAGATTGGGACGACATAAGAAGGAGCCTGACAAGGGCAGAACCGCACTCCTGAGAGAGCGTACAGGTCCGCTGACCTCAGCAGAAGTATCTGCAAACCACAGTTCACTAGGCCACCCAGGGGCCATCAATCTCACGGGTCTCTTTATCAGCACGACCGTGCGCAGAACCCCACATAGCAGGGTGAATGAAGAGAAGACATATAAAAAGTCTATACATAAATTTACTAAGCCCCCATGACCAGAGTCAGAAGATTCTGGGGCAGTAAAAACAAGGGCAGAGCCCCTGTGATATTAGCGAGACCCAACAGAGCCACCCTAGTTGGCTCTCAGAGGGACACCAAGATAGCACAACCTGCCACTGAAAGACAGCCATTGGAGCGAATACCACTGAGGAGCAGGGGACGTAGACCCCCACCCAGATCAGGATCCGGAACCTTCCAGGAGAACCATCCTGCTTCAAGCTCCAGACCAGTAATAAAACAGGCCATTGTCTGCCGACAGGCCAAGAGTCCCCAAGTAGACCGGTCCTAAAGAGGAGAAGTCCAGCAAGATAGAGCCAACTGAAGGCTCCCTATTTTAACAAAAGCAGTAGGTAAGATGGACCCTCTAAGGGACCCTACCTAGGAACCGCCAACCTGCGAGACTTGGCACCAAGGTGACCAATCACAGGAAGATGCAAGCAAGGAAGGGGGTGTCCCCTGACAGGGTCCTTGAATGTAACCAGCTCAAGAGGAACCACTGTACCAAGGGGGAATGAGCACAGACCTAGCTCCAGTGGTGCTGGAACCCCGTCTAGGATCAATGACCTACTGTGCCGAAGAGCCCAAGGGCTCTGTATATAAGGGACATCATCTGATACGTGACCAACGGGCCCACCAGCTGCAATCCTGCCTGGTGAAAGTAAGGTGTCAGCAAAGAGGGACAGAGCCCCTGTGACCAGGAGTCCACTTATTGCCAAGGAGGAAGGCTCAAGCCTGAACCGAATCCAAGGAATGGAGATAGCTAATAAGGGACCATGAGGGATTGAGGTGACTGAGCCCCCATTCAAATAACTCCCAGAGGACACCGCTGGCCGACTAACCCACTCAGCCTGACGTAGAGATTGGGAAGTAAGGAAGGACGATCCGGTAGATCCTAGTGTGGACGCCCCACAGGCATGTCCGAGACATCACCCCCATCCGCGCCATGGCGAGTAGCCTGGGAGCTGGAGAGAGGCCAAAAACAAGGCCCCAATCCGCAGGGTAAGTCCTGCAACACTGACTAGTAACGGTCTTGGTGTCCAGAAGACACAGGGGGAACTAAAAGGATCTAAAACTCCACAGGAGGCCAGAAGCCCCCCTTGCACAGGGTGCCTGTATCCCAAAACAGAGATATCATACAGGGACTACCTGTGAGTGAAGAATTGCCATACCTACCATAGGCCAGCATGGCCCAGACTGCCTCATCATTATGAGGGAAAGAGAAAGGTTAACATAGAGGCCATCGCCCCATTTTGTCAAGGGCAACCTGCAAGTAAGCCCAGACCCTGCAGGCTGAGTATGGCCTGCACCAACTCCTGAAGGGAAAACAGGGGCTAGAAGCACCCTGACAATCTCTGAGAGGGACCGCCCAGCAAATTCTATCCTGTGTCCAGGGGAACTACCTCCTGGAACCACCCGAAGGAGAAGATACGCTTCCAGATAGGAGCCAGGTGCGGTGGCAGTCCCCTCGCCCAGAAGGGCGAGGGCGTCCCTTCATGCTTGGAAAGTCTTGGCAGATTTGGACTTAGTCCTGCCAGAGGGCCCAGGGCGTTGCCTGCCCACCCCGTGGTGGAAATCCACACCGAACAGTTGGAAGCACACCTCAGGTTCATGTTTGACACTAACGTAGGGAGGGGGAGGGGTGTCCCTGCCCCGAGGAGGCCGGGACGGCCTTCTGCGTAGGGGTGCCTTACCATTTTTTCCAAAAAGGTCCAGACGGGCCCCAAATAGACGCCGCCCTCTGAAAGGAAGACCAGTGAGAGCCTTTTTCGTATCATCGGCAGCACCCCACTGTCGCAGCCAGACCAGGCGGCGAATAGCTACCACAAGGGCAGAGGTTCTAGCACACATCTTAATGGTGTCATCCAGCGCTGAGAGGATAAACCTCACTAACACATCACAGTCTGAGAGTGCATTAAATACCTCCCAGGGGAGGTCCTCAGGTCGGTGATCAAGTCGTTTTCTAATGAGAGTCCTGGCGGCCACCGCAGTGATGGCCGCGGCGCAGACCGGGTGAAGAGCCGTCCCTGCACACGAAAAGGCGTGGGAAGCTAGTCTGTCAATGCGCCGGTCCTCAGCATCCCGAAGGGTACGGTAATAAGGAGCCGTCATGAAGGGGGGGGGGTTAGTAACCCCTATAATCGGTGCATCCACCACAAGAGGTGCTGACCAAAAGTTAACCACATCAGGAGGGAAAGGGTACTTCCAGTCCCAGACCCCCGGGACCCCTTTAAGTTTACAAGGCGATTCCCATTCTTGGGATATAAGATTCTGGAAATGCTCCTGTTCCAGGAATTCCAAGCGCGGCGGCGCTGTGTGGAAACTCTCCTTCTTAGGCTTGGAAGCCTCTCCAGGAGGGGAGATAGACAGAACCTCAAAGATCTTAATAAGTAGTTCATCCGTGTCACAGAGTCATCAGTATCATTAGGAACCGGGGAGCCAGGAGGCGTCAGGGACCGCTTCTTTCCAGGGCCCAAGCGCTCCGCCAAACTAGACAGCACCTGCTCAGCAGTAGGCAGCCTGCGCGGCACGACTTGCTGGTCATCCCCGCTCGAGTGAGACTCATCAGGAGTGAGATTTAGGTCCGGAGAGACAGGTGTATTGAAGGGAGGTGCAGCCACTGGCAAACCTGATTGCAGGGTCAGTGCCTGTTCAGTACACGGTCCGCAGACCCGTGCTCTGTCATCATTAGCATGGGGCTGACCACACACTGTACACAGCCGGTCATGTCCCAGAGGGACCCCGGGTACATAATTCTGAGATGCCTCCATATGGTGATTATCTGAGCAGTATGCCCGCAGGGATTTACGCAATAGGCAACCCTGGATGCCCCAAGACCCGCTAGGAATGTGGGAGAATTTTTTATGTGAACCCGCTATAATATATGTCAGGCCAGGAGAAGCCACCGAAATCTTGGCGTCTGAAAGACATAAAGGGGATAAGAGGGGGGTGTCACTGCCATGCGCAGCCGTAATAAAAAAAATCATAGGAACAAAAAATGCCCGGGAGGGCACTTACATGACCAAGGAAGGAGGCGGATCGCAACCACGCGCGCGAAGACCGTCAAAATGGCGCCAAGTGAACCTCGAGGGGCAGGCCTGATCTGGCCGTGACGCGGGGCGCGTCATGCCAAGTCCCCGCCTCCCCCAAAGAGCGCAAAGCTCTAACCAGCGCAACGTCAAAGACAGTAGTGGATAGGACACACATACAGAGTGTAAATGAGGAGATTGCTCTCACACTAGAGAATGATGCTGCCGCCCGGGCTGCACACTTATGTAATGAACGGACACACACGCGCGCAACCAGACAAGGTTTATGCGGAGCAAGAAGCGCGGCACTGACACCCAAGTTTAAATAAAAGGTCAACAGCCATAAACGTGATAACATTACGCTGGGACCGCCACACACATACCCCCCCACCATTCTTTGCGGAAGCGGACCTGCACCCAGGGTTCATCGCTATGAGGGGCACGGGCAACAATGCGGGAGGGGCATCTATTAGAGGCTCACCATCGGCCTAAACCGCCTACCCTATGGTGGGGGATTGCGGTGGAGCGTAGCTCCGTGAGCACAAGAGGTGCTGCCTACCTTCACCCGACCAGCGCAGCCCAGGCTGGGAGGCACATTTTTATCGAAGAGGACGGGTGGAAATAGTCCCGCAGGGCCGCAGGCTGTAATAGCCCTGCTCACCTGCGAGAGAGTTGATACTTCATGTCTTCACAGTCAGCACTGCAGAGAAATCTGGGGATTTGTGGGAGGTCCCTGGGTATATGAAGGGCCGGGAGGAGCCTGTTTTTGCATGTCTGCAGTGAACAGCGCCCTCTGGCAGAGGATTACCCCACGTGTAAGTATTATATTGGAGCAGGACGTACTGTATGCTTAGAATATAAACTATATTGTTTATTATATGCGAGGTTGTTGATTGTAATGGGTTTGGTTTGGGAAACTAGTCGGTTTCTCACTTGTGGATATTGCTCTACTGATATACAGGGGAACTGTAAAAGAAAGCAGCACTTACATCAAGATGATTGGTTACAACTCAGATATTGTTGCCTTTTTGCCAATCTCTGGCTGAAATAGTGACAACATGCTTGAGACCAGCTCCAACATGCTATGGTTCAAAGGATGGTCCATCACTGGCAAGGAAAAAAGGCAATATTTTGGAGGACCTTGACCATATTCTGCCACCTAGCCTCCTTGTTGAGAAGGCCCTTCGTCTGCCTGAGGCTCTTGACCAAATTCTGCCACATTGCTGCCCTACGGACCTTCATCTGTGAAACAATGGATTTAGCTCATGAAGCTTGCGGCCAGACAATAGCAGTTGAAACTTCACCTTTAACTTCGTAGGAGTAAAGACATTCCAGACAAGGCCCACAAATAAAACAAAACAGTCGTTGGTGCATTTCAAACCATTCAAGGGTTCTTAATCGTGACTAAACCTTAGATAGAAAAAGAATGCTTCAGTAGTTTAACTCATCGCCCTCTCCAGGATCCCGCCTGCTCCCAGGTGGGGAAAAGTGAAGACCAGCACTCCAATCAGCAGACTAGTGTGCCACGCAACGTTGGCGCACAACGCCGGCATCCCTAGGTCAAGAAGCGGTGCACTCCTGGTGGCAGACAAGATTTTTCACCTGCCTCTGCAGAACATATCCAAGTTTGGTTGCATGGGTACAGTACCCGACTGTTTTGTAGAAACTGGTGTCCTAAAGCCAGGAATGATAGTAACGATTGTCCCTGTCAATATAATAACTAAAGTCAAGTCTGCGGAAATGCACCATGAAACTTTAAGGGCCCATTCACACCAAGATGATTACTTTTTCCAAGCAAGCGCCCTGCAATCACTAAAAAATGCAGCCAATGTAGGTCAATGGGGCTTTCACATATGTAATCGAGCTTTTCCAGTGCTTACACTCAGCCTTGCCTGCAAAATTTTATAGATATAGATATAGATTGAATACACTGCTCCCCCATTCATTTCTATGGAAGCACTTTTTAAGGTCTATTTAAAGCGGTCCTTCACTCTGAATAAGAGTCTATCTTATATGTTTCCCACATCCTGTACATACAGATTGCTCACATTAAAAATCATCCTACCTGCATCTACTGCATGTTATGAGACTTTAAACATCCAAGATGGTGGCTCATGGAACATCAGGCAGCCTGCAAACAGGAAGTGCCTTCTGACTGTGCTGCTCTGCATTCTGGGATTGCTGACCTTTTCCTGACCCCAGCTCCTGTCTGAGCAAAGCACAGCTATAACCCACCCCCTATACTTTATCCCACTCTCCTCTCCTCAGTAAGTGTTATGCTTCTGAGTCAAGATGGCGGCGGCCGTATCCTAAAGTCCTGAACAGAGTTGTAGCCCAGTGGGGGAAAGAATAATAATAATTGACTAAAATATATTAACTTTAGATGCTGGTGGATCGTTTTTTAAGGGTTTGATTTTTCAATATATCATGGTGAAGGTCCGGTTTAATCCACAGTGCTTTTGCTTGTCTGTATACATCCAGGAGCCAAGCATAGCCCTTGCAATTTTTGAAGAGGAAATGACACTGTACAGTACAGGACCTTTTTTATTTTAAATGTAAAATGCCAATTCCTGTGGGTGTGATTAGATTGGCTGCATTCAATACAGAGGATCTCAGTGGGCTGTTCTAGTCCACACTATACCTTTTGATCGAACCTGACTAATAAGGCACAGGAGTCTGCCTGGGTAGAGGTTGTAAAATAGTTCTGGCCTGCTTGGGATGATGTGACTGAACAGGAGAACACAAGACAAAAGCCTACTGGCCTACTCCTTCACCAGTGCATTTCCCTGTCTGTCTAGTCATGCTTAATCTTTTTATTAGAGAGGGCGCTTCCTTAGAGAACCTCTTCACCTAAAAAGTTGGTTTTAACATGAAGAACCTTGTGGTAATGTTGCTGATTACAGCAAAACTGTTCTACTTTTGGAAGCTGGCCAACTTACTGAACAGGACATCATCCTGAACCACTCCAGTCAGATGAGTGCTGAATAGGCCCCTTTGGTGGACAGCAACACTGCTCACATTGCCTGAAAGTTTGCTAAGCTAAAAGAGAAGATTGACCATTGTTCTGGAAATAAACTGGAAAAGAATCCCAAGTTCCTGACATCTGGTGATGCAATCATTGTTGAAATTATTCCTGGCAAGCCAATGTGCCTCTTGGTTTTAAAAGTAAAAGACTGGATAATGCCATCAATGCATGTTAAAAAGCTGATGGAAATTAGTAGTTTGTGGACCATCTGTTTGTGGCAGTGGGGTTGGTGAATGTCCTGCTTTGTGAATAGGAATGTGGGAAACTGCAGCAGTAGTCATCCAGGCAGTCCTCTCTAAAGACTGACAAATCTAGGATATGTCCACGAGTCCAGAGAGTAATGGAAGTAGACTGAAAACCAGTATACACAGACAAATCAGACTGAGGCTGGCAGAACAGCCAAAGACAGTACAGACAAGAAACAGATGCACATATTAATAAGGCTATAAGTGGATTAGTCAAAACAGATAGGGGACTAGAAACTGGTGCACACAGACACAAGGCTGAAAGCAGGTAAGCAGGCACAAGCATGGATTACAAAATGGACTAGAAAGAGATGCACAAAAGCAATGCTGAAAGCAGATTAGCAAGATGGGAACATATACACATAAGACGGAACAATCCGTCTACACCACCATAGAGGCAAGCCTCCAACCAACTGGGGCATGATGGAGAGCCTGTTACCAACCCATGTCTTTAGCAGAGCTCCAGATGGTTACACTGGGCAGTGCTGTGGTGGCCAGACTTTGGAACGGGGAAACAGAGGGCAGACAATACACAATAAACAGAAGCCAGCTGGGGGGCTATTGGATGGCCTAATATTAGCACAGAAAATGGAGGTTCTGGGCCCCAACACAGACAACAGAGGGTCTGGGCCCCAGTACAAACTATGGAGAGTCTGGGGCCACAGTACAGACAACAAAGTACAAACAACCCTTACTTTCACCTCGATCCTTGGCCAAAATTCAGCCCTGCAATTGGCTGCCAGTGGTCATGTGAGCCGGCCCTGATCGTCAGGCAGGATGGGGAATTCTACCCCTACCCACGTGACCGCCAATGGCCAATTGCAGGACTGAATTTTGGCAGAGAATCAGGGTAAAGAAAAGGATTGCGGAGTCCTTGTGTTTAATGAATATTTTGTGCAAAACACATTTTTGCAAAGCAAATGTTGTTATTGGTGTGCGTTTTTCAATATTACTTGATTATATGCTGCTAGTTCAATCTGCAGAAATAAAGAGAAATGTCAGTGGGGTCCAGTGAGCTCTCCTTCTGGTGAAACTAGACCCAGGAATTTCCCAACTTAAAGGGATTAAAAAAATGCAAAAAAAATACAATTCTGTGATCACTCACCTGTAGAATTGATATTATGAGTATACAGTACGTCCTGCTCCAGATAAGAATCATTACACTTGGGTATTACTCCGCCAGATGGCGCTGGACTGCAGAGTTAGCGAAATTGGCTCCTCCCGGCCCCTCAAATACCCGGGACCTCCCACAAATCCCCAGCATTGAAAAGCATTCTCCCGAGAAGCCGGGAGAATTAAAACAGAACCAACTAGTAACTATAACAATGACAATCACCATACAGGGGATCCAGGATAATGCAAAAACCAGGGTGGGGTGGAGCAGGACATACTGTATACTCATAATATCAATTCTACAGGTGAGTAATCACAGAATTGTATTATTCTTAGTATACAGTAGGTCCTGCTCCAGATAAGAATCATTACACTTGGGACATCCAATAGCAGTGTCCATAAAGTAGGGTGGGATCCCCAAAGGTAACAACAGACAGGTCAGACCACTGCCACCTGCAGAACCCTGCGGCCACAAGCAGCATCAGCTGAGGCCCTAACATCAACCTCGTAAAACCTTGAAAAGGTATGAACAGAAGACCAAGTAGCGGCCTTGCAAACTTGTTCAACAGAAGCCTGGTGCTGAAAAGCCCAAAAGGCACCAATAGCACGAGTAGAATGAGCAGTAAGGCGGAAGGGAGGATTCTTCCCCTTAGCAGAGTAGGCCTGAATCACAGCCTGACGGATCCATTTGCTGATAGTAGATTTAGCAGGAGTCAGACCCTTCCTAGGAGCAGAAGGGACCACAAAAAGAGCATCAGTTTTTCTGAATGGAGCAGTAGCCACCAGATAGTACTTCAGACACCTAACCACATCCAAAGAATGCAAGACCCTCTCCTTAGCATTACTAGGATTAGGGCACAAGGAAGAACAATGTCCTGATTCAAATGAAAGGCAGACACGACCTTAGGCAGAAAATCTGGCTTGAAGCGAAACACCACCTTGTCCTGGTGTCTCTCATAGTAGGGGGGCTGGATGGAAAGTGCCGCCAATTCAGACACACGCCTAACAGAGGCGACCTTGAGAGTAAGAATGGCCAGGGCAGCCTCCTGCACAGGTTCAAAGGGAGCACCCTGCAAGGCAGACAAGACCAAGTTCAAATCCCAAACAGGCAACATAGGCTTATGTGGGGGACGCACATGAGTAACCCCCTGGGGTAACCTGCTTCCCTTAGCAAACAGGTCCAGCCGGTCCCCAAACAGGCGTAGTCCTTTGAAGGGAAAACCAGTGAGAGCTTTCTTGGCAGCGTTGTCAGCAGCCCCCTGGCGCAGCCAAACCGAGCGGCATATAGCCACCACCAGGGCAGAGGTTCTGCCACACATCCTAATGGTATCATCCAAGGCAGAGAGAACATAAGTCACAAAAATACAATTCTGTGAATACTCACCTGTAGAATTGGTATTATGAGTATACAGTATGTCCTGCTCCAGATAGAATACTTACATTCGGGTACTACTCCGCCAGATGGCGCTGGACTGCAGAGACATCGAAAATAGGCTCCTCCCGGCCTCTCAAATACCCAGGGACCTCCCACAATCCCCAGAATTGAAAAGCAGTTAACGAGAAGCTGGGAGAATTAAAACAACCCAAACTGGTAACTATAACAATGATAACAATCACCATACAGGGGATCCAAGATAAAGCAAAAACCAAGGCTGGACGTACTGTATACTCATAATACCAATTCTACAGGTGAGTATTCACAGAATTGTATTATTCTTAGTATACAGTACGTCTTGCTCCAGATAGAATACTTACATTTGGGACATCCAATAGCAGTGTCCATAAAGTAGGGTGGGATCCCCAAAAAGGTAACAGCAGACAGTTTAACCCTTTAAGTGCCAGCCTACCTGGAGTTTTTGTCACACTCTGTTGCCAGACCATTTTGCACTATTTTGCGCTCCCCATGTTCAAATGTGATTTTTGAAGGGATTTCCAGGGATTTCCCAGGAAAATGATATATTGTTTTTTTCAGCAGAGTCTGGGATTTAACATGAAATGTCTTGTTTGTAATTTTTTAGGTGTATTCTCAATATTTTTGGTTAAATATGTGCAAAAAAAAAAAAAAAAAAAAAAAAAATTTTTACATATTGTAGTTTTTTTTGTAATAAAAAATGTAAGTTTGTCAATGAAATCTTATTGCGTGTGAAATCCCAATTTCTCCCGGTTACAGCGGTACCACATATGTATAGGTAGACACCCTTTCCTGCCCAGGAGACTCCCCCAAACTGAAACAACGCTTTAGGGGATTTTCAGATAAAATACAACTGTGCTACGCAATATGCGCACCTTGCAGTTTTTCCAGAAAAACAACCCTTTACATTTGAAATACCCCCAACAAACTATATATTCTCTGGAAGTACACACCTCAGGCTTTCTAGGCGTACCAGGCTTGTTGATGTGGCCATAGTTTTCTGGAAGTAATCCCTCAATGGATTCTTTGGTTGCAAAGAGTTTCCCTAAAAAAAGGATAAAAAAGCAGAATCAAAGCCACATTTTCCTAAAAAAACTATATACAAACAAGAAAAAACAAGTTTAATCTGGAAACGCAACATCCCCCGAACAGAACAATACCCAACATGCATAGGTTCTGTCAAAGGAAGAGTTGCCAAACACCCCAAAGTAAAGCATGTGCGTAACGGTAATTTTACTTGAAAATGTCAGCTCTGCAGACAAAGTGCGCACCTTGCGATTTTTCAACCAAAACAACCCTTGACATTTGGAATATCCCCCATAAACCATATATTCCCTGAAAGTACACACGTTAAGCTTTCTAAGGGTACCCAGCTTGTTGTAGTGGGCTCATCTTTCTGGAAGTAATCCCTCAAAGAATTCTTTGGTTGCGCAGGGTTTCCTTAAAAAATTTATAAAAAAGCTGAATAAAAAACACCTTTTCCTAAAATATAAATATGCAAACCAGAAAAAACAAGCTAAGTCTGAAAGCGCAAGGTCCCCCGAACAGAACAATACCCAACATGCATAGGTACTATTAACCCTTTTAATTGCCAGCCTACTTGAGATTTTGTCACCCTCTGTTGACAGGCCATTTTTCCCCATTTTGCGTCATGTTTTGCGCCATTTTTGCTGGAACTTTCAGGAAAATTATATATATATTTTTTTGCAGCAGAGTTTAGGCTTTAACATGAAATGTCTTGTTTGTAAATTTTTTTTTTTTTTTTTACAATATTATTAAGTAAAAATAATAAATAAATAAATAAAAAATGTTTTAAAAAAATTGACTCCTTTATTTTAAATAAAAAATGTATTTTATTAAGGAAAATCATATTGCATGTGAAAGCCCCATTTCTACCGATTAGAACGGTACCACATATTTATCGGTAGCCCCCTGTTCCTGCCCAGGAGACCCCTCTAACTGAAACAAGTATTTTATAACATTCACAAAAAAAATACAACTACCATCCACACTACAAAGGGTTAAATCGAGAAAAAAAATGACATAGGGTCCCCCCTCCCAGGGGAGGGAGACCCCATTTTTTTTTTGATTTTTAAGGGTTAAAAACCCTTAAAAATCAAAAAAAAATTGACGTGGGGTCCCCCTTACCCACAGTAACCAGCCCGGGACCAGCTATGGGGGCTTGTAGGCACAGAGTGGGGGGGCCAGCTTATGTGGCCCCCCCACCCTGCAGCCTACGAGCCCACATAGCCCATGTGGGCCCGGGCTCTTCTGCCCCCCCCTGGCCTTTGGGGAGGCAGGTAATGGGGGTGCCAGGGGTTAATGGCAAGCCACCCGCTAGCGCAGGTGGCTTGCCATCCCCCCAGCCTTGTGAACTGGTATAGGGGTCATGGACCCCTTACCAGTTCACAAGGGGTTAAATGTAAATAATCACACAGACACAAGCAGAGAAAAAATATTTTATTAATTTTTTTTTTTTTTTTTTTTACACTGTACTCACCTCCCATCCATCCTGGAGCCCTCTGTCCCTCGGCGATCACTGGCTTCTGCTCACTTGCTAGAAGCCTTTTATAGCTGCTGGATGACAGAACACAAAGGGTTAATCAAAAAAAAAAATGACATAGGGTCCCCCCTCCCAGGGGGGGGGACCCCATTTTTTTTTTGATTTTTAAGGGTTAAAAACCCTTAAAAATCAAAAAAAAAATTGACGTGGGGTCCCCCTTACCCACAGTAACCAGCCCGGGACCAGCTATGGGGGCTTGTAGGCACAGAGTGGGGGGGCCAGCTTATGTGGCCCCCCCACCCTGCAGCCTACGAGCCCACATAGCCCATGTGGGCCCGGGCTCTTCTGCCCCCCCCTGGCCTTTGGGGAGGCAGGTAATGGGGGTGCCAGGGGTTAATGGCAAGCCACCCGCTAGCGCAGATGGCTTGCCATCCCCCCAGCCTTGTGAACTGGTATAGGGGTCATGGACCCCTTACCAGTTCACAAGGGGTTAAAAGTATAAATAACACACAACACACAAGTTTTTTAAATATGTTTATTAAAAAAAAAAAAAAAACATTTTACCTTTACTCACCTCCGATCTTCAGAAGCAATGTCCCGCGGCGATCTGATGCAGGTGACAGCTGGGCAGAGAAGGGGGGAGGCAGGCGATCGGAGGATCGCCTACCTCCCTCCTTCTCTGCCCAGCCATCACCGGCATCTGAGATGAGAACTGCCGGGTGCCCGATGACACCCGGCGGTGACGTCATTAGCCCCGCCCCCGAAGGGGCGGGGCTAAAATCCAAGATGGCGGCCGCCATCGGGAGATGCGACGGAGGGAGGGCTGTTATGCCCCCCTCCAGAAGACAGAAGACCCGGGGGGGGTAATCGGAGCCCCCCCCCATGAAGAGGAGAGGCGGCGGGAGTCGGCGGGAGCGGAGGTGAGTAACTGTCATTTTTTTTTTTTTTTTTTTTAACAGGCAAATGCCGGCGGCTGCTGAAAGGGGGGGGGGCACCCTATTCCGGGCCCTCCCCTGCAGCCGGAGAAGCCCCGATCGGCGATCGGAGCCCCGCTGGCTGAAGAGGAGACCCGGCCGGACCAAACAAGGGGTCAGGTAAGTGACTTTTTTTTTAACTTTTTTTTCTGGGATTGGGGAATGCCAGGCACGTGGCTGGCACTTAAGTGACGGAGAGGCAACCACGTAAATTTTACGTGGCTGGCATTTAAAGGGTTAAACCACTGCCGCCTGCAAAACCTTGCGGCCAAAAACAGCATCAACTGAGGCCCTAACATCAACCTTGTAAAACTTTGAAAATGTATGAACAGAAGACCAAGTAGCAGCCTTGCAAACTTGTTCAACAGAAGCCTGGTGCTGAAAAGCCCAAGAGGCACCAATAGCACGCGTAGAATGAGCAGTAAGGTGGAAGGGAGAATTCTTCCCCTTAGCAGAGTAGGCCTGAATAACAGCCTGACGGATCCATTTGCTGATAGTAGACTTGGCAGGAGCCAAACCCTTCCTAGGACCAGAAGGGACCACAAAAAGAGCATCAGTTTTTCTGAAAGGCGCAGTAGCCACCAGATAGTACTTCAGACACGTAACCACATCCAAAGAATGCAAAATCCTCTCCTTAGCATTACTAGGATTAGGGCACAATGAAGGAAGAAAAATGGCCTGATTCAAATGAAAGGCAGACACTACCATAGGCAGAAAATCTGGCTTAAAGCGGAACACAACCTTGTCCTGGTGTCTCTCATAGTAGGGGAGGTGATAGCAACCAAAAAGACAACTTTGAGAGTAAGAATGGCCAGGGCAGCATCCTGCACAGGTTCAAAAGGAGCACCCTGCAAGGCTGACAGAACCAAGTTCAAATCTCAAACAGGCACCATAGGCTTACGTGGAGGATGCACATGAGTAACCCCCTGGAAAAAGGTCCTGATCAGAGAATGCTGAGCAAAGGACTTCAGGAAGAAAACAGCCAGGGCAGAAACCTGACCTTTCAGAGTACTAAGTTGGAGCCCCATCTCCAACCCATGCTGTAGGAACTCCAGAATCCTGGGAATAGAGAACACATGACAGGGAAGAGACTTAGACTCACACCAGTCAATGTAGGCACGCCAAATCCTGTAATAAATGGAAGAAGAAGACTTCTTCCTAGCCTTTATCATGGTATCAACAACCGAGGTAGACAGCCCCTTCTCCATCAAGATGGAGGTTTCAGCAGCCAGGCCGTCAAAGCCAAAGTTTGTAAATTGGGATGGCGGAAGGGGCCCTGAGTGAGCAGATCTGGCACCATGGGCAGAACGTACTGGTCTACTGTCAGCTGCACCATGTCTGCGAACCACACTCCTCTTGGCCACCTGGGAGCCACAGAATTGCTGGCACCCCTTCCAGAGCAATCTTGCAGCACGCGGATGCTTGTGATTGCGACGGGACGCAAACAGATCCACATCTGGTTGGCCCCAACGGTGACAGAGATTGGAACACCCTGTTGCAGAGGGACCATTCTCCCTGGCTAGAGGTCCCCCTGCTCAGAGAGTCTGCCAGGAGACTTTCCACCCCCGGGATGTACACAGCTGATATGCAGGGAACATTGGTCTCCGCCAGGTCAGGATCAGAGACACTTCCTGGAGGGCCCTCTTGCTCCGGGTCCCTCCCTGATGATTGATGTAGTCAACTGCCGTCTGCTTGTCCAAGCGCACCTGAACAGGCAGGCCCGCAGCTCCAAGACGTTGATAGGTGTGTGGGCCTCCTGAGGGCCCCACCTCCCCTGGAACCGCAGGGACTTCCAGAAATCCCCCCAACCTGACAGACTGGCATCCGTGGTGATCGTCTCCCAGGAGGGGGTCAGAAAGGATCTGCCCCCCAACAGATTCCTGGAGTCCATCCACCACAAGAGGACCGCCTGACCAGGGGGGAAAGCGCACAGACCCGGTCCAGGGAAGCTGGGTCCTTGTCCCATACTGACAAGAGGTGGAGTTGCAGAGGCCTCAAGTGGAACTGAGCATAAGGGATCGCCTCGAAGCACGCCACCATCAGGCCCACCAGCTGCATTCCCTGCCTGATGGAGGGATGATGACAAGTTAGCAGGAACTGGACCTGCGCAATCAGACTGTCCACCTTCTGTTGAGGAAGAAAAATCCTTGCCTGAACTGTATCCAGATTTATTCCCAGGAATGAAGTTACCAAGGAGGGGGACAGAGAGGACTTGGGGTGGTTGATCACCCATACAAATGACTCCAGGGTGGACACCACCAGCTGAGTATCCACTTCTGCCTGATGCAGAGACTGGGAGGTGATGAGAATGTTGTCCAGATAAGGCAGCACGCGGATGCCCTGAAACCTGAGCAAAGACATCACTCCTGCCAGCACCTTGGTGAACACCCTGGGAGTTGAAGTGAGACCAAAGGGCAATGCCACAAATTGGTAGTGTTGATCCTCTATAGCGAACCTGAGGAACCTTTGATGACCTGGAAATACGGGAATATGAAGGTAAGCATCTTTGATGTCCACAGAGGTCATGAAATCCCCTGGGCGCAGAGAACTGATGGCAGATCGCAGAGTTTCCATGCGAAAGCGCCTGCTCCTGACAAATTTGTTGAGGATCTTCAAGTCCAGGATGGGCCTGACTGACCCATCTTTTTTGGGCACTGTGAAGAGGTTGGAATAGAAGCCCTTGCCTTTTTCTGTTAAGGGGACCTGGCAGATGACCCCCAGCTCCAGGAGGCTTTGCACTGCCTGCACTAGATCCTGAGCTGACACAGGGTCCAGAGGAATCCGGGATCTGACGAATCTTGGGGGCGGCCAGGCAGCAAACTCTATCTTGTAACCGGAGGACACTACCTCCTGAATCCACCGGTCTGAGACATGAAGCCTCCAGACGTGAGCAAAGTGCTGAAGCCGTCCCCCCACCCGGATGGGTGAGGGCGCCCCATCATGCCTGAGGGGGCTTGGGAGAGGACTTAAGCTTTGGGCCCCAGGAGGAGCCAGGACGTCCAAGTCCTCTGCCCCTACCCCAGAAGTCTCCCCGGGCCCCAGTAAAGGAAACCCCCCTCCCTTGTCTAGCACCACGGTAGGAGGAGGAAAAGGAGCCCTGACCCCGAAAGGGCCGAGACTGCCGCCTGCGCTGGGGTAACCTGCCTCCCTTAGCAAAAAGGTCCAGGCGGTCCCCAAACAGGCGTAGTCCTTTGAAGGGAAAACCAGTGAGGGCCTTCTTGGCAGCGTTGTCAGCAGCCCACTGGCGCAGCCAAACCGAGCGGCGTATAGCCACCACAAATGCAGATGTTCTGGCACACATTCTAATGGTGTCATCCAAGGCAGAGAGGACAAAATTCACAAAAACATCACAACTAGAGAGTGCATTAAACACCTCACAAGGCAAATCATCAGGGGCACTATCAAGGATACTTCTGAGTAGGGTCCTAATAGCCACAGCCGTAATGGCCAAGGCACAGACCGGGCGCAACGCCGTCCCCACACTTGCAAAGGAATGGGACGCCAGCTGGTCAATGTGCCGGTCCTCAGCATCCCGCAGGGTAGTAGAGTGAGGGGAGTGCATGACAGAGGTGTTAGATAACCCTAGGACCGGGGCATCCACTTCGGGAGGGGATGACCAACACTTTACCACATCAGCAGGAAAGGGATACTTCCTATCCCAACTCTTAGGTACACCGGGAAGTCTACTGGGACGTTCCCATTCCTTGAGCACAAGGTTATTAAAATGTGCTTGCTCAGGAAATTCCAAGCGTGACTTAGCAGTATGAAAAAGTTCCCCCCTTTGTCTGGGAGCCGCAGCAGGGGGAGAAATGGACAGAACCTCAAAAATCTGGGCCAGCAATCTATCAGTATCACCCAGACCCTGAGTCGGAGAACAGCTCCCCTTCGTCCGAAGGGGTATAGCCACATAGATGCAAAAACTCATCAGCTTCCATAGGGAAAAGAGTGACATCAGGCGTTAAGTGCCGCTTTTTTGCAGGGGCCTTAGGTATGCGCCAAGGTATTAGCAATTAACTTCTCAACACTAGCCAGTCTAGAAGACACATCAGGCTGAGAATCCCCACTTGTATGCAACTCAGTGGGAGTGAGATTTAAGCTTGGGGGAGTAGGTGAAGTGAAACGAGGCGCAGGCCCAGCCACTGGAAGGCCGGATTGCAGCGCAAGCACCTGCTCGGCACAAGGTACACAGACCCGCGCATCGTCAGCGCTAATAGGGGACACCCCACAAGCTACACACAGCCAGGCTTGTCCCGAAGGAACCCCGGTCACATTATCCTGAGATGCCTCTATATGGTGATTATAGCTGCACAATAGGCCAATAGGGATTAACGCTATACAGCAACCCGGGATGCCCCAATAACCCGCTAGGGAAGTGGGAGTAATTATACTAGGCCTCACAAGTTAACCAACTAATAGAGGGCCGGGAGAAGCCAATGGGTTCGCTGGTCTGAAAGACATAATAAAAGTTAGCCGTAAGCAAACGATAATTAAAAACGGTAATAAAGCCGCCCGCGAGGGACCTTACGGACCGCGGTAGGTAGAAGCCCGTCACGCAGAAGCCGAACAAGCAGACAAAATGGCGTCGGTATACCTCGAGGGGCGCGAAGCCAACACGTGACAAGCAACCAATGATGGCGCACCGGCGCCTGAGGTAACGCCGCCGCCAAGCGCGGAACACTGGGAAAAAACACGCGCGGCGGCAATTTCAAGTATTAATAAAAGTAATGTGAGTCAGCGCAGCGGCTGACACAAAGCATAATGTAATAAAGCATAAGCCTATACACGTATATGCATACATACACACACACACACCCCCCTCTTCGAATGCTACAGGGGGCAAGGGGCAATAATGCGGGAGGGGCATCCCATAGAGGCTCACCATAAGCCTGTACCTCCTACCCTTTGGTGGGGGATTGCGGTGGAGCAGCGCTCCTAAGCACCTAACAGCGGTGCTGCCTACCATCACCCTACCAGCGCAGCCCAGGCTGGGAGGCCTAATGGAACGGGTGGGAATAGTCCTACAGGGCCGCAGGCTAATAGCCCCGCTCTCCTGCGAGACCAGAGAGCCATATTCTTGTCCTTTGCAGTCCAGACTGCAGAGAAAATCTGGGGATTGTGGGAGGTCCCTGGGTATTTGAGGGGCTGGGAGGAGCCTATTTTCGATGTCTCTGCAGTCCAGCGCCATCTGGCGGAGTAGTACCCGAATGTAAGTATTCTATCTGGAGCAGGACGTACTGTATACTAAGAATAACCTTACAACGAGAGAGTGCATTAAACTCCTCACTAGACACATCATCAGGGGAACCACCTAGGATACTTCGAAGCAGGGTCCTAATAGCCATAGCCGTAATGGCAGAGGCAGGGGAGTGCATGACAGAGGTGTTAGATAACCCTAGGACCGGGGCATCCACCTCTGGAGGGGATGACCAACGCTTCACCACATCAGGAGGAAAGGGATACCTCTTATCCCAACTCTTAGGGACACCAGGGAGTCTGCTGGGACGCTCCCATTCCCTGAGCACGAGATTATTAAAATGGGCTTGCTCAGGAAACTCTAAACGTGGCTTAGCAGTATGAAACAATTCCCCCTGTTGCATGGGGGCCGCAACCGGGGGAGAGATAGACAGTACCTCAAAAATCTGAGCCAACAGCCTATCAGTATCATCTGGGGCCCAGGGGTAAGAGCCAGAATCATCATGACCCCTGGGCCTCTCATCAGATGACTCCAAGTCAGAGAATAACTCCCCTTCTTCCAAAAGGGTATAGCCAGAAAGTTCCAAAAACTCATCAGTCTCCATAGGGAAAAGAGTGACATCAGGCATTAAGTGCCGCTTTTTAACAGAGGCCTTACGCGCCAAGGTATTAGCAAGCAACTTCTCAACACTAGCCAGTCTAGAAGACACATCAGGCTGAGAATCCCCACTGGTATGCAACTAAATGGAAGTCAAATTTAAGCTTGGGGGAGTAGGTGACGCCATACGAGGCGCAGGCCCAGCCGCTGGTAAACCAGGCTGCAGCGCAAGCACCTGCTGGGCACAAGGTAAACAAGTTTTACTGTTGCCAAGTAAGGGTCTGCTGTTTCTGGTTACAGCCCTGATGTATGCAAGCAGAATGATTCTCATCATGTTATAGCCGATTTATGTTTATTTAGTGCTAGAATTCTATATACCTATATGAATGATAATTAATCAACAAGCTTAATGGACATAATTCCTCAACTAGTATTACCTGCACAGCCCAGAGGTAGTCCAGGCGTAATTTCAAGTCCACCTGTCTAGAGTGGAGTGCCAATGCACAGGAAAACAGCAGAATGGCTAGCATTGGTTCATAACCTCGGATATAAAATGAGCCCCGTCTAATAATAAAAAAAATTACAAGAATGAGAAACAATTGTGAAAAATATAAACCTAAAAATGTCAAAAGGATAAACAATACTGACCATGCAAATAATCTATTCTCTGCAAGTAAAATATTCACTCATCATGAAAATACAATGTGTGACCAATAAAAAAACAAAAAGTTTAAACACCTTTATCCCCACAGCTGGCTGCGACTGCCGCGACTTCCAGTGCTTTCATAAGAAAGAACTGCTGTGTGTGGTGTGTGTGGTGTGGTGTGTCCCAACCTGCACAGACAAGCTCAGCTCTACAACACTGAAACTCCTCATAGTTAAATCATTCACAAACACAACTACAATATGTTTAAATTCTACATTTGCAATGCCCAATAAATGGCACACAGAACTTAGCCTCTGTTTACATTTTTATGCAAATGTATTGCTCATACTTTAGACCAGTGGTCGACAAATCTCTCTCTCGAGAGCCACCAAAGGCCATGGTGATTTGTGGATCTCCACACAGGCGCAAATGTGACGTAATTAGTGCTCAGACAGAGCTATAGAGACAGCTATATGAATATCCACAAAAATACCATTTTGTGAGTACTCACCTGAAGAATGGATATTGTTGGTGTGCCACACACCCCGCTTCACTTCTTAAATATTCATCACTTAATGGGTTAATCCACAGCAGGTGACGTAGTGCAGAGAGGAAGTCTTGTAACGAGCCCCCTTCCGGCCTATATATACCTGGTACCTCCCTTCAATCACCAGTATATTTAAAAAGCAGTAATACAAGGTACCAGTATTCCACCAGTAACCTCCAAAATCAATTTTGATATAAATAAAAAAGGGCTTCACCATATAAATGCTTCGGTAATACCGAAAAGGGCGGGTGTGAAGCGGGGTGTGTGGCACACCAACAATATCCATTCTTCAGGTGAGTACTCACAAAATGGTATTATTCTTGGTGTGCCACACACCCCGCTTCACTTCTTAAATATTCATCACTTAATGGGACATCCAAAAGCAGTGTCCACAAGGGAAGGGCATCTCAAGGCCAGGTGAAGCATAACTTAAATGACTGCAGTCTGCAGAACTTTGCGGCCAAAAACAGCATCCGCTGAGGCCCGCACATCAACTTTGTAAAACTTAGAAAAAGTGTGAACAGAAGACCAGGTGGCGGCCTTACAAACCTGTTCAACAGAAGCTTGGTGCTGAAAAGCCCAAGACGCCCCAACAGCGCGAGTGGAATGAGCAGTAATACGAAAAGGGGGAACTCTCCCCTTAGCAGAATAGGCCGCAGTAACGGCCTGACGTATCCACTTGCTAATGGCAGATTTGGCTGGTGCCAAACCCTTCTTAGGCCCATGGGGCACAACAAAAAAGGAATCCGTCCTACGAAAAGGAGACGTGATAATCAAGTAGTACTTAACACAGCGTACTACATCCAAACAATGCAAAACCCTCTCTTTGTCATTCTTAGGATTAGGACACAAGGAGGGAAGAACAATATCTTGGTTCAAATGAAAAGCAGAAACAACCTTAGGAAGAAAGTCTGGCTTGAACCTAAAGACCACTTTATCCTGATGCCTCTCGAAGTAAGGCGCCTGGATAGTTAAGGCCGCCAATTCTGAGACACGCCGGACAGAAGTGATCGCTACCAAGAAGACAATCTTCTGAGTCAGGGTAGACAAAGCAATATCTTGCAAAGGCTCAAAAAGGAGGAGCCTGAAGAGCCGAAAGAACCAAATTCAAATCCCAAACAGGGAGTAATGGTTTCCTGGGAGGCCGCACATGCGTAACCCCCTGGAAAAAAGTTTTAACTAAAGGTTTAAGCGCAACACGCTTCTGAAAAAAAAACAGATAAGGCAGAGACCTGCCCTTTCAATGTACTTAGCTGGAGACCAGAGTCCAGCCCTGATTATAAAAACTCCAGAATCCTGGGGACCAAAAGGACCCTTAGTGAGCAGATCAGCCGAAGAGGCAGAACGAACTGGTCCACTGCCAGCCAAACGATGTCTGCGAACCTTATTCGTTTTGGCCACTTTGGGGCCATGAGAACGGCGTACACCCTTTCCAGAGTCAACTTCTGAAGAACTCTGCCCAGCAAGGGCCACGGAGGAAAACAGGTATAGAAATCCCAGAGCTCCTCAGTTCAGGGACCTGACGTCCACTGTCAGAGCCAGAGGATCCCGGGAGAGTGACACGAAGCTCGGGAGCCTGTGATAGTGATGAGGGGCCAACAGGTCCACCTCCGGAGTCTCCCATTGGAGACACAATAAGAGAATCACCCGAGGATGGAGAGCTTATTCTTCCAGACGGGGAGAGCACTTGCTCAACCGGTCCGCTACCTGTTCCATCACCTCTGGAATGTAAACCGCCGAGAGACAGGGAACATGGAACACTGCCCATGTCTGGATCAGGGACATTTCTCTGAGAGTACTCAGACTGCGCGTCCTTCCCTGAAGACTGACGCAAGCAACCGCTGATCGATTGTCTGAACACATCTGGACCCGAAGGCCCAGAACGTACTGAGTCAGGAGAGCAAACACCTGACAAAGGGTTCTCGGATTCAGAATACTGATGGGTAAGTGGGGTCTCCACTGCCCCTGAAACCGCAGCTCCTTCCAGAATCTGTCCCATCCCGACAGACTGGTGTCCGTGGTGACACCTTTCCAAGGGAGGGTCAGGAAAGACCTGCCCTATACAAGATTGGTCGAGACCAATCACCACAGGAGGAACTGCCGTACACGGGAGGACAATTGGAAGGACTGATCCAACAACAGAGGTTGCTGGACCCAACACGCTAGCAGAAATAGCTGAAGCGTTCTTGTGTGAATTTAGGCAAAAGAAAGACACACTCCGTCTTGATGAGAGTTCAGGCCGGGATGAACCGACCCCTGAATGGACCGCGAGGGAGGGTGAGACTCGAATTCCAGGTTGTGACCTGTCGACACTACCTCCTGGATCCATCTGCCTAGAACCACATGGTTCCAATGGCAGAAGTGTCGCAATAGTCCCCCCACCCGCACGGGTGAGGGCAGCCCCTCATTGCTGAGTGAGCTTATCAGCAGGTTTGGGCTTGGTGCCCCAGGACTGAGTGGGCCGGCCACGGCCCCTCCCCCGAGTCCAACCTGCGCCACTGGTAGCGGGAAAGGACGTACCTTTGCCCGCTCTGAACCTTTTGAAAGGAAGGCCTACCGGACCTTGTCCCCCTGAAGGGACCACGAGGCCTTTTGTGTTGTGGCATCTTACCACCTTTTGCGACTGAATCAATTTTCTCCCCAAACAGACGCAACCCCAAAAAGGGGAGAGCTGTGAGTACCTTTTTGGAAGCCGTGTCTGCTGACCACTGACGTAGCCATACTGACCTGCGAATAGCCACCAGCATAGCTGCCGCCTTGCTACTCATAGTCAGCGCATCGTCCTGAGCGGCCAGGACATAAGCCATAAAAGATTCACACTGCTTAAGTGCAGTGAACTGTTTGCAAGCGGGATCAAGATCCTCATATAGCCCCTGAATTAGGGACTTAATTGCCAATAGAAGAAGGGCTGAAGCACATACCGGGCGCAATGCTGACCCGGAATAGATAAAACCATGTCGAGCGTATTGGTCAATCCTGCGATCTTCCCCATCTTTGGGGACAGTGGTCTCAGCAGAATGTACCATAGCCGAGCTGGAGAGTCCTAGTACAGGGGTATCGACGTCCGGAGGGACAGACCCAAGCTTCATCAATTCTGGTGGAAAAGGATAACGCTTTTCCCAACTGGAAGGAATTCCAGATAACCATGTGGGATGTTCCCATTCCTTAAGAACCACCCTCTCAAAGTGGTGCTGTCTGGGAAAAACCAAACTCGGCTGAGGCTCTTTAAATAACTGACCCTTTGGCGGGGCGGCCGCCTCAGGCGTATCTAAACTCAAAATTTTAAACATTTGAGCCAGAATGGAGGGGGTGTCAAAAACAATCCCCTCTGACCAATCGCCGATCTCATCAGCCACATGCTGACCTGTCGGCTCATCTGACTCCGACGGGAGTTCATCCTCGTCAGGGGATCCATCGGACCATTCCACAGGTTCACAAAACTGGTCCTGTGGAGCCGAAGGTACCGGAGTCAGGTGCCTTCGTTTTGTAGCGGTCTTCAACGCTGCTTTAACGGGCATCATTTTCCGGGGGCAGGGCTGTGCTGCCGCCTCGGAATGCGAATCCCCACTTTTGACAGTGTCATGCGGGGTCCTGAATAGGGAGGGAGAGGTAGGAGATGATGAAGGATGCGATGGCCCTGCAGCCGAAGCAACGGACTGGCGCGCAATAGTCTGTTTTGCACAAGGGATGCAAATAAAGATATCATCAGCTGGGAGTGGAACCCCACAACCTACGCACCCCCCAAACGGAACAGCAGAACCGTTTCCGGGATCTACGGAAGCCTCCATCTGGTGATTTATGGTATTCGCAATAATGGGACTTTTAAGGCATAAGCCGACCCGGGATGCCCCCTTTATTTTAGTAATGTCCCGGAAGGGAGGATTTATATAAAAAAAATTTTTTTTTCTTTTTTTTTTAAGTTTAGGTCCCCTTTAATAGAAACTATATATATATTTATATATAGTCTATGTATATAAACATTCAAAGCAATCCCAATAATTAGCCAGGCACATAGAGCCGGAGGGCTAGCATAAGCAGGGATCCCAGGATCTGCAAGGCAAAGAAACAACCATCAGATCCTTCACATGTGTATAACATATAAGTATGGCACCAAGTGCCCTTAAATGACGCCCCCTTAATAACAGTGATTTCTCACTGTATTATTAAAAAGTATACCCCATTTAACGGCCCCAACGGGAGGGGCCGCTTACCTGTACAGCAATCAGCCGGTAAGCCTGCAGCCAGCAGCCATGAAGACAGAGTGAGGCCGTGCGCCCACGTGACTTCCTGTGTTTTGAAGGAAGCAAGGACGCTGGGCCCGCTGCATGACGCCGCATGACGTCGGCGCCGTCAGCGGGACCCGCCCCCACCTACGCCGATCAGCTGGAAACACTTACAGCTGGCCACAGCACGTGCGCCCAGGCGGCGGTGGGGGGAGGGTAGAAACCGCATGGTGCTGACAAAGCTACATAAATGCCAGGCGAGGAGAGGGGGGAGGGGGTAGGGGGCCACAAAGCAACAAACTGCCAGAGAAGTGGCCAGCCTTTACCCAGCGCAAGCTGCCCTTAAAGCAGACCCAAAATATACACATGCTACAGTGAATGTATAAACATGACATATATGTTAACATGCAGTGATACAAGTGAAACACACATACTAAAAGCACACCCTCACCACCCCCCCCCCCCCATAGTGAAGGGAGAAGGGACCGAAACAGGAGAGAAAGGGGCTACGGGGACCCTCGGGACAGGGGCATCCCATTTCCGGATCACCATGCCGGTTAGCCGCATTGCCCCACGCATGAGGTCGAGCGGTAGGAGATAAGCTCCTAGGCACTTAAAGTGCCATCTACCATTTGCCCGGTGAGCAGCCAAGGCTGGGAGGCTTCCATTTCACCATAAAGGTATACAAACTCAAACCGGGCAGAAATAGACCAAAAGGGGGGTGGCGGGGTAAGAATACCCCGGCCTACCTGTAAGCAGGAGACTTCCATCTTCTGACTTGTCAGCAAGCAGAGAGAAAAAATACTGGTGATTGAAGGGAGGTACCAGGTATATATAGGCCGGAAGGGGGCTCGTTACAAGACTTCCTCTCTGCACTACGTCACCTGCGGTGGATTAAAAGTGATGAATATTTAAGAAGTGAAGCGGGGTGTGTGGCACACCAAGAATACATAACCCGTTGGTGGCTTTTAAGGAGAAGGGGGGGTTAAGAAACACTGCTTTAGACAGTGGCTGTAAAACTCACAACAGAATTAATATTTTTAACATTGACAACAGAAAATTAACACCCTGCTTCAATTAAATACCCCAAAAAGCAAATTCTAATATAAAAAGGGATACGAAGACTATCATCAATTCCTTCATTGCTCCCCCTTTAATGCTATATGACACAAGCTGATAGAAGAAACTAAGAGATGGGAGCTTTCACTACATTTTATTGAGACCCTTAAAGCTCTGACATCTTTCTAAATTTATAGACTGAGGAAGTTGTTGGCATCTTTGCCTATTGGCTGCAGTGATGCCCATGCAATAATGTTAAACCTTTCACCTAGCGTCACATAGAGCAATTTATATCTAAACCTTCTGTGGCTCTTTTGATCAATTTACAATTTAAACTGAACACAAAGAATTGTAATATAATTTAAAACAGGATCAAATTTGTGAGGTAATGACAAAATTACTATATAAAGAGTCGTAGGAACTTTTATTCTAAACCTGAATGACTAGCTTTCAAGTGATGTACACATACTGCATTTTTACACTTAAAACACTTACCCTGTTGCTTTTCTGTATCCACTGAGTTCCAAAATTACTATATATAAAACAGTAACAAAAAGAAGTAAAATCATTTTTGGCAGCGAAGAAATACGTAAAAAAATTGCCAATGATAATGTGCCCACCACACAGGATAAGAAAGCATAATGAGCAGTGTCACATGGGCGTTCCTCCATGGTTTTATTTTCCCCATTTGGAGAGATAATTACAATAGAGGTGCTGGAATTTGTGCTCCATGGCCAAGACATGCAGCCAACCTGCAATTCATATAAATGTATAAATACATTAAATTATGAACATTATGAATTTAATACATGACACATCAGTTTATATTATCAATGAAAGTGGAAGTCAGCCAGATACAGTTAAATATATAAATATATATATATATATATATATATATATAAACCTGCTATTTAAATCTCCTTTGCCCCCTCCACCCACTTGCTAAGAAGACTTAGTGGCAGACTGGTGCCGAAAATCAGCCTGGAAATTTACCGGCCTTTGGCCAGCCTGTGGCATTTCCACTCCCCCTAATGTATTTAACGGATAGTTAACTAGCAAGCAAGAGGCTAAGGCTCATTGGCAGGGGTGAATATGGCCCATTTCAGCAATGATGCTGAGCCTATAGCATTGGGACAGAATAAAGGTTGATGTTCTCTGTCAATGGGGCCACATTGGGGCAGCCCAACTGGCCCCAAAGCAGTGCGGCCCATTGGGAATTCTCACAGGTCTCCCTATGGCCAGTCCGCCCCTGCCTGACCCTAAACATTTAGAGCTGTAACGTTGTCATTGTCATGTGTCATCATATGGAATGCGTTAAGCTTTGTTAGGCCACATTCACAGCTATGAGCTGCAGTCCGGCTGAAGAAATCAAGGCCTTTTGGGTTTGTACTTTGCAATGCCTTTCACGGATTTGAATGTATTTTGCATGCATGGGTTTTTGTGTTTTGTGACAAAAAATGAAAGAAATGTGTTGTTAAATATAGCTATTTATAGCTTACCGGGTCTTGAAATTGGGCCTGGGGCATGTAGACCTAATCTATAATTTAGCAGCAAACACCATGTTGCATGGCTATCCCCCCCCCCCCCCCCCACACACACACACACAGTTACAGTGACAGGCATGAGGACTTGAGGGCTGCAGACCTCTAGTTTCAGTTCGATCGGCTTTGGTGCAGGCAGAGCGCTTCTCTCCTGTCCTTGCTTAACCTGCTGCTGGAATTAAAATTGTAGGACACTCAAGGCAGGAGAAAAGCATGCTGGAACCATATGGGGATCTGCAGTGGGATCAATCATGTGAGCTGGAAGTTTTTTCTTTTTTTACAGCTTGAATTATCCCTTTACGTTTTAAATTGAGGTTAAAATAACATCAGATATTTGCATATATATAGCGAGAGTTTAGGTGCTTCTAAAGAGACTTTCACCATATTCAGAAACATATATTCCAAATTTCTACTTTCACAAATGTTTTAAAAGCTGCATGCCTTACTCACCACACATCCTTGTGCCACAGAATATATTAATATTACTATGAAAATACATAAAATAGTTCGAATTTGTATTGTTAGGCACCCTGGAAAACACTGAAAATAAAAGAAAATAGTTATTTGCCAAAGCAAAGTACTAGTATAGCAGCCAATAACTACTACCAATAACCTACTCCTACCTGTCTTGGTTAGTATATTTGAATATTACAGAATATCCACTGAACTCAATTCCCATTAGGTCTGGGCATGAGTGATACAACTGGCTCATTAATGTATGCCACAGGTATAATGGCAGTAGTAGGGGGTTTTGCTAATTATGTGGTAAAGCAAATTTAACTTTGGGTGTGTATCTGGATGTAGATTACAATCTGCATATTTTTGAGCATTAATAAACACACAAAGCGCAAAATCATTTTTTTTTCTTCTTTGTAGCCTATGCAGAAGAACTTGGCAATTATATTATGCATAGCCCATAGATTAGTGGAAACAAATTTATAAGAAGCCTATGGTGTACACGTGGAAAGGGCAATTAGTAAAAGGACAAATATTAAAGGAGCCACAGCACTCAATCGCGTTAGCCCCCAATCCTGTATTCTCCCTCTAAAGTCTAGGTAATAACAGAGGTCTCAGTTGGCACACATCTGGCGATGTATTTGGAAGCTGAACCATTGCACCACGGCTGGTGAACAGGGTTAAAGCAAAACAAAACCTGGGATTATGATTTCCCAGGTTTTGTTCCGTTTGTTCCGTGGCGCATGTGCGGCCACTCAATCAATGAGAGCCTTTTGCTATGCTTTTAGTCAAATTACTCTCATTGACTACAATGGGAAGCCCCCAGCCTACCCTGTCAGCATGGCACAGGCACATAAATAATATTTTTGGGAGGGGCCGCAGCAGTAATTGGATGATTTTGTTTGGAAATTAAATCAAAATACGGCCAATCTGAAGTTCATGTGCCAGTACCACAAACATCTGTAAATAGGAAAAAATCCAGAGGGATGTATTACCACCAAATTTTACCGAAAGGATACGTCAGTTAAAAACGTGCTGTATACGTATAATACTAATTCTACAGGTGAGTAATCACAGAATTGCATTTTTGTTGCTCGTCTCAGGGACATCTTGATTTAGGATGCCCTGCTGTGTGAATTTCCCCTGAAACTCCCGGTATGCTTCAGCGTTCTACGTTGTGAATATTAAAGCGGATGAAAACCCATTTCTGGGTCCACTGCTCATTATCCCTTTGGGATAATTTGGACTAGACTCATCTGAGAATCATATCTTCTTGAGTGTCATGTTAATTATTTGGTGAAGCAAGTTTCACTTTGGGTGTGTTTTTGAGTGTGAAATGCAACCTGAATCTCAGTAGCATTTGAAGCAGAACAAATCCCCCTGGCCATCTCACTGAAGCATACCGGGAGTTTCAGGGGAAATTCACACAGCAGGGCATCCTAAATCAAGATGTCCCTGAGACGAGCAACAAAAATGCAATTCTGTGATTACTCACCTGTAGAATTAGTATTATATGTATACAGCACGTCCTGTTCCAGAAGATATTCCTTACTCTTGGGATATACATCCAGTAGATGGCGCTGGACTGCAGAGACAGAAAAGTGGCTCCTCCCGGCCCCATATATACCAGGGACCTCCCACAAAATCCCCAGTATTGAAAAGCAGTTAAAATGAGACCGGGAGAACTATAACCATTATATAAAAATTTAACATAAGAACAATCACCATAAAAAGGTAACTAAAAATAATGATAACAAGGGTGGGGTGGAACAGGACGTGCTGTATACATATAATACCAATTCTACAGGTGAGTAATCACAGAATAGTATTATTCTAAGTATACAGCACGTCCTGTTCCAGAAGATATTCCTTACTCTTGGGACATCCAATAGCAGTGTCCGTAAGGTAGGGTGGGATCCCCAAAAGTAACAGCAGACAGTTTAAACCACTGCTGCCTGCAGAACTTTGCGACCAAAAGCAGCATCAGATGAGGCCTTAACATCAACCTTGTAAAACTTAGAAAAAGTATGAACAGAAGACCAAGTGGCGGCCTTGCAAACTTGTTCAACAGATGCTTGTTGCTGAAAGGCCCAAGAGGCACCAATAGCACGAGTAGAATGAGCAGTAAGGCGGAAGGGAGGCTCCTTCCCCTTAGCAGAGTAGGCCTGTATCACAGCCTGACGGATCCACTTGCTGATAGTGGACTTAGCTGGAGCCAGACCCTTCGTCCAGACGGGAGCACAAAAAGAGCATCAGTCTTCCTGAAAGGTTCAGTAGCCACCAAATAGAATTTCAGAGTCCTAACCACATCCAGAGAGTGTAAAACCCTCTCTTTAGAGTTACTAGGATTAGGACACAGAGAAGGCAAAACAATGTCCTGATTGAGGTGAAAGGCAGAAACAACCTTAGGAAGAAAATCTGGCTTAAAACGAAACACCACCTTGTCCTGGTGTCCCACAAAATAAGGAGGTTTGATGGAAAGCGCCGCCAACTCAGAAACACGCCTAACAGAAGTGATAGCCACCAAAAAGACTACCTTAAGCGTAAGAATGGACAAGGGGGCCCCCTGCAAGGGCTCGAAGGGAGACCCCTGCAGGGCAGATAAGACCAAGTTCAAGTCCCAGACTGGTAACATAGGCTTACGTGGGGGACACACGCAAGTAACCCCCAGGAAGACGGTCTTGACCAGGGGATGCTGAGCAAATGATCTTTGGAAAAAAATGGCCATGGCAGAAACATGACCTTTCAGAGTACTGAGCTGAAGACCCAGATCCAAACCATGTTGCAGAAACTCCAGAATCCTAGGAATAGAAAACACACGAAGCGAGTTAGACTCACAACAGTCAATGTAAGTACGCCAAACCCTATAGTAGGTAGAAGAAGAGGACCTTTTTCTTAGCCCTGATCATGGTATTAACCACCGAGGCAGGCAGCCCCTTTTCCATCAAGATGGAGGTTTCAGCAGCCAGGCCGTCAAAGCCAGCGTTTGTAAATTGGGGTGGCGTAGGTGCCCCTGAGTGAGCAGATCTGGAACCCGGGGCAGAGCGTACTGATCTACTGCCAGCTGCACGATGTCTGCGAACCACACTCTTCTTGGCCAACAGGGGGCCACCATAATGGCTGGCACCCGTTCCTGAGCTATCTTGCGCAGCACCCTGCCCAGCAGGGGAAACGGGGGAAACACATACCAGAGCTGAATACTCGTCCAAGACATTGCCAAGGCATCCATGGCCAAGGCCAGAGGATCCTGGGACAGAGAGACAAAAACTGGAAGTTTGTGATTGTGACGGGACGCAAACAGATCCACATCCGGCTGACCCCAGCGGTGGCACAGGGAGCAAAACACCCTGCTGCTGAGGGACTATTCTCCCAGACGAGAGGTCCCCCTGCTCAGGGAGTCTGCCTCCAGATTCCCACCCTCGGAATGTACACAGCTGAGATGCAGGGAACATTCACCTCCGCCCAGGACAGTATCAGGGACACTTCCTTGAGGACCTCTTGCTCCAGGTCCCTCCCTGATGATTGATGTAGGCAACCGCCGTCTGGTTGTCCGAGCGGACCTGAACAGCCCGACACCGCAGGTGTGGGGTTAAATGGGCGAGAACCAACAAGGGGCCAGAAAGGATCTGCCCCCTAGCAGGTTCCTGGAGTCCAGCCACCACGACCGCCTGGCCAGAGGGGACAGGTCAAACACCTGATCCAAGGACACGGGGTCCTGATCCCACACTAACAAGAGGTGAAGCTGAAGAGGCCTCATGTGGAACTGAGCATATGGAACCGCCTCGAAGCAGGACACCATCAGGCCCACCAGCTGCATTCTCTGCCTGATGGATGGATGAGGACAAGACAGAAGGAGCTGAGCTTTCTCTTGAAGACTCTCCACCTTCTGCTGAGGAAGAAAGATCTTGACCTGAGATGAATCCAGAATCATGCCCAGAAAGGACTTCACCATGGAAGGAGACAGGGAAGATTTGGGGTGGTTGATCACCCAGCCGAATGACTCCAGTGTGGACACCACCCGCTGAGTGTCCAGCTCTGCCTGATCGAAGGACTGAGAAGCGATAAGCATGTCGTTAAAGTAGGGAAGAATGCGAATGCCCTAAGATCTCAGCAGAGCCATCACACCTGCCAGCACCTTGGTGAATACCCTGGGAGCCGAGGTGAGACCGAAGGGCAAGGCCACAAATTGGTAGTGCTGATCCTCCAGAGCGAACCTGAGGAATCTCTGATGACCTGGAAAGATAGGTACGTGAAGATAAGCATCCTTGATGTATACAGAGGTCATGAAGTCCCCTGGGTGTAGGAAAGTCAGAGCGGAGTGCAGAGTCTTCATGCGAAAGTGTCTGAATCTGACAAATTTGTTGAGGTGCTTCAAATCCAGGATGATGGACCCATCTTTTTTGGGAACAATGAAAAGACTGTAATAATAGCCTCAGTCCCTTTCCCTCAGGGGCACCCGGCAGATGACACCCAGTTCCAGAAGGCCTTGGACAGCCAGGGACAGACCCTGAGCTGACAGGGGGTTTTGAGATAACCGGGATTTGATGAATCTTGGGGGCGGCCAGGCTGCAAATTCTATCTTGTAACCGGAGGACACTACCTCCTGAATCTACCGGTCTGAGACATGACGCCTCCAGACATGAGCCAAGAGCCGAAGCCGTCCCCCCACCCGGATGGGTGAGGGTGCCCCTTCATGCCTGAGGGGGCTTGGGGGAGGACCTAGGCTTGGGACCCCAGGAGGGGCAAGAGCGGCCACGTCCTCTGCCCCTGCCCCAAAAATCTCCATGGGCTCCAGCAAAGGAAGCTCCCCGTCCAATTCTGGAGCCCCGGAAGAAAGGAGAAAAGGCACCAGACGTTCCCCAAAGAGGTGCAGCCCCTTGAAGGGAAACCCAGTGAGAGCCTTCTTAGCAGCGTTGTCAGCTGCCCACTGGCGCAGCCAGACCGAACGGCGTATCGCCACCAACAAGGCAGATGCCCTGCCACACATTCTAATGGTATCATCCAAGGCAGAGAGAACATATGCAACAAATTCCTCACAACGCAGAAGAGCTCTATACTCTTAACTACCTGCATCATCAGGGGCCCCATCTAAGAGACCCCTGAGCAGGCTTTTAATAGCAACAGCTGCAATGGCAGAGGCACAGACCGGACGCAGCGCGGTCCCCACACAGGCAAAGGCATGGCAAGCCAGCTGATCTATGCGCCTGTCCTCACCATCCCTCAGTGTAGTAGAGTCAGGGGAATGCATGACGGATGTGTTGGACAACCCCAGAACTGGAGCATCCACCTCAGGAGGACATGACCACTGTTTAACCATCTCAGCAGGAAAGGGATACCGCTTATCCCAACTCTTTGGCACCCAGGGGAGCCGGCTAGGCCGTTCCCACTCCTTGAGCACCAGATTATTAAAATGAGTTTGTTCAGGAAACTCCAAGCGTGGTTTAACAGTATGAAACAGCTCCCCCTGCTGCCGCGGAGCCACGGCAGGAGGAGAAATACAGAGTACTTCAAAAATGTGAGCTAAAAGCTTGTCAGTATCATCTGAAGCCTATGGGTCAGACCCAGAATCGGCACCATACACCCTAGATTGTTCCTCAGATGATTCTGAATCAGAAAATAATTCCCCCTCTTCCAGGGGGGTATAACCGGTAACGTCAAAAAATTACTCAGCCTCCATAGGAAAGAGGGAAACACCAGGTGATAAATGCTGCTTTTTAGCAGAAGACTTACGCGGGCCAGAGCCAGCAATATGTCTCTCAATGCTGGCCACCCGTGCAGCCAAATCAGGTTGAGACTCCCCACTGGTATGCACCTCACTAGGAGTCAGATGTAAGCGTGGGGGGGTAGACAAAGCCAGAGGGAGAGCAGGCCCAGCAGCCGGTAACCCAGACTGCAGCGCAAGCGTCTGCTGGGCGCAGGGTACACACACCCTGACATCATCACTTATAGGGGATACCACACACGCCACACACAGCCGGGCTTGTCCCAAAGGAACCCCAAGCACATTATCCTGAGAAGCCTCCATATGGTGATTATTGTGGCACAATAGGCCACCCGGGATGCCCCAATAGCCCGCTAGGGAAGTGGGAGATATACAATACAATAGCCCTCCAATAAGTAGTTAACGCTAAATAGAGGGGATAGGACCGGGAGAAACCACAAAAAAAGTTTGACCCACCTGTAAGACATAAAGCAAAGAACCCGAAAGCATAATACAAAGAAAAGTAAAGAAAAGCCAGCCTGCAGGGGCACTTACGGACCGTCAGAGGGGGACGCCAGACACGCAGCACAGGAGCTCCAAAATGGCGCCTGCATATACCTCGAGGGGTGGGCGGCAGAGAAGTGATGCGGAAAACATCATCTGCAAGGCCCGCCCCCCCCGAAGAGCGCAAAAACGCGCCCCAGTGACAAGGCCAGCCAATGACGGCGCCGCAGCGCCTGAGGCGATGGCGCCGCCGTCCGTGGAGCGGAGTACAAGCGCACGGCGACGCCGGCAATAGCAACCCAGTGCAAGCAATACAAAAGTCTTAACAAAGGCTCACCACGGGCCTGTACCGCCTACCCTTTGGTGGGGGACTGCGGTAGGAGCAGCACTCCTTAGCACCTAGCTGCCTACCATCACCTAACCAGCGCAGCCTAAGCTGGGAGGAAGTGAAAAGGAACGGGTGGGAATAGCCCTCACCTGCGAGTGGAAAGAGCCATCTTCTAGTCATCGCAGCCCAGACTGCAGAGAAGAACTGGGGATTTTGTGGGAGGTCCCTGGTATATATGGGGCCGGGAGGAGCCCCTTTTCTGTCTCTGCAGTCCAGCGCCATCTACTGGACGTATAACCCAAGAGTAAAGAATATCTTCTGGAACAGGACGTGCTGTATACTTAGAATACCCAGGATTCTTAAAAGAAGGAAGAGGACCAGCTCACACTTTTTATAGTATGCACTAATTGTAAAATAAATCTGTTCACTCAGGTGTGAATCTAAGACCTGAGATCATACAGATGTAGCAAACTTTAACTGTCACATCCCAGCTCATCCAATTCTGATATGTCACAAATAAGCCATTGAAAAGCATTTAAGATTTAAAGATAGGATGATGCACCAGTACAATAAATGGATGGTTAAAGAGTTCCCCGAACTATTCTGGGCATGACTGTGATTAGCCAGACGGGACACATAAGCCCACTGTATAAAAGGTGGGGTCGCGCCTCCCGACGATCTCAGAGCGCTCTGCAATAAATAGGGAGATGTCGAGTGTTGAGTGAGTGACAGGGTGTTTTTGGAAACACTATTGTCCTTTTCAGGACAATTTTTTAGGGACAGCGGCTGGAGTAAGGGACACTAAGGGAGTTGTTTAAAAAAAATGTCCTTTTTAGGACAGTTAGTAAAGTGCAATGGCTGGAGTGAGGGACACTAATGGAGTTGTTTAAAGAAAATTGTTCTTTTTAGGGCAGTTAGTAAGGGACAGTGGCTGGAGTAAGGGACAGTGAGGGAGTTGTTAAATTGTCCCTGTTTAGGCCACAGGAGAGTCATTTGTGTTTAATAACAAATAGTAATTGAGTGTCCACTTGTTCAGTCCACATGAGAGTCATTTGTGTTTAATAACAAATAGTAGCTGAGTGTCAACTTGTTCAGGCCACATGAGGGTAATTTGTGTTTAATAAAGAGTAGTTGAGTGTCCATTTGTTTCAGGCCACGTCAGGCTCATTTCTAAAAAATATAATATTTGTGTAGTGTCCACTAGTTCAGGCCATTTGTGTTTAATAACAAACAACACTTGAGTGTCTGCTTGTTCAGGCCACACGAGGGCCATTTAAGTTTAATAACAAATAATAATTGAGTGTCCATTTTCTTAAGCAACTTAAGGGTCATTGCTGTTTAAAACCACTTGCTCAGGCCACTTAAGGGCTGTCTTCCTGTTAAAATGTATTTTTGAATTGTTCATTTTGGGCCACTGTAACTGCAATTGTCTAACAATGCAGAAAGCAGCAATCGCTAGATTGGAAAACAATGAAAGTCAATGGTACTTTTTTACTCCTGAAGTATTGAACTTTTTACCCCTTTTTACCTGTAGGTAAAAGTGACATTGACTTTCATTGGCTTCTTATCTGGTGATTCACTAACAGTGAAATTCTCAGGCTTTTGTCTCATTAATTTTTTACTACCATGAGAGTTGTTTTCAACTCTTTGTGAATCAAGGCATTGTATTTAACTCCTTTTCAGATGGATTAGTGGACGTTTAACTGCATTTTTCAATATTTTTACTGTGCTTGAGACCCGATAACAAAACCATAACATATCACCCCATGAGACATTTTTTTGCATGCAGTTTGCTTCTCTGGCTGGATAAATACAGGATTATTTTTTGACCCCATTTCAACTGAGTGAAATTAGGCAAATCATGTAATATGGTCACAGATTATACTTTGTATGTCAAGTCTGAAGCACAATTACCACAGTAATGCAGTAAAGTTATAGTAATAACATATAGCATCTATACTCAAATACCGGTGGCTTTGTAGAAAACTAAATGATAAAAAAGCACAGTACATAAAGTCAAGGTATTATGCAAACTATTTACCTGCACTCGGGTGACATGTAAGTACATAATACATGCCACTAGGAAGCATATGCAGAACACCAGGAGGACAAGAACAATAGTACTTCTGCATAATGACAAAACAATCAAAGTTATTACAGCATGATTATTTACTGTAAGCATACAATAAGTTTAGTAAATATTTTATTACATTCACTATATTCATATTTTATTTTGTGTTATATTTTATGTTGTGTTTTAGGGTATAGGCCAGTTTTAAAAATAGTCTTTCTGTAACACAAATTACCTTTTGGTCCACTATATTAAAGGAAAACTCCATGAAAGCCACATATCTCATTAAGAGCAGGATAGAAAACCAGGGGTGCCTATAGTGGACCACCCCTGAGGCTCCCTGATTTGAGATTCAGAGGGTGCTGCACACTGATTGAGATTCCACTCACTGAAGGTAAGAATTGCGGGCCACTGGTGGGGTTTCACGTAGCAGGGTATACCAAATCAGGATGCTCCAGGGGGAAGAAGCAACACCTGGCATAGTGAAAATCCCATATTTTGGTTCACTTTAAGAGCCCCATGCCCATTGGTATGGGCCCGGAGCTCTTCCAGGGTGCCCCCTGGAAGATCAAAGGACCCATACCGTAGGGGATAGGGGCTGTTATACCAGATGTCTAGGAGAGCTCTGGGTTATCAGCGCCTATGCCTGTTGCCAGGGCTGGTTAGTTCAGTGAGGGAGGGTTAACATGGTTTAAAAAGTAAAAAAAAAAAAAAATCTCCCACATTTTCATTGATAAAAACCGTGCCGGCATTTTTGGCATGGCTTTTTTCAATGAGAAATGCTACAACTCGCAACTACTGTGACTCATTCCACACTAGAAGAAAAATTGTGCATGTTTTTTTCGCATGTCTACTCACGTGCGAAAATGTCTCACATGTGTACCCTGAATCATGTAAAAATACCATTTTGTGATTACTCACCTGTAAAATGGGTATTATAAGTATGTCTCACACTCTGCTTCGGAATGATTAATGACACGTGGGTTATAGTCCAGTAGAGGGCGAACTTCTGCAGAGATGACTAGAAAAAAAGGAAGCCCCTCCCAGTCCATAAATACCCACACATTCCCCAGTATAAGAAAGCAGTAAGGGGACCAGGAGGAGCCAATAAAATCTATGAGAAAAAATTTTCACCAAAAAGAGGATCCAAGATACAACAGGGTGAGACGAAGCAGGGTGTGAGACATACTTATAATACCCATTTTACAGGTGAGTAATCACAAAATGGTATTATTCCAAGTATGTCTCACACCCTGCTTCGGAATGATTAATAACACGTGGGACATCCAATAGCAGTGTCCAAAAAGTGTGGGGATCCCAACAGGCAATAAAGCACAAATTAAACCACTGCAGCTTGCAGAACTTTGCGGCCAAAAAACAGCATCCGCTGAGGCCCGCACATCAACCTTATAAAACTTGGAAAAGGTGTGAACAGAAGACCAAGTACAGCACGAGTAGAATGAGCAGTGATCTGAAAAGGGGGATCCCTCCCCTTGGCAGCATAGGCCCTAATAACGGCCTGACGAATCCAAAAACTAAAGGTAGACTTGACGGGCGCCAAAACCTTCCTGGGAAAAGAGGGCACCACAAAAAAGGCGTCCGTCTTCCAGAATGGTGAAGTAGCCACCAGATAGTACTTTACACATCTAACGACATCCAGAGATTGCAAGGCCCTCTCCTTGTCGTAGCTAGGCTTAGGACACAAGGAAGGAAGCACAATGTCCTGATTGAGTTGAAAGGCAGAGACAACCTTTGGCAGAAAGTCTGAGTTAAAGCAGAAAACCACCTTGTCCTGAAGTCCCTCAAAGCAGGGGGCCTGAATGGACAGAGCCACCAACTCAGAAACACGTCGAACAGAGGTGATAGCTACCAAAAAGGCAACCTTTAAGGAGAAAATGGAAAGTGCAACATCCTGCACTGGATCAAAAGGAGGACCCTGAAGGGCAGACAACACCAAATTTAAATCCCAAACCGGTAACATGGGTTTGCAAGGAGGGCGCACATGAGTGACCCCCTGGAAAAAAAAGGTCTTAACCAAAGGCTGAAGACTGAAAGACCTCTGAAAGAAAACCGCCAGAAAACATGCCCCTGCAGAGTGCTAAGTTGAAAACCCATGTCCAGACCATGCTGAAGAAAACCCTTCAGACAAACCCTTTTCTTTTAAGATGAAGGTTTCAGCAGCCACACCGTCAAAGCAGCTTGTGATCGTGACGAGAGGCAAACCGATCCACCTCCGGCATCCCCCACTTGCGACAGAGGGATAGAAAGACCTCGTTGCTGAGGGACCATTCCCCCCGGCGAGGGCCCCCCCTGCTCAGAGAGTCCGCTTCCAGGTTCTCCACCCCTGGAATGTACACTGCCGAGATACATGGAATATTGCTCTCGGCCCATGCAAGATTCAGAGACACTTCCCGGAGGGCACTCCTCCTGCGAGTCCCTCCTTGATGATTGAAGTAAGCCACCGCAGTTCGATTGTCCGATCGAACCTGAGCCGGTAATCCCTGGAGATGATGCGTCAGGTGTGATAGCACCAACCGTACCGCCCTCAGCTCCAGGATATCGATGGGGATGTGAGCCTCCTGAGGAACCCACAGACCCTGAAACTGATGTTCCTTCCAGAAACCCCCCCCAGCCCAACAGGCTGGCATCTGTGGTGAACGTCTCCCAGCGGGGCGCCAGAAAGGATCTGCCCCCCAGAAGATTCTTCGGGTCCAGCCACCACTGGAGGGACCGCCAGACCAGAGGAGACAGCACAAATGACTGATCCAAGGACAGAGGACATCTGTCCCAAGTCGATAAAAGATGTAGTTGAAGAGGCCTCATGTGAAACTGAGCAAAAGGAACTGCCTCGAAACAAGCCACCACCAACCCCACCAGTCTCATCCCCTGCCTGATGGATGGACGGACGAGGGTTGGACAAAAGGAGACGAATCAGAGCTTGAACAACCTCCCCCTTTGACTGGGGTAGGAACACCCTGGTCTGAATGGTATCCAGATTCATGCCCAGAAACGAAGCCTCCCTTGACGGGGAGAGAGAAGACTTGGGGTAGTTGATCACCCAGCTGAACCTCTCCAGCGTTGACACCGCCGTCCTGATGTCCAGCTCCGCCTGGCTGAGAGAGGATGCCGTGATGAGAAGGTCGTCCAGATACGGCACAATGCGAATGCCCTGGGCTCTGAGAAGGGCCATTACGCCCGCCAACACCTTGGTGAGCACCCTTGGTGCCGAGGTCAGCCCGAAGGGAAGAGCCACAAACTGGTAGTGCTGATCGCCTACCGCGAATCTGAGAAACCGTTGACGTCCCGGAAAGACCAGCACATGAAGGTAAGCATCCTTGATGTCCATTGAAGTCAAAGTCCCCTGGACGAAGGGAGTTGACGGCAGAGAGCAGAGTCTCCATGCGAAATTTCTTGGTTCTGATGAACCTGTTGAGAATCTTTAAGTCCTAAATGGATCTTATGGAGCCATCCTTTTTGGGCACCGTAAAGAGGTTGGAGTAGAAACCCTGACCTCTGTCTGTGGGGGGAACCGGACAAACGACCCCCATGTCCCGAAGGTTTTGCACCGCCATGAAAAAATACAATTCTGTGATTACTCACCTGTAGAATTGGTATTATGAGTATACAGTACGTCCTGCTTCAAATCTAATACTTACAGTTGGGATATACTCCGCCAGATGGCGCTGGACTGCAGAGACATCGAAAATAGGCTCCTCCTGGCCCCTCAAATACCCGGGGACCTCCCACAAATCCCCAGCATTGAAAAGCAGTTAATAAGAAGCCGGGAGAATTAAAATTCCAAAATATCAACTATAACAAGGATAATAATCACCATACAGGGGATCCAAGATAATGCAACCAAGGGTGGGTTGGAGTAGGACGTACTGTATACTCATAATACCAATTCTACAGGTGAGTAATCACAGAATTGTATTATTCTTAGTATACAGTACGTCCTGCTCCAAATCTAATACAGTTACAGTTGGGAAATCCAATAGCAGTGTCCATAAGTAGGGTGGGATCCCCAAGAAAAATCAGCAGCAGACAGTTTAAACCACTGCCGCCTGCAGAACCTTTCGGCCAAAAGCAGCATCAGCTGAGGCCCTAACATCAACCTTGTAAAACTTTGAAAAGGTATGAACAGAAGACCAAGTAGCGGCCTTGCAAACTTGTTCAACAGAAGCCTGGTGCTGAAAAGCCCAAGAGGCACCCATAGCACAAGTGGAATGAGCAGTAAGGCGGAAGGGAGGATTCTTCCCCTTAGCAGAGTAGGCCTGAATCACAGCCTGACGAATCCACTTGCTGATAGTAGGCTTGGCAGGAGCCAAACCCTTCCTAGGACCAGAAGGAACCACATAAAGAGCATCAGTTTTCCTGAAAGGTGCAGTAGCCACCAGATAGTACTTCAGACACCTAACCACATCCAAAGAGTGCATAACCCTCTCCTTAGCATTGCTAGGATTAGGGCACAAAGAAGGAAGAACAATATCCTGATTCAAATGAAAAGCAGACACTACCTTAGGCAGAAAGTCAGGTTTGAAACGAAACACCACCTTGTTCTGGTGTCTCTCATAGTGGGGGGGCTGAATGGAAAGCGCCGCCAACTCAGACACACGCCTGACAGAAGTGATAGCCACCAGAAATACAACCTTGAGCGTAAGAATGGCCAAGGCAGCATCCTGCACAGGTTCAAAGGGAGCACCCTGCAAGGCTGACAGAACCAAGTTCAAATCTCAAACAGGCACCATAGGCTTACGTGGGGGGCGCACATGAGTGACCCCCTGGAAAAAAGTCCTGATCAGAGGGTGCTGAGCAAAGGACTTCTGGAAGAAAATAGCCAGGGCAGAAACCTGACCCTTCAGAGTATTGAGTTGGAGCCCCATCTCCAACCCATGCTGCAGGAACTCCAGAATCCTGGGAATAGAGAACACACGACAGGGAAGAGACTTAGACTCACACCAGTCAATGTAGGCACGCCAAACCCTGTAATAAATGGAAGAGGAAGACTTCTTCCTAGCTTTAATCAAAGTATCCACAACCGAGGAAGACAGCCCCTTCTCCATCAAGATGGAGGTTTCAGCAGCCAAGCCGTCAAAGCCAGAGTTTGTAAATTGGGATGGCGTAGTGAGCCCTGAGTGAGCAGATCTGGCACCAAGGGTAGAGCGTACTGATCTACCGCCAGCTGTACCACGTCTGCGAACCACACTCTTCTTGGCCACCTGGGGGCCACCAGAATTGCTGGCACCCTTTCCAGAGCAATCTTGCGCAGAACCCTGCCCAGCAGGGGGATTGGAGGGAAGACATACAGGAGCTGAAAGTCCTGCCATGACATTGCTAGCGCATCCGAGGTCAAGGCCAGAGGATCCTGGGACAGAGAGACAAAGGCTGGGAGCTTGTGATTGTGGCGGGACGCAAACAGGTCCACATCTGGTTGGCCCCAACGGAGACACAGAGATTGAAACACCCTGCTGCATAGGGACCATTCTCCCTGGCGAGAGGTCCCCCTGTCCAAGCGCACCTGAACAGGCAGGCCCCGAAGGTGAGTAGTCAAGTGAGCCAGAACTAGCCTGATTGCCCGCAGTTCCAAGACATTGATAGGTGTGTGGGCCTCCTGAGGGCCCCACCTCCCCTGGAACCGCAGGGACTTTCCAGAAACCCCCCAACCGGACAGACTGGCATCCGTGGTGACCGTCTCCCAGGAAGGGGCAAGAAAGGATCTGCCCCCCAACAGGTTCCTTGAGTCCATCCACCACGAGAGGGACCTCCTGACCAGGGGGGAGAGCACACAGACCCTGCCCAGGGACGCTGGGTCCTTGTCCCATACTGACAATAGGTGAAGTTGCAGGGGCCTCAAGTGGAACTGAGCATAAGGGACCGCTTCGAAGCATGCCACCATCAGGCCCACCAGCTGCATCCCCTGCCTGATAGAGGGATGGGGACAAGCTAGGAGGGACTGAGCCTGTGCAATCAGACTGTCCACCTTCTGTTGAGGAAGGAAGATCCTTGGCTGAACTGTATCCAGATTCATTCCTAGGAATGGAATTACCAAGGAAGGGGACAGTGAGGACTTGGGGTGGTTGATCACCCACCCAAATGACTCCAGAGTAGACACCACCAGCTGAGTATCCAACTCTGCCTGATGTAGAGACTGGGAAGTGATGAGAATGTCGTCCAGATAGGGAAGCACGCGGACGCCCTGACATCTGAGCAGATACATCACTCCAGCCAGCACCTTGGTGAACACCCTGGGAGCTGAAGTGAGGCCGAAGGGCAAGGCCACAAATTGGTAGTGGTGATCCATCAGAGTGAACCTGAGGAACCTTTGATGACCTGGAAACACAGGAATATGAAGATAAGCATCTTTGATGTCCACAGAAGTCATGAAATCCCCTTGGTGCAGGGAACTGATGGCAGAGCGCAGAGTTTCCATGCGAAAGCGCCTGCCCCTGACAAACTTGTTGAGGATCTTCAAGTCCAGGATGGGCCTGACTGGACCATCTTTTTTGGGTACTGTGAATAGGTTGGAATAAAAGCCCTTGCCTTTTTCTCTTAAGGGGACCTGGCAGATGACCCCCAGCTCCAGGAGGCCTTGCACTGCTTGCACTAGCTCCTGAGGAATCCGGGATCTGATGAATCTTGGAGGGGGATCGGCAGCAAACTCCAACTTGTAACCGGACACTACCTCCTGAATCCACCGGTCTGAGACATGAAGCCTCCAGACGTGAGCGAAGTGCTGCAGCCGTCCCCCCACCCGGATGGGTGAGGACGCCCCATCATGCCTGAGGGGGCTTGGGAGAGGATTTTGCTTTGGGACCCCAGGAGGAGCCAGGACATCCACGTCCTCTGCCTCTATCCCAGAAATCTCCCTGGGCCCCAGGAAAGGAAACCCCCCTCCCTGTCTTGCACCACGGTAAGGGGAGGAGAAGGAACCCTGACCCCGAAAGGGCCGAGATTGCCGCCTGCGCTGGGGTAACCTGCCTCCCTTAGCAAAAAGGTCCAAGCGGTCCCCAAACAGGCGCAGTCCTTTAAAGGGAAACCCAGTGAGGTCCTTCTTGGCAGCGTTGTCAGCAGCCCACTGGCTCAGCCAAACCGAGCGGCGTATAGCCACCACAAGGGCAGAAGTTCTGGCACACATTCTGATGGTGTCATCCAATGCTGAGAGGACAAAATTTACAAAAACATCACAACTGGAGAGTGCATTTAACACCTCACAAGGCAAATCATCAGGGGCACTATCAAGCATATTTTTGATAAGGGTTCAAGTGGCCACAGCAGTAATGGCAGAGGCACAGACCGGGCGCAGCGCCATCTCTGCACATGCAAAGGCGTGGGATGCCAGCTGGTCAATGCGCCGGTCTTCAGCATCCCGCAGGGTAGTAGAGTCAGGGGAATGCATGACAGATGTGTTAGATAGCCCTAGGATCGGGGCATCTACCTCGGGGGGGGGAGGGGGATGACCAACATTTAACCACCTCAGCAGGAAAGGGATACTTCCTATCCCAACTCTTTGGAACCCCGGGAAGTTTACTGGGGCGCTCCCATTCCTTGAGCACAAGGTTATGGAAATGTGCCTGCTCGGGAAATTCCAAACTTTGCTGTATGGAAAAGCTCCCCTCTTTGCCTGGGAGCCGCAACAGGAAAAGAGATGGACAGAACCTCAAAAATCTGGGTCAATAATCTGTCAGTGTCTTCCGGGGTCCAGGGGTCAGAGCCAGAATCGTCATGACCCCTTGGTCTCTCGTCAGATGTGCCTGAATCAGAAAAGAGCTCCCCTTCATCAGATGGGGTATAGCCACAAACGTTCCTAAACTCCTCAGTTCCCACAGGGAAAACAGTGACATTAGGCGTCAAGTGCTGCTTCTTAGCAGGGGCCTTACACGCTAAGGACTTAGCAATCAACTGCTCAACAGTAGCCAGTCTAGACGACACATCAGGCTGAGAATCCCCACTAGTATGCAACTCAGCAGGAGTGAGGTTTAAGCTTGGGGGAGTAGGTGAAGTGAAATGAGGTGCAGCCACTGGCAGGCCAGATTGCAATGCAAGCACCTGCTCAGAACAGGGTACACAGACCCGCGTCTTGTCAGCGTCAGCATGAAGCTGCCCACATGCTACACACAGCCGGTCTTGTCCTAAAGGGCCCCCGGTCACATTATCCTGGGATGCCTCCATATGGTGATTATAGCGGCGCTATACGCCGATAGGGAATAACGCTAAATAGCAACCTCGGATGCCCCAATAACCCACTAGGGAAGTGGGAGTTTTATTTTTACAAGGCCTACAAATATATACTAATACAGGGCCGGGAGAAGCCAGAAGGGTTCGTCCCGCTTGAAAGACATAAGCAGACAAGACCTGTAAGCACACAGTAACAAAAGTGAAGATATAAAGCCGCCCGCGAGTTCACTTACGGACCGCGGTAGGTAGGGGTCCGTCGCACATGGGCCAAACAGGCAGGATAAAGATGGCGTCGGAATACCTCGAGGGGCGGGCCGGTATCAGCGATGACGCGGAGCGCGCCAAAGACGGGCCCCGCCCCCCGAAGAGCGTGAAGCCACGAACGTGCAAGCAGCCAATGATGGCGCACCAGCGCCTGAGGTAATGCCGCCGCCAAGCGCAGAACCAAGTCAGCGCGCGGCGCAATTTTTTAAAAAGACAGTAAAGACAAGCCAGCGCGGCGGCTGACACAAGACTAAACAGAATGGAAAAAAGGTGCAAAACACAGAATGCATAGCATACATATTTACACACCCCCCCTCTTTTCCCCGGGTATTTGAGGGGCCGGGAGGAGCCTATTTTCGATGTCTCTGCAGTTCAGCGCCATCTGGCGGAGTATATCCCAACTGTAAGTATTTGATTTGGAGCAGGACGTACTGTATACTAAGAATATACCTGTACAGCTCGGGGGTCCGCAGGAACCCGAGACCTGAGGAATCTGGGAGGAGGCCTGTATGAGAACTCCAGCTTGTACCCAGACGAGACCACCTCCAGGATCCAGTTGTCTGTGACCTCCAGGGTCCAGACCTGGGCGAAGAGCCGCAGCCGTCCCCCCACGAATGAGGGTGCCCCCCTCATTGCTGAGCGGGCTTGGCAGCAGCCTTGGGTTTGGCACCCCAGGCAGTCCCGGGACGGGCGCGTCCTCTGCCCCTACCCCAGGAATCTCCTCTGAACGCAGGATAAGAGCTTCCCCTGCTGGCTCGAGAGCCACGAAAGGAGGGATTGAAAGAGCCTGAACCCTGAAAGGGCCGGCGCTGCTTTGTGCACTGCAGCAACTTACCTCCTTTTGCCACCGAGTCTAATATATCACCAAACAGGCACATACCCGCGAAGGGTAGCCCTGTGAGCGCCTTCTTTGCAGCGATATCAGCCGCCCATTGGCGCAACCAAACCGATCGGCGTATAGCCACTAGCAATGCCGAGGTCCTACTACACATACATATAATGTCATCCAAGGCCGATAAGACAAATGCAATGAACATCTCACAATGCGTCAATGCTGCAAATTCCTCACTGGAAGGACCCAGATGGGGACCATCCAACAGTCCCCTGATTAAGGTTCTAGAAGCCACGGCCGTGAGAGCAGAGGCACAAACCGGGCGTAAGGCCGAACCCGCACAGGCAAAGGCGTGCAAAGCCATTTGGTCGAGACGCCAGTCCTTACTATCCTACAAGGTAGTGGAATCTGGGGAGTGCACAACCGATGTATTGGACAATCCCAGAACCGGAGCGTCGACCTCTGGGGGTGGCGACCAACGCTTAACCACATCCACAGGAAAGGGATACTACCTATCCCACCCCTGAGGGATACCAGGAAGCCAGCTGGTCTTTTCCCATTCTTTCAGGATCAGATTGTTAAAAGTGTTTTTGATCCGGGAACTCCAAACGAGGTTTGGCGGTCCCAAAAAATACCCCCCTTTGCGGAGGGGCCTCCGCGGGGGGGGGGGGGGGGGGGGAATAGCAAGCACTTCAAAATTAAGGGTAAGGAATCTGGGAATATCAACGGTATCCCCACGCTCCTTACCAGCATCAGCATCCAGGAACTGCTGATCATCAGAACCATCAGATTCTGAAAACAAGCGGGGAATAATCAGACCAATCCATAGAGTCATAATCGTCATACTCAAAAGCCGGCGCAGTGGGCGCCAAAAGCCGTCTCTTAGCTGGGGCCCTCCTGGCCGCAGAGCTAGCAATCATTTTCTCAATGTTGGCCAGTCTGGCACCGACATCGGATTGCGACTCCCCACTCATGACAACGTCACTTGGGGTCAAAGCCAGGCGTGGGGGTGTAGGTGATGAGGCCAGCAGGGCCGATCCGTCCACCCGGGACCCGGATTGCCGCGTAATGGCCTGCTGTGCACATGGTACACAAATAAGCACATTATCCCCCGCAAGGGATACCCCACAAACCACACACTGCCGGGGTTGTCCCGAGCCCGGTATCCTGGGAAGCCTCCATATAGTGATTTTTTATGGTAGTCGCAATGACCTATGGGAATTACGCGATGAAGCTACCCGGGATGCCCCTTAACGTCCGTTAGTGGGAGGATTTTTTAATGACAGGAAAAAAAAACAATTTGAGCAAGGGCCTGAGGACCGGGAGAAACACCCTTTTTTTAATACAAGGGCAAGGTAGTCCCCCAGAAGGACACAAATAAAGGACCCTTAAGAATCACAGAAAAAAACACGCGCAAAAGATATATATACACAGTATACAATCTATATATATATATATACATATATCTATCATATAATACAAAACATTCAGGGGCCAAGAAACCAAGGGTTACATTAGCATCCCCCAGCGCTTGTGGTGGGCAAGGCATGGCAATAATACATGAAATTAAAAACAAAGGCCCCACAGGGCCACTCACAGCCTCCGGGAGGGATAATGGCGTCCTGCTCACGACAAGGTCTCAGGAAGAAGGGCGGGCCAGCGCGCCGCGCGTGGCCCAGCCCCCTCCCTACCCGGGAGGAGACGGCGGCTCCCAGCCAATGGCTGAGGGCCGCAATCCGAAAAGGCGCCAGAGGAGGGGGGCGGGCCGCGCCCAGCGCGCCCCCTCCCCTGACTGAACGAAGAAGAAGGCCGCGTTCCCAGCAAGGCTGTGGAGCCGGCAAAGGAGACCGAGCCGCCGCCGCTGCAACAGTGGGCGTGCGAACCGGCGTGAGAACCACAGAGTGCCACACACACACTCACTCACACAACACACACGCGCTGGCAGAGCCAGCAAGTGAAACACAAAACATACACAAGAAAATAAAAAATATATAGACAAAAATGGAGGGTCAGCCCCCCCCCCTACTATACGGGAACGGGGAGTAATGGAGGGGAACCCAAAGCTACCTCAGTTCGCTACCTGTAGCGAAGGTATAAACGGAAAGGGCATCCCACACCAGGATCACCAACCTGGCAGCTGCCTACCCCTTGGAGGGGTCTCACAGAGGAGCATGGCTCCTAGACAGTACACCTCTAAGGTGTACCCTACCTTCGCCCGGACCCACAGCCACGGCTGGGAGGCATAGGGACTTAAAAAAACAAGGTCCGGGCAGAAATAGGAAAAAATTGGCCGGGTGTGCACCTGGCTTACCGGCAAAGGAAAGAGACAGCCATCTTCTTGACTTGCTTTGCCGTCTGCAGAGACTTATCTGGGGAATGTGTGGGAGGTCCCAGGTATTTATGGACTGGGAGGGGCTTCCTTTTTTTCTAGTCATCTCTGCAGAAGTTCGCCCTCTACTGGACTATATCCCACGTGTTATTAATCATTCCGAAGCAGGGTGTGAGACATACTTGGAATAATGATCTTGCATGGAACTGAGAAACCAAGGTCCCGACGGGTCCCGCGGCGAGATCTCCACTGGGCGCTGCATCCCTGGCTTTCCTGTGGGCCGTGCCCCACTAGGTAACAGCAGCGCCTGGCTGCTTGAGCGCGCTGGGGAGGGGGGGGGGCAATGATGAGTGGTGGACCCACAAATGGGTTTCCATCTGCTGTAAATCACCCCAACACGTGCACATTGTACAATCTACACAACTACACAAACACATATGGCCTGATGCAGAGCCTCCCCCAATCTGAGCTTATTTAGTAAAATGTGATGCAGAGCCGTCGTCGGGGGAACTCCATTAATGCTCAGTTTCTGTGTCTTCAATCGGGAAGGGTTTTTCCCCCTCTCGGGGGCATGCTATTTCGTCGTGGCTTCCGTTCCCGTTCACACGGACGATCCGTTTTTGCCTCCTTTTTAATGGGTTTCCAAACGTACCTTCTTGCCATCTGTTTCCGTTTTCACCCGTTTTGATGTTTTGGACAAGTTTACTTACATATTTTTTCTTCTTCCTTGTATATAATGCTTACCTTAATCTCTGTCTCTTCTTCTGCCTTGTCTTTAATGCTTACCTTAATCTCTGTTTCTTCTTCTGCCTTGTCTTTAATGCTTACCTTAATCTCTGTTTCATCTTCTGCCTTGTCTATAATGCTTACCTTAATCTCTGTTTCTTCTTCTGCCTTGTCTATAATGCTTACCTTAATCTCTGTTTCTTCTTCTGCCTTGTCTATAATGCTTACCTTAATCTCTGTTTCTTCTTCTGCCTTGTCTATAATGCTTACCGTAATCTCTTTTCTTATTCTTTGTTTTCTTCTCCTTCTTCTTTCTATTCCTTGTCCCATATACTTACCTTTTGGGACATGTAACAGTATGTTTATGTTGTGATCACGTACATTGGCAGGAAATAAAACACACCACACTTTTTGTTTTTGGTTATTTTACTGTAACAATGTTTTTGGTTGAATTGTTTAAAATTTGTGTCAAATATTAAAACCAACAAGTTAAAAATTTGTAAAAACATGGGTGGCTCCTTTAAAAAAGTTGCCGTTGTCTTTGATCTGTGAAAGAAAAACATCATCATTTTTTTTGGTGTTTTTTTTTTTTTTGGTGGACATGAGTTTAAACAATTTTTCCAATAAATAACTATAACTTACATTGCTTTTGGGCAATAGGGCGTCTGGGGCGCAGCCTCCTCCCTGGGTCCAGCAGTACGTCCGGCTCTGAATCTGTTTGGATCCAAAACACAAGTATATTTGTTACTCTTTGTGCATCCTGAATGTCAGATTAGGTTATGCTTCGAGGCATCAAATCACTCACCTTCCCCAGCCACCTCTTCAGGTTCTGCACCTCCCTCCACTATCCCTTGGGATGGGCCTGCGACGTCAGAATCTACATAGAACAATAGTGAACATTAGTCTATGTCTTTCTTGCATGTATCAGGACATATGTTATTTTGATAGTCTTACCGGAGTCAGGTTGCTGCTCAGTGAGGCTAGACTCCCTGCCGTGCGATTCCCCCCCCTGCATACTGAGGTCTAAGGGGCCCTCATACTCACTGGCAGAGGAGGGGATGGGCGTTGGCACTGGCGGTGGGCCACCTATACCTTCCCCAGCTTCGTCCAACACTGGGCTGTGGGCTCTTTTCCGGGTGGGGCGGCAACGCATATTCCATTCATTAGCTGAAATATAAACACAATCATAAAAACAGACCCAGCCAAGGCCAGTGTGATTCTTGCATGTCAAGTTGCCACACTTACATGAAAAATATTTTGCAAAGTACCGCCTCACCCGGGGCATATGCCTCCTCTTTAAGTCAGACCAGTGTTGGCCGATCTGGGTGAAGGTATAGGTGGTCCCCGAAATGCGGGCAATCACGTCCACCACCGCCAGCGCCAACGTCCTCTTCTCGATATCGCACGACAGGAAATCGTAGCGATTCCTCAGCATCATCTGTTTTGAAAAAACACAATGGTACCCCATTAGTCACACAAAAACATGTCCAAGTCTCATGCCCTACCTAAAGTCACTTTCTGCCCCTCATTCCTACTTACATGGGCCTAGTTCTACAATCTGCATGTAGGCTAGTTTGATGTAGCATGTTTAAAAGTAAGGTGGTCTAGTAGTTTACTTTAACAAGTCAGTTGATCCTCATTAATCTTGCCCTGCCATAGCTATTTTTTTAAAGCGCCTTGTGCGCGCACATAAACGCACACTCGCCTACTCACATCCATGATTGTCCTGCTCCGCTGTGTAAATAGCTGGCGACATTTTTTTAGGGGTTCCGGGTATGGCTATGACGTTCCCCCGCGGTGACGTGCGTGCGCGCACGCAGGCACACACGCTGGTGAACACGCCCACACGGTAAAAATATTTAAAGGTCAACGCACTCAGCTCTGTGTTGGATACCATATCACTATGGCCAGACCAAAAGGGAGCCGTAAGACCCACAAAAGCCCAGAGGCACATACTAGCCGCTCAGATCCAGCACACAAAAAACATCACAAGAGCAGCCACAAGAGCCAGGAGGGACATGCACCTACTAAAAGGGTGGATAAGCCACACACACAGGTAGCTCACCCAAAACGTAGGAGCAAGGAGCCCTTGCCACATTCGCCAGCACCTGCTAAATCAGCCAGGCCTCACAAGGGACCCAAATCTGTTAAAAGCCTGCAGCCTGCACCTCCTCCACACACAAAGCATGCCAAAAAACAAGACACACCAGCAAGGGGAAGCGTAGGTCCAAAACCTCCACCCCACCCAGGCCACCCACCCCTCCTCCGCAACACTCTGTGTCACAAAGTACCACTACCACAGATTCACTAGAGAGCTCAACAGGTGAAAGTTCCACAGGCACCCAGCCATTAACACAGAGCAGCACCCACACTCCATCACACTCACCCATAAGCCCAAGAACCCAACACGACTCCCCAGACAGCCAGCCAACTATTTCATCTGATGCAGGAGACACCACACACCCATGTGGCCGTCAGCTACGCTGTGGCTCACTTACAGCCCGTTTTTGTGATGCCCAAAGCATGGCTGTAGCCACTGGTGTCTGTGAGCACTATGATGCCCTATTTGGCCGTTATTCAAAAAGCACCACAAAGCAGGCAAAGCAGGAGATCTAGGCTAATATTTGCAGCCAAGTTAATAGTGTTGGCTCTGTCAGGAGAGATCTTGAGCAAATTAAGCGCAAATTTGGTGATCTTAAATATTATGGGAAAAAAAAAATGGACATGCGCCGCCAGCAGAGGTAAAGTCCATTTAGAGTGTAAATGCATGTCTAGCCTGCTTTGTAACAGGATGTAACACTTAATAGGTGTGATTTAATCTACCCCAGCCAGCAGACAGGGGGTGGTCTCCCGACTAAAATCACACTAACCCCAGCAGAAGAACATGTCTACACATATATACACCCTGCAACCCTTCAGGGCCTGCCAGAGGGACTAGACACAGACAGGAATGTCAGGTCGAAAGGTGAGTTTGTTTTTACAGAGAGACTTTTCAATGTGCACCCAAAAACTTGGGTAACCGTTAATACACAATGTGTTTGTTGTTCAAAATTACCTTTCATTCTCTCTTCCAAGAACAAACTCAACACACGTCACAAGGCCAAGCAACCCCTGGCTTGTCCCAGAGGCCCATGCAACACCAGGTTTCTTCCCACACAAACCAAATTGAGTGTTTGGATGAGGTAAGTCAATGGTCCACTGTGTAGACTTTGGAAATTGCACTTGCATCCATTTGTGGGAAAATAGTGAACTCAATAAATGCTACATTTCTTTACAGAACAGACAAAGTCCCCCAATTATTGAAGACATTCGAGATTTGGAGGAGGACACCAATCAGATGCCGCAAATGCCTACACAACCAGTGTGCGAACAGCAGAACCAACAGGCACATCAACTTCATCACCTGGTGTCCACTACCACAACCTCTGTGCCAACAACCACCACTTCTGCCGTCCACACCACACACTCGGTGCCAACCCAACCACCAGCACCAACTCAATCTGGTGCCAAACCACCCACCCGTGCCAGTGCAAGAACACAGCCAAGGCAACATATAAGCCAGAGGAGACAGCTTCAGATTATGGAGGAAGCGTGGCACCAGGAGAATATAGCATTCTCCCAAACCACACAACAATTTAATGACACGGTGTGCACCCAAATAACATCGATGACTAACCAATTAGAGGTTTTAAACACAAATGTGTCTGGCCTACTGGCAGAAACAAGAAGCCTAAACAGGCATATGGGTGAAATGGTCCAACAATGGCAGCACATTAACCAAAGCCTGGCACATATTGCTGCACAGATTCACCCACCCCAACCATCAGCTGCAACATCACCCTCTACCTACCACTAAATGGTTGTGTTAATGTATATGACCCCACATTTCAGTTTAACAAAAAATCCCAAAAAAGGATTGAAAATAATTTTTGTTTGATTCACTAATAAAATTAAAAGAAATACATTTCAAAGGCGTGTGTTTTATGCAAAAACATTGTCCACTAGTTGAGCACGTATTGCCTGTGCTGTGCCACTTGGTGATCCGGAGTATGGAGGGGTGTGATCTTCAGAAATCTCTAAAGTGTCCTCAGGCAGGTCAGTGTATCTGGATATCCGGCCTCGAATGGCAAGGTTGTGCAGGACACCACAAGCAAGAATGATTTTGGTGACCTTGGCAGGCTGATACTGTAGTGCACCCCCAGTCTGATCCAGACATCGGAAGCGCATCTTGAGCAAACCAAAGGCACGTTCCACCACTGAGCGAGTCCTCCTATGGGCAGTGTTATACCGCTCCTGGGCCTGGGAAGATGGGTGCAGGATGGGTGTGAGTAGCCATGGTAGCAAAGGATAGCCAGAATCACCTGCAAAAAACAAACCAAAAATAAGCACTAACAATAACACCAACACACATGACAAATGTGCCTATTGGAAACATATGTAGTGTCTGGCACCCTAACTAGTCAACACATAACTATAAGGCCATCAAAAAAGAACAAATAACTCTAATTCTAATAACTAAACTATATCCACAAGTACCTTACATGCATTAAACAAAAATGGCATGTTAGGTAACTTGACAGTTACAACGTGACAACAGACAGAGCCCTAAGGGGAATAACATCAATAATGTTTAGGTGTGCATTAAAGCATTATTGAACAGGAACAAATATGTGAGCTGTGCAGTGTCAGAGCAAAGCACAGTTCTGATGAGCCAACATGCACCTCCAACCAGTACACTCCTATACAATGACTGTGGTATGCTACCTAGCTAAGAGGGCCAGGACAGGACGCAATAATGGAGAATACATACAAGAATTAAGATGATCAAATAGTGGTAAGTAAGTGATTGCCAACTTGTACTGTTTCATTGTTATCTCTCACAGATTAGTGGGGGACAGGCCACCAAAAATAAAATTAATTTTGCACAGCAACAACACGTTTGAGACACATACCCAGTAGCCATCCGCCACACAGATCTCCAGATTGAAAACGTTCAAAGAGGCAGGAGTTCCTCAAAATGTGGGCCTCATGCGTGGAACCAGGGAAGGCTGCAAATAGACTAAAAAATTGGAGATCAGGGCCGGACACTGCCTGGACATTAATGGAATGGCCCATCTTCCTGTTCCTGCACAAACCAAACATAAGTGTAATTAGTGTGACCATAAGTGTCAAGATGCACACAAATATTCGTAAACATCAACAACATTACTAAACAATGGATGCTAGTGATACACAAGGTGTAGGTCTGCTTGAACCCCCCCCCCCCAAAAAAAAAAAAGCTGACCTAAACCACATACCTGAACAGATATTCCTGGTCAGCAGGCGGAATGATCAATACGTGGGTACAGTCAATGGCACCCATGACGTTGGGCATGTCGGCTAGGTTATAAAAGGCCAGCTTAACCGCATTCCAGGCTTCCCCTGTGTCTGGGAAAAATATAAATTGGGGGGCCAGGGTAGCCATGCCATCCAAAAACTTGGTTAGGCTGCGGCTCAGCGTAGACTGGGACATCCCCACGGAGAAGGCACCCAGTCTCTGGAACAAGCCGTTTGCCAAAAACTGCAGGCAGCCAACCAATTTGGTCATACCTGCAATTGCATGCCCCTTTCTTGTGGTGGGGGCTAACCATGGCCGCAGCTGGCTATACAAGTCCTGGAGAGAAACACGGTTAAGGCGGGTGAGCTCGAATAGCTCAACGTCATGCATGTCATCGATGTCCAAACGTGTTCGGTGCAGCCTGGTTTCTGCCATGCTCAAAAGTACAAGACCGCGTAGCTGACGCCTTTGATGCTCGCGCACAGAGGAAACCATGACACGGAGCTCAAATACGGGTGCTAATAGTGTCCGTAAGTGAAGGGTCGAGGCCCTCGTTAAATGGGGCTGGTTTCAATCGGAAATCAAGGCTCTGAATCAATTAAAAAAACGGACCAATCAACGGGCCGTCCGTTTTCACGGAGTTCAGCCTCTTGCGAGCCGTCAATCGGAAAGGCGCATGCCGACACACCTGAGCGCATAAACGCACACAAAAAGCAACGTAGCACCCTTTCAGGACCCGATCACAGGCCAAAACCAATGGGAAAACGTACGGGATAGCTGAACGGGGAGGCTCTGCATCAGGGCAATAGTGTCCACCCTCCTGATAAACAGGACCCCAAATCCTGACATGGGTATCATGAGAACAAAAATGTTGACCCTGCAACAAAGTATAGGGTTCTAAAAACATGTACTCTCTCTGTTCCCAGTCCATGTACCCAGGACTGTATTTATTATTAGTCAAACACGGTCCTGTGCCTAGGGTGGCCACCTGGCACTTTAATGTCTCCTTACAAATGCTCCCCCACAGTAAGTGTGTGTGTGTGTGTGTGTTTGTGTGTGTGTGTGTATAGAGGGTGAGAGGGAGCTCCCCTTTATTGCTGTGGCCGTGTGACTCCTGTGTGTCGGTAATCTTTCATACAAGTGCATGCTCCTCTGCATTTCGCCCCTCGAAACCTCTCCTCTCTACACATATTTTATATTGACGGACTGCGACGTCCAGGCAGGTGTCACCACTGGGCATACTCACGCAGGTGTCATGGCTGCTGCTCATTGGGAGGGCCCACCTCATTCCCTCTTCCTTGGGCAGCCTCTATGTGGGGCTGTGCAGTAACCAGGACTAACGTCAGCCAGGGGCAAATTGTCCACTGCGAGGGCCTCTTTCTTTGTCTGTTCTTCTTTTCTTTGTTTCTTTTGTTCTGTTCTATTCTATTCTTTCCTTCTAGGCTTTTTCTTTATTTCTATTATCAGTTTTCTTTTATCTGCCACTCATTCCTTCTAGTCATTCTGTCTTTTCTTTTTTTCTGTCAGTCTTTCTATTCTTTCTTTCTTCCCACCTCTTTTTTCTCTTATTTCTTTTCTCTGTCTTACCTGCTTTTTCTCTGTCTTCCCCTTTATTCTTTCTTTGTTTCTGTCGTGCATTCATTCTCTTTCATTGTTTCTATTATTCATTTTGTGTTTTCAATCCTTGCTTCTTTGCATTTATATTTTATTTTATTCCATCTATGATTTTCTTTTTTGTATTCCTTCTTGCTTCTCTGCTTATATTTTTTTCTGTAATTCCATCTATTCTTATGTCCCTTATTTCTCTTTATTTCTGTCATACTTGCTATACTTTGTCATTCGTTTTATTTATTTTTTTATTCTTTGGCAGTTTTCACCATACATGCAACTTTTATCACCATGTATGGAGTCATACCACACCACAAAGGGCCCACTGATACTCTGTTCAGTTGGCCCTGCTTAAAGTTATTTAACAAAAGGGGACAAAGGCGACAAAGGGGACACCAGCAAGTCAAGTGTCTAGGACAGCATGAACACCAAAAATGGCCCTGTATGTAACAATTTTGACAAAAAAACAAATACACAAATTAACATTATTAACATAGCGTTGTAACCCCTCAAATGTGTGTTCTTTACTCCTGAAACCAATCTCAGTTAAGGTTATAATCTGCCATTACACAGATTAGACAGACTTTGTTAATTATAATTAAAGTTAATTATAATTAAATTAGTTAATTCAACAGATTACTTACTGCGGAATTATTAAAAGGTAGACAAGGCCAAATAAGGCAGCTAAAATTAATGAAAGTACCACTGCGCTGGTGAAATATTCATCATGAAGTTGATGATACTGTTGGGAAAATAATATGTGCATTAATTTTACTAAAGTGTGCATAGCAAAAAAGTACTACATTTAAAATAATCTGAGCAGAGATTTCTAACACTGATATTTCTAAAACTGACAATTACCTAAAGGTCTGTCAACACACTGTGTAGCATAGCCATGATCTTCTGCTGTTACCATATTTTTCGTAAGATGCACTTTCCCCCCAAATAGTGTGTGTGTGTGTGTGTGTGTGTGTGTGTGTGTGTGTGTGTGTGTGTGTGTGTGATATCAGTGAATCTAATTGAAAGAGTGTGTGTGTGTGGGCGTTTGCGTGTAGGAAGCGCAATGGAGGACCAATGGGTAGGTGGGCAGGAAGCAGAAAAACTTACGCTCCCAGTCTGCGGGTTCTCTGATGCCTGGCACACCACACGCCAACAACTACACAAACACATAGAAAACTCAATACCTTACAGCTCTCCCGCAACGTGCGCTGCCACAGCTCCGGTGGGTGTACTTGACCTACACACAGCCAGCATCCCTTTATAGATGCCCGCAGTAACCCTTTATGGATAAATAGGCCATGCCACACCCTGCCTGAAGCAGTGATGCGGGAGCACGATCAGTGGCACCGATATGGCGTTTTTGATGTGTGTGTGTGGGGGGGACCAGCTTGCAGGGAGCAAATGTTTAACAGTTCCTACCTGTCAGTTCTCCATTGTGCTCCATTCTCACACACGCAATTTGGGGGTGTGAAACTGCCGGTAGAAGAGGGATGGGGGGAGTGCCTATTATAGGGGGTGTTGTGCCATACTGTCTTTCACTGGGCTCTGGGGGGGGGGGGGGATCTGCACACTACCTGCTGCTATTCGGTTTTGGGATGGGGGCATTTCATTTGAATATATTTATCCTTTATTTCCTTCTAAATCCTGGGTGCATCTTATGTAACAAAAATATGGCAATTTTTGTCCATGAATATTAATATTTGCTTAATTGTTCTGCAAAAGAGGTAAATGCTAACAAAATGGTTAGAGACACAATGCAACTAGAGGGATTGTCTGGAAAAAATCATAGGTATCTAATTAATCACAGACCACATTGGAACAAGGAGTTCCAATATGGCTCAGTTCACAATGCAGTGGCATTTGTGGATCTCAAAACTGTGAGCTAAGGCTGAAATACTCTGTAGGAAGATCTGAAAAGCCAGATCAAGAATCCTAGATTTGAGTAGAAGAGACGTCAGTGTAAGAGCCTCCTTATAGAAACACAACAAGCATAATAGTACAGCAGAAACTAAAAGGGAACCACTACTTTTACCAACCATATTAGGCCTATCAGTGCTCAGACAGGGAAGCAGGGGGTGGGGACAAGCCACTCTGGTCATCGGGAATAGACAGGAGATAAGGAAAGTCACCCCTGGGGTGTCCAAACATTGCATGCCTGGGTGTCCGCAGGGAAGTGGCAGACCACTCAAAGGATATCATGAGCTTTCCATTATAAGAAATAACCACTCAAGACCAGTGGAAGTACACTTGCCCCAGCTGGTAAGTGTGCAAGGACCTTGACTTCTACACGTCATTGGAGGTTGAAGGGGACTGAAAACCACAGAAGGGAGATCTGCAGAATTTGTCTGTAACTCATCAGATGGGACCCTTGAGCTGAATAAGGAAAATGGGGGATGTGAGGACACGATGCATCCTCAGCTTCGAGTACTCAGGAACAGGTGAGGGGGTGAGAGGGCCACGGGAACAGATCCTTTAATAAAAGTTAGTCCAGACAAGCATGCAGGGTTAGTTCCAGTCATATCCCATGATCTCTACGAGGAGGAGGTAGAGAGGACAAAACAGGGACAACAAGTCTTGGAATCTGTATTCTCATTGGTGCCTCATGACTTGAACCATCCCTAAAAGAAGACTTCTGACCATCAGAGAGCACTGCACAGGAGTGGAGCAATCCCCTAAATATTTAAAGGACAAGTATAATTTGCCAGGTTTTCTGGCGTGGGGCTGAATATGTTTTAATCACAGACACTTTTCTGCTTCTCAGCTGATAAATCTGTTACATTTTCTGCTGCATAGTAAACACAGCTGACTTGCTGTGCATCTTAATTTAACATGCTTACCCTACAGTAAGAGTATATAACAGATATATCAGCTGAGAGGCAGAGAAGTGTCTGTAATATATATTCAGCCCGTCACCAGACCAGCTGGCAAATTATAACTGTTCTTTAAAGGAATGGACTAGAAGGAATGTAAATGAGGGGCTCTAACCATCAATGATCCATGAGAGACAGAGACAGTGGCTAAAGAGGGCTGACCCATTCCCCTATGAAGGGTAGGGTAACTAAGGTATGAAGCTGAAGCAGGGGAAAAAATCTCAGTAAGAAATCTACCTGCTGTGGGGAGTCTTTTCAGGAGAGATAACTGAGGGTGATAAGTGAGACACATAGTGCACAGTGGAGGCACTCTGGTTAGAATATGGTCCACACGACCACTGTGAGGTCCAGGCCCTACCCAAGTAAAAAAAAAACTAGTATAAATTTCCAAATATTTCTGGGGTGACTTCAGAATCCAAGACCTCTACCTACTCTAAGAGATTCAGTATACAAATGAAAATAAATTGGGGTATCCTAGAAAATGTAGGCTTGAAAGCTGCATACATGAACAGATATATTACATATTATGAAAAACAGTAAGCTTCCTGGGGGGGTCAACAGGCGGCTTTGTGCTTGTTTGTGTTGTTTTTATGAGGGTATCTAATGCATTGGATATATATCATATTCTTCTGAAGACTGCCATAATAAGCAAAACTCTAAAAAGACTGACTTACTTTTTGTTCGCGTTCATTTTTCTTATATTTTAAGCTTATAAAATTTAAATCAGACATTTCTGAATCAGTCTGCCTGGCTTCAATCAAACGGCTGATATAACGATTCACACGGGTTCCTGGGGTATTATGTATCACATTTGTAGAAAAAGAGGATCGGTTCCTGAGTTTTTCAGAGGCTGTTCGTAAAGCTCTTCTCTAAGGTTAGATTAAAACAAAATAATTAGTTTCTGATGTTAGCTTAAATTTGATAAATCACATGTAAGAAAAAACAGAACATGGCTGTAACAATTTGGAAAAGAAAAAGTAAAAGCACAAGCTTTTGCAGGTTTGCAAAGGAGAATCTATCTATCTAAAGCTAAATAGATTGTTAGACTCTGGCTTTTTTTCCTACTAAACGGAAATGTTGTTTCATTCAGCATTTAATAATATTTAAAAAATTATTATTAAAAAAATAATAGTTTGCAAACTCACCATTGGCCAAAAATTGATACCAACGATAAATCTAGGCAACATGTAGTATAGTCCCGATGGTAACAATCATTGAAGGTTTTTTAGGTCCTAACCACTAGATATGATTTATGGCCTGATTGCAAGCCCCTTTGCATAGGAACATCAGGACAAACACATTTGGGTGAATGATTAAAGTGGACCAACACGCTACAGGATCGGCCCGGGAATCTATAGGATGCAATCCCTCCCTGTGGGGCATCCAAAATCGGGATGCCCCGATGTGTGAACCCCCCCCGGACGCCTGCTAACCTTACCTGAATCCCTGTCCAACGGCGCATGCGCGGGCCACATCTTGCGCTTCTCTCTAGCAGGGCCATACCTCAGCAGCTCCGAGCGCGCTGATTGGATGAGCGGCCACGCATGCGCCGTAGGAGCGGGGTGAGCTGAGTTGAATCGGGCGATCTGGGGGGTTTCACATAGCAGGCCCCCCCGATCGGGGTGCCCAGGGGAAGTGGACCAAAACCCAGTATAGTCAAAATCTTGGGTGTTGGTCCACTTTAACAACAGGTGAAATTTACAATTACACAACACATTTGGTGACTCAGTCAGTATTACTTACAATAATGACCATGGTATAAGATGTCTATGCTCTATGTGCTCCAACAGGCTAAACTATCCACACTGTGTAGCACCTCAACAGTGACATATTTCGTTTCTAGGGACAAAGATCTGAGGTGTGTACTGGCTGCGTGCAGGGTGCATGGACCACAATCAAGATCATTCTTCCAAGGACAGCTGACAGAGCTGAACCATTGCAGGCCTCCCCTATATTTATTATGCCCCGTACCACACAAAAGGAAAGCAAAAATCCAAGACCTCAGCAAGCATCATATCTACTCTTAGATAATAAACCTGTTTTCACTATGTATGGTCTTTTATATATCTACTAGTATGGCGGTAGGCTCACCTAATGGCATCCCTAAGAGAGGCATCCTTAAAGGTGGCTCAAGTCCCATCATCTTAAACCAAACCAAAACCTGTGCGAGACGGTTGTTTGCCTCTCTATAGGACAGCCACACTGTGTGAATTACCGTAGGATTGCTGTAAATGATTGCTGTAATGTTCCTAACCATAGCAGCCGCAGCAGTTTGCCAACTTAAGCCAAACGTTTTTCTTAATGAAATACCAAACATTTAGCCAGGCAAATGCAGTGAAACCGAGTGTAATGCCAGCAAAAAGTCAGTTGTCCCAACGTTCACTGCTATAATTATAGTGCTGCTTGTGCTCAGTTCGCTGATATGTTGCCAAGTTGCAGTACACAAGGCACACTTAAACTAGAGGAAACTAGCTTATGTTATACTGTAAATCTCTAAATACCCAATCTAAACAATGGGATGCAACAGGGAACTAAACTAACTTAGTTCAAACATTTAGAAGCAATATGAGTCTCTGTGAAGGCTCTTAACCATTCAGGGCAAGGCACTCTATATGCTCAAGACAAGCTCAGTTCTGGAGTAAGAATGGCACACAGTATACACAAGCAATGGTCTTCTCTAGGAACTAAAATCAATGGATAAACTGCTTTTAAATGGTATGACAGACCTGTAGTTGGAATCTAGTCCTGTAGAGGTTTAAAGGTCATTTCAATGTTAATATAAATAGATTTTGTATAGATTTTAGGAATTACTGAAGAAAGCACCGTGTGTCACAGATCGAACAATCGGTAAGGGAAAAAACTGGGCAAAAACACAGACACCATGACAAGAATGATTTTATACTTTTTTTTTACTTGAAATTTTATTTAGAAGACATATTTTGTTACATACACAATGTTATTTTCAATTGATTCACATTATTCCCAATAAATAATATGTTTTTTATAAAATTGTTAATTTCTCGTATTTAATTTACCGTCGTATAAGACGACTTTTTCCCTCTGTAAAACATGCCTCCAAGTGGGGGGGTCGTCTTATACGCCGGGTGCACCTGGGCAGAGCCGTAGCAGCCATGAGGCGAATGAGGCACTGGCCTCGGGCACAGCCAGGGCCGGAATATGGGCGGGGATCGAGGAGCGCGCGCAGGGCCGGCGCTACCACCCAGGAAGGTCGGGCATCTGCCGAGGGCCCGGGGGGGCTACTGAGGCAGGGCCCTGCCACGTTCGCTATGTGAGCGAGAAGTCTGGGTTGCTAGAGGCAGAGCGTCAATGGCAACCACCTTCTCAGCGCCTAGACCAGGTGTCCGGACCCCTGCGTTGTGTTCCTTGAGCCGCTTCACAGAACGCAATTGCCGCGCTAGAATGACATTTTTTGTCATGTCCGGGCGCTTCCAGCAGAGTACTCACTTAGTTGTGCACTGTCTTTTAGTGCCCTCCACAGGAACATATGGATAACTTTTTAGTTCCTGTCACCTGGCTCCCTGCTACCTCGTCCAGCCGCTCCCTGTCTGTCGGCAAGGCCATCGTGCACTGGCAATGGCCGCGGGGGAGGATGGCTGGAGCGGAGAGAACAGAGCAGAGTGGGGCCGGGAGCTGCGGGAGCAAAGGCTGTCATGCTTTGCTGCACACAGGCTGCAGACAGGCGATGGAGCACGAAAGCGGCCAGTGTGCTGTGATTCATCATTATCAGGCAGCGTCAAGGAGGAAGCAGTGCTGGACGACAGGATCGCACAAAGCTGTAAGTTACAAATGCAGTGATTTGATTCTGATCAGGTCATTTATTTAATGCTAAAGCCCCCCCCCCCCCAAGTGCTTCACCTTTAAAGTTAATCTAACGTCTCATAAGTCTCATCTGCCTACTCATTTCCCTCAGGGCCAAAGTAAGGAGGCATAACTAAGACCAAGAGTCTTTTGAAACTTTTGCTCCAAAAAGGAAAGTCGGCCTCCCAGGAAGGCCTATTTCCCCATCCCAGGGGCATCCCTAATCAGGACCTAGGCCTGTCTTTGAGACTGTGTGTTCCAAAGGAATCCCTAAGTGATCCCATGGCAGATGTGCAGGCCACAGCTGCAACCCCGGCTGAGGTCAGCCAGCTACTGACCTGCACCCTCACCTACCCTTCCCTTCCCAGCCACTGACCTGCACCCTCACCTACCCTTCCCTTCTTAGCCACTGACTTGCACCCTCACCTACCCTTCCCTTCCCAGCCACTGACCTGCACCCTCACCTACCCTTCCCTTCTTAGCCACTGACCTGCACCCTCACCTACCCTTCCCTTCCCAGCCACTGACCTGCACCCTCACCTACCCTTCCCTTCTTAGCCACTGACCTGCACCCTCACCTACACTTCCCTTCCCAGCCACTGACCTGCACCCTCATCTACCCTTCCCTTCCCAACCACTGATCTGCACCCTCATCTACCCTTCCCTTCCCAACCACTGATCTGCACCCTCACCTACCCCCTCCTTCCCAGCCACTGACCTGCCCCCTCACCTACCCTTCCCTTCTTAGCAACTGACCTGCACCCTCACCTACCCTTCCCAGCCACTGATCCGCACCCGATCTGCACCCTCACCTAATCCCCTTCCCAGCCACTGACCTGCACCCTCACCTACCCTTCCCTTCCCAGCCACTGACCTGCACCCTCACCTACCCTTCCCTTCTTAGCCACTGACCTGCACCCTCACCTACACTTCCCTTCCCAGCCACTGACCTGCACCCTCATCTACCCTTCCCTTCCCAACCACTGATCTGCACCCTCATCTACCCTTCCCTTCCCAACCACTGATCTGCACCCTCACCTACCCCCTCCTTCCCAGCCCCTGACCTGCCCCCTCACCTACCCTTCCCTTCTTAGCCACTGACCTGCACCCTCACCTACCCTTCCCAGCCACTGACCCGCACCCGGTCTGCACCCTCACCTAATCCCCTTCCCAGCCACTGACTTGCAACCTCACCTAATCCCCTCCAATACCACTGACCTGCACCATCACTTAATCCCCCTCCCAGCCACTGACCTGCACCTTCATGCTTTGCTGCACAAAGTGGATCAAATCCTGATTTGGGATACCCAACTGTGTCAACCCCCCTGGATCAGTGCATAAACTAACCTATCCAGTGATCCAACGGTGCATGCGCGAGTGGGGATGGCTCCATTTGAACTTTAGCCATCGTGTTGTTGCATGCTCTGCACATACACTGGCCACAGCTCCCATGGCAGCTTTAGATTCCCAGGACAGGTAAAGTGTTTAATCCCAAATTGGGATGCCTCATTATCAACACCCACTATTGCCTAGGTCCTGCTGCATCACTATTAAACATCCAGAAAAGAACATTTGGTTTCTGAGCACTAGAAAAGAACAGCAGAAAATCACAGACATGATCACTGCAAGGGGCCCACTGTGACACTGTCGCCCAAGGGCCCATCAAAACCCGGTGCCAGCCCTGGCAGGTGTACACAAGTTTGATAACATATAGCCTTGTGACAGTTTTTCTGCATGTCATAAGCATTTGAATATAAATTAACATGTTGAAATAAAATCTGATGTTCTTTTACATTTTATTTGGTGTGTGGAAGAGGGAGTAGTCTTATACGGCGATTATATAACAAACTCTATATTTTGAGTGGAAATGTTGGGGGGTCATCTTATACGCCCAGTCGTCTTATACGCCGGCAAATACGGTAACTATATTTTGTTTATTATTTGTCCTCGCCCTTTTCTCCTGTTCTTTGCCTTTTTTATGTTCTTCATTTTAGAGTATTGTCTTTTTCATTTAGGTTTAATATTGGTACAAACAAAAAATACAACTCTGTGAAGTACTCACCTGTAGAGTTGGTATTATACGCATACAGCACGTCCTGCTCCAGTAGTAGTAATAACATGTGGGTAATCCTCCGCCTCCGGCGCCGTGCACTGCAGACATGTAGAAAACAAGCTCCTCCCGGCCCTTCATATACCGAGGGACCTCCCACAAATCCCCTGCATTGAAAAGCAGTGAGAAATAGAGGCCAGGAGAAAACAACCACCCAAAACTGGCAAAAATATCAAAGATAACAACCACCAACAGGGGATCCAGAACAAGGTGAAACAGGGTGGGGTGGAGCAGGACGTGCTGTATGCATATAATACCAACTCTACAGGTGAGTACTTCACAGAGTTGTATTATTCTAAGCATACAGCACGTCCTGCTCCAGTAGTAGTAATAACATGTGGGACATCCAATAGCAGTGTCCATAAAGAAGGGTGGGATCCCCAACAGAAGGCAACAGCAAGCAGTCTAAACTACTGCCACCTGCAGAACCTTGCGGCCAAACACAGCGTCAGCTGAGGCCCGAACATCAACCTTGTAAAACTTTGTAAAGGTATGTACAGAAGACCAAGTAGCGGCTAACAACAGCCTGACGAATCCATTTATTGATGGTAGACTTGGCGGGAGCCAAACCCTTTCTAGGCCCATGAGGCACAACGAAGAGAGCATCCGTCTTCCTAAAGGCCTGCGTGGTAACCAGGTAAGACTTGACACACCTGACCACATCCAAGGAATGCAAAACCCTTTCCTTAGGGTTACTAGGATTAGGGCACAAGGAAGGAAGTACAATATCTTGATTCAAATGAAATGCAGACACAACCTTAGGCAGGAAGTCTGGCTTGAAGCGAAACACCACCTTATCCCGGTGTCTCTCAAAGTAGGGAGACTGAATAGACAAAGCAGCCAACTCAGACACACGTCTGACCGAAGTGATGGCTACCAGGAAGACAACCTTGAGCGTGAACACAGCTAGAGCGGCCTCATGGATAGGCTCAAAGGGAGCCCCCTGCAGGGCCGACAACACCAAGTTCAGATCCCAAACAGGAACCATAGGTTTCCGAGGGGGGCGCACGTGAGTGACCCCCTGAAAGAAGGTCTTGATAAGAGAGTGATGGGCAAAGGTCTTCTGAAAGAAGATAGACAGGGCCTAAACCTGGCCCTTCATGGTACTAAGCTTAAGACCTAAGTCTAGACCGTGTTGTAAGAACTTCAGCACCCTGGATACTAAGAATTCCCGGCAGGGAAGAGACCTGGATTCACACCAGTCAATGTAAGCACGCCATACTCTATAATAGATGGCAGCAGAAGTCTTCTTCCTGGCTTGCACCATAGTAGCCACAACAGATGCAGACAAACCCTTTTCCATCAAGATGGAGGTTTCAATAGCCAAGCCGTCAAAGCCAGCATTAGTAAATTGGGATGGCGTAGAGACCCTTGAGTCAGAACGTCTGGCAACCTTGGCAGATCGTACTGATCTACTGCCATTTTAACTACGTCCGCGAACCACACTCTTCTTGGCCACCTTGGGGCCACCAGATTCGCGGACACCCCTTCCAGAGCGATCTTGCGCAGCACTCTGCCCAGAAGGGGAATTGGTGGAAACACATACAGGAGCCGAAACTCCTTCCAAGACATTGACAGGTCATCCGTGGCCAGAGCCAGAGGATCCTGAGACAGGGATGCAAAGCTCGGCAGCTTGTGATTGTGACGTGACGCAAAGAGATCCACGTCCGGCACACCCCAACGGTGACACAGTGACTGAAATACCCTGTCGCAGAGGGACCATTCCCCCTGACGGGACGACCCCCTGCTCAGAGCATCTGCTAGCAGATTCTCCGTCCCCGGAATGTAGACAGCCGATATGCATTGTACATTGGTCTCTGCCCAAGTTAGAATCAGAGACACCTCCTGGAGAGCACCCTTGCTCCGGGTTCCTCCCTGATGATTGATGTAGGCTACGGCCGTCCTGTTGTCTGAGCGTACCTGAACCGCCAGACCCTTCAGGTGCTGGGTCAATCGTTCCAGCACCAATCGGACCGCCCTGAGTTCCAGGACATTAATAGGAAGATGGGCCTCCTGAGGGCCCCACCTCCCCTGGAAGCGCAGGGACTTCCAGAATCCCCCCCAGCCCGAAAGACTGGCATCCGTTGTGACCGTCTCCCAGGAGGGAGCCAGGAAGGATCTGCCCCTTGTCAAATTCCTGTGGTCCAACCACCACGCAAGGGATTGTCTGACCGAGGGGGGAATCACCCAGCTGACGTCCAGAGACACTGGGTCTTTGTTCCATACTGACAGAAGGTGAAGCTGTAGGGTTCTCAGATGGAACTGGGCAAAGGGCACCGCCTCGAAGCTTGCCACCATGGAGCACACCAACTGCATTCCCTGCCGGATGGAGGGATGAGGGTTCGCGAGCAGGGATCTCGCCTGGGTTATCAGAGCTTCCACCTTCTGCAGAGGAAGGAATATCCTTGATTGAACCGAGTCCAGAATCATCCCCAGAAACGGGGTCACTGAGGAGGGGGACATAGAGGACTTTGGGCAATTGATCACCCAGCCGAAGGACTCCAGGGTGGACACCACCAACCAAGTGTCCAGCTCTGCCTGCCGCAGAGACTGAGAGGTGATGAGAATATCGTCCAGGTAGGGCAACACGCGTATGCCCTTTAGTCTTAAGAGAGACATCACCCCTGCCAGCACCTTGGTGAAGACCGTGGGGGCCGACGTAAGGCTGAATGGGAGGGCCACGAACTGATAGTGCTGATCCAACAGCACAAATCTGAGGAACCTTTGGTGCCCTGAGAACACCGGCAGGTAAGCGTCCTTGATGTCCACAGATGTCATGAAGTCCCCTGGACGCAACGAGGCAATGGCCGAGCGCAGAGTTTCCATACGAAAATGCTTGCTTCTGACAAACTTGTTTAGGATTTTCAAATCCAGAATGGGTCTGATTGGCCCGTCCTTTTTGGGCACCATGAACAGGTTGGAATAAAACCCCATGCCCCTGTCTCTTAAGGGGACCTCGCAGATGACCCCGAGCTCCAGAAGGTCCTGCACAGCCAGCATCAAGACCCGAGCTGAGGCAGGATCCTGTGGGATCCAAGACCCAACGAACCTGGTAGGGGCAGCACAGCAAATTCTATCTTGTAAACGGAGGAGACTACCTCCTGAATCCACCGGTCTGGGACGAGGCGTCTCCAGACATGCTCGAAGTGCTGTAGACGTCCCCCCCACCCTGACGGGCGAGGGCGCCCCTTCATGCTTGGGGGGTCTTGGGGGGGGGCTTTGGGCTTGGGCCCCCAGGAGGAGCCGGGACGGCGTCCTCTGTTCTTGTTCCAGGGTTCTGAGCGCGACCCAGAGAAGAACACCCCTCTACCTTGCTTGGTCCCACGGTAGGGGGTAGAATGGGAGCTTGGACCACGAAAGGGCCGAATCTGACGTTTGCGCTGGGGCAGCTTGCCACCCTTGGGAAAGATATCTAACCTTTCTCCAAACAGGCGCAGTCCTTTAAACGGAAGCCCCGTAAGGGCCTTCTTGGCGACGTTGTCAGCAGCCCACTGGCGTAACCAGATCGCGCGGCGTATGGCCACCACCAGAGCTGAAGATCTAGCGCTCAGCTTAATAGCATCGTCCGATGCAGATAGGATATAATTCACAAAGGTCTCACAGGTGGCCAGAGCGTTGGCGGCCTCCGAGGGCAGGTCATCCGCCCCTTCCAGGGCAGTTTTAACCACCGTCCTGAGCGCCACCGCTGTGATGGCTAAGGCGCACACCGGGTGGAGCGACGCTCCCCCAAATGCAAGGGCATGGCATGCCAATTGATCAACTCGCCGATTCTCTAAATCCCGCAGCGTAGTAGTGTCAGGGGAGTGCATAATAGAGGTGTTGGACAGACTCAGAATCGGGGCATCGACCTCGGGCGGCGATGTCCAACACTTAACCAGATCGGCAGGGAATGGATACTTCTTATCCACAGCCTTAGGAATCCCCTGGAGTTTACTGGGATGTTCCCATTCCTTCAGCACTAGGTTATTAAAGTGAGTTTGTTCGGGAAACTCCAGCCGCACCCTAGCGGTATGAAACAGATCGCCCCTTTGTCGAGGTGCCGCGGGAAGGGGAGAGAGGGATAACACATCAAAGATCTGAGGCAGCAGTCTGTCAATGTCGCCCTGGGCCCAAAGATCAGAACCAGACTCCTCCTGACTCCTGGACTCGTCCTCGTAGGATCCTGAGTCAGATAGCAGTTCCCCTTCCTCTGATGGGGACTGGGCATAGGAAAGCAGTAAATCATCAGATTCTACAGGGAGAATAGTAGCTTCAGGGTTCAAATGACGCTTCTTGGCAGTAGCCTTGCGTGCCAAGGAGCCAGCAATAAAGCTTTCCACACTGGCCAATCTAGAGGCCAAATCAGCATGAGAATCCCCACTAGTATTGGGGGTTATGCTGAAGCTTGGGGGAGTAGGGGAAATAAGGCGAGGTGCGGGCCCAGCCTCGGAAGAGGTGGGGAGACCGGCTAGCGCCTGTTGAGCACAAGGTACGCAGACCCGTGAATTGTCACCGCTGCTAGGTGAAACCCCACAAGCTGCACACAGACGGGCTTGTCCCAGGGGGACCCCGTTCGCGATATCCTGGGATGCCTCCATATGGTGATTATTAAATTCAATATGCCAGTAGGGATTGACGCTTTAAGCAACCCTGGATGCCCCTATAACCCGCTGGGAAGTGGGAGTAATATCTGAAATGGTCTGGACCGGGCGCTACGTCGGGCCGGGGGAAGCCACTGATGACCGCTGTCTGAAAGACACAAGGGGAACAGGGATGTCAGAGCCGAGCGCGAGGAAACAAGCTAGGAAAAAGATCGCCCATGAGGGCACTTACAGTCTGCGAGGGGAGGACTGTCTTCACCACGCGCATGCGAGAAGGAAATGGCGCCAAGCGAACCTCGAAGGGCGGGCCAGAGCGGGCGATGACGCGGAACGCCTCCCCCCGGAGAGCGCGAAGCTAGAAGGCGCGCAGCCAATCAGGAGAGAATGTAGATACGTCAGCATCACTTCAGAGAAGAAGTCTGACGAAGTGAGTAAAGAGATTTGAAAAACGCCGTAGTTTCCCCAGACAGTGCTGCAGTATGCGCCTAGAGCACAGTAAAATTCTGCGGTCAGTTTAAAAATAAGCAAGTAAAGCGCGCTCTGACACCCGGTAGCGGTAAAGCGTCTATAGTGTACTTAGGGCAAGGAGTAGGCCATCAAACACACAGCCCCCCCCCCCCTCTTTTTCCCCCCACTAACGGGGAATCTGGGAAGGAAGGTGACCCGAATAGAGGGTTCACCGTTAGATGGGGCATGGGGGCACTAGTGCGGGGCATCCACTGAAGGCTCACCATTCGCCTTAACCGCCTACCCTATGGAGGGGGATTGCGGTGGAGACTAGCTCCGTAAGCACACTAGGTGCTGCCTATCTTCACCCGGCCAACGCAGCCCAGGCTGGGAGGCATTAATTCCCAATGAGGACGGGTGGAAATAGTCCCGCAGGGCCTCGGCTGTCAAGCCCCGCTCGCCTGCGAGATCGTGATACTTCATGTCTTCCCAGTTCCAGCACTGCAGAGAAATCTGGGGATTTGTGGGAGGTCCCTCGGTATATGAAGGGCCGGGAGGAGCTTGTTTTCTACATGTCTGCAGTGCACGGCGCCGGAGGCGGAGGATTACCCACATGTTATTACTACTACTGGAGCAGGACATGCTGTATGCTTAGAATAAATTAATGAAGGAAAAAATAAAATAAATTATAAACAAAAAAGCCGAGCTGTTTATCACTCACAATGCTAGATATTTGTTTGTAGAAGATCCAGTTACATTTTTGTTTTACCATATACCTCTGTATATTTTTGCTTTTCCAATTCTGGCCTATAACTATCCTAGCTCTTAAGGATGACACAATTTTTGTGTAGCCTTGGTTACATTTGGAATCTTACAATTCAGAAGTGAAACCTTTATATCACGGTATAAATTTTGATACGTTTCTTTGCAATTTCTGTTAGTGTCGCCAATAGGGTTTCCTTTCTAATTGATTTTTCTTCTTTGAACTCACTAAACCATTTCTTGAGATGGGGTTTTAATAGATTATCACATTTTTTATAGTATATTGTTGTAAACCTACCTGGTCCTGAAGCATTAGTCTTTAACTTCTCTGAAATCTTTATTTGTATTTGTACTTTATTTATTTGTTCATTTTTTTAATTTTGCTGGGGATCTTTATTAGTATTACTTTCCCTCTGGCATAAGCTATATTCTCTAGTTATTTTCTGCTGAGGTACCTTTGCACTGCTTTCACTCGAAATAATCTTTAAGTCATAAGTTGTAATTTCTTCCATCACTTCTTTCTTGCATAGTATGGATTCATTTGGTCTCCACCTACCTGCTGGGATCCCCAATTTTTTAAATTCACAGGTGATCACATCATGGTCAGACCATGCAACCTCTTTAATTACACACACATTTATATTAAAGTGGACCAACACCCCGATCGGGGGTGCCCCATTGTGTGAAACCCCCCAGAAAGCCCCCAAAACTCACCTCTCCCCGCTCCCACGTGGCCGCGCCGTCCAATCCGTGCCGACGGACAAGCTGATTGACAGCGACGGACAAGCAGCTTGCCCGTCGGCGCCTCCCGCGCGTCACTCTTGACGTGTGCGCGCCCGCGCCGGCCATTCAGAGACGGCCGGCGCGGGCGCGCGCACGTCTAGAGGAGCGCGAGTGAGGCGGCGACGGCGGAAGCAGCGGCTGGAGAGGTAAGGTTTTCCGGGGGTTTTGGGGGGTTTACACCCCGCGGGACATCCCGATCTCGGATGAGGTGATGTGTGAGGTGATCGGCCCGGGAATCTTATAGATTCCCGCGCCGATCACCTCAGGGTGTTGGTCCACTTTAAGAAGTGTGTCGACCGGAACCAGAATGTGGTCTATTCTAGAAAAGTCTTGCTGTATAATTAAATACTCTCCATACATTCTTTATCTTTTGGGGGAGATTTTATCAGTGGTCTTCTTGATGATAATTATTATTTCATCTTATATATAATATATAATTTATATATATATATATATATATATATATATATATATATATATAATCTTAATATGAGAATAACATGATTGGATATCCTTTCATTTCAGGTACCTATTTCTTTCTTTATGAATCTTCCCTTTCTTTTAGAGACAGATGGAAACTTTCTTTCAGAGACAGATGGCCACCCCCTTTTCTTTGCTGTCGCATTTGACATAAAGATCGTTGGATAGGAACTGTGAATGTATTTTGGGCATTTATCTATTCTAAAATGTATTTCCTGTAACAGCAAGATATCTGTATGAAAGGGGTTTTAACATCTTAATGCTTAATAGCTTTTTTATTTGTCAATTGAATCCTTGTACATTGTAAATGATCACTTTGTACTGCTTCAACCTGGAACCTACATCATACTTTACCCCTTCTGGGTTCATGGGTATATTTGGCCAAATAAAATGAAAAGGAATTGCAAAAAAAGAAAATGAAACACAAAACAAGAAAAAACAAAAGACAACAAATAAACATCCTTCAGAGATTGTCTTGTTGGGTGATTCCTTGAGGAACTACCACTTTTCATATTATGGGGGGGGGGTTGGCTACCTTAAAGTACAGATCCACAGCATACCTCTGGGTCTGGAGTTTAAGAAAGACTCTTGCTCTTGTTCTCTCTAATTGATTAAAATTTTATTTACTGAAGGAAAAAAGAGTACGTCTTACAAAAACATTTTCCCAAAAACGGAGAGAACGAAAAAAACAAAAAACAAAATACCAGATATATGATCTCTGTCCCTAACCTTACATCAGGGAGGCCCCTGAGTATACCACGCTGGACGCCCAACAAAAAAACATCCAGCACACATCACAGGGACCATTGTTCATTCATGTAGCTCTTTATACTGTATGAACTAAAGATGGAAAAGGGGAAAAAAGCAAAATACCAAATATATATGTTCCTTGTCCATATAACCTTCATCAGGGAGGCCCTTGACCAAGCTGGATGCATGAGAACATTTAGCACGACATACTTGTTACGCCCCCCCCAACACACATTTCAGGGACCATTGTTCTTGTTAGTGCAGCGATTTATATACTGTATTATATGTATATCTAAGGATGAAAATTGGGGAGATAGGAAGAAAAAAATGCCATATATATATATATGGTCACTATAACCTTACATCCCAAGTAGACTAGGTCGGATGCTCTAACATCCAGCATGGTATATCCCATTACACCCTCTCCTGCATCCATACAGAGGCCATTATTCATGTTGGTGCAGCTGTGTTTATACTGTATGAGGTAAAAAAGAAGAAGGGGGATGGGGGGGAGAGAAAAAAAACCCTTTCAGTAATCCCGTTGTAGTGCTACAGACACATTATTGGTTTGATCTGCTATAAATATGTATAAATTGTTTAAGAGTTGGGATGTTACAAAATGGCCGAAGACTGTTTCCAAGATGGCTGAAACCATGCGACTTGTTTCCTTTGGGTTTATGTGTCGATTTCGGATTGGATAATAGGATAGAGGTTAACAGGTTGCCTACAGGGCATTCACCCATTGGACAATTTTGGAGAC